>CM055103.1:28002299-30402299 GCA_029204225.1 Diphasiastrum complanatum | reverse complement strand
AAATCAGATCATCAACATATTCTAATGTTTGATCAATATTTACATGAACCAATGTCAAGTGAGAAGTGACAATTTTCAACACTCCTCCTCACTTCTAACTTGGCAAATCTAGTGTACATCTATCTACAATTCCAAGAGCATATCTTAACTTAAAAAATGTATCTTTGGACAATGGTTTGATTAAGATATCAGCTATGCATTCGGATGACGGTACATGATGTAGTTGCACTTCCTTGGATTGTACCTTCTCTCTCACAAAGTGGTGAGCTATCTCAATATGCTTTGTTCTAGCATGGAAGATAGGATTTGAAGCAATTTGTTGAGAAGCTTGATTGTCACAAAATATGTAAGGGATCTCCTCGGCCTCTAGCACATGTAGTTCCATCAAGAGTCTTCTTAGCCATAGGAGCTCTTTGGCTGTTGAAGTCAATGCCTTGTACTCGGCTTCACAAGAAGATAGTGAGATTGTATCTTGCTTTTTGTAAAGCCAAGATATCACTCCTCCACAAAGAAATGTTGAAAATGCACTAATGGACTTCCTATCCATCTTGTCACCTACAAAATCTGAATCCGAGTAGGCTCTCAAGTGCAAGTTAGATCCTTTATAAAGTATGCCAAAAAAATCTAGTACTAGAAACATATCTAAGTACTCTCTTGGCACTTTTCCAATGATGAACTAAAGGAGCTTGCATACTTTGATTCAACTTGCTTACACAAAAACTTAAGTTAGGTCTAGTGATGGTTAAATAGATTAGAGAGCCTATAAGCTTCCTAAAGAGGGTGATGTCCTCAAAGGATGCTTCATCACCTTCATTACTTGCTTTCACAACATGCTCCATAGGGGTGTCAATCCCCTTACAATATTTCATACCAAATCTTTCAAGAATGGAAGTATCATACTTAGATTGACTTATGAAAGTACAATTGCTACTTCTAGACACTTCTATCCCAAGTGCAAACTTTAGGAAGCCTAGATCTACCATCTTGAACTCACTAGATAAGTCAACTTTTACTTTGTCTATGCCATCATCATCATTTCCTGTCATAATGATGTCATCAACATAAAGAACCAAAATGATGATCTTTCCTTCATTACATTTGAAATATAAAGAAGGTTCATGTGAAAAATTGCCTACACTGGCAAATCTAGCCATGTAGAATATTGTATATTTTGTCAATATCGTTTGTTGGTTACTTGAATGGCCAAAGTGCCACTTGCACATACACACCTAAAGTAGGTTACCACGAGTCAAGAGGAGTGGTTGTGTCTATTTGGTAGTGATTCCTACTTTGTAGGATCTAGACCATGATTTATGATGAGATTTGTACCTACCATGCACCTACCAAGCATGACTCTTGGATCTAGGCTAGGGTTTTCACATTAGGGCAAGAAAGTGGAGTCTACTCCCTTATTACATGCTGGATTTTCACCTAACTTTGCAAAGGAAGTGTGTTTTACTATGTATTCCCATTTTCCATAGTGAGAAGATAGAAACTTTTTTGAGCCTCAAGGAGAAACTCGAGTTTCCTCTCATTGTATGGTGATTACTCTTGATTTCCAATGAAACCCAGATTTGGCACTTTGTAAACACTGTCTACAGGCCGTACTACAGCCTTATTTCCACACGTGTGGAGTTGGATTATACTATTTGATCAATGCTTTGATTGTCTCTACTTGTTTCCTATCAAGCTGCTAAACTAGATCTTGTTTTCTGATGACTAGTTTCTGATAGATTGTTTAACAAGCATACAATCACCTCGTGGATCATTCAAAGATCCATTTATGGTCCTTAGTACTGTACTTTTCACATGGTATCAGAGCCAAGTACAAGGCCATTGATCTGTGTTTGAATCTAATCCAGTTTTAGCAGGTTTTGGTGCAAAAAGCTAGTATTGGAAGGGCGAGCTGGTATCCAGGTTTTGGTGAGGGGATTTGATCCCAAACTTTTTTAGGATCAAAATCCGTACTGTTCACACGTGTGGTCATCTCTGAACCAGCATTTAATAACTTATATTCATTGGATCATAGAAAATTCATCTGGTGTCAGTTTGATGTAATTTTTGGTGCAAATCCTAGGATAAGCTACCAAGATCACTTCCATTGATTAGTTTTGAATTTGTTTCATGAAAAATAATTAATCTAGGCTGATTTCAGACCTTCTTAAAGTGGAAACCAGGTCTTGAAAGTACATCAAAGTGAATGAGAGAGATAGAGTCAATTTTTGTCCAAGAATAGCCAAGATTGGCAAGATTTGCTTGAGTGTAGTTCTCATCTCATCTTATCTTCATTCCAGCTTGTGAGGGAGTGATAGAACTGTGATTACAAATCCATCTGTTGGATTAGAAGTCAACATTTGAGTGAAACACTGCAAGTTAGAAACCTTTGTGAGTTTCAGGTCCAAACAAATCTATATCTTGTGTGTAGAATCTTGCTAGTAAGATGGCATCAGTGGGAGCCTACCATCTAGAAGCTAGTGAGAGGTTAAATTCTACCAATTATGCTATTTGGAAAGTGAGTATGGAGTCACTAATGGTGCTCCAGGATCTTTATGAGTTTCTAATAGATGATGAAGATGAACCTCTAGGTGCACAAGAATTAGTGAGATACAAGAAGAGGTCTAGGCTTGCACTTCACTGTATTAAGATGAATGGAAGCAATGATCTTTTAAGGAAAGTATCATCATGTAAGAGTGCTAAAGAGGCTTGGGAATCTTTAAAATATATCTATGAGTCTAGTAACACTTCGAGGGTTCTCATGCCTAGGAATCAGATTCTACAAAGCATGAAGAGGAGTGATGAGAGTGCACAAGATTATGTGCTTAGAATCAAGTCTCTCAATAGGGAGTTAGCTTCCATTGGAGAGAAGATTCAAGATAGTGAGCTTGTTCAAATTGTCCTCAATGGTCTAGGGAGTGGCTTTACAAATTTGGTCCAAAGCTTTGCAATCCAAGACACTTTGCCTACTATAGAAAAGCTACATAGTGTATTAGTAGCTGAAGAGTGTAGGATGTTGCATACCAATGCAAGAATGAATGCCATTTCTCTGCAGGATGGTGATGAGAGAGCTAATTTCTCATTCAAAAGCAAGAAGAAAACCAATGGCAAGAAGAAGCACTTCAAGGAGACCAAGGAGGAGGATGAGGCTTCAAGCTCAAAGGGCAAGATCAAAGACAAGTCCAAGTACAAATGTTTTTTCTGTGGAAAGAAAGGACATTTTGCATCAGAATGTCTCATAAAGAAGAAGGCACAAGAGAGAAAACAAAGCAACATTGCACATCAGGAGGAGGAGGAGGATGAAGAGTCATCCTTGATGGTTTCCAACAAACCACCATCATCCAAGAGCAACACCAATGATTCTTGGTGGATTGGTAGTGGGGCAAGTTCCCACATGACATATCAAAAGGACATATTCTCCACCTTTCTTACAATGACTTACATAGACCAATCTATATTGCAAGTAGTCAAGAATGTAAGATAAGTGGAATAGGAACAATTCCCTTGTATGTGGGATCATCCAAAAGGATGAATCTTGATAATGTTCTTTATGTTCCTAAGTTAACCAAGAATTTGCTTAGTGTTGGCCAGTTAATGGATAATGGCCTAGATGTACAATTTGAGCATGAAGTTTGTTCCATCCTTACAAATGATGAATGTATAGCCAAAGGCTTTAAGCAAGGTAGATTGTTTAAGCTTGATGCTAATATTGCAGTGGAGAGTGTTAACTTGGCAAAGGTGGAGCTATCAAAGGTGGAACTGTGGCACAAAAGGTTGGGCCACCCCAACTACAAAGCCATGGAATCTATGGTTGCAAAGGAGCTTGCAATTGGACTCCCCAAGCATTTGTCAAAGTGTGGGAAGAGATGTGAAGCATGCAGCCTCTCAAAGGCTCACAAACTACCCTTCTCAAGATCTACATCAAGATCAAACTCTCCTCTTGAACTCATCCATTCGGATGTTCATAGTTTTTCACATGAGTCTAATGGTGGTGCCAAGTACTATGTAATCTTCATTGATGACTATTCTAGATTTTGTTGGATGTACCTCTTGTCTAGCAAATCAATGGTGTTTGATTCTTTTGTAAAGTTCAAGACTTTGGTAGAAAATCAACTTTGTACCAAGGTTAAGGTATTAAGGAGTGATAATGGAGGTGAATATATCTCCAATAAGTTGATTGACTTTTGTTGTTCTAATGGCATAAAGAGGGAGTTGTCATGTCCATACACCCCTCAACAAAATGGAGTGAGTGAGAGAAGAAATAGATCTCTTTGTGAGTGTGCTAAGGCCTTAAGGCTAGATGCTTCTCTATCCAAACCATTTTGGGGTGAAGCAATAACTTGTGCTAACTATTTGTGCAATAGATTGCCAAACCAAGCCATTGGAGGAATCACACCATTTGAAGATCTATTTGGAGAGAAGCCCAATCTCAAGGATCTCAAAGTTTTTGGATCCACTTGCTATGTACACCAATCCTTGGATAAGAGAAGGAATGATGATGCAACATCCATCAAAGGCATCTTTGTGGGATATGGTGAGAATAGCAAAGGTTATAGAGTCTCCAATCCCATTACTAGCAAGGTGATAGTGAGTAGGGATGTTATTTTTGATGAAGGACATGCTTGTGATTTGGATGATAATACTACTAATCATCTTGATGCCAAGGATCATGCTAGGATGGAGGAGCAGCTTCAAGTGAAGAAGAACTTGAGGAATCACCTCAAGATGCAAGAACTCCAAGAACTCCAAGAAGATCTACAAGGGCAAGATCCGAGCCATTGAGGCTCACCTATGATGGTCAAGGTGATCAAAGGGAAGGCTCATCATCTTTCACATCTTACACCTTTCTTACTTCAATGTTAGATGATCCAACATGCTATGAAGATGCTTGTAAGTCTAAAAGTTGGATGGATGCTGTGCAAGTAGAGTATGATGCTCTTATTGAGAATCATACTTGGGATCTTGTGGATCTTCCTCAAGGGAAGAAACCTCTTGATTGCAAGTGGGTGTTTAGATTGAAGTATAATCAAGATGGATCAATAAGCAAGCATAAAACTAGGCTTGTTGCCAAAGGTTTTTTACAAACCAAAGGCATTGATTATGATGAGACTTTTGCTCCTGTGGCTAAGCTTGTTACTATCAGGTTGATCATTAGTCTTGCTACAACCTTCAATTGGGAGCTATTTCAACTTGACTTCACAAATGCATTCCTCAATGGTTATTTGGAGGAAGAGATCTACATGAGGCAACCCGAGGGCTTCATCAAGGCAAAGCATGAAGGAAAGGTGTGTTTTTTGAAGAAGAGCTTTTATGGGCTCAAGCAAGCACCTAGAGCATGGTACTCTAGGCTAAACTCTTTTCTCATTTCCATCAATTTTGTAATGAGTGCCTATGATCCATCATTGTATATAAGTTTTCATGATGGTATGATCATTATTCTTGTTTTGTATGTAGATGACATTATCTTGAGTGGTAATGATCTAGATGGAATTAGAGATGTAAAAATTGCTTTAGCAAAAGACTTTAAGATGGTAGATCTCGGCCTATTGAGCTTCATTCTTGGAATAGAGGTTATTAGAGGATGTGATTTTAGCTTCATTTGTCAATCTAAATATGCTACATCCATCCTAGATATATTTGGAATGAAGAATTGTAAAGGCATTGAGACACCAATGGAGCAACATGTAAAAGCATCTATTGGTTGTGATGAAGCATCCTTTGAGGACATCACATTATATAGAAGGCTTATTGGCTCCTTGATCTATTTAACTATAACTAGACCTGATCTTAGTTATAGTGTTGGAAAGTTAAGCCAATTCATGCAAAGTCCTCTAGTTTCACATTGGAAGATGGCCAAAAGAGTTCTTAGATACATTTCATTCACTAAGAATTTTGGTATTTTGTACGAAGGAACTAATCTTGGCTTAAGAGCCTATAGTGACTCGGATTTTGCAGGTGAAAAAGTGGATAGAAGATCAACAAGTGCCTTTGCCACCTTTCCATGTGATGGAGTAGTATCATGGCTTTCCAAAAAGCAAGATACCATCTCCCTATCTTCCACAGAATCCGAATACAAGGCCTTGACATCAACATGCAAGGAGGTCTTGTGGCTCAAAAGGCTATTGGTGGAGCTTCATGTCATGGAGGAGGAGATCCCTATCATCTATTGTGACAACCAATCAGCCCAATCACTTGCAACTAATCCTACATTCCATGCAAGGAGCAAACACATCAAAATTACTCATCATTTCATGAGGGAAAAAGTGCAAGCTAAAGAGATCAAGCTCCAACACGTGCCATCATCAAGTTGCTTGGCTGATTTGTTTACTAAACCTTTACCTAAAGATTCATTTTTCAAGCTTAGATCTTCCATTGGAGTTATTGATAAAAGTTGGATGGAATCTATGGCTGTTGTGGGTATTTCCTCTACATAATTAATAAATAAGTGGGTCCTGCCACTTAAAGTACTATTGGCCGAGGGTTACTTAGTGGGCCACACCATAGTACATGTCAATTTTTAGAAAAAAAAAGACAAATTTGATTGTACAAAACCATCATTAAGAGTTATTGATTGCTTAATCCAAAGATCTATCAAGTTCTATGAGTTAGATCTTGATCTAGTTGCATTACACTTTGATCTTAGCAAGAGCAATGGATCAAATGATTAGGAAACGTGAAGAGCGGCCTCACACATGTGGAAGACAGTACCTATACAGACTGTAAATAGAGAGTAAAGTACTTAAGCATACAAAAGCATTCCACTAATCAAAACTCAAGACGAA
This sequence comes from Diphasiastrum complanatum, assembly GCA_029204225.1. Taxonomy (NCBI): domain Eukaryota; kingdom Viridiplantae; phylum Streptophyta; class Lycopodiopsida; order Lycopodiales; family Lycopodiaceae; genus Diphasiastrum; species Diphasiastrum complanatum. The sequence goes on along the minus strand of CM055103.1, from coordinate 30,395,523 downwards.
TGTGGAAATTACAAAGAAAACTAGAATTTTCCAGTGTCACATCAACTTCTCATTGATTTGGTTGATCCCTTTATAGATCAAGTACATCCACGAGATGCGTACTGTCCAGCAAGCCTTTGCACGTGTGAAGAGTGCCTAGTCATCCAGATCCACCAATGGGAGCCATATATGCTCATTTCCCAAAGTTGACTACTCTCTTTGGCTAGAAACAAAAAAACTAGTCTTCCAAAATTGTAGATATATTTTCTATAAAATAGGATCTAAAGGAATCTCTCTATCTTATCATCTACAATCTTATCCACACGTGTGAATGGCATCTTGACATGTGTGACTAATAACTCATTCAGATGGAAGTGCAATCTATTTACATAAAGTTTGACCAAAATGACCAATTTCTAGATTCTACTCAAAGTTCAACTTCACACTTGTGAGATCTAACCAAAATCAATCTAACTTTATAAAAGTAACTTATAAACATCCTTTCACACATGTGAACAGGCTCCACACATGTGAAATCCTATCAAGATCAATTATCTTAAGATCAACTAAGTACATCAAGTTGGAAGTGACATTTTTAACACTCCTCCTCACTTCTAACTTGGTAAGTCTAATGTACATCTATCTACAATTCCAAGAGCATCTTTTAACTTGAAAAATGGATCTTTAACTAAAGTTTGGTTAAGATATTAGCTATGCACTCGGATGATGGCACATGATAAAGTTGTACCTCCTTGGATTGCGCCTTCTCCCTCACAAAGATATGAGCTATCTCAATATGCTTTGTTCCAGCATGGAAGATCAGATTGGTAGCAATTTGTTGAGAAGCTTGATTGTCACAATAGATGCAAGGGATCTCCTCGGCCTTTATCACTTGCAGTTCCACCAAAAGTCTTCTTAGCCACAAGAGTTCTTTGGTTGTTGAAGTCAATGCCTTGTACTCGGCTTCAAGGAAAGAGAAATTGTATCTTGCTTTTTGGAAAGTCAAGATATCACTCCTCCACTAAGGAAAGTGGGAAATGCACTTATAGATCTACTATCCATCTTGTCTCCTGCAAAATCTGAATTCGAATATGTCCTCAAGTACTAGTTAGGTCCTTGATAGAGAATGCCAAAAAATCTAGTAGAAGAGACATATCTAAGCACTCTCTTGGCACTCTCTTGGCACTTTTCCAATGATGCATCAAAGGACCTTGCATATATTGACTTAGCTTGCTTACACTATGACGCAAATCTGGTCTACTGATTGTCAAATAGATTAAGGAGCCTATTAGCTTCCTAAAGAGTGTGATGGCCTCAAAGGTGTCCTCAAAGGATGCTTCATCACAATCATTAGTAACTTTATAAAGTTTCTCCATAGGGGTGTCAATCCCCTTACAATATTTCATGCCAAACCTTTCAAGAATGGAAGTAGCATACTTTGATTTACTTATAGAATTAAAATCACTACCTCTAGTAACTTATATTCCAAGTATGAAATTAATAAGTCCTAGACCTACCATCTTGAATTCACTAGACAAAGGAGTTGTAACATTTCTTATGCCTTCACCATCATTTTCTGTCCATATGATATCATCAACATAAAGAACTAAAATGATGATCTTTCCATCATTACATTTGATGTACACATTAGAGAAGTTCTCAATATCAAAAAGACCCTTTAAGGAATGCCATGTAGGATATAGAAAAATATCAAAATAAAAAAAACAATATTGTTTATCTGCTTGCCCCCACCACTCCCGAGGCCTCCCCAACTCCCAATGATCTAACCACAGTGTCTATAGTCACAGTTAAGAACTGTAAACAGTTCACAGTGTAATTTGACTAAATTCAAAAATATTCGCTCCATTGGTTACGAAAAGGGCAATATTTTCACTAGATCTAGAATATGACCGCCATCCCCAAATTCGAATCAGGAAAAATTGCAAAATGTTTACATATGCATTCCTTCCACGAGAATGGAAATATGAGCACCAACTACCTATTGGAATGAAAAAATGAGCGACAAATTTGAATCAAGCATACAAGCATGGAGATTGGATTGATTGTACAGAGTATATAATATAATCAAAGATGAGTATTTTTTTTTGCTTCATATAATCTGTTCATAGTACTTTGATGCAACTGATTATTCTATTGTTTTTTCTGATGACGACATTGTATCATCTACATGTGGATATCCCTATTGATTTGGCACCTTTGCAGAGAAGAGGAGGCAAAGGAATTCAAATATCTATTGAGGATCGTTCTCGTTATAGGGCATCATGATGAACAATAGGATTTCAAATTTAAAGTGTAAAATAGCAGAGCTTTTGATGGTGGACATTCAAATTTTTTTAGATAAGACTATAGTTCAGTGTGCTTGTGATTTTGCGGGTATTAGCAGGGAAGCATATGCAACAATATTTAAACTAATTAGAGAAGCTTTTAAGCAAGTTCAAATTAGAAAAGTCCCAATCCCTAGGACATATCACTTGAAGAAAGAGAGGGATACATTAAACATAGGTATGCATAAGATCACTGGAACTCCATTTCATATTGAGGAGGTGTATGAAACTGATGGAAGATCGATATTCTATAATTCATCAAACAACTTATTTGTTGATCTAAATTACTTGCTGAGATAAATCGTCGCATACTATGATGAGTCAGAAATTGTGAAAGGACAGAAGATGGAGAGAGTTAGTATAACTCTCATGAATGGTGCTCTTTCACAAACACATTACCAAGAAGATTTCAGATTCAATGTCCAGTCAGAAAATGATATATGGTGGTTGGCATCGTTTCAGGTAACTAGCCTCATTATTACATTACATTCATTGAGTAGTATTAATTCACTGTAATCTAAGTCTGATTAATTCTTTGGACAGGTGCTGAAGGAGGATCATGATATATTATCATGGATATTCTCAAGGACATCTTATCCTAGGATCATCAAGAACCATATGGATGGAGGACTTCTCAATGTTCCAGGAGTTGGAGACTTCAATGTTGAATGGCACTTGGCAGGTGATTTGAAAACATTGAAATTTATGTATAATGTCTCTCACGGCGCTACATCAAAACACCCTTGTTTGTACTGCATGAAAATGGCAAAAGATGTAACTAGGAGTACAGAAATTACTAGAGAATGCAAATCCAAATTGGAAGCCTATGCTATCTATCCCCTTGAAAAATGTACATGTTTGCACTCTTCATGCAGAAGTTAGATCAATAGAAAAGATCATTTGTCTTCATATAGTTTCTGCTTGGAATACTAAGCCAACATCATTAGCAAAGGAAGCTATCTCTCGATTAGAAGATGTTTTATCAAAAGCAGGACTCCATAAGGGACATGTCAAAATTCAAAAAGATGAAAAGCTTGCAGGAAAGAATGGGAACATGCCAACTAAGCCAAGATAGGAGGAGCAGAGCACGTCATTTCCTATCAAATCATACTGGTAAGGCTTCTAATATTCAACACTCAGTCTGGACAAATATTATTGCTACCACTCAGGACTTCGAGAAAGACGGCAAAACTAGAGTACTAAAAGTTGATGTATGGAAAAAGCTTGATAGTATGATTGCTATTTTAAGAAAAGAAAAATACTCTGATATTGATAAGAAAGCTGTCCAAAGGACTTGTGTCGAGTTTGTTAATGCAGTATCAAAAGCATGGGGAGAAGATCACATCACTCATTACATGGTTAGTATAAAATTTTCAAGATGCTTTCAATTTTTCATATATATTTAGATCCAAACATAAGACTAACATTATGGTTTTGACATATGCAGCACATACTAAGAGATCATACAACATCTTTTGCAAACACATATGGAAGCTTGAGTGTATGGTCATCACAAGGGATGAAGAAGTCACATTGGCAACCACGAGCAGCATTTCATCGAAATACACATGGAGGAACTAATGAAAAACGAAACTACATTTGTCAATTGTTCCAGTGGTTCTACCGCAGAGTTCAGATTCAATATATAACAAAGTCCACACAATACAACAAGTTTAGAAAAGCATGCAAGTTCATACAAGAAGATAAAACTAGATGATTGCTGAGTAGAAGATCATCATTGTCATCAAATCATGACATGTTCAAAATTGCTTTGCAAATTCATTGAACAAGAGAGGAGAAATACTCAATGTAAATGTATTGATTGTATTATAACAAAATAAAAAGTGTCAACTATTCATCATCAGATCGTGTGTCAGATTCTATGGTAGTATTGTCATGAAAAAAATCTCTGCTAGCATATGCATCTAATAGATGTGCATTATCCTTATTTCCACTAACCTCAAGATAAGTGGAATACAATGAATAATGAGAGCTCCTTAAAGGAACATTCCCATCAGTAAAACCCAAAATGTTCAAAACATAAGATCTTTTGACAAAAATGATCTTATTTGTCTTAACAAATTTATGTCCTCCTAGGTAAAATGATAAAGCTTTAACTGCCATTATAAGACTCTCCCCAACTGGGCTCAGCTTGGAATGAGCAATATAGATCTCATTCTTCAGGAAATGCCTAAGATAGTGGCCAAGTCCACTATCCCTCTGGAACGAGGATGCGTGTTGTCTGAAACCACCTTGTCTCGCAGCAAAATCATCAATTATGAGAGCATCCTGCAATAGAAAATATGTTAGCAAAAACACATTCCGTGATTAAAAACATTGTAATGCAAGGAAGTTTAAACACTTACACATTCTTTATCATCAGTAGCAACCAGATCAGGATGATCAATATAATGACCATGTACTGAAGTGAAATCATCAGCGAAATGCATTAATGATAGATGAGGGAAGCCCATCCGGGATTGAAATGCCGTGAATTCTTCATCGGATGGTCTGTCTCGCCCATCCTCAGCAATATTTGATAAAACCTTAGTCAAACATTCTTCACAGGTCATAAGTCCCTCCTCATCATCAAAATCAATACCAGCAAGAAGGTTATCTGTTTCAAGATCTACAAAGTCAAAGAATTCGAAAATGTGATTGCCATTACACGGGCCTGCCAGACCTAGAACACGCAACCACAGTAGGTGGCTCTCTGAGATATGTAAGTATCAGAGATCCACCGCTCTGTTGATTCCAAGAGCTCCATTCTAGCATGTTGTCCAAAAAATAACTAGAAATGATCTTGGACAACTGGTTAGATTCACACCCAGTGCTCTTTAGTGCCTTCAGGAGGCTGCTGAAGATTACATAAGCCTGTTTTTCGAAGATTCATTTGTGCTAGCAATCCATTCCAAGAGAGTCACCATAATGCCCAAAGATTTTCAGCTCTTGATGAGAATGAGAGAGAGGTTTTGCAAATTGCACGTATCTCAGCCTACTGCTCCGAGACCAACTCCTCTAGATAGGACTGATCTTCCTACTCCTCTAGATAGGACTGATCTTCCTACCAAGAGACCTAGGAAGTAGGCATCACCCAAGAGAGCTCCAAAGAAAGTAAGGAGGGTAGACACCACAAAAATCCTAAACCCTAACTTGGAATCAATTGTAGATAACGCTGCTCTTGATATTGTTATAAATATAGCTACATCTGTTTTGGATACCCCTTCAATCCCTGTAGATACTACACATCTACCTCCTCCTCCTCCCTCAAATCTTTATACATATATAGATTCTAATGACTATCTTAAATTTGAGAAGGACATATCCGATGCTATAGATACAATTGGTACTCCTTTTTGTTTTAGACTAGATGAACTTGATTTTAGTATAAATTATAGAGTTCTTGATTGTTTGGATCATATGACTAAACTAGTTGCAATTCTCACAATTAATAATGTTGGAGTCAATGACATTTGTTCTACTACCTTTTGGAGGTGTCGTAGCCAACCCTGGGAAGTGTAGATGTTGTCGTTATGGTTGAGGATGATGATTGTAGTGTATTATCAAAAAGAAGAGTGAATAAAATCAAATAATTCAAGACACGATAATGTGCAAGAAAAATCTTACTTATGCTTCAATTAAATGAGTTGAGTACAATGCTTCTTCATGAATCTGGTGTGCAGAATAAGCTAGAATATAGATCACTACAATGTCTATCATGAAATAGCTTAGGATCGTGCGTAGCACTATGTGTCTCACACTACTTTGCATATTGTAAAACTCTCTTGCGATCATCTCTCAATGATCAATCTCTTGCTCTCTAGACTGCTACTACGCCTCTTGCATCACTTTTGATATTGGCATTTAGTCACTATTTATTGAAAAACTAATCATCTTGTTATCTTCTAATTAACTATACCATTGAGAGATCTTCTAGTAGATGATAGTGATTATGACTAACAAAGCCTTATTACGATTAGTGATGCAAGATCACCATAGCCATGGAAAAGCTTCCTTGATTGAAAACCATTTCCAAGTACCATGAAGAGCTTCCCACCATTTGAGCACTTTTGCCATTGATTTCGTCCATCCTTGAAGAACACGATTGATCCCAAAGCTCCTCCTCCTTGAAAATACTTGCAATTCCATGAGGAAATCAAGATTCCTCGAGTCATAATGATCACAAAGATCCTTACCTAGATCTTGAGGATTAGTCATATCAAGATTGGCAAGATTATGCATGCTAAAATAACAAAGATTTTGCATAATTTCTCAAGCTCTCCTTTGACTTCCATCACATCCAAATTGTGATTAGATCTTATAAAAACATGAAGCTTGAAAAGCCTACTATCTCTAATTCCTTTGGCAATGATGTTTCCTTTCTTGATGATAAAGCAAGTATTGTAAATATCAAATTTGACATCTCATTCATTGTCAATCAATTTACTTACGCTCAACAAATTTCTAGATATTGAAGGAACATACAAGACATCTTGAAGCTTTGCTCTCTTTCTTGACTCAAGCCAAATAGGAATGGTTCCTATCCCTTGAATCTCACATTTGCAACAAGAATAGACTTCTTGAAGCTTGAACATGATGAAAATGAAAAGAAATACTTCCTTTGCCTTGTGATATGTGAGCTTACCCCCTATCAATCCACCAAGGATCTTCCTCCATAGAAATTAATGATGTACACATGCATGCCATGAGTGACTCCTCCTCATGGAAGCCATCTCCCTCTTGGTTCATGATGATCACTTGCCTCCCTTCTTGCTTTTCTTCATCACTTTTCTTCTTGTAGCACTTCAAGGCAAAATGCCCCTTCTTGCCACAATAATAGCACTTGACGATTGATTTGTCCTTCTTGCTATTAGATGATGATGAGACATTATCTTCCTCCATCGATTTGTCCTTCCTCTTGATATGTGCCTTCCCCTTGCCTTTGCCTTTGTTTTTTGCCATAAGTGAAAAGTGCCCTCTCTTCACTTTCTCTTTGCCCCATCCTTGCAACAATATTGTTGTGCGCTCATGCCATGGCTACCCAAAAGAATAAGGTTGAATCTCTTCTTAGAGGCTCTTCTCCTCAGTTTGACAATGACTCTATATGTTTTAACATGAAATAGGCATATTCGCTAATAGAACATTAAGAAGTTCAATTCTTCTAATGTACATGCCTAAAATGTATGCAAATTTATAGTTCAGAGTTATGCTTCTTAAACTATTAAACTTTACATAGAAAACCAAAAAAAGTTGGAGTGCAATTTGTCAAACTAGCATAATATTATACGCTAGATCCACTAGACAATGGACACTCATTGTTGACATGTGATGTTTAGTTAACTTTTCCCTTGAGGCAATTCTAACATGGCATTGAAGTGAAGTTGATGCTCATTATATGCACTTTGGTTCTAAATGTTGCACCATGCCAAAAAAAAATCCCAATATTTAAAAGACCTATATTAAAGTTGAAGATGAAACTTCATCATAGGTTTTTTATTCTTTGATTTGAAATGTGAATTTCTTGACTCCATTCTACATTTGGACGAAGTAGTACCCATCAATGTTGACATTCACAAAGTTTGCAAGCCCTTCCAATTCGTTCAAAATGGGCATCAAGTTTAACAATGAGGTCACTCTTATCCAACTTCGAGAGGTTAACATCCTCCCTTGGATATTGGAAATCAGAGGGATGCATGCGATGTGTAAGTAATCAAATGTTAATGCATATGTAGGTCAAGCATACTTGAGTTGTATATATGCTTGTATGCTATGACGGCCAAATTTTTTGAAAGCTTGTATTTTACAGCCAAAATGGCTTTTGACAGTCAATACAGCCGTCAAACTGCAAGGCTGACCAATCAAACAGAACAGTTGAGCATGGATACAGCCGTCAAACTACAAGGCTGACCAATTAGACAGAACGGTTGAGCATGGATACAACCGTCAAACTGCAAGACTGACCAATCAGACAGAACGGTTGAGCATGGATAGACGCCCTAAAGCATTTTCAAAACTAACCACCCGCTGCCTCCCCATCAGAAACTCAGGGTCACCTAGACTCACTCTCACCACCAAAATCCTTGTGACCACTTTACCTAAGACTTGACCTATGCATGAGTCATCCCCTTGCTACTTGAAGGTCAGGCAAAAAAATATCAACAAAGAACCTGGGTTACACTAGCCATAGCCATTGGTAGTAATTGGCAAGAGTAGTTTATATTAGCACTTATGGGCCCTTGGGGGCCCTTGTCATTGTGTTTAATTTTAGCTGTCGCTGCCTTTTGGTCTACGTTATGGAGCCAACAGCGATTCGCTGTCAGAAAATCTGACCGTTGTTGCATCAATATGACTGTCATCCAGATCCACTGAAGGGCCCAGCCAGCCCTATTTGCCTTCCAAAGAAAGGCAGAATTTTTAACCAAGCATAAAACCGATAGACAGACCTTCTAATTGAAAGGTAGAGGTGGTGTGAAAGTTAGCGGTCAAAGGATCTGTTTCAAAACGAAATTCGTGTGCACGTCAGATTAGATGGGCCGTGTGCCTATTTTCTGTCATGCACGAATTGTCAAACATTAGGGATCGCCTTCTCCCCCACGCTTGCTCCCCACACGTACAACTATACTATATCTGGCTCTCTTTCTCTGTCTCTCGCTCTCAATCTCTCTCTGTCGATTTCGCCATCTTAATTTCTTAAGTATAAGCAGGCAGCAGCCCAAGGGGTTCCTTGTCACATCTAGCAAGGGCGGCTGATCGCTCCTGGATGCTCAGATGCAAGGGAAAGAAAATATCCTTACAATGCAGTGCATAGTTAGTCTTTTAGACCCTGGTTGTAGTTGTTGTTGCTTCAGAATCTGCTGAATTTGATGGATCATGGTATGTCGGATGTGATTCCTGAAGCTCTGATGCTGCCTGCCTCTGGTGGATGATGCTCGATGTGGCTGGGAGTTTATGCTGTGGGCATGCATTGCTGTTGTGATTTGTAATTTGTTGGGTTCCGGGTTGTACTGTTGACTGTGTCTGCATCTAATGTTGCCTCATCGTGGCAGGTATAGGCCGTAGCCTGCAGGTCGCCCACATGCCAGCGGTGACTGTTTGAAGCATTTTCTAAGTACTGCAACATGGATATCGTGATGGTTGTGACATGCGCGGCGACTGCAGTTATCGCCTTCTGGGTCTTCCTACTCGTCTATAGAAGGCTGCCAGACAAGAAGCAGCGGGGTCCCAAAGCATGGCCTTTTGTTGGTAGTGTTTGTGAATTGGTGGCAAATGTGGAGCACTTACATGACTGGTTGCTCAAATATGCGGAGATGTACACAACCTTCACGGTTACAACAACAGGGAGAAGTTACATTTACACTGTCGATCCGTCCGTTATGGAATACGTTTTCAAGACCAATTTCCATAACTATGGGAAGGTATGTTCTTCAACCTTACCAGATATTGTTCCTTCAGTTGCCTGCAATGACTCAATGGAAGATACCTTCTATTTTCCCAAACAAGGATGATATTTCTGATAGTCATCTGTTTTTCCTCAGACAGGACTCCGGATTAATGCTTAGAAGTGTCCGTCCATTGCTTCTTAACGGCTCATGCTTGGTAGATGGTTTAATTTGTGTAATATTGGTGACCTGCCAGAAGCACTACCTTCAGAAATCCCTTGAAGTCGTCTCATAAGAGGAGCTTAACGAAGTCATGTACACACGAATTGTTGTTATAGATTGCACTACAGTTCTTATCCATAGGGAAATACCTCAACAGCTTAATGAGTATGTCGCTTGATAAGGTGACTTTTGAGAAGATATCTCTCTGTAGCATAACTGACAGCAGCCGCCCACAAGGACATCCTTAGGAAAACTTTGCAGATGAGAATATTCTAGCATTTAGGTGATAAGTTGATAACTACATGCTGGAAAGGCTCCACGTCTTTCCTTCTAAGGATTAAGCAAGCTAATTTTCTTCGGAAGGATTTGCTCTGATAGTTTTCACCACCATTCTTCTGATAGTTCGCTTCATCCAGAAATTTAAGCCCTGAATATGGAAACTTTTGTTCCATGCAGTAAGATGTACAGGTTTTGAGGCGTTATATTTTCTTCTTTCAGGGGAAACAAATACCTGCTTTACTATGTGATCTTTTTGGGGGAGGTTTGTACACAGCAGATGAAGAAGACTGGAAATGGCACCTCAAGACAGCAAGGTACCAGTTCGTTCCGAAAGTATTGCGTGATTTTTGCTTTGATATCAACAAAGAATTCGCACTGAAAGGTGCCATTATCCTTGCGAATGCTCATGTTGTGCAAGGCACAAAGGAAATCGACTTGCAGGTAAATAATCTTTGGTAGTCAGAAAACCTTTGAGAATTTTCATGATGAACAGCTAGAAGTCTTCTATTCTGCATTCTCTAATATCTTCGGGAAGAAACACGTTGTTGTCTGTGTTGAGAGAGAGAGAGAGAGAGAGAGAGAGAGCTGATACGCAGACATTCTGCAGGATATATTCACGAGAATGGCGTTCGATTCAACCTGTAAAATTGTTTGTGGCGTTGACACGGGAAGTCTATCTGAAGGACTCCCGCATGTTCCTTTCCCCGAGGCATTTGAGAATGCTGAAAATTTGTCCTTCAAGCGTGCCGTCGATCCATTTTGGAGACTGAAGCGGTTTTTGGTCATTGGCTCCGAGGCTGTTCTGAAGAAAGATCTAACATTGGTGAATGAATTTACTCAAAAAGTCATAAATTCACGGAGAGTAGAAGTCGCAGCAAGCAACACTACAAATCCTGATAACGTAAGGAATCGCTGGAATCAACTACTTACAATATAGTTCATTATCCACTCCAGGATTTCTCTATGCGACATCTTTGTCTTTAGCGTCATTCTAGATGGCTTGCCGCCATTGATCTAGTCCTGTGTGAATGGATATCTTAATTTTTTTGTGGCTTCCTCGGCCTGTATGATATATGATAGATTGTTTGGGCAGGTGAATAATTATGGCGATATGCTGTCTCGGATTTTGATTATTTGCAAGGACGATTCCAAAATAATGTCGACGGATAAACATTTAAGAGATATGATTTTAAACACTCTTGAAGGTGGCCGCTGTACTATCGCAAATGCGCTCTCGTGGACTTTTTATATGATTTGTGTTCATCCACTAGTACAAGAAAACATCCTACAGGAACTTCTACAAACATCGGAGAAGGACCGATTAATCAGTGAAGCCATATGCGGAAGTATCAATGAAAAAGTTGAAGCTTATGTAAAGGCTTTGGATTTTGAAACACTGAATAAGATGCAGTATCTCCAGGCCGCCATTACAGAGACCTTGAGACTATATCCAGCCGTTCCAATTGTAAGTTAAGCTAGCACAAAATGTGCCATATACCTGTCAAGTTGATTCTGAAAGAGACAAACTATTATATGTAGGTAGGATAATGTGGAAGCTAAGAGCTGAAAAAAGCTGAAAAATGAAAGATAATATCTAAGATGTACTCCTTCCAAGCATGTTTTTAGAATGCTCTTGCTCCTCCTCCAGTGAGATCAAGGCATCTCTTCATAGGAAGTAGGTTTGTGGGAGTCAGTATTTCTCGAGAAATAGCAATAATATTTCATTCAATAATTTGTATCCACAAACTTCTTGAACAATTAATCCGAGTGCAAACAATATCGGGATTCATCTTGTTTTTACCTTGCAGCCTTGTAAAAATTTAAATTTCACAGCAAAATTTATTGAAGTTCACGATAAAAATGACCTCGTTGTTAAACACTATATGCTCGAAGAACAGATCGTCATGTTGGTTTCTCATATGTATGCTTTCAGGATAGTAGAGAAGCTGTGGCTGACGATCTACTTCCAGATGGAACCCGAGTGAAAAAAGGAGACTTGGTGGGCTCGGTGCCATATTCAATGGGCAGGATGAAGGTTCTCTGGGGAAGTGACGCAAAGGAGTTCAAACCGGAAAGATGGCTAAAGGACAATGTCTTTGTCCCAGAATCCCCTTTCAAATTCGCAACATTTGGGGTACGTATTATTCAGTTTCTTCTTAGACAGTTTTCCTTCCCCAATTAATAGAGCTGATGACAAGCATTTTGATGGGTTGCCTTGCTTAAATTTGGGCTCAAGACATCTGAAACCACATATCTTATAAAATTCTACTTCTTTTTGTGTTGAAGCTGCATTGCACATATGCGCTGTGACACCAGATTATGCATGCAGGCTGGTCCGCGTAGTTGTGTGGGAAAAGATGCAGCATACTTACAAATAAAGATAGCAGTTGCAGTTCTGGTGAAGTTCTTTAAATTCCGGATGGTTGCAGGCCATCGAGTGAAATACAGGGTGGCTCCATCATTGCCCATGTCTGAAGAAGGCCTTCTCGTCAGATTTGAGCCAAGGTGATTAAAGCCACGATCCTCTTCAGACTTTATAACTACATACTAGCATTGTAGCACCTTGCTACCAAAACCTTCTAGTGCCTACTTGACTTGCTCTTTCCTATACATTATCATAACAAATTTAGCAGCGTCACTGATCTGACTGACGAGAATTCTGCTATCATACTGATGCTATTAAAGGTTACTTTTCTATTTGGTCCAGACCCATAATAATCAGCCAGTGGAGCTTCATCTGACAACCCATTAATCGAAACAAGATCCCGAAAAACTCTTGAAGAAATTCAAGAGAGATGAGCTGATTGTACAGCAAGTATCGTTTACTTTAGATCAACACTTAGAGATGGAGCACTCTTTCAGTGATAAAATGATTTTAGAAGCTAGTATTGGTAATTAGCTTAAAAAAATGAAGTCTGTTTTCCATTGAGAATAGATTATGAGAATCTTTCCATGCACTCCTCATGTTGTGACTATTAACTCTATAAATACATGGGTTACATTAGCTTGAAATAGCAGTCTCCATGTTGCAACTAATGAGTCCCCAATATCATCCATGATTTATAGCCTACCAATTTGAAGCTACATGCAATATACAATACCTTTTCTAGTGACCTTTTCACTAGTTAAAACAGATTATGGCAAAGAGTACATGAAGATGACTCCACATGAACTCCACATGAACTCGAGTTGAACTAGAAAATCTAGTACAATAATCCACTTTTGTATGAGCCACACATATTTTTTCTATTTACTAGGTTTTGGTGTTGTTCTATACTTCTTCAATGGACTTTTCATGAGCCATAATATGCTTGTGAAGGAGGCTCTACATGGATGTCAAAGTTTATAATATGCTTGCAAACAAGATCATGTCACTCTAGTTGCATATATTTTGCCTCGTAGCCTTTAAACATGTCAACAACAATTGTTATTTGGCTGGTTACATGTAGCTAAGAATACACAATTACAAGCTTAGAAAATCCTTTACAAATATAAAATAATCTTGGTGGTGGTCACTCTAAATGGGGGTAGATTCCAATTGAGGAAAAACGACAAACTCATCGATATAGATCGTTAGGCTTATGTAAAGGATGAGTGAAAATTTCCCTTACTCTTAGTACCCAACTCGATAATAAGATGTCATGCTATAAAAAGTTTTGTTCATCATTCTTAATGAATGACTCAAAAATTTTACCATGTCACTATAAGAATTCCACCAGCTTTTGAGGGAAATACCGAGGCTTCTGTTCATGAAAAGAAAACAAAAAATTACTCAATTATCCTCGGTGTCACCCTTGGTATTAACAACGAAAACGTATTCTCGAGTTCGTAGGCCACTATTCTCAAATATATATATTGAGGAATCTAACCTGCACTTATCACAAATATCTCCGATTTTCAATCAGGTTACTTCATGGTTCCTAATTCCCTTAAGGAGTCATTATTTCGTGTTGTACAAAAAAAAGAAAAGCAATAATATTTCAATTAATTTCTTGCGCATTGTCTTCACATTTTCAGTTTTTCTTTAATTAGCATATTCACACAACATTGTTAAATTGTTTGAAATGGTCTTTGATAAAAAGTGCAAATTTTTGTGCATTGTAGTTGGCCCTCAATATATACCATGGTGGTTGACAGTCAATGTGCTGACGATTGAGCATCATCGATGCTCGAAGGTCAAGGAATTCAAAAAAAGAATGGACATAATGGAGCCAGTTATAGCTCTATTTTACCCTAAAAATGGACTCCATTAAACCTCATGAGTCTTTTCATAGCTTCTTATGAAGTGCGTGAAAGAAATTCATTGTTGATTTAAAATTAAACAAAGACTTCACAACCTGTTAGTTATATTAAATATGACGTGTAATAACATAAAGGATCAATATAAACTTATAAACATTTGTATACATGAATAATAATGGTTAGTAGAACAACTATACAAAATAGTGGGAGAAAAAAAGTGAAACAATACATCTATTTACAATATAATTCTAACTAAATCATGAGTCGATGTCCTCACCACCAGCATCGATCTCTAGATCCTCATATTGATTTGGAGATTGTGCTTCCTAAATGTCAAAAAACAAAATTAAATAGTGAGTTTAACAGGTTATCAATAGGAAGATAGAGAAAGAAAACAGAGCAAGATAACATGAGCATACTGAGAGAAATTAGCAAAAAGAGAGAAAAAAGATAGTAGTGTGACTAGAGGGATAATAAGAGAGAGAGAGAGAGAGAGAGAGAGAGAGAGAGAGAGAGAGAGAGAGAGAGAGAGAGAGAGAGAGAGAGAGAGAGAGAGAGAGAGAGAGAGAGAGAGAGAGTGTCAGCAGTGATGGACAAAAACGGTTTTTTGCATTCTGATTGGTCCACATGTGATAAGGCCTTGACCAACTCAAGCTAATGAGGTGTGTTTGATGGACACGTGTCTTTCAATTCATCCCACAAAACTAATGTCATTTGAATGAAAGGCTATATATACCATGAGTGTTTGGAATTATGCAAAGCGTGCCCTTCAAGATGAAAAGCGTGACAAGTTAGGATTTCTCTGAGATTAGGGTTTGGGGGAGGAGAAATAGCAATATAGAGGAGCGAGAGGTGAATGCATTTCTGGCTTGGGTAAAAGAGTGTTAAAGGTATGCACACATGTGTGGCTTGTGTTAAAAATTCGAGGAATAGCTTAATTTGTCATATAGCTTGGTAAATCGTAAATAAGCCTTGGGTTTAGTCTATCTAACATTACGTACCATGGGTGTGGGTACTATCGACAACTAGGTGGTTTAAGATATATTTAACGTTCTAAGTAGGTTAGTGCTAGAGATGTATCTTGTCGGTCTACACTTGATTTCATCTAGGAAAAATTAATGAAAATTTGATAGAGCTTGAGGGATAGTAAGGTAGATTGAGTAGACTGAGAAAAAGAACGTGGAGGAAGAGAGGGAGAAAGGAGATTCTACAACTCACCATGAACCTGAGGAAGCTCATAAGTTACAAATGGAGATCTTTCTCTTGCGATGAACAACTCTATTCCAAAAGTCACCATGCATGCTCCCCTTTGGTGTTTGAGAAATCCCACCTTAAATAGAAAAAAACAAGGGCTATAGCTCTTTATAAAGCTCATCATGAATGATTTGTCTCTAACTATGTGCTTTACATGCAATCTCTCTTTTTCTCCTACTAATTCTACCTTGAGTCCACATGAATACTAATTCATAATAGAATCATGCTATATCTGACTCAAAAGTGACTATGAATCAACTAAGATATAGTTATGGATCATGTTGATCATTTCAAATTTTCTTAAAAATACACATGAGCAAGCTCATAAGTTATGACAAATGGATGACTAAATATTAATGTGAAACCCAAATCTAAATCTCAATCTAATCTTAATTTAGAAGCTAAACCAAAACTCAAACCACATCCTAAACTCAAACCTAAAACATAAACCAAACCTAAACATGGATCTCGCAACTCAAACTCAAATCCAAACCCGAACCTAAAAACAAAACCTAAATCCAAACCAAAACCTAAACCTAAATTCAAACCTAAACTATAACTTAAAACTAATAAAACTAGATATAAATCAAAACCTTATCCAAACCTATACCCAGACCTAAAATTTGACACGTCAAAATCCAACTAATCTTGATTTCCGACCACCAACATGGAGCCGGATATGATTTCAAATTTGTCATCAGATTTTAACTGATGTCAGTATCCGACATTACATGGACTCAGACATAGCAAACTTTTCAAAAAATTGAAATGTAGAAATTCACTCCGATAGATTTTATCACTGTCAAAATTTGACAGATATTGTAAATTTTCAATGGAGAGAGAGCTTTTTGGGATCTATTGAAAATTTTTGACATGCCTCAAATGGATGTTTAGGATTACAAAAATTGTCAAAATTTGATGGATTTTACCAACATCGAAATTTGATAGATATTGTATATTTTCAACGAACAAAGAGCTTTTTAGAATCTCGTCAAATTTTTTTGACACTTCTCCAATGGGATTTTTGGGGGTCCAATTTGTGTCAAAATCTGTTGAGCTTATAATGTGTCTGATTCTGACATCTCGTTATACAAAAAAAAAAAATTAATATATTTGGTGCACTATTTATGCATGTTTTTTGTTTAAGAGAAGAGCTAGTGGAGAGCATGCATTGAAGCTGCAGATTTTTGGATGCATACAAAACAATTTTCAATAGGTATTCAAAGGGAGATATTCCAGGAACTACTTCTGCAACCAGCTTTTTGGAGTTGCAAATATCATCTGATAGTTGAAAACAATCTTGTTTCTAACATCTGTAACACCCTCAGTCAAATTAAGGTGCCCCACTCGGCAAATGAACTCTTTGTGAAGAGATCTTTGCTTGTGATGGTACTAAATAAAGCTGATGGCACAACAAATCTTCCTCATTCGAGAATTGTAGGTGCTTTGGGTGTTCATCGCAGAAATATTGCTGCAGCCAGTTCTAGCCTTAACATTAAGGACGCCGAGAAGGTTTTGCCCTTGAGTGCCTGTTAGAGACAATTGCCTAGAGGTAGCATAACCATGGCTCAGGTCAAGGAACTGGTGTATGCCTTTTGGAGCTCATAAACTCAAGTGTCCTTCAATAAAAAAGACATATGTTCACAGAGGATTGGAAGAAAGAGTGTTGTTAGACATCCAGTACATCTTCTTGATGACACTCAGGTCCTTCTTTTTTATGGATTATCTTTTTCTTGGTAATGTTGATCTTTTGCACTATTGAAACTGATCTTTGATACTCCTATTCTTTGGTTCTATAGATACACACTCCACCTCTTGTTGTTTGGAACTGTTTTGTAGTTTTTACTCAGCTAATATTTTGCTCTTTTGGACTTTTGGGACTATTAGTAATTGTAAAAGTTTATAAACAACTATTTATTTTCTATTTGGTACTTATGAAAATGTGTGTAAGATATATTTTTGGTACTTTTAGTACTCTATATTCTTTTCAAATAAATTTTCTTTTTGTTGTTTGGACCTCATGGAACATTTTGTACTTCTGGTGTGCAGAAAGTACTGTTGTTTATTGCTCTTTGGTGCTTTTGATAGTTTTGGTAGTTTTTAAACGTTTCTTGAATTTGTTGTTTGCAACATTTTGGTACTTTTCGATTTACTGGCATTTAGCTGTTTGGTGCTTTTTAATATTTTGGAGCTTTTGGGTAGTGAATGTTTGTGTTGGTAGTAGTTGAACTTCTTGTGTAACAATTTTGATACAACAGACTACCAAAATAGGTGCTTTAATACCTCGTGTCTCATTTTCATTCTAAGATCATCCAAATTGGTCTACTGAGATTTATAGTGTGTATCATTTTTATTTTAAAATTTGGTTCTGTTTTTTAAACTTTCGTCGTATTTGCAGTTTGTTTTAAGATTGAAAGGCTCGAAGTCGTTTGCCACTTATTCATACTAATGAAGCAATATTTGTATTGAATGTTTGAATATTTGTTTGAGTATTTGTATTGAATGTTTGTATTGGTACTACTGGAACTTATCATGTAACAATTTTGATACAACAGACTACCAAAATAGGATCTTTAATACTTCGTGTCTTCATCCAAATTGATCTATTGAGATTTATATTATGTACTGTGAAGGATTTCAGATCATTCAAGATCCAATCCATGTCCCTGATCTTTGGTTACAATAAGGAGCAAACCAACAATCCTGCCAATGTAGAAAAATCAGCATCTACATACAAAATGAGATGCAAACTCTAAGAGATATTGATCAAACATGAACCAAAACATAAAATATGTTTGTTGTCCGTACAATTACAGTACCCTACTGTATTTCACATGTGTGGAACCAAAAATATCAATAAATGAGCATTCTACACACAAGATTGCAAGATAACACCAAGATAGTGCACCAATGAGTGGTAGAACCCAAAGAGAACCATGTATAATGATGAAATGAGAGAGAGAGAAGAGAGAAGATGAGTCTCTTCACGAGTTACATCCTTTTATAGAGTGTCCAGATCCTATTTGGCCATTTGGCTTTCCCTCCAAAATGTAAACCCTACTAATTTTGGGTCTAGATTCAATGTACCCAAAGTTCAAATTTGAATCTCTCTCAAACTCGACTACCAACTTTCCCACACTTTCAAAAAGTGTTTATTGGATGTATTTTAAACTAATATAACTTCAAAAAGTTTATCTCTAAGTCTAAAATGAGTTTTGGCCTCTTATTGACAATTTACCAAAATATGACTAAACTAGACTAAACTAGTTGAAATCTCTCACACTCCCTCTTCAACTAAGTTTGGCATAGTTTTGACAATAGAACTTTGATCCAACTTTAGAAAGATCTCCATCCTAAGTATAGATCTCATTTCTAAGGTTCTAAATTATCTTTCATAATTGATATAGAGAATAGTGTCCAAATTGGATGCTTCACTATTTCTTACATCAATTTTACACATCAAGATATAACTAGAACATGAAGAACCAAATAGAATGTGAATAAAATGATTCCTCCATGTTTCAAACTTTGAACTCTCTGGAAAATTACAGCAACCAAACATTAAATGTGAGTGATGACCATTTGCTTGCTTGTCTCCTCCAACTTTTTCCTTTCTTGATATGTCTCCACCATAAAACTCCATGAATGAGCCTCCATCTCCATCTTGCCACAAGATATCATCAACACTTGATGACTTGGTCATGAATGAGTGACATAATGAACCTCCATTAGCTTCATTTCCATCAGCAAAACCAGCCAAGAATGCTAGTACAACTCCAACAATAAGATATTGCAAGACAATGTAGCTAGTTTGTCCATATCTTGACAATTTGCACACATCCACATGAAATAGCTCAAACATGAGATAGAACAAGTAAAGTAAACTTGAACAACACTTCCTTGCTGTTACTTTGACCTTAATTGAGTCTTCAATAAGCTGCAAAAACAAATCCAAAACATCTTTGCCAATTACCTCTCCTTTGATGCTCTTGACTAGCTCCAAATTGCCACCTTTCCTTTTGTGTTGTTGAAGCCCTTTGAGACCAACCTCTTGATATTCCTCTTGAACATCAAAGTCATTGAACAAACTTTGTTTTTCATACCCATTACTTGCTTTTCTAGTATGAAAACCATGAGAACCAATATCCACTTGCATAGCATCATCTATACAAGAAAATTCTCCAAAACATGTGAGTAAAGCAAAATGAGTTGCTTCAACTTGCTTACCTTTCTCTTGATCATCAAAGATATGAATATTTTTAGATCTGAACCTCTGGAAATACTCCCTCTCAAACATATGATCTAGATTCAACAAGATCTCATCAATGCTTGATCTCAATCTTCCATGAAGGTTAGTGAAAACAATGTCACCAATGTCACCATCATAAATCAAAAGATAGATTCCAAACTTTCCATCCAACATGAAGTAGAGTAGGTGAAAATGAGTATAAAACCTACTAAATACAGCCTTCTTGAATCCATAAAAAATCTCAATAAGCTCACCAATGAGATCTCCCTTGCCTTGAAGAAATCGCCTCTCGATTTGCTCCATGTAGTCTTCTCCAGCCAACCTTTTGCCATCTTGATCATGAGTGATCAATTCATAATCATAGAATCCTTTGAGTTGATGAAGAGATTTGAGATCCATGCCTTGGATCTTCCCAAGAACCAGTCTTCCATTGCTCTTTCCTTCATAAGACTCCCTCTTAATGATTGCATCATAAGAAGTATAAACCTCAAGAACATTAGAAGCCATGAAAAAAATGATTAGTACCTTCAACATAAGGATGATTGAAGTACTCCCTTTTTTCAAACAAGAACTTCTACTCAATATTTTAGGTAATGACTCATATGATAATGATTCTTCCTCACTATCATTTACAATGACATCATTCAAAGTACATCCTACTTTGAATTCTTCACATACTTCTCTTCTCCTTGACTTGTGACTATCTCCCTCACCAAGTCTCTTGATAGAACCATTTGATCTACTCTCTTTATGAAGACATGTGACTCCACTTGCTGCAAAAATGACTTTCTTGGACTCATCACAAAAGAATGTAGAAGAACCACCTCCTTCATGCATGCATCTAACAACATCTTTTGACATATGATCAAAGAAATCATTAACAACAATCTTTTCCAAGGAAGAACCTTCACCTCCATTGATGAAGTTAGCTCTTTCCTTACCTTTTGCATGCTTGCACTTGCCATGAAGAACCATTGAAACACCATCATTATCCTCAAGACTAGCCAAGTTAGCACAAAGATGAACATCTCCAAGAAGAATATTAGATCTTGACCTAGATCTAGCATAAGGAAGCTTTTTAGACTTTGCATAAGATCCACCAATCTTATTGATGCTAAAAGGTAACTTTGAAAAGTTGAGACCAATCTCCTTTTCCATTCCATCCTTTTTGTTAGCCATAACAAAAGCATCAAGCTTGAAAAGTCTACCTTGTCTATTGCCCCTAGCAACCAGGATTTCTTCCTTTGTAATAAAACAAGCATCACCACCAAACTTTACCGTGTATCCTTTCTCTATCATTTGACCAAAACTTAGAAAATTATTTGAAAGTGAAGGAATGTAAAGAACACCATCAAGTCTTGCTTTCCTATTAGTAGAGAGACAAATAGGAATAGAACCAGTACCTTCAATCACACACTCACCACCATTGGCCATGTGAATTGCTTTCTTGGCTCCATCATAAGTGACCAAAGAAGTAAAGAACTCCTTGTGACTAGTCATGTGTGAACTAGCTCCACTATCAATCCACCATGAATCTTTGTCACCTTCACTTAATATTGGACTTGAAGAACACATCAAAAGAGAATCACCACCACCTAGATCCTCATCATTAGTAGTAAAGTTGATTTGCTTGCTACCTTCATCTCTTTGCTTCTTTAAACATTCATTTGCAAAATGCCCTTTGATTCCACAATAAAAGCATTTCAGCTTAGACTTATCTTTCTTTTTTCCAAGAGAGGAAGTCTCACCTTGATCTTGCCCTTTAGACCACTTGCCTTTGCCTTTGCCTTTGCCCTTGAACTTGCCTTTGATAAACATAGCCTCCTCTTCATTATAAGATGTCGATGTAGATCCAACTCCTCTTGATTGAAGCCTATACTCCTCATTCACCAAGATCTCTTGCAAATTCACAATACTTGGCAAAGCCTTTTGAATAGCAAAACTTTGAACAAGATTAGCATGATCATCCAACAAGCCATTAAGTATAACTTGAACAAGTTCTACCTCCTTAATGCTTTCATCAATACATGCTAACTCATCATTGTGTACCAATTCTGATTCTCTTGACTACCAAATTAGGTTTTTTTTATAGTAAGTGACCATTTCTTATACATAAAACAATAAAAATAGATACTAAGTTTTTTATATTTATATGTGTTCGCAACTTGGATAAAATCCTTTGTGGTCTTTTTGGTACTATTTTAGTGTTGTTTATCAAATGTTGAAATCTAAGCTTTAGTTATTACCAATTTTACAAGATTTTATTATTTTTGTAATGTTTACATGTTCTTAAAACTTTTGAGTACCAAAGATTGGTACTATTTGAACCTATCATGTAACAATTTTGATCCTCCAGACTACCAATTAAGGTTCTTTGTACTTTCTGAATGTTTAGTACTTTGGTACTATAAGATGCTTTGGTACTTTGGTACTACCTGCAGATACTTTCTATCGTTCTGGTACTAGTTGTGTATGATACTTTGGTACTACCTATATATGATGCTTTGGTACTACTTGTTGGTACTTTGTACCTGTAACATGATAAGATTTCTTGAATATAGATAAATAGTAATGAGAGTATTCCTCAAGTTCACTTTGAAGATGTTAACAATGACTGTAATGCAGAAGGAATCTTTAAGAAGTTTCGAGTGAAGGAACATTGTATTGAGCTGCACCAATGTCACAGGTACTAATTTTACAAATTCTGAACTATTTTGGTACTATTTTTCTGTTGGTAAAACTTTTTAATATGAAAGATTCATACTACAAGAACTTATCATGAACTAATTTTGATCCTACTTGTTATGTCCATGACCAGTACATAGGATACAATATACTCCTAGTCTTGGATACACGGTACTCCAGTGAAACAAGCTGTTAGTTATGCCACGTGATACTGGACGTGACCCAAAAGTAACTAATATCCTTGTGAGGCCCAGAACACACTAAATGGAGTTTAGACAAGGTATGAGACAGTGTATGCATGTGTAGAGTTATCAATAGCAATTCTATGAATACTTGGTCCATGCATAGGACTCTATTCCAGGTGAATCTATGTATAGGGAACTTAGGGCTATGCATGGCTAAGTGCCCAAGATGCTTTTGGCTCTATATATGGGTCCAAACTCGTCCTACTCCTCATCATGGTTCTTGATTCATTGCCAGGCTCTCACTCTACATTCGTGCTTCTTGTTCCTTGGCTTGGGGCTAGGCTTCTAAAGATTGATTGGATGCTTCTACTTGGTTGGGTGGTTTTTCCATAGTGTGTTATCCTTTGTGTTTGGGATTTGTAAGCAGGATCTAAGGAGCTTCTCTTATAGTGGTATCAGAACAAGGCTTACAAGTTTGGAGAGGTGGTGCTTTTCATTTGAGCTTGGTGGTATTCAACTAGTATTCTCATACAAGGAGAGGAGCAAGGTTGCAAGTTGGTGGATCTTCCCAAATTCAATTTGCATGTTCCATATCTCTCTCAAATTCATTGAGGTTTATGGAGAATTGTGCTAGAAAAACAATTTTGGTGTCTTTTTTGGAGTTTTAGCATGTGTAGCTCAAAACTAGTTATGGATCTGAAATTTCCAGCAAGATAATTCACTTTGAAGTAGTTAAAATACAGGTTGCATGTTGGATCTTCCCATGTATTTGGATTCTAGGCTCTTTTGTGGCCAAATTTGGCTTGTTTTTCATGATTTTGGCACAAAATGGAGGGTAGAATTCAAAATCCAGCAAGTTCAGATCAATTAATTGGTTATAACTCTGTATATTGGATTGCATGTGGATTTGGAAAATGTTCTTGCCATTAAATTCCAATTGGGCATGGTGAAAAAACCTAGAAAGGACTAAAATTCATGATTGTTGGAGGGTTTGCGGATCCCAAAGGCAATCCTAACCCTAGTTAATAAGTGAGAGGGATTTGGCACCCTGCGTGTGTAAGTCCAACCCGATGACCACATAGTTATTCGATTAATTAGAATGTTAATAAAAGGACTTTAGGCCTTTTTGCAGGACTTTTAATGTCGCAGGGCCAAAATGTCAAGTTAGTGAATAAAGTTGGGTTTCTCTCCAATTTTGATGGTTCCCACACTTTTTTAAATTTGAATAAAAAGAGAGGCAAGACTGGACCAATAGGATTCAGAGGCCAGGGTCCTCCTCTCTACTATAAAAAGGGACCAACTCGAGTTGCTCCTCATGTTCATTTTCTCATTCAATAAAGCAGATTGGTTCTCTTTAGAAATGGATTGATGAATGTCCTTGCTCTTCCTTTCTTCTCCTCCATTTCTCATGCTTTCTTTGGATTTTGCTAATTGTTGGATTTGATCATTATTGGGATTGCTATTTCTTATGTTTTTTGTGAGAGAGAAAGGGAGAGAGAGAAGAGTAAGTTTCTATCATTGTTATGGATTTAGGGTTAATGGAAGTAGGGTTAATGGATGTAGTGTTAATGCTTAGTGTTAATGGATGTTAGTGTAGATCCTCCATTCATGTTGAAATCTGAACTATACTATCGCTCTCATGGGAACAAACCTCGGCGTGACAACGAACTCCATCTCTTTGATGCTAGATTGACTAGATCTTGGATTCAGGTTAGGCAAGGAAAGAAATCCACTACAATTTTGGCGCCGTTGCCGGGGAGCTATGCCAATTTTTCAGTTTGCAGCATGTTTTGGTTGATGGTTAGCTTGCATTAGGCATCTTGGAATACATCTCCAGCAAGTTTCATGAATACTGTGAAGGTGAAGGAATAAAGAGAGAGTTTTCTTGTGTTTATTCTCCATCTCAAAATGGAGTGGTTGAGAGAAAAAATAGATCTTTATGTGAATGTGCTAAAGCAATTAGAGTAGCAGATTCTTTGCCTATTGAATATTGGGGTAATGTTATAAATTGTGCAAACTATTTGTGCAATAGATAACCTCACAATGGACTTGCTAGAAATTCACCTTTTGAAGTCTTGTTTAAGAAGAAACCTAAGGTAGATCACCTTAGAGTTTTTGGTTGTGCTTGCTTTGTTAATATGCCCCTGGAAACGAGGAAAAGAGATGATCCTAATTCTATTAAAGAGATCATGGTTGGATATGCATCCAACAAGAAAGCTTACAGAATCTATGTTCCCTCTACCTCAACTACAATTGAGAGTAGGGACATTATATTCCATGAAGATTAAAAATACATTCTTGAGGAGGCCGAGTTCAAATATTCTCACAAAGATACTCCAATCATCACCCTTGAAGACTATCATGGAGAGATGGGGCCGAGAATTGAGGAGGAGTCACCTCGAATCTTTTCACCAAGGAGATCTCAAAGAGAAAGATCCGAGCCTAGAAGGCTTACCTATGAAGATAGAGGCAAGCAAATGGAAATCAACTCCACTAATTGTGCTTATTTTATTTCTCATGAGGAGCCAAAGGATGTATATGATACACTCAACTCGAAGGAATGGTACCTTGCCATGAAGGAGGAATATGATGCTTTGATGGCCAATAAGACATGGGAGCTTGTGGATCTTCCATCCAACAAGCATACCATTGGTTGCAAGTGGGTTTATCGAGTCAAGCATAATCAA
Source organism: Diphasiastrum complanatum (assembly GCA_029204225.1). Taxonomy (NCBI): domain Eukaryota; kingdom Viridiplantae; phylum Streptophyta; class Lycopodiopsida; order Lycopodiales; family Lycopodiaceae; genus Diphasiastrum; species Diphasiastrum complanatum. The sequence continues at coordinate 30,370,017 of CM055103.1, read as the reverse complement.
GATGGCACAATCAACAAGTACAAGGCTAGGCTTTGTGCTAAAGGTTTTGCTCAAGTTTATGGACTTGATTATGAGGAGACCTTTGCCCCAGTTGCAAAGATGGTATCAATTAGAATCATAATTTCTCTTGCTTGTTTTTTCAATTGGCAAATTCTTCAACTAGATGTCTCTAATGCATTTCTAAATGATTATCTAGAAGAATAGATTTATATGGATCAGCCTATTGGGTTCATCCATGACAAAGAAAAAGTTTGCTTGCTCTTCAAAAGTTTATATGGATTGAAGCAAGCTCCAAGGTCATGGTATTCTCGACTTAACATCTTTCTTGAGTCACTAGGATTTAATCTTAGTAACTATGATCCTTCCTTATATGTCAAGTTTTTTGATAAAGATATTGTCATTATTCTTATTTATGTTGATGATATCATTCTGACAAGAAGTAGTATCAAGTTAGTTGAGGAAACCAAGATTGTGTGAAAAACTCAGATCCAAAAGATGCTAAAGTTTCATAAAGATCTTGGCCATGGAAGTTATGCACATCTAGATTGAAAAAATGATAGAAATTGTGATGTTAAGCATACTAAACATCAACTAAACATCAAAATCTGATCATAAGCTTCCACAAACAGAAACTTGCTGTCCCTGTCCGTACTTCAGAGCCTACAACCTGCATTTCACACGTGTGAAGCCATAGCAACAAAGAAATCACAATTCTAGTGGCTAGAATGCAAGATATGAACAAAAAAGTGAGAGAGAAGAAGATGGACCTTCAAAGAGCATAACATTCATTCAATAGAATGAAAATGAGATGTGTACATACTCGTGGAGATGGCTATTTATAGCAGCCATAGTGCCTCTTGGCCACTTGTCTTATGATAGGCTAAAATTGGGGTCCAATAGGATTCACCCATATACCTAGAAATTTGGTCAAATAGGAATGCACCAAATTATGAGCCAATAGAAGAGCTCCACACTCGACCTCCTCTAATTAATGTGACCTCAAAAGTAGTGTACACATACTTTGGGCCTCTACATACATGTATGAACCTATCTCTAACTTTTATTTGGCCATAGGCCTACAAAATCTCAAGTTAGGAAAATACTACTAGTTGACAATTTTTCACACTCCCTCTTCAACTAGTTTTAGCATAGATTTAGAAAGTACACCAAGACTTGTTCTATGCTTGAAAAATAAGTCCTTTCCCAATGCTTTGGTAAAGATATCAGCCACACATTCCTTTGATGGGACATGTTCAAGCTTGATCTCTTTTGCCAACACTTGTTCTCTCACAAAATGGTAAGCCACCTCGATATGTTTGCTCCTTGCATGGAAAACCGGATTGCTTGCTAGACTTTGGGCTGAAAGGTTGTCACAAAAGATGATTGGACTCTCTGAAAAATCCAGCAAATGAAGCTCCATAATCATCCTCTTGATCCACACCATCTCCTTTGTGCATGATGTCAAAGCTTTGTACTCGGCCTCACTAGAAGAAAGTGATATAGTTGCTTGTTTCTTCGACATCCATGAGATAGCTCCATCACCTATGAAAATAGCATGTGCATTTATGGATTTTCTATCCATAAGGTCTCCTGCAAAATCTGAATCTGAAAAACCAAATAAGTTAGGTGATGAGCCTCTATAAACAATGCCAAAATCTTTTGTTCCCGAGATGTATCTCAAGATCCTCTTTCCTAGTTTCCAATGTTCTATGCTAGGATCTTGCATGAATTGGCTTAATCTACCAACACAATAAGATAAATCAGGTCTTGTGATGGTTAGATATATAAGAGAACCTATTAGCTTCCTATAGAGAGTAATGTCCTCGAAGGATCTTTCATTACCTCTTATAGTTAGCTTTACATGTGATTCCATAGGTGTATCAATAGGATTTGCATCTACCATATGAAATCTATTGAGAATAGAAATAGCATACTTCTCTTGTGAAATAAAAGTGATTTGAGAAGTTCTAATTACTTCTATTCCTAAGATATAGCTCAAAAGACCAAGATCATGCACTTCAAATTCCTTTTTTAGTGCTTTCTTGATATCTTCTATATCTTCCTTGTTCCCTCCACTTAAAATAATGTCATCCACATAAATTAGAAGGATTGTAACATCATTAGCACTAATTCTAAAGTAAAGTGAATGATCATACTCACTCATAGTGAAGTTTTGAGAAAGTAGAAAAGAGTTAAGCCTAGCATACCAACTCCTTGGTGCTTGCTTAAGACCATACAAACTTTTTTGTAGAAAACACACATGATTAGGCTTGCTATGAGAAACATAGCTCTCGGGTTGCTCCATGTAGACTTCCTCTTCAAGATCACCATTCAAGAAAGCATTAGAAATGTCTAATTGCCAAAGATCCCATCCATAAAGAGTTGCAAGGGAAATGATTACTCTTATGCTCACCATCTTTGCCACGGGTGCAAAGGTTTCCTCATAGTCAATGCCATGCTCTTGAGCATAACCTTTAGCCACCAACCTTGCCTTCAACTTGTTGATAGATCCATCTTGATTTGTCTTTACCTTGAAGATCCATTTGCATCCAATTGCACTTTTGCCCTTTGGAAGCTCCACCAATCTCCATGTGTTGTTCTTCATAAGTGCTTCAAACTCAAGATCCATTGCTTGGATCCATTCCTCTTCTTGCCTTGCTTCATCTACACATGAAGGTACATCAAAAGAAGTTAGGAAAGCATAGTTGGATCCATCCACCACTTGCTTACCTTTGCCATCATAAGTGAGCCTTGAGGGTTTCACTTTATGCCTTGGAGTTCTCCTTGGAATTTGACTTGAAGAGGCTTCTTCAACATCCACATCCAATGTGTCATCAACTCCATTGTCATCAAGCACATTAGTTGCAACAACACCATCATCACTTGAAACAACTTTTGGAATGTTACCTTCATCAAAAATGACATCCCTACTTGTGAACACTTTCTTGATTGAAGGAACATAAATCCTATATGCTTTGCTTACTTCACTATAACCAACAAAAATGCCCTTTCTTGAAGATGGATCCTCCTTAGTTCTATCATCAAGAGTAATGTTGAAGTAGCAAATGCATCCAAAAGTTCTTAGAAACTTGACATTAGGCTTCGTACCAAACAAAGCTTCAAAAGGGGTTTTTCCTTCCAATACAACACTTGGCCATCTATTGCATAGGAAATTTGCACACAACAAAGCATCACTCCAAAAAGGTTTAGGAAGATTAGCATTCAATCTCATTGCCTTTGCACTCTCACACAAGGTTCTATTCTTCCTCTCGGCCACTCCATTTTGTTGTGGTGTTCTTGGACATGTGTACTCCCTCTTGATCCCATGCTCATCGCAAAAGGCTTTGAATTTGTTAGAAATGTATTCACCACCATTGTCGCTCCTCAAGCATTTGATTTTGGTTGTAAATTGAGTCTCAATAGCAACTTTGAACTTGACAAACACATCAAACACCTCATCCTTGCTCTTTAGTAGATAAACCCAACAAAATCTACTAAAATCATCAATGAAAGTTACATACATCTTAGCACCTCCATTGCTAATTGTAGTAACACCATGAATATCCGAATGCAAGAGAGAAAAAGGCATCTTAGATCTAGATATAGATCTAGTATATGGCAATCTATGTGATTTAGACAAAGCACATTCTTCACAAACATGATTCAAGCAAGTAAGAGACTTGGGAAGTCCCCTTACTACCTCCTTTTTGGCTATTTCCTCCAAGGCCTTGTAGTTGAGATGTCCCATCCTTTTATGCCATACCTCTTGAATTGACATTTGTTCATTTGCCATGCATCCAACTTGGTTAGCAACAACACATGCATCAAGCTTGAACAATTTCCCTTGCCTTTTCCCTTTTGCAATGATACTACACCCCTTTTTGATCAAGCAAGCATCACCATCAAACTCAACTTTGAATCCTTTGTCAAGCATTTGGCTTACACTAAGTAAGTTCTTGGTAATGGATGGAATGAGCAAAACATCTTTCAATTCTATATTCCTATTTGTAGAAAGTGAAATAGGAATTGTGCCAATCCCCTTGATTGCACACTCACCATCATTTGCGGTATAGATTACCTTCCTATCACCATCAAATGCCATTAAAGATGAAAAATACTCTTTATGATATGTCATATGAGAAGTGGCTCCACTATCAATCCACCAAGGATCAATGTCTCCATGATTAGCCAACAAGCAAGATGACATAACAAAAGCATCATTTGAAAGAAGCTCATCCCCACCCTCATCAATAGTTAGATTGGTTTGCTTTTCCCCTTGATCCCTCTTTTTCTTAAAACAATCACTAGCAAAATGCCCTTTGACTCCACAATAGAAACATTTTAGCTTAGATCTATCCTTCTTTTTGCCAAAAGTAGAGTGCTCACCTTGGTCTTGCCCTTTAGACCAATTGCTTTTACCTTTGCCCTTGAACTTGCCTTTAGAGAACATTGCCTCCTCTTCTCCTCCTTGAGATGTAGAAGATGCTCCCACTCTTGCTTGCAACCTGAATTCTTCAGCCAACAAGACCTCTTGCAAGTCTCCAACACTTGGTAAACATTTTTGGATAGCATAACTTTGAACAAGATTAGCATGATCATCCAACAAGCCATTGAGAATCACTTGAACAAGCTCCTCATTATTTATGCCATCATTAATGCATGCTAACTCATCATTCAATGCTTTAACTCTCAAAACAAAAGCATGTCCATTCTCACTCTTCTTTTGCATACAAGAAAAGATTTGCCTTCTTAAAGTCAACACTCTAGAAGTAGACTTGGATTCATAAACCTTTTTCAAGGCTTCCCAAGCTTCACTAGATGATGTGCACTTACCAACCTCTTTGATAAGCTCATTTGTCACATTCATCTTGATCATGTGAAGGGCTTTCTTTGCCCTCTTGTCATACCTCAATTGTTCTTGAGGTGCCAAAGGTCTCTCCTCCACACCTACAACAATATCCATCAACTCATTCATCTCAAGCAAAGACTCCATCCTTACTTTCCAAGTAGAATAGTTGAGGGAGGTAAGCCTATCATTGCTTTCCAACATGTAGCCTCCATTTGTAGCCATGTTGCAATGATTGATCTCTGATCTTTGACCTGTTCCAATGCACTAAGCACTCTCTTGAATCAACAAATGAAACACAAGAAGAAATCACAAAGATTTGGAACCTAAAACCTTACTTTTTCTCTCTTTTCCTCACTTTTTCCTTAATTTTAGCCACTAGTTTTATGATTTCTTGATCAAACCAAGACCAAACCTCAATATACTTGCTTTTCCCTCACTCCTAAGATTGAAATACACTCTTGAATCATTCAGCAAACTGAAAATCAGAGGGTTACATCAATTTTGAAGTTTTTGACATGAAGAAGCAAGAAATTGAATCAAAAAACTATATGCTAGAATGGAAAACTAATAGGATCTTGTTGGATCTTGCATCTCCCTCTTTCCAAAACAATTTTTGTCTCCTTATTCTGATAAGTACAGAGGGAATTCGCCCTACTTCAATTGAAATGCATACAAATGATGTTTTGATCACAAAGATCCAATTTCTACACATAAATCAACAAGATTTTTAGCTAGAAACTTGATTGGAATGCTACAAAAGCAAACTCGCCCACAAATCTCTTCTAAATCTGGCAAAACCTGCACATTTGGCCGCCTAATGCTCTGATACCATGTGAAAAACTCAGATCCAAAAGATGCTAAAGTTTCATAAAGATCTTGGCCATGGAAGTTATGCACATCTAGATTGAAAAAATGATAGAAATTGTGATGTTAAGCATACTAAACATCAACTAAACATCAAAATCTGATCATAAGCTTCCACAAACAGAAACTTGCTGTCCCTGTCCGTACTTCAGAGCCTACAACCTGCATTTCACACGTGTGAAGCCATAGCAACAAAGAAATCACAATTCTAGTGGCTAGAATGCAAGATATGAACAAAAAAGTGAGAGAGAAGAAGATGGACCTTCAAAGAGCATAACATTCATTCAATAGAATGAAAATGAGATGTGTACATACTCGTGGAGATGGCTATTTATAGCAGCCATAGTGCCTCTTGGCCACTTGTCTTATGATAGGCTAAAATTGGGGTCCAATAGGATTCACCCATATACCTAGAAATTTGGTCAAATAGGAATGCACCAAATTATGAGCCAATAGAAGAGCTCCACACTCGACCTCCTCTAATTAATGTGACCTCAAAAGTAGTGTACACATACTTTGGGCCTCTACATACATGTATGAACCTATCTCTAACTTTTATTTGGCCATAGGCCTACAAAATCTCAAGTTAGGAAAATACTACTAGTTGACAATTTTTCACAGATTGCACTTGGAAAAGAGTTCAAGATGCAAGATCTTGGAAAAATTCACTATATTCTAGGATTAGAGATTGACTTTTTTAAAGATAAAGCTTTTGTATGTCAATCTAAGTATGCTCTTTCAATGTTAAAAAAGTTCAACATGTTGAATTGTAAGAGTATAGAAACACCTATGGAGCAAAATGTAAAGGATTCTAACAAAGGTGATGGAAGATCCTTCGTGGACATCACACTTTTTAGAAGTCTTATAGGCTTCTTAATTTGGCTCACAATAACTAGACCTGACATAAGCTTTAGTGTTCATAATTTGAGCCAGGCTATGCAAAATCCTGTGAAGAATTGAAAAAGATTATCTATGTTAGATATAGGGGTCTTATGTTTTTTACATCAAGCATCTAGGTGTAGGATGTTGATAGGAACAAATTTGGCATAGATGGCAAATTATGCATTTCCACTTGTAACGCCACTATTGAGCCAAAATAGAGTAAGAGGCTAAACTCATGCCAATTAGAGTGTAGACAAGTGTAATGCCTTTGTTTGATAAATTCTAAGAGGTCCAATAGGATTTAGAGGTGGAACCATGTGAGGTCCAATAGGAATTTGAGGTGTGCTTGAATATAGTCCAATAGAATTAGGTGGTGCATGGATCAATGGTCCAATAGGATTAAGAGACGACAAAGTGTGGTCCAATCATATCATTTTACTCCTCATTTTGGATCTAATTGATTTGGTGATTGTGTGGATTTTGAGTGTCATTGAATTTCTAGCTTTCTCTCTACCCGAGAGCTCATGATGGTTTTTCTCTCTCTACTTGAGGAGAGCAGCTTGTTTTTACTTAGAATAATTTTTGAATACTTCCCACGCGTGTGAGTGAGAGTTGGAAGTGATTGAATGCATGTAGTAGTGTCTTTTTGCCATAGGATCTAAGATTGATCTTGAATCTCAATCTAGTATTGATCTTGGTGCATCTACACACCTTAGGAGATCACAAGTACATGTTGTGGACAATCCACACATGTGAAGTCAACATGGTATCAGAGCCTACCTAAGGTTACCATGCATTTTGATCCATTCAACTGAAAACTATTCATCAATCTTGAGCTAGAAATTGTCAAGGCCCATTTTCCTAGCTATTTTGTTCAATTTTGGATCAAAAGAGATCAAAAGGACATTGATTGGGTCTAACCTTCTCCTCCATTTCTCATGCTTTCTTTGGATTTTGCTAATTGTTGGATTTGATCATTATTGGGATTGCTATTTCTTATGCTTTTTGTGAGAGAGAAAGGGAGAGAGAGAAGAGTAAGTTTCTATCATTGTTGTGGATTTAGAGTTAATGGAAGTAGGGTTAATGGATGTAGTGTTAATGCTTAGTGTTAATGGATGTTAGTGTAGATCCTCCATTCATGTTGAAATCTGAACTATACTATCGCTCTCATGGGAACAAACCTCGGCGTGACAACTAACTTCATCTCTTTGATGCTAGATTGACTAGATCTTGGATTCAGGTTAGGCAAGGAAAGAAATCCACTACAATTTTGGCGCCGTTGCCGGGGAGCTACAGATTATTTGGTTTTTCTGAACTCGCACATGTGAATCCTAGATGGTAGGCTGACATGGCAAGTGGCTTTTTCACTAGGTCTCCTATGTATAGAGCTTTACAACACCCAATTTGGTGTCCTGTAGCCAAAGATATGATCATCTGAACTTTTGCAATTTTGTGAGCAAAATTGGTAGAATTTCCAATTGTTTTGATTGCATGCATGTCAATTTCCTATTTATAGGTATTGTGCTTGCATGGAATGCCTGCATGTGGATTCTCAGAGTGATTCTTACATGCATATGTGGTTTAGATCTGTTTTGAGTGGTTATACGCATGTACTCTGACTGTTACATACAAAACTAGGTTTTATAGCTGACAATTTCCATAGAACTTGATTTTACTTAAAATTCTGTTAAAGTGAAAAATCAGTTTAATGTCGTATGTCTTGCATGCCTGATGGACATTAATGAAGTAAAATTAAGAATCGAACAGTGAATCAAATTTTTGATTTCGATTGCCTAATAACTGACAGTGGTTTTTTTTATGAATTTTAGAAAACGTAAAATTTCTTAAAAAAAATTAGAAGTGCGAAAACTCGAAATTTTTAGTTTTCTCCAGTTTTTTGTAATATCTATGAAATTGACTAAAAATAATAATTTGACCATGCTGGAGTCAATTTCAGTCAGTTTTTTGTCAACTATACTTCACGATGAATTAGTTTGATATTAACTAAATTTAGTAATTTCTAGGATAGATATATCGAGGTGGCTGAAGAAACTTTAAATCAAGCTACAAATCCAGGTGTGCCATCTTATATGGTGATTTGTCAATAGTTGAGTATGGCACTCAATGATATGAATAATCGTAATCAGATGAGAGATCAACAAATGGGGATTCTGTTGAATGAAGTCAAATTGATGTCTTCACCCAATCTCGGTTTTTAACCGGAGGTTTATGCGGGCAAAAAGAAGGAGAAGAAACCTGAGGTCGTCGAGGACTGGCTGACCAAGTGGAGTAGTTACTTCAATCTACATGGTGTTCCTGATGAGAAGAAAATTGAAAGTGTCTTGCTGTTTTTACGCGGCAAAGCGTCATCGTGGTGGCGAGATGTACTGGTGAAGCCAACTACTTGGGAGGCATTTGCGGAAGTTTTCAAGAAGCTTTCGTAGTTGCTGATGACATAGACTACTACTTGAAGTTCATGAATTGAAAAATGGGTACAAAGAGTTTAGACTCTTATATCCAGGAATTCATGGACCTATGGAATAGGATTCTACCATTCGATACGAAGTTGGCACTTTGGCAATTTGTCCTAAGTTTGCCAGCCAACTATCAGAATGAATGCAGGCAAAATGTGAAAGATGGGATTAAAAATTCAATTGGCATAACAACATCTTGACCATAAACCAGTTGAAAAGGTGTTTGATTTGTACTATTTTTGTAAGCGGTTCTGAATGCCCATAATGCTGCATACAGTTTATGTTCCCAATCAGAGCGACTCGCTTCAACTGTCTTTGTAATAATGGTGCAGAGAATCTTATTGGAAGATTCAGCTTGGCCATTCCCTCTGGGATAATAGGGAGTACTAAATCTGTGTATAACAAAAAAATCTTCTAGTAAACACTTTATTGTTTGATTAACAAAGTGTGTACCCCGATCACTGACAATTTCGATCGGACATCCAAACCTGATTATAATATTTTCATATAGAAACTTGGCCCTAGATTTCGCATCAACCACTTTGACAGCTTTGGCTTCAATCCACTTGGTCATTTAATCAGTTGCGACGATAATGTAGCGGGCCTGAGATCCATGAGCAGCGGGATGAATAGGACCAACATAATCCAGTCCCCATTTTTCAAACGGTGCTTGTGATAAAACCAGATGTAAGGGTTCATAATTCTGGCGAGTAGCCCATCGTGCTCGCTGGCAGACATCACATGTCTAAATAAAATTTTCTATGTCCTTATCAAGCGTAGGCCACCAACAACCGGATTGCAAAAATTTGCGAACAGTATTATCTGTAGAGAAGTGTCCTCCACCCACGCCATCATGTGAAAACATGATTAGATCTGGTACTTCATGCGGTAAAACACATCTTCGTAAAACATTATCTGATCCACGACAATACAATTGTCCTGCAATTATTTGATAAGGTTGAGCCTTATGAATCAATTGTCTTTTCAATACTTTTGTCAAAGAGTCATTCGGTTGTCCTAGTATCAGGTACTCAACAATATCTGCCGCCCACTCAGGTACTACTTCAACATAGAACAACGCAACATCTGGCAGTTCATCATCCACATCAGTATTAACTGGTGCGGATTCAATTCGTGAAACGTGATCGGCTAGATAATGTTGCTTCCCCTTTCTGACCACAATTCGAAATTCAAGTCAATAATAATAACCATCTTGCAATACGTCCAGTATTACATGTCTTATTTACCAAGTAAAGTAACGGTTAATGATCCAGTATAAAATGCAAAGTGTGTTTCCATGAGGTAGTGACGAAATTTCCGAACAGAAATAACCATTGCTAGTGCTTCACGTTCTATTGTTGAATAATTATTCTCTGGATCTGTAAGCTATCTACTTGCAAATCGTATAGGATAATCCTTCTTATAGTCACCTGGCTACGTCAAAACTGATCCAATGGTGTATTTTGAGGCATCCATATGAACATGAAACTCTAATGTCCAATCTGGAGAACGCAGTATTGGTGTTGAAGATAATGTTTTTTTTAACTTTTCAAAGGCTTCTAATGCCTCTACTGTCCAAATAGGAACAATAGTTAATTTGTATATAGGTCATGCTAAATCCGCAAAGAAGATAATAAAAATTCGATAGTAGTTTGCATGACCCATAAACACATAAACTCCTCGAATTGTTGCTGGCGGTGGCAATTCCACAATAACTTTGATCTTAGAGTAGTCGGTGGCAATACCATGTCTTGATATCACATGTCCAAGCACCACTCCGTGAGAAACCCATATCTGGATTTAGAGAAATCTGATATTTGTGGCATCTTTCAAAGACTTTCTCCAATCGATCCAGGTGGTCTGAATCTGTACTATGAACTCCCAAGTCATCCAAGTAAATTTCAAGGAATTTTTGCAGATAATCCTTAAAGGCAAATTGCAGTACTCTTTGGAATGAACTTGGTGCATTACAAAGTCCAAACGGCATTACTTTGTAAGCATAGGTGCCCCATTCTGTTGCAAAAGCAATTTTGTGACGATCGGCAGGTGCAATCTTACCTGGTTGGAACCACTAAATCCATCCAGGAAACTATAAGCTTCCGCTCCAGCAAGGCGATCCAAAATGCTTTCAGTAAAAGGTAACAATAAGTGATCCTTTTGTGTCACTTTATTCAATGCTTTGAGATTCACATAGATTCGCAATTTTCCATTTTTCTTAGGAACAATGACAATCGGTGAAATCCATTCGGTATGCTCGATCTCATAAATGAAATCGGCGTCAAGCAATCTCTGAAGTTCTTTCTTTATCATATCTGGCACATTAGGATTACAGCGATAGAACTTTGTAACCTTTGGTACTGCATCATGTACTAAAGGTATGGTATGTTCAATGACTGATGTCGGAATACCCTTCAAATCTTGATAAGTCCATGCAAAACCATCTTGATACTTACTAAGTAGCAAACGGAGTGCTTGATACTGCTCAAGAGTAAGTTGTGGTCCCACTTGTACGATATTTTTTGGTTCTCCTGGTTCTGCAAGATTCATTGGCTGCGTCCTAGCTGGGCCATCGTAAACCTCTTTAGATTCCGACATGTGTTCTTCAGGTTCACGATGTGCTTTAGGTAACATGATAACCACATCATCTAGTGTATAATGTTTAAAATGCTCTGGCATATCATGTTGGACTACATTTGCTTGTTCTTTTTCAAAAGGACTTGTCTTGGCTCTTTGTTTAGTCTTCTTAGCAGGAATTGATCATGGAGGTGATGACTTTCAGGATGATAAATCTTTCATTTTTACATAGCTTTGTAGAAATCAGGTTAACTCCTGAACCGCCATCTATCACGGCTGCTTCTTTAGAAAATTGTCTATGTTGTATCGGCAGAGTGATATTCTTTTGTTCACTTTCCCAAGCGGCTCCAACATGGAGTACATCATTAGATTCTTCAAATCCAGAAACAAATAGAGGCTCCTGTTGGTCTTCGGATTCTTCTTGAGCTAACTTTTGCGCTAAGACTTCTTTTGCTTTTGGCACCAACTTTAGGAACTCTTCCAATGAAATATTGACCTTGCTAGACAAAATATTCATGAGTAATTCTGTATGCGGTGCTTCCGGTTCAGTCATCTTGAAGGGTTCTTCGTGATGATGTAATTGATCATTCATATCCGTACGTAAATTTCTTGGAGGCTGCAATGGTGAAGACCGAACTTCAGTTGTTACTTTAGCAGCTTCAAGTTCCTCTTCTTCTTGTAGATGTTTAATCCACTGTCTCATATCCTGATATCTTCATTTTTTTGCATTAAGATTTGGATAGACTTCCGATGTTATTGGTGTATCATTCAATGGTATAGAATCAGCAGGTACTGAATCCACTACTAGTTCTTTTTGCTTTTGTGCTCTGGTGACCACCATCAAGGGTGCACTTGGTTTATTATGAGCTACCGATCCTTGATTGATTGTTATCAAATTTACAGGTGCTGTAGCTGGTGGTGGCTTCAGTCTTGTTGGACAGTCTTTATAGCAATGCCCATATCCACAGTCACGACAGAATGGTACAAATTTTTTTTTATTTGTGCATTCTGCAACTCTGTGATTTTCTCCACATGCAAAGCATCCAAGTGGTGCTCTGGCCCAATTTCTTGAGGCTTGTTGTTGAGCGGCAGCATAAATGGCATACTGTTCTGAAGATCCACCTTCCTGATCATTACCATAGCTCCATTGCTCAGCACTTCTGTAAGGTTCTAGTTCCATCAAATTGGCAGGAGGAGCGGAGTGTTTTGGTGGGGCAAGCAAAGCTAGACGATTCGGGTATCCAAGAGTAGATTGTCGTAGCCTTGCTGCTAGATTGCCTCCATACTATGGATCTCGATATCCCATCTGGGCATACCATTGCTGAATTATCCGAGGGTTGAAGTTGCAAAAGGCAGTCTCATGGTCAAGTGAATTACACAGATGGCAAACACTGATTTCCATTCGTTTTTTCAATTGAGGACGCACGTTCACTGTGTGATTTCTTGTACAAATAGAACACCAGACATTTTCCCTGGTAGGAAAAGTCTTTGCAAACTTCTCAGGTTTCTCGTTTTCTTCTCCATGGAAATTTTCCAATGCTTGGATCTTCTCATCAAATTGCAACTGCAACTTTTCCATCTGTTTCTACTGGGTCTTCCCAAGTTTCTCGAACTCATTGAGCATCATTTCTGTAGTAGCATTGACATTCGTTGATGCAATAGTGGTGGATGTCGTAGTAGTTTGTCCTGTTGTATAAGGCAACATACTGACATTCGACTCATCATCTGAATCTTCATCCTCCTCCCGAATTGCATCGTCCATCACATTTTGCAAAAGTGCATACTCATTATGGCGTTTCAGTTCACGTCTGATCCGTTTAGATAGACCTGACAAAAACCACATAATCATGGCATTTTCATTAATTACTTCAGGCTCACATTCAGATCTAAGATGTTTCACCCTTTCGATGTAATCTCGAACCATTTTCTGTTTTCCCATTTTAATTTTACTTAAAAGTAGGCAAGGGTCTTCCATAAACTTCCGCGGTTTGAACCGTGTGATAAGGGCTCGTTTAACAACCTCCCAATTTGTACGCTCAGTTTCATCCTGGTTATAGTACCAATCTTGTGTTGCGCTATAGGAAACAACTTAAGTTTATCTTGAGGATAGATCTCACCATAGACCTCACAGGATTCAGCATAGATCTGAAGAAATCTAATTGGATCTGTTAATCCATTATATTTGTGTAGATCCAATCGGGGTGCTCTTCTAACAATAATTGGATTGACCTCCTGTGGAGCACCTCCAGGAGCAGCTCCAGGGGCAGCCATCTTACAAACTTAGATCAAATCGATAATGTGATTGGATATAGATTTTTTCAAAAGACTATCTCAGATTATATCTGCTAGTTCTATTCCACTTTTCAAGAATCTGATTCTACATGATGAAAAACTACCCAAAATTTGATCAATCGATACTTCTCAAAAATGATAAATCTCTCAGAGGCTAATTCAGAATATATCAGATTTGATCCAAATTTTGACAGAGACTTGATTTGAAAAATCAGAAACTAAAAATAGGACTGGCGAAGGTTCTCTAGGCAAAGGTTGTCTCGACGAAGGTTCAACAGTGCTAGTTTGGGATAAAAACTCTCTGAACACTTTTCTGGCAATTTCTTGGGAAATAACCTTCACCGACTTCTCAGATGGAAGGTCTGACACAGATAAAATTATGCAAAACCGGACGAAGGTTTCTGACACAAGAAAACATAGTTTTTGTAATCTAACGAGGGTAAAAATCAAGATTTTTTGTGATCTGATCAAGATGAATCTTCGCCGAACTCAAAGATAGTAGTTTACTATAAATAGAATATTCTAGAAACGCGCTGAAGGTTCTGGTGAAGGATCAAGAGTAATACCGATAATTTTACAAAAAAGTGACTTTTTTGGCAAAAATATGACAATATGACAACTGATCCTTTGGAAACCTTTCTATTTTTGGTATTATTCTTCGCCGACATGGCAGTAGAGATATCTAAATTGTGGTCTTCTATAAAACCACTGAAAAAGTTGAACTAAATATTTATTTCTTGAATTGTGTCCTCCATGATTTGTTGCTCTATGAAATGCTCCCCTTGCTTGCCAATGAGATTTTTCCATGCCTTGTGATGACCAAATACTTAAGCTCCCATATTCCTTTGCAAAATAAGTTGCATGATGAAGAAGGATGTGCTGCAAACAATAGTTTTGATTAGTTACATCAGTAGAAAAAAAATATAAGCCTGAATCAGAAAAGTACCAGATAATGATATAGATTAGCACCATGTAATGAGTAACGTTGTCTTTTCCCCAACAATCATGTACAGATTTTACAAATGTGGTGCAATGATTTTGCAAAGTCCTCATATCTTCTGATGATAGGTTTTCTTTCCTGATAACACCTGTGAGTTTGTCTAAGTTGGTCCACACTTGTCCCTTTTCCACTCGATTACTTCCTACCAATGTTCACGTGGCTTGAACAATTTCTCTCCAAATTTTGTATCTGACACTTGATTCTTTGCATGTGTGATTGGATAAGAATCTTCTTGCTTTAGCACCTCCAATTGATGGCTTATTAGGAACGTTTCCTTTTTTTCCTGAGAGTTTGTCACTTTTTTCAATCGTGACATTCCCTTTATGTAGAACTATTTCCAACCTCCTAATTGCTGCTTTAGCCACTGACTCTGGTTTATGATTCCATGCTAGTAGAATATGCAGGTAAATTAGTTTTTCAATAATACGAACCTCAACATGCAATGTGCATATGTGAACATATTTTAATGGAATTGGCAGAACACTTTTCATATTTGGATCTTCAGCTTCTCGTGTTGGGCCAGTGTTTGTTGATCATCCCAAATTCATATTGTAGCAATCCTTCATGCAATAAAGACATGGATGCTTTGATGTTGCCCCATGAGAGACATTATACATACATTTTGATGTTTTCAAATCCCTTGCAAGGTGCCATTGAATTTGAAAACTTCCATGGTTTTTGACTGTAAATTTCTCACCCTCCAAATGTCTCTTTATAATCTCGCCATAATTTGTTCTTGAAAATATCCATGATATTACTTTATGGTCCTCTTTCAAGACCTATAGAGAAACAAGTAATGCATAACATGTCAATAAAAACTGGCAAGGTATGAATTGTTAATATAGATATTCTAAATGAAAATCGAAATGTATACCTGGAATGCCGCCAACCACCCTATGTGATTTTCCGATTGAACACTAAACGTTCGATCATCTGTATCTGAAATTTTGTTCATCAAAGTGACACTCACACATTCCAACTTCTGACCCAGCATGAAAAAACACCATCATCCAATTCATGGATGAAGTAACCAATCCTACATGCATAAAATCTGATATCAAGTAGATGGATACTCCATACATAGACTAATGACATGCTACCTAATGGAGAACCATAACCCACCAAAGTTTTATATTCCATCAAAGCACCATAGTTATGTGGAATTGTCTCAAGTCTACTTTGTAACATCATGAAAGCAATTTGATTATCTATCAAAGTAGTCATGAAAATGTAAGAGGTGAATGAGATAACGTCTTCCCTTTGCATACCTTTGCTAATGGAAGATCTTATTGAGAAGTCAACTTTGAGATTATCAAGTACTTAGGTAGTGGGATAGCTAGTCTTTCAATCATTTCTATTTTGCATTCATTTTTTGTGATCAAGCTCTTGATTAGAGTGAGATGATGGCTTCCATAAATGCATGTTTCTTGGATCGAAATGATAGATTGAATGCTTCTCATTATTCTATTTGGTAGCTAAGAATGGAATCAATTCTTATTTTACAAGATCTAATGGATATTGTGAGTGGTGAAGAGGATGAGCCCATTCAACCTCAAGAAGCTACAAGATACAAGAAGAGGTGCAAGATTGTCCTCCATTGTATAAAAACGAATGTAGCAAATGAGCTTCTTAAGGAGGTAGATGCTTGCACCTCGACTCAAGAAGCATGGGAATCTCTTCAAAAACTATATGAATCTTAAAACACTTCAAGGTTGCTATCCTTGAAGAACCAAATCCTTCAATGCTTTCAAGCCAAGGGAGAGAGTGGTCATGAATATGTTTTGAGAGTTAAAGACTTAAACAAGGAGCTTGCTTACATAAGAGATTCCATTAAGGAATGTGAACCTATTCAATTGATCTTGAATGGACTAAGTGTGGATTTTGCTAAATTGGTGAAAGGCTATGCAATCATGGGCAAGTTGCCCTCTCTTGAAGATCTCCAAGGAGTCCTTATGGCTTGCGAGAGGTCATGTGTTGGGTAGCGCTGTTGTCAGGTACAAGCTATCACAGTCTTCGCTGTTGCTGTAAGCCATTAGCAAGTGTGTATGACTCCTTGAATTCCACTGTGTTGGAGGAGTCTCGTTGTTGCTGCTGCTGTTGCTTCTTGGCCTCGTTGTAGATGCAGATGCGACACACCTTGATGTCATGATTAGCTCTTTTGCAATATCTACAGAAAAGCTTTTTGCGAAACTGCTCTCCCATTCTAATCATCTGCTAAATGCATAAACAATCTAATAGACCGCTTATGCTAAATGTAATCACAGCCTTAAGTGTTCTAATTTTCCAACAGGATCTTAAAAATTAATTCATGCTCTAAAATAAGAGTACAGTCCACTGAGGAGATTAGAGATGGTTTGTGTGTGGTGCTACTGAAATCAGATTCAATGTGAAGTATAGTTCTGAAATAAATGGAAGAGCAGTATGATGACGCAAGTTCCTCAGGCGTCAAAGACATCCATCATCTGATCAGAAACTGAGTCGTAGACGTCCGAGTTCTGATCAGAGTGAGTAAACAAGCGCGATCAAACAACAATGAAAGTGCATTCAATCACAACAAGCATTCATCTATGTTGTACACAGATAAAAGCAAGTTGCTACTATATTACACTGAAGCACAATACAAAATAGCAATTACAACAAAAGATGATGGCTTAATTGGGATGCTCAAACAATGTGTCTCATGGATGGAGCAATCACTAATCTATGCTCGAAAGATCTATTTATACATTTCATCCGTGTATCAATTACATTGAATGCTTGTCACCTAATTAGAAAAGTCGTTGTACTTGGAAGTATATGGCTTTTGTGACAACTATACACAGTATATATACAGTCAACAAATCAGGAACATTGACGCGGACGAGGACATCACAAATTCTCTCACTTCGCATTTTACGTGAAGTGGTTTTCTCTCACTTCGCAAATTTTGGGAAGTGACTAGGAACATTCCTCGGTCAAAATAGACAACCTTCGGCATTTTCTCTCTCTTCGGGATTTTGCGAAAAAGCCGAAGGTGCCCTTAAACAGTTTAACTTATGAAAATAGATGACCTTTGGGAATTTTCTCTCTCTTTGCATTTTTCGAAAAAATGAGAAAAAGTCGAAGGTGTTAAAAACAGTTAAACTTTTGAATTGTAAACAAGTTGAACTTTTGAACTATGCAAGTGTCGCATTTTAGGGAAATGCAAAAAAGCCGAAGCTGTTGAAAACATAGTTCATTTCTGTAGACTGTCGCAACACTTAGAGTATTTTTGCAGACTGTCGCAAAAGTAATGTATTTCTACAGACTTGTTCTAAATGCTAATTTCGTGGAAGTCCTTGAAGATGGCTAAGTCTTCAATGACTTCAAATTATTGAGCTTAACATCTGAACTTGAAATTATAACAGGATTGGTTACCCTTTGTTGGAGATCAGCCGGAAGCCCGTTGTAGATGTTCTTCAAATAAATTGGCTGTCTAAGTTTGCAATTCCTGTAGGTATCAGATGAGCAGACTTTCAACCCAAAATAGGTTTCAACTGACCCTAGATCAAAGATCAATAAATGTGTAGGAAGAATCATGAAATAGAAATTAGTCATTCACCAATGAGGCAATTGTGGGCTTAATTTCCAACAATAATGGATTCCACACATGTGAAGCCAAGATGCCACATGTCAACCCACTCCTAATGCAGGTTAGGTTGAGTCAAGAGAGTTGTTCATGTCTATTTGGTAGTGTTCCCTACATTATAGGACCTACACCTTGATTTGTGATGAAATTTTGACCAACTAGCTACGTACCTAGCATGACTCTAGGAAATAGACCAGAGTTTCATTTTAGGGCAAAAAGACTAAGTTAAATTTCTTATTACATGCTGTAAATTCACCTAACTTTACAAAGGAAGTCACTTTTGCTATGTATTCCATCTCTCCATTCTCTCTCTCTCTAGACTTGTTGAAGGGGGACTATGTGAAATCTGTGTTACTCTCTCTCTCTCTCTCTCTCTCTCTCTCTCTCTCTCTCTCTCTCTCTCTCTCTCTCTCTCTCTCTCTCTCTCTCTCTCTCTCTCTCTCTCTCTCTCTCTCTCTCTCTCTCTCTCTCTCTCTCTCTCTCTCTCTCTCTCTCTCTCTCTCTCTCTCTCTCTCTCTCTCTCTCTCTCTCTCTCTCTCTCTCTCTCTCTCTCTCTTCACACACAGTCTTTCATCTTGATAAGAATGCCTTTTAGTGGTAGTGGTAATGAAACAACTTTGTCATTGGATGATATGTCATTGGAAGAATTGAATAACATTTTGTATACTTTAGATGATGATGAATCCATCATCAAGGATATTAAGGGCACTGTCATCATCAACAGGATAGAGGAAGTTGCTCTTGAGCATTTTGGTTGTGACTTATTTGCTCCTTGGAAGAAGCAAGGCCAAGCAGATAAAAATAAAAGCATCGACATTTTGTATAGTGAAGTTCCACAACCAAATAAATTTGATGTTAAATGGGCATTGACAAGTGTGTATGCATATTTGTTGTAAACACCAATATTTAAGAAGATACATGAAGAATGATATGGAAAGGGTTGTTTCACAAAAAAAAAAAAAAATTGGCAAAAGACAATACAAAAGGTCAAGCATCTAAATTTTGAGCATGTTAAACAATGGGATGGGGTGAAATCAAAGATCAATTTATTGGGCCAATCTCACCTTGGCTCTGGTGAAAAGGCCAGTTTGCAAGCCCAATTCATAAGTTTCAACTTCTACAACAACATGATTTGTGACTGATAATTGCATGTTTTATTTATTTTAAATCGGCACGGGCATCACAAAATACGTCACAACAGGGTCGTTAGATTATGATGAGTGGAGAACATGTCACAAACTGATGACCACATAGAATAGGCCCATCGAAGGAAATTCCAGATGCCAAACCAATGCGTCCACGTCAACATTGCTTTTTGACATCCACGTGGACGTTGGATTATGACACCCAATTCGATTTGGTGTTGGACGTGTTGCAATGTCTTTTTGTTGACATGGACATTGGATTGATTTATAATAAGCAAAGCACATGACATTGTGCATTTTCAATTTATTGCATTATCTAGAAATAAGTATACATAATTAGATGGCATAATTATCAATTCTTAACCACATATCTTAAACACTACCCAAGGGAAAAATAAAGAACTAGTGCACCAAACATGTCACTTTAACAATGAGATATTGTCAATGACATCGAGAAAGGACATCTCTTTGTCAAGTACAATGAAGTTGCATATAAAAAAATATTCATAAGCCTTGTATAATAATGCATGACAATCTTTTTGAATGAAAATCAAGTTTATGACTAAGAATAATACTAGTATGAATTCATGAGAGATTATAAAGTGTAAGATGGATCTAGTATCTTGTCCTTAAATAAACTATAAAAACTAAAAACATATAGAGGAGCTCTAAGATACTCTCCATTAAATCCAACTAACTAATATCTAGTAACACCATGCATATATGTATTTTTTTACATTATTTTACATATATGTAATTCTTTACATTATTTTGCATTAAATCCAACTAACTAATATTTGGTAACACCATGCATATATGTATTTTTTTACATTATTTTATATAATATGCAAAAGATTTTTGCTATATCATTGTGATAATCATCTTCTCAGGATAGGTGCTAACATAAGTACTGTTAAGATGTCCATAACATATTTCTATCAGATGAAAATAAAGCCAATGATATGGTAAACGTTGTAGTGGTTATGTGTAAGAAAACTTATGCAAATCTAAAAACATTCAGTCTACAACATTTCCAAAGATTTTCCAAAAAATTTGTCACAAATTGTGATCCTTCAAAAAATGCGTCATGGGACCATCCATTCAATGTTCCTAGACCTACCACTTTTTGTTTGTTTGTTTGTGAAAACCAACAAAAGTGGAGTTTGAGATAAGGCAAAAAAAATTCTGTAGTAGAATAACATCCACTAGATAATTTCAATTCTCCACAAATAAAATACTTATCTTGTGAGAATATCTGTGAGATTCATAGGTTCTCAAATAAAATACTAGAGTAGAGAGATTCAAAACACTGTTCTGAATTCTTACTCAACTAATAGATCAAGAATTAATCATTACAATTTCTTATAATCCTCTGACAATAATTAAGTATCTATCTATGATTCGTCAACCATAAATATTTAGATTCATATAATTCGTCAATCATAATTTCCTGAAATCCAAATTATACTTAATCATTTACAAGATACTGGAGTATATGTCTAACATAACTCAGAAAAAGTAAGAGTCATTCCAAAAATCTTTCCATTAAGAAAAAACTGAATTTAGGAATACTTTCAAAACATGATTCTTTAACTGAATTGCAAGATTCAAATTCTAAAAACAATTGGTAATTAAAGACTGGATGCATACCAAAATGACAATCATCTTCAACTACAAAAACTTTAGATTACAATCCAGAATCACATCTAGATAACCAAAATCCTGTTGAATATCAGTTCAGTTGTTATTCTTGGATTCATTATGATTCATTATCCATTTGAGCTCTCTGGGATACAATCACTAATGAGCTAAGTCTATTCCTTAACCAAGGAATACTCTATCCCAAGAATAATGTATATCCAATGCACACAATTTTTAACTTATGAACCAAAATGATTCACTAATCATGCGTCTTACAAGCAATATAATTCAAAACCATCAGTTTCTGGTGAATCCACATCACATTGATCATTTTACCAATTAACTTCATCCTGGAGTAATCAACTACTCGAGTTAATTGCCAATGATTCAAAAATCTCAAATGTCTAGGTGAAAAACTTGTATAACACCACATTTAGATCCTTACCCAAATCATTTATAGGTTAATCCATAAATCTTCCATACAAAGATTTGTTAACGCTGCAAGTATCTGTCAAAACAATACTTGATCATATGCTTATGTTCATCGACTAGGTTAAGTGCACCATATAACTCTCGTAACCAGGAATACACCGTAGATTCATACAAGATTAATCGTGCACATATGTGAATAATCTCACTATGACCCAATACATAAACACATTTTTATCTGGCCTCCAGAACCCACATATGTTACTCACATATCTCACTGAGATCTTGTAACTCAGTAAAAAATATTTTCTATTTCTCATGAGTAAATAACATATCCGGAAAATCTTTGAGACAAATTCAATCTCAATAGTTTTCCAATCTGATTTCTTTAATAGCATAATTTCTTCCACTCAAACAACCCCTCTCTGATCCTAGTACTAAAACTAAAATTAGGTTGTTTCAATACAGAACTCTCAGACTTAAATTTTGATCAAACTTACTTCTATTCCACTCAAAATGGAATTAGTAACCTTTGACCTTTTACTGTACTACTTATAGATAATGATTTAAATTCCAAACCAGTTCCAGTTCCAGATTGTCCACACAATCCCTAGAGAATTTTTCATATTCAAAAAGTTCCAATTGGGCATCTTACTCTGAATCTATCCAAAATTACTTCCAGAAAAATATCATTTCTATACCACAGTTGGATCTTTTCCAAAACTATGCAACCAACAGATTCCCAAATAGAATTTTATCCCACCACTTCACCTCTCCTTTTAAAGAAATTATAAATTTCTATAAAACTTAACTGGAAAGATGATATATGAAAATATCCCAATCCAAGAAAAGTCAGTAATAAGTGCTTCCACTAAAGGATTCACCCTATTACACACGGGACTTCTCCTTCAAATATTTTCAGTCTGAGTGATAGAAGCTACTATTCCATCAAAATCCATTTATGCAATAGAGATATTCTATGGTTTAAGAAATTGAAACATCTTAATCTTAGCATTTATCTGAATTCCAAATCTATTACACAAGTAATAATTTATATGACATAACAGTCTTTCGGAAGAATAACTTCATGCTGGAAAGAATCATATAAATAGTCTGATGTCTTATAAGAAATTATTAAAAAGTAAAGGATTAATTAAAAAAGTGAAAAATAGATTTGAGGGCCTCTAATTTTGTAAATAATGAGATACCACATTGGGATCTAGATTAAATCTCAAAATTTTCCAGAATACCCCACATTTGATCGAACCCACATCGCAACTAGGTACTAAAACACACCATTGATCATCAGATCTTTACAGTCCTAGAATTTCCTTTCCAAAATTACTGATGTCCCATACCATCAGCTTTTCCTTCTAGAAAACCCTTAACCGTCTTATCTGATATTCTAGAGATCCACTGATCATCTAGCTGTCCTATAATTACTATAGGATATTATCTCTTGCTTCCAAAACATTCGAGAATCCATTTATTTGGATGACTGACATGCCTATCAGATGGATACCCAAAATCCACATCTGATTGTGTGACTTAGACAGAAGAATTAACATGGTTCAATATTAAATCTTGATCCTTTCTGGTTAATGATAAGCTTCAAACCCCTATTGATGCATCAAATCTAGGGACAAGCTTATGTCAACTAACAGATCCAATGTAATCCACGTATCCAGATTCCATTTCTAAACATCACAATTGACATCCAAAACTGTGGATAACTCAATGGTTACAAAGATATCAATTATGAATTCAACTGAATGAATTCCAGGCAAAAAATTAATAACCAATATTAAGCAATTATTTACAGGGATTACCAAAATCCTAACTGCAAAATCCTTTTTTAGATCACACTTACTACCTCTGATGTCCACTCTTTTTCCCTCCTTAGAATTTTCAGTTTTCTGAAAATCTATTCCAGTTAAGGTACCAAGAAGACATAATGACATTAGTAAATGTTTAAAAAACTAATTACTCTAGAAAAAAGTCCAAAACAATTTCATTTTTGTCCTATACCTAAGCTGAATATAATTCACCATTGGATTTTTAGAAAATGAAATCAGTTATGTAATTCTTGTTATTACCAGTTTTCCAATAAAATTGGACTATTCTTTCTTTTTATTGACTGGTTTAGCATTACTCCGTTAATATTGACAAAACCTATCCAAACGTAGAATATAAAATTACATGAATGGAAATCCCACCAATAGGATTTCAATAATTCTTGAACTGTATCCTCTGTCAGATTTACTGACTAGATAAAGAATACTATTGCCACTCATCCAATCTGGTCATTTCATATTGTTTGACGATTTTAATTCGAATTGAACGAGTATCTTGCACAAACGTTCACTTGACTGATTTCTATCGATCAACATCAATTAGAAAACTATCAAAGAAGTAACTGAATTCAAAATTTAACCAATTTGAAATTCAACAAAAAGAAAAAAAAATTCAAATTTTAACTTTCAATCTGGGAGTTGCCAACTCTAAAACTTAAAAGAAACACAGTAAAAACTGTCGGTAATTCATTGCGGTTCCTTTTGTCAATTTTAACTTATCTATCACTGGAAAATAATTTAGACTTAGTAAAAACACTGTGATCGATTCTGACTGATAAACTTAGTTCAATCAATTCACTAATCTAAACTGATTCCATAGATAACGAAAAAATGACCAAAATTTTGATTTTTTTTCAGAAAACTCAAATTCTGCTTTATTTTACGTTTCAAAAATTATGACGAAAATACTGTTAGTACAAAAGGCAATCGAAATCGAAAATATCGAAACACTGTTCGATTCCTAATGTTACTAACCCAATGTCAAACTGGCATGCAAAGCACACTACATCAGTCACAAATGTCATTACGGAATTTTTTACGTAAACTACAGTTTTACGAAATTTGTCAACCATTAACACTGATTTGTGACCCAACTGTCAGAGCACATGCGTATGACCACTCAAATCGATTGTAAATCCCTCATGCATGTCAGAATCACTTTGAAAATCAGCATGCAACTAATCCATGCAAACACAGTACTACAAATTAGGGAAATGACTGGCATGCAATCAGAACAATTCCAAATTTTGCCAATTTTACACACAAAACTGCAAAACTTCAAATATTCATAACTTTGGCTACAGGACACCAAATTGGATGTTGTAATGCTCAATACAGAGGGAGACCAAGTGAACAAGATGTCTGCCATGTTAGCCTGCCACTTAGGCTTCACACGTGTGAGATCAGAGTGTCAGAAAATCAGTAGTAGGGCGCACTTCCACAAGAAGGAATCATGCAAAAACGTGCAAACACCCATTCTAGCCCAAAATTGATGTTACCAACAGTCTTAAACAATCAATTAGACTTCCATGAAGCATTCATACTAATCCTAAGATTTAGTATAGGCTGAGAACAAAGATTTCTTGATTTGTAGAAGTCAAAATAGCTTCAAACTTGATGGAGATGGTGCATAAGCCATCGGCCATCAATTCACAGGTCTGATAGCTTGCTTGGAAGGTTAAAAGGAATGCTAATCATGTTGTAATTAGTTCCATAATAATCTCCTTATAGATCTGTGCATAGCCCTAAGTTCCCTATACATAGATTCACTTAGAATAGAGTCCTAAGCATGGACCAACTATTCATAGAATTGCTATTGATAACTCTACACATGCATACACTGTCTCATACCTTGTCTAAACTCCATTTAGTGTGTTCTGGGCCTCACAAGGATATTAGTAACTTTCGGGTCACATCTAGTATGACGTGGCATAACTAACAGCTTGATTTACTGGAGTACCGTGTATCCAAGGCTAGGAGTATACTGAATCCTACTTACTGGCCATGGACATAACAACTATCATTACCTACAATAATGAAGTCATTAATGTAAAGAACAAGGATGAATACCACAACAAAATTTATGCAATGTGGGATCTGCCATACTCTTAATGGACCGTTGCTAGATATTCTTGTCTTTGATATAATGCTTATATTATATAAGTATTGGATCAATATCTTTAAACACAAATTAAAAATCAACCAAGAGGTGAATCAATGCTTGTACCTATCCAAGAAGTTGCACATGCACACGCTAGAAGAAAATGTAAAATTGACTATATTTGGATCCCAATAGGGAAACAAAATCTATTTTAGAAATGAAATGAACTCCTACTTATATTATTTTGGGGATCACAATAGATTACTAGGGTGCAATGCGTATATGAAAAGTAAGTTCCATGTAATGTTGGAGCTTAATTTGAAGTTATCACTAAAAGCACATGGTGTCCACACATGCACGCACGCGTGCACACACACACACACACACACACACACATCTAATTAAGAAATGCTCTCATGATTTACTTGCTAGTTTTGGTCACTATGATTACAATGAATGAACTATCTTGAGTTCTTTTAATCAGACTTCGTACAACACTCTAAATGTTAACAATGAAAAACATCTTGTGAACAGTCTTCTAATCCCCTCAATATGGTTGTTACTACTAACGGGTATGAAGAGTTGAAGTGCCATGAAATGATCATGAATTTACTACTCGTTGATGCTTAACTTTCATTAACGAGGTCTCCTTTGAAGTGTACTGCTTTTTGCTTAAACCTTTGGTTACACTTCGACTATTTATGATATAAATGGTATGATGGGTTTAGTTATATGACTTGGATTAGACCTGTTTGCTAAAGTTTATATATACTTATTTGTGGACGGTAATGCTGTGACAATTTGAAATTGACAGTGCAATAAACATTTTTCTAATAGAAAAAAAGGGATGGTGTTCCGATAAGCATTTTGAAAAGGGTAATGGCAGATAGTTTTGAACTCTACTATAATTACTATCTTACATGGGTTTGTTCTTTGTCTTTCATTATCATGTCCCTTACTACACTATTGTGTGTATTGGACAAGGTAATTTCATTGACAAGTTTCAAATATGTGATTTTCTAACCATACAGCCTCCTACATTATGGTTGTATGACTTGAGAAATGCTTTTCAGGTAGTTATGTCACTGCTAGACTAGGGTAAAGTTTGGCTAGTATTATGAACTAGTTCGGAATTTGGCTGGGAAAAACTATTATTATATCCTGAGTGTTTATCTCAGTTCTAGAATGCTATTGAAAAATCTTAAGACATATTTGATGGCATTATCTTTGAGAAAATATGGTTGTCTTTTGACTATGATGACATGACACTATACGAATTTGATTGACTTTAAGATTCGTATGTGTTGTATTGTGGCGATTATGTTTGTTTTGTTTAGATTTGTTAGGTACAAACACACACACACCACTCTTGTGTTGGAGAGGATTCCTCTTGAATATCCAACCATACTTGGCAAGATTTGCCTACTAACATTTCGCCATCAATACCGGTTTGTCTATGTGTCAAATTTACACATGACATTACTATCCTACACTGGTATGCACTTTATCTTTTATTGTCTTGTCCCTTACTACATGAGGCATTATATCTGGTATTGGACAAATCAAGCTCATTGACAAGTTTCAATTACTTGGTTTTACAACCATACGGCTTGCTTACATTATGACTATAAGACTTTTCCTTCTCATGCAGTTATGTTACTTCTAGATTGGTGTAAAATTTGGCATGTATTGTGGACTAGTTCGAAAGTAGGCTTGGATAAACTATTTTCATATCCTGATTGTTTATCTCAATTCTAGGATGCTGTTTAGAAATCTCAAGATATAATTGACATTATGGTCTTGAGAAAATGTGAGTACATTCATGAATGGGAATACTTGTCATCGAAAAAATCTTCCATAGGGAGACTTATATTTGAAACTTATTCCCTAGGATGATTGTCTTCACTTGGTTCTTATTTCAACATCCTATGTGGTTTCAGGTGTGCAGTAGGTATAACCACACTTGGTATACCTATTGCATCACCTAGTGTGGTTATCTTGTTTTGTCGGATGGTTGGCGGGATAACACACACACACACACACACACACACACACATACGTCTAATCAAGAAATGCTCTCATGATTTACTTGCTTGTTTCGGTCACTATGATCACAATGAATGTACTGTCTTGAGTTCTTTTGATCAAACTTTGTACAACACTATAAATGTTAACAATGAAAAAATTTGTGTGAACAGTCTTGTAATCCCCTCAATATGGTTGTTGCTACTAACGTGTATGAAGAGTTGAAGTGCCATGAAATGATCATGAATTTGCTATTCGTTGATACTTAACTTTCATTAACGAGGTCTCCTTTCAAGTACACTGCTTTTTGTTTAAAACTTTGGCTACACTTGACTATTTCTGATATAAATGGTATGATGGGTTTAGTTATATGACTTGGATTAGACCTGTCTGTTAAAGTCTATATATACTTATTTGTGGATGGTAATGCTCTGACGGTTTGAAATTGACAGTGCAATAAACATTTTTCTAATAGAAAAAGAGGGATGGTGTTCCGATAAGCATTTGAAAAGGGTAATGGCAGATATCTTTGAACTCTACTATAAAACTAGTATGAATGCAATTGTCTACTTTAGTCGTACTTTTGTAATTGTTAACTTTCAAGCACTGATTATACACTGTTAACCTTATAATTTTGTAACTTTGAGTAAAGCTGAAACAATGTCCCACTTTTTACTCATGATATGGACAAAATTAGAGTCACCTAACTTGGCAATGACTACTTGTTGCGACATTGATAACAACTGAGAGTATGTGTAGACACCTGTAGTTCCCACAATAATGTCCCTATTCTAACACGGTTGTTGTTGTGGATGGATGCAAGTGAGCATATTCTCTCAACTCGGAGCTTTTGCTGGTTGTTAGGTTTGGTCGATATGATATGTTTGATTGTGATGACTCTATACGGATTCGATTTACTTTAATCTTCGTATGTTTGGTATTGTGGTGTTAATGTGCAGTTTTGTTTAAATTTGTTAGGTTCAAAAACACACACACCACTCATGTGTTGGAGAGGATTCCCCTCAAAAATCCAACCATACTTGGCTAGATTTGCCTTGTAACATTTCACCAACAATACTGGGTTTTCAGTGTTTCAAAGTTACTATTGACATTACTATCTTACTATTGTTGTTTGTCTTTCATTATCATGTCCCTTACTACATTATTGTGTGTATTGGACAAGGTAATTTCATTGACAAGTTTCAAATATGTGATTTTCTAACCATACAGCCTCCTACATTATGGTTGTATGACTTGAGAAATGCTTCTCAGGCAGTTATGTCACTGCTAGACTATGGTAAAGTTTGGCTAGTATTATGAACTAGTTCGGAATTTGGCTAGGAAAAACTATTATTATATCTTGAGTGTTTATCTCGGTTCTAGAATGCTATTGAAAAATCTTAAGACATATTTGATGGCATTATCTTTGAGAAAATATGGTTGTCTTTTGACTATGATGACATGACACTATACAAATTTGATTGACTTTAAGATTCGTATGTGTTGTATTGTGGCGGTTATGTTCAGTTTTGTTTAGATTTGTTAGGTACAAACACACACACACACCACTCTTGTGTTGGAGAGGATTCCTCTTGAATATCCAACCATACTTGGCAAGATTTGCCTACTAACATTTCGCCATCAATACTGGTTTGTCTATGTGTCAAATCTACACATGACATTACTATCCTACACTGGTATGCACTTTATCTTTTATTGTCTTGTCCCTTACTACATGAGGCATTATATCTGGTATTGGACAAATCAAGCTCATTGACAGGTTTCAATTACTTGGTTTTACAACCATACGGCTTGCTTACATTATGATTATAAGACTTTTCCTCCTCATGCAGTTATGTTACTTCTAGATTGGTGTAAAACTTGGCATGTATTGCAGACTAGTTCGAAAGTAGGCTTGGATAAACTATTTTCATATTTAGATTGTCTATCTCAATTCTAGGATGCTGTTTAGAAATCTCAAGATATACTTGACATTTTGGTCTTTAGAAAATGTGAGTACATTCATGAATCGGAATACTTGTCATCGAAAAAATCTTCCATAGGGAGACTTATATTTGAAACTTATTCCCTAGGATGATTTTCTTCACTTGGTTCTTATTTCAGCATCCTATGTGGTTTCAGGTGTGCAGCAGGTATAACCACACTAGGTATACTTGTTCTGTGGGACAGTTGGCAGGATAACACACACACACACACACACACACACCTAATTAAGAAATGCTCTCATGATTTACTTGCTTGTTTCGGTTACTATGATCACAATGAACGAACTGTCTTGAGGTCTTTTGATCAAACTTCGTACAACACTCTAAATGTTAACAATGAAAAAATTTGTGTGAACAGTCTTCTAATCCCCTCAATATGGTTGTTGCTACTAACGGGTATGAAGAGTTGAAGTGCCATGAAATGATCATGAATTTACTACTCGTTGATGCTTAACTTTCATTAACAAGGTCTCATTTCAAGTACACTGCTTTATGTTTAAACCTTTGGTTACACTTCGACTATTTTTTATATAAATGGTATGATGGGTTTAGTTATATGACTTGGATTAGACCTGTCTGTTAAAGTCTATATATACTTATTTGTGGACGGTAATGCTCTGACACTTTGAAATTGACAGTGCAATAAACATTTTTCTAATAGAAAAAGAGGGATGGTGTTCCGATAAGCATTTGAAAAGGGTAATGGCAGATAGCTTTGAACTCTACTATAAAACTAGTATGAATGCAATTGTCTACTTTAGTCGTACTTTTGTAATTGTTGACTTTCAAGCACTGATTATACACTGTTAACCTTATAATTTTATAACTTTGAGTATGAAACAATGTCCAACTTTTTACTCATGATATGGACAAAATTAGAGTCATCTAACTTGGCAATGACTACTTGTTGCGACATGGATAACAACTGAGAGTATGTGTAGACACCTGTAGTTTCCACAATAATGTCCCTGTTCTAACACAGTTGTTGTTGTGGATGGATGCAGGTGAGCATATTCTCCTCAACTCGGAGCTTTTGCTGGTTGTTAGGTTTGTCAATATAATATGTTTGACTGTGATGACTCTATACGAAATTGATTTACTTTAATATTTGTATGTTTGGTATTGTGGTGATAATGTGCAGTTTTGTTTAGATTTGTTATGTTCAAAAACACACACACACACACATTTATTTATTTATCTATCTAACTACATATTTATTTATTTATTTATTTATATTTCCATATGTGTAAACTAAAATTTTTTTATGTGAAAACAACTGATTGTCAAATAAACAAAAATATCATCATAAGATTTAAAATCATCAACCAATACATCTTGCAACTAGATGGATTCCATCATCACAAAACTGTTTAGACCTAGCTACCTCATTATATAATCTTTTTCATTTGCACAATCTTCCAATTTACTTATGGGATCTTCAAGATCTAAAATATTTGCAAATATATTTTATATCTCATAAACTAGCTTATCGATATCGAAGGGAGCAAAAAAGATACTAGCAAAATACTCTAATTTGTCAGATGGAATGTCCCTGGTACTAAAAAAATCCATAAGTTTGTCATCTGAGGCCATGGAGGAACTAGCCATATTGAATCCGATATTGGTTCAATGCGTCAGATAAATATCGGTAGAGAAATAAAACAAAGTGCGTGCACTGATCCGATATGATAAGGCCGAGAATGAAATTTTTCGAAATGCACTTGTCGAAAGTGGCTGATATCGATTCAGCGCACCTGAATGAATATGAGCATGCACAGCAAGGGATGGCACGCGTCGATTCAAATCGGGAGAATGAAGAAAAACAAGGAGGCTAGAGAGTTCAGAATAAAAGGTTACGGAATCGAAATATAGAAAGTGGTGCACATAATTATAGCCAATTCATGTTGATCACAACCATACATTTGTCAAATAATGAATAGATTCAACGAATCATCATTAGCCCTGTGCCAAAATACATTAAATAGACAATCACTAGCCTCCTAGAATAATCATTAAAAAAATTATAAACAATTGATTAATGAATATCATTGAAAAACATGAACGAGAAGAATTATTACAATCTCTCATCCTATTTAAGCACCGTAAAGACAAAAATTTTCCTTTTGAGATAATGTTCATTCAAAACATTTTCATAAGTCTTTCATTATGTGTTCTAGTATGATTTTTCTACGTATGGGATATTGGATCAGCACCCCTAGCAGACGATGTATTTGCTGCATTTGGACTGCGCACGTCGAATCGCTATTCCAGGACCAAAATATTATCGAAATTTTTGAAATTATTGGACCCTATATGCATGATCAAAGCTTGATTCGTAAGACTCTTCATACTGGCCAAAGTTATGCAGAATCTATTGAATCAAGCTCTGATCATTCATATTGCATCCAATATCAGATGAGCATGCGAGAATACATACTATGGTTGTCAAATGCTTTCTATGCGCGTTGATTAGCTATCGGGTGAAAATCTGGCCTTTGGAATTTTTCAAAATTATAATTATTGGATATAAAAAAGGTCTTATATTTAAAGCTTAATGTTGTCAATTTCAGCATTAAATGGTAGAAGTGTGATTAATTGTAGATGTGACCATACTTTATTTGAATTAGTTCAGGTTAATTCGATATGGACTAATCATTTTGATGATTGATGGATATTTAGATTGATTTAATTGACAAGCCTTTGAGTAATCATCATCGTAATACGAACCACCACGTTTGCAATCATTTTTTATTTTCTCTATATATACTGATCGACGACGCTGAAATTTTTTTGCTTATAGTTATTTGTATCCATGCGATATCGATTAAGCGCGCTCAAAAACAACTTCCTTCAATCTGTTCCTACTCGCTCGCACCCATCCACTACCAGCTAACGGAATTGTTTAGCTCAAGTATTGCTTCGACGCGTCCGACTTGAGGTCTGATCCTGAAATCAACATTATCGCGCGCTGATCTGCTACTACACAGTAATGGCGTGGACCAAGCAGACAACACGAGGGCATTCAGGTGGAATACCAATTTCAGGTGCGGGTCAAGAAAATCCACAACTGCCACCTCGTCCACCACCACCTCCTCCTAGGCCAAGGGGCAAAAGAAGATTCCCACCCTGGTGCAAGGATATTTGGAAGCTTCAGAAGACAGATAATCTTCTGATTCCAAAAACTCACATACAGAGGTCCATCAGGCAGGTGACAAGAAGTCTATCTGCAGATGTGAGATGGACGGTAACTGCAATTGAGGCGCTGCACACAGCATATGAAGATCTTCAGGCAAAAAAAAAATTTGATACTGTTGTTGCAACTGTCCATGCCAAGAGGGTGACCATCATGCCCAAGGATTTCAACATTGTGTTCAGGCTCCGGGACACATATGACAAGTTTGCTGAATACTTTCGACCTGCTCCCACCTCTCCTCCAAAACAAGATTCAGAGAGGAGAAAACGAAGGCAATCTCAACCAACCCGGCTTGTTATTCGTATACAGAGTGGGAGTGTTTTAAAGAAGAGGAGGTCTCTCGACCCTCCATCTAAAACGAGGGATGTTTCCAAGCCATCTCCTCTGAATACTATTCTTTCTTCTGGGCATTCTCCTCCTAATTCTCCTCCTAAGTCTCCTTCTTCTCCTTCCACTCCATCTTTAACTTCTCTTGCTAAATCTTCCTCTCCTAACCAATCTCCACCTCCTAAATCTTCTCCTCCTCCTAAACCCGTAAATATTAGTTCCCCTCCTCCTGTTGTTGGAAGCGATTTAGATGATTTTGTTAGTGTAAAGGTAGAATCAATTTTGAATGACAATTTTTTATGTGGTTTATCAGTGTTACTTCCGTCACCCCCTGTACTTGCCTTTGTAAATAGTTGTCAATATGTACAGTATGACCAATTGTTAAACACGTATCTTAAAGGTTTAGGTCCTCAATACAGTTTTAGGATGCCGAAGACCAATGTTGGTCTCCCCCTTTCTAGTTTAGATACTGGTGAATTAGAAAGTAGGGATAAAATGCTAGGGGACAATGTAAGAGGTGGCACAATTCAGTACTGGATGGAGTTCTTTCAGACCCCATTGTTTATAGATGTTGCATTGTTTTCCCTTCAATTCATGTCAGTATTTTATTTCCCTGATTTCAAAAGTTTGCACGATGATATGCTCTAATACGTCAGACTAGGGACTCCAATTCTTGTGCTGCCATACATAACAAAGTAAGTGTCTATTTTTCATATTTTATTTTATTGAATTTTTCATATGAATTTTGATTTCACATTGATTCTCATAAATTTCTTGTTTTCTGATTTCAGTGATCATTGGAGCTTATATGTGTTGTCCCTGTACGTCAATGATAAGAGTGTGTGTAATCCAGTTTGTTTGAAGATGAACTCTATTACACACACACACACACACACACAAAATTGCCAGGACCCATATATAGAAAATGCTAGAACTCTTTCCAGTACCAAACGCAAAAGCATACTCGAAGCTTAAAATGGTTGATGCAGAGGTATAAATTTTTCAATATCGGATCAACGCGCCCTTGTAGTTATTGATTGGTTTATTTTTCCAACGTGCACGCTGATCCGATATTCAATCAGAAAAATTTGATATCGGTTCAACGCGCGCTTGTTTCCGTTGTAGATTTTATTCTTACATCTTGCGTGTTGATCCGATATCTCATAATGTTCAAATTTGGATTCTTCAGTCCTCCCAGTAGGTTGATTCTGTCAGTTGTGGTTGGTATACCGTATGCAATGCCAAACATTTTTTTAATTGGCTCGCATCACAAGATGGACTTCCAGTTTTGGAAGAGGTTCGATTAATTACTTTTAATTGTGTTTTTGTTTTTTTCATATAAAACTCCTATTAACTGATTTTTGATTAATTACATTTAACTGTGTTTATGTTTTTTTCAGTTTAAATGCCCGAAGGTCTCCCCAATGGAGATAATGCACTTCAGGCAGGAGACCATAAAGCTTGTGATCAAAAATTCATATCCAATTGCAATGGCCGAGTGTTCTCCACCCAAGCTACTTCCAACTGGAGAAATGGATTTAGAGATCATAGATAGTTGATTTTGTTTTAAGTATTCGTCTCACTTGATGTGGATGAGACACATGTACAGAAAATTTTAATAGAAATATACTTACAGTTTTTTTATGGTTGTTCTTACTTGTTAATTTTCCTCTTATCAATTCAGGTTATGATTCATTCATTTCAATTTCTACTTTTTTTTGACATGTTTGTTTTTCATTGCCTTGGTATGCCTTGCCTTTACCATGGTCTTTTTGGATAAGTTCAGAATGATGATCTGACCGAACCTTTGACACAACCAATCCAAACATGCGACATTAGTTCACTTAGATTTGTTGCAGCAAAGCTTTGATCAGATCATCATCTGAACATATCCAAATATGCCAAGACAAGGACAATACAGACCAAGGCAATGAAGACCAAAAATACAACCGATATATACGAGACTCCAACAAGGGCAAGCGTCGATTGTAGTGATCACTGGAGTTCAAGTGACTGAAGATCTCCCCAATGGAGATAGTGCATTTCCTGCACGAGACAATGAATCTTGCTATCGAAAACTCATATTATCCAGTTGTAGTTACATTGTGTTTTGCACCATGGAAATGGAGATCATAGAAATGAAAGAGCCTCATAGAAAAAGTGGTTCATATATTTTCAAAAATGATGTATACAAAAAATTGTATTACATAATACAAAATTCCATAGTTCATAATCTATGGATCTTCAATTTCGATGGATGTTCCAATGTCTTTGCATTTTATATGCTCTTCCTGCCTTACTCTTTCCTGCACAAGAGAAATTGTTTTAGTTATATATTTTATGAAACTGATTCACTTAGAAATAGAAAAAAAGAAATATTTTTATATGGCATAACGTACCTTTACACCATTCAATCGAAATTGATAGTACTGAGGTAGATCGAATTGCAACATGTCTAGTTCTGATCGAATGTGATTGAGACACCAATCTTCCTCGACCTCAACCATTGCAAAAATGTTGTCATTTCTTTTCACTGTTATCTGAAGTTGCTCTTATATCAAAATCTTGATCAAGTGGCTTCCAAAACATTTTTGCATTTAATCCATCTTCTATAATACAGCAACAAAGTGAGCATTTGTTTTTCGATGTGATATCTAAATGTCATGGATGAGTAACATACTCTGCACTCAACTTGCTGATTTTGTTTTGTATCCCAACCATCATCCAACAACTCGACGATTATATCAACACTCAAGTCCTTACAAATAAACATTGTTTTCGTTCTCCGAACATTGCATTTGGAAAAAAAATCAACAAAAATAGTAAAAGGTAGATACCAACTTAATCTATTATTCTTTGATCCATTGCTACATTTTAATATACTCTGAATATCAATATATAGCTTAGATCGAAAACTTTCAAAAATTGCTACATCAGGAGAAATCCATTCCTCACTCGAAAAATCTGGTAGAGGATATGGCTCTAATCTACCAACTAAACCATTTTTATCAGGAAAATATGTGTGATCATAAAAAAAAAAACTCCTGACTCTAAAAGTGAGTTTGGAGAACGACCTTTATATTGTAAAATACCGATCTCCGAATGTATGCCATCGATTATTCCTGCAATTGATTGAACTGATTGTCATTCAAAAAAATTTGATGGATACAAATCTGCAAAACCAACAAAAACATCTCAAGAAAAATATAATTTAAAGAAAATGCTAAATCTAAAGAAATTGAATCTGAAAACTTACAATTGTTATTCCTTCTATCATTTGGATTCAGATCATGAATGTTGAGCTCATTGTGAAGATAAGCATGCTGAACTAAAACTTTCGTGATAGATTGACCGGCAGGTGATACTTTAAAATCCATTATCCCACCTTTCCAAGAGCTTCTATATATGTTATTTGATCTTTTTCTTTTTTGAAATGAGCCTTTTGCAGAGGGATGCATCAAGATCCATTGATATTTTCGATATATTTTTGGTATCCATTGATCTTCTGCATTTTTTTCATTGCAAATATTGATTGCATCAATGGTTCCTCTTGGTCTCCGATTATGTGTAGCCATTAGTTGAAAATATGAGTACGCAAGCTGAGATCGGAGAGAATGTAGAGATTGCGAGGTAAACCTAAGAATGACAAGAAAATGAGAGATAGAATGAAGAAAATGAGAGGTATACCTATGAATGACAAGAAGTTCCTTAACTACAAGGATTAGTTAACCACAGTTTATGACTATTGACGTTAAATCAACCTCGAGTGAACAATGATGGGTAGCATAAGAGTATTTGGGCAGTAACTGTGGTCCAATTACAATTGTTTGTTCTGCCCAGCGGGATATTTGAAAATCACGAAAATTTGGCCTAGAAAGTTAAATACAATTTTCGTCCGTCAATGACTGTTACAGTTCGTCACAGATGGACACCGTTCATTGGGACACATAAGCATTGAAAGCGTGCGAAGTCAAAAACAACATCTTGACAAAGGGCCCATTTTGAGTTCTAATATCCCCTAATGTCACTAACTTGACATTTAGGCCCTACGACATTAAAAGTCCCGCAAAAAGGGCTAAAGTCCTTTTATTAACTTTCTAATTAACCAAATAACTATGTGATCATCGGGTTGGACTTACACACGCAGGGTGCCAAATCCCTCTCACTTATTAACTAGGGTTAGGATTGCCTTGGGATCTGCAAACCTAGTATCCCCCACCAAAACAAGTGGCGGTCCCACGACACCTACGAGATGCAGTTACTGTGGGCTTTTATTTGCTTCACGTCGAATCTTTATTAAATGATACTGCACCTTTTCCATGAAATCGAGTCGGGCATTATTGAAATCTAAATTGTGCGGCAGAAAACAACAGTGGGCTCCGGCAATCCACTTTGAAGTTGTCCAGGACGTGAATCGAGATTCCCAGGAGCCTCCCACCAGCAGTAGATCCTTAATGTTCTTTGACGCCATTGGCTTATTCGGCTCGAATGTGAAAGGAGGAAGGCAATCATCCCATCGCGTTGCCATAAATGCCAATAGAGTCAAATCTTTTGCAAAAAATGTTGATTGCCTCACTGTCGGATTGGGAGAGTGTATATACTCCCGCTGGTATGTTTGTAGTGCCCGGTGGAAATCCACTGAATTTTCTCAACTATAAGGTTGGTGAATGATTGGCCAGTTTGGCGTATGGATGGTAATTTTGTCCATGGCCAATCCCAAATCCTTCCAGAAAACTATAAGCTTCTGATCCAGCAAGGCGGTCCAAAATGCTTTCAGAAAAAGGTAACGAAAAGTGATTCTTCTGTCTCACTTTGTTCAAGGCCTTGAACAAATTCTCAATTTCCCATTCTTCTTAGGAACAATGACAATCAGTGAAACCCATTCTGTATGCTTGATCTCATAAATGAAATCGGCGTCAAGCAGTCTCTAAAGCCCTTTATTTATTAGATCCGCAACATTCGGATTATAGAGATAGAACTTTGTAACCTTTGGAACTGCATCAGGTATTAAAGGTATGGTGTGTTCAATAACTGACATCTGAATACCCTTGAAATCTTGATAAGTCCATGCAAAACAATCTTGATACTTAATAAGTAACATTCAGAGCGCTTGAAACTGTTCAAGATTAAGTTGTGATCCAACTTGTACAATCTTTTTTGGTTCTCGTGGTTCAGCAAGATTCATAGACTGTGTTCTAGCTGGGCCATCGTAAACATCTTTCGATTCTGACACCTGTTCTTCGGGTTTACGATGTGCTTTGGGTAACATGATAACCACGCCATCCAATGTGTAGCATTTAAAATGTTCAGGCATATCATGCTGGACTACATCGTCTTGCTCTTTGTCAAATAGACTTGTCCTGGATCTTCGCTTTGCCTTCTTAGTCGGAATTGATCGTGGAGGTGATGACTTCTGAGAAGATAAACTCTTCCTTGAAGGTGAACTCTTTCTAGATGATGATGTCTTGGTAGAACTCTGACTTGTAGAATCATCCTTGACTTTTCCTTTGCCTTTATCCAGTAAGGGTGGCACATTCTTTGAATCAATCTTTTGAGGAGAATTTTTCCATTTCATGACCATATTATAATGTTGCTTGGCTTGTTTCTTCGTCATTGAACTTGTGGTCATGTCTTCCTTCAATATAGCTACTTTTGGCGGTTTTATTGTTGGTTCACCAAGAATATTACGCACTCCAAGTTTGGTCAGGTCCATATGATTTAGAATCTGCTCATCAGTAAGCTCTACATTGTCATCATAAGTCAAGGCATGACTCACAGGAATGAGTTCATTTTCAATCGGATCTGGTATAGGCTCCGTTGATATCCAAGCTACATTCAGCACATTCAATGGAAAAGTAATCGGTGTATCCATGGTTCGATCCAATAATGAAATCTCACTCAAATCTGATTGATTATCTTGTTGACACATATATCCTACTGTACAATCAATCGTTGCAAGAGCTTCATTCCAGTTGACAGTATCGGT
Source organism: Diphasiastrum complanatum (assembly GCA_029204225.1). Classification (NCBI taxonomy): domain Eukaryota; kingdom Viridiplantae; phylum Streptophyta; class Lycopodiopsida; order Lycopodiales; family Lycopodiaceae; genus Diphasiastrum; species Diphasiastrum complanatum. Next base: position 30,330,769 of record CM055103.1, on the reverse strand, counting down.
TTGATAATCGTAATGAACTCCCAAACTTTTTTCTAGTCGGTCACAAGTATGATCCGTTGTTGATGAATAATCCTTCTCTTTTTGAACCACTGGTTTCATAGTCCAAGTTGCAGGATCAAGCTTGATTGCACATTCACGATCTTCAAAAGTGATTTTTCTGGTACCCCAGTTATGAATTACTTTTGCAACTCGAAACCATGGGCGTTCCAATAGGACTCGGTAGACATTTGGTGCTTCTAGTAAGTCCATTACTACGAAAGTAATGACGAACTATACTCTGGCAACTCTAGTATATCTTCAATCATTCCTTGCGGACGAACTGTCGTTTGATCAGCTAGCTTAATGGCAAAAGTCGCAAGCTTTATCTTTGTAAGGCCCCATTTTGCACATAACTTTGTAGAAATCAAGTTAACTCCCGAACTGCCATCTATCACAGCTGCTTCATTAGGAAATTGTCTATGTTGTATCAGCAGGGTGATATTTTTTTGTTTACTTTCCCAAGCTGCTCCGACATGGAGTACTTCATTAGAGTCTTCAAATCCAGCACAAAACAGTGGCTCTTGATGAACTTCTGGTTCAGCTTGAGTTAATTTTTGCGCTAATACTTCTTTTGCTTTTGGCACCAACTTCAGGAACTCTCCCAACGAGATATTGATCTTACTAGACAAAATATTCATGAGCAGTTCTGTTTGCGGTGGTTCTCGATATCCCATCTGGGCATACCGTTGCTGAATTATCCGAGGATTGAAGTTGCAACAAGTAGTCTCATGATCAAGCGAAGTACACAAATGGCATATAATGATTTTCATTCATTTTTTCAATTGAGAACACTCATTCACTGGGTGATTTTCTTTACAAATAGAACACCAGACATTTTCCCTGGTAGGAAAAGTCTTTGCAAACTTCTCAAGTTCCTTGTTCGCTTGTCCATGGAAATCTTCCAATGCTTTGATCTTCTCATCAAATTGCGACTGCAACTTTTCAATCTGTTTTTGCTGGTTCTTTTCGAGTTTCTCAAACTCATTGAGCATCATCTCTGCAGTTTCGTTGACATTCGTTGATGCAATAGTGGTGGATGTCGTAGTGGTCTGCCCTACTATATAAGGCAACATACTGATATTCGACTCATCGTCTGAATCTTCATCCTCCTCCCGAATTGCATCATCCATAGCATTTTGCAAAAGTGCATACTCATTATGGCGTTTCAGCTCACGTCTGATCCTATTAGATAAGCCTAACAAAAATCACATAATCATGGCATTTTTGTTAATCAGCTCAAGTTTGCACTCAGATCTAAGGCGTTTTACCCGTTCAATATAATCTCAAACCATTGCTCGCTTTCCCATTTTAGTTCTACTTAAAAGTAGGAAAGGGTCTTCCATAAACTTCTGAGGTTTGAATCGTGTGATAAGGGGTCGTTTAACAGTCTCCCAATTTGTACGCTCAGTTTCATCTTGATTATAGTACCAATCTTGTGTTGCGCTTGTTAAGGCCATAGGAAAGAGTTTAAGTTTATCCTAGGGAAAAACTTCGCCATAGACTCTACAAGATTCAGAATAGATTTGAAGAAATCTAACTGGATCTGTTAATCCATTGTATTTAAGTAGATCCAAACAGGGTGCTCTTATAACAATGATTGGATTAACTTCCTAAGGAGCACCTCCAAGAGCACCCATCTTTACTAATTAAATCAAGCAGACAATTAGATTGGATCTAGATTTTCAATCAAAACTATCTCAGATCAGATCTGCTTGATCTCTTCCACTTGACAAGAATCACATTCCTATATCGTGAAAAAGATTCCAGAAATCAACCAATCGATACTTCTCAAAAATAAAAAAATTCTCAGAATCAAAATCAAACTATATCAGATTTGACCCAAAATTTGACAAGGACTTGATATGGAAAATCAGAACCTAAAAACTAAACTGGCGAAGGTTTACTAGCCGAAGGTTTAGCAGTGTTATTTTTGGTAAAAAATCACTGATCAAATTTTTTTGACAAATTCTATGGAAATAACCTTCGCTAAACTCTTAGAATCAGAATATGACACAGATAAAGCTAGGGTAGAACTGGCGAAGGTTTCTGGCACACAAAAACACAGTTTCTATAGTTTGGCCAAGGTAAAACTAAAAAGTTTATATGATCTAGATAAGATGAATGTTCGTCGAACTCAAAAATGGTAAATTACTTTAAATAGAATAATCTGAAAACTCGGCAAAGGTTCTGACGAAGAATCAAGAGTAATATTGGTATTTTTGCAAAAAAATGAGACTTTTTTGGCAAAAATATAACAATATGACAACTAATCCTCTGAGAAATCTTCTTTTTCTGATATAATTCTCCGTCGACCTAGTAGTAGATAGATCTAAATCACACCTACACTACATCCATTAACACTAGATCCACAATGAAGATAGCTTACTCTTTCTCTCTCTCCCTTCCTCTCTCATAAAAAGTATAAAACATGCAATCCCAATAACAATCAGATCCAACAATTAGCAAAACACAATAAAAGCACGAGAGATGGAGGAAAGTGATAGAGGTTAGGGTTGTCTTGGGAACCGCAAACCCTCCAATAGAAGGTTGTGTTTAGATCTAAGAAAAGTGAGCCTAGTCAAAGATTAAGTGCTTCAATCTTAGTGATTTGAGAAAGGACAATTTTTCATGTTTTTTGACATTTGTGAGGACAATTATGCAAATAGTGATCAAGACCTTAGTGAATCTTGACAAAACTTTGTGTACATCTTCATAAGGTTGCACACACATGCAAAGTCACCTCTAATCAGTACTACCTTTCGTAATACAAAATCTTTGTTTTGGCTTCAATTGGATAATTCCTTTTGGAAGCTAGAGAGACATTGACTTCATCAAACTATCCTATATGAAAAGTGAGTATGGAATCAATTCTAGTCCTTCAATATCTCATAGACATTGTGATGAGAATTGAGGAGAAGCCTCAAGTCCTTCAAGAAAATTTAAGACACAAGAAGAGATCTAGAATGGCACTGCATTGATCCTTAGGAAGATTGGATCTTCTATACCTCCTAAAGATGTTTGGGACACAGTCAAAGCTATCTATGAGTCCAAGAACACCTCAATATTGCTCACATTGAAGAATCAAATCCTCCAAAGCTATCAAGGCAAGGGGGAGAGTTCTCAAATCTATGTTCTTAGAATGAAGTACTACAATAGAGAACTCACTTACATTGGAGGGCCAATCAATCAAAGAGAGCTTGTTCAAGTGGTCTTGAATGGACTCGATGAGGACTATTCCAATTTAGTCTAGTCTGGGTCATCCCAATTTCAAGGCCATTACATCTATGGTCAAAGATGGAAAAGCCATTGGATTGCCCAAGACTATATCAAAGGAGGTTCAACCTTGTGAAGCTTGTGCTATTGCAAAATCTCATAGGAGGCCTTTTCCAAGATCCAATATCAAGTCTCGACATGCTTTTGAGCTAGTGCACTCGGATGTTCACTTGGCATCTTCCAAGAGCAAAGGAGGAGCTACATGCTTTCTTGCTTTTATTGATGATTATACAAGATCTTGTTGGGTGTATCTCTCATCTTCCAAATCTATGGTGTTTGATGTCCTCCTTAGATTAAAAGGGAAAACCAATTCTCTTGTAATCTAGAATATGTTGAAAGTCTGATAACAGAACAAGACAATGTTGGTTCGGATGGAATTTGATTCTGTCTACTAGCTACTGCCTGCTATATCATATCTATAATCCTCTAGAGTGTAGAGAGACACTGTTGATCTATGTTGTAACTCGTTTTAGCATTCAACAAGATGAATCCAGTGTGCGAAATAAAGAGTAAACAACCGAACATGTAAAGACAACAATTAGACATTCAAGCAATCCAGATCATTCAACATGTGCATTCAAGCTACTATATTATCAGTGATCTTTTGCTAAAAGTGCTATTGTGAAAGACCCACACAGTGCATCAGCGTAAGAGAAACTATGTCTCTCACGAGTAATATCAAATCGTCTCGCTTACTAGCGGACACCTTGGACTTCGGCTGACAATTATGTGCCTAGCTCACATTGGCGTTTTTATCCAAATTTGATGTTCAACTGACTCCCTTATCTTCAATTTGATTACATAGATGGAGAGAGAAAGAGTCTAATCTAATCTAAAAAGACTACAAGAATGGCTGATTAAGCACGTTCCAACGGTATTCAAATTGCCTTCAACATCATTCGTAGAGGAGTACGTCCCCCTGGTACTTTCTTGATTTCCTTTGTATTTGGAGCGTGAAGATCCGCCACCTTTCAATCTTCGGGTCTTCTTCACCTTTGTGTGTTCTTCGGCCTTCAGCTTCGTTATTGAGCCTCTTTGGGTCCATGAACATTTGATCTTCGCGTTTGGGTGTCCTTCAGCCCATGAACATTTGACCTTCATCTTCGGGTATCCTTCAGTCCTTGAAGCTTTGATCTTCGTGTTCGGGCAGTTCCCTTGCATTTGTGCAGACATGAGCTCAAAAGCTAGCAAAGCTTTGTGGCTCGAAACATTTTGTTTTTTCAACTCCCTCTCAAAGCATGGTAGAACATAAGGTTTAAACTTTGAGAGAAAAACAATGTTGCGTGGCGCAAATTAATATTGCGTGGCACCAAAATACATGGTGAAATTGACCCAAACTTAAAACCATAACATTAGTAAATACATGCTAGTTAATGTCTAGTGATGATCATAGAAGTACTAATGCTAGTATTGAATGGTCAAAGGAATTGATTCGATATACAAGTATGAGTATGAGTATGTCCCAAAAATAGTCCGCAATAAAAAATAGCATGCTGGTTTTTTGTTTTTAATTCAATTTATTTTTAATCTGATTCGATGCTTCGAATTTTGACATTTAATTGTATGTCGAATTTTGATGGTTATTTGTTCGTCGGGCAATGATCTGTTGGACGATTTTGGGCACTTTTTTGTTCGTCAGAAATTGTAACTGATGTCGAAATCCGACATTGTTATTTCGCATAGATCATTTTGTCTAGTATCCTATCAAGATATATATTAGGCTTACGGCATACTATGAAATTAGACAATGAATGAAGACAATCAGTTCGTTGTTATTTATCAAGAGATCCTGCATTGCAAGGAGAGCTTCTAAGTCCATTTTCAGCGTGAGAACCAAAGGTAGCACCAGTGCACCAACCTCGTGTAGTGTGTGTGTGTGTGTGTGTGTGTGTGTGTGTGAGTGAGAGAGAGAGAGACCTGCCTGTGATTTCCAGCAGCCGCCAGCCTCCAATCATGATCCTATGCTAGTGGTACGCTGTGCTTACTTTGGTTGTGCATTTTATGTATTCAAGCTGAAACAACAACAAAGTTGTACAAAGGTAAGTCCACAAATAGTTTTATATCTATCTAACTGTAGCGGATGTGTAGATTTATGGCTATTTTAACACACACAACAAGCTATATAAACTGTAGCGGATACGTGTAGATTTAACGCACACTTCGAGCTATATAAAAAGACTTATTTCTGATAAAAAATTCAAAAATGTATGACTCGTGGGATGTTGAGATCACTTGATGCTGAGATTACTTTGCACTCCTCCCTGAAATGGCCAAAATTTCGCACGCTCCAACCTCAAATACCTCAAATGAAACGGCCAGAGTTCCTCCCCGAAGACAATAACGGTCTTGAAATATCTTCAAGCACGAATCAGCAATAATGGGCTTTCCAAGTCTAGAATTCCATGCGCTTCAACCTCAAATGAAAGAAAAAACAACAATGCTTAATATATAAAATATGATTTGATCGCCCAGACATCTGTGATAACATCAGTAGCTGGTGGATGATCGTCTTATACCTTTCTCTAAGAGAGACATTATCTTGATCAAATTGCTGCATGCCGTTATCTCCAAGTGACGCTTTCACCTGAGAAAGCAACGCAAATCAATAAGACTGCAAACCTTCGAACTAACAAGGTTTCTATCATCTTCTTACATCACCGCTATACTTCACCAAAGCAAAGGAATTTTACAGAGAAATTTTCTTTCTTGAAGAAGGTTTCTATCTATCGGGTAACGCAGGTATACCTCAACACTACGCGAATGGACGCAGTATTCACCAAGGTAGTCTTCAGAGCAAAGAAAATGATTTGGCTTCACTTGTGTCTTCGTTTCCCTCAACTCACGTAGCTCATAGCTTGCTTCACCATCGCCCATGCATATGCACACATGATGACTTGTTCGCTTGAGGAAGTCTAAAGATCGAAGTACTGCTTGAGGTGGCTTCAGCCATGGATATCATACAGTGCTTTGATGGAGTAAGCGTGGTAGAGGATTGAAGCATGGTGTAATGGATTGTTTTCTTCGACCTTCTGTTACAGTGTTGATGAAAACTCCTCAATTTCAGCTCTTGAAGGTGCACGGGTCAAAGCTTTGCAAATACAGATTGAGGCTCTGTGATCACTGTTGTGATCACTGTTGGCTCGGATGTTGATGCCAACTGATAAAATAAATTCCTATTAAAGGATCTCGGATTACTTGCGGATATTAAAGAGCTGCTTCTGATGAGAGTATCAGTGTAGGTGTCTTAGACAACCTTTCAGATAAATTTTGAAAACTATTAGGCGTCTAAGACAGCCATGCATGCATATTCACTGATCCTAATATTCTGATATAAAGGAATGTAAATACAATTAGGCATCAAGGACAGCCATACATTTCCTTGTCTGTGACATTGCGAAAGAAGAGTGAGAGTTACTTAGCATTCAACAAGAATGTAAGGAAATGGAACAATAGCGAATTTGTATATTAGTGTTGTAAAAACAACGATCAGACTACAAAACAATAGCGCTGATAAGCACGTGATCCTACTAACAGAAAACAAGACAATAGCTATTGCTCTGAATATTTACTCTCTCTCTATGATCACTAACTCTGAGGAGTCAGCTATTGAAAGACCAATTTTGGTCGTAGATCTCCGTATATCTCATGTATCCTCTGACGATTCAACTTTTGAATCCATCTGACCCTTCAATCGCTCATTTACATATATAGCAACTGGAAGATCTTGCATTATTTTATCTTTGCATTTACAAGATCGCTTAATAGTTGATTAATTGACTAATTACAATAGTTATTATTAGAGCGTGAAGATGTAGACAGTCTGTACTTGGAATCTTGTGTATTTCTAAAGAGTGTCGTCTTTTTCGCATTTTTTGTATTTTATGCGAAACAGTGTCGCATTTCTGAAAGTGTCTAAAATGGCCTAAAAACCAAGTTAACACAAGTGTCGCAAAACACTTAGTTGCTCAAGATGATCCGAAGGTGACAAAGACGACAGTGTCGGGTTTTTCGCCTGTGGAAATCCTTGAGTAAAAATGCAGATTGTAGCGACAATCAGTGAAAAGGAAGGAGGGCAGTTAGGATGAGTAGGAGTAAGATTAAACTCCAACAATCGCCTGTTGTCCTTCCGGAAGGGTCAGTGCCAGAAGATCCTAGACCTAATTGGTTTCTGATCTGATCATTGTAAGCAATAATAGCTTCGCGGTGTCTGAATCATTTGGCCTCCAAAATGCAAAAACATGCGAGAGAGAGAGAGAGAGAGAGAGAGAGAGAGAGAGAGAGAGAGAGAGAGAGAGAGAGAGAGAGAGAGAGAGAGAGAGAGAGAGAGAGAGAGAGAGGTAGCACCAAAAAAATGCATAGTTACAAATTATTATGACACTGGCACGTCATAATCACTCGTTAATTATAGGGTGCTCAACTTAAAAAATCACTTAAGCATGGACTGCCAATTGGAGGGATATGCATGCATAGAGAGGAGGGCCATGCATGCTTTTCCCCATACATGCATCCTCCTCCCCATCCTTTTGAGTTAAGAAAAGTGTATGCATGGGTGAGGGGAGGAGGATGGATGCCCCCCTCCCATACATATGTGCACCACATGCGCACAAATAGTTTTATATATTATGATATATATATATATATATATCTATATATATATAAAGATATTTGTGTGTCACATTTGTGCCTATGCATGGGGTAAGAGGATGCATGTATGGTTGCATGGGTGCATCCTCCTACCCTATGCATTTTTTCAAAAAACTAACTAAAAGGTTTACATGCATGCATGGGAGGAGGATGCCCCATGCGTACATCCTCCACCAATGCATGTATGCATCCTCCCCCACTCCTTCCCTCCCTCTAAATTCAAATTTTGCTCTCTCTTCTCCTCCTCTCTCCCTCCCATCCAGCCTGCCCCATCGCTCCCTCTGCTCCACCTCTCTTGCCCTCCCATCTCCATCTCTCTCTCTCCCCTTGCTACTCCATCACGTGCCCCCTCTCCATCTCTCCCTCCTACCTGCTCCTCCATCATGCGTGACATTCATTCCATGCTGATCCGCACTTGATGGGAAGCCTTTCTGAGATATATCATGTCTCCGCTCATCAACACCTTCGCAAAGTTTTATGCTCTCAGCCTGTTTTTGGTGCAGCATTCTGGTTCTCTCTGGAGTCTGCCATTTGGACTGGAGCAGATGAAACCTCGGATAGCCGCCATGTAATCGCAAAGATTCAAAGTAGCACCACTCTCAGCGCTGATTTGAGAAGATGGTGACTGGCATTGCCCTCGGCATCGTCAGAAAGTGATGCCAAGCCACTTTGGTTGGAAGCCAAGGAGGATAACACCTCCGAATCTGCCATTGCTAATGGACTTGACATGTTAAATATTCTCATATGTCTTCATTTGTACCAATCGTAATTTTCTTTTTATTAGTTCTTCTTCCGATTCATATTCATGTGATTAGTGCTAATGTGATGCAAGTCAGCGTTGAGGGAAAACCTATCCTCTCTTGGTATAGGTGGTACGTTGCAGATGCAATTAACAACGATGGACAGGTAGCAGTGTAAGTAGATGTAGGAGGAGCGCTGAAAAGCCCTCTCTGGATCTGAAAATGGAGTGATGGAGCGATGGAGATCAGGAGGCCACCAGCTAAAAGTATTCCACCTTCACATCAATGTTCGGGAAACCTTTTTCAGGTTTCCCTCGGAACACCTTAAATTTTAAGAGTTGCATGGTCTTAAATAAGGGATATCTTGATACTTGCCATTTTTCTAAAGCAAAACCTTTGATTTTTGTTGTAAAAAAATCGATCAAATTTTAAACATACCGGTTTTCTAAAAAAAGATGTTCGAAAAATGTGGCATCCTTAAAGAATGGAACCAACATCTTTTTCAAAAAATCGATATGATCAAAATTGTTTTGCTTAAGAAAACCGGCAAATATCAACATATCCTCGATTTGAAGCCAGAGAACTCTTAAAAATAAAGGTTTTTTCAGTGAAACCTGAAAAAGATTTTCGGGACCATGACTTACACGCAGTGTTCGAGATACATTCGGGGGTTTCCGTGAGGCGGCAAGCGGCATTCTATAGATCTAGAGTAGTTCTAGTTTGTTTACAATTTTGAAGAGCACCTGAGAGATTCATCCACCTACTTAGTACTAACTTCATTTAGTATATATTCACCAGTCGGAATTGTGGAGTCTTAAGCATTATTATTCCACTAGAGAAGATGATCGTTATACATAGTATGGTTGTTCTTCACCACCTTGATATCTTCATAATGTTGTAAGAATCTTGGACACTGATTGACAGGAACAGAACCAGTTGAAACTGCGAAACTGGGATGATTGTCCTTACATACCTACTGATTGATAAGTGGTGATAAATTTCATGCATCTAATCCATTTCGAGATCCCGACCAGTTCAAAATTCACATGATGGATAAGGTGGACAAGATAATTATAACAACATAAAATCAAGTTTTCTTTACACACAAGAATCGATCATTCAGTCAGCTATTTTTTTTATCTGGAAACCTTAAAATCCTAAAAAAAATTTGTCAAATCCGCGCGTGCGCACACACACACACACACACACACAAAACTCTAAAAAAATCTCAAAAAATCCACTCTCTCTCTCTCTCTCTCTCTCTCTCTCTCTCTCTCTCTCTCTCTCTCTCTCTCTCTCTCACACACACACACACACACTCGACTCGAATTCAGAGAATTTTTCTCACACACTCGCCTCGACTCGAATTCAGAGAATTTTTCTAGACATGAATTGGACTAAATGCAGACTTGACTCGAATTGGACGAACTCAACTCGACTCGAATTGGAGGAACTCGAATTGGACAAACTCTCTAAAATACAAAAAATCTCAAAGAATTAGCTCTCTCTCTCTCTCTCTCTCTCTCTCTCTCTCTCTCTCTCTCTCTCTCTCTCTCTCCACACAAACACTCGACTCGACTTCAAAGAATTTTTCTCAAACTTGACTCGACTCGAATTCAGAGAATTTTTCTAGACACGAATGTCTAAACTCGAATTTTTCTAGACACGAATTGCACTAAATGCACACTCGAATTGGACGAATTTCTCGAGACTCGAAACTCGAATTTTTAGAGATGTCAATTTTTGGAGTCTCAAAATTTTCGAGACTCGAAAGTTGAATTTTTCAAGACTCAAATTTTGGAGTCTCCAAATTTTCAAGACTCAATTTTTGGAGACTACAAATTGTCGAAAATCAATTAGTGGAGGAATGAATTTTTGGAGACTCAAGACACAATTTTTTAGAGATATTTTCGAGGTACATTTTGAGGTATATTTCGAGGGTTCAATTTTTGGAGACACGAAATTTTCGAGACTCGACTCGAAACTCGAATTTTTTGGAGTGTCTCCAAATTTTCGAGACACAATTTGTGGAGAGACGTAATTTTGTGGAGAGACTCGAAACTCGAATTTTTCCAGACTCGGATTTTTAGAGTCTCCAAATTTTCGAGACTCAATTTTTGGAAACTTCAAATTTTTGAGGTATATTTCGAGAGTCATTGTCAATTTGTGGAGAGACGAATTTTTGGAGACTCAAGACACGAATTTTTGGAGGTGTTCTCGAGGTACATTTTGAGGTATTTTCGAGGTACATTTCGAGTTACCTTCGAGGGGGTGTGTCTCAATTTTTCGAGATATTTCGAGGAACGTTTCGAGGTTGAGTGTCTTAATTTGTCGAGGTATTTTGAGTAATGTTTCGAGATATTTTCGGGGTATTGACTCTCAAAATTTTCAAGACTCAAAACTCGAATTTTTGAAGTCTCCAAATTTTTGAGACACAATTTGTGGAGAGACGAAATTTTCAATCTCCAAATTTTTGAGACAAAATTTGTGGAGAGATGAATTTTGAGTCTCGAAGTTTTCGAGACACAATTTGTGTGGAGACAAAATGTTGTGAAGACTCAAAACTTGATTTTTCCTAGACTCGAATTTTTGGAGTCTACAAATTTTTGAGACTCGATCTTTGGAGACTCCAAATTTTCGAGGGTCATTGTCAATTTGTGGAGAGACAAATTATTGAAGGTATTTTCGAGGTACATTTCGAGGTACATTTCGAGGTATTTTCGATGTATTTTCAGGGTGCTTTCGAGGTATTTCGAGGGTCAGTGTTTCAATTTGTCGAGGTTCTTTCGAGGTATTTCGAGGTATTTCGAGGACTTTCGAAGTATTTTGAGGGTATTTCAAGGGTCAGTGTCTCAATATTTTGAGGTTTTTTGAGGTATTGTTCAAAGTACTTTCGAGGTATTTCGAGGGTCAGTGTCTCAATTTTTCGAGGTATTTTCAAAGTATTTCAAGGTATTTCAAGGTATTTCGAGGGTAGTGTCTCAATTTTTCGAGGTATTTCGAGGTACCTTTGAGGTACTTTCGAGGGTCAGTGTCTCAATGTGGAGAGACGAATTTTTGGAGGTATTTTCGAGGTACTTTTCGAGGTTCGAGGTATTTTTCGAAGGTCAGTGTTGCATTCTTTGAGGGCCTCCCCCTCCAAAAAATATTTTTGAGGTATTTTCGCGTTTCGAGGTATTTTCGCGAAGGCATCGGGATATCGCGAAATTTTCGCGAAGCCTTCAGTGATTTTCGCGAAACCTTTAGGAAAATTTCGCGAAATTTTCGCAACATTGTCCCTCCCCCTCAAGTGTCGCATTTTTTTCGAGGGTCAGTGTCGCGAAAATTTCGCGAAAATCCCCTGAAGGCTTTGCAAGGATTTGTCGATTTTTTTGAAATTTTTGCAAGATTTTCGAGGCCTTTTCGCGAAGGCATCGGGTTTTTGCGAAGCCTTCAGGAAAAATTTTCGAGATATTTTCGCGAAACCTTCAGTGATTTTCGCGAAATTTTCGCGACATTGGCCCTCCCCCTCCAGAAAAATGCGACACTCCCCCTCCCCGTCCCAAAAAATGCTTCTCCCTCCCAAACAATGCGATACGTCGGTTGGCACATTTCGCCCATGTACACACATACATCTTTCACCCGTCAACGAGAACATACTAAATCTCCAAATCATCGAAAAATCATCGCCCGTCAACAAGATACTCAATTTCCAAATCATCGATCGTCGCCTAAATCGACCGCCAGTACCCGTCAACGATGGGCACTCTTTACTAGTATATATAAAAAGATATTTCTATGTGAGATCTCTACCTATGTATAAGATAGTAGGATGCACCCATGGGTACTTGGGTGTATCTTATTCCCATGAACTTCTTTAAAAAAAATAAAATAAAATTCTTACATGTATGCATGGGAAAAAGGATGTATGCATCATGCCCCATGCATACACATTACTCTCCTTCTCCCTCTGTCAAGCTCCTCTCCATGTCTCTCCAAGATCTCTCTCTCTCTCGCAAAAGCAAGAAGACATCAAGATCCAAAAGCAAGAAGACAGTAAGAAAATAAAAAGGAGGAAGGAAGGAAGAGGGAGTAAGAACAAGAAGACAGTAAGAAAATAAAAAGGAGGAAGGAAGGAAGAGGGAGTAAGAACAACAAGAGGCACGCGGCCAAGGTAGGAAGGCATGCAGACAAGAAGGTAAGGCCTATGTGTTTCTTCTTTTTTATTTGTTTCAGAATGTTTTGCGCAAAAGCGTTTGCAATTGGAAGATAGAAGTTCGATTTTTTTATTGTAGGAGCTGCGGCAGTAAGCCCCTGAAGCGCACTGCAATTGTGATCCTAGATGCAGCACTTCTTCAGGCAGAAATTCCCTGCCTACTTTCGCCTGAAGAATTTAATCTAACTTCCAATTGTTTCCATTCAGCAGTGTGTTTCAAAGTTGAAAGCACAAATTTATAATCATTTTGAAATGCATTTGTCATTTAAAAAACAGAGTGAAATGTAGCCTGCAAAACACCTTATGAAACACTTTTAGCCACAGTTACTTGGAAGGAAACTATGGGAATAAAACAATCCATTGCTAGATAACTCCCCACATGATTAGAACAGCTTTTGTTGGTTCTTTGCTGCAACCATAACATCAATATAAGGTTGTTGATGAATTAAATGAGAAAAGATAAAAGTTAAACTGAAAACAAAGCGTGTTTTCAGCACTTTTTCCAGGCAGGAAAAAGTGGTTAACAGCCGTTCTGTGGGCACGCGTGCTCCTCCACGAGTGATTGCCCTCTCCACCTGCAAGAACAGAATGGTGGGTCATGCTTCTTGTGTGTTATGCTTGTTCTTTATCAGAAAGATGGATGATCTCATTTGCTATGTGAGAAACCAGTAGCAGCCAGCCGGGGTAGTTTGCATCCTTGGACAATAACACCTCACATAGATCCCATGAATCTACAAGCACTGTGCTCCTCGCTGGCCCTCGCTCATCCTCTCACCCTTTGCATAGTTGTTTTGTGGGTGCGTGCTCCTCCACGAGTGATTGCCCTCTCCACCTACAAGAACAGAATGGTGACTCATGCTTCTTGTGTCATTCATGCATGTTCTTCATCCAGCCGGGGCACGGGGCACATTGCTAAACTCACACACTCTCTCTCTCTCTCTCTCTGCTCGCGACTAGTAGGAAGAGGCCCGAGGAGGGGGAAGTATGGCGGGAAATGTAGGAAGGAGAGGGGTTGGGATAAGCTTTTTAAAAAAAAAAATTCATGGGGAGGGAGGTGAGGTAGTTGATTTTTAGTAAATTGTTTTTTATCTTTTTCAATGGTTATTCGAGCGGCTTCAAAGATTTATTGTTTTACTAAAGATTAATGGCAGTTCGGCAATGAGTTAAAAAGCGTTTTGTTTTGCACATGACATTTTGCTAATTTGCCTACATAATTACAAGTTTATTGATATGATTTGTAAGCACATGAAGGCCTTTAGAGGTGATTTCAGTTGAAATTAGTCAAGTCAATCTTCACACCAATCGGCTAAGCATCTTTGCCCTGGCGCCTTCATTCCATGCACACATTGTGTAGAATGCTGGAATAGCATAAGTGGCTTACAAATGTAGAGAAACAATCAAGAGGTTGCAAGTCCATTGCCAATTTAATTGCCACATCTCCAATGAATTGCCAGTATTTCCTTACGTTGTTTGATTTAACTTATTGAAGGTGGCCGCACTAAGTGGTTCCAATCTGTTTCTAAATTGTTTTTTGATATCAATGGCATACTGGATATATGTTTGTTCAACGTATTTACAATGAAAACTATCTCTTTTGGAACATAACCATAAAGACATGCTTGTGAGGATGGATAATAGTAACCACTTTGAACAAGCATGACGTAAACAACATGCTGTCAAGTTCAGATGTGACAATATTCGAACTTTTAATTTGTTGAAAGTATGACTCTACTACATTTGGATACACTTGCAATTGCTTTTGACAAAGAATCATGTATGATTGATAATAATATCGGTGTAAGATTACGATACTGTTTAATGGGATTACACTACCATTGACCCATTGCTTTCGGTATGATATCGCTAGTACGTAGGCAGGGTTCTACTCAAAGTAGTTGAGGATGGGTAGCTCACAGGAAATGACTTCTCCTTGTATTCATGTATGAAGCTTTATGGAACTTCACAAACATGGAAGGTAGTCTCACCTACACTACAAATACGATTTGCATGCTTATGGGACTTCTAAAAACTGCATAGCATGGAAGTTTTTTTTGAAGTTATGGTCCTAAATAATGCTTACTTTGCATATATCGTCGTTTATAAAGTGTTCTTTTTTACTATTTGCAAGGTTTTTTTTTTTTCTAAAAGAACGATAGCATAAGTGCAGCCTTTGTAAGTAAGTTGTGGACATATGTGCAAAGCTTGATTTTGACGTGCTTGAATGGCATGGATTTGCCCAAGCTGAAAAGTATTTGGACTCCCAAATGCTTTGCATGGGATGTCCTTGGTGCTAGTATGGCCCGGATCTGCCCTAGTACCTGGCACTGTTGTCAAATGTGTATTGATCAGTATGGCATCTGCCCTTATACTGTTTCGTTAAAGGGCAGAAGGTATTGCTAATTGTGAAAAGCATGATAGGGAAGAGTGGACGTATTATTTTTAATTGCAATCAAGCTGATAAAGTAGTGAATCTTGTTTCGGACATGGATAACAACCGATGCTTAGCTATGACACTTGTCTTCCTCACGTAACTAACTTGTGCAGTTGTGTTGTGTGAGATGGTGGCAAGTAAAACTTGTTTCGCTTTATGATACTCTATATTGTAAGACTGTATACAGCTATGTTTTAACCTGTTATGCAATAAATTGAAGGGTTCAAAGGGTTTGGTCTTGACTTGTCAAGAGGGACTATGTGATATCTTGTTACTCTCTTTAAGGATCTTTCTAAGATGTCAACCCGACTACCTTTTGGCCGGTGTAGTACCAAACCTTTACTTTTACTTGTATTTTATGGCTAACAAGGTCTTTTTGATTTGTACTCCACAGGATGGTTCCATGACGCTATTGCTCTTGGTTATGGGGAGCTCCTTCCTCCTCCTAACCATTTTGTTCAAATTGTTATATGTTGCATGAAGAAAGTTGTTGATGTTCACAAACTTATTACTTCTTATGATTAAGCTACTTGTGATGTTGTTGGTTGATGATAAGATCTTTTGTCTTGTTGGCCTCATGACTACTATGGATTGGATTAGAATTTATATGGATTTAATTAAGAAGAATGAAACCCTAAGCATGGTTGAAAGAATCTATATAGACCTCTCTAACTATATTGAATGTATTGTTGCTGAAGAAAACTTTTGCAATTTACATATTCGAAAGATATTTGCCTGTTTGAAAAAAGAAACCCCTACTCTTATTGAACCTCCTACCTCACCACACCCTTTGATCTTTACCGAAGACCTTGATGAAGATAGTGCATCCCAGTTGGAATCCTTCTCCCAAAAAATTTGTGAAGTTGACAATCTATCTGTCTTTGAGTTTTTGGTTTGCTGATCCTCTGCCCTAGAGGATCAGTTGGATTTTTCGTTTCTTTCTCGTGTTCTTATTCTGGTTCTTTCTTCTTGTTCAAAACAATTTCAAGGTTGGTTCTGTCTGTTATCAGGCTTCGTGGGCATTCATTAAATGTGTTCTTGTTATTACAATGTCTGAATCAGGCATAATGGACTGATTACCATTGTAGTATTGTCTCGCCTGTCAGAGGACACTCAGGTTTGTCACTCTTGCATTGAAACACATGCATAAACGACCACAATCAGTCAATCATGCATGCCAAAACATTCAACCATCAGGTCAGCATGCAAATCCGTTGAACAATGACTGAAATCCTATTCTAATGCTGCAAAAACGAACTGAAATTAGATCCTAAACACTATTATGCTTGCGTAAATCCACAAACAAGAAACAAGAAACTAATCTACAGCATTTTAGAAGTCCAAGAATCAAGAAACCAACCAGTCTTTTGATTTTTAGCCATCCCAAACACATCAAGAACAGGGTTGTAAGGAGATATGCAAGAACTACACCACAAAACTAGCCTATTTAGTTTACTTGAATGCTAATTCCTACATTGATCCACAAATAAGAAATGAAATCTAATCAACTCTAGGAAAGCAGGAAATCTAATCCACTCTATGATCCACAACCACACACAAAGGAGGGGAGGGCAAGATCATGAATGCATTCACTCAAGAAACAAACATGATCAAGGAGCTCAATGGATGCACCAAAACTCGTGGAGACTCTTCTCATTTCAGCATGGAGTAGGTACATTTCACAAAAAGCTCCTCTTCTCAAAGAGGGAGTCTCTTAAATAAGCAAGAGAGCTCCTTAGGTGGCATCCTAGTGGCATTTCCACATTACACAAATTACAAGTGGAATAATGCTCTCCACTAGAGGTCACCATCAAAAGGTGGCTCACTCTACTTTCTTTAAGAGGGTTCTACTTGCATTTATTACTTTGCCTAGAAATACTAGTTCCTACATGGTCATTCCATCTTTCGGGATTCACCATGAGGCTTACACGGTTCTTGCTTGTCATTACACTTAGAATTTGCTTTGCATAGGAACACAGATCATACTACACAATAACACAGACAGAGAACACTCTCCACAGCAAGCTCACATAGCAACTGTATTTCTCAAAATGAAATTACACTGTACATATAGTTGTTCACTCAGGCAACCCATGCATGACCCAGGTTGTCGTTGGCAGGACGCGTGTCCCGTCGACTTGCCTCGTGGCGAGGCCAACTGATCCTTATCAACTGATAGGACTCACAGTACAATAGCACAGTGATTTTACTTTAATTCTAACTCTCTCCCTTAAATTAGAGTCTACTTTATACAGTCATATACATAGCTTTAAAGTTAACAAACTTTAAGTACAAAAAGCTTTGATCTAAAGTTATCAAACTTTTCTCCAACAAGTGGCTTAGTAAAAATATCAGCTAGTTGTTCTTCTGTGCTACAATGAACAACATGAATTTCATGACTCAGTAGCCTCTCACGTATAAAGTGATATTGAATCTCAATGTGTTTAATTATTGCATGGAACACTAGATTCTTTGCTAGCTGAATGCCACTCTAACTGTCGCTATGTAATGTCGTGGGATTTTTCTGCTTTATGCCAACTTCTTCCAAGATTTGTCTCAACCATATAGCTTCTTGTGCTACACTACACATTGCCTTATACTCTGCTTCTGTGGTGGAAAGAGCAATTGTAGTTTGCTTCTTACTAGACCAGAAAAAGCAACTACCACAAAACTGGAATACATACCCTATGGTAGATCTACGATCATCATAGTCACCTCCCCAATCCGCATTCACATAGCCACACAGCTCAGGTAAACCATCATGCTTCTTGTAAATCAAGCCATACTCTGAGGTGCCTTTCACATAACACAAAATGCGTTTAGCTGTCTGCCAATGTGTTTCCGTAGGTGCTGCCATAAACTGACTTAAAATGCCAACAACATAGCATATATCTGGTCTAGTTGTGTTAAGGTAAATCAAGCTCCCTACTAACTGTCTATACAACGTGGCATCAAATGATTGTGACTCATCAAGCTTAGAAATCTTTTTACCTGGTTCAATAGGAGTGTTTACTGGTTTGCAATCCTGCAACCTAAACCTGTGCAGCAACTCTTTGACATAATTCACCTGTGTTAAACCCACTTCGTGTCCTTTTTGCCACACTTCTACTCCAAGGCAGTAATGCATCAGGCTGAGATCTGTCATCTCGAATTGTTCCATGAGGTCTTTCTTGATCATATCTATTATCTCTTGATTATTTCCCGTAATAATCAAGTCATCAACATAAAGAACAATCAAAGCAACCATACCATCAAAGCATAAGACATATAGATTTGGATTAGAATGTGTTCTCACCATCCCCTTTGAATGAAAGTAGGCATCAATCCTGCTATACCACGCACGTGGTGCTTGTTTAAGACCATAAAGTGCTTTCTTCAAGTGACATACTTTATTTTCCTGTCCCTTCACTACAAAGCCTTCAGGTTGATCCATGAACACTTCTTCTTCTAACTACCATTTAGAAAAGCAGATTTCACATACATCTGATGCAAAGGCCAACCAAAATGTGAAGCTAAAGCAACAAGTAGACGTAGAGTATTCCACTTACATACTGGCGCAAAGGTCTCCTCATAGTCAATGCCTTTACTTTGTGCATACCCTTTGATCACCAATTTTGCATTGTGCTTTGCTATACTTCCATCTGCATGATACTTAGTCCTATATACCCATTTGCAACCAATGGGTTTCTTGCCAACTGGTGGTTCTTCTAAGTCTCATGTGCTATGCTTAGCAATTGACTCCATCTCCTCTCCCATGGCCTTGACCCAAATGTCATCATCCTTCGCTTCACCATAAGTCGAAGGTTCTTTGCTTTGAATAATGCTAGATAAGAGAGCATAATTTGCTTCATACCTTTCAGGTTGTGTCTTCTCTCTTGTTGATCTTCGTAGCTCTCCCTGGCTAGATGATCTTGGAAAGTCATCCATGTCGCGGCTCTCCAACAGTCTCTCAAACCACTTAGGGAGCTTCCTGTCAGGTGATCAGCTTCTTGGTGAAAATGTATCCCACGGTACATCCTTCTCCTTGCGTTTGTCACCTGCAACTTCAATCCTTCTTGCACCAAAAGGTTTGTCCCTACCTCTCCAACCTGTCTCTTGAGGTTGAGTAGTAGTATCTTGAGATGTATTCTCATGTTCAAAGTTGAAAGTAGAATTCGCCCATGATCGTTGCTTTGTGAAGGATGTGAACCAAAAGTTCAAAGTTATTGCGGATGTAGTAAGAGAGCCCAATACAAAATTGTACAAGTTGAATGCTACAATTAAGCGGCAACATGGACTTGTATCGTCCATTCCATCTCAAACTGAGTTGTGGCATAAGAGGCTTGGTCACTTGAACTTGGGAAGCCTCAATTTGATGAGAAAATTGGAGATGGTAATAGAATTGCCTACCATTGAAGATCACTTGAAATCAATGTGCGAATCTTGTGTATATGGGAAGCAACATCGAGAGAAGTTCAATAAAGGAGGTGTTGCAAGAGCAAAGTGCAACATTCACTCTTCCAACGGCCCTTTTTACCACAATGGAAGCACTTGCGATCCCTCATCCTCCTAAGACTTGGCAAATTGCTATTTAGACTTCTTCTTGCCCTTGCCCTTGCCTTGTTTTTGGTGTGTCGCAAGTGCTTGATCGTCAGTATTTTGACGTCTAGCTTTCACCATTTCTCGTCGTTGTTCTTCCTGCATCAAGATTCCTGTGAGCTTGTCAAAGGCTGACAATCTTTCTCTTGATGCTATTCCGCTCACAAACATCTGATAGGGTTCTGCAATGCCGCACAATGCATTGTGCACCAGCTCCACATCACGTATGTGCTCACCAATAGAATGCAGTTCATCTCTCATTGTCTTGATTCTGGTCATGTACATCTGAATGTGCTCTCCTTGCTCCATGCGGGCACTATTCAACTTTGACTTCAGAAACATGATTCTTGACGGATTTGACGTCTCGAACTGCTCCTTTAGCACATCCCATGCCTATCTGGGTGTAACAGCATCACAAATGTGGGTAATGATGTGATCCTTCACTGACAAGTTAATGAAGGTCAAAGCTTTTCTCATTTTTTTTGTCGAGCACTTTGATATCCGCTTCATTTGGCGGCCTTCTCTCATCACTTGTGGCGACTTCCCACATGTCTTTCTCCATCAGTATGTTTTTCATTTTGAATTTCCACACTGCATAATTAGAAATCTCGTCCAATTTGTTACTTTCACTCAAAATGGACTCTCCCATGTTTGCCATCGCAAAACTGCTTGTAACTTCTGCCGTAGGCTAAAAACAATATGCCGAGGCCAACAGTGATGTCAAGAGTTGAAAATAATGACCTGCACTTTTTCCCTTTCCAGGCCACTCGCCGCTTTTCCACCAATTTGAAAGCCAAATCGGCGTCGCCTTCCAAAATGCACTCAATCGTCAACTCCCAACAATGTGCCCAGTGGAATGGTGAAATTACTTCTGGCGCACTCCGAACACTTCCCCCGCTGCAATCACTCTATTTTGTTGTACCGTACTTATAGGTATAGTTTGAGTGCCCTTCGTTTGGAGGTTATAGACTTTCGTTTGGGTCAAAACGGGCAAAGGACCCAAAAATAGGGACTTTTCTAGTTTTTGAACTGTTTCTTCACCTTGAAGAAACTTCACTCTTCACTTGTGAAGGGACTCAACTCCAATTTCAGTATGAAAATTTGTAATGAAGTTGAAGGCCAAAATGCACTTCACTTCTTCAGGGCCCTCTTCGACAACCCTTCAGACTAACTATCTGGAGACAAATCTCTGACATAAACCTCAGAATCTCTACATGGCTGGTTGACAATGTGATTAGCTTCCTTCATGTCCTTACGGCATCCAAAACGGTGCACAAACAGCGAACAAATCACCAGTTATGTATAAAAAAACGTAACCCCAAACCCGGTTTCAATTTTCAGGTGGCTTCAAAATTGTCAATTTTTCACCAAATTTTTCCATGTTTGATGCTATGCACAGGCTAAGAATCCCTCTGCTGAGCTTGACAAGCCTCTATAAACTAGAAACCGTGCACTAGTGCTTCTCTTTCCGTCTTCAACCCGCCGTAAACCCCGAACTCTCAGAAGACAGTTCTTCTGAAGCTCTCTTCAACGGCGATGTTGTACTGTGTACACTCCTTGTACGGCTCTGATACCAACTTAGAATTTTCTTTGCATAGGAACACAGATCATGCTACACAGTAACACAAACAGAAAACACTCTCCACAACAAGCTCACATAGCAACTGTATTTTTCAAAATGAAATTACACTGTACATTTAGTTGTTCACTCAGGCAACCCATGCATGACCCAAGTTGTCGTTGGCGAGACGCGTGTCCCGTCAACTTGCCTCGTGGCAAGGCCAACTGATTCTTATCAACTGATAGGAATACAGTAGCACAGTGATTCTACTTTAATTCTAACTATTACTAACTAGTATTTCTCAGCTCTCAGTCCTCGTTCGTCTCGTCTTCTCAAAGATCTCCTCGGTCTAAGATAAGAGATGCTCTTGGGTAGCTCTGGCCAAGTATCTTGGGGATTCGTCAGAATCAACCAACATCATCTCACCCCTAATGTGTTGCAGGACCCACTGCAACTCATATTGAATGATGTCACTCTGCTATTGGCATAAACATCTTTGATTGTCATTTGGAAAAGCGTAGGTCACCATTCGCTTACGTAAAACCAAGTGTTTATTGTTGTGGGTGGATGACATTCCCAAGTTTTAGAGAGATCCCAGCAGCTTCACAACTTATATGTCTGAGTGCTTTCCTCGTGTCTCTTTCTTTCGTTGCATCTGCCATGGATGGTTTCACTTCTAATTTCTGAGTAGATTCTAACTTCTGAGAGGTCTGTATCCTCCATTTGCTTCTGGGTGTTTCCTGATTCTTCTCTTAGTTAAAGTGCTAGTCTCAAGAAAAACCTTCGATTTGCAGGTTGCACAAACTTCAACTATCAATCTCAAGGGGATGGACTCATCATCAAAAAATTGGTGGTAAGAACAGATTTGGATGGACGGTTTGGTAATGGTAAGGAAACATGACGAAGGCTTGGTGGAAGGGTGAAGGAACTACAATTGTAGTCTTGGACCCTTGCAATATCGAACTTTGACCACCACTTGTTGGGTGAGGGGCTCGCTTTATTTTGTAAGTTCACGGTGGTCTTCATTTTTCTTTTGCTGCAGCTCTTTCTTTTGATCCATTACTTTTGGATCTCTTTGGGCTTCATAAGAGGGGATTTTACTATCATTTCTCCAGAGAGTTTCTTTTGATCAAGATCGATCTGACTCATTTGTTGCTTAAGTTTTGTCCTTTTCTCCTCAGCTTTTTGAATTTTTCTCTTTATTTCTTCTAGCTGCTTTACATGCTTCTTAGATTTTCTTTTCTGGTTGATCAACCATTGTAGGTGGTAGTTGGTCTCCGCAAGACACTTGAAATGAACTTTTAGCTGCTTCGTTAAGACTATCAAAAACTAGAAATTTCTCAGATGAACAATGAACTGATGATAAGCAAAGAGATGGAAGGGTGGTGGTGGTGGTGACAACAGTAGATGGTGTGGGCGATAGGCGTAAGAATGGATGCAGATGTTGTGACAAGAGGGCTAGTTGAAAGACGAGACTGATTTCCCAATACTTGTGCTTCCTTTTCTGAAGGATCTTTATCGTGATTGGGGTACTTCTTTTGATTGAGTTGTTTTGGATTGCCCATCTATCTTCTTAGCCTTGTCGTTGTCGTCTTTAGGTTTGTGACCTTGGTTGTCGATCTTGCTGATGTTGTTGCTGATAGCATAACTGCTTTAATGGATCCAGGCAGATCCACTCTCTCTCTCTCTCCCCCCCCCACCAAATCTGTTGGTGGGGATGTTGTTGCCGGTAACTGTTCATACTCAAGATTGGATCGGCGTGTGGAACACGTAGTTGAAAACACGTTGAACATGTGACTGGACTAAAGATTGAACAAATTTTAACTAAATTTGTTTCGATCTTGTTGTAGTTGATTTGAAGATTAATATGGCAATGGGATGTAGGAATCAACTCTGACGTGATCTGTACTTCGCAAATTTGGAATATGTTCAAAAATCCGAAACTCTGTAGAAGGTGATTTGAAGATTGATAGATGAATGACAAGTTATTTTTGAGATACGCTACATGATGTCTCCTATTCAATGGCTATCCTTGATGAGCTAAAAACAAATCTAGAAAAAGAGATGCAATTAGAAGAAATTACCAAATCAAAAATGACAAAAAATAAACAAGAAAGATACCAATGTTACAGAGAGTGGAAGAAGTAGAGCACTTGTCAAACAAAAAGTCATTCATCAACATTGACTCATCATCTAGATAGTTGCAATTTTCATTGGGAGTTAGAGTAAAAAAACTCTGATATGTCCTTGTCAAAATCAAGGCAGGATTGGTAACACTAAGTCTATCATCATTGATAGCAAATGTTGTAAGATATAGCTTAAGATGCAGTTATAATTGAGGTACTATGTGCTGAGTACCTCTCTGAGCAAGAGATTCATAATCAAATCTCTATTTGGATTTCCGATTCCTAGATTGATTGTGTATTGGCACATTGGAAATCTTATCAGCATGTGGAAAGACAAATAGATTTGAGGTTGTAGAAGGGGAGATAATCTATCAATTCTTTGTGGAGGTTGCTTTTGTTGGACATTGTAGAAGATGACGGAATATCAGTTTCACTTTTCTCCTCCAATGACTCATTTCATATTAGTGTCTTTTTGCATTATGGAGCTGGTGAATTGCGTGGTAGTGTAGAAGTTTGCAAGGAACTTCTCGAGTGAGCAGCAGGTTGAATGGTTGGGTGCTATGGTGCTCATGTGGTGTTCTCGTGAGGATCCTATCGTGATTCATAACTGACGTGTTGGGCAAGTAGGATCTTGTTGGGTTGTTTTGGGTAGTCTTTGAAGCTATGTTTTCAGACACAGTCGGGACACTCGGCGTGGTACTTGGTCTTGACTGGACAATCAACCATGAACTGAACAGTTTCACCATAGATGAAACATTTGTTGTTCAATGGCCCTGGCATAATGGCATAGCCATCTTGTATGGCTAGTGAATCTGGATTTTCTGGTGGGTATTTATGATAATGCAAGGAATGTATAGATTGTGATGGTTCTTCTCCATATTGTTGGATGACATGTGCTTGGATTTGTTGATATGAAGGACAAACACCAGCAGGATGCGTAGCCCGATAGTGTGGGCCCCATATGGGGTTGCATCTATAAGGTACCTGTGCAGAGTTTGGCTGACTAGGCATACTGCTTTGAATAGACTTCAGGGTAGTTTGAAACTCATTGGTGAGTTTCTCCATTTGTAGTTGATGTTGTTGATTAAGCAACTCCAGTTGTGATTTCCAAAGCTGATCTCGGGTGTCCTCGATTGGCTTCGACTCACGGACAGGAGCACGTGGTGCTCTCCTTTCTCTGGATTCGTCAACATCTGGTCCTTCATCTTCTTCCTTGATGGCATCAGACATAGCTAACTTTAGGCTCGTATATTCATCATTGGATTTAAGCTTGCGTCTGATCCATTTTGGAAGGCCGACTAAAAATCAGATGATGAGCATTTATTCAGAGGGTTGCTCTTGTACTTGACTTTTTAAGTGTTTGAATCGCTCGATATAGTCTTGGACACGTTCATCTTTTGCCATCTTGATGTTACTCAATTTGACAAAAGGACTGTCTATCAAATGAAAGAGTTTAAAATGCTCGATAAAGGACTCTTTCAAAATTGACCAGTTTGTCTTATCTTCACGATCGAGGTTCAACAACCAGTTACGTGCTTTAGCGATCATGGTCATGGAAAACAATTGGACCAATAGATGTTTCGCCATACACATCGCACGCATTCTCAAAGATTTGCAAAAATCTTTGAGGGTCTTAACTACCATCAAACTTGGGTAACTCTAGCTTGAGTGTACGTTTCTCAAGATGCGCTTCGTGAGTGGTACAAGCTCCATTCAGGTGTGTTCGGGCCTGTGATGTTTCAACATCGTGAACATGGATTTGTGCTCTTGAAGACTCGGCTCTATCAAGTTCTTGTCCCTTGAATGGGTTTGTGGAGTGCTCATGTATGTGGGACCGCATTGGTAGAACCTATGACGTCTGATTTGTTCAGTTGTAGGGGACCTCATTTCGTATGGATAATCTCCTGGGATATTCGGATCAATATGCTGGTCAATTGGTTATTGTTGTGTCTTTTTGGTGTTGGGTATGAGTTTCTGGTATTTTTGGAACTTTTTTTTTTTTTTTGCATTATTGGTGTTTTTGGATTTTTAGGGTTTCTTTTTGTGCTCGAAAAAGACGCGAAAAGGCACAAAAAAAACTCGAACAAACTCGAAAAACTCTAGAAAAATCAAGAATAAACACGAAAACTTTCTCAAAAAATCTCGAAAAAACACGAAAAATTCTCGAAAATCTAGAACAAATCTAAAAATTTCGAAAAAACTCGAAACAACATGAAAAAAAAAATCTCAAAAATTTCTCAAACAATCTAGAAAAATCTCGAAAACATCTAGAAAATTCTTGTAAAACCACGAAACAAATTCTCGAAAAATTCACGAAAAGGCTCGAAAAATACGAAGACTCAAAAAAATAACAAAAGGCTGGAAAAATCTCGAAAAGCACAAAAAAAAAAAATCAATGAAAAATCTAGAAAAATATCAAAAAAATGCATAAAAAAAATCTAGAAAATATTGAACAAGCTCAAAAAAATACAAAATATCTCAAAAAAATCTCGAAAAGATCTAAAAAAATCTTTTAAAAAAAACACGAAAATCTAGAAAAAATCTAAAAAGGCTCAAAAAAAACTCAAACAGAACGTAAAAAAATTCAAAAGTTGAAAAGAAACGCGAAAAAGCTAAGAAAGCGAGAAAGGCTCGAAAAAATAAGGTCACAAAAAAATGGAAAAGATGAAGTCGTAGAAAAACTCTAGAAAAAAAGAATTCACGAAAAACTGAAAAAGATAAAGTCGTGATAAACTCAAAAAAAAATGACGTCGCGAAAAAAACTAGAAAAGATAAAATTGCGAAAAAACTAAAAAAAAATAAAATCGCGAAAAAACTAGAAAAGGTGAAAAGATGAAGTCTCAAAAAAAAACTCGAATAATTGAAAAAAAATTGAGAAATGCGAAAAAGCACGAAAAACATCTCGAAAAGATGAAAAAACACAAAAAAATTAAAAAAAACACGAAACAACACCAAAAAAACTCGAATAACATGAAAAAGCATAAGGACTCAAAATACACGAAAAAACTCAGAAAAAAACTGGAAAATACACGAAAAAGTTTAGAAAAAAATACAAAAAAATATGAAAAAACTAGAAAATACACGAAAAAACTCAAAAAAAAACACCAGAAAGCACGACAAGAACTCTTAAATACACTAAAAAAATCAGACCCGATCGAGATTTGAACTGAAATATTTTCGGTCGAGATCTGACTGAAATGCTTCGGTTGAGATCTGACTAAAATGTTTCGGTCGAGATCTGACCTAAGCCTTCGGTCGAGATCTGACTGAAATGCTTCGGTCAAGATCTGATTGATTGTGCGCGGTCGAGAGCTGAAGGTATTGCCTCGGTCGAGATTTGAAGCTCAGACCCGGTCGAGAATTGAATGCCTTCTGGTTCGGTTGAGATTTGAAGGAGAGACGCGGGTGAGATTTTTCAGAGAGAGCGTAATTGAGATTTCAAAAGAATGTCCCGGTCGAGATTTGAACTAGAGACACGAGTGAGATCTTACTGAAGTGCTTTGATCGAGATCTGACTGAAATGCTTCAGTTGAGATCTGACATAAGTCTCCGGTCGAGATTTGAAGTGCAGACGCGAGCGAGATCTGATTGTTTTTTGTTTTTTTGGGAAGCACATGCGTCGGTCGAGATGGTAATGAAGAGGTGATTCGATGGAGATGGAATGCAAGGACTCGGCTGAGTTGGGACGCTAAGGACTCGGCTGAGTTGGTGACGTGAAAGAGGTGCAGACGATGGATAAACTGTATAGAGGAGGATGTCGAAAGATCTGAGAATGTATGTAGGACGTGTGGAGGGTGGTTGCAGGTCATTTTTGAGTTGTGAACAGATCTTGAAATGTGTTATGTTTCTTGAATGGATCTGATTAGGGGTAGTATTGCAGCATTGATCGTTTCAAAATGTGAGTGGGCAAGCAGCAACGGGGCAAATGGTTTGCTGATCCCTTGCCCTAGAGGATCAGTTGGCTTTTTTATTTCTTTCTCGTGTTCTTGTTCTGGTTCTTTCTTCTTGTTCAGAACAGTTTCGAGGTTGGTTCTGTCTGTTATTAGGCTTCGTGGGCATTCATTGGATGTGTTCTTGTTATTACAATGCCTGAACCAGGTAGAATGGACTGATTAACATTGTAGTATTGTTTTGCCTGTTAGAGGACACTCAAGTTTGTCACTCTTGCACTGAAGCACATGCATAAACGACTACAATCAGTCAATCATGCGTGCCAAAACGTTCAACCATTAGGTCAGCATGCAAATCCATTGAACAATGACTAAAATCCTATTCTAATGCTATGAAAACGAACGGAAATCAGATCCTAAACACTATTATACTTGCATAAATCCATAAACAAGAAACAAGAAACTAATCTACAGCATTTTAGAAGTCCAAGAATCAAGAAACCAACCAGTCTTTTGATTCTTGGACATCCCAAGACATCAAGAATAGGGTTGTAAGGAGATATGCAAGAACTACACCACAAACCTAGCCTATTTAGTTTACCTGAATGCTGATTCCTACATTGATCCACAAACAAGAAATGAAATCTAATCCACTCTAGGAAAGCAGGAAATCTAATCCACTCTACGATCCACAACCACACACAAAGGAGGTAAGGGCAAGATCATGAATGCATTCACTCAAGAAACAAACATGATCAAGGAGCTCAATGGATGCACCAAAACTCGTGGAGGCTCTTCTCATTTTAGCATGGAGTAGGTACATTTCACAAAAAGCTCCTCTTCTCAAAGAGGGAGTCTCTTAAATATCCCTTTACATCAATCCAATATTAATGAGGTCGCTTTAGAACTGTACCATGGTTGGTTTAAAGTGGCTAATTTTTTACCCTGTTATCAGAATATGGATCATGATAGTATTGTGGAATATGCTCTTATTTGCAAGCTTGTTGTTTTGAACTTTTTAAAGAAAACTACATGGCTTCATGGTAAAAGCACCACTAGAGAAGATTTAAAGAATGCTAGTGATGAACGTGACTAGATTACTACCTATCTGTATGTGAATGGCGTAGATAAGGCCCAATATAATCCTTGTTGCATGTGCATAAACTTTGTTAGAAACTTGGCGTTGCAAAGATTATCTAGTCTGGATTTTGCTCCTTTTCAAGAAAATGGTAACAATGACATTGATAATGCTATTACAATTACTAAGCATACTTTTTCTAGTATATTGCCATAATATCTTTTAGGAAAAGACGAATTACCAAATCTACTTTATACCTTTAAGCACATAAGAATACCTTCAGATGGATGAATGCACATGACTGCTACTTTTCAAAGGTGGCAAAATTTCTTTCTAGGGCTCTTGGTATTTTGTCTCCGCTCCTCATGGAGGGGACGGGCCTTAAGACAAATTCATACCGGAGTTACCTAAATGTGGATACCAACCTATTTTGGCAGTGCAACTCGTTCACTGAATTTTGTCTTAACGTGCCAAGTAAAATCACTTCTATGTGGTCTTCTGTTGGAGGGTTTGCGGATCCCAAGGCAACCCTAACCCTATTTAATAAGTGAGAGGGATTTGGCACCCTGCGTGTGTAAGTCCAACCCGATGATCACATAGTTATTTGATTAATTAGAAACACAATAAAAGGACTTTAGGCCTTTTTGCGAGACTTTTAATGTCGCAGGGCCTAAATGTCAAGTTTGTGAATAAAGTTGGGTTTCCCTCCAATTTTGATGGTTCCCACACTTTTTTAAATTTGAATAAAAAGAGAGGCAAGACTGGACCAATAGGATTCAGAGGCGAAGGTCCTCCTCTCTACTATAAAAAGAGACCAACTCGAGTTGCTCCTCATGTTCATTTCCTCATTTCAATAAAGCAGATTGGTTCTCTTCAGAAATGGATTGATGAATGTCCTTGCTCTCTATCACTTTTCCTCCGTCTCTCATGCTTATTTGGATTTTGCTAATTGTTGGATCTGAGTGTTATTGGGATTGTATGTTATTATACTTTTTATGAGAGAGAAAGGGAGAGAGAGAAAGAGTAAGCTATCTCTGTTGTGGATGTGTAGTGTTAAGGGATTGTAGTATTAAGGGATGTGTAGTGTTAATGAATAGGGTTAGCTTGCATTAGGCATCTTGTCGTGGCATGAATAGTGTTAGATCTGCATTTTAGGGTTAGTTTGGGATTGATTTTGCTTGATTTGAGTGGATTTACTTTTTTGAAATCTAATCTGATTGTTAAATAGGAAAAGCTATTCAGATCACCAATCTTAAAATCCATTTGGATCTGAGATATCAGAGAAAATAACAAAAATCGGTCAAATCTGCCAGATTTGGTCAAAAAAGAGACAAAAAGCGTCATCAGAGTTGATAACTTTTTACCTTCTTTCAAAAAACCTTCGCTGAGTTGCAGACACCTGCAGACACCTTCGATTTTGTTTACAAAACCTTCAGTTTGAAGGGCGAAGATTAATTCCCAGTAGATTTTTAGAAACATCAGAAAAACCGTCAAAAAAATACCAAAAAATCATCAAAACCCTAAAAATATAGAAAAAGAACCTTCGACCGATTCATTGTGCTTAGGTGTGATTCAGATCTATCTACTGCTAGGTCGGTGAAGAATAATACCAAAAATAAAAAGATTTTCAGAAGATCAGTTGTCATATTGCCATATTTTTGCCAAAAAAATCACTGTTTTGCAAAAACACCAGTATTACTCTTGATCCTTGGCCAAAACCTTCGTCGAGTTTCCAAAACATTCTATTTATAATAAAATACTGTTTTTGAGCTCGGCGAAGATTCTTCTTGATCAGATCATAGAAAATCTTGAATTTTGCCCTCGCCAATTATCGGAAACTGTATTTTCTTATGTCAAAAACCTTCGTTTGTTTTTCCATAATTGTATCTATGTTAGATCTTTCACCTGAGAGGTCGGCGAAGGTTATTTCCCAAGAAATCATCAAAAAAAATGTTCAGAGAGTTTTTTTGCCCAAAATAGCACTATTGAACCTTTGTCGAGCCAATCTTCGCCTAGTTGAATTATGAGAGATTTATCATTTTTGAAAAGTATCGATTGATCGAATTTCGAAAAGTTTTTCATCATATAGAATCAGATTCTTGAAAAGTGGAATAGATCTAGCAGATCTAATCTGAGATAGTTTTTTGAAAAATCTAGATCCAATCTCATTATCTATTTGATCTCAATTGTGAAGATGGTTGCCCATGGAGGTGCTCCACAGGAAGTCAATCCAATTATTGTTAGAAGAGCACCCCGTTTGGATCTACCCAAATATAATGGGTAGATTTCTTCAGATCTATGCTGAATCATGTGAAGTCTATGGCAAGATTTATCCTCAAGATAAACTTCACCTGACCATGAGACTACTTTTTGCAACTTCAACCCTCGGATAATTCAGCAATGATATGCCCAGATGGGATATTGAGAACCACAGTATGGAGGTAATCCAGGAGTAAGACCGCGACAATCTGCCCTTGGATACCCGGAATGTTTAGCTTTACCTACCCCACCAAAGCACTCCGCTCCTCTTGCCAATTTGATGGAACCAGAACCTTACGGAAGTGCTGAGCAATGGAACTATGGTAATGATCAGGAAGGTGGATCTTTAGAGCAATATGCCATTTATGCTGCCGCTCAACAACAAGCCTCCAAAATCACAGAGTTGCAGAATGTCCAAATAAAGAGAAATTTGTACCATCATGTCGTGATTGTGGTTATGGGCATTGCTATAAAGACTGTACAGCAAGACCGAAGCCAACACCAACTACAACACCTGTAAATTTGATAACAATCAAGCAAAGCCCAATAGCTCAGAATAAACCAAGTGCACCCTTGATGGTGGTCACCAGAGCACAAAAGCAAAAAGAACCAGTAGTGGATCCAGTACCTGCTGATTCTATACCATTGAACGATACACCAACAACATCGGGAGTCTATCCAAATCTTAATGCAAAGAAACAAAGATATCAGAATATGAGATAGTGGATCAAACATCTGCAAGAAGAAGGGGAGCTTGAAGCTGCTAAAGCAACAACTGAAGTTCAGTCTTCACCATTGCAGCCACCAAGAAATTCATGTATGGATATGAATGATCAGTTATATCATCATGAAGAGCCCTTCAAGATGACTGAACCAGAAGCACCGCATACAGAACTACTCATGAACATTTTGTCTAGCAAGATCAATATTTCATTGGGAGAGTTCCTGAAGTTGGTGCCAAAAGCAAAAGAAGTCTTAGCGCAAAAGTTAGCTCAAGAAGAACCAGAAGTCCATCAGGAGCCACTTTTTTGTGCTGGATTTGAAGAATCTAACGAAGTACTCCATGTTGGAGCTGCTTGGGAAAGTGAACAAAAGAATATCACTCTACCGATACAGCATAGACAATTTTCTAAAGAAGCAGCCGTGATAGATGGTGGTTCAGGAGTTAACTTGATCTCTACAAAGCTATGTGCAAAATGGGGCCTTACAAAGATCAAACCTGCTACTTTTGCTATTAAGCTAGCTGATCAAACGACAATTCATCCACGAGGAATGGTGGAAGATATACCTGTGATAATTGCGGGAGTACAGTTCGTCATTACTTTCATCGTGATGGACTTACCAGAAGCGCCAAATGTCTATTGAATTCTATTAGGACGTCCATGGTTACGAGTTGCACAAGTAATTCATAACTGGGGTACTGGAAAAATCGCTTTTGAAAATCATGAACGTGCAGTTAAAGTTGATCCTACAACTTGGACTATCAAATCAGTGGTTCAAAAAGAGGATGATAAATGGTGAACAACGGATCACACTTGTGACCGACCACAGAAAAATTTGGGAGTTTCGATTATGATTCTCAAACGGATACGGTCAGTTGCAATGAAGCTCTTACAACGATTGACTGTACAGTAGGATATATGTGTCAACAAGATATTCAATCAGAGTTGAGCGATATATCCTTATTAGATCAAACTTTGGATACACCAGTCACGTTTCCACTAAATGTGCTGAATGTAGCCTGGATATCAACGGAACCTATACCAGATCCGATCGAGGATGAACTCATTCTTGTGAGTCATGCCTTGACTTATGATGGCAATGCAAAACTTACGGATGAGCAGATTCTAAATCATATGGATCCGACCAGATTTGGAGTGCGTAATGTTCCTAATGAACTCACAATCAAACCATCCAAAGCAGTTATATTGAAGGAAGATAGGATCACAAGATCGATGACAAAGAAAAAGTCGAGGATGATTCTTCAAGTCATATTTCTAGTAAAACATCATCGTCTAGGAAGTCTTCACCCGTGAAGAAAGATTTATCATCTCGAAAGTCATCCCCTCACAACATGATATGCCCGAGCATTTTAAACTTTATACACTAGATGATGTGGTTATCATGTTACCTAAAGCACATCGTGAACCTGAAGAACACATGACGGAATCTAAAGAAGTTTACGATGGCCCAGCTAGGACACAACCAATGAATCTTGCCGAACCAGGAGAACCAGAAAAGACTGTACAAGTTGGATCACAACTTACTCCTAAACAGTATCAAGCACTCCACTTGTTACTTATTAAGTATGAAGATTGCTTTGCATGGACTTATCAAGATTTGAAGGGTATTCCGACATCAGTGATTGAACATACCATACCTTTAGTACCTGATGTAGTTCCAAAGGTTACAAAGTTCTATCGCTGTAATCCTAATGTAGCAAATCTGATAAAGAAAGAACTTCAGAGATTGCTTGACACCGATTTAATCTGTGAGATCGAGCATACTGAATGGATTTCACCGATTGTCATTGTTCCTAAGAAAAATGGGAAATTGAGGATCTGTGTGAATCTCAAAGCGTTGACCAAAGTGATACGGAAGGATCACTTTCCGTTACCTTTTACTGAAAGCATTTTGAATCGCCTTGCTGGAGCGGAAGCTTATAGTTTTCTGGATGGATTTAGTGGTTACAACCAAGTTAAGATTGCACATACCGATCGCCGTAAAACTGCTTTTGCAACAGAATGGGACACCTATGCTTACGAAGTAATGTCATTTGGACTCTGTAATACACCAAGTTCTTTCCAAAGAGTAATGCAATTTGCTTTTAAGGATTATCTGTAGAAATTCCTTGAAATTTACTTGGACAACTTGGGAGTTCATAGTACAGATACAGAGCACTTGGATCAATTGGAGAAAGTATTTGAAAGATGTCGCAAATATCATATTTCTCTAAATCCAGAAAAATGTCAGATATGGGTTTTCCACAGAGTTGTGCTTGGACATGTGATATCAAGACATGGTATTGCCACAAATTATTCTAAAATCAAGGTTATTGTGGAATTGCCACCGCCAACAACAATTCATGGAGTTTATGTGTTTATGGGTCATGCGAACTACTATCGAATTTTTATTATCTTCTTTGCGGAATTAGCACGACCTATATACAAATTGACTATTGTTCCTATTTGGATAGTAGAGGCGTTAGAAGCCTTTGAAAAGTTAAAAAAAAACATTAACTTCAGCACCAATACTACGTTCTCCAGATTGGACGATAGAATTTCGTGTTCATACAGATGCTTCAAAATATGCCATTGGATCAGTTTTGACGCAGTCAGATGACTATAAGAAGGAATAATTTGTGCAACGCTTCATGACGAAGTTGTAAAGACGTATCATCATTTAATCGTTCAGTGGCCGCTATGCGTAAAGATGGATTAAAAATTCAATTGGCATGATAGCATCTTGACCATAAACCAGTTGAAAAGGTGTTTGATTTGTACTATTTTGTAAGCGGTTATGAATCCCATAATGCTGCATACAGTTTATGTTCCCAATCCGACCGACTCGCTTCAACTGTCTTTGTCATAATGGTGCAGAGAATCTTATTGGAAGATTCAGCTTGGCCATTCCCTCTGAGATAGTAGGGAGTGCTAAATCTGTGTATAACAAAAAAATCTTCCAATAAACACTTTATTGTTTGATTAACAAAGTGTGTACCCCGGTCACTAACAATCTCGATCGGACATCCAAATCTGATTATAATATTTTCATATAGAAACTTGGCCGTAGATTTCGCATCAGCAACTTTGACAGCTTTGGCTTCAACCCACTTGGTCATGTAATCAGTTGCGACGATAATGTATCGGGCCTGAGATCCTTGCGCGGCAGGGTGAATAGGTCCAACATAATTCAGTACCCATTTTCAAACCGTGCTTGCGATAAAACTGGATGCAAGAGTTCATAGTTTTGTCGAGTAGATCGTCGTGCTCGCTGGCAAACATCACATGTCTGAATAAAATTTTTTGTGTCCTTGTGAAGCATAGGCCACCAACAACCTGATTGTAAAAGTTTGCGAACAATAATATCTATAGAAAAGTGTCCTCCACCCATGCCATCATGTGAAAACATGATTAAATCTGGTACTTCATGTGGTAAAACACACCTTCGTAAAATATTATCTGATCTACGATGATACAATTGTCCTGCAATTAATTGATAAGGTTGAGCCTTATGAATCAATTGTCTCTTCTGTACTTTTGTCAGGGAGTCATTTGGTTGTCCTAACATCAGGTACTCAACAATATCTGCTGCCCACTCAAGTACTGCTTCAACATAGAATAATGCAGCATCTGACAATTCATCATCCACTTCAGTATTAACTGGTGCGGATTCAATTCGTGAAACGTGATCGGCTAGATAATGTTGTGTGCCCTTTGAACCACAATTCAAAAGTCAAATTCAGTCAATAACAATAGCCATCTTGCAATACGTCCAGTATTGCATGTCTTGTTTACCAAGTAAAGTAACGGTTGATGATCCGTATAAAATGCAAAGTGTGTTTCCATGAGGTAGTGACGAAATTTTCGAACAGAAAAAATCATGGCTAATGCCTCACGTTCTATTGTTGAATAATTCTTTTCTGGAGCTGAAGAGTCAATTACAGATGGCTGAACAAGATCGCATGCAGCTTCAAGGTGAATTGGATGCGACCACCCTTGAGCGTGATGTGTATCTTCAAACGCAAATACTCGATCATCCGGTCACACCGACGGAGATTGCATATATAAAGTAGTGAATCTTGTTTCGGACATGGATAACAACTGATGCTTAGGTACGACACATGTCTTCCTCACGTAACTAACTTGTGCAGTTTTGTTGTGTGGGATGGTGGCAGGTAATAGATGGGTGTCGTAAAACTTGCTTCGCTTTATGGTATTCTATATTGTAAGACTATATACAACTATATTTTAACATGTTATGCAATAAATTGAAGGGTTCAACGGATTTGGCCTTGACTTGTCAAGAGGAACTATGTGATATCTTGTTACTCTCTTTAAGAATCTTTCTAAGATGCCAACTCGACTACCTTTTGGCCGGTGTAGCACCAAACCTTTACTTTTACTTGTATTTTATGGCTAATAAGGTCTTTTTGATGTGTAGTCCACAGGACGGTTCCATGACGCTATTGCTCTTGGTTATGGGGAGTCCCTTCCTCCTCCTAACCATTTTGTTCAGATTGTTATATGTTGCACGAAGAAAGTTGTTGATGTTCACAAACTTATTACTTCTTATGATAAAGCTACTTGTGATGTTGTTGATTTTGATGATAAGATCTTTTGCCTTGTTGACCTCATGACTACTATTCTAACTATGTTGAATGTATTGTTGCTGAAGAAAAATTCTGCAATTTACATATTCGGATGACATTTGCATGTTTGGAAAAAGAAAATGGTGACGTTACTGCTGATACCCCTACCCTTACTAAACCTCCTACCTCATCACACCCTTTGATATTTATCAAAGACCTTGATAAAAATATTGCATCCCAGTTGGAATCCTTCTCCCAAGAAATTTGTGAAGTTGACAATCTATCTGCCTTTGAGTTTTGCCAATCCAAAAGTTGCCAAGTACCCTTGATACCGAATCGTATTATTGAGTTTAAATCTAGCAAGACTGCCTACAAGCTTTGGAGCCTTCCTTCTGTGAATTTATTGGCACCCATCTCCATTGAATTGGATCACTCTTACTCATTTTACGGATGCTGAAGTGAAGTTCAATCCTGCAAGGTTGCCTCTTTGCATAAAAATCCCTCCTTTGATACACCTATTGCCTTTGATACTATCATTAAGATGAGCAGATTTGAACCTAAAAGATGTCCTTCTGAGCAAACCTGGGCTAGAACTAGAGGCCATTTTGAGACTGGCTTTAATAGGATGAGCCTACATCAAGCTAGAATATGGACCCTTCTTTAAGTTGCTTTGTCATATGATGATTCATCATGCAAAACTGACACTTGGACAAAACCTTCTATTTTGAGCACTTTTGGTCCATTTTCCTTCTATATGGAGATCTACTTAGAAATCTTTTAGATGTCAAAATTCGCCTACTTCAGCCTATTCTACACATGTGAGCTGTCCTCTACACATGTGATATGACACCTAATCAAAGCATGTGGCTCATGCAATCAATAGATTAATGCCATGTGTCATATGTCTAGAAAACTAGTTTTTGGGATTTTTAGCCACTAGAACTTGAATTAAATCATATGTACAACCTATATGATTATGGTACATGACAAGTACACTATTTTCACAGGTGGGAACAGGCTCCACACATGTGTAATCATCCTATATACATGATTTTTGGCCTCTACCAAGCTTATTTTTTCATTTTTCACACTCCTCAAAAATCTAGCTTGATGGAAAACGTAATGATCTTGAACTTGACTCGATGGGCTGAATTGGTCTTTGCTGGTTCAAAAGGTGTGAAGATCAGCCAATGAGCTTGATGTTGATCTGAAATCACCATATCCATGATAGTGCTTCTTTGATGTTGACATCTTTGATGAACTTGAGAGCTTTGCACCATCCTAGCACCTCCAAAATTGATTCCTTCCAATTTTCATGTAGATGCTTGACCTTGAGGCTTGCTCCTTCTTCATGTGCATGCTCCTTCTTCATGTGCATGCTCCTTCATGATAAAATAAAGATTTCTTCTTGATTTATTAGGATCACAAAGATCTAACATCATGTTACCACGATCTAGAGAATTAGACTCATCCAAATTGGCAAGACTATGCATGCTATAATAACAAAGTGTTTGCATCATATCTTCATGCTTGTTTACCATGCTAATCTCAGATCCAATGAGGCTAAATACTTCATTATGGAGATAAGTGTCTTTATAAAATGATTCAATTACTCTCATAAAGAATTTACAGTTTGCCTCAATACAAATTTTCAAACTATGAGTGAACAGATCACTTTTGCTCTTGCATGACTCAAGAGCATACATTTGATGAAATAACCATTTGCTTTCTAATTGATTTTAAATCAATTTCAACCTTTTAAGAACATCATCTATGTTCTCAAGAGAGACTTCATACTCAACTAGTACGGCTTTACTCCAATTTTGAGATGCAATGATCTCACTAAAGCAAATTGATTTATCAAATGACATAAGAGAAGTAAGTATGAGATGTATACCACATGAGATATGCTCCTCTTTCCCTTGAAATGTGAGCCACATGGGTTCAACCATGTTTCTTGAATTTCTTTTTGGAATCACAACTTGAGAAGGTCTCTCCTCCTCAATCCTTGGCACACTTGAACCTTGAGATGACTCCTTAAGATCCTCTTCATGATGCTCCTTCTTGATGGAAATCCAAGACCTCCATGTCTCATAATGATCACAACATCCATGACCATATAATATGCACTTCCTATGATTACCAAGATTACTTATGCTAGAAACATAAGTCCAAAAATCACCACAACTTGACATGATTTTTCTAATATTGAAATCAAAAGGTATTTCCATCTCAATAAGGCTAACTACTTGCTTATGGATATAAGTGTCCACTTTGGATGCTTCACTTATTCTCATAAGAAGTTTAGAACTTGCCTTTAAAATTGAAAACTTGCAATTTTTATCTTTACGAATGAACAAATCATTCATGATCTTATTGAAACTAAAAGAATTTACATTCCTGACCGTGAGAATGATCCAGAGTTGTATGAGAAAGTGAGGACCTGTATGATGCACGGCCCATGTGGAACATCTTTTTCAAATGGACCGTGTATGAAGGATGGAAAATGCTCGAAGAACTACCCAAGGAATCTCATTGATGAAACAACAGTGTTGAATGGATATCTTTCGTGTAGGCATAGAGACAACGGAGCGAAGGTGCAGTCACATGGAATAGAATTAGATAACAGATGAATAGTGTTATGTCCATGACCAGTACATAAGATACAATATCTCTCTCTCTCTCTCTCTCTCTCTCTCTCTCTCTCTCTCTCTCTCTCTCTCTCTCTCTCTCTCTCTCTCTCTCTCTCTCTCTCTCTCTCTCTCTCTCTCTCTCTCTCTCTCTCTCTCTCTCTCACACACACACACACACACACACACACACACACAAATTATAAATCTAACAATCTATTACTACCAGACACTATCTATTTATCTATTAATCTAAATTATAAATCAATGCAAAA
Source organism: Diphasiastrum complanatum (assembly GCA_029204225.1). Lineage (NCBI taxonomy): Eukaryota > Viridiplantae > Streptophyta > Lycopodiopsida > Lycopodiales > Lycopodiaceae > Diphasiastrum > Diphasiastrum complanatum. The sequence goes on along the minus strand of CM055103.1, from coordinate 30,291,739 downwards.
TTCAAAACACATACACCTCCTCTCAAACGCACACATACACTATCCTAAATAATTCTAACAATCTATTATAAACACTATCCTTAATAATTCTGAATCAATGCATATTTTATTTTTTAACTGTTTTTGAAGTTGTAAAAGTTAACATGCCTACAAAGTTTTTAATTCCAAAAATTGAAGTTTTTTTGAAGGAACATCAAACAACTCGAAATCCCTACAAGAATATGTAGAAATAGAAATAGAAATTGTCCTAGTTTAGGACCGGAATCAAAATCAACCTTGGATCGGGTAAAATCAAATCGAAGCCTAAATCGATCCTTTGGATCAAATCAAAATTTGAACTCACTCATTTTGATCATGTATCTAATTCAACCCTACATCCATTTCCATTTCAATCTTTGATCTTATTTTTTGACCCTACATCTCTTTCGATCTCTAAACTTATTTCAAACTTGAACTATTTCAATTTTATGGCAATTTTGAATGACATTGGAATCGATTCAAATCACAATCTGTCACTTTCACAGCTAATGAAAACTCCGAACGAATAATAATTTCTTACGTTCAATTTAGAAAATCAAGATCAAACTTAATCTTGGCTAATTCATAATAGCATGTACATATAATAAGCTATAACTCGATGAGCAAAATACAAAAGCACTTAATGCTTTGATAAAAATATCAGTTGTCATATCTTGTGTTCTACAGTACTGCAATCTGACCTCTTCGTTGAGAACTTTGATTCTGACGAAATGATACTTTAGTTCAATGTGCTTACTCCTAGAATGAAATCTAGGGTTGGTTGATAAAGCGATGGCACTTTGATTATCACAAAATAATGTCGTCGAAGCATATTGATTCAGACCAATATCTGAGAGTACGTTCCTCAACCAAATTGCTTCTTTTGTAGCTTGAGAGACTACAATATACTCTGATTCAGTGGAAGATAGAGCTATCAAAGATTGTTTGCGATTGTTCCAGGAAATTGGACCATTGTTGAGGAAGAATGTAAATCCGGAAGTAGATATACGAGTGTCTACATCTCTTGCCTAACTCGCATCTGTGAAACTACTAAGGAAATTGATTTTGTCGTTGCCGACTGTTCCATAACAAATACAAAAGTCCATAGTAGCTCGAAGATATCTCATGACTCTGATAGGAGCCTTTCAATGTGTTATACCAGAATTAATCATAAACTAACTGAGAGAGCTGACTACAAATGCTATATCTGGTCTGGTACAGATCATGGCGTACATAAGAGATCCTATAATAGAATGATAAGGATACTCACGCATCTGCTATTTCTCATGAATTGTTTGGGGACGCTGGTCCTTTGACAATATGAGTCCTGGTTCCATTGGTGAGAGAGCTAACTTGCAATTGATCAGATTATATCTGACTAAAATGTTGTAGATGTACCTCTGTTGTGAATGTAGATCAACTTCTGTTTTGTCTTTGTGGATTTGTATACCAAGGTAGAAATGAGCTTCGCTCAGATCGGTGATGTCGAATTCGAAATATAGCATTGTCTTCTCCTCTTTTATCAGATCGATACTATTGCTGAAAAACAATGTATCATCCACGTATAATGTGATAATGATAAAAGACTGTTGCACTGCTTTGAAGTAAATGTTTGAATCTGAAGAGCTAGATGTGTAGCCGTGATCAATAAGAAAAGTATTGATCCTTCAAAACCATGCTCGAGCAGATTGCTTCAAGCCATAAAGTGCCTTATGGAGTTTACACATATGATTGTGTTTACCCTCGATAATATAACCTTCGGGTTGCATCATGTAAATGTCTTCTTCGATAACTCCATTGAGATATATTGTCTGTACATCCATTTGATGTATTTCCAAATCTGCTGCAGCAGCAAATGATAGCAAAAATTGAATAGAAAAATGCATGACTATTGGACTAAAGGTCTCAGTGTAATCAACGTTGTATACTTGAGAAAATTCTCTGGCGACAAGTCGTGTCTTTCTCCTGTTGATGCTTCCATCTGCATTGTATTTGACTTTGAAAATCCATTTGCAATCAATCAACTGTTTCTGCTAGCAAAAAGTGTGTCAAAGTAGTGATTAGATCAACTATTAAATTACACATTTTTGTAAAAATTGTACTTCTATATGTTTAGTAAGAATTGGCCAAAAGCTCTTCTACTCACTATTGTATGCATAGTGATCAAGTCTGAATGTGTGTTGAATTATTTAAATCACGTTGTAACGATCTGATCAATTATGCTATATTCATGGCTATCTTAGATGCCTTTGAATCAATAGCACAATTCTCTTAAGTACCTTCTGATTGATCACATGTCTCAAACTTACCAAGTGTTAGATCCCTGAAAATTTATTGTCATTGGCTATGTTAGGATATCCATTCTATTCCGCTGCTAAACTGCTTCCATCTACAGTTTGCGACCCAAACTCCATTTTCACATTTTACCAACAGCTTGGTATTGCACACAATTCCAAGAAAATTAACACATCTTTTTTCAAAGAAATAATTTGGCAACAGAATTCGAAAAATCGTCTCCATTGCATGCGAGAAATTTGAACCTAGCTCATTTTGCAGTGAGGTTAAGATGTGGGTGTACTCTCTCTCTCTCTCTCTCTCTCTCTCTCTCTCTCTCTCTCTCTCAAAACTTATTGTTAAGTCCATTAGTCCTTCAAACGAACATGATTAGGGTGTTGCTCTTCTAGAACCCAAAAATCTAGAAAGTAAAGAAATGAATCACATGATCACAACAATTTCATAAACTGCCACCAATGATTTACTTTGTCCATTTAGCTATGAAAGCATAATGGGTAGGTCTTCAATGTATATTTGCATAACAATGGAAATACAAACCAATATCTTATAATAAAACTTGCAAACATTTGCTCCAATAAAATTAAGAATTAGTGTAATATTGGTGACCTATAACCCTTAACAATTTTGACTTCAGTTATCTTGAAAGAAAGATGATAACTGAGTAATGAATTTTCAAGTAAATGAAATCGGACTCGCTTGCATGCCTCAACAACTGAAAGAAACATGATACATAATATACTGATTTTATAAATGAATGAAATTAAGCTAGCACATCATCAGCTAACGGCACACAACCTACATCAAAACCGTGACTCTATTTTTCCAAGTGCAAAGAACAAAGAAGACATTTCATTATGAAATAGCAATTGCCAAATGCAATATCAAGGTTAGAAAGTCAATTGAGGTGATCAAGATATCATATAACATGCTTTGATTTCAGAACTTTTCTTCACGTGAAGTTTTTTTTTACAGGCCTAAATGGAATGCAATCATTTCAATAAGAATGTATTTGGCAAAATTAATTATACTGCTTTTTGCTACTTGTTCATACGAACATTCTACTTCTTAAGGCTGTCCTAATCGAATTTTATTTTGCCATTGGCTTTGTATTATGAACTGACTATTCGTAACACAAGTTGCACCTATTTTCTTCATTCCTCAGGTACTCGATGTAGCTTGAACTTTCAAAGCAGTCAAAGTGAACCCAGTTTACAATTTTCGGTGGGTTTTCAGATTTTGTTCTAGGACCAAGCTGTTTCTTTTCAGCGAAATAGCTAATGATATGCTAGCCTAAAAGAGGAACAATTTCTATAGAGCGGGTTCACTTGTTAGTGTAACTGGGAACTGAGGTCTTTAGGATGAACTTTCAACATTGAAGTATTGTGAACAGGAATTTTGATCTCCGAAGATACTGATATGAATGTAGCTAATGAGCCAGAATCTTGTACGTTATGAAATAAGCACTCTGTAAGGTACCCCTGAAAAGGAAATCCAGCACAACAAGGTTCAGTTAACTAATTTAGTTCATCACAACTGGGTGCTAAGAATGAGAATCAGCCTGGAAATAAGCACCCAAAATCAACACTCCTTCAGCTGATAAGTGAATTTATCACAAAAATTGATAATCTTTAGCAGAATAAGTTGAATAAACAAGACAGCACATTCAGCTATTCCATAATGCCAAGCATCCACTGAAAAAATGTTTCTGTTTATTAATAAATAAAAGATACTCTTGAGATCTTTGCAATAAAGTCAATGTGACAAACTTCCAAAGAAGACTGCTAGAAATTTTATTGCTCCTTCTAAAGGCATTACAATAATGAAAAAAACCATTATTACAATCTAGAACTATAGCAGAATAATCTGAAGATTCTAGATGTATCCACGATGTAAGCATGTACTGCTAGTACATATTGCTGTTGTTTGGTATACATTGATGCACATGTTGAACTTTATACAAGTGCCTGTTATCCTAGTGCACCATTTTTGAAAGCCAAGGAAGTGTTCGCTTAGCTTTCCTGCGATCAAAGGCCTGAAGACATAATAACAGAAGGTAAATGTCTCAGTGGCTAAAGATCTTGTAAAACTCTATAAAATACAGGCAAAAGCACAAGTAGTTGATAAATTGATTCACATATCATATGCAAGTCCCTTTACTAGGATGTGCTCCAGTCACATGGGTTATCCAACTCATCTACTTTATCCATCCCAGAAAAGAACCATTAAAAACTGCAAATTTCTGTTGATACAAATGAAAAAGATCAAAAATAGTTTGTGTGGTTCTTCAAGTCACAGAACTTAAGGCTGCCAACTGTTCCAACTGTTCCCTTATGCTTACATACGTGTTGGACATTTTTGAGATGTATCAATTTTCATCTCCTCGTTATCGTATTCCCAAGATTCTGCCCCAAGGTTCCATAGACGATTAAGGTCCAGCTGGAATAATGATAAACGATACAATTTTCATACCGGAACTGTATTTTATTTCCACCCTTATGAGCAGATTATGGCAATAACTTGAAGGTAGAGGTACACAGCAAGAGTCTGTTATTTCCTCCATGTACTGGTAGCTTCCAATCATTGTGCAAAGTTACAGTTGAAGTTTATCCCTTACAAAATCTTTATTCTAGAGTTTCTCATTCATTTCCAATTTCATGTACAATCAACTGCACATCTGCACACATCATTAAGGTTTCACGATTCTGATGGCACAGCTCTCTCTCTCTCTCTCTCTCTCTCTCTGGAACTCGATATGAAACAATAAAGGATTTTCAGGTTCTATTTGTAATAGTTGGAGGGAAGAATGTCTTATATAGCAATGGCCTATGAAAATTTTGCATATTCTTTTAGCAACAATTGAAGGACAAATTATTTTGTAAGTTGTAACATGACATTTATTGTTACCTCGGTGAAGGACATAATTCAAGTAAATCTAGAGGACGCCCACATGAGAAATCTACTTTACCAGAACTATTTTGGCTTCTAGCTTTTTTGAACTCACTTCTTAAAACTTCAATTCGGAAAAGACACATGGCATACTTTCCTACGTCCTACTACTTCTGTAGCTCACAACTGGGCTTAGAACTTTGCAACATAGCTTGAATTCATGACCATGTATAGGAGGATGAGGAAATGCTGTCACCAGAATAGGAGTTATAAAACTGAACCTGACATTGAAAAAGTGTAAAGTCAGTCTACTTCAAACTTTCAAAGCTAATAGTAATAGTGAACAAATGCAAGTCAGCAAAGTTTCCTGATTCTCCAATTCATTGAATTTAATTGCACTTCAACATAATTTCTCCCTCAATTTTTCCCTCTTTTCCACATGGACTAGTGCAATTACTTTGCGCTACTTTCCTTCTGTCATGACATGGCATTTTCTTGTTTCACGTATCTCGTTTCTCAATAATTGTTTCATGGGAAACATTTCCCAAAACTATGTTGTAACCTATAGAGTGCCTGACCTATTCACAATCAATTTTCTTGTAAATAATGACTGAAAACAAGAAAATTACAATCCCAAATGCGGTGCTCTAATTCTTTCCAGGTTTGTGCCATTTTGAGCCTCCATGTTTTCCAAAACTATGTTGTCAACTATAGAGTGCATGATCCATCCACAATCAATCTTCTTAAAGCTACTAATAAAGTTTTTTTTTTCTAACCCTAAATACGCTGCTTTTATTCTTTCCAGTTTTTCCCCATTTTGAACCTCCTTAAAAGCAGATCTTTCTGATTGTGAGAAGGCCGATTTTGGAAGGTAGCAAACTAAACAAGTGATTCTATTTCAAAGTCCGCATACTTCCTACTCTTTATGGAGTCTTACCAATAGAAATATATCCTAAGATAAGTCAAGAAATGCTTCTTGTTGGTTACGAATTAGTTACAGGGATGCAAAACAGGAAAACCACGTAATCAAAATACGTACCGCCTTCAGAAAGTGTCGCATTGTCAGCACTACCACATCACGAATCCTGTGGAGAGCGTAAGCAGTCTAAAATGAGATTTTTTCCACAAAGACATTCAAAAAACTTACCTAGCTCACCTAATAATGCTAAGCTAACACTAATTTGAAAGCAACCACAACCTTGGCGACACAACAGCATTTGAAACATGATAGGGGTGTGTGTGTGTGTGTGTGTGTGTGTTTTTACCCTAGGAATAGCACACGTTAAGGACAGCGGAACACTGTCTGGAACGCACATATTAAGTTTTTCCTTGTTATTTCTTATACTATAAGAATTACAATGATGCAAACAAATCTGAAAATAATACAACAATATTGGCAATCAACAAAAATGATGAGCAAACCATCGAAGTGTGTGGCCAATGACCCCTGTTATGATACCATTTTACAGCCAAAAAATTAGCTTAACACATAAAAAATAGCAATTAACACAGATAAACAGCCACAGATAAACCTGTCGAAGAATTATTAGGGATCTGTAGGCTCCTACAGTAAATAAAAGAATTTACAAAAATTACTACCTAACCCCCCATCAAAAGATGAGTATTTTGACACCCATATTAAAAAAAAAAAACGTTCCGTGACAAAATCCCAGAATGTGTTTCGAGACGCGTTCTGAACCGTTCCAAGCAACTATGATATATATATATATATATATATATATCATAGTACCCCGTGGTACCGCTGGTATGGTACCGCCGGTACCATATCAGTGGTACCGCCGGTACGGTACCGCCCTGGGATCTGCGTTACCAGGGCGGTACCATTTTTAATATTTTTTTATTGTTTAATATATTTTTAATAATTTTTTTTTGCATATTAACTACCAAAAAAGGACAAAAAAAAGTAAAAAAAAGGGGGTTCTGGGTGTAAAAAAAGAGGGTACAGTACATGATGCAGGGGACTGTTGCAGTGGCACATGGGCACTGCGAGTGAGCAGACCGAGGGGCCAATGGGAGACCAACACAAGGGGTAGCATCACATGGGGGCAAGTACAGAGGCACATGGGCATTGTGGGTGAGCAGACCATGGGCCCAAGGGGAGACCAACACAGGGGGGAGCATCACATGGGGGCAGGTACAAAGGCACATGGATGGATGATGGGGATCCACATGGCCGATCAGGCTGTGGGGATAAATAGGCACTCACAATGCCATTGTGGTCGGCATTTTCAGAGGCTGTGAGAGAGCTAGTGATAGACAGTGAGAGAGCCGGCGACAGGCTGTGAGAACAGGCTGTGAGAGACAGGCTGTTTGAGAGACAGGGTGCTGTGAGAGGGTGTTCAAGGACTAGGGTGCTGTGAGAAGAAGGTCGATCGAGATGGCAGAGCGCATACCATTGAAGGCCAAGGGCGAAGCCAGGAGGAAGCTTGAGAAAGATATCCGAAGGCACAACGAGAGACATCGGAAGCAAGAGGCAGATATGCGAGAGATGCTGCGACAGACTCGGCAGAGAAATCCGGAACCGGAGCCACCCGCCCCCGCTGTGGATCCTGTCCCCGCTGTCGAGCTGGATCTAGATGAGAAGATCGGAATGAATTTCACACGACGGCAGCTCATCATGGTCAGCGAAAGGGCGGCCAGACGTCGGGCTAACCAGGAGGCAGCTCGGGCTAACCGGGAGGCAGAGCAAGAGCGACAAAACAATGCACCAGACGAGGGCGAGGAGTCGGTGGAGGATCAGTGAGGGATGTTTAGAATAGATAAGGTCCAGCCGTATGTGGCGGACTATTGCTATGTAGTTTTCGGCAATTTATGGTGCAGCAAATAACTAGATGGTTGCTTAAAAAAATGACAGTATATGTGATGTTATCTTGATACAACGGTTGAATATATACATAGTTGTTTTTTGTGCAATGCGAGCCTGGTCATGTAAGATGCAATGTCTGAAATTTTTTTAAATGCAGATGTATTACATGTGTTTATGAAATGTCGTTTGGGGTGTAGGGGTGATTGTTGTGCTCATGATGTAGGTGCATATATGTGAAGCTAACATTCACTTCAAACGAAATTAAATGAAAATAGAATTCACACACGCACATAGAATTCGACATAAAATAAAGCGTCACATGTACAGAGCGACATACGCACAATGTACAGCAAATAATGTAGGCCAAACACTGTATATAATGTGAAAAATCATCTGAGTACAATGGTAGACCGTCTGCTAGAGACAAACTACTGAAACTAAAACAACAGAGCCACAATCAATACTCTGGCTCTGACTCAGACGAATGCTCTGGAGACAACTCAAGGCCCCGAGCTGACTCTCGCAGCCGATATCTCTGCCTGTCTGGAACTGGCATGGGCTGTGTATCCGAGGGGGAAGACTCGTTATCCTCATCCTCCCAATCAGCCTCCGCATCAGCCCCCAAGCAGGCCAAACCAACAACACATGCTCCAACTGGCTGTGATATTGCACCTATACCTGTACCTGGAGCCCTGCGTGGTCATCCTCTCCTCCCTAGCAGTTTCTGTGCCTTGCCTTTCTTGTTCGGTGCACCCTTGGGCCTTCCTGGTCTCTTGCAAACAAGAAGAGCTGTCAATGCCTCGTCACCCCCATGCAAATCACCTGGCTGGCTAGGCTGGGCCCAAGCTGAGGCCGGCTGGGATAGGAAAGCAAAAGAGGGAACTCCATGTGCACCTAAGCGAGGAGGATGAGCTCGTGGAGTGTGTGCCCGTGGGGCTGCTGCAGGTGGAGGAACTGGTTGTGCAGGAGGCGAGTACAGTGGCGATATGTACTGAAAGGGGCGCTGTGGTGGCCGGTATTGGTACATCCTGGGTGCTGCCAAAGGAGGAGGATGTGACGTGGGTGCTGCCACTGGAGGAGCCACTGTGGATGTGGGCGCTGCAAGAGAAAACCTGGGCACAGATGGTGGCCTGCCATGGAGACTTGGTGCTGCAGAAGTGGGCGGCGATGGAAGGGCTGCAGGCCTAAATGGCATCGGTGGCACTGGAGGAGCTGTGCGACGCACATACACCCTCTGAGGAGCTAGAGGAACTGTAGGCACCTCATGCGGCTGCTCTGGCTAGGACTCTGCATATGGCATGCTGGCAAGAGATGATGGGGGCGCCCTGACACTCGGCATCTGAAGTATTTCAATGCACGCACCACAGGACTGTGCTGCCTCCGTGTGTGAGCGTAACATGGGCACTCATTCACACGAGGAGAAGAAACCGGTTGTCAGTGAGTCAGTTGGAGCGGTTGGTGTTTTGTAGCACCAACGCACGTCTCGCCAGGAGACTTCCGACCATTACGAGCGCATTGCAGGTGATAAGCTAATCTTTCATAGCATGTTGGTTGACTCCTGGTATGTTGGTTTCATTTGTTGATAAAGTTGTCTCTCTGACATGCAAATTATAAACCTTGCAAACGAAGATATCAGATTTGGAGCGCCAGGTTGACTTGCCTACGGACAGCACCCATCCCATGCCTGCAGATGACCTGGGCACACAGTTGATGGCAGAGAGAGAGAGGGAGCTTGCCGAGATAAGAGAGAGAGAGCTTGGGCTTGAGCACAGAGAGCCCCCATTGTATGAGGCAGATGAGCCAGTGTCAGAGGATGAGGATGAGCCCATTCGGGTTGTGTTTGCCAGATCAGATAGGGATGAGGCAGATGATACAGGTGCAGGGCACACGCCACGGGCAGGGGTCACAGGTGCATCACGTGGCAGAGGTGGGACACATGGCACAGGTTATACCGGCAGACAGGCAGGGCACACAGGGGGGGCCAGTGGCATACCTACCTATGTCGACATGATGGAGGAGGCTCTTGATAGAGGGCAGAGTGGTTTAGATGCCGGTCCCGCAGCAGTTTGGATGCGTGCAGCACAGAGTCATGGCCATTACTACGACAGCACACCAGAGGAGGCACCTGATGACTTTCATTGCACAGATTGGGAGGCCATGCAGGGTCTACAGGGTGCACATGATGAGGGACGGGATGAGGCTTGGGTTGATTCAGGGTTTGGTGCACAGGATGATTCAGAGGTTGGTGCACAGGATGATTTAGAGGCTATGAGTCCCAGAGCCCAGAGCATTTGTATTCGGATGCCCAGCTGGCCGACTTGGTTGCCACATTGGATTGAAAGACAACAATGGAGGATAAAATGAAATGCATACCTGAGAAAGGACACGCAGTGCAAGACGCTATATAGATGGGTATGTGCTACCGAACATGGTCCACCAGGTAATGGGTAGCTGCCTCCTCTCTGGATCCTGAGCAGCCGGGTGGCCGACTGTGCCCATGCCGAAACGAAATGCAACGAGCTCCCTCCATGAGCCTGATAGGATCCAAACCTATGTGTGGACCCACCCTGTGAATGTACTGAAGCCAATCGGCCTCGAGCTCCCTGTCAGCGATCTGTGTCGGAGAGAGGAAGAGGGGATGCAGCATGTGTGCAACGCTGTGGATACTCCTGTGGAAGTAGTTCCACCTCGTCTCCCATATGAACTTCAGCTCTGTCATCTTGCAGGTGAGGGGCATGTGGTTTAGGGCATTACGAAAAAACTTAACATTGACAAAAAAACAAACTAGCAAGTACTGAAAAGATAAAGGTCAATTACAACACTGTACTGCTTACCTCTCTGGCTGAAAGATGGGCAGCTGCAGGACTTGTCCAATCCGGTCCATGAGCTCATACACCAGTCCAAGTGTCGACCCCTCGCTATCAGCCATGCGGAGCACAATGTAGAGTGGTCGAAGCAGTCCTGACAATGTCTGTGCATCCCTCCAGAACTTGTCTCCCCTCACTGTGGAAGAAAAGTGCTCCCCATCCTCAGTGTGCGGAAACGTACTGGCACCCCAAAGATCACTGGCAACCATCTGTAGCAGCTGGGCCCTACACCAAATCAAACGGTCGATGACCACCAAGTCGAATGCAAAGCGTGTGGGGGCTGGCTTACGGAGGTCCAGATGGCTGAACACCCGGAACATGGCAAGAACAGGCCTCTTTCTGGTGACAAAAGTCACCAGGAAGAGGGCCTCCCGGACGATGGCTCTAACCCAGGGAAGTGCTCCAATGTCCCCCATCAGAAGGTCTATGTCGTGGGCTGCACAGGGGGTATGAAAAATATGAGGGAACTCGGCCTCTAGCAGTACACCCATCTGAATGCAATTCGTGGCATTGTCCATCACCACCGTGACGACATGTTGTGGGCCTATGGCTAGGATGGAAGACCTGATGACATCAAACATGAACTCTGCAGATATGACTCTCCCCCCCCCCTGCTGCAATCCACTGCCCTCAAAAACTGTTTGCCCATGCGGCTAGAGACCAGTATGTTGAGGATCGACCTCCTCCTGACATCAGTCCAGCCATCGGACATGATGCTGCAACCGTAAGTGGCCCAGTGCCGACGTAGAGGCTCCATCTCTCTAGACAAGGACTCAACCCTATCCCTCAGCATGTGTGTGCGGACAACCTCTGAACTAGGGACTCTCCAGCTAGGGCTGACAGACTGTGCAAGGCGGAAGGCCCTTCTGAAGGGCTCAGAGTCGGTGATGGAAAAGGGCAGGTTCAGCTCGTAAATCAGACTGGCCACGGCCTGTGTGGCCTCTCTGTCCATGAGCGGCTGATGCGCGCCGCGAATGGTCTGCTGCACAAGGGCTCTCCCTTGTGGGCGACGGGTGGTGGACCTCCAACACGGTGCACCAACCGTGACGGGAATGGACGATGACGCGACAGGCTGGGCACTGGTGGATGCATCGGCTGTAGACGTGGAATGGGGAGAGTGGGATACACTGGCAGGGATGGGTGCAGCAGCATAGGTGGGGTGCACTGGTGGAGGGGCAACATCTGGCATGGGGTACGAAAACTGCTGGCTGAGGAGGTCATCCGGATGGGAAGGGAAGGAAGAAGGGATCTCTTCCACATCCTCGAAGGCCCCAGCAGTAGCATCCTGGGCCTGCTCGGGTGGCGGAGAGTCCATGAGAAAGTCGTAGACTGGTGGAGTGCGAGCAACAGTGGGTGGTGGTGGAACCACAGTGGCAACTGGCGGACGCGATGGGACCGGATCCACCGGAATCTGAGCAGATGCGGGTGCGTGAGGCAGAACTGTCTGAGGGGGATGAGGGGCAAAGGGACCGGAGGAGGATGCACTCCCTCTCCTCGTGCGTGCCAGCCAAGCAGGCCGCAACTCTGGGTCAGCCACATAAGGAGCGGTGCAAAATCGGAGAATGCCCTCCGAAATGGTGTTCTCCCCTGCCACGAGCCGCGGCCCGTAGGTGTCCAGTAGTCGCTGCCTGACGGGGACGGTCATGCTGCCACAAGGGGCAGCATTCAAGGTGGCACCATTTTTGGCGCGTGCACCGAGCAAATGGCCTTTAAGGGGAGTGAGGGATGCAGCAAACTCGATGAGACAGTATCGACAGCGCACGATCTTCTGACTGGTCTTGTTGGCCTTGTCGGCAACCTGCCTGACAATGTCTACCTCGTCCCACAGACCGGAAAGGTCAGATTGCACCATTGCAGATGAAATGAGGGATGGATTGCTGGAAAAAAAACAGCAGGGTTCACTGTTGGAGAGACGCTGAAAATGGGCGAAGGCAGGTTCTTGCAAATCAGATGCAAGGCAGGAGGGTCTGTGGGCGAAGGGCGACGCAAATCAGACGCAAGGCAGGGAAGGCAGGGCAGCAAAACCAGTAGCGAAGGCAGAGCAACTGTAATAGATCCTAACACCACAGTAGGGCAAACACTAACTGATCCACCCAACCTTGCCTACTCCCTGATATAGAGTAAGCCCCTCCTAGCCCAGTGTGAGGACTGGTAGCATGCTACTGCCAAATGTCGGCCACGTGTCACTGACGTGGCCGACTGCACGTCGGGACCCAACTGGTGGCCCTATCCTGCTGACAGGGTCCCTAGGCTGTGTTAGGCCCGCCATGGCTATGGACCGTGCTGGGGCACACTACTCACATTGTCTTGCCCTGTTGGTCATGTACACTGGACACGACCCTGACTGTGGTATCTGACCTATCTGTGTTCTCTAGGGTTCGGCACTGGTTACGAGCTCGTAACACTCCCTCCCTGAACCGTCTTGGTCCTCTAAGACAAAGTCTGGAAAAATCTTGCGAAGGACGCTGCCTATTTCCCAAGTGGCATTCTCAACAGGCTGATCATTCCACTTAACCAGATATTCTCGGTATAGAGTATGACGAGTCTGCGTCTCTCTACTATCAAGAATCTCCTCTGGTTCATGTGGAGGTTGTTGAGGATCCAATGGGAGAACTAGAACACTGTCCCCTACCAGATTGTCTGATCTGGTTAAGGCTTTTCGTAACTGACTTACATGAAAGACTGGAAAAACCTTACTGCTGTGTGGGAGTTCTAGTTCATAGGTGACCTCGCCTAGTCTCCTACTGATGGTAAAGGGACCACAATACCTTGGAGACAACTTAGCACACACTCCTGATTTCAGGGTTTTAGAGTCAACTGGGACTCTCAAGTAGACTTTCTCACCAGTGGAGAACTGCACATCCCGTCTGTGTGGATCTGCATAATGCCTGGCTCGATCCTGGGACTGCCTAATGCTACGCTTAGCATGTTCTATCATTTGGTTTAGGTCCTCTAAAAAGTTTCTGGCTGCTTCAACTTTTTCTTGTTTAAACCCTACAGCTGTGGGTGAGCGTGGCTGAAAACCGTACATCAGCATAAATGGGCTGTATCTCGTAGCTGAATGTTTGGTACTGTTGCAAGCAAACTCTGATATCGAGAGATACTCCTCCCAATTAGTCTGCTTCTTGCTGACGTATGCACGAAGCATATCCTCCAGCACTTGATTTACCGTTTCTGTTTGACCGTCCGTCTGTGGATGGTCGGTGGTACTCATATTAAGTTTAGTATGGAGATGATGGAATACTGCCCTCCAAAAATTTCCAGGTCGCTGACTATGCCGGAAGGTAGACCGTACAATTTAAATAGCCCTTCTACAAACAACCTCGCTAACTCTGGAGCTCTAACAGTTGTTTTGGTCGGAATGAAATGAGCCATTTTGGTCAGACGGTCAACTGTGACCCATATAGCGTCATTACCCTTTTGGGTTTTAGGCAGGCCTACTATAAAATCCATGGAGATACTCTCCCATTTACCAGCTGGTATTTCTAAGGGATGCAACAACCCTCCTGCCTTTAAACGCTCTGCTTTATTTACTTGACGTAAAGTTTCTAATTTACTGATTTTTTGCTGAATAGAACTGGAAATAGAAACTTCAGGAATAAACTGAAAGTCACATAAGAATACCTGATGGTCTTCGTCTCCGATTAGCTGACAGAGCTCTGAACTGCAGACCATAGGGTTGTTGGGAACATCATGCTCCCCATGCAACTGGATCTCTCGGCCTTTATGCTGAAAGCTGAGGGTGTTCTCCTGATAGTTTCTGTGGAGGGAAGGTCCTAAACTGTAGAGCCAATCTCTCCCGAGAGCAATGTCTGTTCGATCCAGGTGCATAATCTGAAAGTTTATTTCATCTTGGTACCCCTGAATACCAAGATTTAACTTACTTACCATAGTTTCCCATATTTTTTTATCTTCACCCTTAGCTAATGAAACTATGTACCTATGCTGACTAGGTACTTCTGGTAGTTTAAGCTTTTTAACCAGGGTGTAGTTGATGAAATTATGGGTTGCCCCATCATCAACCATGACTCTTACTGACTGGTTACCAACTTTCCCATGCATACGTACTAGGTCATGCGGCCCAAAGCTGAAGGGTCTCGCTAGCATTGCAGAGGTCAGCTGGCAACAGTGTTCATGATCTTCATGATACACTTTGATCTCGGAAGTTGCCGAGTCACTGGGAAAACATACAGTCTGAACAAGATGAACTTGTTTTTTATCTTTCTTATCTTTTTTAGTGAAAGGCCCCTTGGGACACTGTCTGACTGTGTGTCCCTTGCCCATACACACAAAGCACAAACGTTCTTGTTTGGCTTTCTCAAAATCATCTGGTTTTAAGGGCTGTATGAGTGAAGGGCGTTTCTGAGGAGCTTCACTTTTAAATTTGTCTTCTTTCTTTCTTTTTAAAAATTTCTTTTTAAATTGAAAGGCTTTCTGAGAAGGCTGCTCAGAAAGTGGTTGTTGTCTCGCCTTCTTCCTACCCACTGAATCATCATAGATTTGAGCATATCTGAGAGCTTGCTCAAGGGTAGTAGGCGAGTTTCTCTGGACCTCTACTTTATATTCATCTTTGAGGCCACGGACAAATCCCCTGATTTTTTGATAGTCATCCATATTTTTAATCTTTAAAATTGCTTCTCGATACTGCGAGATATATTGGATGAGGGATTTATCCATTACTGTTCTTTCCCAAGCCTCCCAGGCTCTATCCGACTCATTTTCTGGTAGAAATTCTCTTAGGAAAGCTTCTTCAAAAGCTTTCCATGACCGGGGAGTTTGCCCAGTCTCCTGGAGATTTAACCACCACTTATAGGCCATAGGCCCTAAGGAAAGACTGGCCTCAATAGCTTGCAAATGGTCAGGGGTCTGTTTAAGAGCATGAATGTTCTTCCATTTGCTGAGGAAGGTTTGTAGAATATCTGCATTTCTATCCTTCTCTTCCCCATTAAAAGTAGGAGGTTTTAAGTCTTTAAAAACACTAGGGTAAGACCGTAAAGTCTCACCCGAAACCCATGGAAGTGGAAGAACAGGAACAGTTCGCCGAAGAACTCGACGAACTGCTTACCAAGGAGCAGTTTCTCCAATTGGTAACAGAAGTGGATGAACTGAAGCTGGCATTAGCCAATTTCAAGTCCAGTGTGGATGACTCGTTCGCTGAACTCAAAAACTTGATTTTGAGTTCCGCGAAAGGAAGCCTACCAGTGTAATAGATCCTAACACCACAGTAGGGCAAACACTAACTGATCCACCCAACCTTGCCTACTCCCTGATATAGAGTAAGCCCCTCCTAGCCCAATGTGAGGACTGGTAGCATGCTACTGCCAAGTGTCGGCCACGTGTCACTGACGTGGCCGACTGCACGTCGGGACCCAACTGGGGGCCCTATCCTGCTAACAGGGTCCCTAGGCTGTGTTAGGCCCACCATGGCTATGGACCGTGCTGGGGCACACTACTCACACTGTCTTGCCCTGTTGGTCATGTACGCTAGACACGACCCTGACTGTGGTATCTGACCTATCTGTGTTCTCTAGGGTTCGGCACTGGTTACGAGCTCGTAACAGCAACGATGGCTGGAAAAAAATTGGAAGAGAAGAAGCGAGGGGGGCGGGTAGATTAGGTTTAAAAAAATTTGAAAAAATATTAAATATTAATTATATTAATATATTATGGTACCGCGGTACCATCATGGTACCGCGGTACCAGTACGGTCCCGCGGTACCGGGATCTGCGGTACCCAGTACCGCAGGACCTATGATATATATATATATATATATATATATATATATATATATATATATATATCATAGTGGCTGGTGGTACCGCCATTATGGTACCGCAGGTACCATAATGGTGGTACCTCCCTGGGATCCGCGGTACCAGGGCAGTACCATTTTTTAATATATATATTTTTTTAATATTTTTTATATTTAATTATTGCCTTTTACATAGTAAAATAGGTTAAAAAATGGAAAAAAACAGGGTTCTGGGTGTAAAAAAAGAGGGTACAGTACATGGTGCAGGGGACAGGTGCAACAACACATGGGCACTGTGGGTGAGCAGACCATGGGGCCAATGGGAGAGCAGCACAAGGGGGGAGCAACACATGGGGGCAGGTACAAAGGCACATGGAGGGATGATGGGGATCCACATGGCCGATCAAGCTGTGGGGATAAATAAGCACTCACAATGCCATTGTTAGAGGCATTTTCAGAGGCTGTGAGAGAGCCAGTGATAGCCAATGAGAGAGCCAACGAGAGCCAGTGACAGGCTGTGAGAGGCTGTTTGAGAGCCAGGGTGCTGTGAGAGGCTGTTCGAGGACCAGGGTGCTGTGAGGAGAAAGTCGATCGAGATGGCAGAGCGCATACCACCGAAGCCCGAGGGCGAAGCCAGGAGGAAGCTCGAGGAAGATATCCGAAGGCACAACCAAAGACATCGGAAGCAAGAGGCAGAAACCCAGAGCTGCAGATCCCCGCTCCCGCTGTGGCCCCTGCCCCCGCTGTTGAGCTGGATTTGGATGAGCAGATCGGAATGAACTTCACACGATGGCAGCTCATCATGGTCAAGGAAAGGGCGGCCAGACGTCAGGCTAACCAGGAGGCAAAGCGAGAGCGACAGAACAATGCACCTGACGAGGGCGAGGAGTCGGTGGAGGATCCGTAGGCATGTTTAGAATAGATAAGGTCCAGCCACATGTGGCGGTCTGTTGCTATGTAATTTTCGGCAGTTTAGGGTGCGGCAAATAACTAGATAGTTGCTTAAAAAAAAGACGGGATATGTAATGTTATCTTGATACAACGGCTGAATCAATATATAGTTGTTTTTTGTGCAACGCGAGCCTGGTCATGTGGAATGCAATCTCTGTATTTTTTTAAATGCAATGTAATACATGTGTTTATGAAATGTCGTCACGGCTTTGGGGTTTAGGGGTAATTGCTATGCTCATGATCGTTTGGAGTGCATGTGCTATCAGTTTGTTGTGGCATCAATGATCGGTTTGTAGGTGCATTATCATTCTCTTCAATCAAAATTAGTTGAAAATACGATTCACACACGCACATAGAATTTCACATAAAATTGAAAATACAGCATCACATGTACAGAGCGACATACGCACAATGTGCAACAAATAAAGTACGCCAAACACTGAATATAATGTGAAAAATGGTCTGAGTACAATGGTCGACCGTCTTCTAGAAACAAACTATTGAAATTAAAATAACAGAGCCACAATCAATGCTCTGGCTCTGACTCAGACGAGCTCCGGAGACAACTCTGGGCCCCGAGCTGACTCTCGCAGCCGATATCTCTGCCTGTCTAGAACTGGCATGAACTGTGTATCCGAGGAGGAGAACTCGTCACTAGCATCATCCCAATCTGCCTCCGCATCAGCCCCCAAGCAAGCCAAACCAGCAACAGGTACTCCAGCTGGCTATAATACTGCACCTCTAGCTATACCTGGAGCCCTACGTGGTCGTCCTCTCCTCCCTGGCAGTTTTTGTGCCTTGCCTTTCATGTTCGGTGCACCCTTGGGCCTTCCTGGTCTCTTGCGGACAAGAGGAGCTGTCAATGCCTCATCACCCCCATGCAAATCACCTGGCTGGCTAGGCTGGGCCCAAGCTGAGGCCGGCTGGGATAGGGAAGCAAAAGAGGGAACTCCCTGTGCACTTGAGCAAGGAGCATGAGCTCGTGGAGTGTGTGCCCGTTGGGCTGCTGCAGGTGGAGGAACTGGCTGTGCAGGAGGTGAGTACAGTGGCGATATGTACTGAAAGGGGCGTTGTGGTGGCCGGTACTGGTACATCCTGGGTGCTGCCAAAGGGGGAGCCAGTGGAGTGGGTGCTGCCAAAGGAGGAGGATGTGAAGTGGGTGTTGCCACTGGAAGAGCCACTGTGGATGTGGGCGCCGCAAGAGAAAACCTGGGCACAGATGGTGGCCTGCCATGGAGTCCTGGTGCTGCAGAATTGGACGGCGATGGAGGGGCTGCAGGCCTCAATGGCATCGGTGGCACTGGAGGAGCTGTGCGGCGCACATACACCCTCTGAGGAACTGGAGGAACTGGAGGCACCTCATGTAGCTGCTCTGCTGAGACTCTGTGTATGGCATGCTGGCAAGAGATGATGGGAGTGTCTGTCACATGTACTTTGAATCCCTTTGCCCAATGTACGGTAAATTGTAATTATTAAATTGTAAATGGCTAAGTCACCGGCTTGTGGAGACAATTGTAAATTGCAATGTAAATATTTGTTATAGTGACTAAATACGAGATGGCCAAGGGGGTACTGGGTCTCATGAGAGTCTGCTGGACTAGCCTCCTAAAAAGTAGGAAGGGTTGACTGGTCAACGTGACACGTGTCACATGCTCACTGGGACACTTGGTCCAGTGCATGAGTGACACTTGTCAGACGGTCAATGGACGGGTCAACAGGACATGTGTCATATGCTCTAACCTTTTGCAACTAATCTTGCTTTATGTTTGTTAACACTCCCATTTGCATTCAACTTAAGCTTGAAGACCCACTTGCATCCTATTACATTCCTTTGAGGTCTCTCAACAAGCAACCAAGTTTCATTCTCAATCAAGGCATCATACTCATCCAACATAGCGTTTTCAAGAGTCAGCACAAAGGTGGTGGAGGAAGGTGGAAAAGGATGACCTAGTTCCAACCACATGGGAGGCATTCCGGCAAATGTTTGCGCAAAACTGGGTGCCTATGGATGAAGACAACAGAGCCATGCAACAATGGCCTTATTTGAAGCAGGGTACCTTGAGCGTGCAGGATTACGCAGACAAGTACCGAGAGGCTTTGTTACGCATTCCTCAGGAAGTTCCTATGTACATGCAAATATTTCACTTTGTGGAGGGACTTCGAGAGAGTATTCGCCCTTTCGTGCGGAAGGAGCAATCTCATGATTTGCGGGGAGCCATCCAGATGGCTTTGTATTATGAAGATGGGAAAAAAGGCCCGGATCCTGTTGCGGTAGCTGGTACAAGTGGTCAGGAACCTTGGGGACGCAAGGGCAAATGGAACAAAAAGAGAAAGTTTGAAGGTCAAACCAATCAGTGGCAAGCTCGGGGTGACCAAAGGAAGAAGGGTGCAGGGGCTCCGAAAGGCAAAGGGTTGTATGGGCAGCCCAATGCCCAAAAGGGTCAGCGTCGTTCAATGTTGTCGCCTCAGGACCAAGAACGTGCAAAGAGGGAGAACCTTTGTTTTGGATGTTTGGGACAGCATAGGTGGAAGGAATGTCCACGAAACTTGATGCGGACCACATATAATCTTCAAGTGGATCAAATGAACCAGGGTGATGACCCTATGACAGTGGAAGAGATCGAGCAGGAAGCCAATCCAGATGTTCCACGCCTCATGAATGTTTCGGTGGTCAGGAGAGTGGACACAGCTCCACCAGCGATTTGGTCAAAATCGGCTCGCCAAGGGTATCAATTTCCTAACACTTCTCTTATTGTTATGCGAGGACAGCTGTGGGGTAGAGATGTTCAGGTTCTATTTGACACTGGGTCCTCTCATAATGTGTTGAATTCAACTTTGGTACAGAAGTTAGGTGTGAATACTCAACCATCCCAGAATCAGTACACAGTGGAAATGGCTGATGGAAAGGGTACAGAGATTTGGGATAAGAGGGTTGTGGGCATTCCACTAACTGTACAAAGTTACACAGAAGAGTTGGATTTTGAAATAACACGGCTTGCGCGGTTTGATGTGGTGTTGGGCATTTGTTGGCACACGATGCCGAAGCCACACATAGCCTGGGATACTCATGTGTATAAGTTCCAGTTTGATGGTGTGATGCATTCCCTTCGTGGTGAGCGGGATGTGCCTCCTGGACCGCTTGTTTCAGCTACGCAGTTGCGTAGGATCCATTGTGAGTACATGTGTGTTTGCTTTCTACTTGATATGTCTACTAATACTAGTCAAAGTAGCATGCAATGTGTGCAAACCAGTACTATTGCCAATTTGGATCAAGAGATTAGGAGAGAGTTTTCAGATGTGTTCATAGATGATCTTCCATCTATTTTACCTCCTAAGAGGAATGTTGAACATAAGATTGAATTAATACCTGGATCATAACCTATCAATAGACGTCCTTACAGAATAAGTCTGAAGGAGGAGGAGGAAGTGAGACGGATGGTCGATGATTATTTGGCCAAGGGGCAGATACAACCTAGTTATTCCCCTTTTGCCTCTTCGATCATTCTTGTAAAAAAGAAGGATGGATCATGGCGTATGTGTGTGGATTATCGAGGTTTGAACAAGATAACTGTTAAACATCGATATCCTATGCCACGTATAGATGATTTGCTTGATGCCTTGTCAGGTGCCACTGTGTTCAGTAAAATAGACCTGAAGAGTGGATACCATCAGGTTAGAGTTCGTGAAGAGGATGTACACAAGACTGCCTTCAGAACTCGGTTCGGTCACTATGAGTATCTTGTGATGCCATTTGGATTGACTAATGCCCCAGCTACATTCATGATGATGATGAATGATGTGCTCAGACCGTATATGGGTAAATTTGTCGTAAACTTTGTTGATGACATTCTGACTTACAGTGCAGGGAAAACACTTTGTTTGCCAATAGTAAAAAAAGTGAATTGTTTAAAAAAGAGATTGGCCAGATCCTAAGAAGGTTGCTGTGATCGTTGCGTGGCCTGTGCCAGCTGATTTGACAGCACTCCGTTCTTTTCTTGGATTGGCAGTATTCTATAGAAAATATGTTAAGAAATACTCCTATATTGCAGCACCTTTGACTGATTTGACTCAAAAGAATAGATTTGGTGAGTGGACTGAACTGCAGCAAGCAAGCTTTGATCAGTTGAAGCAAGCTATTGCTGAGTGCATCACTCTAAAAATTGTAGACCCTCAAAAGCCCTATGTTATAGATACGGATGCGAGTGACATTGTTGTGGGAGCTGTTCTGATGCAAGAGGGTAGGCCTGTGGCCTTTGAGAGTAAGAAGCTCAACCCTGCACAGAAAAATTATCCAACTCATGAGAAGGAGTTGTATGCCATAGTTCATGCATTAAAGGCATGGAGGCATTATTTGTATGGATCGGAATTTGAGGTATTCACTGATCATGATACCTTGAGATACTTTTGTAAGCAGCCCGACCTTAGAGGCTGGCAAGCCAGATGGTCTAAGCTCATGCAGGAATTCCTAATGGAGATTCGGTACAAGAAAGGTGCCGAGAACCGTGTGGCAGATGCACTATCTCGTGTGGTGTATCAGATGTCATTTGTAGTCATTGAAAATGACTCACTGTCTAAGATAAGAAAGGCTCAGCAGGAAGATCCTCACTGTAAGAAAGTGGAACAGGAGGTGAGTCATGGCCATGCAGAGTCTCAAAAGGAGAGCTCTTCTACCTTGGTTCGCACTTATCTTAAGTATTCCATAGAAGATGGAATAGTGATGAGAAATGGCAAGGCTCTTATTCCAACTTGTGAGGTGCTGCGAAAGAGGATCTTGCATCTCTGTCACGATAGCCCTAGTGCTGGTCATCCTGGTGTGGATAGGACCTATGAGTTGATACGACGTAACTTTTGGTGGTCGAGACTTAAGAAAGAAGTAAACCATTATGTGACACATTGTTTTAAGTGTCAAGTTAATAAGGCTGAAAGGATTAAAGTGCCTGGATTATTACGCCCGTTACCAATACCAGAAGGGAGATGGGAGAGTATTTCCATGGACTTTATTACATGTTTACCGCATACGCAGCAGCAACATAATGCTATCCTAGTTGTGGTTGACAGACTCACAAAAATGGCTCATTTTATCCCAACTAGTAATAAGATTGATGCACCTGGTACGGCTGATTTGTTTATACAGCATGTATTCAGACTTCATGGATTACCTAGATCCATTGTGTCTGACAGGGATTCTCGTTTTACCCTACCACGGTACAGACCCGGGTTCGCTTCCCGGCCAATGCAAGATTTTTATTTTGTGTAGATTTATAGACACATGAATATATTGATACTATTTTTCAGGATATCCATATCGTTGACCTCGAGTCTTAATTTAAGATGTACAATGTGCTTAATCATCCTTAAAAGTTCTCATACCTATTTTGATACAAGATGTCATATAGAAACATCATGTGAATATGGGAACTAAATACCTTGAATAAAAGTTCATCAATGTCTTATATACATGCTTAGGGCGTATGTGAGTGAAAGGCAAACGCAATGGGAACGTTACCTACCATTGTTGGAGTTTGCCTATAATGATAAAAAGAATGCATCTACGAAGATGAGTCCTTTCGAGCTAAATTATGGTTTTAGACCAGCCAGTCCAGTTACTATAGGCATGCCTCATAAGACACCTAGTGCTATGGAATTCCTAACTCACATGCAACAGATGTTGGAGTTAGCTAAGGAAAATGTAAAAGCGGCGATGGATCGGGCAAAGACATGCTGATCTAGATCGTACGCCAAGAGAGTTCGAGGAAGGAGATATGGTATTTCTCAGGATTCCAAAAGAGTCGAAAACCCTAAAGACAGGGAAGTGTTATAAGTTGTCACCTAGATATTGTGGACCTTGGGAAATTGTTAAAAAGATTAATAGCGTTGCTTATGAATTGGATTTGCCTGTTGGTTGTAAGGTTCACCCTGTTTTTCATGTTTCACGCTTAAAGAAGGTTTTACATGATGGTGATAACTTGTTGGCTGATGGCCTTGTATTGTTTCAGGAGCATGGGGAGGTGATGCATGGACCAGCGAGAGTATTGGACCGAAGGCATAGACAGTTGCGGAATCGTTTGCTCCGTGAGTACTTGGTTGCATGGCATGGACGACCTCTCAGTGATGCTACCTGGGAGACCGCGCATGGGTTGCATGCACAGTATCCAGACTTTGCCATCGAGGACGATGTCATCTGAGGAGGGAAGGGATGTCACATGTACTTTGAATCCCTTTGCCCAATGTATGGTAAATTGTGATTATTAAATTGTAAATGGCTAAGTCACCGGCCTGTGGAGACAATTGTAAATTGCAATGTAAATATTTGTTATAGTGACTAAATACGAGATGGCCAAGGGGGTACTGGGTCTCATGAGAGTCTGCTGGACTGACCTCCTAAAAAGTAGGAAGGGTTGACTGGTCAGCGTGACACGTGTCACATGCTCACTGGGACACTTGGTCCAGTGCATGAGTGACACTTGTCAGACGGTCAATGGACAGGTCAATAGGACGTGTCATATGCTCATTGGGACACTTGGTCCAATGCATGAGTGACACGTGTCAGAATGTCCACCTACTAGCTTGCCTATGTGTCAGGGTACTGCCAAGTGGCAAGTGTCGGCTGTGCATGGAGTTTGCCATGTGTCGACATTAGGATGTGTCAGGGTTAAGGGGTGCCTGAGGGGATATAGGGTGAGCCTTGTCACGCATTCCTCATTATGATTATGATTATGGTATTCCTATGCAGCTCTGGTTGGGAGGAGACTTGCAGCAGAGCTCTCATGTTTGCTTGTTGATCTATGTACATTTGCTTGAGATTAATAAAGTGACGGATTTGCTGGGTAATTCTGTGTATTTACGTAGGGTTTGTGAGCTTGTGTGCAACAGTGTCCTGACGCTCGGCATCTGCTAGGCCTCTGAATCCAACGTGCAATCAAGTCGTCTATCTGGGCATCTGAATACAAATGCTCTGGGCTCTGAGCCTCATCCTGTGCACCATCCCCTGAATCAACATGTGCCTCATCATGTGCACCCTGTAGACCTTGCATGGCCTCCCAATCGATGCAATCAAAGTCATCTGGTGCCTCCTCTGGTGTGCTGTCGTAGTAATGGCCATGACTCTGTACTGCACGCATCCAAGCAGCTGCGGGACCGGCATCCAAATCACTCTGCCCTCTATCAAGAGCCTTTTCCATCATATCGGCATAGGTAGGTATGCCACTGGCTCCCCCTATGTGCCCTACCTGTCTCCCGGTATAACCTGCGCCATGTGCCCCACCTCTGCCACGTGATGCACCTGTGACCCCTGCCCGTGGCGTGTGTCTGCACCTGTATCAACTGCCTCATCCCACTCTGATCTGGCAAACACAACCCGAATGGGCTCATCCTCATCATGCTCATCCTCTGGCACTGGCTCATCTGCCTCATACAATGGAGGCTCTCTGTGCTCTAGCCCAAGCTCTCTCTCTCTCATCTCGGCAAGCTCCCTCTCTCTATCTGCCATCAACTGTGTGCCCAAGTCATCTACAGGCATGGAATGGACGTTGTCCGTAGGCAAGTCTACCTGGCGCTCCAAATCAGATATCTTCGTCTGCAAGGTCAAAATAGAGCATGTCAGGAAAACAACTTGATCAGACATTTCAGTGAAATGTCAACCAACATGCTATGGAAGAATAGCCCATCACCTGCAATGCGTTCGTAATGGTCGGCAGTCTCCTGGCGAGACATGCATTGGTGCTACAGAACACCAAACGCTCTAGCTGACTCATTGACAGCCTGTTTCTTCTCCTCGTGTGAATGAGGGCCCATGTGCTCCAATTACGCTTACACACGGAGGCAGCTCAATCTTGTGGTACATGCAATGAAATGGTTCAGCACATGTGCATAGGTGGAATGTCAACGAAACACAGCAAGGGAGGATGAGATGAGATGCATACCTGTGAAAGGACACGCAGTGCAAGACGCTGTATGGAGGGATAGGTACTACCGAACATGGTCCACTAGGTAATGGGGAGTTGCCTCCCCTCTGGATCCTGAGCAGCCGGGTGACTGAACGTGCCCATGCCGAAACGAAATGCAGCTAACTCCTCCATGAGTCTGATAGGATCCAAGCCAATGTGTGGACCCACCCTGTAGATGTACTCAAGCCAATCCGACTCGAACTCCCTGTCTGATATCTGTGTCGGAGAGAGGAAGAGGGGATGCAAGATGTGTGTAACGTTGTGGATAATCCTGTGAAAGTAGTTCCACCGCGTCTCCCAGATGAACTTCAGCTCCGTCATCCTGCACGAAGTCGAAGCAAATTTTGGAAAAAATGTAACATCGACAGAAAAACAAACTAGCAACCACTGAAAAGATAAAGACCAATTACATTACTACGCTGCTTACCTCTCTGGCTGCAAGATGGGCAGCTGCAGGAACTGTCCGATCCGGTCCATGAGCTCATACACCAGTCCAAGTGTGGACCCCTCGCTGTCAACCATGCGGAGCACAATGTAGAGTGGTCGAAGGAGTCCTGACAATGTTGGTCCTGACAATGTAGAGTGGTCGAAGGAGTCCCTCCAAAATTGGTCTCCCCTCACCGTGGAAGAAAAGTGCTCCCCATCCTCAGTGTGCTGAAACGTACTGGCACGCCAAAGATCACTGGCAACCATCTGTAGAAGTTGTGCCCTGCACCTGAGTAGACGGTCGATCACCACCAAGTCGAAAGCAAGGCGTGTGGGGGCTGGCTTCCGGAGGTCCAAATGGCTGAACACCCGGAACATGGCAAGAACACGCCTCTTTCTGGTGACAAAAGTCACCAGGAAGAGGGCCTTGCGGACGATGGCTCTAACCCAGGGAAGTGCACCTATGTCCCCAATGAGAAGGTCTATGTCGTGCGCTGCACAGGGGGTATGGACGATGTGAGGAAACTCGGCCTCTAGCAGGACACCCATCTGAACGCAGTTGGTGGCATTGTCCGTCACCACCGTAACGACATGCTGGGGGGCCTATGGACAGGATGGAAGACCTAATGACGTCGTACATGAACTCTGCAAATATGACTCTCCCCCCTCTACTGCAATCCACTGTTCTCAAAAACTGTGTACCCATGCAGCTGGAGACCAAGATGTTGAGGATCGGCCTCCTCCTCACATCAGTCCAACAATCGGACATGATGCTGCATCCATATGTGGCCCAGTGGCGGCGTAGAGGCTCCATCTCTCTAGACAAGGACTCGACCCTATCTCTCAGCATGTGTGTGCGGACAACCTCTGAACTAGGGACTCTCCAGCTAGGGCTGACAAACTATGCAAGGCGGAATGCCCTTCTGAAGGGCTCAGAATCGGTGATGGCAAAAGGTAGGTTCAGCTCGTAAATCAAACTGGCCACGGCCTGTGTGGCCTCTCTGTCCATGTGCGGCTGATGCGTGCCGCGAATTGTCTGCTGCACAAGGGCTCTACCTAGTGGGCGACGGGTGATGGACCTCCAGCATGGTGCACCAACCGTGACGGGAATGGATGATGACGCGACAGGCTGGGCACTAGTGGATGCATCGGCTGTAGACGCGGAATGGGGAGAGTGGGATGCACTGGCAGGGATGGGTGCAGCAGCGTAAGTGGGGTGCACTGGTGGAGGGGCAACATCTGGCATGGGATACGAAAATTGCTGGCTAGGGAGGGACGAAGGGATCTCATCCACATCCTCGAAGGCCTTGTCAGTAGCATCCTGGGCCTACTCGGGTGGCGGAGAGTCCATAAGAAAATCGTAAACTGGGGGTGTGCGAGCAACAGGACGTGGTGTTGGAACCGCAGTGGCAACTGGCGTAGGCGAGGGGACGGGATCAACCGGAATGGGTGCAGATGGGGGTGCGTGTGGCGGAACTGTTTGAGGGGGATGAGGGGCAATGGGACGGGACGAGGATGCACTCCCTCTCCTCGTGCGTTCCAGCCGAGCAGGCAGCGACTCTGGGTCAGCCACATAAGGAGCGATGCAAAACCGGAGAACGCCCCCCGAAATGGTGTTCTCCCCCGCCACGAGACGTGGCCCGTAGGTGTCCAGTCCAGTAGTCGCTGCCTGTCGGGGACGGACATGCTGCCACAAGGGGCAGCATTAAGGTGCCACCAGCACGTGCACTGAGCAGGTGGCCTTTAAGGCGAATGCAGTTGCATGAAATCAACCCCACACCCTAAACCCTATCCACGCACCCTAAACCCTGTCGCAGACTGGCATCAACCCTACACCCTAAACTGTAATGAAAAAACCACAAACCTAAACCCTAACGAAATGGCATCAACCCCAGACCCTAAACCCAAACAAATGGCACAATTAACATAAGACCAATTAAGAAGAGCAATATCGCGAGCAGCTCAAGGCAAAACAATTGAAGGACATGACTTGCATAATGGCCATAACCATAAAAACAACGAACGAAAGCTAGAGTAGAACACAAAAACAACATGATCAAAGCACAATCCGCAGATTCAGGATCAAAGCAGCACTTTTGTAGCACACATGCAAACTTGTGTAGATATCATGATTCCTGGACCAAAATGGTCTACAGTCTGCAGGTTCGTGAACCCAATACGATCCTAACGGAATTGGCCTTGCTCGATTCGAACTAAATGGACTAGTTTTGCAGCTTTCCGTCCGACGGCCCCGTTTCTCCAAACGGGATCCATTTCAGGTGCCGTCTGTTTCGGCCAGTGGACAGGCTCGATAGGAACCTGTGGGAATGGACATGACGAGTAATGGACCAACAGTCAACCCAGAACGTCCATCCGAAGTTCGACGTTGAACAGGGCTTCAGGGACACTTTGTCGGTCGGTACCTGGAAAGATTCGGAATTGACCCAAATGGTCCACGAATACAGTTCACAGGTTCATGAACCCGATACGATCCGAACGGACGTGGCCTTGCTCGATTCGGGCATCATTTGGTCAAAACGGCTCTTCGATGGGAGAGTTACGCAATTAGGTCACACTAAATGGACTAGTTTTGCAGCTTTCCGTCCAACGGCCCCGTTTCTCCAAACGGGATCGTTTCAGGTGCCATCTGTTTCGACCAGTGGACAAGCTCGATAGGAACCTGTGGGAACAGATAGGACAAGGAACGGACCGAAGGTCAACCCAGAATGTCCATCCGACGTTGAACAGGGCTTCAAGGACACTTGGTCGGTCGGGACCTGAAAACATTTGGAATTGACCCAAATGGTCCAGGAATACAGTGTCGACAGGTTCGTGAACGACATAGTAGTGTGCAAGTCTTTTGGTTCCCTGTCGTGAATGACACAGTTATGCTTGGTGATTAGTAAGCCGTTGAAGTACAGCCCTAAACCCTAAACCGATCTCATCACAGAAGACATAGTGGTGTGTAGGTCTTGTGGTTCCCTGCAGTGAATGACATAGTTCTGCTTGGTGATTAGTAAGCTGTTGTAGTTCATCCAGGGAGAAACCGATCTCATCATATAAGACATAGTAGTGTTTAGGTCTTGTGGTTCCCTATAGTGAATGGCACAGTTTTGCTTAGTAATTAGTAAGTTGTTGGAGTTCATCTGGGGAGCGCATCGTTACGTAGTTTTTGTATTGTCACTCTTCTGGTGAGCATTCATTTCTCCCAGAGACTTGCGACTTTAAGAGCTTGACACTCTTCTGGCGAGCATTCACCTATCCCAAAAACTTGTGGTCTTCAGAGCATGTCACTCTTCTGGCTATCATTCATTTCTCCCAAAGACTTGTGGTCTTGAGAGCCCGTCACTCTTCTGGCTAGCATTCATTTCTCCCAGAGACTTGTGGTCTTGAGAGCTTGACACTCTTCTGGCGAGCATTCATTTCCCCAGAGACTTGTGGCCTTGAGAGCCTGTCACTCTTCTGGTGAGCATTCACTTCTCCCAGAGGCTCGCGGTATTCAGAGCTTGTCACTCTTCTGGTGAGCATTCATGTCTCCCAGAAACTTGTGGTCCAAAGAGCTTGTCACTCTTCTAGTGAGCATTCACTTATCCCAAAAACTTGTGGTCTTCAGAGCTTGTCACTCTTCTGGTGAGCATTCATTTCTCCCAGAAACCTGTGGTCTTCATTTGCTTGTCACTCTTCTGGTGAGCATTCACTTCTCCCAAATCTTCTGGTCTTGAGCGAGTCATTCTACTGGTGAGCATTCACTTCCCTTCTGAATCAAATTGCACCCTTCACTACATTGCATTTTGAGAGGTAAATATGAAATAACATACCTAGTCAGAGATGAATCTGAACGCAAGCAAATATCTACCAAGACTATGCGGTGGTATAAATTGAAGAGGTTGATTTCATCACACTTAAGATCTATGTTGTTGAAACCCTAAACCACGTTTGAATAAAGCTCGTACAAATTTTTGTTCTCGTCTAAAAACTAGTTCACACGAGAAAGCAATAAAGCATTTCAAGGATATGCCTAACACGGATGCCTGCTCTTCTTGCTAGAGAGAGAGAGGTTGCCAAAGTGCGAGGGGGAGTTTTCCTGTCAAAATTACAAATTGTTTACTTTTTCAAGCACGATTCTGTGGCATCCCAATTATGGGAGGCATGGTTTCTTGCAAAAAATTTTGGCCCCATATAATATCCACAAGGATGTATATCACAGTAGCAGTTACAAAAAGAAAAAACTGTGGCTAAAATGTGAAAACAAAAAGAAAAATCATGTGAAAATTCGAAAACCCTACACCAAAGTATATCCAATGGCAACATGTTTTCACAAATTTGAACTTGAGCAAGACAACCACTGAATTATCTGAAAAGTGAACAGTATATGCGAATTTTTTATAATTGAGACTTCAATTAATTGTCAAACCCTACTTTGAGATGTCGACAAAACCAAGTGTGTATCCTCAACATAGTCACTAGAATACTGTCAAGTTGATGAACATAAACTACAACATACCTATTGTCACGTAAGTCTAAGTAGTGTACTTTTGAATCACTGCTCGTTATTGCACATTGGTAATAATGTCCAACTGGTATTCTTACCTGAACAAAATTATTCACATGTACATAATCAAAATAAGCACAGTTTTATAAAATACATATATAGCACAATGACTTGTTCCGAACTATTCTTTCAGAATAGCTTAACTTTCCTACCACATTGTTCTTGCTAGATAAGCTTATTTTATTGAATCTAAGCAAATAGCATATTCATGGGAATGTCGACCTTGTAAACATCATGAAACACTCACATCAACATCTGGAGAATATTTTTCACTGACAACAACTGCTCTACGAGCGCTGGTGGTTCGTCGTAGTTCATAGCTTGATCGTTTTAAAGTAAGTGTTGCTGGATCCTCTGATGATCCCTCAACCTATGTCACACGAAAAGATTTCATGAAAAGGAGAACCAAAGAGTTTGAGAGAATGTCTGTGACAAATATAGTATTGCATAAACAAAAATCTGAAAAATATAATGTGTCTCAACATCATGAAGTCAACCCTCACATGGAAAACAGTGAAAAAATTGTATATCTCATTGGCCAGCTCTATCCATCCCATAAATAACTCAATCCAAACATGTGCTCAGCACCTCAAAAAACAATTCTGTTACAATCTATAATGCTCAGTCTACAGAACTGGTATACTGCTTGCATATGAGTAAGGACAAGTTAAAAACCCAAAAAGTGGTCAGATTAAAGAAATGAAAAAAGTTAGTAAGTTTATCATGGGATTTAGCTAGCATAGTTGGTCGAATATGTAGATTCACAATTGCGATGAGAAGTCTACTGCTGGGCAGAAAGTTTCACGCTGTGCCCAGAAGCATCCAACAGTAGTCAAAGTTAGCTGGCCTCTCTTCCTTCACTAGGTGTTATCAAAAACTAAAAGTTGCTCATGGACACAACATCCGACTATCTGAAAGTCAGCGGCGTCTCTCCTCACTAGGCAACAACAAAAAACAGGCAATAACTCAGGGTGGACTGCAAGCGAGTTAATAGGGATAGAAGGAAGACCATGAGCTCAACATAGACACTCTCAAATTGAAAAGACAAATTGAAATCATACCTGTTAGGATCAATCGTAGGTCAGCATTGATTAAGTAGTTCTATATGATGTAGGAAAAGGACCTCTTTGGCCAGAAGAAATTTCAGAGACCGACCTGTGCCTTGGACTACTTTCTGATGATGAATTCAATCCCACCACCCACAATGGCAAAGAACTATTTAAACGTGAAGGTGCACATGAGCTCATCAAATGTACTGGACTGCAAAAATAACTTGCATCAAAGCATTAGACTAAGGACTTGCTCCTCTGATAAAGTTAATAAGTAGTACATTATGTGGTTGCTTCTCGCAATCTACCTAAATTGATGAGGGACATGAAACTGGGGGAATAATTCTTCAAAACATCTCAAATTCTCATCACAAAGAGAAAATGAATACAAAAGGCTTTTAACTGAGCGCCTAACAGACCACAAAAAAAAAACTTCACTCATTAAATCTATAGTTTGATGAGGAGTGCATACAGCCCGACGAGCAAAGGAATGGAGCTTAGAAAGAACAAGGTCCAAAGCCTACAAGAAGCTAACAAAAAAGATAAAACAGGGATACCTACAACAGCAAAAACATCAATTGACTGACATGTGGCTAGAAGTTCCCAAAAAAAAATGGCAAATTTGATAAAACAAACCCATAGGTTCATCTAGTAAGCTTAACTTGAATATAAGCCTCAATTATGCCAAGACTTCATACAAATCAGAAGACTGTCAGAAATACACCCCGCTAGTGTTGCTCTTTTGGCTGACACTCCATAAAACCTCCAACAACAACAAAGTGCTTAAAAAAACCACCTTCCAGTAAACCCGAACAAGACTAACAAGCTTAATTTTTCACTCAAAGGGGCTTCTTGATCCTAACTTCATGTATGTTTGGACTGCAGTGGGAATACTCAAAGAATGGGGATTGAAGTGTACTAAACACTTCATTACCACATTTGCATAGAACAGGAACGATGAACACATTCACAAAAATGTGTGACCATAACAACAGGTGCTTGGAGAGCTTATTTTGCCATAAAAGCATTGTGTTCTCTAATTGATCTATGAAGTGGTGGCTGAGATTAACGGGGACCTTCTCACTTCGGTCTTACTTTATGGATCATGCATGTGAGATTTGAAGAGGCATTCCCTAAATCAACAGAATGCAAAAGTGGTTAATCACCATATAGACGAGAGTGAAGCAAACAACACATTATCCCATCCTTTAGCTGACATCAATCTTCTTCCATTTGAAATCATAGACATGATGAGAACAATCCAATAAATGGAGAGGTTTTCGTATAGAGACCACGATTTGAAGGTAAACATTCGAAGCTGCTGACAGCACCAAAGGCACCAAAGACTGAAGAACGGTTTGTAGTTGGACTTTCAAAAATGACATACACATTACAGTATTCACCATGAGTGGCCACAAGCAACTCAAGATATAAGAGATTTCTTGTAAAGCAAGTCTAATGATGGACTTTGGAAGGATCCCATAAAAACGCAAACGCAAACACAACTTACATCAACTACATCCACGTATCGGGGATTCTGTGCAACATCATATCGAATCACACGAACTAAGTACATCTGCTCCATTGTTGTTGATCGGGTGAGAAACATCCATAAATGCAAATAAGTTTTCAAAGAAATATATGGGAACTTACCACCAAATGAACTTCAAATGAGACATGACCATTTGTGATATAGCTATCAATTTCATCCTGCATCATTGAATCTGCAACATAACCCAAGTTACCTACTAAGACAATCAGAAACAACACAACCAACCTATCTTTAGAGCTGATAATCTCTCAAAGGAATAACCAAACATTGTTTCTGAATTCAACGTCGAGCTCAAGGCTCTAGTGGAATCGCCGTACACTAGTAGCCTTCAATTAGTCTTCAGATGCACATTCAATGAGCCAATTCACTTACTTAGGAGTCTGGTAAAAGCTCGTACACGTAAAAATTACAAGAAATTCCTGGCAAATAGGTTGAAGTGAACACCACTCACTCATGTACAGAGCTTCAAAGCTTCATAAACACAAACAAATGAGCACAATCTCTTTCCAATTATAAAAACAGCGTGTTTGGATCTCCTTAGTTCTGAGCTTTCCACAGTTCCTTGATACTTTTCTCATGAGTTGCACTAAATACATGACTAAAAGCTTGCTAGCTGTCACACCTGTTATGTTTGAAAAATACACTTTGAAGATATAAATCTTCCTAAAACAATTTAGATAGAGGTATTCAAGGATATCTTAGCAGCTTCTACAATTTATCTACTTTTGGTTACATTGGACTTATTACAATGTAAACACCTTTCTTTCAACCTCTAAAAGAAGCTGTAAGCTGAAAATTGTACACTGAAGGCATAGAGGTAAAAATGCTTCTGAGAATCAACCTATAAAGCTCAGATTAACTTCATTGGAGGCGTCAATTAGGCAGACAGCTAACTTTGGTTTTCTCATGTCTTAATGTAACTACAAGAGATGTGTATCACCTTTCCAGTCCCAATAACTTATATGGAGTACAAGCTCACTGGGGTCAAAAATCCCATGCTTTTTAGCATGTACAAGAAGTGGTACACAAAGCTTTTTAATTCACCTGTTTCTAATCTCTCCATAACATTGAGGAGCCTAATTCATTTTGAATTACAGAAACAAAAATTTGCAGTTTCCTCTACAAACATGTACAGAAAGTGTGAGTTATCAAGCACTTCTAAGCCTAGTTCCTAGTTATCTTACTACTTATAACTAGCTTTTTCAGCTTTGCAAGTACCCTTGCATTACGGACTGGGAGAGAGCTTCCAAGTGATCGCTCATCTTGTCAACTCGAACCTTAATATGTACAATATGCATGCAGATCTTCCCCTACATGCCTACAACTGCAAGCTTCACAATTATAAATAGATCAGGCTAATAATTTGCTGCTATACTTTCGACTTGCAACGTTTCCAGCTTTCATCAGTTCCTGGATGCTTGGGTTCACAACTCGAACTAAATGCAGGATTAAGAGCTGGCACTTTGTCACACTTGTTTCACTTGAACTACTGGGTTCACTTGGATCACCACATTCACTATAAGAATTAAATAATTGACAGCAAATCTTTCACAAAAACCTCCTGAATACACACTGCAAAGGATATTTAGCAGCTTTCTACCATTCATTGGTTCTAAATAACCTGAGAATCCTTCGCAATTCAATAAAAACCCCTCTTTTTAAGTTAAGAATTCGAAACGTAGAATGAAGCAAACTTCCAAGAGGATGATAAAAATGCTTTCAAAAGAAGAGTCCGCATACAAAGCTTAAGATTCACTTGAAAGTTAGATGTTTGTCCACTTCATTTTAGTTTCCTCAGGTTGCGAGCCATATCTGGACTACATCAAAAATCTAATTTTTTCAATACAAATATTAATCACCACATACCGCATTGTAATGAAGATGGAGGGAAAAAAAATTGTGATAATTTTTCCAGTTCCAACAATTGGAAGTAGTACAGTTTCACTAAATCTAAAAACTTTTGGTTAAAAATCACAATTCAAGTTTGAACAGGGTAAGCCCAATTCAAACAGGAAAGAGATGGGCCCTTTCCTACTGGGCCCAGTGACCGCTCAGACCCTTTTCCACCATATTCTGAATATCATTGCATGCAATAAACAGCCTGCTGTCACCCGTGGCAGAGAGAGAGAGAGAGAAAGAAAGATCTTTAATACCCTAAGGTACAAAGGACTAATAAACAGGTACATGTCAAGTATGCACCTCAGGGTGAAAATATGATCCGATGTAATATAACTTGGCCTGAAACCAGCCTGGCCAATGGCGTGCAGTGCTCTGGTATCCATCTCTATACTGATCTCTGACTCAATAATAGAACCATAAACTTTGGCAAAGAGGTGGCTAATCATGATGGTACGATAGTTGTCGACTTTCATGGGATCACCGCCTTTATGGATAGGATGGATAAGGTTTTTGGACCAAGGGGAGGGGAAAAAATCCAGATGTGATAGCGCGGTTGAAAAGGAAAGAGAGGAAAGTGAGAGGATGTCAGCGGCATGCTTCAACAGTTCAGCCTCTAATTCGTCAATGTCTTTGGCTTTATGTAGGTTTAATCGGTCGATGGCCTCTTCTACTATGTCTGGAGAGAAAATATCAGAGGTACATGTGTATGGGTGTGTGTGAAGTGGAGGTGCATCAAGTACAGAGTGTACAATGATGTGGCATAAGTCACCCATGTGCTAAAATCTGTGATCCGGGGTGGAGGTGCTCGTGAAAGGAATTTTTTCCGTGTGAGAGAGAAAGAAAGAAAGAAAGAAAGCTTTATTAACGTCTTTTGATGCCAAACGGCATATAAGACCAAATAAATACATCTCAAGTGTGATAGATACGGAAAGGAGCATGTAAATGTCTCCCTAAACAAACGACACCTACTAGCTAAAGAAATTGGTCTATCAAGACCAGATAAAAACTCTAAAATGCTTTTGGACATGAAAGTCTGAAATATGGTACAATGGGGTGTCATATAACTATACAAAAACCGTCCGAACTATGTGATAGATCATGTCACCACTGAAACGATGTTGAAAAAAGTAAGTATAGAAGAGGATGCAGGTACTGGTGCTGAAGCATTGGGTCTACACCCATGAGCTCTAGGTCTCCGAGGTCTCCTGGTAACTCTAGCATGTGATCTGGAGACAGTACGCTGACAACGATCGCGATGAGAGTCCCGAGGTAAGATATCTACCTCATCCTCTAACAAAATATCGACATCTGCTCTAGATCGTCTCCTAGAGAGAAAGGAGGTAATCTGAGTCTGTTGGGAGTCATGGTATTCATACTGATCTCTCTGACAAATGTCTCTACGGAGCACAAACATCTCACGAAGCATCAGTGCCACACATCGAGGGTCAACATATGAAATGAGAGAGCGAAGTGTGACTGGAGAATCCCAAAAAAGACAATGATAGCGTCCGCGAATCTCATAATAGACAGGGCATCTGAATAGGAAATGCTCCTCTGACTCCACCTCACCTAATGTGCACATCTGACAAAGTCTGCTCATATGAGGGATGCCCTGGAATTGCCCTGTCTCCACATATAGCTGGTGTGAGGAGACTCGGAACTGACCCAATGTAAAATGGAGGAAGTGTGAAAGCCCGCTATCCAGATAACGAGGCAAAACCGGGACCCCAACACTCTCTAGCTCTAGAAACTGGAGCGATAGAAGTCCGGTTTGACCCCCAAGGGCCCCTGCCAAGTCACTCGAGAATATGCACGATAAATAACCCCCCTGATATACTGATGCGAACCCACTGGAAGATCAGAAATGTCAATGTCGTATATCCGTAGAAGACGAGAAGCCTGGGAGCACCATGATAACTGATGACCCTGAGAATGAAGCTGGTAAGAAGAGAGAAAAGCTATGCGTGGATAGCATGAAACCGGAAGACTCATCACTCGCTGGATGTATGTGATCAGCCTGAAAATAGCCTCAACTCGTACTGGAATGACGGCAAACTCAGCAAGTATAACCTGGTGAGGAACAGATGGTTTGGCCCGGATCATGCGTGCAAGCATACTGATCTGTAAACCTGAGATACTAGTCCACTCTGACTCTGGAATTCCTGTACACCAAGCCTCTACTGCATACATAGTTGTGGGTGCAACAATAGTATCAAATAGGTTGCACTTACTCGGGGCATCCCGAATGTGCTTCTTGAAACAAAAGTGCTCAAGACTAACCAAAGCAGCATGCCCCTTCCGTAGTCTAGTTGTGGCTGCATGTCTCATATTTAAAGCAGGACCAGTGAAGGAAGTCCCCAAGTAGGTGTAAGAGGATACCACCTCAAGTGGTTGTCCCCCTAGTGTGAACAACTGTCGTTGCATAAAGGTCCTGGAGGTATTAAAGATCATAACATTGGTTTTCCTGGTATGCACAATCAAACCAAATAAGTCACCAAAAACCTGTAGTGTATCCAGATGCCACTACAATCCCTCACCAAATCCAGAAAGCAAGGCCACATCATCAGCACAAAGCAGAATGGTAATGAGTATTTCACCAAGCCTGCATCCAATGCCACCATCATGATTGATGGCCCGCTCAAGCTCATCGATATACAAACCAAAGAGTGTAGGAGAGAGGGAACAACCCTGCTTCACCCCAATAGTACTCCTGACTCTCTCTGAGAGGCCCTCATCTGATCTGAAGCATCCCCAAACCTGCTCATAGAGTGCCATGACAGCCAATATGGTATCAGTGGAAAAATCAAGATCTCTCAGCCTCTGAATAAGCAGATGACGTGGGACAGAGTCAAACACTTTCCGGAAATCCACAAAGCAGCAATATACTCTCTCACCTCTAGATCTAGCTTCCTCAATAACAGCACGAAGAGTGAACACATGATCAGTAGTGAAGTGCTGCTTCTTGAAGCCGGCCTATCCCAAAGCATGTAACCTTCGTGTCTCTGCCTCACAACTGACCGTTGACTGAAGGATAGTACCATAGAGTTTAGCCACAACATGTCCAATCATAATGGTATGATAGTTGTCCGGTTTCATGGGGTCACCACTCTTGTGGATGGGATGGATGATGTTAGTACACCATGCAGGGGGAAATCCAGAGATGACGGCCTGGTTAAGGAGTAAGGCTAAAATAGGCGAGAGAGTGTCAGTAGCATGAATCAAGAGTTTGGATTCCAGACCCTCGACATCCCGAGCACGGTGACTCTTCAGTTTCTCAATGGCAAGGGAGACCATGGTAGGCGTAAAAAAGGAGAAAGTGGAGGGACGGGGAGATATAACAATCGGATGAGTGGGAAAAGTATAAAGTAAGGTGGCATACGTAAATCTCTCAGTAGTGGGAGTGGGGCACGGGGGATGAACTCACGCCAAAAGGCACCAGATGAGGAGCTATAAAGAGGATCCACCAGGCCTGCATCCAATGCCACCATCATGATTGATGGCCCGCTCAAGCTCATCGATATACAAACCAAAGAGTGTAGCTATATAGACGTTTGAGATGCCGAAGGTGGGGGGATTGTGCAGATTGAAGGTGAAGTTGTTTGCATATATCGTCATACCAGGGTTGGTGAGGATGACGAGACTTCGTGTACGTGGATTTCCTACGATGTTTGGTTGGGAAGGCCATAGAAGCAGCAGTATGAAGAGCTATAGTAAGGAAAGATGCCTGGGAATGTAGTGGGCTATCAAAGGGAAAATTACGGAGTATGGAGGAGAGAGCATCTTGAAAAAGAGGATTGTAAGCATTATCGAACTTGTAAACTGGGGCGCGTTCCATATGAGAAGGATTAGGAGGAAAGAGGTTGAACGTTGACTCCAAATTAATGGAAAGAAATGAATGGTCACATAATGTGGTGGGGAAAACAGTAAAGTCAGAGTATAAGAGATGGTGACCCCATAAAATAGTCCACGACACTATGTCCACCACTATGGGGGTGGCAGGTATAGTCTCCAGAAGTCGGCTAGTAAGATAAGCCATTAAAACTGGCAAGCTCGTGGGCCTCACCCAATAGCAAAAAATACTCCCCATATGAAGAGACCGGGCCACCAGCATCAGCAGATATCCTGTCAATCCCCATATCCATACTATCCATGGCGTGTATCCTCAAAGGGTCATCAATAATCGTATGAAACTCTGTCTGTCTAGATGAGGTCCTGGCATTGAAATCTCCAACCAGAATAAAGAAGAATATCTGAAGAGAGATCGGCATACGGGGAACCAGTGCTATCAGCAAAACTAGAGGACTCTGGAGGAAAATAACAGAGTGCCATATACAAATCCCTGTCAAGCCCAATACTCCAACCAGAAAGTCGAAGCCATAGGTAACATGTATGATCATCCTCTCGAACCAAATAAATGATAGGCTGTAATGAATCTCTGTATAAGCATGCTATACCACTAGAA
This sequence comes from Diphasiastrum complanatum, assembly GCA_029204225.1. Classification (NCBI taxonomy): domain Eukaryota; kingdom Viridiplantae; phylum Streptophyta; class Lycopodiopsida; order Lycopodiales; family Lycopodiaceae; genus Diphasiastrum; species Diphasiastrum complanatum. Next base: position 30,252,256 of record CM055103.1, on the reverse strand, counting down.
CCTCTGCCCCCCACCGACCTAGTCTTTGAGCGAAAAACGGAAAACCATCTGAAGCCCTGAAACTCCGGTAGTCCCCTAAACTAACTCTCATGAGTCTCTGTGAAAAGAAGAATATCCCCCTGTGCGATAAAGTCTGCTAAATCACCTGCTGCTGATGAAGACTGAATGCCATTACAGTTCCATACCCTGATACGAAGGTGAGGAGGATATAGGTGGCACGGGTGAAATGGATGGGGTCTCGAGCTGCTCCCACACCCAAGAGCCCCAGCTTCCTAGGCATTGATGTCCCCAAGCCTGCAACCAATACCACCACACTATGTAATGACTCTCTCCAACTCATCAATATATAGGCCAAAGAGGACCGATGAGAGGGAGCAACCCTGCTTCACCCCAATAGTGGTGCTCCAAATATGATCAGAGATGGCACTACTATGCCGAAAACATCCCAGGACGCGCTCGTAAAGTGCCATCACAACCGTTCGTCGGAGGCCTCTTCTTTTTTCGCAGTGGAATAATCGAAGACCTTCCTGAAGTCCACAAAACAACAGTAAACCCTCTCTTCTTGTGCTTAACTTCCTCAATCAAGGCCCGTAATGTGAAGATGTGATCTATACTAGAATAGTGGGCCTGAAAACCTGCCTAACCCATAGCATGTAGTCTCCTAGTCTCCGCCTCTGAACTCACAACAGACTGAAGTATAGTGGAGGGAGGTGGTGAGAAAAGCGGCTTGGGTGTCAACTGGACTATCATGAAGGAAGGAGTGTAGAAGCGAACCCAAGGATTGCCGGTACAGTGGCATGTAAATGGGGTCAAATGTGTATTTTGGTGCTCGGGCAAGCGCAGGAAGTGAAGATAAATGAGTGGGCGGAAGGTGGCCGATATCGAAAGAGAGGAAGGAGTGATCAGAAAGGGTGGTGGGGGAAACATGAAATCCGGAGACTATGGGTACGAAGGATGGTGACCCCATGAGATAGTCAATGACACTATGTCCTCCACTGTGAGGATGGCATGTATATCTGTCTGAATGTGGCCAGCAGGATAAGCCATTATAAATGGCTAGCTCTTGTGCCTCTCCAAATTGTAGTAAGTGCTCACCAGATGGAGTAGTAGGTCCCAGACTGTCCACGAAAGTCCTGGTAACTCCTAGTGTATCATTGTCAAGGGCACGAACATGAAGCTGAACCAAGGTTTTGAACAACTCTGTCTGTCGCGAAGATGTTCGGGCATTAAAATCCTCGGTGAGGAGAATAGGCCCCCCCTCTGCAAATCTGGTAATATCCGGTGAGAGGTCCTGATATGGAGATCCAATACCCTCAACAAAAGATGAAGGCTTTGGGGGAAAATAACTTGCTGCAATAAAAAGATCTCTATCCAAACCAATATCCTGGCCCACAATACGAGTCCATATATAGCGGGCCTGCTCATCATGTCTGATGAAGTCAAGACTCGAGTGGAGAGACTCTCTATATAAGGATGCGACCCCACCAGAACCACGGCCACTGGCAGATGTAGTGGTCCCTCATCGGCATACTAAGTCCCATCTATACCCAGTAAAAGAAGGAAGTCCTCGCTCTGGGCTCTCGTGTGTATCCATAAAGAATAATATATCTCGGCCAATAATAAAATCAACCAAGTCCCCTACAGTGGAAGATGAGCATATGCCAGCACAGTTCCACACTCCAAACCGAAGGTGGTGTGGATGGGGCCCTCCCAACCCTGGGCACCCCAAATCCCTAACTATGGGAACCATCACGAGCACTGCCCAAGCGACGCACTCGTCCATCTCTGTATATAACTCATATGCCCGACTCCCTAGCTTCCTGAAAGGCCTTACGCCTCTCCTCCACCTGAATATAAGTAATATCATCATCCATAAAAATGGTGGAACCACGGAGCTTAGCTCTACATCGTAAGTGTCCCGTCGAGTAGCCAAGGATGTGAAACGGATGATCAATGCGGATGTATTAATCAGTTGACAAATTCCGAATCTTCAACTTAAAAAGTGAAAAAAATTAAAGACCCTTATCCAACTGATACGTCTCAATAGGTCATTCACTTTTTTTTTAAGCCTTTTTTCTTTAATCAATATCAAACTGATTTAGAACAACGCCGAACTTTTAAGGATCATTCAAAAATTTTACGGAACTGGGAGTTTTTTGAAAACCGTTCATTAAGGACCAAACTGTGAAAATCGATAAAAAGCATCGATCATTCAATTCCACAGGTGCCATCCCATTTGAAACTAATTTCAAAATATCTAAAAAATCAAAAATTTCTCCGAAGCACATGCCAACAAAATAGACACTGCAGGAGGCCATGCACACACAAAGGCTACAGCAGATGATGAGATTTTTTCAGATATCATCCAAAGCTTGCACACCATGATAAGAGGCAGTGCAGGACCACTAGGTGCATGTCTAGGGCTGATGCAAAGGATGCAGTAGAGGAGAGTGGGGATGAGACTAAGGAGGGTAATGAGGAGGAGGAGGCTGACGAGACGAAGATGGAAATAGGTGAGGATGTGAGGTTTGTTGCTCCTGATGCCATGACACATGCCAAGCCTACATCACCTATCCGCCAAAAAAAAGGGGGGGGGTGGCATAGGGCACGCTCGATGAATTCGCATTTTGAGTTGGAGACAGCAGTATCACAAGCATCGGGAGCAGAGCGGCCCGCTGGCGAGGCCCTGTTAGACTTGGAGGCAATGGCAGAGGCAGATGCAGTGGTTCACAAAGACAGCAATCCATCCTTGAGGAGCATTGTCACATGTACTTTGAATCCCTTTGCCTAATGTAAATTGTAATTATTAAATTGTAAATGGCTATGTCACCGGCCTGTGGAGACAATTGTAAATTGCAATGTGAATATTTGTTGTAGTGACTAATTCCAAGATGGCTAAGGGCATGTTGGGTCTTATGAGAGACCTATTCGATTGCCCTCCCAAAAAGTAGGGAGCGTTGACCGGTCAACAGGACTGTGTCATATGCTTACTCGGACATGTAGTCAAGTGCATGAGTGACACTTGTCGGACGGTCAATGGACTAGTCAATAGATTTTTTCAGGTTTAGGGTTTAGGGTTTACAGGTTTTTTCAACACAGCATTTATGTTGTGAATAAAGATTGCTTGCAAAAGTCTAGATGCAATAGTCTCAAATCTAAGATATACCATTTGTTGCATATTGGCTACAGTATCATGTTTTGATTGGCATATTGCTCACCTCCAACTTAAAAGTGCATTCTTAAAAGGCATTATTGAAGAAGAAGTTTGCATATTTCAACCCTAAGGCTTGATTTTAAAAGGCAAAGATCATCCCGTTTCTAGACTCACAAAAGCCGTTGTATGGTCTAAAGCAATCCCCAAGGAGTTGACACTCACATATTGATAAATATCACTTAAGATTTGGTTTCTTGTGTAATGAATGTGATACTCATCTCTATATCATGCATGAGGATGGTGAAATTCTTCTTCTTATTGTTTATGACACAATTATCACTAGAAGCAGCAAAACATTAACAAGATAAAGAAAATGTCTCTCAGATGTCGAGTATGATAAGAAAAGTCTTGGCGAACTTCCTTTTGCCTTGGATTTGAAGTTTGGCATCAATAGGATAGTTTATTTCTCGCTCAAGCGAAGTATGCTAAATAGTTTCCGGAGCAAATTCATATACTAGCACCCATGGAAGCAAATTTTGAGTTGACTAGCTATGGTGATGGTGGTGTAATATATGAAACCTTGGTTGAAAGTCTTATTGATAATGAAAATTAAAAGAGATGGATTACTAAATGGTAACAGTAGGTTAGCAACACACATCATGTTTTATCTTCTCTTGAGCAAGATGAAAAGATAGAAACAGAGGAGGAAACCAGCAGTCATCTCCTGAACTTTACTTTTTTCTCATAGCAGGATATAGCAGAAACGAGTTAAAGGCAATTAAAAAAGACATAAGAAGTACCACATCTTATGTAGTTCTGGTCATTTGCATAAACCTTCACCAATTCTCCCTGCGCACACCCCAGCTTGTCATCAGCAAACAAAAAATACATCCAGGACATGGCCCAAACACAAAAACCACCTTGTATCAACACTCAGCCAAAACATATAACCTCCAAAGATTTTCACTAATCCTTTATCAGGGATCAGGATACAATATAACAAAAAAAAGTACGTCTATGATAACCTCTTGAGCCAAATGTAACATAACTTGTAAGCTTTTAATGTCACAGCATACATTTAACAGAAAGAAAATTGCTCCTTAACGCCGAGGTAAACAAGTGAAGTGTAAGTCTGCATATATTAGATTCCCCTTGAACATTCCGTGGGTTAGTATACAATTTGATTGTGATTTATTGAAACTCATGACCTCCTAAGGGGAAGGCCAGGACCTAGCATCTACCCTTCTGGTAAAAAATAGGACACTACTTGAACACATGCAAGCATGATCCATTCATTTATGATCTCACCCCTGGTGTACGATCTGATTGTGATTTATAGAAGCTAATAACCTCTTAAGGGTAAGGTTATAAGTAGTGGGAAATTTAATGCAACATACCAAGATTGGATTCATGTACCAAAATTGGTGAGAATATATATCAAGCCAAGATTCAAGCTAGGGCTCAATTCATGACCGAGCTAGGCAAAACAAATTTGCTTGAGTCATAAAACAAGTTTCAACTTGTTTGGCTGCATCAAACCTGCCAAGTACAGAACAATTTTCTTTGGTAATGTTGGGTCATTGGTAACTGCCAAGAAAGTTCTATTAAGCAAAGCCACACATGTGACCCTTCTGGTACAAGCTGGGATATACCCCAGAAAAAATTTACCTTATGTTTACCTTGGCGATATTGTTTTGCACTAAACTGAGTAATAGGGGTTATATCCCTTACAAGGACTCATTTTAACCATCTGTATCCAGCCAAGGGACCACTTCAGGTCAACTTTCACACAATCTTGACTCAGTTCCAGATTAGCTTATCTACCTCATGGTCTGGTATGCCACCTGGAATTTACATGAAGCCAGATAATTTCCAGTAATGTAGATTGATTCCATGTCTTGGTCACTTTTGGGGAAGTGATATCAATGGACAGTGAGAGAAAGTGTGATGCTGTTTGCCTCAGTTTTCTTCTATTTTTTGATTAGTTGCAATTAATAGCTGGTGTGCTTTTACATTCCTCTCAGTCAGTGTTCTCTCTAGCAAATTGACGATGGACAGGACGACTCTTTCTGGATTGTGATACTGGTATTGCAGATTATGGAGCTCAGGAGGTATAGATCCAAGGTTACACCCCGATTTGAACCGGCCGATTCGAACTGACTTCCAACTATAGAGCAATTATGATTGAATATTTCTTAGTAAAACCACGACGAAGGATACTTAGTGGTTGGCTGAAAATCGATGGGCTACTTTGCAAAAGCTTTTGCAAAATGCATTCCACCATCAACCGTTAGATCACTCTATTTACCATTTTGAAGAAAGCCCAATGACACAACTAGATTTCTATTGCTAATTTGTAGACTTCCACGTTGCTTTAAAACGGTTTCAAGGCATAAATGATGAGAGAGAATGAAGAGATTGGTGTCCCATAAACATAAGGATGCAGCAGCACGCAAGTTTACAAAAAAATGATAGCACAAGTGTGATCTTTAAAGACTTTCAACACTTTCGACAACACCATTGTGAAGCAACGAAGTCCTCTTTGCCCTAGTGTATTTGATATTTGCATTGATAACCCTCACAATTTGCCATCAGGCGGTGGAGGGGCCCAACTTCCTTCTATATGCAAATGATGTGGTTCGTCTGGCAACACTTAACACAACCTATAAGAACACCTTAATATTCATAAAACATTTTGTGAATCCGTGGGTCTTTTGGTAAATTTGAGCAAAAATAAGGTTATGGTTTTCCAATCAAAACAAATAGCTGATCCTCATCTACTCTACAATAGTGTTGACTTTGGCATCACACAAGCATATAGATTCTTAAGCGAGAAGACTTCTCATCACATTCATTGAACTCATGTTGATAAGTGACTCTCACTGGTGGCTGGAAATCATTCTTTGGTATGGCAAACTAACGCCAAAAGGGAGATTTTTGCAGATGGCAGAAAAATAGGTTGCTATTTGAGAGTTTGGTGACACCTGTCCTACTATATGGTTGTAAAGTATGGGGTAACAACGTACCATCAACACTTCTTAGAGATGGATATAGCAGGGATCTGTCCTCCCTAAGTATCTAGATAGAGGATTTTCACACTGCCTCCGCTTCACTTTGGGCCAGTTCTGTGTCTCTTCACACCAGCTGTATATTGAGACTGAACACTTCCAAGATATTGCACATGGGAGAGCATGATCTGCCGGATGTCTATTCTTGGTGAGGTAGAAACAAAGGAGCGCTTCGCATTTATTATGAGATCAGGGGCCAATACCGCTATCTCTTTCAAGATGCTCCAATTACGTTAAGATCACTTATCTCATACAAGGACTGTTGTGAGGCATTGACGATTCGAGCAATGTTTTGTTACAACGATAGACATGGCAGATGGACCGGCTCTAACACCAGGCTTCTCAACCTCGAATTATTTCTTTCTTCTCTACACAGAAATCCAAACCAGACACAGATTCAAAGGATGAGAGTAGCATTCAACAAAGTCACAGGGATCGATGACAATGCGCATCCACGAGACAGCCTCGGTCATCCAGACGCAGTGATCTAGCCTCGGAAGCTTCAAGTCAGAAGACCTCATCGGCAGTTATCCATCATGACTTCAACATAAGCTCCAGCTTCCTCATCATCAGTGTCTGCACCTGCTACATGTATCTTGACATTTTTTAGCATAGCCTAACTATTGTGCATGATTTTAGCATGAGACAAAAAAGATGCTCAACATGAGATCATCATCTAAGAATAATACTATGAACTTTCTGAGATATGGATGAAATAAATTGTTCATCTATTGAAAAGTCGCAAATCAGAAATAAAAGCTTTTCATTACACCCATGGTAGATATCATAGGTTTCGTTGGAATAAGCTCATCCATGGATAAATTACTACTTAATTATAGTTCAAAACCTAACAATGATTTTCAAAGTATCCGCATTACCAAAAACCATTCGTATCCAAGAATAATAAATGCAATCCAAATTCATCACGAGAAATTTTAATTTTTTACAAAACTCATGCAGTAGCTCTTGATGTAAAACTTTCACGTCCCAAATTCGAAACCAATCATTAGGTCCAAATGAAATAATGCTGAAATCACAATCTCACTCAAAAGTATCAATGAGAAAAATTTCCACCAAAGAAATTTAACCTCAGGTACTTGGCATTGGCATAGCTGCCTCCTTCTAATTGGGGCCATTCTTAACAATGTGCTGTAGTTTTAGATTTAGGAAGCCTAAATTCTTGTTACAAACACTAGTACAAGAAAAACCTTCAGTTTGCTTAAGGGTAAGCTCATCTAACTCACCAAAGAACCATTACTTTCCAAAAAAATTTCTCTCTACTCTCTTCTCCTTAACCAGAATTTGCTGCTTCCAAGGGGATACTGCAATAGCATCAAAAATTGTGCGATCCAAGTCACTTCCTCTAATGAAGCAAAAAAATTTAATTGGCACTCATTCTCATAACCAGGTGATAAGCCCACTATGAGCTGCCACTTTGCAGAAGTTCCATCAGAAGTTGGGACTTTATTTGGTACGTCCATAAACTCCTGCACAAATACATCAAATCTTCTCAAACCCATACTTTTGGTAGTAAGGATCATCCAGCACCACAAAAGCCTTTTAAACACTTCTTGAAACTCAAGCCAAGTGCTCAGCTTGTGTTGAAGATGTCACCACCAGGACAAAGCTTTTTCCTTCGAGAAAATAACTACAACAAATATCTTGCAGTTATCAGGAATATTATTAAAATCAATATACCTAGACCACCCCTCTAACCACTCTCCTACCACCTTCAATTTCTTTTCTTTGCGATCGCCAAGAAAGAAATCCGGCTTACATGAAAGGTTACTACAGGTCGTGGTTTGTGAATCTCAATACGATTGTTGTATTTGTCCATCCCGCTGATGGTTTTGTTCATCAACTTAAATAATAGTCTGATGCGTTTGTTGGACTAACTGAAAATAGTCCGAAGTACCCTCTTGGAACCATCCCAGCGATTTCCTTACAAAGAAATACAAACTGAAGTAGAAAAACCGTTTAAGCAAAATCAATAACATCCTAAGTTCAAAAGCTTACAAACTCATAATAATGGTAGCTATTCTTCAATACACCATACAATTCGGAATTGCAAACAACATTCAACTTATGGCTATACAAAAAAACTAGTCGATAAATAGCGATTTTGACTAAAACTGGTCAATTGGCCTCCTCAAAGCACCAAATCAACCAAATTTAGGGCACCCTCATATGAATAAAAAAAATCGATCAAATTTTGGTTATTATCCATGAAGCCGATCAACAAAACCAATACCATTATCGATTATAGCTCAAAAACTCACTGAAAATGACACAAACTTTGAGAATCTCATTCTCACTTCCTATAAATCATTAAAGGTTAAACTTCTACAGATTCGGCGCCCAAAAGAGGGGAAACTAGCATGCTATTGCATGCATTAATGATGCACTATGCACAGAGCCCAATTTTTTTGAAAACGGACTCCAAAAATGAGCGTTTTTAGGCAATGCTGAATTGTAGAAGATATTGTGCACAAACCATAAAAGCAAATCAATATTTATCACTCTCAATAAGAGCGTCCTAAATTCCTCCTTGAAATGAGTCAGGTCCCACCTCATTCAGTCAACTAACAAGAAATGTATGAGCGAAAAACCGAAGGTAAATCGAAACTATCTTCCTGCCATTAGAAACAATTGAGCAACCTATGTCAAAGTCCCTACCAATCAGATCTTGCATGCCTCAATCCTTGCCTTAATTCCAACAAGTTCAAATCTTCCAAATCAATTTGTGTAGTGTCAAAAACTCATAGGTTTGAAGAACCCATAGGTTGGTTCATTATTGAACTCATATGGCACTATTGGTTCATATGCATACCAGTCAGTAGTTTTGTAGGAACCAATGTTTCCAACCTGGTTCAGCTTAGTCAATTTGCCAATTCAAATTGGTATAGAATCAAACCTCAACATTTCAGTTCAGAGATTCAGTTTAAGGGTTCATATCAAATCGCTCCAGCTATTTGTACATTATAGTTTGTAACCAATTATAAATTTTTAAAATGATGCTCCTATTCAAATCGAGATCTCAATAAAATCAAATGATGCCCTACAAATTAAAGAACTAAACACAACTCAAACCTCTGAAGCAATCTAGGCTAGAAACATTTTATCATCCTATATCACTACCCAGAACAAAGCCAAAGAACAATGAACAATTTTAAGATAATGCTAAATGTGCAAGTCACTGCAAGGCAGCCACAACATGCAGCCATGGTTGCATAAACTACTATCCAGTTGATGCCTGTTAATCATAAGTTTACGACTCTCTTTCTAGCCCTAAGGAAGTCACTGTATGGGGACAAAACAAAGCGGATAACGGGTCACCATAGCTTTATCTTAAAAAAGAAGCTTCAACGTTTGTTATGCACATTCTCTCAATAACAATTTGTACAATCTACTAGGCCTCCCTAGAAATCTAGCAGGATATTGGTGTTGCATAAACCTGACAAGAATCCTACACCTACACCCTATAGTTGATTTCTCATTATCTTGGACAAGAATTAGACACCTGGCTTTTGACCACTTTGACTATCTTTGTATAATCACATTCTTGACAATGTGGTACTTTTTCAAATAGGCACTACTGCAGCTCTTTTCAGCATCATCAGCTGATAATGTGGAGAAACACAAAAAGTACAATTCACTGAAAGTACACCTAAAACCTTATAAGTTGAGACACTTCAATATCACCATAGTTTTCTATAAAAAGAGACAATCATACTTTCAAGAAAAAAGCAAGCTAGTAGCTCTAAAACCCACATAACAACCTCGTTGTCTTGATAGATACATCAAGGACACATTCCATATATAACCCTATGGAGTACAACCACAGTCTTAGATAAACATGAGCTACCAGCTACAAAATCCATATAATGAATTACCTAGTTGTATTAAGAGACCTGTTCCGTTACAGCATTTCCATTGTCAAGGCCTTGTAGCAAAAACAACATTTTCGGAAACTTCTCATTTCCTTAAAAAAAGGCATGCATAATTATGTACTATGCATAAGTTATTATGCAATACAGGCATTTCCAGAAATGCAATATTTGTCAAGAACCATACAAAGTTTCCAGAAAGCACTAACTACCTGAACATACAGCAATAAGGCATTGCTACTTAGTTGAAGTACTTACTTTTCGTTCACGCTCGTCCATAGGCACACAATGAATTGCAATAATCGTATCACAATCATCTGCCGTGATTGTATATACAGGTTGTGCAGCTCCTGAAGTAGTCCTCTAGCAGTCAATAGCAGTCTTGTGATTGACATCTTGAAAATAAAATCTTAAAATATCCAACTTACCAGGATCAATAGTAACTTTGCGCAAAAAAGATGAAGCTAGATTAGATCATGCATCAATAGAAATAAAAGACTTACCGTCAATGGTAACTGAGCTTCCATCATGATAATACCGCACCCACTAAAAGACAATCACAACAGCGACAACATATGGATGTTTGGTGTTAGCAAATCTAAATTTGGAGAGAAGTGTATTAAGAAGATGCTTCAGTTTAGCTACTGATTATTGCTCAGGTATCTATAGCAACAAAATTACCACAAAGTAGTTAAGAAAATGCCTATGGATGTTTGAAAAGGGAGTTCGAAAATCTAAAACAGTGAAGGACGAACAGCATGTAATTTAGAAAGGCAAACCTAAAATACCTGGAATATACAGACAGACGTGCCATTAATGGAAAGACCACATGCAGTTAGAAAGGCAAACCTAAAATACCTGGAATATACAGACAGACGTGCCATTAATGGAAAGACCACATGCAGTTAGCTTTCCACCCAAAATTGCTTCACCTACTATGCGGAGCCCATCCACTGCTGGTAATGGATCATCATCTGCATACACTGAAATTGACATTGTGACATGATTGTTCACCTGCTAATACTGAGAAGATCATGTATTTTCTGGTAAGAACCGCTGCTCACAAATGCATATCCACAAGGCATTCATATTAGATAGGAACAAACATGCTCTGCAGTTACCAAAGTACTAGAAAATTCACCTCCAATGTACAATCTAGAGATGAATAACCATACAAGAATAAAAGATTACAAAAGAAAAGACATTCTAACCATCAAAAACTGTGTATAAAAAAAAAAACCCCACTGTCTTTGCATGTGCAAGTTACGACCAAATAAAACAAGAACTGAAAGGAAACGTCACATCCCTGAAAGGAAATGTAGGACGTTTCAGATTGCGTTCCGGAAATTATGGTTAGGGTTTTCTGGAACCCAAAAAAAAAGATTCTTTTCTTGCCTTAAAATCTTTTGCTTCTCCTTGAGAAAATTTAGGAGATCTGTATAAAAGAGTTGAGCCACACTTCCAAGCTAACACATGGCACATGCATACACATGACAAGTTCATGCCACTTGGCAGTGCCCTGAGAAAGAGGCATGACATGCAGAACTAAACAAAATCATCCAAGAGTTTGTCCCTCATGTGGTTTATCAGATGTCATATACAACATAAGACACATATCGTAGGTAAAAATAATCAAGTTTGCAACAACCTTAAAAGATGGACCTATAGTATTCTCCATTGTAGATATCCGATTGACAAACTGTGAAAGGAAGATGTGGAGTGAGCCAAAATGTTTATGCCAAAAGGTGGAAGAGATGAAATTTTGCACAAATCTTGAAAGATAGATCTGCAATATCCTGACTTGTATATATCCAGATGAGGAACTATGAAAGAGAGCTTGAGTGCATTATCGTTGGGAAAAGAATATGTCCACCAAAAAGGTATGCTAAGTGATAAAATCTTAAAAATTAAAATACTTTTTTGGTGCACTAGCCTCTGTTACTCGAAATATCTAATGCAATAGCTAGCTTTCAAAGAAACATACTCACCAATAAAGATGGATATAAACTCCATACAATGCGGAACCTTAACCCCACATTGCCAAAAAGTGCTCCAATACCAAATTAAGATCAACTCGACACAAGAACTAAAAGGCAACGCAACATATTTTACAGAAAATGTATTTCTGCTTATCGAATTGTTATTAGTATAAAACTGTTTGTCAAGGAATTGTTGAATCAAAGGTTGGAACTCTCTAGGAGCTCTAGATAAAAGCTAATTCTAGTATCTACTCGAATGAATCACGGTCTAATAAGAAGGCTCAAAAGGTTTACTTATACACTTTGGAGGTCCAAAAAAGGGACAGGTGTGTAATTCATTAATAAGGGCCCAACTATGAATAAATGAAAGCCATAAGTACTTACAAAAACTCATGGGTTTCTTGGTCCCAAACCATTAGGTCCAAATTTCAATAATAACACGGAAACCCGAAGCCCAAGTGGTTGTCCATAATATGCATGCCATAGTTACCCAAAAACAAAAATATTTTTAATACAACACAGTACACCAAAAAACATAAATGCATACAGCAATTCTAAATATGCATACAGATGAATACGCCATGCGGTCAAATTTTTGAAGTCTTTAACAGACATTCTATAGAGAACAAGACTCACGTGGCTTCCTCTAGTTTTTAGTTCTAGGACAAGTAGTAGTTGTCATTTCTAGCTTGCAAGTTGCACTAGCTAACTAGATAACACATAGAAGGATATCTTATAGCAGAACCATAGATATCTGTTCCATTCGTTCGAAACAGAACCGGTTCCATACATATGGACTGTAAAAATTTTGAAATTTTTTTCCTTTACCCCTCCCAATTTTGAAAACATATTTTTGAAAGTCCACTTCTTTTGGCATCTTGGGGCCCCAACAACTTATGTTCAAAAATTACACCTTTTATGAACATTGAAACAGAATCAGAGCTATTTGAAAGTAACCAAAAGTAGAAGTGTATAAATCATAGAGGCACTTTTTTACGTATCTTTGAATGTCTAAACAGTTTATTTAAGTCAGTTCGATGTCATGCCCTACTTTTGATCTTCCCACATGGTGAGTTGGTGTATTGTGCTTGAGTTTGGCTCACCCACCCAGATTGGATTCTCAGTGATCCCACGGGTTGATAATACCAAGAAGCATTCCCTACTTTTCACTATATTTACATTGACCTTTTGGTGCAAATCTGATTACCTTCAGAAATAGAGTTGATGGGTTCCTCTAGTAAAGGTGGCAGGTGTGGAGAACGCACAGCCTGTTCTACTCTCTCCTGTCCCGGATCATGCATATTCACCTGGTTGACTGCTTCATCTGCTTCAGAGTCACTTAGATTCTCACTGGATTTTGGTATCCCATCACTTTCCCCCACACGTGAGACAATTGCTCTTGGCTCTTGTTGTTCTGTTGAATAATTAGGCACTGAGCTAGATACTTGAAGAGGTAACCTGTAATGTGCAGATGACAAAAGCATATGACATTCAGGTTGACATACCCAAGACTCTGGTGATTACAACTTAGAATATTGAATTTCCATCGAGATCTAGGTTTTCTATGGCTATGTCAGAGATTTTTAGTCAACATGTGAACTGCAACGCTTAATAAGCTTCTTACACTCAAATTGCAAAAAGTCAAAAAAAGTTTAACCAATTATACATTGTAGACAAGGTTAGTATTGCAGCATGAACTATGTTTTGTATAGTAAACAAATGTACTGCCAAAATCTTATAGTAGTTTTTGTCTACAACAAAAGCCCTAGGAAGTAGATGAGCAAAACTACTTTAACAAACGTATAGGCCCGGTCAAATCACAACCTAAAGACTTCAGCGACTAGTTCCTGCAAAGATCACACCAGATGCTTCAGCCAGGGATGGAAAACTCATCATACAGTAGCATCAAACTTTATAAAGTTTTCTAAAATCTCATTCATTCAATTACCTATTGCCCTTAAATGGAGCTAGCTCCTGCGGATTTTTAAAAAACGATCAGATTCAATAAAGCAATAAACCACAGAAAGTAAAGCCCGTTGCCCTCAAATAGGTAAAGACATGACTGCAGAATATTATACGATCTGCAGATTACCAAGTGCTCAAGTATGCAGGTTTCTCATATGGGGTGCGATACTCAAAAAGTTGAAAAACAGCATGTGGCACTCATATACTCTGGTGCCTCTACAAAACTTGCATGGTAAACATATGTCTTCTTGTCTCCTTTATATTTTTGCAGCAAGAGCATTATGTATTCAAAAGGCTGCCACCATTTGATAGAATCATACACCGTTCAATGAGTCACCCACTCGTCGCTCTTTTATCTTACTAAAAACTCATCTCAGTTATTGAAGCAGCTATAATTGCACAATGGTAGCCAAGCTCAGTAAAGACTTGTATGTTTCTTGGTCTTGCCCTTCATCTCCGAAAGCATATTCCCCATTTTGCTACCGTTGCCTCTCGTTTACATAGCTTGTTCAGATTAAGATGCCCCTTTTGTCCGAAGTCTTGATTGCCATTCCACTTCTAATACCCTTTAAGATGCTACTTACATCAGCACCTGTCCTTTATTTCCCGGTTTTGACCAGCTTTTTACTATTGACTTAGTAGCCTTGTTACGGCAGACACTTGGTATCATTGAAGAATATCTAGAAATTTCTAATTAAACAAGGTCAAAACTAAGAAACACAATATCAATCATTGAATGCTCAAATTGTAATGGCTAAGCCTAGATTGTACTAGACAAGTCATTTACGGATGTACACAGCATGCATTAAAATGAGATACAATAAGAAAGTACAAACATCATTCTCCATTAAGACTTAAAGTTACAAGTGCAAGTAGCATTCTATTATTAGCAACGTTATTCTACCCACGAGAAAGAACTTCTTGCCATTATATTTGCTTTGAAGAAAGGGCGTCATTATCTTTATCGTGTTTCCTTTAACATTTGATCATTAGTCTCTCCGCTACCTCTTCACTTATAAGGACCTTAGTGATCATCGTCTCATTGGCCCAGTTTGTCCAGTCTTTTTATTTCGATATCCGTTATAAACTTGGCAATCCATGCTGCTACTTACAACAGATTAAGCAGCGGTTTAAGTTTGCTACCAGTCGTCATCATAGCCATGTCGAATTTTCCATGGGGGATTCTGTTTATCTCAGGTTACGCTTTGGTTCTTTAGCGACTCAGTCCCGTTACATATCACCTTGAGCTACCTCTACCACTCAGGCATGTGATATTTTTCATATCAGTATACTATGTGCTACTGTAAAGGATGCTCCTTGAGATTCCGATTTTCTTGCCAATCCAAAGCTTCTTACGTTTTGACCTACTGCTATTTTACAGGTCAGACTACTACATAGTCATCCGAGACATCAAGTTCAGTGTTTACTCTAGTGGGATGGTCGTCCTATTGAGGAGGCTACATGGGAGCCTATGAGTGTTTTTTAGAGTACACCTCTCCTTGCAGATCAAGCACGCTCCTAAATAGGGGGCAATGTTTTTCTCAATCTGGGAGAGTTATGGACTACTGGCCTATTGGGCCTATATCTAGCACGTTTACGACATGGACTGTAGGTCTTACATTTATCTACTTAGTGGGTACTTGTATTTTTAGTGACGCAAAGACAACAGGCACTGGACTGGGCCAAGTAGAATTCAACGCACATTACTAGACTATAGAACAAATCTTCACTCTCTGGGCTCTCATTGAGGATGCCAAACATTGAACAAGGTGGTTGTAAAGTTGTTTTGTCGATCTAAAGAAATCCTTTGACTTTGTTTCATGCTCCCTTACTCATCTAGAGGTTACGAGACCTTGGCCTCTCCACAGATACGGCCCTAGTGGTTATGGCGTTATATGAGATGCTTCATAGTCCAACTTGAGGACTAATTTACTATTTACTTTTGAGTTGTAATACTAGAAAAAGTTTAACATAAATGTTTATTTTATATCAATAAACAAGTTGTCTTATGGTTGATAAGACCAGAATCCAACTTTTGAGTTATATAATTCGTTAATATAATAGACATGAAGATGAAATATGTTCATTAGAAAAACTACAAAATTGACCAAACACTAACAAATCGATATTAAGTATATAATAATACAATACAAATGAGATAGAGAAGGTCATTGAGCAGTGCAGGCATGCAGGATGCACACTTGGTAGTGTTTCCATAAACCGTGAATCTGAACAGGCGAGTTGTGTGGCTAGTTTGACTGGTAAAAAATAAATAAATAAATAAGAAAGCCCCACTCATTAATGAATAATAGTTCTATTTTATCATGATTTGAATCTTGAATATTATAATTTGCATTTGATGTTTTATCATTTATGGTCCGCTAATGACTCATAAAGTTGGATTTTGGCATTTTTCTTTGAGAGAAAGAGAGAGAAAAAGGCTATGTGTTTGCTAGTTACTAGTATCTACTATCATCGTTCATATTTGTTCATTTGCATAAGCTTTTGCTCACAGCTCAATGCTTCCAGAGGTAAGTAGAGTACCAGTCCTAATTTTCAAATTTCAATTCACAAACATGTAGACAGATCATGCACATGTCAAAAACACAATAGTTACTAGTTGTATATATAGAGCTACAATTAGTACTTCAAAACTGGTTTCTATAAGAACAAAAGGCCTGGCACTAAACCGACCAAAAAGAGAATAAAAATAATGGTTAGAACTGCCAAGACCAGTTTGAATCGGTTTGAATCGAACAAATCATCCAAATTTGAGTCGCTCATCGAATCAGCCAGGAAATTATTAAGACTTGGTGACATAATGATCGCCATACTACTTTATGCAGATGATGTAGTTGTAGTCTCTCCAACTAGAGAGGGACTACATAGACAATTAGACAACCTTCACGCTTTTTTGTACCAAAAGGGGTTAATGTTGCAAAGGCCAAGGTTATGGTCCTCCATACATCCAAGGCTTACATGCAACAACAAGAACTTATCTGTGACGGACAGCCACTAGAGTTGTATCATCCTACACTTATTTGGGACTGCTTTTCACTAGTCCTATTTTCATATGAGACTAGACTTGCAAAGGGCCACGCTTCCCTAGTCCAACAAGAGGTTTTGTTTCATGAAGTCTATTCAAGATAAATTAAGTGTAGACTCTTCGATATGATTGTTACCCCACCATAGCCTTGTATTCAACTAAGGCATGGTGTACAAGTCACACTTCATCCAATTGGGCCAATATCTCACGCCTACAGGTTAGCACGTTGTTCCGCACCATATGAGCTAACGCCTCTGTCCCACATCAAATTATTTTGGCAAAGTTTGTAGTCTCATCCTTGCAGCTTGGTGCCATTCTCCAACTCACTATGTTTATCCAAAGAGTCAGTATGTTCCCATCTTCTGAGCAAAGATACTCATGAGAGCACTTACTTCCTCAGTCCTCACAACATCTTATTAGTTGTCATAGTTTTCCCAAGCCTCTCACCTACTAAAGACACATGGCATTTCTATAAAGGATCTTCCCACATGTACACGTTAGTACATCAAATGGTCCATCAACTGAGCATGCATTGACTGTGCATGGCATGGCCAACTGAGACGCATGGACCTTAGGCTATGCCTGCATGTGGTATAGGCATGTGTGTTGCATGCTAATATGAGATAGGATGTACATGCACTGTGTCTGTGCATGGGTCTTTGCTATTATGAGTTAGGGGTACCTACATGCAATGGACATGCATGGGAGTTAGGCATGAGTTGATAGCACGCTTACATGTGGATTCATTGCATGGACAGGCAGGGGAGGGGCTTCTCTCTATATGTACCCCGTCCTGTGTCCATTTGATTCATTGAGAGTCTGCGGCCGTTATGCTGTCGGATTGGTAAGCGCTTACTATCATTGAGACTTGCCATACTCCCTAGTGCTCGGGGGCTAGATCGGACGATCTAGGATTGGTTGGGACGGTTTCATCCACTGCACTCCTTTATTGTGTTCTTTACGCTCATTCTCTATTGGAGGTCTTGGGGGACGTTTTATTGGTTTCGTCCATATATGGGAAAGTTTGTTGTAGTGTTTTTAGATGATATACTCATCTATTGTAAAACACTCAAAGAGCATAAGAAGCATCTTAGGACTGTCTTGAGGATTTTGAGACAGGAGAAGCTTTATGCTAAAGAGTCGAAGTGTGAATTTTTTAAGAAAGAACTGTTATATCTAGGTCATGTCATATCCTGTAAGGGAAAAGATTAAAACAGTTCTAGAATGGCCATTTCCTAAAACTGTAAGAAAACTTAAATCTTTCTTGGGGTCCTTACAGTTTTCTTCCGTAGATTCATCTTGGATTATTCGTTGATTGCTACACCTCTCAACAATGCGTTGAAGGGGATAATTACTCGAAAGAGTAGGCCGAGTCCACCTCTCGTGTGGAATGAGACATTGGATGCAAGTTTTAATAAACTTAAAGAACTAATTGTCTCAGCACCAGTATTAATCATAGCAGATCTGGATAAACCTTTTCTGGTTAAAGTGGATGCTCATGATTATGCGGTTGGTGCAGTTATGTTACAAGAGGGGAGGCCAGTTGCTTTTGAGAGTAAGAAATTGTCTGATGCACAGACTAGATATACGACTCAGGAAAAAGAACTGTTTGCGATGGTGCATGCGTTGAAAACGTGGAGACACTATTTATATGGTAGTCAATTTATAGTGTGCTCAGATCACCAACCATTAAAGTATTTCTGTAATCAGAAAGACCTTAGGGGTCGAAAGGCTCGATGGGCTGAGCTGATGCAAGAATTCGACTTTGATTTGAGATATATTAAAGGATCGTCAAATCAAGTGGCGGATGCCTTAAGTCGGATTGCAGAGGTGAATGAGTTGTCATTTACAGAGATCACTACTGATTTCTATCTTTCATTTCGAGGTCTTTATGAACAAGATTCTCATTTGGGACCTATATGGCAAAGAGTTCTGAATGGCTCTCAATCAGGAACTGATTTGCAAGGTGATCAGTTGGTTATGAAAGATAAGAAGGTAGTGGATGATTTTTCCATTCGGAATGGGATTTTGTTCCAAAGGGGAAAAGTGTGTGTACCAGGGGTGGATGCATTAAAAAAGAAAATTATATTTGAATGTCATGACGCACCTTGTGCTGGGCATCCAGGTATACATCGTACTCTAGATTTGGTACGAAGGGACTTTTTTTGGCCAAAGTTAAAACCTTTCGTAGAATCTTATGTGTTGAACTGTGATCAGTGCCAGCGGAATAAAGCAGAACGCTTAAAGGCTGGTGGACTATTACATCCATTGGATATTCCTTCTAAACGATGGGATAGTATTTCGATGGACTTTGTAGTTGGTTTACCGAGGACGAATAAACAGAATGATGCAATTTGGGTCATAGTTGATCGGATAACAAAATTGGCTACGTTTATTCCGGTAAAGACTACAATTAAAGCGTTTGATTTAGCTCAAGTATTTGTTGAACGTTTGTTCAGGCTATATGGGTTGCCATCTAACATTGTTAGTGATCGGGATCCTAAGTTTACACGCCGATTTTGGACAACAGTGTTTGAAAAGCTTGAGACGTCTTTGAGCATGGGTTCGACACATCATCCGGAATCCGATGGTCAGACTGAGAGGACTAATCAGACAATGGAACAAATGCTTCGTGCATACGTTTCGCTTAGGCAATCTCAGTGGGAAAAGTATCTTCCATTGATTGAGTTTGCTTATAATAGTAGTAAGCATTCGGCTACTGGGTATAGTCCGTTTATGCTTATGTATGGATTTCAGCCTAGATCTCCGATAACGGTTGAAATTGAGTCGATTAAAGTTCAGAAAGTAGCGGATTTCTTGTGTGAAATGCAAGAAATGTTAAAATTAGCACGTGAAAATGTTTTAAGTGCCCAGGATCGGGTAAGACATTTTGCTAATCTGAAGAGATCGCCTTGGGAGTTTCAAGTTGGAGATTGGGTGTATCTTAGAATTCCGAAGGATTCTAAGGTAATGCGCACTGGGAAGCACTACAAACTGTCTGCTAGGTACAGTGGACCTTTTAGAATCTTGAAAAAGATTGGATCTTTAGCTTACCGATTAGAGTTACCAGAGGGAACCAAGGCTCATCCTGTGTTGCATGTAAGTCGTCTGAAGATGAGTTTACATGACGGAGATCATGTTGGTTCTGGTACTAATCTAGATTCGTTTGAAGACTTATCTAAGATGATTCCTTTAGAACCTGAAAAGATTCTTGATACAAGATCCAAGCGATTGCGAAATCGGGATGTTATTGAGCATCTGGTTCATTGGAAAGAAGGTAATCTAAGGAAGAGTTTTTCGGACTTTGAGTTCTGAGGACAAAACTAAAATAAGGGGGGAGGTATGTTACGGCCCTAATGGGGGGGATTTGTACCATTAGGGGGCTACCTTAGATGTAGGGGCCAGGCCTAATTTGGGTAATAGCTAAGTAGGACCTTAGGCTATGCCTGCATGCGGTATAGGCGTGTGTGTTGCATCCTAGTATGGGATAGGATGTACATGCACTGTGTCTATGCATGGGTCTTTGCTATTATGAGTTAGGGGTACCTACATGCAGTGAACATGCATGGGAGTTAGGCATGAGTTGATAGCACGCTTACATGTGGATTCATTGCATGGACAGGCAAGGGAGGGGCTTCTCTCTATATATACCCCGTCCTGTGTCCATTTGATTCATTGAGAGTTTGCGGCCGTTATGCTGTCGGATTGGTAAGTGCTTACTATCATTGAAACTTGCCATACTCCCTAGTGCTCGGGGGCTAGATCGGACGATCTAGGATTGGTTGGGACGGTTTCGTCCACTGCACTCCTTTATTGTGTTCTTTACGCTCATTCTCTATTGGAGGTCTTGGGGGACGTTTTAGATGCGGCTAGACCCCGGTCCTACCACGATCTCCGGCTTCAAAACCATCCCATGCCCTTAGATTCAAATTGGGCCAACTCCGAGTTTCATCATACCAGCTTGCAAGAGATTGGAGGCTTCCAAGGTACTCCACAAACGGATAGATCCTATCAATTGTTCACCTTGGGTGGGTTGGAATCTATAGAACATTTTCCTTGGACGCCCCATCTACTATCAGATCAAAGGGAGATATTATTGCCTATTCAAAGGCACACCATTTACGCTGTGTTCTCTAATTGCACATGAGGACCTGCATTGTGTTGCACTCATGTTACGGGAGATGTTCTTACTACGGAGAGATCTATGGCATACAGATCAGCAAAGTGTAGTGGGTTTCTTTCCTTGCCTAACCTCAAACCAAGATCTAGTCAATCTAGCATCAAGAGACGAAGTTTCCAAGCCTTCCAGGAAGCCAGAGCGCCTGTGGCCGACATGTGACTTATCGGGATGGACAGGCTCTATCTTGACAGTGTACCTACTGGCTCCCACCAATAGGGAGTTGGGGCCCCCGTGTATGGGAGTATCCCGGGGCCCTGTCCACACCATCTGCGTATTGGGGTTTGGAATTGTAATGGTATACACTCTTCATCTACTGCTGGTGACCATATAGATTTCATCACAGGTAGATATATTTTGTTCTTTATGGAAATACATGAAAGCCAACATAGAGGCCTACCTACATTCTCAAGTTACAGGTGGGATTTAGTATACAGGACAGAGGCGAGATCCACGAGCGGTAGAGGTTCAGGTGGGGTCGCAGGTTTATACAGAGAGTCACTACATTCGATCATAGAGTTCATCAGACATGATATATTTGAGTCCATCTCATAGGACGTGATATCAGATTGGCCAGGGATCTCTTCATTGCTATGTGATACTTCCCCCAGAGTCCGCTTTTTATGTAGAGGGCATTGGTTCTCCATTCACTGATCTCAAATATTGTTAGATCCTCATATCGAGGTTATGTTATTCTTACTGGTGATTATAACACCAAGACAGCTGCGCAACGGATAGAGTTTCATAATACTGCTGACCAGCTACGCATATGAGCCATTGATTGTGATGATATGGAAGTTACCAAGACCTCAGCCGACACATTGGGACCTATCACTAGTTACAGTGAGATTTTGTTGCAACTAGGAGAAGCTCACAAATGTAAAATGGCCTAGCCTATTGGCCTGATTTGAGCAGCTACACATGCCACCCTCGTAGTGGCGGGCACAGTGTCGTTGACTATCTCATGGGGTCACCATCCTTCATTCCACTGATATCACACTTCGAGGTCATTCCCACTACTCTCTTTGATCACTCTTTTTTATCCTTCCACCTAGGCTCTGTCCGAACTTCACAATCTCCACCTCGTCCCTTCATTGACCGTGCTCTCAGAGATACCTTCTCTCACCCCGACATTGCGACTTACCAGAAGCCCTTGTTTCTCTGCTCCATCACTTCCCGCATGATAGCTCGTTGGAGTCACAGGCCCGTTTCCCTCCCACCTCACTTCACACTGCTGCTTCAGTATCCTTCCCATCCACGCCCCACCACCGCACATTCACACCAGCTCGTCCTGCTCGGCCTGCGTGGTTTGATGAGTGTCATTCCTTACATCTCCGTGTTACACATGCACGCATACATGAGCCACTCATTTTACCTCTTGTTCATCGATCTCTCCATCGTACACTTCGTCGTAAAAAGTGCGCCTAAGAAGAACAAAAAGGGAAAAGCCTCGTTGATTCCCTATTTAGTTCCTCTACATGCGCCTTTTGGCGTACATTTATCCCTCATGCTCCACCCGCTCTTATTGATGATCTACACATCTAGTCCACATACACTACCTCACTATACACCATACCCACTGACTCACCCATTTCCATCTCCCCTCGTCCATGTGAGTTCACCTTCTTCACCTCTGACATGGTCATAGAGGCCATTAAGAGAATGAAGACTCGTTGTACTAGAGACATAAAAGACCTTGAGTCAGAACTGCCGATCCATGATGCAAATATACTTTCACCTTTCCTAGCCACCCTGCTTAATCATGTTGTCATCTCTGGTTTCCCCCAATCCTAGTGTACTAATATCATCCATACCACCCACAAAAATGGTGACCCCATGAATCCTAGTAACTACTGTACTATGATGATTGGACATGTCATCGCAAAACTTTATCGCACTATCCTTCAGTCAATGATCAGTTCTAAAGCTGAGACCAGGAGACTACACGTGTTGGGCCAGGTTGGCTTCTGCACTCACCATTCTACCACAGATTATGTCTTCACTCTTGAGCTATCATTGAGGAAGCCAAACATAGGAGACAGAGGATTTATTGTTGCTTTGTTGACTTTAGGAAAGCCTTTGATTATGTTCCACGTTTTCTTCTCATCCAACGACTATGTGATCTTGGTTTCTCCATTGACACAATTCTAGCAGTGACGGACCTTATGAGCGAGTTCTTCGATGTTCTCGGAGTGACACTAGCATCTCAGAGCATATATGGAGCACCATTGGCGTGAAGCAGTTTTGTTCCCTCTCACCTACACTATTTGGACTATAGATTGATGAGCTTGAGAGAGTCATTGAGCAGAGCGGTGGTACAGGCTGCAGGCTTGGGGATATTCTATTTTCCATTATCATATATGCAGATGATGTAGTCTCCTTGACTAGAGAGGGAAAGGGGCAGCAGCAATCAAGCCGTGATGCTAGGTCTACTTTTCCACCTTATAAGATAATAGAAGACTTGCCTGTGCTAGCACAGGGAGGACAATTTTCCATTGTTTGAAAGAGCACCAGAACAATCACCTATATCATAAACATCTTCCAAACCAGGAACTTGCAACCACTCATCCACTCCAATTCTACGAAATCAAAAAGCAATCAAAGCCATGAGCCAAGAATCTCGTAGTGCACTTACAAAAGGGGCATAGGCAAGTTTCCTTGTGAAGTAAAAAGATCCGAACATTCTTAGCATTGTACGCTGCAGAGGCATGGTGTCCAAGGCTCACCTCAATTGACTGGGCCAGTATCTCACGACCACAGGTCCTTATGCTATCAGGGATGATACGGGCTAAGCCCTCTGTCCCGCACTAGATTATCCTAGCAGAGTTTGCAGTTCCACCTCTACAGCATGATGTCATCTTCCGTCTCATCACATATATACAGCGCCTTAGGTTGCTTCCCATGGATGCACAAAGATACGCATAGGCGGCACTCACATCATCTCAGCACCTTCATAGTTTGGAGTATCACTTTCACAGGCATCATGTCTACTGGATACCCTCGGCATCTCTATCACAAACCTTCCATCGGGCACCCACGACTATATCAAGCGTTTTCTCTGTAGAGCACATATTCATCGTGCATGGTAGGGCCAATTAGCGGTCAAACCCGACTATTACAAGACTCATTTCTTGGATATGGATGCAGTGGGGACCCCTAACATGTTATTTAGATTATGAATTATCCCATGGTCTGAGATTCACACTGGGTCAGTTACGAGTCTCATGACATCGGCTTGGGATTGAGGTTGGATGTAGATGCCCAATCTACTATGAGATTATATACCATTGCCTTTTTCGAGATGCTCCAGTCACACTGCGGTCCCTTATAGCATATGATGATCCACGATGCGTTGCACTTATGGTCAGAGAAATGTTTTTACTACGATAGGACCTATGTCAACCACCGACTCATCCTGACACAGCTCCAGATCACATCATTTTTCTCCCACAGGAGATCGCAAAAGGACCTTGGCTCGGATGACAGTGGCGACGACAGTGACCTTTCCCAACATAGAAACCAGAGACGACGCAATACACATACTCATATTGTCCGGAGAGCCACTACTCAGAGACGACCTCCTTGGCGACGTCGGCAGCACTTATCGAGACCACCCCCAGGCGTTATCCCCACTACATCTTTCTTTGACAGCAACAGTATTTAAGGATAGTGAGATATACCATTATCACTAGCCTAACTATAAGGTCCTCAATCCAAGGATCCTACACTAAGCAAGCCAATAACAAGCAACACAAGGGAAACAGATGGTAGACAAACCAACCCAACCAAACCTAGATCTTACGGATCTAGCCCCCAAGCTATGGATCAATCTCAATGAGGAATGAGGAATCACTCAAGCAGCATGTAGCTACCAATCACAAATCAAGCATACTCTAGTGAGAGCCCAATAGTTATACTTATACCCTCCAAGGTCCATGCACCACTAGTAGTGCACTGTGACACCTCACTGGACACCTATGCAGCCTATCTGGGCCACATCATCCAGTTCCCCTATGACTCACTGATAGACTCATATAAATCCACCATCATGAGTTTAGGCCTACAAACATTGATTATGACCATATACACATAAGGGCCCCAAACCCCTTAATATCATAAATAACTTACGTGTTGTTGGTCTACTAATCTCTAGCGTGGACACGCTACCCAAGACCAATCGTGGGCATGACACTGACACTCTTACATTAGATGTACTCTATCATTGCAGTTGTAGTACATATGCTTTTCTTTTCTATTATGGAGACGTTTCATACGCTCCCGTTGTACCACACACTTGATATGTACTTTTTCATCTTATATGCCTCTCTCTCTCTCTCTCTCTCTCTCTCTCTCTCTCTCTCTCTCTCTCTCTCTCTCTCTCTCTCTCTCTCTCTCTCTCTCATCGCACCTGCTCCATCTAATGGCGGATCTGCTAGCCTCCATCGCATTTCTGCATTGCACCTGTCCTACATCGCTGATCTGCTGGCTCCCTGATCTGCTAGCTCCATCGTTGTCTTCCATCGCACCTGCTGTCCCTCATCGCTGATCTGCTGGATCTCTCATAATGCCACGTCGCAAAGGAGTCGTTGCCACCACTTTTGAACCATCCTCCGTCTCCAACAATGCTTCAACATCTTCCTTACAGCCAGATCCACCTACCCCTCCTCCTTCTATGCCTGTTGCGGTTCCTATCTCTCCATCAAACCCTATTCTTGACAATAGTGAAACTATTGTAGCTATTCCCTTGACTCCAAACACTCCAGAAGCACCTGTTTCTCTCCATCCATATGCATTGGTCAAACTTCTTCGGGATGATCAACTCCGTCTATTTGAATACCTCAGCAATCACAGAGAGCAACTGGCTTCTCATGATTCCCTGCTTCTAGTGGTGCAATCGCATCTTCAGAAGTTGGATACTTCCATTCAAGAACTCAAGAACGAAGTTACAGTTATAAAAAGTGAAGCCTCTTCCCAAATCGCTACTTCGGCAAAAATCCAGCAACTCGAAAATCAGGTGGAACAACACCATACGGCTGTCCAGTCATGGGAGGATGTGCTTAAAGGTTCGTCTCCAATTATCTCTCCACCTCCACCTTCACCTTCGCTTATCTCAGCCACGTTCATTGAGAGTCGTCTGCAAGAGCATAAAGCTCTCAATGTTCGTGTTAGAGGTATTCCGAACTCTCAAAATGTTGTTGCAGAAGCTGAGAAGTTTTTGGAAGGAAATCTTCAACACCATAGCAAAGGAATGGAAACTGCCTGGCGACCTAAGAAGGACCTGGATACTCTTGTCATCCGCTTCACATCAGTGTCTCACCGGCGTGAAGTTCTTGGGAAGAGATTCAAATTGCGGGAAACCAAAATCTACCTGGACGAAGATCTTATCTTCATCCAAGTTCAAGAACGTAAGAAGGCAAGACAAGAAGCTCTATCAACTGGCAAACGGCTTATCTATCGTGATGGTATTATCAAACTGGTAGATCGAAAGCCTATAGTTAACAATAATTCTGAGATAGAATTTGAGATAGAGAAATGAAGAGATGTCCAGTTGAACATGTAAATGGTCTACGTACCATATAATCTTGGCTATATGACTCTCTTCCTAGTTTGTTTGTTTGTTTTTTCTGCTTTGACGGCACTGATCCGTCTTGTGTCCAACTTAGTTGATGTACTTGTTCGTCTTATACGCCTTTGGCATGGAAAAGACGTTAATAAAGCTTTCTTTCTCTCTCTCTCTCTCTCTCTCTCTCTCTCTCTCTCTCTCTCTCTCTCTCTCTCTCTCTCTCTCTCGCTCTCTCTCTCTCTCTCTCTCTCTCTCTCGTCCAATGGAGGATGATTCCCTTTGCACATTGAAATTCACGTAGTCTGAATGAAGGGGGCCACAATCAATGCCCCGTTGTTGAGCTGTCCACCTGTTATGGAGCCCTCCCCTTTCTTTCCAAAACCAAGGTTTCAACCCACACGCCCGCCCTCCTTTTCCATTTGAAGTTGCACCCTCTCCATTTTGGTTAAGGCAGCAAGCTCCCTTTTAATTTCCTAAGCCAGCATCCCTCTTTCTACCCAAAGCTGCCTGTATTTAAGGACGACCCTTGTGCACAATGATGCCAACACAGCCAGAGCAATCGTGTGCCTAAACTACATCCACTCTCCCTCACTGATTTCTTCCAGAAAAATTCTGACCATCACTATGGCTGAAAAAGGCATCTATTCTCCCACAACCAGCTCTGTAGGATACTTATTAAATGAGAGCCTAGAGCCAATCCTTAGACAAATGAACTTGCTAATGATGAGCTGAAGAAGGAGATTAATCATTATTGTCCTTCAAAAAGAGGTGGCAACATTACGGCAAAAGAATCAAGAACTTTGTAAATGGGGTGCCAACATTGAATGCCTTTGCCATGAGCCATGTTCTTGAGAGCAAATCCGAGCAATGCCAGGAAGAGACAAAATCTGTCTGTCCCTTGGAATATGAGACTTAGTATCTCTCGTTTGATTCTAGATGACTTTTGTTCTGCAGCAGACTATTCATGGCAATAAATCAGCTGAATTCACGATTACAATACATTCATTTGTGATCGTCCATCAAACTAAGACTCACGGTCCAGCAACTAGTTTACTTCAAGATAGTAGAGAAATTCAATCGCCTGGAATTACTAGATTTTACATATTGATCATGAGACAAGTTGATTGTATACAGGACCCTTCTCTGCTCATATGAGCACATTCCCTTTTCCACAACTGCACTTGAAGAGAAAGTGGAGAATTGTGGTACTAGCTGTCAAACGAGCTACAGATGATGCACCTTCTTAGATTCCAAGTGTTTCTCATGTAATCTATGGTTGTCCAGCAGAAAGAAGCTGACGTATCTAACACACTGGAACGGAAAATTTAAGATGACAACAATCAGAAGAATGTTGCTAGTCTTTTGAAAGATTAATGAACTTCCTATGGAGTGAAAGCACTAAATTGGGTTGATCGTTACTGGATGAATACGTACTAAAGCTGTAACGCTATGCACATTACATTACATTACTTTACTCACCATATAGAATAAGATGAACTGCTTTGACTGTCTTAATGTAGAACATATAGTATGAAATCAGGCTCACTTGAATACAGATTCAAATCAGAAGGCTGTTGGTAAAACTGATAATACCAAGTACTGAACTTACGCTTGTCTGTCATAGGCAACTTGTTGAGCATGCTCATTTTCCACACCAAGATGTGAGCCAATTCCGGATGAACCCCAATTAGGGGCTGAAACGTTAGGAGGAGAGGATGGTGAAGCTGGCCTTTGTAACACTGAGTATGGTTGCTGTGATACAATCTCAAGACCATGTCCATTCTGCAGCATGACAGAAACTAAAGGACATGTTGACATGCTACAGAACCATTATGTATTTTGATCATGAACAGCAATGCATTTTATGTAACTGATGAAGTAAAGTGAGAATGGCTCACAGATGATGGAGGTGGCTGTGAAATCCCAGTATGCGGAATGTACGGAGATGTAACTTGATTGTAGTAAGGCTGCCATGGTTGTCCGTAATATCGAGGCTCTCTAACCTTTATCTGCAGATTCTGCACTAAGAAACAAGCTCAGCATTCGCAGGCAGACAAGACAGCCCTTAAAGTCAGCAGTAGTTTCTCATGCGACTTGCTAGAAAAGGCACTACAGAAGATAAGGTAAGCCCATGGTCCTTGAGTTACCAAGCAGTACTTCATGACCTGGATTTATGAGCTGAGTTCAACAGTGATTCATCACTTTGGTAGCTTGTTACACTTATAGATTCTAGAAGTCCAGGAAACACAGCTAGAAAGAATTATATAGGTCCTCCTCTCCACACGCTATTAACAAAACTATCTACTACATGAGCACAGGAACTTCAAAAATTTGTGAGAGCTCAATATACATACATTCTGAGATACCCAACAAAAAAGGGGACTTGTATCATCGCTTGGTTATACCACAATTTTTCATGCACATGAAACCACCATCTCTAGAGCTTCTCTGCAAATGAGAACCCTTGCTAGCTAGGGAACTCAACTTGAACTTTCATTTATCGGGCCACTAAAGACCATCTTAACAGCTTATATGGACAGGAAAAAGAATGTACAGTGACCAAAGCTAACGTGAGAAATTGATTTCAGCTTTTGGCACTTGTCACACTATTCTTAACAAAAGGATATAGTGAGCTTGAATTTGACAAGACAGGAGAATCACAAACCTCATTTGGATTGAACTTAGCTCGCAAGTGTTGCACCAATACCTGAGAAATGTACAGTAAATAGGTCAAAAAACTATGAAATTTTGATTATTATCTCCGTACTTGTATACAAACTATAAGGAACAAAATAACTAGACAGATGGGTACAACTATCATGACACTGAAGCAATTTTTCTGCTGATTCCATGATGCACCTTACATTCTCCTTACACACCACCCATGATGTAGCCAAGAACTTGACTTAATTGATGAAAGCATAGTTGCCAAGGAATGGGAATGAGAGAACTTATGAAATCTTGGGAACAAGAACGTTTTTGACAAAGTGGGAATGTGGGAACTCCATGTGATCATTTTAGAGAATAAAATGATAAAAAAAATGAAATTCTTTTGTAATTTTTTTGAGCAACTTCATAGTTCACGCATTCAAATTAAAGGTAAATTATACATGAACTTACACAATTTTAAAGGGTGCAATGGACAATAAATGAAAACATTGTTCCTTGTGTTTAAGAACACAGGAACGCGTTCCCAAAAGTTCCTCATGTCCAGGAACGTGTGAATGCTTTTGGGAACGAGTTCCCTGGTGACTATGGATGAAATATATTCATTGAATATCTACTATAATGATTGAATACATGAACAAAACTGCAAAATACCCATTTGAAACATCTACAAGTGGTTGTAGTCATTTATCTCTGGTTCAAATTAGCAAATTCTGACTGAACATTGCTAATAATGCAATTAGGAAAATCTTATCTCTAATAAGAAAAGTGGCTTTTCTTAGCAGCTCTTTTAGTCCAGAAAGCATTTACGACAGCAGGTCCTTGTCAGCACGCCAAAAAAATGGCCAGCTTCTCAATGTGCCTCTGCTTGCACTGCTTTAGCTTGTTGCAATTAAAAAAATTTGCCACCATAGAGGCAAGTTCCGTGCTTTTCCCAACTAGGAAAGTTTTGATTACTTTTTCCTCATATTTGTCTCGCGCTTTCCATCTTCTCATGCTTAATATTTAGAACTTGACTATTTTAGCATAATGACAGCATTTACAATACTTTTATATCGTACGTATAACTCTGCCTTTCAGACAGATATATGGTTTATCTTACAACTTGTAGATTTCTAGCAGTACCACAGGACAGAGTACTTCCGACCATCAATAGTATGCACCATTTTTTGACAGCTTTCAGTTACAGGAATCTGCTCTTGAATATCAACTAAGTACTAAAGATTGTTTGCAGTCAACAATTTGGCTTGATTCTACTAATTCATCATGACAAAGTATTAAGTAGTGCAAAATTAAATATCCCCAAGTAGAAGATTCTGTCAATAGTCAGCATCTGACTTGATCCAATCCCCCTACATGTACTTGCTTCATCTTATATACCAATTTTTAACCATGAATTGACAGAAATCTGATTTTAAGTGGTAAAAACTCCCGTCACCCTACGATCCCTCCCAGCCTATGAGGACTCCAGATGCGCTGCACTCATGATACGGGAGATGTTTATACTACGACAGGGCTTGTGTCAGACAGCCCAGCAGAGTCATGTTTCTCAGCCTCAGATCACTCGACTTATCACGAGGAGACTTCTTCACCCTCCTAGACGACGTCAGCGACCACCAGTGGCCCTCCATGCGGCCCGTATTACATCCTTTTATAGCATCAGCAGGACAGGATTGGGTGATAGTGTCATACCCCACTCATGACTTTTAGCAGTATACATGCTCCCACATGTTTCATATATCATCACATCTATTTCAGTTCATAGCTTTAGATTTGTTATTTATGTTACCATTTTGGAGACGTCTCATACGCTCACATTGTTACCACATACTTGACATGTACATTTACTAGTCTTATATGCCTTTTGGCATGGAAAAGACATTAATAAAGCTTTCTTTCTTTCTCTCTCTCTCTCTCTCTCTCTCTCTCTCTCTCTCTCTCTCTCTCTCTCTCTCTCTCTCTCTCTCTCTCTCTCTCAACCTCATAAACACAAACCAGTCCATCCTCGATCATCACGACCTTTCCACCCACCGTGGTATGACGCGGAATGCCGATCCCTTCACCACTCTGTCACACATGCTCGTTTCCACGCTTGCCATCTCCTCTGCTCTTCATGGCAATCGTACAACCGCACACTCCGCCGCAAAAAATGTGCCTATGACGACTCCGAAGGAAACCGTCTTGTGAACCTCCTTCACAGCTCCTCCTCTGGTGCCTTTTGGCGTGAGTTTATCTCTCGTGCCCCTCCCCCTCTTCTAGACAATTTACATATTTGGACCGACTATGCTACCCAACTTTACACTATACCCACTGATACGCCCATCTCCATCTCTCCTCGACCTTCAGACTTCACCTTCTTCACCCCTGACTTGGTTCGGGCAGCAATCAAAAAGCTGAAAACCCACCGCACCAGAGACATTGAAGATCTTGAGTCTGAGCTACTGATTCACGCCCCCGATACGCTTGCCCCTACATTATCCACTCTCCTTAACCATGTTGTTGTTGAGGGCTTCCCATCCTCTTGGTGCACCAACATCATACATCCTATCCATAAAAACGGTGACCCCATGGTACCTGGTAATTACCGCACTATTATGATTGGACATGTCCTCACGAAGATATATGGCGTCATCCTCCAGTCTTCAGTTAGCTCAGAAGCAGAGTCCAGGAGATTACATGCTTTGGGTCAGGCACGGTTCCGCGCTCATTATTCCACTACAGATCACATATTCACACCGCGCACCATCATTGAGGAAGCTAGACACAGGAACGAAAAGGTTTACTGTTGTTTTGTGAACTTCAGGAAAGCCTTTGATTCTGTTCCACGCTCTTTACTTATCCAGAGACTCCGAGACCTAGGTTTCTCTACAGATATTATTCTAGCCGTCATGGCTCTCTATGAGAGAGTTTTGGGTTGCTTTCGTCATGGTAGTGGCATTTGTGAGCAGATCTGGAATACTATTGGGGTTAAGCAGGGATGCTCTCTCTCACCAGTTCTCTTTGGATTATATATTGACGAGCTAGAGCAGGTCATCTCTCACTGTGGTGGGGACGGGTGTCGGCTGGGAGACGTTTTATTGCCATCCTTCTCTATGCGGATGATGTGGTACTAGTCTCTCGTACCAGAGAGAGATCACAGAGACAGTTGGACTGTTTACACACTTTTTGTACTTAGTGGGGTTTAGGGGTGAACCTCTCGAAGACCAAAGTTATGGTCTTCAATATCTCTCGGGTCTTCATGCAGCACCAGGAGCTTACCTTTGATGAACAGTCCCTAGAGGTGGTTTCTTCATACACTTACCTGGGTGTGCTCTTCTCTGGTCCTGCCTTCAGTATGAGACAGGCGGCTACTTCTAGACTTGGGAAG
The DNA here is from genome assembly GCA_029204225.1 of Diphasiastrum complanatum. NCBI lineage: Eukaryota > Viridiplantae > Streptophyta > Lycopodiopsida > Lycopodiales > Lycopodiaceae > Diphasiastrum > Diphasiastrum complanatum. Next base: position 30,219,383 of record CM055103.1, on the reverse strand, counting down.
GGCCACTCTTCCCTAGTCCAGCTGGAGAGATTTTGCTTCCGTAAGTCTATTCGTGATGCTCCGAGTAAGTGCAGACTGTTTGATACCATCGTCACCCCCTCAGCCTTGTATGCCGTAAAGATATGGTGCACAGGATTATCATCTTCACACTTGTCCAACATTTCACACTTACAGACCACCATGTTGGCTCGCATGATCCGAGCGAAGCCCTCGATTCCCCATGAGATCATCCTTGCGGAGTTTGCCACCCCCCCTATTCAGATTGAGGCTGCCTTCCAGCTTATCACGTACATCCAGCGAGCTCAGGCACTTCCTGATACCGAGCAGAGATATACTCGGATTGCACTCATGTCCTCTCATCACCTTCAAACTCAGGGATACCGGCTATCTGGTTCTCTCAGGCATCACACTTCCTCATGGAAGCATTTGGTATCACTATCACTGATCTACCTTTGGGTACACACCAGTACATTAGACGTTTTTTATACAGAGCATATCTTGACCGTACCTGGCGTCACCAGCTGGGGGTTAAGCCTGACTACTACCGGACCCACTTTCTAGTGCAGGATGCCACTAGTCTTCCAGTTTTACCTCGCTATTTGTCTTTTGGACTATCACACGGTCTCCGTTTCACTTTGGGACAGTTCAAAGTCTCCTCACATCAGTTGGCTATTGAGACAGGCAGATTCCAAGGTACACCATGAGAGGAGAGACTATGCCTGTTGTGTCCGCTATATGAGATAGAGTCCGAGGAGCATTTCATCTTCAGATGCCCCATATATTATGAGATTAGAGGGAGATATCATTGTTTATTCTGTGACATGCCTACTACACTTAGAGCACTGATGGGATATGAGGACTCTCGTTGTGTTGCACTTATGCTACGAGAGATGGTCTTGCTGCGCCAGGATATGTACCAGACAGCTCACCAGCCACATCCTAGCTCTTAGGCTCAGATTACGTCTTTCTTCACCAGGAGACGGACACGGCCCGACGACGATGACGACGACATACCACCTTACCGATGTCAAAGACAGTGTATCACTCATAGTCATGCAGCAGTTCACACTTCTCGCCTTGTTACGAGAGTGCACAGTTTTCACCCTCCTAGACGATGTCAGCGACGGCCCATACCTCCTGATACTGCTCGTATTACGTCTTTTTTCAGCAACAGCAGTATCTGACACTATCTGATACTACTCTATTCTACTCTACTCATGGCAGCTACTCTTGCTCCCACTTATGGCCAGTTGGCAATTTGTAGTTTACAGCTATATTACTCATTTTTCTTTTATGCATAGTTTTTTCTTGGAGACGTTTATATACGCTCCCATGGTTTTCACGTACTTGACATGTACTCCTTTTGGTCTTATATGCCTTTTGGCATGGAAAAGACATTAATAAAGCTTTCTTTCTCTCTCTCTCTCTCTCTCTCTCTCTCTCTCTCTCTCTCTCTCTCTCTCTCTCTCTCTCTCTCTCTCTCTCTCTCTCTCTCTCTCTCTCTCTCTCTCAAAGCTGCTAATTTACATGGTCCCATCTTGGCCACCCTCCTCAATCATGTTGTTCTCTCGCCTCCTAGACGCCGTCATCAGCACACATTACCTCCAGCTATAGTCCCCATTACATCTTTCTTCAGTAGCAGGAGTTGATTGATTGAGCTTTATGATTCTATTATGAGCATATACATGTCTACCAGTATCTCCATCATTTATAGCTACTTGATGGTGTTTTTTAGTGGCTACACTTGATCTCTTTATCGTTATCAAAGACGTTTTACACGCTCCTATTTGCACCACACAATTAATATGTACTCTTTTTCTTATATTCCTTTTGGCATGGAAAAGACATCAATAAAGCTTTCATTCTTTCTTCTTTCTTTCTCTTTGAATTTCCATCCTCCTGGTGTACCGATATCATCCACCCTATTCACAAAAATGGTGACCCCATGATCCTTGGTAGCTATTGCATTATCATGATTGATCATGTTCTCGTGAAGCTATATAGTACTATCCTTCAATCGGTGGTGATTTATGAGGCTGAGACCAGGAGATTACATGCTTTGGGCTAGGCAGGATTAAGAGCCACTACTTTACTACTGATCGTATCTTCACTCTTCAAGCTCTTATCGAGAACGTATTTCCTTGACGTTTAGTAGCAGCTATATTTCAATAGGTCTCATTCATTTCAGATCAGTTTTTATAGTAATCAAATGATGTTTTTTGGCTATTGTTTTGGAGACGTTGCATACACTCCCATCGATATCACGTACTTGACATGTATTTTCTAGTCTTACATGCCTTTTGGCATAGAAAAGACATTAATAAAGCTCTCTCTCTCTCTCTCTCTCTCTCTCTCTCTCTCTCTCTCTCTCTCTCTCTCTCTCTCTCTCTCTCTCTTCCAGTTATCATGGTTTTCTCAGGCCTCTCGTTTACTTGATACACTTGGCATTTCTATCACGGACCTTCCATTGGGTACCCATGACTACATCAGACGGTTTCGAGGCCACCTTGGGGTCAAACCCCCGACTTCTATCGGACTCACTTCTTGGAGTTGTTCCCAGTTCTACCACGCTATTTGGATTCAGGATTATCGCATAGTCTTGAGGTTCATATTGGGTCAGTTCAGAGTCTCATTACATCAACTTATGATTGAGATTGGGCGGTTTTGGAGTACCCCACGAGAGGAGCGGATTTGCTCGATGAGCTCATTATCTGAGATAGAGTCCCGCTTTCAGGATCAAGATTGACGAGGAGAAGGTAAAAACGGTAGCAAAATGGCCAATTCCTCAAACAGCTCGTGAACTGAAGTCATTTTTGGGTTTCACAGTGTTCTTAAGTTTTCAGAGGACTATTCTAAAATCGCCACCGATGTTAACAACGTTTTGAAAGAGGTAAAAAGTCGAAAAGCAAGGCCAAGTCCCCATTAGATGGAATGAGAAGTTAGATGAGATTTTGGGGAAACTCAAGCTTCTAATTGTGTCTCAGCTCCCGTGTCGAGAATAGCGGATCCAAATATTTCGTTCGTCATTAATATCTTGATAGGTACATTAGAAGGTTTTTATACAGAGCATATCTTGATCGTACATGGCAACGTCAGTTGGGGGCTAAGCCTGATTACTATTGGGTTCACTTCTTGGAGCAGGATACCGTTGGTTTCCCAGTCCTACCTCAATATCTCACTTCAGGATTATCACACAGTCTCCGTTTCACTTTGGGACAATTCAGAGTATCCTCACACCAATTGGAGACCAGTAGATTCCAGGACACCCCACCGGAGGAGAGATTATAGTGAAAATGTTCTTTACATGAGGTGGAGTCTGAGGAGCACTTCAACTTTCAGATGCCCTGTATATTATGCAATCAAAGGGAGATACCACTGCCTATTACACTCCGATCGCTCATTGCATATGAGGACCCTCGTTGTGTTGCACTTATGATACGAGAGATGGTCTTGCTACGATATGATATGTACCAATCAGCTCATCAGCCACATCCCAACTCTCAGGCTCAAATTACCTCATTTTTCTCTAGGAGATGACCACACCGAGACATCGAGTCTGATGACGACGACAACAATGCACCACCTCACAGATATCAGAGACAATGCACCACTCACAGTCATGCTACAGCTCGCACCAACCGTCTTATCATGAGGGCACGCAGTTCTCACCCTCCTAGACGACGTCAGTGACGACCAGTATTACCTCCTGCTACAGCTCGTATCACATCCTTTTTCAGCAGCATTTGCACATGATATGATTTTACATTTAGCATTTATTTTGCTCCCACTTACTGACAGTTTGTAGTTTATAGTTATGTTGTTCATTTTTTATGTACAGTTTTTTTTTCTTGCAGACGTTTATATATGCTCCCATGGTTACCACATACTTGACATGTACTGTCTTATATGCCTTTTGGCATGGAAAAGACATTAATAAAGCTTCTTCTTCTCTCTCTCTCCACCCAACGACAAGGCAACTACCATGCACTCAAACACACAAATAACTCTTCTATGTCACATACATGAAAATAGCAAGGGATGGCCCAATCTACAGACAATGCTTTTTCAACGCTGCAAAAGGAACAATGAGCAACCAGATTATCATAACCAATGGATGTCATATGGTATTTAGATTTGAGGTATCAAATCATAGCTAGAGATTGAGATACTCAAGTACCATGAACACCTAAAAAGGATAGGTTCTCTTCACAAGCTAGCAAAGGTGAAGAGTGAAGAGTTTACGATGACCATTCTACTATGAGATGTGAAGAAGAGATTCTTACCTTATTGCAGAATCCCACCCTTTAATCCTTCGGTGAATTGACTGCATACTCAAAAATTTGTTTGTTTCCCTCTTCCTCCGAGAGTTGTACCAACACAAGCAATGAGTTTGAGGACAGAGAGACTAGGTTGATATGGATACAGGTCAAAACCACATCCCAACATGGCGACAGTTGCACCTTACCTTGTTGAGTCAAAAGAGAGACCACCAAAAAGCCACACTACACACAACTCTCGATAGGACATGGCCCTTTATAGGCTACGAAGCTATTGAATTTTAATTCTAGGTTTTTATTTTCATATAAACTAGTAATTTAAATCTGTTAGCTTGAAATTTTAAAAATAATTAGTTTGGATGTAGTCTCAAGTACATTTTTCAGTTGGCCCATAATAAAGTCTTGAAAACGCGCATAATATTTTAGTCTATTGATAAACCACGAAGACTATTCAAGTATTTTCATTCTAGTCTATTTCTTTAAAACAGGTACACAATGATCTAGGTGACAAACCCATTGCCTCTAGGCCAACATTGATTAACTTTGACAATCTTTTCCAGTAGATCTGATATTCTTACTTTTTATACAACTTCAGGGTTCTGAGTAATACAACTTCTCTCCAATTTTATGGGTTGTGTTCTAAACGAGCCACTATTTAACATAGGCTAGCAATGAAAAATGTTCAGTTTTGTTCTAAAGACGTATTTATGCCCCCACAAGTTACACACAATTCAATATAGTATTTCTTGCCAATTATACCTTTTCTGTACCTGATAAAAACTCAGCTTCTTGTCATTACAGTAGCTGGAGCAGATTAACGATGAAGGAAATATGCAAAAGCAACATAGGTCTTGCACTTCTACGGGAATTGCCAGCACTCCCAGACAAGATGCTGAACCCATGTCCACTCTAGACACCAAGCCAGGTGTACTCATGTACATCCAATTTCATATCTAGCACATTATTAAGCTTCTTGGAGAATTATGCAACATATGACATGTGCATTCACTAATTCTTATATTCAAATTCCTTCTAAAAGCCTAATCAGGAGTGAAGTTAATAGCAAGGCAGCAGCAAAGATATCTCAACCGCACCTTAACAGCACCAACTATTGAATGTGCATCAGGTATTGTTGGCTGTAATTCAAATTCAGCCAAGAGAGGTAACAAAGATGACACATATACTGCCTTTTCCTGCTCTGCAACCTGCATAGAATTGGAAACAGTGAGACTTGCACAACATATGATGAATATGAATTACTAGAAGGATCACTTGTTAGTACTGCACACTTCACATACTTCATTACATTAAGTGGCACTCATGAAGCTTCTTTTCCTGATCACGAAACCTAATTTGCAGATGAGCTTTTAGATCTGCAATTGACATCTCAAATTCCGACTTCTTGATGGAGTTTCCAGATAGTGCTCAGAAAGCCTAAACAAAATTGTGAACAACTGCAGACTCAATTTCAATCTTTTAGATTTGATTGGAAACATCAAACCTCTACCATACTTTTTGCTATCACATGCATACAGCAATTGGACATTGCAGTAATCTACTTGCAGTTTGAAATTTGTGTCATGAGACTGCTGCATATGCATAAATTGAGAGTTTTGATGTTTGTCAATAGTTGGCAAGTAACTTGGGTTTTAAAGCAAAGCTATTATTCGAATTTCAGAAGATAATGGGTTTTGTACTCAAAAAATACCATCTCATTTCAGAGCACAAGGACATGAAGATACACAAATAGGCTGGGTGCTAGAATACTGGGATCAGAATGTGTGATGGGCTAATTGACCATGTAGTGAGAGCTTGCAAAATCAATATACCTACAAAAAAAATCTAAATCAAGAGTATAAATGGTCTCCAACATGTGGCCTAGTAATTGACATCTTTTTTCGCCTCAAGGTTTGGAGTCCAATTTCATGTAAGTGCTTACTATTTCATGGATGGACATGTAGTCTAATGCCCAAGAAACATACTTTTCTGGCTAGCAATAGCACATGTGGACATGCCTGCAAACCATTATTTCCAACAAGTTTCATGCATGCAGCTTGATACAAGTTTTTCCCTGCAAACCTCCATGCTATAGGAGGGTACATTTACATGACATTTATAGGGGATCAAGGTCAATTAACAAATCTGAGGTCTTGTCCTCAAAGAAGAGATCATAACATCTCATAAAGCGAGTCTCCACAGCAACATAAAGAGCTTTCAGTCTAGTAAATACTCAAAACACCTCGCGTGTGATTCTCAGATTAGATAAATACTAGCCCCATACTTAACAATCAACAAACTCGATCTTCCAATAACAAACGCATTCCCTGTTACAATGTATTCGTCATCTATGGACACTTGCATAAGGCGATGCATAGTAGTATAGAACCGGATGTATCAATTTCTTCCCAAAAAAAATAATTGCAAAGGGTACCTCAGAAATCGCAAAGACATCCTGTCTTTACCAATCAACAAAAGTGGTCATGAGCTTTTGGCTCCATCCAGTCCCAGTACAATGAGACCATCGACATCACTAGGGTCAAAATGTATCAGCCTGGACCTTGAACAATGCCATATCCCTTACGAATTCTTTTTCAGGGTTTAAATGCAAGGTTCAAAATGGTGCATATATTCTAATTTTAGACATATGAATGAGTGACTTTTATGTTATTCCTTCTTGTCCTGTTCAAAATTGAAATATTGACATTGTCTAGGATAGTACCCGAAATGTGCGATCTTAATTTTATAGTCTCCACTCACAAAGTCTTGAACCATTAGACCAAATGCTTCAACATCCCTATTCAGTTTGTCACTTCCTAAGAGTAGATGTGGGTCACAGGCACAAACATATGCCCACATTAGCTTTCATGCATTTGTATATAGACCAATGTGCCGTTTCTATCATTTTTCCATAAGTGAGGAGCAGAATCAGCCATCATGGTCATCATGGTGAAGGCTACACTAAACTGGAAAGCCAATCAAAAGAACTCTCTACCTCCTCTCATAAAAAAATAAGGAAAATTTACATCAGCTTGCTCAAAATTGAGTTCCACCGTAACAGAATAACATGTACAGTTGGGAATAGGACTATGATAGTGACCACTTCATCAAGAACTTGGAACCTAACCACTATCACTCTTGGAAACTAGTACAATATGACATCTGCCTTAACTTGCTGGTTGTCACTGCTTATTGTATTGCTTGGGTTCTTCGTGGCCTATGCTATCTTTCTGTAAGCAAACTGCATCCAGCGAGAGTGAGTGTACCGGGCTATAGGCAGAGTCCAGATACCACTGAAAAGAGAGGAGTGGCCAAGAGCGTTTTACAAGAACAAGTCAGAAGGAAAGGGATCAAACTCAAGCTTATAAAACTGAAATTTTATAAGGCCATGGCATTTGTGGCCATTCTTTGTTTAAGGCCATCCAAATTCAGGTTTGGATACCCTAAATAGGAAGGTAAAGGTATCTGATAAGAAGAGGGAATTGTAAAAAGGACAGAGAATAGCCTGGCACTTTTGCCAGCTACAAAATGTTCAGAAAGAAGTTTTCAAAGACAAAAAGGAAAGAACAAAAGAATAGAAAAAACAAGTTCAAACGAAATTCAGTAGCTTTTCCAGAAGCTATGAATTCAAGTTGGGGAATCATACTTGGAGAGCATAATGAAGACGAACATTCTCTTCGAGTACATCATGGCGATATGACAAAGCTTTAGATGCTGCATCTGCCAGACCCTGTTGCTGCTGATCATAAGCCTGCAAATCATACCTAGTTGGCTCAGTTGACTGATGTGCTTGATTTGAAAATTGCTATATTTTTTGGAAAAAATTTGTGAGACCAAAAAGATTAAATCGCTCTACAATAAGCAGGAAAATCAAAAACAACCCAAACATTAGTTCTGTCCAGAATAAACGGACCTCACCAATCTTAGAAACAATCCGGCAACAATAGCAACTTAAATTTCAAAGTCTCCAATTCAAAACAACTCTTATATGACCATTGAGCTTCAAAAGCTCAATTAGCAAAGTTGTAACTTGAGAAGACTTAAAGGAGTTTTGGAGACGTAGAAGAAAAGAGGATTCAGAAACACGAGCGTGGGTCTCTAGTTTTCCCATATAGTAAGCATGTGAACTAAGCAGCAGCAATTACTTGAATTTACAAATCTCTTGTCAAACATAACCCTCATACGACCCGATAGTTCTCAAACCTAACTCGTATACCCGGACCCTATAACAAGAGAAAACTTGAAAGTTATGGCGACTTAGAAGCAGGAAAATTCAAAAACAGAAGAGAGTGGGTGTCTTAAGTCTCCCATATAGTAAGATGCTTTTAACTAGTTACAGAGATGCAAGAACAGAGTACTAGTAAAATATTCACAGATTCTAAACCAATCTGTCAAAGAATCACTCATAGCTACAATTACAATCTGATATGCATGTGAACTAGGCAACACAATCAGCTTGATTTTTTCAATTTCCATTTAAACATAACTGTTATATGACCATACATCTTTTCATTCCAACTCATTCGCCTAAACTACAACAAGAGAAGACTTCAAAGTTATGGAGATTTACAAGAAAGGGACATTCAGAACAACAGAGTGTGGGCATCTAAGTTTCCCATAAAATAAGATGAAATTAACTAGTTGTAGACATGCAAGGGCAGACTCATATGAATTGAAAAGACCAAGAAGAACGTTGTGGTATACCAGAAAGGCTTTGCCACAAATTTCAAGCATAAAAATTGTTATTGTCTAAGATTGGATACAAGGTAACTAGTTATTTTTAGATCCCAATTCTGTTGAACTGTGGCATAGTGGTTAGCATTTTTCTTTCTTATCTAAGGATTGAACTCTGATTCAAAGTGTGCATGAGTAGGGATATGACAAGAATAAAGAACATGTACGAAATGATTTTGTGAATGCAAATAGTGGCATGGGGCACTGGGCTTACAAATTTCGATGGTAATAGCCGTTCATGCTAGATTTCCATGTTGTTGGAGATGATATGTGACAAGCCATATGTTGCTTATCGAAATGCTTTAGTGAGTTCGTCGACAAACAACGAGGAAGGAACACACACACACACACACACACAGCTTTATTAATGACTTTTCCATGCCAAAAGGCATATAAGACCAATAAGAGTACATGTCAAGTATGTGGTAACCCTGGGAGCGTATATAAACATCTCCAAGAAAGAAAACTATGCATAAAAGATGAACAATATAACGGTAAACTATAAATATCCATAAGTGGGAATAAAAATAGCTACTCAAAGTAGAAACATATCATCTAGTACTACTGCTGAAGAAGGATGTGATAAGAGCTGTAGCAGGAGGTAGTATGAATCGTCGTCGTCGTCGTCGCCGTCTAGTAGGATGAGAACGGTGTGCTTTCATAACACGGCGGGTAGTGCGGGATGCCACATGACCGTGAGTGACACACTGTCTCTGATATCTGTGAGGTGGTGTATCATCGTCGTCATCATCTGACTCGAGGTCTCGGCGTGATCGTCTCCTAGAGAAGAATGATGTAATCTAAGCCTGAGAGCTAAACGTGGCTGGTGAACCGACTGGTACATATCCTGTCGCAGCAAGACCATCTCACGTATCATGAGCGCAACACAAAGAGGATCCTCATATGCAATAAGTGATCTGAGTGTGGTAGGCATGTCCCGGAACAGGCAGTGGTATCTCCCTCTGATCGCATAGTATATGGGGCATCTGAAGATGAAGTGCTCCTCGGACTCTACCTCATGTAAAGAACATAGCTGGCACAGCCTCTCCTCTCGTGGTGTACCCTGGAATCTGCCAGTCTCGATAGCCAACTGGTGCGAGGAGACTCTAAACTGTCCCAAGGTGAAGCGGAGACTGTGTGATAGTCCTGAAGACAAATATCGAGGTAAGACTGGGAGTCCAGCGGCATCCTGCTCCAGAAAGTGTATCCGGTAGTGATCAGGCTTAACCCCTAATTGGCGTCGCCAAGTACGGTCAAGATATGCTCTGTATAAAAACCGTCTAATGTACTGGTGTGTACCCAATGGGAGATCCATGACATTGATACCGAATGTCTCCATGAGGAAGTGTGATGTCTAGGAGAACCATGACAACCGGCACCCCTGAGTCTGAAGATGGTGTGAGGACATGAGTGCAAGCTGTGTGTATCTCTGCTCTGTATCAGGAAGTGCCCAAGCCCTCTGGATGTACGTGATAAGCTGGAAGGCTACCTCTATCTGGATAGGGGGGGTGGATAGAGAGAGAGAGAGAGAGAGAGAGAGAGAGAGAGAGGGGGGGGGGAATTTGCAAGGGGGTGCTATTTTCATGTAAGCTATGTAAATCAGTCATATGTTTAGCTATTTTTACATATTTGATTGATATTGCGTGATGTATAGGATAATATAGCTTGGAACATGATGTCATCAATCAATATTTGTTATTTTCCTAACACATTTTGTTCTTTCTCGTTCAGTACAAAAATTACAATGCATTGTGGATGCATGGAGAACACTTTTGTATGGAGCGCATTGATAAAAATAGAAGCACCTATGATTCTGGAGTCATGGCAAATTTTACCAAAGAGAATCGAGCAAGCACGACTGACACCAATTTACTCTCTTCTCAACTTGATTATTGTGGGACAATCAATGACATCCTCGAAGTTGGATTTCGGCAATTCAGCTTTTTCATATTTGATGTCAAATGGTTCAAAGTTATTTGCAATGATCCCAACGAAACTGTGAGGAAAGATGGGAGTGGTTATTTTGCCATTGATTCCACCAAGCTTTGGACAGATCAAAGCGATCCATTTGTTTTTCCTCAACAATGTGACTAGGTACGTATGTGTTCAAGTAGTCAATGCTCTATTTATGTCAATCAATTCATTTACAATATACAAAAATTGTATACCCAAGCAATTGTAACATAGATACTAATTATGAGTCAATGTTTATGGTAACATCGATCAATTACAGGTGGTCTTTCACCCCAACCATTTAGATCACAGATGGTGGTACGTGATTCAAGTCGCTCCTCGAAGTAAAATATTCTTTGAGGATAGAAATGTCGTGGAGGACATGACGCTGCCAACTAATGGTACCTGAACAAGATCGTGATGATGAAGTCGATGATACATTTTCAGAGGATATGCATGTTTCACAAGCAAATGATGATATTGAGTGTGAAACATCATCATCGGAAATACAAAGTGGCTAACTCAAAGTCACTTGACCTCTAACTCAAGATTGCCTACCACTTTGGGTTATAAATCCAACAATCCACGTAGGCTCGAATTTTGAAGGACCTTAAATCACTTTTTCTAACCTATAAGCGCTCTTTCACTCTCCTTGCATATCTGATTTCAACAAGACGAAACAACCATTAATCATGGCATTTGCTACATCAATTAACAAATCATTAATCTGCTAACTAGAAATAAACTAGCACATACATCAACTCTTGTACTTTATAAATAGATATAAAATAGGAAAAACAAAAACACAAATCAACAATACATACAGAGACAACAATTTTGTGTCCTTCTTGCATGCAATTAGAGCAGTCCAAAAAGACTGTCAAATTATCTTTCATCAAAATTTTGATCCTTACATATTTTGACAAGGTTTTAACCTTCACACGACACAGCTTCGCCGTCAGCCGTAATCACCATCGTTCTTGTCACCATCGCCATCAGCTTGTGAAGAGTAACTTATTAATAACAAAGCTATAGGAGATATCTAGGTAGAACTAGAGATAGACTTATTTGGTTTGGCGGATTGTCGCATGAGGATGCGACAAATGATAACAAGCAAATGAATAAGTGAGATAGTAGAATGTATTGCAACTTATTGTAATACTAATCACATTGCTCATAGATGCAATTGTACTTTATAACTTGATTATTCGACATCAAACAAAAAGTCGACGCATGTAAGTACACAAATTGTGATCATGATATTGTTGTGATACATAGTTTTCTATTTTCACTTGTGTCTATGGCCCCCTTAAGTTGATAGAAAATGAAATTCAATGTGTTGATAAACAACCATTTTCAAAAATACCATCCATTTTCATTCTGTAACATTCCAAGGCTTATATCGAGGGGCCTTTTTTTTCAACAGTGTCGGTATTGCCCTCGGTCAGCAGAGTGTTCTAAAACTATTTTGGTCTGCAAAGCACTGGCTTGCCTGGTACGGCTCTGATTTCTACTAGTTCCACTGCTGAAAACATCTGCTATTTGCAGTACGCCTTAAATATCTGTGCAACTGAACCAATTTTGTCTATCCCTCTTGTTGCAGCACAGCTGACTGTACTAGCCCAACAAGAATCTGTAAGATTTGATAAACAGCAATATCAACTTAACAAACTCCCCCTAGCCACTAGCACACTGTATTAACCACAAAACACTTTTTAAACCACCTATAGAGTTGCACCAATCAAAACACAATTTCACATATTTTTCGCCCCTCTTAGGCTCTTCACTACAAAATTTACTGCAATAACTTGTGTTGTAGATTGAGATCTTGTGTGCTAATTTTCCCCAAGTAACTCCTGTTGCCAGTAACACTTAACATTTGCATAAATTACTAGATTGCAAACAATAGCGTCTAGGTTTTCCACCAAAAGAACAACATGGTGTCATCCATCATCTGCAGATGATGACTTAAGAACTGTGTTGGATGGATTAACTCATTTTAAGAGTTATGCAAGATGCCATAAGTTATCCTAAGAACTATGCCGGGTGCAGTGAACCATTCTAAGAACTATGCTGGGGGTGAACCATCCTAAGAACCATGTTGGATGCGGTCAATCATCCTAAGAAACTACGGGTATAGTTAACAATTAAGAAATATGATGTGTAAAGCTAATTCCAATGCAACTGACTAATGGCAGGCCAGCCTTGGAAATCTTGGCCGATGAGTTGGTAACCTGGGGTAACCTGGGTTACGTGTGCCAGACTTAAATCATTAATCAAGTCGGAACTATAAGGCCAAGCCTTGTCAGATTATGTCACTACCTTGAGTCAAAGCCTGTATCCAAGTCAGGTAACCCGCTGCCCAGTTTATCAGTACAATTATTGTTTATAATGCTTTTTGAAGATTCCAGCATTCTGAAATGTTGGGGGCGCAAAATGCAGTTCCATTGCAGCTTGTAACTTTCAGGGGAATCAGAATGTTGGCTAAAAAACAAAATGGTTACTAATTTTGTTTCATATAATTAAATCAGCATGGTTTCAACTTTCTATTTCAATAAACTTAAATTAAGAGATATAGTTGCAAGGTTGCCAAAAATTAAGACGACTTCCTTTCTTGAAAAGTATTAAGGAAATAACAAAAATACAACTGATTTGCTGAGAAGGATGCTTCAGAGGATTTGGACTGACCATGCGTAGCTCTGCCAAATGTCGCTTCAATGCGTGCATTTCTCTTAACATCTGAGCTTCCTGTACATCACATAACCTCTATATGTTACCACAAGCAGTATGCATTTAGTGGTCCATTTTCCACCAAAACAAGGCCTTGGGCACATACATAAAAGGATCTTGGTGGGAATAAAGCTGCATGCCTTGATGGAAGCATCTACAAGGCGATTTCGCAAGTGCAGGGATTCCTCCTCAAGCATTCTGGAAGTCCTCAGCATTATTTCCTACGAGTTTCACAAAGGCCAAGATACACACAATGCAACACAAGAAACATGCTGAGAATACTTCACAACACAGATAAGACTCTCAAAAGAATCTAGTCATTATATGAATCTGAGGCTGCAAGTGGAAACAAACAGAGCTGGTTGTTTACTTATTGTGCTGTATAGGGAAACTATTTTTCAAACAAAGCTAAAATTTTTGCCTATGTAATATATGCTCATAAATTGGAGTACAACAGTTCCGACTTTACTACGTCTCACACTAATCAATAAGAAAGTCAGTTGCTAAGATGGAGACTGCGGTACCTGTTGCTGATAACTAGTGTAGTTACTGGCATTAGGGATATGTTGTGCTAAACCTTGACCATCCAATTGCAGCTTTGGATCCATATCTGCTCCTCTATGTCCTCTGCCAACAAGTGAGTTCAGAAGTTCAGTAAACATTTACTTCTTAATAGCACCTCTAATAAAATCACTGCACTAAAGTCAGGCGAAGAAACAGAGGTCCTAAGTAGGACAGTGAATAGGTCCTCTTCTGAAACCCACTGAGAGAGGTCCATGAAGACATAGACCACCGCAAAAATAGTAAAGAGAAGCCAAATTCAGCCCCAAGATGCCCAGAGTAACCAGGTCATATGCATACCTATTAGGGGAGGTTGATCTGGAAGAAGGTGAAGATAAATGTGAGATGCTGCCACTGTCAACATGGGGCTGGTTTGGTAGTTGTACATGCCTTTGGTTCCTATATGGATCAGTCATTCCATTACCTTGCTGTACCCTGGGCACACGCTCTGGCAAAGGTAGTAAATTACTTTGATAGCCTTGCGATGAATTGGAATGTACATTTGGCAAGTGTGAATCTTTATTTGCAGAACTAGATCTGCTTGACTGGAGATGGCCAGATCCATCAGCTCGTTGCAAATGATCAGCTGCCTGAGATCTATCAACTGGTGAAGGGCGTTCAGAAAAGCGCTCCTCAATTTGCAATGTAGCTAGTTGCTGCTCCAATGGCTACGGACAAATTTGACAACAAGATGTTATAGCTTGTGTTGCAAATTGCTACCACAAAGTCCAAATCTACCTTCACATTCAAGCAGAAGTAACAAACGTGAACAAACTCTATCAGACTAAATAATCACTGAACAGTTAAACAGAGGTAACAAAGAGACCTGAAATTATTAACACATTGTAGTCTTCTCATTAGCCATATACGTTAAGGCTCAAGACAGTTGAGTTAGAGCAACCACAAGTGACTTCCACCCAACAAACAGCCTCTACACAGACGCCCTCCCTATGGCATCTAAAAACTCAGTGGAAGAGGTTCGCTACCAGCTCTTACCTGAACAGTACAGATCTTTCTCACAAGCAAAAGTTACAGACTGACACCTGCAATGGTCCTAACATGAAAACAGAATGACTAAAGCAACATCTCTGTCACTAAAATTGGGCAACCATTTCCTCTAACACAGGACTATATAAGAAGGCCATCTTTCAAAATTTGGGTAGATAACACTATCAGTAGCCTCTGTCCTTAATCAGAGCTTCACACAAGATACAACAAACATACTGAAAATTTTCGATCTTTTTGTCTCCAAAATTTTATGAAAGAAGTTTCATCTGAAAACAAACAGGAACTGATCAACTTACACCATTTTGAATCTCTCGCAGATGTTCATTCTCCAACACCTGCAACAAAATGTGGGCAAGTCAATATCAATATTGAACTTCCGAGAAGGTTGTGCCACACTGAAAATTATCACAGGAACCTTCTACAGGTCCAGTAAAATGGCTAAAATTGCATGCTAAGAAGAAAGACATTTCAATTGTAAGTACATACTTTTCTGCAAAATGCATGAAAAAGCACACAGATGCTATTAGCATAACAAGCTTACACGATGTTGCAGTTCTCTTTGCAAACCTCTAAGCGCATGCTGCAGCAGGTCATTCTCTTCCATCTGCAGAACAGAAAAAGATACGCCATCGCCATAAATAGAATCAGTAAACTACATAGCTGTTTCCACATGAGAAAATTGTGAAAGCAATACTGGGCTCAAAAAGCTATAACTACATTCAAAGTGTAGAACTTGGTGAATGTGGGCATCAAAGAAATATGGGATAATTTCACCCCAAAATAAATCAAGAATGACTCAGAAACTTTTCCAATATAGAGCATCGCTACAATGAAGCTGCAATAAAAAAGTTGAGATGCCAATGTGCCGAATTTGTAATTTTGAACAATGAAATAGGATGTAAGTTGAACCCAAAACAGACCACAAATGCAAATAAATCAATGTTAATCCACAAAGGACCAAACGGGATAATATCATTTCCTAATTGGATGCAAAACAGCCTGTCTATGGACAAAAAAAGAGTCAAAAGTTAAAATGGCTCCAGCAAATCCTTTTGCCACCCATAGTTCCACTAGCAATGGAGAAGGAAAATGACCAATTAAAAATTAGACCTGTAGGATTTCTTTAGTAGGCATGCTGCATAGGTGACAGGATGCACTTATCATACTGCAGTCGGACACACACTATCTGAATCAAACATAAGGTGAATAGAAAACTCATTGAAGTACTGACATTAGCTGACATATGAGTGTAATTTAAGATGCTGATAATTGCATATATGCAGGGCACTACTGTATAAACAAAATGTATGTGACTTTTGATTTTTTTGTTTCCTCCATTATTTTCTGGTTTTAAGATTTGTGAAAAAACAGTGATCAAGGACCATGTTGCCAAGTCTTGGGAACATGTTCCATGGTCATGTTCCCTTGAACATTCCCAACCAAGACAAGTCTAAGAATGCATGGCATGTCCAAAATGTCGTGCAATGTTTTTGGAGAGACAAAGGTAATTCTGAACAGATCATGAGCACTATGTCAGAATTTGATGCTCAAATTCTAGATAGGAGTTAACTAATCATATTAGCACTCACAAATCAAGATCGCCATAAGAGATCGAGGAGAACTTGGATTAATAGAAGATAGAGCTATGTTCTCTAAAATGGAATGAAATGAGGTGGGGCACCAATCTCCTTATATAAGCTCTCTAGCCCTTGTGAAAAGCCAAAAGCATAAAGTAAAGGCAAAAAGCTGATTGCTATAATTACTATCTAATTTGGGTAAAAACCCTTATTGAATTGCTAAGTAATAAAATCAAGTTCTAACCTAGAAGTAGTGCGCCCACCTACATGCATGATTAACTAACTTGACTTTAGGATTTTATTATATACAAACATGGCCCCTAGAATAGCTTGCAGGCAGAATAATTATCAACAAACACCAGAAAGTGACTGAGTTTTCATGGGTGAACAAGTTCTAAAACATTTCTCGCCCTAAAAGTACTACACGGAAATTTCTTCATATGATGTTTCCCTAAGACACAGCCCTCACAAAACTTGTGCACAGAAACAACTTGAGGTAAGCCTGTAACCATGTTGTATTTCCTCAAGACTTGTAGACTTTTGTAATTCAGATGTCCAAACCTATGTTCTTTATTTCAAAGATCAAGTCCAACAGCTGAAGAAATTTCATTTTAAACATAGTCTAAAATATGTCTACAATTCCATGCACATAATAGTGTTTCTTGGTACAAATATTCTTAGAATATCAAAATATTCTAAAATACAACACTTCAATCAACAAAAATCTCTAGGAGATCCATCAAGTCTTAGACAATTATAACTCAATCCTAGTACTGCAGTTACTCTAATGAGTTAATAGCCCCATTTCTAACATATCATGCAAGATATTAGCAATCCATCTGAATCTCAATAGATTTAACTGTCTCCTATAATCCGGAGATGAACTTACTCACTCATCCAATATCCTCAATACTAGCACGATGGCCCACCACTTGAGCTTGAAGTCTATACAACCTTCCTACAAGAATGCCCTCAGCTACTACTTCATTGTCCTTCCTTTTGATGAGACATCACTCTTCATCAAACTGAACAATCATATGTTGCTTCGTAATAGCTGAAATTGAGAGTGAGTTCTTGATTCATGGTACATAAAGCACATCCTTTGTCTCCAATCTTTCCTGAACTTTGAAGGTAGTTGAACCTGTACTTTTCCAACTCCCTTTATATCATGTGTACTTATCTCCCAACTTCACATTTGATCCATAATCTAGTTTTTGAAAACTGGATTACCAATCTCGCCTAGGAGTCATATGCCTCGATGCACCTGAATCAATAAACCAACACTCCTCTTCCTCTGAGAAGTCACCAGAAGATACTAATGCCAAAAACAACTAAGAGTCTTCAAGATCCAAAGCACCTAATTTTGTATTTAGTCCTTCAGCAAAATTATCATCCTACTTCTTGCTAACCTTGTTGTGCCAGCACTCCTTTGCATAATGCCCTGACTTTCCGCAGATAAAGCAATTTCCTTTTCGAACTGCTTTCTTTCCACCTTCTGGTTGATTAGATTGATTTTCTTCCCGATCTTGCTGCTTCTTCTTCTTTTAGTTCCTTTTCCCTTTGCCATCCTTCTTGGAACTTTGCTCTTGCTTCCTTGCTGAGAATGGCTGCTCCTTGAAATCATCCATGTTGACAAGATTTTGTTGTCTCATTTACTCCTTAGCAGTATAGCATTCAACTCATCAAAATAAGGCCTCGTCTCCCGTAACAACAACCTCATCACAAAGTTCTAATAAGCCAAAGGTAAAGTATTAAGCATACTAGCACTGAATCTGGAACACCACCTCCAATTGCGATAAGTTGCCCTGTCAAATCCTTCACCCGAGTAAAGTAGTCCGTTACTGATTCACCTGTACCCATCTTTAACGTATGTAGCTTTAGTAAAGAACAAAATTCGAGATTGATTTATTGTCTCATACAAATTCTTCATAATATCCCAAACCTCCTGGGGTCCAGGAGCATCCCTAATGTGAGGTATAATCATACCTTTAACAAACAAGTTCATAATAAGATGTACTTTTCTCCTTTGCCTCTAATGCTCTCGCAATTCCCTATCTGTAGTAGGACGTATCTCCACACCTGTGACAACGTCCCAATATTCTCGATCCTGGAGAAGATTCTGCATCTTGAACTTCCATATGCTGTAGTTTGTACCATCTATCTTGCTAGACTCCGGCAACACAGCCTGCCATAATACTGATTGTAGCAACTGTCAATAACCTGAATTTCCACAATAGCAGAACTACAAGTCAGCGATCCAGCAAACAAACAGATTCAGGTTACTCCACTTCCAGCAAACAGTTGCAATGATTAAGTCTTGTAGGCTACAGCAAACAGGTCAGTAGATCTGATCCAGCTCAACGAACAGATCCAGACAGCAATCAGTCAGCAGCAATCCAGGCAGCAATCAGTCGGCAGCGAGGCAGCGATCCAGGCAGCGATCAAGAACATCTGCCAGACAGCAATGAGTAGACAGCCAGCGAGCTAACAACTCAGGTCAATGAACATTGCAAAATCAGGTCTGCAGCAGACATCAAACAGGTCTGCAGCAGCGATCCAGCAAGTTTCAAGCAACGATCAGATGTAGCAGCCAGCGATTTGATTCAGGTCTGCCCGCAATCTGATTCCAGCGATCCAGCTCTTAGGCAGTAGTAAACAGGTCAACAATCAGTACTCAGACCTGCAAACAGGTCAGCAATCAAATATGTATATCTTCTCCGACAAACCAATCTTCTCCTAGAAGATTCATGTTGTCCTCTTGACAATGTGAACTCCACATGCAGCTTCAGCTCCTATAATCAGATTGCACACTTGCAAACAATCTCTCTCTCACGTAGGACAGCTTCCAAGGTCACAAAGCCTGCTTGTTGTAAAGCTGACTCAGGTGCACCCACTGTGCCCTATAAGACTCTAAGGGGTGACACTCCCATAGCAAGTTAGGAAGTCAAGGACTGAGCCTCCGACTTGTGGTGAGCCAATCAAGTAGTCACACATCATTAGCTAGCTCTGGAGCTCGAGTCATAGCCTAGTTAGCTCTTGGGACCCATGTCCAGGAGCCAAGTTGATTCTGCCCGCCGGGATGGCTCCCGGGACCCATATCCGAGAGCTAGAGCCAGGCTTGTCAGGCTTAATCAGCAAAATAAAAACTAAGACCGGAAAAGCGTGCTTTACCAAAAAGCATTATATTTCAAGACAAAGGGGGCTCACCGAATCACACCAGAACTATAGGGGGAGTCCGGCAGACAGAAACTTGGGCAGCTCAACTAGCACCAGGAATCAACTCCCTCTACCAGCGTGAGTGAGCCAGGCACAATGCCCAACATGTGTTGGTGGCCCCAAAACCAGTCAGTCTATGTATGAATGTAACGTTTTCAAGAATTAATAAAGTTGATCCTTGGGGATGACTACCATTTCGGTTTCGCCTAAGGGACTAGTCCAAGTGGAAGGACCCTTACTACAAACTTTTTGCGTCGCTGGTGCCTAAGGGTCCACGTCACCAACATGTGGCCCGCCGCTATGCCATTTGGTCAGTTTGGCGACCACTATGCCTTGGGTTTTCAAGAGTGACTTGTCTTTGCCTTCGGTTTCTTTTGGGGACGGATTCTGAGTTGTCTTTCGGGTTTGTTGGGATTCCAGTTTTCCTAAGTCTGAATGGTTAGGCATGTTGCATTGGCTTTTCAGTAAGTTCATGACGGATGGATGTTAGACTTAAGCGTGTCTTGGGGAAACAGCTCAAGTCCCAACGCCCTTTGAGGCGCCGGAGCAACATGTGGTATCAGAGCCGACTAGTCGGTCAATTACACGAGTCTCACAGGGATGGCCATCTTTTGGGTCTCGTCAGGACAGCAGTTGTGCAAGGTGCGTCCACAGTCGGGGTGGTTGGCAGAACGGGGGACTTGATGAACAAGGTGTGCCCTTGAGGTGTAAGCACGGTCAGTTCTTGTGGTTCGGGCCTAGTGTCGTCTGCACGTAGGACAGATGAGGCAAAGTGATTGCAGTTGAATTAGTTATGCAACATTCTTTCTGCTCACCAACGATGGTGCAAGGCTTGCTGGTCATATGTATAGTAAAAGATCCGTCACTTTTTGTTGCAAAACCCTTGGTATGAGATTTCCTCACTAAAACTTGTGAATACATCCTTTGTGAGGCTAATTGGCTTCTCAAATCTCTTGTTCTAAGGGCCACCTCTCTCGAACAAGTAGGCAATACTACATGCAAGCTCCATAATGGACAATTCAATCATATAATCATTGACTATCGTTGCTATATGCAAAAAGAATCAACAAATTTGATAGCTCCTTCACCAACCTTCCCATTCTTCAAATTTGACACAAATCCGACCGTAGCAAATCACTACTCTGCACCTCAACAAGGCTCTAATACCTTGATATAGCACTCACAATAGCCTACAGTTTGAAGAGTAACCACTTTACATAGCTCCAAGTCAGCATATTTTAAATGAACTATATTGGTCTAAAGTAATGTACTAGGCATCATTTCTACAGTGGTACATTATAAAACATTAAGTATTTATCAAATTGTTCCAACCCTAGCAGTGCTCGATGTTAAACCCTTTCCGTGCCTCCTTAATCGGTGCGATCAAGAGGGCACAGAAGGGGCTTGGATTTCCAACCGGGTGAGTATCGGTGTACTATCGGTCTTCGATCCAATAGGGAGAGTAAACATGATGATAGGAGTGGGAATCTAGGCTTGCTAAGGTTGTCAATCTTAGCTTCGGATCTACTTGTGGAATAGCCTAGATTTGTGCGGCGTTCATCTTTGATGCTTTTTCTCTTTTGGTCTTTTCTTGGCTTCATTTCTCAAGGGAGGTGAACGGTGAAAGAAATCCTACCTATGGATCTTAATGACCACTCCATGATTTTCTTAGTGAAAGGGAGAGAGAGAGAGAGAGAGAGAGAGAGAGAGAGAGAGAGAGAGAGAGAGAGAGAGAGAGAGAGAGACTAAAAAATGAAACAGATAGAGTTTTATTAGGAAGAGTAGAAGGAGAGGCAATACAAGGGAAATGGATCCCTCTTATAGATTTGAGAGGTGAGCCCCCTTCACATTGATTGGCTACTGAAGTTCCACCAGCTTCGTCTTTTGTGATACTGTAGTCGTTTGAGTCTGAGGTGACCCTGTAAACTTTTTGGATTTGAGGATTGTCGTGTAATCCACTTGCCTCAAAACCAGGTGGCACTAAAATTTTCCGTTTGTAGTGCATCTTGAGCAGATTTTTCTGATAACATGGTACATGCTGGTCCTTCTAAGCTAGTGCCATTTTAGCTTTTTGTAATTGCCTCAATGGACAATCTAGACATGGATGGTTGATGCCGCATTGTGAACACCAAGGTAAAAATATTGTTGGATCACCTCGATGTGAGAATTCTGATCAATGATGTCTTCCATCACATCCAAAACATCGTACCATGCACAAAATACCATCCCCTCGGAGGTGATAAGCATACACATGTAACAAATATCCCTTCTCACTCTCCACATTGTAGAGTGGTAAGCTATTCTGGTCTTCAATTGAACTCGAGGACATGCCTGACGAAATTACCAAGACTTCCACTCCACCCAACAAGTACAGACCTGTGTGGATTTGTTCTCCATCGCCCTTGCTCTCCTCCTTGGCTTTTCCCATCCTCCTTGCAAATTCCCACCTGCACTCATAAAAAAAATTGCAAATAAAGCATCCTCCCCACTTTTTGGGAGGAAAAATGAACTTTTTTCCTCCACCTCCTCCTCTTGAACGTACAATTGTACCAGTACCTCCTCCTAAGTCTAAGGACAAGTCTTAGAGGAGTTCTAGGGGCTTCTTTGGGTCATAAGGCCAAGACGTCTTGGGAGGTGACCCAAATATGGGTGGGGACGTGACCCAAGTGACCCTTGGTTGAGGTGGCATAGGGAGGGTGGTAACCATGTGGATTGAGGGTAGGTGGCCCCCATATGGGGATGCCACTTGTTTTTGGGCCCATAAGGCCCGACACCCAGCAAGGCCAAAAGGGAAGGAAAAAGGTGTGGGTGGGGGGTAAAAGCTCCATCCTCACCATTGAGGAGCTTAATTGTGACCTAGTCTCCTTGAATTGTTGTCTCAAGCTCCCTAAGCCACTTTGTAGCGAAGCTCTTGCCGTTTTTCCTTCGTTTATTACATTAGTGCATTGTGGATGTTTGTGTGGTGACTTTAAAAGTTAAATGATTTAACCATCAAGAACATATATCCCTTACATAGTATCGATGATCTAATGGATCGGCTTAATGGAGCTAAGTATTTCTCCAAGATTGACCTTAGATCAGGATACCATCAGATAAGGATTAGGAACGAGGATGTTCCTAAGATTGGATTTGGATCCGGGTACGACCATTATGAGTTTTTAGTGTTACCTTTTGGACTCACAAATGCGCCTGCCACTTTCCAGCAGATGATGAACGGTATTTTTCATCCATATCTGGGAAAGTTTGTGGTGGTGTATTTGGACGACATGTTAATTTATAGTCGGACCCTTCAGGAGCATGAAGAGCATCTTCGTAGTATCTTGGATCTTCTAAGACAAGAAAAGCTCTATGCTAAGGAGTCGAAATGTGAGTTCTTCCAAACTAAACTCAAATACCTGGGCCATGCCATATCTGATAAAGGTCTTGAAATCGATTATGACAAAGTTCGTAAGGTACGAGAATGGCCGCGACCTCAGACAATTCGTGATGTGAAATCCTTTTTGGGCTTCACAGGATATTTTCACAGGTTCATTTTGGACTATGCCTTAATAGCATTGCCATAACGAACGTTCTTAAGGGGGTGAAGAAAAATTGTAGCCGCAGAAAAAGTCCTTTGATAAAATGGACTGATAAACTGAATGAGAGTTTTGAGGCTCTCATGCACTGTGTTTCTACTTCTAACCGACCCTTCGTGGTTGATACGGATGCTAACGTCTTTGCTGCAAGAGCGGTCCTTTATCAGGATGGTAGACTAGTTGCTTTTGAAAGCAAGAAGCTGGATCGTGCTAGGACAAGGTATGCGGTGATGACTGATCACCAATCCCTTAAGTACATTTGTGATGCCAAGGACCTTCGTGGCCGTAAGGCAGATGGTCGGAACTCATTTAGGAGTTCGTGTTCGACATTAGGTATCGTAAAGGTACGTTGAACAATGTCGCCGATGCCTTGAGTCCGATTGAAGAGATTAATCAGTTATGCTTTGTTGAGATCCAATCTGATTTGTATCTTTCAGTTCGAGATCTTTGTCGAACCGATGGGTTTTTTGGTCGCATTTGGCTAGATGTCTTGACGGGAATTTCTAGATCTAGTGATAACCTTGGGAGGCAAGATCCCAAGCAATCCCGAAATGACAAGCTACTTGTAGACTATTCCATAAGGAATGGCCTGCTTTTCCGTAAAGGTCTAGGCCTCAAACGACGTTGAAAATGCTCAAAAATTAAATGAGATAAAGCCATCGGAAGTAGTAGAGGGCGGCCACAAGGAGAGAGAGGCATGGACAGAGTTCGTGAGTCCAAGTGAAGAAGAAGCCCACATTCACCAAGGGTCATGATTTAAAGTTGATTTGGTGGCCTAGATGGAGTTCTCTAGTTTCAATGGCCAAGATTAACTTAAAGGAACCTGAAGTGCCTTGAAGAGCAAAACTGCCTTCAACTTCATTAAAAAATTTCAGTTTGAAGGGACCCAAGGCCCAAAATTGCTTGAAGAGAGAAGTTTCTTCACTATGAAGAAACAGTTGATTTTCTAAAACGGCCCTTATTTTCACCTCCTTTAACGGTTTTGGACCAAACGAAGGGCTACGGACTCCAAACGAAGGGCACCCGGACTATACCTGCAAGTACGGTACCACAAAACAGAGTGTTGACCATGGAGAAAGCGCTTAATGGACGCCAAAAGTAATTTTACCCCCTTTGGGAGCGCCAAGGTAGGAGTGTGTGCCTAAAGGCATTTTGGAAATGGAAACCATCTTGGCTTCTGATTTGGCGACAAAGCGGCGAGTGGCCTAGTAAGCTAAAAAGCGCAGGCCTTATTTTTTTGACACCACTATTGGCTTCGGCATACCTCTTTTAGCCTATAGATAGAGTTTTAGGCATTTTGGAGATGGCAAACATGGGAGAGTCCATTTTGAACGAAAATACCAAATTGGACGGGATTTCCAACTATGTTGTGTGGAAGTTCAAAATGAAAAACATTTTGATAGAGAAGGACATGCGCGCAAACACCGCCAAATGAAGCGGACATCAAAGTGTTCTACAGGAAGATGAGAAAACCCTCTATCAACTTATCGATGAAGGACCACATCATTACCCACATTAGTGATGCTATGACACCAAGACAAGTTGTACTAAAAGAGCAGTTCGAGACTTGAAACCCATCAAGAATTATGTTTTTGAAGTCAAAATTGAATAGTGCCCGTATGGAGCAAGGGGAGCACATTCAAACTTATATGACCAGAATCAAGGCAATAAGGGACAAACTGCATTCCATAGGCGAAAGCATACGTGATGCTGAGTTGGTGCACACCACATTGTGTGGCATTGCAGACTCTTATCAAATGTTTGTGAGCTGGGATAGCGTCAAGAGAAAGACTACCAACCTTTGACGAGCTCACAGGAATCTTGATGCAAGAGGAACAACGACAGGAAATGGTGAAAGCTCGTCGTCAAAATACTGATGATCACGCACTTGCGGCACGCCAGAAAGAAGGCAAAGACAACGGCAAGAAAAAGTCTAAACAACAGTTTGCCAAGACTCAGGAGGAAGAAGGGTCATCCAACAAGACCAAGAAGAAAGACAAGTGCTTCTATTGCGGAATCTTCTCGACGAAGGTGAACTCGAAGACTCTAGCATCTTTATATCATCATTGTCATCCAATCAAGAGGATCAAGCTTAGTACATTGACTCGGGAGCCACAAGACACATGACAGGTAATAAAGATTGGCACAATAGCTTGAAAGAGTTGGATAATGGAACGTCTGTTTCACAAGCAAATGGTACGTGTGCAAGATCAAGGGGATAGACATTGTTTTCATCCAACTACCTGATGGCAAACGCAAAACGATCAAGGAGATACTTTACGTACTAGATTTGAAGAAAAATTTACTTTCATTTGGAGTCATTACTGATCAAAAGTTGAAAGTAGAATTTGCCCACGATCATTGCTTTGTGAAGGATATGAACCAAAAGTTCAAGGTCATTGCGGATAGTACAAGGGAGCCCAAGACTAAATTGCACAAGTTGAATGCTACAATTAAGGGGCAATATAGACTTATCTCGTCCATTCCATTGCAAACTGAACTATGGCATAAAAGGCTTGATCATTTGAACCTGGGAAGCCTCAATTTGATGAGGAAATTGGAAATGGTGAGACGATGTGCAAGTCATGTGTATATGGGAAGTAGCATCGAGAGAAATTCAAGCATGGTAGTGTTGGACGGCGAAAAACATCTTGGATTTGATCCACACAGATGTATGCGGGCTTATGAGGATGATGTCCATAGGTGGAGCGCATTATTTCATCACTTTCATAGATGATATGTCTTATAAGACATGGATATACTTCTTAAAGAAGAAATTGAATGCTTTTGCCACTTTTAAGAGCTTCAAGGCAATGGTCGAAAATCAAATAGGTAGGAAGATCAAGGTCCTAAGATCTGACAGTAGAGGTGAGTACAAGTCTACCGAAATTAATGACTTTTGTGACCAATGTGGGATCAAAAGACAATTCACGCAAGCTCATACTCCTGAACTCAATGGTGTAGCCAAGCGCAAGAATCGTATGATTGTGGAGAGCGCTAGACCTATGCTTGTTAAGACTAAATTACCAAAGGATTTTTGGTTAGAGGCATGCAATACTGTTGTCTATCTTCAAAATAGAAGTCCTACCATTGTTGTACCAAAGATAACACCTGAGGAGGCATTCACGAAGAAGAAGCCAAAGGTGAACCACTTGCTAATCTTTGGATGTAAGGCCTTTGTACACATTCCTAAAAAAGAGAGGCACAAGCTTGATGTAAAAGTTGTGAAGTGCATCTTCTTAGGATATGATGATTGTGTGAAGGGCTATAGATGCTTTGATCCATTGGAGAACAAAATGCATGTTAGTCGTGATGTTATCTTTGATGAATCTAAGATGTACAAAGATGAGGATGCTAAGAAGATGGACACACCAAGTGGCAAAAATGGTACAGTGAGAATTGCTCTTGACGATGGTCCATTTGTTGACATTCCTGATGATGGACAGATGGATGCACCTCATGATGTTGCTACTCAACCCCGGGAGGTAGGTTGAAGAGGTAGGGATAAACCATTAGGTGCTAAGAGGATTGAAGTTGCAGGTGACAAACGCAAGGAGAAGGATGTACCATGGGATACATTTTCACCAGGAAGCCGATCACCTGACAGGAAGCTCCCCAAGTGGTTTGAGAGATTCATGGAGAGTCGTGACATGGATGACTTTCTTGAATCATCCATCCAGGGAGAGCTAAAAGATCAACAAGAGAGAGGACACAACCTGATAGGTATGAAGCAAATTATGCTCTCTTATCTAGCATCATTCAAAGCAAAGAACCTTCCACTTATGATGAAGCGAAGGATGACGACATTTGGGTCAAGGCCATGGAAGAAGAGATGGAGTCAATTGCTAAACATGGCACATGGGACATGGTGGAACCACCAGTTGGTAAGAAACCCATTGGTTGCAAATAGGTATACAGGACTAAGTACCATGCAGATGGAAGTATAGCAAAGCACAAGGTTGGTGATCAAGGCAAGATTGGTGATCAAGGGTTATGCGCAAAGTAAAGGCATCGACTATGAGGAGACCTTTGCACCAGTATGTCTGTGTAGATAGTTAGCAGAAAGTTTGATTTCCTTACCATGACTAGACCAGATATCTGCTATGTTGTTGGTATTGTAAGTCAATTTATGGCAGCACCTACGGAAACACATTGGAAGGCAGCCAAACGCATCTTGTGATATGTCAAAGGCACTTCTGATTATGGCTTGGTGTACAAGAAGCAAGAAAGCTCAGCTATGTGGCTACGTGGATGCAGATTGGGGAGGTGATTGTGATGATCGTAGGTCTACCACGGGTATGTATTTCAGTTTTGTGGCAGTTGCTTTTCAGTTTTGTGGCAGTACGAAGCAAAGTACAGTTGCTTTGTCCACAACAAAAGCAGAGTAAAAGGCAGTGTGTAGCGCAACACAAGAAGCCATTTGGTTGAGGCAAAAGATGGACATGAAGCAAGAAAAACCTACAACTACACATAGCGACAGTCAGAGTGGCATCCTGTCAGAGTTTGTCGACAGCGGAAAGCAGCAACATTCCGGTCCAGTAGACTCACTCGCGCAATGTGCAGACATGCAGGCCACCCGCCTCTTTCCCACTTGACCCCAAACGGGCTAGTACTAGGGGACAAGGGTATTATGTCTACTTTCAACTTAAATGTGGGTGATGTTTTAGTCTCCATTTACTTATGGGACAAATGCACTCTTCTGGTGCATTTCACGATAGCAGCCACCTGTGCGTAGCTTGCCCCTCCAACACCCCCACTCAAGCGAGCACAGGGTGAAGTACACCCCCACTTGCTCGTATAGGACCCCCACTTGGCTCTGATACCATGTACAAGACCCCCACTCGTTTGTCGACAGCAGAAAGCAGCAACATTTCGGTCCAGTAGACTCACTCGCGCAATGTGCACACCTGCGGGCTGCTCGGTCCAATAGACTCACTCGCGCAACTGCGGGCCGCACGTGGGATCCCATCCCCACCGCCTAGCCACCCGCCTCTTTCCCACTTGACCCCAAAAAGGCTGGTACCAGGGGACAAGGGTATTATGTCTACTTTCAACTTATATGTGGGTGATGTTTTAGTCTCCATTTACTTATGGGACAAATGCACTCTTCTGGTGCCTTTCAAGGTAGCAGCCGCCTGTGCGTAGCTTGCACCCTCCAACACATTCTGCTGGCGAAAAATCTGGTGTTTCACGCGAGAACCAAACACATCGAAATTCACTATCACTTCATACGTGAAAGGCTGCTAAGTAAAGAAATAAATATTGTTCATTGTAGCATAGATGAGCAATTAGCTGACATTTTCACTTATCAGTGGATTAGGACTAGTTGGCCTCGCCACGAGGCAAGTTGACAGGACACGCGTCCCGTCAACGGCAACCTGGGCCATGCATGAGTTGCCAAAAAGAAAGCCATATGTACAGTGTATTTTGGTTTTTGGAATACAGTTGAGAGCGCTTTTTCTGTGTATGTTATTGTCTTGCATGATTAGTGACCATGTTTCAAACAAATTTTAACTTTGGTAACAGACTTGGTGGTTCTTTGTGGCTTCTCGGGCAAATATTGTTATATGTTTATGAAGCCTAAACGATCTAGGTATACATGGCAAGGGATTGGGATGCCGTAACATTTTCATCCTTTCTTTGTAAAATGGAGTTCATGTTTTAAGACTTCGCAGGTGTAGTCTATATAAAGTTGAAGATTGCGTAACATTTTCATTCTTTCTTTCTAAAATGGAGTTCATGTTTTAGTACTTCGTGGGTGTAGTCTATATAAAGTTGAAGATTGCACCTCTCCTTTGTTATGTGGCGTAATATCCTAGACTTTACATCGATGTTTACTTCAAAAGAAGACCTAAAGCTTGCAAGGAAAAGAAAGTAGCATGCACATGTTCCATGACTTTGCAATTAATAATGGTGTGGATCGACAATGGGGGGGGGTTCAAAAATCACTTTTCCATCAATAATCTAATTTACAGGCATCGTGCAGTATAATTGAATAAAAACAAACAAAGTTAGCACAGAGAAGAATCTGGCTAAAGAGTAGCAACGATTGCATCAGTTACAAAAACTAGCTTCAATAGACCCCTCACCTGATTGCGTAGTGCGAATTCTGCTGCCTCAATGACTGGCACAAGCTCTTTGGCGGGCGACTGAGGATGGGCCAATGCTATTTGTTGCACTGGCTCAACTAATTGCTCAGCGAACCGTGAGACACCATTGCTGTTGATTCTTCTTTGAGTATTATACAGCCCATCCGCCGTAAGACCCCCTTCATATCTATTGAGTAACGGGCTAGAATCCAGTGGCCTAGGAAAATAACCCATGCTGGCCATGCTCTGAGGCTCCCGGCCGTACTGGCCAGTTTGCATTATGGATCCTGAGTAAGCCATGGTGTGCTACTGTGCTCTTAGCTATGCACGTCGAAGCGACCATGACTTCATTGCTGCAACATAGACACGTTCATTGAAACAAGCCAAGTACATTCCGACAGTATCATCACTTTCAGCTTGGAAATTCACATCAGAAGACAGCAAAAGCGAAGTTAAAGAAAGCAGCTTATGGCCTTCATAACCCCAGGCAAGACAGCAACCACGATCCAAAATGCCCGGGCTTTGACTCGTTGGACTACGAACACGTATAACCCTCAATCTGAGCACCCTCCCTTTGCATTGAATATGCCTTCAGACTAAGCGGAAGAAGCGAGCACCAATAGTTTCACATACCAAAAGCGTTCAAGAAGTTGTAGACGTGGAATACCATGCAGCAGGAGGCAACAAAGGATGGATGCCACTTCCAGAGGACAGGTGACTAGCCTCTGAGGATCATCGGCTAGCCCTGGAGCAGAGAGGGTTTGCAGGGACTTAAATAATGTCAGGCTTACAGGGGCTTGTTTGGAGGAAGTAACAAGGCTAGGGAGGGATAAGAAAAGGTCGGAGCATCATCTGCCAGAGCGATCTTGGAAGAAGCAGCAAGGCTAGGGAGAGATGTACGGGCATCAGCAGGGAAGTGTCGTCCTCTAGTCTTGTTGGAGCTATGCTGCCACAGCGACCTTCACCCTTTCTGTGTCGTGGCTGCTACTTTTCTTGATCCACCGGAGCAATGCAGACATAAACAAATCTGTAAAAGTACCTTTGAGATGTTGGTAAGCTTGAGGATGAAGACGAGGATCAGAGCATGTGTGCTTGGAAATTCCACATCAATGTAAGCCTGCGTTTGTAAACGAAGATCAGATACAGCAATTCCTCATTACTGATGCTGATTTTTTATTGGAAAATTCGTAGCTAAACCTGTTTTTTGTGTGTAGATCGCGGTTTTCGGCCAACCATCGCACCAAATCTTGAGCAGAAAATCGAGATCCCGATCCTCCTGCATCAGAAATAATGAGATCTACAGAGCAGTAATCGATTGGCAGAAGAAATTTCGATAATATTTGTCGCCAATCAGAGTTCTACCCTCGCCCGCAACCTTCAAAAGGCAAACAAATAGCGAGGAACCGAAGGTCGCCCCCATGGACCGCGTGACAGCTGTGTACCCAACACAAATAGCTTCCTTCTTACCATCGGATAAATGCAGTATCCAATGGTACAAACTTTGTAACTTAACCAAAGTTGAGTAGATAGTTAACCTTGCTCTATAAAAAGATGTTCAAAAAAAAAATTCTGATGTTTTCATTGTGAAGGAAATTTGGGTCAAACTCTTGAGTGAGACCAGAACTCCTCCGAAGTCAATTCAAGTCAAACTCTTGGGCGAGCTCGAGGAGAGGAATTGTTAGCTTTGTCATGACGATGGTAAGTTACTTTGACAATTGCTTAAAATTGAGGTGTCACACATTGTTGAGTTTGACCATTAAAATGAGTTTTTTTAATCCATTAGTTATTTTGAAATGAAAGTTTTCTTTGTTTCATTTTTCAATGACTTGAATCATGCATAAGGCAAAGCTTCTCGCGGTATATCAATCATCTTGTTCTAAATCACAATCTCTTATTGCTGTGTCTTCTAACAATTTTCATGCTTTTAAAGAGAGAGAGAGAGAGAGAGAGAGAGAGAGAACTCAAATGACCTCTAGAAAAGCATATTTATGCCATGCAAGTCTCTTTTGCAACACTTGTCTAGTACCCCTAGAAGACAAAGCTTCCTCTAATAGTCAAGAAGCAACTACTCAAGTTAGGTGGAGTAGTATGGTGCTTAACAATAAATAGGACATGAAAACTTGTTGGAAATACATTACTTTTTACTCCAAATTCTTTTAACCCCCACCTTCTATGGCCACATTACCATTAGCTTACAACATTTCCAACTCTTTCAATTTTTTAGCAATTAAATAATATGCAAGATCCATGAACAAACAAACAATTATCTACCAATCTACTCTAAGTTCATAAACAAACTACAAAACTAATCTACATCTTGAACAGTTTGCATTTCGACACGCAAATATTGCACATGGTGCTAACCTGCATAAATACATGGAGATTCGTCACGGTTGAAACAATACAAGTATGCATTGGATGACTTCAGTGACAATTACATATTCAATGACTATCATCATAACCACGAATTCTATGAATTCAACCTCTTGGATTGTCCAGACCCAGACAAATACAAATTCTATGAATTTCACCTCTTGAGTTGTCTCAACAAATATGAATTCTACAAATTCAAGAACCTCTTCGATTATCTTGACAAATATGAATTCAATAAATCCAACGACTATCTCCAACATCTACAAAAATGAGCATGGATCTTGTATATAGTTCAACCTACTTAGATCAACATAAATCTTGAACATGTTTTAGAGTCTAACTTGGAACTTCGCTAGCATACAAAGTGGCAAACTCAAAGTCACTTGACCTCTAACTGAAGATTGCCTACCACTTTGGGCTAAAAATCCAACAATCTTGAGTCCACGTAGGCTCGAATTTTGAAGGACCTTAAATCACTTTTTCTAACCTATAAGCGCTCTTTCACTCTCCTTGCATTTGTGATTTCAACAAGACGAAACAACCATTAAGCATGGCATTTGCTACATCAATTAACAAATCATTAATCTGCTAACTAGAAATAAACTAGCACATACATCAACTCTTGTACTTTATAAATAGATATAAAATAGGAAAAACAAAAACACAAATCAACAATACATAAAGAGACAGCAATTTTGTGTCCTTCTTGCATGCAATTAGAGTAGTCCAAAAATATTGTCAAATTATCTTCCATCAAAATTTTGATCCTTACATATTTTGACAAGGTTTTAACCTTCAATCTTGTTTAAGATTTTACACTTGATGTACACATTCTACTTGGCTCTGATACCATGTTAAATTTACTGAATTTAGGACCTCAATTGGATCTACAATCTATCCACAAGAGGTTTTGGGTGCCAATTAGATAGTTCAATCACAATTCTAATGTCTAGATCTAGATCTAGATCAAAAATTGCATCTAATTAGCAAGAACAACTTGATAAATGATCAATATAGTTCAAGAGCGGCCTCACACGTGTGGAATACTATCAGTGTATGGACAATGAGTAGAGATTACAATACATTACCTATTGATAGCATACAACTCAAGAAATCACAACACAAATAGCGAAAATAATAAGGTTTTGCACCAAAATCAAGATCTCTCATCAAATCTCATATTCACAATAATGATCTATATATAGATCAAGTACATTTTGATCTGGTATGCTGACTCAATAGGTCTAGCACGTATGGGAAATGACACGTCATCTAGATCAACCAATAAATGCAAGATAAGCCCCCACCTCTTTGAATCCTAACTTGTTGCCATTGCCTTTGCTTGATTTGAGGTGATTTTCCTAACTCATAGCAACTTGCAAGATCAACTACTATTGATATTTTCCAGATATATACACATGTGGGAACAACCTCTCACACGTGGGAACCATGTCTCCTTCACATGGAAATGCATGATCAATCAATGGAATGGTGCCACATGGCAATTTTCTACTTGACTAGCTTCCAACTAGTTCATACTTGAGTCAATCAAGACAAATTTAATCTAACTAAATCTAGATGCATTTATGACTACCATCCACACATGGGAACAGGCTCCACACATGTGGGATCAAGTTATGTACAAATCAACTTAGATCTAAAAGCCAGAATTTGACAATTTTAACATCAAGTGAGTTGCTAGTGAGGCAAATTTTGGGAAAGAATTCAGGGAGAGCCAAGTGGTACAATCTATTACAAGTCATTAGGAAGATGGGAAACATTGGTGGATTCCTTCTTGAATCTAGTGAGAGATTAAATTCTACAAACTACTCAATTTGGAAAGAGAGAATGGAGTCACTCTTAGTGCTCCAAGATCTCTTTGATATTGTCCTAGATGAAGAGGATGAGCCTCTTGGAGGACAAGAGTTGGTCAGATACAAGACGAAGGCAAGACTAGCACTTCATTGCATCAAAATGAATGTTAGTGGTGACCTCTTGAAGGAGGTAGCCTCTTGAAGATCGGCCAAGGAAGCTTGGGATTCTTTAAAAGCTGTATATGAATCCAACAACACTTTATGCTAAGAAACCAAATCTTACAAAGCATGAGAAAAAGTGATGAAAGTGCACAAGAGTATGTGCTTAGGATCAAGTCTCTCAACAAGGAATTAGTGGAGAGAAGATTCTAGATAATGCACTGGCAATTCAAAAGACACGTGGTGGATTGATAGTGGGGCAAGTTCCCACATGACTTATGCAAAGGACTTTTTCTCAACTTTACACTCATTCAATGATGCTAAAAAGTTTGTCTTTACTGCAAGTCTCGAAGAGTGTGGGATAGATGGTGTTGGTACCATCTATTTGTGCCTAGAATCCTCAAAAAGTATGGATCTACAAAATGTTCTTTATGTACCATCAATCACCAAGAATATGCTAAGTGTTGTCAACTTATGGAAAGTGTTTTGAATGTCCACTTCAAGCATGGTGTTTGTTCCATTTTGAAGAATTATAATTGCATAGCAAAAGGATTTAAACAAGGAAGATTGTTTAAATTGGAAGCTTATGTTGGTATTAAGCGAGGGCTTTCTAACGGCACTGTAATTGTCTCAATCTGAGCTGCCGTTCAGAAGTTACAATATTTTTTTACAATAGGCAATATCGATTCAGCGCACACAAGCACGACCTGTGGTACTCTAACTGGTTGTCCGCGCGGTGAAACGATATTAGTAAAGATACATGCAATATCGATTCGACGTGCAAATGTACGACCTAAAGGGATCTTTTTGGGCTTTCACGTGTTGAACCGATACTACTACAGTCGTTCCAAAGTTACATAGTTTTTATGTAATCCGTACTAATATTGGTTCAACGCGCGAAAGCCCAAAAAGATCTCGAGAGGTCGTACATTTGCACGCCAAATAGATATTGCATGTATCGGTACTAATATCGTTTCAACGTGCAGACAACCAGTTAGAGTACTAGAGGTCATACTTGTGCGCACTGAATTGATATTGTATGTTGTCCATACATATCGAATCAACACGCGAACAGCCAAGTCAAGGACTAGGTGATGTACCTGTGCATGTTGAACCAATATTCAGGTGTGAAATTCGAACGTAACCTGAACATAAAGTTTTTTTTTATGGTCATGTTTGTGCTTATGTAGAGCGAAGCTTCGAAGATAATTGCCCTCGTGAGTTTTCGCGAATGTATCGTATCTCTAGGTACAAAATTCGATGACCATTAGGCTTTAATGATAGACCATTCATTACTTTTCGGCGTAGTTCTCTTCATTACTCTAGCCTCCTAATTAAACTTAACTGCAACAAATGTCTATTGTAAATTATTGCATCAAAACAACTATACTTCAAACAACTTATAGAAGCAGTCGACTTCCAATTTGTCTATGAAAATTTTAACAATCTTGTTTACACATCCGCCTGTTCCAACGATCCATTAAAAATCACCATGGCATCTGTAGATGACTAAAAGATATTTGTAAGGCAATTAAATTCCATAGTTTTGCAGTTCCTTGATATTCATGCAACACAAACCATATCTTGAAAGAAATTTACTACTATATACCTTCTACTACCAAGTTATTTTACCCTTGGCAGTATAATATAGATATTTGATTTGAATTCAAAAGTGTCGTCTTACAGATACTACCTAAAATAAGGGTTAAACCTTATAATTTCCAAAAAAAAATAGAAGTTCCAAAACATTGCAATCCAGAATGGCATTTTGATGCAGAATAGATCCATTCAATGTAGCCTCAACTAGAAGCAAACAAAGATGGGTACCATGTTGTAATATTATTATTCGTGGATGTTTATAGCCCCACGTGTCCCGTTGCTTCCAACTTCTGTATTCGTCGAGGACGGGAACGTAAGCTGGAAACAAGGATCTTCCTTCTACTCGCCATTTTTTTTATCAGTCAAAGACTGTTACTCTGTTCCTGGGAACGACAGGCCAAAAGTGTTGGAGTGTTTTATGTTGGAGTTCAGTCATGCACGCTTAACTAATTAATGCCTGAAGTTAGAGCTAGTTGTAACCACAATTGTTAGAACTCAAAAACCGACAACCAAACGGTACTGGTTTCCATTCTCTCTCTACATAACCTCTCTCTAAAGTCAAACTTCTTAAAGGGCCCATTTGGGCCCATATTTTTCCTAATGAATTGATTCGTTCATGAGCTGATATTTTTTTGGTCATATAGACTCCTCAACAATAAGAGATGTGATTTACGCTATATAATGTGAATTTTTTTTTTTGAATGCTTTACTTTTCAGCAAGATATTATTAACATTTAACAAATCACCATCACGATCCTTCTTATTTTTAACTTTTGTGTGTTTGACATCGTTCTCAACTCATAATTTTGTTTTTTCTATTTGCAATTATTGCTTGGTGAGTACACATGCAATTATGTGTAGAAATTCAAACAAGATATTATCAAAACAAACCTTACAAGGGTAGTAAAATGTGATCCAAAGAATGATAAGGCTTATATGAAATCAAGAACAATAATGATATCCTTTTCTCCAGAATTCATTATTATGGATCATAAAGGTATTGCATTTTATATGAGATGTCTATTGTTGAAAAAGAGTTCAAATTGAAGTGAGCACAAAAAAATAGGATTCAAAGATATAGACCAAGTCAACAGAGCCATGGGCAAAGGATTCCAAAGGAGTGTAAGATCAAAAAAGTAGCTGAGAAGAGTTCAAATTGAAGTGAGCACAAACTATAGGATACAAAGAAAGAGACCAAGTCAGCAAAGCCACATGTAGAGGATTGCAAGATTAAAAAATAGTAGAAATGGAAATCACTATATTGAAATGAACATTCTATAAATATATATGGTTAGAACAAAAGATAAATAGTTTAATAGACACAAAGAAACACATAACTCTTTCATATCATGGCTCTTCTATCACCTTGATCATTCTATCTAAATTCTTGCATTTTGTTACTTGTTCCTACCTTTTACGTATCTGCAAGACAACAAAAAGGTGTGTTATTGAATATTGAATAGAAATATAAATTTTCACTATTGACAACCCACTGCACAGAATCAAATCAATCAGAATTAATAAAGACTTGTCAATTTTTCATGAACAATAAACCTAAACTATCCAAGAAGATCGTATTGTATAAGGACATCTCTATTTTGATATAGTGAAGAATCCACTTTTCTTCCATCTCAATAGTAGTAATAAGCTCATCATCATATATAAATTTGGTTTCTATTAGTGTGTCCATTTTGTTCCATGTCTCGATCTAACAGTATCCATATTGTACCACTCTTTTTTCATCTTTGATAGTTTAAATCAAGACTCTCCATTTGTCTTTGTCTCAATTTAACTTATGGTCCCGACTTTGTACATAAGCTCAAAGAAAACAAGTAAAGTGTAGTATAAAAGGTTATCGTTTCCAAAAGAGTGCAGGAAGGAGTCACAAACTATTGTTGTAAATAAGGACTTAACAAAGAAGAGCAATAAAATTATTCACATTAATCAAAATGATTCTATAACAATGTTGTCAAAAGTAATCCATTCATCACTATCAAAGTTCATAAGTGAAATAATCTCAAGATTTTCAAGCCTCCATGCATATCTGAAATATAAGGTGGGTCATAAAATTATATACCGCTATCAACAAGTTATTTTGGAGATCTTCTCTTATATAGCAATTTTTCTATATCTAAATGTATGACATCCAATCCAATATACCTACAAGTAATTGTGTGGGTTGTGATTCATTTATGTTTGCTATATAGAAGTCTACATGATAGAAAAAGGTAATGAAATTCTAAATAAAAAATTAAAATTAGTTGGATAAAATGAAGCTAAAAACATTGATATACATACTCATAAATACAATCTTGATGATTTTTGATGAATTGAATATTCAACTCACAATGCATACAAACATTTTGAGTTAACACCTCTAAAATGGATTTTCCTCTTGGAGATGCTCTAAAGTCAATAATTCTAGCTTTCTAATAGGATCTAGAAGATGATTTTATATCGAAAGCTTCCTCTTGATGTGGATGCATCAATACCCAATAGTTCTTGATTCATATTCAGTTTCTTGCTTTGTGGAGAATGACAAGGTTTTCTGTGAAGAATGATAAGGTATATCGTGGATCTTGGTCTTCTTAATATTGCCATGGTTTAAATCTCTCTTTGCTTGAAAATATAAAAAATTTGATCATAAACTGAATTCATTTGCACCTAGTAGTTAAATGTGATCACAATGACTAACCAATGTGATTAATATCTAAAATTAATGTGTAATTGTGGTCTTGTATAATCTATGAATGTAACTAGTACGGTCTAGCATTTGAACATGAATAAGTTGGTTTTGGACAATGTGGTGAGCAACACAAGTCTACCAATATATGTGCGAGAGCCACCAGACAACAATTTTAAAAATTCAGAAATTATAAACTAATTTGCTAGTCCTAACGCCAGCTATGTTGCCTAGATCTCATTTTAAGTGTGCTTATTGAGCCATGTAAAAGTTAAAAGATAAGAAGAAATAAATAAAGTGTATCTCCTGAGAAGGCCCTATTCAAGTTTCAAATTTCAAACTTTTGTAATGAGATAGTTATATCTAGAAAATCATGGATTTATTAGCCAAGGTTCCGTCATTCAATTCAAAATTTGCTTCATGGCAATTTGTACTAGGTTTAACTGATGATCATAATGAATGCAAGAGGAACATGCTTCACACACTCAATGACATGATTCAAATCATGAAATATTATGATAGTACCATAGAAGCATCAAGAAAGCAGTTTTACAAGAAAGTCCACCAACATCCAAACCATAAAAAGAAAATAAAAAATCAACACCTCAAATAATTGAAATGTCAAGTGAGACTAGAGATTAATTTGGTAAATTGTGATTGAGATTGTTTATTTAGTACTGCTTCTTTTATGCCAAATGAGTTATTTTGTTTAAAAGACAAGAAGTTAGTACTTTATTGAGAAATTGATCTATTTTGAACTTTATTAATTCTCATCTTGTGCAAAAACTCAACTGCCAACTGAAGCTTAGACTCTTTGAACATTGATTGTGAGAAGCTTTTAAAGTGGGTAGAGATAAAGTTGCTGCATTTTTTGGAGATAAGTATGTACAACCGGTTATCTCAGATAGTCTCTTTTTTTTATAAAAATTGTTAATATTTATTTGCCATGCCTATTTTAATTTTTTTTGAAATGTATCTAAAAGTTGATCTTTCTAAAGAACTTAACTTTGTGAATTTAGATCAAGAGAAAATTGAAAAGAACAATCATAAGTACATCTAGAGATGTATTTCCATCAAAGTTACCTCTTAGTCTACCACCTACAAGATCAATAAATTGCAAGATAGAGTTAATTATAAATAGTCAACCTATCTCTAGATAATCTTATAGGTTAACTCAAAAAGAGGAGATAGAGATTACTAAAAAAATAGAAAATTACTCAAATATGGTACACATACAACCCAAGTCGAATTTGCCCTGGGTGCCGGTACTTTTTTGTAAGCAAAGAAAAATGAAAGATTTCGCATGTGTGTCAACTATAAGAGATTAAAAAGTAACTATTAAGAATAAATACCCTTTGCCCAAGATGGATGACCTTGTGAATCACTTAGGGATAGCTTAATGTTTTCTCAGAACTAGGTACCCTAAAATAAAAATTCATGCAAAAACAATGTTGAAAAAATAAGTGGTTTTTGGACACGATCTCTAGTGATTATAGAATCCTAGTATTGTCTTTTGGCTCGACGAATGCTCCACCAATGATTCTTAACATGAAAAACGATTTATTTCATCCATATTTAGAAAAGTGTGTAGTAGTATTCTTAGATTATACATTCGTCTACAATAATATGCTGAAGGAACACGTAGATCATAACAAAATTATTTTGCTAATCCTCAAACGAGAGAAGCTTTACACTAAGAATTCAAATGTAGATTATTTAAAGTTTATCCTGGTAGTAAAATTTTCTCGAAAGAGATGAAATTTAATGAGCATAATTGCTACTTTTTTTTTTTGTGGGTTTATTGTGTGCTATGTTATGATTGTGCACTTGTTAATAGTCTATTAAAGGGTAAAAAAAAAACTCCAAGGGAGCAATCCTCCCAAACAAAACGTTTTTGCCTAGAAGCTCAACATGTTTGCCTGGAAGCTCGTTGATCAACGAGCTTTCAAAAAAAATTTCTTTTTGCCTTGCATCTAGTTGTTCTTGCAACTTAAGGGGTCCTCATCACTTTTTTT
The DNA here is from genome assembly GCA_029204225.1 of Diphasiastrum complanatum. Classification (NCBI taxonomy): domain Eukaryota; kingdom Viridiplantae; phylum Streptophyta; class Lycopodiopsida; order Lycopodiales; family Lycopodiaceae; genus Diphasiastrum; species Diphasiastrum complanatum. The sequence continues at coordinate 30,179,023 of CM055103.1, read as the reverse complement.
CACAGAGATGATTAGCCTTGGCAGAGTTCATTGTAAGTAATACGGAAAAATGTAGTCCACATATCGCGTGGAACAAAGAATTAGACCAGTATCTTGAAAAACTCAAAAATCTAATTACCTAAATTTCTCTGTTACAAATTGCAAATCTGTAACAAACTTGTGTCATGAGAACCAACACGAGGGATATTGCAATAGAAGCAACTCTATTGAAAAATTAATAGGCCAATAGCGTTTGAAAGCAACAAATTTACAAAACGCAATCGTCTTATATAATTTAAGAATATGAATTATTTATTGTAATCCATACATTCAAAGCCTGAAGACATTATACGCATGGTAGTAAGTTCATAATGTCTATTGATCACGCGCCTCTCAAAAACCATCGCAATCATCATATCTTAGACATCAAAAATCCCGTTAGGCTAAATTGATACAAAAATTTGATCGTGAGATCTAATATATCAAAGACAACACTAATCAAGTTGTGGATGCCCTCAGTGACGCAGGTTAATCAAATAAAGTTTCATTCGTCCAAACTTTTACAAATAAGAACAAAATGAGACAAGTTCACGAGGTCCTAGTTAAATAGTAAAGACAAGAAGATGAAAAATTTTCAGTCAAATATGAAAAATTGTTCAGACTGGATTAAATAAGAACGAAATTGAGACAAGTTCAAGGGGTCCTAGTTAAATAGTAAAGACAAGAAGATCGTAGAAAAATATACCATTCAAAATGGAAAAGATTGTCATTGTGAGGAGCCCCCAAAGAATTTGCTTACAAGAACACGATATAGACACCTGTGGAGCCATACCACCCAATCAAGAAGAAGCCCAATACAACCACAATGTGTGAATCACATGAGAGAGGAAAGCAAGGAAGTTCAAATTTGAAAGCCAATAATGAGAAGTGTGAGTTTTTGCAAAAGGTATTTACCCTCTATGAACACATGTGCATGTGCCCATGCAACCCCCGTGCATACTCTAGTTATAACTGATACTTGTCATCATGCATGAAATCCCCACACCATGTGCTCTCAAGTTTCAAAAGCACACTGAGTAATAAATCTTCCAACTTTGCTCCATCTATAATTGAGATAGTTGTGTACTAAGTTAGGGTTGTAGCTTTTGTGCAACGCTATAACTAAGAGAACGGACTATTATTGTGGGAGTTGTCCAATATAAAAAGCATTTATCAAATCTAGAAGTGACCCAACAACATTCATATCAATGTGTACAAACTATGGTCTTGAACACTAGTATTTGGATTGTACAGTGAGGTTACAATAGGTCATACTAGCAAAATCCATCATGGTAAGGCATGCAAATTGCCCTAAGGCAAACCCTCTCAAGTTGCACAAAAAAGAAATATCAACGCTACTTGGCTTTTAAATAGGTGTCAGCCACGCATACCAACTAACAACTAGAAGTGACATCACAAAAGAGCTGGGCACAAATTTGATCAAGCAATAAGCAACTATAAAAAAAGAAAAATTGAATAAAAGATTTATCAAGGCCACCTAGCTTTGAGATAGATGTTAGTTAGACGTATTAATTAAACAAATAGAAGTAGCGCCACAAAGAATGATTTCTATTCAGCTCGATGATCAACAATGAGAAACCAACATCCAAAGCAAATGTATTTCATCATTCATAAGACCATCTCAATGTCAAACTAGGTTTCACCAATACTAACAAATTCAAATTCAAGGAGTACAAGCTGAACATGGCACATAAATAAGGGCCAAGTGCCATTGCTATGAAAGCCACGACAACAACTCCATATTCACTATTATTTTGGCTTTGTACAATTTTGTGAAATCGAGAGTGACGATCATATATATAAACTTTTGTGCTTATTTAGGTAGAAATGAACAAGGTCCAAATGGGCAATTTTCTATTTCTCAAAAAAAAGGTTTTGTGAGTTCAACATTCATTATCTTTTCTATCATACATGTTTGCTTGTGTCATGCTCCTAAATTTCTCAAGCATTCAATACAATACAGCTAGCAATATCACATCGTCATAATCTCATAAGTAATGAGGCTACAAAGTAGCCATGATGTTCAGTTGTGGACCTTTTGTAATATGCTCATATATCTTCTAGCTTATACATCTTCATGTCCCAAATGCATCAATTTCCTATGCTCTTTAGATGATAATTATAGCATCAGACATCAATTGTTTTTTTTTTTTTAAGTCCTTAGTTCTAGGACACATTTTTGTATGCCTCCTAAACCTCATTGTTCTTCACTTTTAAGTTGTGAGTTCATAAGGACTTACTTTCCTCTCTTTGAGGTTAGGAGTTCAATTTCCATTTATCATACAAATGAGGAAGAAAACCTCCTAACCTCAGCAAAGGAAATGCAATCCTAATTGACTTGCCATTTACTAGAGAACAAAGATTGCTATAAATTTAAGTCAGGCCTAAAGCAACTTTTAATCATTGTCTATTTGTTGCTCATGTATAGTAAGATAGAACTTGATCATTATCATCTTACCAACATTGGTAGCATGCCACTATTGTCATGGACATTTCCAGCCTAGATTATTCAATGTCATGAATGTTTTATGAACATGTTGGTATCACCTCCTATCTTAGTAGTTATAAAATCTAGGCCATCATCTCCTTCCACATTGCCATTGATCTGTGAATTACAAAACTTATTGTAACCCCCTTCTCTTTCCAGGACCTCTATTGTAATTAGATTCAATAAAACACCGCTATTAAATTCAGGCTTTTGATTCATAAACCGTCCTCCCAAAATATGACATTATCTCCAAGCTTAATTCAGAACCTTTCTTTAAGTTAACTTGCTAGCACACAGCTATGACACAGCTATGTTTTAATATAAAGACATCTTCAATCAGAATTCAGAATGTTCCCCAAATCTTGCCAAACACTAGTTTTCCTTCTTGCAAACTTGCTCTCAAACATAAGGTTTTCATCAAAACACTCATCCTTGGGGTGTCAGATTCCTCTAATTGCATCATTATTTAACTTAGTTGTTACAAGCAATGCATCTTTTTCCAAGGGGGCTCGAACTTGGGACCAAAGACTTTGAAGACCAAGCTAACCAATTGGGCCAACTCCATTGGATAGTTACGATGATGCTATTTTCATTCACACAAATTTCCTCTTGTCATATGCATGTAACTTACATCTAAACCACTACTTATTGTCATTAAAGGATAGGCATCTTTGATATGCTAGATTCAACTTGATAACATTCTCAGAATGAGAAACTATCCGCAGTAGGCATTTCGTTGTGTCCTCCTGAATTGTACTTCAAATATAAATATCTACAAGCAAGCGTAGTCCATTCATTTAAATAAATTTGCAAAAAGGATTGAGCTACCAAGGTTTGCAAAAATCAAACCTTGGTAGCTCAATCCTCTTGCGAAGTTGAGTATGTCGCAGCCTCGAAAGTGGCGAATGAGGTAGTGTGACTTCAAATGATGTTGGAGGCAACCGAGATACCGCAAGAGGGGCCAAGCACGATGATGATGGACTCTCTGAGTGCCATCTATCTGTCCCAGGATCCTGTCTTCCATTCAAAGACGAAGAGTGCAAAGGGAAAACTTAATGTCCCAACACCATTCACAGGTGTGGCAAATTTTAGTATCCGCAAGAGTGCTCAAAATGCATGTTTCTATGCATTTGCAATATCTAATAGGGATATCTGCTGATGAAGCTAGTGAAGTGGCATCAATTAGCTGAATATGAAAATGTATAGATGTCCTCTTCTCTATGTGCTGCGATCTACTTAAGGCTCACCAGAGAAACAATCTCAGGATTGCATGAAACATAAACTAAACATGGCCATGGTACGTCAGACACGACAACTACACATAAGGTACAGTTATTTGTGCCATGAACTTTTATCATTAAGCATGCTGGCTTCATAACATGAACATTTTCAAAGAAAAGCACAAAGGATGCTTGCTTTGATTAGGATCACAAGCCTTGTTGAGTACAATTGTCCAGTGTAGTGCATAATGGTAAGGCGTCAACTATCCCATTAGACGAGCAAGTATTCAACTGTGGCCTAACTGCTGCGCCAAGCGTTCATTCTTACAACCTGTGATAACTCCATTAGAAGTGTGGAATTTAACAGCAGAAGACATTTTACAACTCAAACATGACAGACTGTCGACAGGGGACTTATTTCACCACCAAGAGGAGCCTATTTCTCTTTGACAATAATGTATATCACTGACATTAACCAGGTCACATAGAGACCCCACTAAAAGATTATCAAAGCTAAAAGCCATAAGTGACTAATATAATCAACATGATAATATAGAGTCTTGAAAATCCAGCTTGTTCATTGCTAGAACAATTCTTCAGTATGCTCATATCGGAAACCAAGTACCCCACCATGTTCTTTCTCTTGACATACAACATCGAAGTTATACACATTCACCAGAAGTAGGTATCACACTCAATAAGTGGCAATAAATCCATGTTCAGCTGTTTTCATCGTCACAAGTTTGAACAATTTGCTTGGCTTTCATATACACACATTCTGATACTTAAAATAATAAAAGGTCATAGCTACGTGACTGCACACTATTTTGTTACCCAGTTATTAAACCAATTATATCCAATAATGATTTTACTTTTTGTTCAACGACTACTCCACCCCCAAATATTGTGAAAGTTCAAACCATAGACCATCCAACTGAGGATTCAACAAACCAACTATGAAGTAGATATGCATTATGCACAGCACTTCTCAGCAAAACATACTGTTTCTATAGAAGGAAATCCAGCAACACTACATAACAAGAATACCCGTCATGGCCTGCAAATGAATTGTGCAACCTGCAAGTTGGACCACCACCAAACTGTACATAATAAGTGGTAAAGAGTACCTGTGATACACGCCATGCTAATGAAAAAATATATATAACCAAAACTTCCGTGAGAAGGTGGAATATATGCTCTCTCTAGAGAAATAACTCACATCGGTAATCAGTTTGTCTCAACCTATGTGCTACATCACGTTCCTCCTATTTGTGTCTGAACACCGAAACCATACTCAGACATAGCTTACAGCGTGCAGCAAAGCCTAAATACTCACAAAAGTAATGACAAACTGCATAACGTTAACTTCAACAGATACTAAGGTAATTAGATTGCTCTAAATAAGGTACTTCTTGGCATTGCATTAATAAAAAGAGAAGGCGTTCCACGTGAAAATTCTTCCAAAACACTCAAGAACATGGGCTCTAGAAGATATCTAAAATCCTGAATACGAAGGCACAGTAGGATATGTGATCTGCCTACCTCTCTCAGCAGCAAACTTCTCGATCACAGGCATAATGGCCCTTGAGACGTTTCTTTCTTATAATGGCTCTTCAAGTGCCACAATACTTGAAATCATGCCAATACCAATTTATTACTCGGGTTTAGGCTTTGATACTTTCACATAAGGGAGTCCCCAAAAGTAGCAAAGTTGGGGCGACCAATTAAGCTGTTGAGCTCTGCAAAACTGCAAAAATGCGTTTGAGAAATAAGAGTTAAACCCCATGAGCACATGCCATAAAGCATGCCCCTGAGGATTCAAATAGAATGAAGATAGTCTGCTGCATAAGGTCAGATCAGCCACCCAGCAAATAACTCCCAAAACTAGTGTGAGAATATACAAGTGTGCCAGTCGCCTTGCAGGAGTCCCTTTAGAATGTATATAATACTTGTACATCCGAGGCAGACATATTAGAGCTAGAAAAATGTAGTGGATCAGAAAACCTAACACAAAACGGAACTGGGAATGCAGAACAGCAAAAATTGTCCCATAAATAATAAGAAAAGTTGGCATTGTGCTGGTATAATGCCAATCTGGGGAATAGAGCACATATATGTAAAGAAGCATCGCCCAAACCATTGGTGTTTCATCACTCTGCTGCTGACTGCAAAAACGAAATTCAATAGGGTTACTCTCTCTCTCTCTCTCTCTCTCTCTCTCTCTCTCTCTCTCTCTCTCTCTCTGTGAAAAAAACTCTCCCCCTTTCACTCCCTCCCTGTATCTCTCTAGCAGACTAGAATGCCAAATAAAGGAAAACACACAAGCTGCCAAGTATGCAGTAATACTTCACACTCTGCCAATCCACTGCAGGCCAGCCATACTATTAAGATGTAAAAACATTCTCCTCATGCTTCTTACGATTTAGCAAATATGCTGATTTATCATTTTCTAAAATGAGAAGTACACTCCGCAATAGCAGAGGCAAGTACAGAAGACCTTAGTCCTTTGCTGACATTAACAAGAACAAAAGCATTGAATCAGCTGTGAGAATGAATGACATTGAAAAGAAGTCAAAAACATCAGTATCATTGATGCCATAGATATACTCCACCCTTTTGAATCGAGGTTGTGCTTAATAGTAACACCTTTTGCAAGTTGCTAGTGCCTTCTGAGCTGTACATCAATGATTCTCTAAGTGGAATGATAATGGTATAAGCCCTAACTTTTTTATTTCTGAAGGTACGAGGATGTATTGACCTCAGCAAATTAACTCAAAAATCTTTCAAACTTTCAAAGACCACTGGTAAGTTTGGTAGCAACTCGTTCCTACTGCTAGATCACCGCAAAAATCGTATCCAACGCTTCTATCCAAGTCAGAATTGACAACAAGGGCCCACGCCTCAGGACTCAGAACCGGTGGTATAACACAATTTTTTCTCATTAGTCGAAGGTACACCAATCAGCGGCATAACCATTGGGCCCGGGGAGCTCAACTCTAAACTTCATCAGTCCTTTTAGCAAGTCAGATCGCTGCTCAAGAACTTCAAATTGTATTGAATAGGACAGCAAAGAAAAAAGTACAATAACATAAATGGTTATCTCCACACAAGCTGGACTCTCTTACAACATATACCACACACATTCTATCTCCACCTCTAAATTTGGACTTTATTTCTACTTTACAACAGGTAGTGACCCGGTACAAAGCTTATGAACAAATTGGCCAACTAGGTTTTTGGCCAACCGCATGCAGTATTGAGTACCACAATGCAATACCGCAGGCGCCACTTGCTTTAGTTGAATGTTGTCTAGCAATCTTCTAAACCAAATGGCTTCATACGATACTTCAGAAGTAGCCCTATATTCAGCTTCAGCAGAAGATTATGCCAGTGTAGGTTGCTTTTCACTACACTAAGAGATTGCACCAGAACCAAAACTAAAGGTTTAACGTGTGGTTGATCTTTGATCGTCTTTGTCACTGACCCAATTTCAATAATTTCAAGTCTTTGGAGCATAGTTTTGGGAAACGTTTCCTGAGTGAGAAACCCCCGGGAAACGTACCCCCCTCAGGAAACAAGAAACGGGAAATGGGAAACGATCATAGTTGCATTCCCCGGTTCGAATCAGCCGATTTGACCGGTTCGAACCGGCTAGGTCAGGACGATTGTTTCCCATCAGGGATTTCCCAGGGGAGTTTCCCATGTTCCGGGAAACGAGATGTGCTGGGAAACGTGTTTCCCAGCCAGAAAGGGACGGGAAACGCGTTTCCCGAATACTGTGCTTTGGAGTCATTATATTGTATCCCGTAGCTTGTTGTGCCTCTTAAGTATCTCAAAATCCTCAGCTTTTCAATGAGCCTCTGCAGGGTTGCTCATAAAGTGACTGACCACCTCAACTGTGTACGCTATGTTTGGTCTCGTTGTCAAACGAATCAAGAGCCCACAAGTTGTTGATAAAGACTTTTATTACATTAAATGAGTTATTTTCGTGAAATAGCTTACCACTTGCATGAATGCAATCCCTGGTGGGTTAACGTCTTCCTCAACAGCCTCTTCATAAGAGCATGGCTCGCCTATATCGTGAGTGCAAAATTGGTTTCATGCCATACTCCTGGCAACTTCAACCATCGATCTATTCTTGCATTCAGCTACAGTCTTTTGTTGAGGATGTTCAAAACAAATACCCTTATTCGATGTCATTGGCTTTACAAAAGTCAACAAATTCATATATTTGTAAACCCCTCCTTTATCTAATCTTAGTTACTTAATTTTCTTCTCTCTTTGATTCTCCATAAACTTTGACATGCTTGAAGTACTTTTAAAGCCTCAAGACTTTTGGCGTAGAAACAGACCAAAGCCTTGTGAAGTCATCTACAAATGTATTAACTCGTATGCCCCCCTTGCAAAACCTACATTGAGTTGGTCCACAAAAATTTGAACGCATCAACTCTAACAATTGCTTTGCCTAATCTGAATGTAGGGCATAATGTAACTTATGAACGACAAATCTTTCATTATCAGATTAATACAACCTGTATGGCTACTGACGACCTTTGTTGTTGGTATGGCTGTTCCCAATTAATCTTCAATTGCTCCGAGTATAGGCAATTCTAAAGCCAAGTTGCAATTCAAAGGCAATAAAGTAAAGCCAAGTTGCCGATTTAGGTCTTGCAACCAGAGCTAGTCAACGACGATCGGTTCAAGCCAAGTGGCTGATTTCAGTCAAGTACCTAGTTTAGCCACTCCAACTTCATTCGTTTACATTTCAAGCCTTGCCTACTGGGTACCCTTCTTCCTATAGTATTTACCAATCCACATTCACTTTCTCCACATGTTAAACTTACTACTTCCTAAGGTTTACTACACCTAGGGTTTCTCAACATTTTCAAGAAGCACACCATAAAAAGGTGTTGACACACTTTAGATAGATAGTGCTCTCCTTGCTATTTCAAATATAAAATTTGGCCAGTGGATGTGTGCTCTATAAGGAAAAAGTAATGTTATAGAATCTTTGCATATATTCATGCAAACCTGATATGGTTGATCACCTATCCGCCTTGTTAGATCTAATGATGTGATTATTTCTTTGAACTGATCACTTTGTTGAAAAATCCACCTTTCCCAAACCGATACAAAGTAGAATGACGACTTGCTTGTTGTGTCCATGCATAAAGTACCTGTTCATAAACCAACTCCCTCTTAGAAACGAACCTTTCTTCCTAAACTGAATTTCCCACACAGCTTGTCACAATTGTCACTTGTAACAATGAACTTATCATTTGCCACCATAATAAGAATCTGTGAAAGAATGAAACATCCTCTTGACTTAAATATCGATTTACTTAGATATAGACCCATAGTCTATATTTCCCATACAACTCCCTCTTAAAGCTTGCACCTTTGTCGATTCCAACCTCAACTTAACCTTGTCCAATCTTGACCTTCTGAAGTTGACCTTCCTGTAACTTCCAACCACTTGTATAAATAGTCTTCGTGCTTTGTCTTGCATATAACCCTCCTCAACTTGCATGTGATCAATCTCCACTTGTATGTGATTGCCTTGTTGTACTTTTCAACAAAAAATTTGATTTTTGTATCAAGCTGTCACAACCTGTGAATAAACACGTTTTTAACGAGCAATTCTTCTCCAAAACTAGTGATCCGGTAGCGAACAAGTCTTCTCCAAACTCAGCTAACTGCCTGCAGATCCAGTGAACTAAATCCAAACTATAATTATTGAATCTTCTTCTGATCAATAGCGAACAATTTCTAGCGAAGATGACCTTCAAATTAATAGAAAATCCCTGTAGTGATCTTGCAGTAGTCCAGCAATAAAATCCAACTCAGATGTTGCAATAGCCAGCAAACAATATTCCAGCAATATTCAACGAGCAACCTCAGTTGTTCTCTAGTGAACAATCTCAGTAGCGTGCAACAAACTTTCCACAACACATCAACAAGTCCTATAGATTTCCAGTGATCTGAGTAGCAGATTACCAAAGATCTGATGTGTAAACTCTAGCCAACTAGAACAGTATGTATCTCAATGATCTGATCTACAGATCTGAAATGAACTTCTCCTATCATAATGTGCACGTTGCAGTGACTTCAATAAATTGATCTCCAGCGATCCTCTTCCTCAATTTAATAGTTGTCCTTGCTGCACCTTGTGATTTCAGCAGCCACTGCATCGGATTTCTACGAACTTTTCCTCGCAACAATCTAATCTCCAACAATAAGACTTGAGATCTAAGGCAGACTTCGAAGTCTCCTTATGTAGAGAGATGAGAGCTCTTACCCTTGCAGCATTGAATATCCTCCCACAAAGTTGCCACCCTTGTAGACAAAAATCGAAATCAAGAGCCGGCTAGGGACACCACCTCCACACCTCAAAGATGGTCAAATCAATCTTCATGTGATGATTGATTCCGTTCGTTGAGTATCTCATTCCCTCAAATCTTGAACTGAAGCTCTGATACCATGTTAGAAAACCAACTAGCTCATACAAGTTACCGAAGACAGGATTCCTATTGTTGTTAGACAATAGTCATTAGACAATAGTCATACATATGAAAGAAAACACAAACAACAATGATGAAGAATAATGACGAGATGTACTCCAACTATGTCCCATAGCAAATGGACTAGGGCTCACTACATACTTATATACTTTGGCATCAAGTCTATATGCCAATAATAAAAAAGTAACCTAAAAGCGATTGCCTAATAGATGTCTCTATATAAGGTAAAAGAGCTCAGCACCTATCTATAGCAAAACTTGTGCTCCAAATGAAGCACTAGAATCTCGAACTTGAGTCTAACTAAAGTCTAAGTTGTTGGGAAAAGAGGGAGAAAGAGGGTTAGTCGTGTGTGAGAAACGAAAATAGCTCGAAAAGAGAACGAACACGAACGAGAAGCGAAACTCGAACGAAAAGTGTTCGTGCGCAGCGGAATGAGCTATACGACTCTTTCCCTAAGCATGACTACGCCTATCAAAACAAACAGAACGTTAGTGATGGAAATCACAGTCGTTCTGATTACGTAGCCAAACATTAATAAATAAATCACCAGAAGAATAATTTGTCGCGAACAGCTAGACAAATTATGTGTCGCGAATGATTTGCGAAGAGCTAGACTGAGCTCGACTGCTAATCAGTCGCAAATGATTCGCGAAAGGCAAAACTAAATATTAGTCGTCTAAAACCAAATTACTAAATTGAGCAACTAGAAAGTCAGACAGAATGAAGAATAAGCATAGCAATATTGACATAGATCTGAACGCAGAACAAAGAGCTGTTATTAGATTAAGTATATCAAGTATACATGTCAATATTGTGGTAGAGCACAAGACAATAGCGGACGAAACCGCGTACTCTACAAAGCTAATTCAATATGTAAGAGGAATGAACCTATTACTGACAAAATAAAGAATCAATGCACAAGGCATCTATTTCGTCTATCTCTGATAAGCTTCTGATGCTAGATTTACACACGCTTATCTTAATCTCTTAATCTCTTGATCAATCTAAATACGCAAATGGTATTCAGTATATATACACAATGTTACAGGTGTGCAGATGAAGAAAGTACAAAGTGGGTGTGCTGTCTGTAGGAGATCGTGGGTGGCTGCAGTCGTTGTCAAGTCTGTTTGCGCAGTTGCATGGGATGAGCGTGAAGATGCCACGACGTCAGCCTTCGCTGAAATGAACGTTGGTGAAGATGCAAAAAATGCGACACTCTGACGAAATGCCTTGGGATTTGATTTACAGGGTGCCTTCGCTTTTTGTAGGGCACCTTCGGCATTTTGTAAGGCAATGTTGCCTTTTTTGCCTGTCGCAAATCATGTGTAAAAACACAGTCTCGCGTTTTTCGCCTTTCTTTCGCCTGTGAGAATTTACTTGTAAATATGCAGACTGCGCGACAACGTGAGTAAAAATGCAGCATGAATGGAGGCAGATTAAAATGGAATTTAGGAGAGTAGAGGAAATAAATCCAACACCCCCCCTTAATCTGGATCCGTGAATGCCTTGATCTTCAGACTAAGCAATGCACAAAATTTGTTGTGTGCATTAACACTTAGAGCTTTCGTGAAAATATCTGCAACCATGTCCTGCGTTCTGCAGTACGTTAAGCTCACCTCCTTGTTGAGAACCTTGCCCCTAATGTAGTGATATCTGATTTCAATGTGCTTACTCCTAGAGTGAAATCTAGGGTTGGCCGATAAGGCAATAGCACTCTGATTATCACAAAATAAAATTGTAGGGCTGTACTGATACAGATTTACGTCTGACAGTAAATTTCTCAACCAAAACGCTTCCTTAATAGATTGAGAAGCAGCAATGTATTCTGCTTCTGTAGAAGAAAGTGCGATGAAGGTTTGCTTACGACTGTTCCATGAGATAGGACCGTCGTTGAAGAAGAATGTAAATCCAGATGTGGACTTAACGATTGTCTACATCTCCTCCCTAGCTTGCATCAGAATATCCACTGAGCTGATGAAGATTGTCGTTGCTGACATCTTCATAGCAAATGCACTGGTCCATGGTAGCTCGAATATATCTCATGACTCTTATGAGAGCCTTCCAATGGGTAATGCCAAGATTAGCCATATATTGGCTGAGTGAGCTTATTGCAAAAGAGATATCTGGTCTTGTAAAGACCATTGCATACATGAGAGGTCCAAGTATCGATCGAAACAGATACTCTCTCATCTGCTCCTCTTCATGCTTGGTCTGGGGACATTGGTCCTTTGACAAGTGCAGGCCTGGATCCATCGGTGAGTGAGCTATTTTACAATTCATTAGATTGTATTTGTTAAGAACATTGTGAAGATACCTTTGTTGAGTGATGTAAATCAGTCGTCTCGCTCTGTCTCTGCGGATTTGAATGCCCAGACAGAAGTGAGCTTCGCCCAGATCAGTCATGTCAAACTTTGAAAACAGCATCTGCTCGGAATCCTTTACCAAATTGGTATTGTTGCTGAAGAGCAACGTATCATCCACGTATAAGGTGATGATAATGAAGGATTGTTGCACTGACTTGGAATAGCAGTGCTTGGTTTAAATCCTTGTTCGATGAGGAATGTGTTGATCCTCTGAAACCAAGCTCTGGCAAACTGTTTCAAGCCGTAAAGTGCTTTGTGGAGTTTACAGACATGATTCTTCATACCTTCCAGAACGTATCCTTCGAGCTGGATCATGTAGATGTCTTCTTGTATAACTCCATTCAGATAAGCTGTTTGCACATCAAGTTGATGTACTTCGAGGTCGGCAGCTGCAGCATAAGACAGGAGCATTCGGATCGACGAATGTTCGACTACTGGTCTGAAAGTCTCACTGTAGTCGACGTTCGGGATCTGAGTGAATCCTCGTGCTACCAGTCTTGCCTTCCTTCGATCAATGGCTCCGTTGGCATTGTATTTGATCTTAAAGATCCATTTGCAATCAATGATATTGCAGCCAATAGGAGCTTCGACTAATGACCATGTCTGGTTCTTGATTAGAGAGGAATACTCTCTGTCCATAGCTTCTCTCCAGAGATCAGAGTCTGGTTGGCTGAGTGCCTCTTCGGCTGTCGTCGGTTCCTGTATCAAGAGACGGGCAGACTCAGAAGTATACCTTGTAGGCTGTGTGCGCACTCGGCTTGATCTTCTGGGAGGATTCGACTGATGAACCGCTCCTGGGACTTGTTGCTGGTTAGCAGCAACATCTTCGTCTGATTCGCTATCACGAAGTGGGTCGACAATAGACACGCCTGAGCCAGAAGCTCGGACTGTCGTGTCAATGGCAGGTGATGAAGGTTCTCCTGGAGCAATATCCTTGCCTTTGAGGTCGACGAACTGATCCTCGATAAAGACTGTATCCCGGCTATACAAGATTTGCTGGGTATCAGGATCATACAGCTTGTATGTATTATCAGATGAAGTATATCCTATCAGGATGGTCTTGAGACCTTGGAAGTCCTCGTGTCTTTTGGGATCTACGCGTAGGCAATGCACCCAAACACTCTTAGGTTCTTCAAAGAAGGCTTAGAGCCTATCCACACCTCGTGGGGTGTCTTGCCTGAGAGGGCCTTGGTCGAACATCTGTTCTGGATGTAAGCTGCAGTGGAGACAGCTTCAGCCCAGAATCTCTTGGGCAGCGATGCATGCACTAGCATACATTTGGCTGATTCAACCAGGGTACGGTTCTTCCTCTCGGCTAAGCCATTAGACTGAGGACTGTAAGGAGTGATGAATTGCTACTCAATGTCTTGGCTTTGGCAGTACTCCTTAAAGTTGATAGAGATATATTCTCCACCGTTGTCTGACCTTAGGGCCTTGATCGTTCGTCCAGTCTCCTTTTCTGCACGCTCCTTGAAGATTCTGAAGCAGTTGAAGGCTTCTGATTTCTTCTTTATTAAAATACACCATAGTCCTTCTGGAAAATTCATCAATTAAAGTTATAATACTTGGCATCCTTCAGCGAAGGATTTTTCATCGGGCCACAAATGTCTGAATGTACAACGTCTAGCAATCCTCTAGCAATATACTGATGACTTGATTTAAATGGTTTCCTAGTCTGTTTACCAACTAGACAGTCTTGACAGACAGGTAGCTCGACCTTTTCGCGAGGATAGTCAAGATCAAGAACAATAGATTGTCTAGACATTTGTTGTACAGCAGCATGATTCAAATGACCAAGTCTATAATGCCAAAGTAAACTTTTATTTGTATGAATAGAAGTACTGAGCGCTTGACTAGAGGCAGAAAAGCAATGACTTAATTTATACAAGTATCCATGCCTCTTTCCAAGTGCTAGGATCTTGTCTGTCCTATCAACTACTTTGCACTGATCACATTCGAATTCTACTCTATGTCCTAGATTTGTGATTCTGCTTGCAGAGAGCAGATTCATAGATAAATTTGGTACATACAGGACTTTAGAGAATAGCTTAGACTGATCATTTGCAAAGCTTAATCTCACAGTACCTTCACCTTTAATAGCTTGTGTGCTATTGTCGCCAAGGTGAACAAATTTCTGGGTACTGTAAGGTGTATAGGACCTGAAACAGCCAATGAGGCTAGTCATGTGCTGAGTGGCTCCGGAATCCAGGAACCAAGAACTGTCGCCGGATGCTCCTTGATGGTTAGTCATGAAGGCATCATGATCCGCTTCTTGAATAGGTTGTGGAGCTTCTGCAGCTGCATTTGCCACTTGATTCGACTGCCCCTTCTTGTAGTATCTGGCAGTCTTGAATTTCCTGGTTGTTTCGCTTGCAGTATTTGCAGAACAACTTCTTCTTTGTTTGCGGATTCGACTGTTCTTTGTGCTGAGCTGGTTTCTGGTCTGGCTTTGATTGCTTCGGGCCTTTCTTCTTCTTCTGCTTAGTCATGCTCTTGTTGGTGTATAAGGCGTGAGAATCAGCTGAGGAACTTGAGGCTTCATTCCTCCGCGTGTCTTCCTGCAACAACATAGTGATGACTCTCGAAAGAGTCGGTTCTGGATGAGTCGTGATGATCATCACCCAACTGTCGTATGAGCTTGGCAAGCTTGTAAGCAGTTGCATCACTGTGTCTTGATCGTCTATGACAGATCCGACAGCGGCCATTTGCCTTAGCAGGTTCTTGAATTGATTAATGTGATTCTGCAGAGAATCATCATTCATCTTGAGGGAGTAGAATTTCTTCCTGAGATGTAGCTTGGAAGCTATATCTCGCACTTCGTATAGTAGTGTGCTCAAAATGTCCCAGACTTCTTTCGATGTCTGAGCCTCGAATACATGGCCGATCTGAGTATTCGTAATGTTGAGGATGATCAGCGCGAAAGCCTTTCCATCCTTCAGCCTCCATCTGGCGATTCTTGCGTCGTCTGCTTCGGGTTTCCCTTCTGCACCTGTAACAACGTCATACAATTCTTTAGCCATTAGTACAGTTTTCATCTTAAATTTTCACATATGGTAATTGGCTCCATCAAGCTTGTCCATGATGGGACTGGCTTTCCCTTGGGAATCCATGTGGACGAATTAGTCTAAGTGATAGGAGAAACTATTAGTGACTTAAGTATGAAAATCTAGTACAGAATTACAGAACAAGAAAACGATTACTCTATCGGCTAGTAGAGTCTTGTACTGTGGAAGCTTATCAAGCTATGAAAATAGCTCTGATACCATCTTGGGAAAAGAGGGTTAGTCGTGTGTGAGAAACGAAAATAGCTCGAAAAGAGAACGAACACGAACGAGAAGCGAAACTCGAACGAGAAACGAAACTCGAACGAAAAGTGTTTGTGCGCAGTGGAAAGAGCTATAAGACTCTTTCCCTAAGCATGACTACGCCTATCAGAACGAACAAAACGTTAGTGATGGAAATCACGGTCGTTCTGATTACGTAGCCAAACATTAATAAATAAAGCACCAGAAGAATAATTTGTCGCGAACAGCTAGACAAATTATGTGTCGCGAATGATTCGCGAAGAGCTAGACTGAGCTCGACTGATAATCAGTCGCGAATGATTCACGAAAGGCAAGACTAAATATTAGTCATCTAAAACCAGATTACCGAATTGAGCAACTAGAAAGTCAGACAGAATGAAGAATTAGCATAGCAATATTGACACAGATCTGAACGCAGAACAAAGAGCTGTTATCAGATTAAGTATATCAAATATACATGTCAATAATGCGGTAGAGCACAAGACAATAGCGGACGAAACCGTGTACTCTACAAAGCTAATTCAATCTGTAAGAGGAATGAACCTATTATTGACAAAATAAAGAATCAATGCACAAGGCATCTACTTCGTCTATCTCTGATAAGCTTCTGATGCTAGATTTACACACGCTTATCTTATCTCTTAATCTCTTGATCAATCTGAATACGCAAATGGTATTCAGTATATATATACAATGTTACAGGTGTGTAGATGAAGAAAGTACAAAGTGGGTGTGTTGTCTGTAGGAGATCGTGGGTGGCTGCAGTCGTTGTCAAGTCTGTTAGCGCAGTTGCATGGGATGAGCGTGAAGATGCCACGACGTCAGCCTTCGCTGAAATGAACGTTGGTGAAGATGCGAAAAATGCGACACTCTGACAAAATGTCTTAGGATTTGATTTACAAGGTGCCTTTGCTTTTCGTAGGGCACCTTCGGCATTTTGTAAGGCAGTGTCGCCTTTTTCGCCTGTCACAAATCACGTGTAAAAACATAGTGTCGCGTTTTTTGCCTTTTTTTTGCCTGCGAGAATTTACTTGTAAATATGCAGACTGCGCGACAACGTGAGTAAAAATGCAGCATGAATGGAGGCAGATTAAAATGGGATTTAGGAAAGTAGAGGAAATAAATCCAACATAAGTTGACTTTACTAAATATAGGTAGATGCCCTTGGTATTAGCACACACGCATGGCCTAATAATCCTGATTAACCCTAAATGACAACAATAGGGCTAACAATGTGAACACTAACTCTAACAAAGATGGCATTCATCGGGAGATTCTTTATGTTTGTTGCATTCTTTGACTAGGAGGTCTATCAAATGGACATGAAGATCGCATTTTTATATGGGTGATTCGCAAAGGAGGTTTGCATGGACCAGCCACAAAGCTTTGAGCCAAAAGGCAAGAAATACATGGCATGCGACCTTAAAAAGGTATTGTATGCTTTAAAACAGGCAGCCAGGGCATGGTATAGTCGTATTGACGACTATTTTGTAGAATGGCTTGTTATAAAGAGCAAATCAGAATGCAATATCTATGTAAAGGAGGATGGGAACAATATCATTATCGTTCTCTATGTGGATGACCTTGTCATCAGAGGTAACAACGAAAGCTGATTTCAAAGATGAAAGCTCACTTGTCTGATGTGTTTGAGATGAAAAATTTGGGTATGATTCACTATTGCCTAGTGTTAGAAGTATGAAGTATAAATATTGTGCTTTCCTTTCCTAGGTAAAGTATGCAAAGTCTTGCACAGGTTCGACATGCATGATTGCAAACTTATAATAGCAAATATACATTTAAGCTCAACAGGTGACTCATTCCATAATAACTAAATCTAGAATATATATCACATGAACCTTGGTGTATACTAAACACACTTCCATAATCTATTGCAATTATCTTGTATGCATATGCCATATGACTCACATTGATGATTTTTCGAATAAATCTAGTTTGAAGAAATACACATACTATAACATCAGTAGAGCATCAAAATAACAAAAACCACAACTCACATACATGTAAAAGCAACATTCTACAAGCATCAATGATTGCATCCAATTGTATTCTATAGCACGTGAAAGATAGCGCTCTTGAGGATATTCTATGGATATCAAGAAAACATTCAATTATTTACTTAATCTTAAAAACTCCACGCTGAAGAAGATTTGTCATCACTTACACATGTTGTAAGGTGGCATGGAATAGTATACTGCCTATCCCAAGAACGATGGTGGAGAGGTGCAGAACACTAAATCTCTTCTCAAACCTTTGTCCAATTGAATTCACAAGCCCAATAATTGCAAGAATGATACCCGGAATATTTGATATAGTGTTATAAAACTCCGCAATATATGGCAACACTGCATAATTGCACTCACACCACTCCGTGCTAGAAGTGATTGGACCCCAATAGCCATCAACTTTAGGAAAATACGCCATTCCCTGAGACGTTGAAACAGGTTGGCACACTTGCAAATGTTAACAAATCTGAACCCGTCGAATCTTTTGCATTGTCACCATGTTATGGCGCATCGATTGCCTTGTGGTATGATTTTCTGCCCAATAAAGCACTCAAATTTTAGATATTGTGAACTCTGCCACAAGACAAGAAAGGAGTCACAAGTAATAAGCCATGAGCAACACATCTGAAAGGTATTGTATCTTGACCTGCTCTTTTGAATTTCTGCAGATTTGTTCATGAATTGAATACAGAGAGAATATGGTCATGTCAGCATATGTACTTCCTTTAAATCTTAAAACCTAATGTACGGTACTCTACAAATTAATGTCTGAATTCATGACCCATGAAAAGTTGCAAATCAAATGTAGAGCCTACACAAGCCTTCAGAAAACCCTACTTAAAATGAGCAAAACAACCAGAATTGGCCAAAACAACAAAATAATCCCTCAAGGAAACAAAAAATGGATGTGCAATCTAAAAAAAAATCTTAATATTAGGGAAAAACTTTTTAAGAGTAGATGAGTTGTTAGATTGCAAGTAATCATGCAGTCGAGTTTTGAAAGAGTTCATGGGAGATCGATAGATGGGAATGTGTAAATGTTGAATATAAAGCGGATCCTTGACTGAAACGCAAAAGAACTTAGAATGTTAACAAGATATTTACAGCTTCTCTAGTTCTGATAAAAAACCAAAATTTGAACCAACCTGGACAGCGTTCTAACATGTACTTATCAAGCAGTAGTCGTGAAGAAAGGCTGATACCTCCACACCACAATGTTTCTAGTAGAACTCTGATCGGTATCCAATAAGAATGCTGCTAATCCAGAGAAAGATAATCCACGCAATTAAGTCACCACTTTTCCCTAATTAAGATGTCAATCCAGATGGAAAAAGACTATGCCGGATCTGTGTGATGACGTTACCTTGATTTTCTTTCAATCCATAATAACGTGGGGGGAGCTTGCCATTCAGAACATCAAAGTTACTAGTAGTACGAATCAGGCAACTAAAGCGAGCACCTAAATCGATTAGGAAAATTCCCCTGTTCTCGAGATGTGGACAAGATACAGAAGTCAAAAGTTCCTTGTTCTCGAGACGCGGACAAGATACAGAAACTGAAGCCAGTATGAGACAATCTGCTTCAATATAAAGAACGCGTGCAGAGAAAAAGGCAACCAGATAAAAGCAACATAAAGAGGATCGAACGATCATCGCTTCCCTAAATGGCATGACTGAAGCGCTCCCACCAGATTTCGACGGTGAAGGGACAGATGTAGGTTTCAACTAATAAATCCATATCCACAATGAAGATTGTGCTCCGAAAATAGCGTAAAGCGACCCAGTGCTATCAATCCAAACCAGGAAAAGGCAGCAAAAGCAAAGCCCCAAAAGCTGCAGAAAAGTGCAAAGCGACCTAGTGCTAATGATCACAAACAGGAAAACACAGCAAAAGCAAAGCTGCGAGAGAATGCATGTAGCTAGCATGGAAAATCACCAAACAACAAAAGGAAATTCTCATATTCAAAGCTAATCATTAAAGCGAAGGAAGATGTATGACAAGCCATAAACCTCTGACCTGCACAATGCCGCTCAGCATGTCGGGACCGCCACCGAGTCTGCAGGTAAAGAACTTATTTGCCCGCCAGATTTGCTTTGCGCTGCTGATGCCGATCGAAGCAAAAAGGCAGCAGCAGCAGCAGGAGGAGGATCGGAGAGCAACTATCGAAAAGCAAGACGAAGGAGAAGAAGAAGAAGGCACGCGAGGAGAAAGGCTGCAAGGCGAGGCAGTAACGGTCGATCGTTCACATGCGCAGTTAAAAGTTTCGTGTCCCCCCTCCTCCGCGTCGTTAGGGCTCTAGGCATTTAGTAATAATGCAAGGCCTAGTATGACATGGCACGCGTTCTAGCAATTAAAACTATATATCTCTCATTCTCTCTCCAACCTCTTCACATTTGGTCTTGGTCTTCACTAAAAGCCACTCAAGAAGCAACAAGACACACCATTATGTTAAACAAAAGCGTAGGAGGTATGAAAATATCAAGTTCAAAAGTTTCACCGTTGTTATCGTGATATGAGACAAATGAGAGCTCGTGAGTGCAAGTAATACATGGCCTTTTTTTCATTGTCATTCGTGGAGGTATGTTATGTTTTGGGAGCACCACAAACCACCTTGCCAAATGGATGATCGATGCTCGTGAGGATTCAAGATGTTCATGGTCACTCTCAGTCTCGGTTCTTGGGCCATTTACCATGCATGTGTAAAAGCATAAAGTAATATGAAGCCAACACATTCAGTACAACAATGTGATCCAATGAGGTTGATTTAGTTAGTTAGCTTGGCATCCAAAGTTTCTTTGGTCCAAGGTTCAAGCACCCCATTGGAAACCAAGATGCACTACAACAATGCATCCCACACATATACATATCACAAGAGATGTGAAAGCATTTACCAATTTATATAGTATTTTTGTATGGCTAAAATTAATGTTATTTACATCAACAACTAAGTGAGGATTTGAAATTCACTATCTATAATAAGATCAAGTTACAAACATGTGAATACCTTATTGGTTATAGTCTTTAGCACAACATGCATTTTACCTCCTAAGGAGAATGGGTGGCAACTTTAAGCACTCCCTTGTGTCCCAACATATCATACTCTATCTGATCTAGCAAACTTCGCAACTTATAGTAGTAGAAAACATTATGTTTAGGTTATAGTCCATTTATGCTACACAAAGTAGCACAAACGATTGGCAGCTCTTTATTGATATTCACAAGTACATAGATTACTCATTTTTACACTAAATGATCTAGTTGTGCTATGTTTTCACCCAGCCTTTGTTGCATAGAAAGTGATAAGCATGCCTCTCTCCAGACTTTCATATCCACAATCCTCAAGCACCCCTTGACTTTGACTCTTCCTAATATCAACACATGGAAAAATCCAAGCACAACCGATATTTGTCACTTGGCAGTACCTTGATACATAGGCAAGCAAGTAAGAAGACCATTGGGCCAAGTGCATAGTGAGCATATGACACATGTCTCGTTGACCAAGCAACCTTTCTACTTTTCTGAGGTTAATCCAACCAATATCAACTTGAGACCCATTACAATATTAACTTGAGACCCATTACCATGTGTGCCAAAGCTAAGTGCAACTCTTAGAAGTCATGTTTCAACTATTCATAGTATAATTACAAAGTTCAACACAAGCTAGTGCCATTTGAAAATTTTTAAAATACACATTTTAACTATCATTAATATTTACAAATGGGGTAGGGAGTAAAAGCATCTACCATCCATCCCCCCTCAAGACACATCATACATTATGACAAACTCAAGTTATTATGCATGCAAACTATGTCTGGTCTCTAGAGCATTTGTAAGAGCTTTGCCATGCCACATGACCAAGTATTCACATATCAACCAGTTATGCAAATGCCTCCTCCACTAGTCCATTACTCTCATTGGCCCATGGATCACATCTCTCTACTCCTGGAAAGCAAACAAACCATTAGACCAAAATCATGGAAACCTATAAATATGAGATATATGATGCACTTTACAAGTTTTAGCCACAACTAACTCATAAAAAATATCACTTATCTTCTGGACAATTTTTTAACTCCACAATAACACAAAGTAAACTTGAATATGCTTGTTTTCAGGGTCTAAGAGTCATTCAATACTTGGAAAAACACCATCTCGTGCCTCAAACTTTCTATGTTAACCAATCTTGTGGCATGTAAAACACGAGTTTCAATAGAGTTCCAAAATGCAATATATTGTTATTAATATTAATGTATAACTAAAAGCAAACAACCTACCACCAATAGACAACAATTACGCACACCGAAAAAGGGAGCTAGAGCCATTTTTAATATTAGTATTAGAATTGGCCATGATAGTAAATATTTGTGTTTTACAATTTTATCAAATATCATTGGTAATGACGACATTTTTTATGTACTTTATTTTGGTTATCTAATAAGAAATGCCCAATGTTTTTTTAGGAAACCAGTCTACCCAAAAAAGACCCTAAGTTATGTGAAAAATTCAACTAATTTAGTGAGTTATTTTGGCAGTTTTGAGGTCAACATGAAATTTTAACTTAGAGATAGATTTTTCTACGTCAATAAAGGCCTAAATAGTGTTTGTACTATTTTTGGCAAGTATATTTGTGGATGAGGTAGGATTTGGATCCATTCTAATTGGCTAATATAGATTGCATTTAGTCACTAAAAACTAGGTTTTTGGTGAAGTACATAGAAGTTTCTATTTTAGGGCTAGTTTAGGGCAAGTGGCCAAATGGCAGTATGGCTGCTATAAATAAATGTACCAGTGTGGAGAAACTATCTTGAGCTATGTGGAGAACTTTTTTCTTTTGATTCTATGTTTATCTCTTGCATATTTATCATGATATTTTGAGTTCTAGTATATAGAATGTGATTTTTTTGTTGTGCTTCAATCCACACATGTAAAATGTTGTATGTTGTTGATTTTGTATGGAGAGAGATAGTATCATACTAGATTTTGGTTTTTATGATCAGATCTACATGTATTTTGCAATTCTAGCATGTGTAGATTGATTATTTCTAGCCTGTGAATGATTCTAAATGTGGATCCAAATTTAGCCAAGATCTTGTTGATCTATTAAATGTGTTTTTGATCTGATTTTCTCACATGGTATCAGAGCAGGTTGCAGGCTAAAGTTGGTGGATTTTCCAAATCTCGAGGTGGATTTGAGGGCGCCATCAATTCTAGTGTGAATTGGAGTGGTTTCTAGTTCAAATCAAGCATGTTCGAGTGTAGAAAGTAGATCTTTGTGATCCTAGCATCATCTTAGATCAAATCGCTTGGAGTAGGCCGATTTTTTAATCCACTTCCTGGAATGTGGAGACAAAAATTGCTCATTATTGTGGATGTTGCATTCTATTAGTAGATGTATCAAGATTCTAGCTTTTGCATATAGCTTTTGTTTTATTCAATATTTTGCATTTTTGAGAAAACCCTAAATTTGATAAGATCTCTTGATTTGAAGTTGCTAGACTTTTTAAGAGTGTGATTCAATCTTAGGAGTTAGCAAAAGTTCATTATATTGTGGTTAGATCAAGTTTGATCAAGATATCAACAATTCTATGTGTTAGGATTTGCTAGAAGAGAGAAAGGGAGAGGCTAGATTGTTTCCAAATCTTTGTGATTTCCTCATGTTATCATTTGTTGATTTTCAAGAGAATTCTAAGTGCATTGGAACAGGTTCAAAGAAGAAGATCAATCATTGCAACATGGCAACCTCAAGTGGCTTCATGTCGGAAAGCAATGATAGACTTACCTCAAGCAACTATTCAACTTGGAAGGTGAGGATGGAGTCTTTGCTAGAGATGAATGAGTTGATGGATATTGTTGTAGGTGTGGATGAGAGACCTTTGGCACATCAAGAACAATTGAGGTATGATAGGAGGCCAAAGAAAGCTCTTCATGTGATCAAGATGAATGTGACTATTGAACTTTTCAATGAAGCTGGTAAGTGCACTACATCTAGTGAAGCTTGGGAAACAATGAAGAAGGTTTATGAGTCCAAGTCTACATCTAGGGTTCTAACTCTAAGGAAAAAAAAAATTCAAAGTCTTCAAAAGAATGATGAAAGTGCTCATGCTTTTGTTTTGAATGATGAATTGGCATGTATTGGTGAAAGCATTAAGGATGTGGAGCTTGTTCAAGTTGTCCTTAATGGCTTATTGGATGATCATGCTAACTTGGTGCAAAGTTTTGCTATTCAAAAGACATTGCCAAGTATGGAGGACTTGCAAGAAGTCTTGGTGGCAGAAGAGTTTAGACTCCAAACAAGAGGAGGATCATCTTCTCCATCTCAAGTTCGAGAGGAGGAAGCTATGTTCTCAAAAGGCAAATTCAAGGGCAAAGGCAAAAGCAAATGGTGAATGTAAAGCTCACTATAAGAGGTAATGAAAGATCCTTCAAGGGCATTACTCTCTATAGGAAGTTAGTTGGTTCACTCATATATCTAACCATCACAAGACCTGATGTAAGCTATTGTGTTGGTAGATTAAGTCAATTTATGCATAATCCTAGTGTGGAGCATTGGAAGCTAGGCAAGAGAGTATTGAGATACATCTCGGGTTCTAGAGATTTTGGCATTGTTTATAGAGGATCATCACCTAACTTGTATGCATTTTCAGATTTGGACTTTGGTGGAGATCAAATGAATAGGAAACCCATAAGCTCACACGATATTTGCATAGGTGATGGAGCTATCTCATGGATGTTGAAGAAACAAGCAACAATTTCATTATCATCTACTGAGACCGAGTACAAAGCCCTAACTTCATGCACAAAGGAGATGCTTTGGATCAAAAGGATGGTAATGGATTTTAGCTTGCTGGATTTTCAAAAGTGTCCAATAATATTTTGTGATAACCTTTCAGCCCATAGTTTGGCAAGCAATCATGTTTTTCAAGCAAGGAGCAAGCACATTGAAGTGGCTTATCATTTTGTGAGAGAACGCGTCATGGCAAAGGAAGTGGAGCTTCAACATGTCTTTCTAAAGGAGTGTGTGGCTGATATCTTCACCAAAGCATTAGAAAAAGGCTTGTTTATGAAGCATAGAACTCATCTTGGAGTACTATCAAAATCCATGCTAAACTGGGAGTGTGAAAAAATCAAATAGTTTAGTTGAGTTATTTTGGCATTTTTGAGGCCAACATGAAATTTCAACTTAGAGAGAGATTTTTTTATGTCAATAAAGGTCTAAATAGTGTTTGTACTATTTTTTGAAAGTATATTTTTGGATGAGGTTGGATTTGGACCCATTCTAATTGGCTAATATAGATATATTGCATTTAGTCACTAAAAACTAGGTTATTAGAGAAGTAACTAGAAGTTTTTATTTTAGGACTAGTTCATGGCAAGTGGCCGAATGGCACTATGGATGTTAAAATAGCTGTACCATCATGGAGAAACTATTTTGAAGTTCTCTTTCTATTTGGACAACTTTTCTCTTTTGATTCTATGTTCATCTCTTGCATATTTCTCATGATATCTTGAGTTCTAGTGTATAGAATGTGATTTTTCTTGTCGTACTTGAATCCACATGTGTGAAATGATGTATGTTGTTGTTGTTGTACAAAAAAGAGACAGCACCATACTTGATCTTTTTGTTTGTGATCATATCTACATGTATTTTGCAAATCTAGCATGTGTAGATTGATGATTTCTAGCTTGTGAATGATTCTAGATGTGCATCCAAATTTAGCCAAGATCTTGTTGATCCATTAAGTGTGTTTTGTATCTAAATTTCTCACAAATCTTGAGTCCTAAGAAGCACGTAAATACAGTTTGAACCAAAGAGCAAACTACTGAACAATTCTAGTTAGAGCAAAAGTGTAATTAAAATTACAAGCCAATGAGAAACATCAAAGTATAGGGAAAAAAAAAAAAAAATCGATAGTAATTTAGTGGCACATTCAACGGGCCATCAATTGACAAGAGTTGATATTCACTGAGTGAAGACCAAATACGTATGTTGCTTGGAGAGCTATCAAGTCAGTGAGTAGGGAACAAAAAAAGATCACATGGCAACCATTGCAAGAAGATATTGCAAGATAGGGCCTCAACTAGATTCTGACCAAAGATTGGCCCAAGAACAACCTGGAGTTAGAATAAAATTAGAACTATTGTGCTACAGTAATGCAGGTCCGCCGGTCAGTGGACTAGGACCAATTGGCCTCGCCACGAGGCAAGTCGACCAGACACACGTCCCGTTAATGGCAACCTAGGCCATGCATGGATTGCCAAAAAGAAAGCTATATGTATAGTGTTTTTTTTTTTGAGAAGTACAGTTGCTATGTGAGCTTGGTGTGGGAGAGTGTTTTTTATGTGTATGTTATTGTGTATTGTGATATGTGATTCTTTTCAGAGAGAATTTTCACTTGGAATCAAAGCAAGACATGGATTGTGCACAATACAAAACAGCCATTGAAGAAAGCTTCGGAAGGAATCGTTTCCGAGAGTTTCGGATTTACGGCGGTTAGAGAGCAAAAACTGTAGCACCAGTGCACTCTTCTGGGCATAAGGAGGCTTGTCAAGCTTAGTACTAGAATTCTTAGCTTGTGCATAGCATAAAATGTGTCAAAAAAGGACAAAACCTGCAAATTTTGCAATTAGTTCGTGGAAAAGATCGGGCGAGGGTTACAACTTTTTCACAAAATCGGCGACAGTTTCACCGTCTGTGCACCATTTTGGATGTCTTAAGGATAGGGAAGTAGTCGTTCTAGGACAATCAACATGAAGAAAGTTTGAACATTCTATCAAAAAATCGCCAATCGCTAGAGAACCTAGTGGTTTTTTTGCAGAAAAAATTTAAAAAAACCTCTTTCTCAAGTTAGGACTAACTCGTCGTTTCTAAATGGATTTTGGCAATTCAATGTTCTACGGACTAATAACAGGTGGGGCGTCCCTGATCTAGGCCTCAGATGGCATTGAAAGTGCTTGAAAATTGAGAGAGATCAAGCCAAAGGAGGGCAGAGAGAGAGAGAGAGAGAGAGAGAGAGAGAGAGAGAGAGAGAGAGAGAGAGAGAGAGAGAGAGAGAGAGAGAGAGAGAGAGAGAGAGAGAGAGAGAGAGAGAGAGAGAGCGTTTGTACAACCAAGTGAAGAAGTAGTAGTGTAGTGCTTAGATGCTCTAGTGTACACTTCAATGGCCAAATTCACTCCTAACCACAAGATTGGAGCCCACTTTCACCAATGGCCATGATTTTATGTTGATTTGGTGGACTAGGTTGAGTTCTCTAGATTCAACGGTCAAGATTAACTTGAAGGGACCCAAAGTGCCTTGAAGAGAGAAAAAGCCTTCAACTTCATTAAAAAATTTCAGTTTGAAAGGGTCTCAAGACCCAAAATTACTTGAAAAGTGAAGTTTCCTCACTATGAGAAAACAACTCATTTTCTAAAAAGGCCGTTATAAAGGGCAATGGACTCCAAACGAAGGTCACTCACACTATACTTGCAAGTACGGTCCACAAAATAGAGTTTTAATCTCGTAGAAAGCCTCGCAATACCCACATCATACAGATATTCATGTTATGTGCATACGTCTTCTCAGGAAGAAACAATCAAACCAAGCTTCCTTTATGTTTACACTTCTTAGAACTCATTCTACTCTTTATCAGAGGCAGCAATCTATCATACAACCATAGCAATCATCCAGAGCAACCAATCATAGCAAGCTATAGCCAATGGAGTAGCAAGAATGCTCTTATCAATAACATATATGTATCCATCATTGTTATCTCTGGAAACCATAAGCAAGGCCAGCGGTCCATCGCACTTTCTCAATCCTTATATACTGTAAAACGCGTGGAAATATGCATGCATGCAAGGCCATGCTTCATCGCTATAGTAACATGGATTTCACACTCAAAAAGGAGTGCTGGCCAGCGGCCCATTCCGCGATACATATAGCGCTGGCCAACGACTACTTATCAACAAAAATTAGTGCTATTTATGGTATACACCTGGATCGTTGTCCAGCGCCAATCAAAATTCAATTTTTGGTAGAAAAAAATACCTGTAAAGGTGCCCACTATTGCTCCTTGAGGTAGTGTTTGCTTGTAAGAATGCCAAATCACAGTTTTGCAAGTCACAACTTGCTACTACACAATGGTAATCACAGCAAGTTGTAAGCATCCATTCATAATCATAAAGCACAGTACACAACCTTTAGTATCAGCGAGCTAGCATTCCTTATATCATTCTCACCTTAGGTTGTAGTATCGTTCACACGATTGCACATCCCGTGGCATTCACGAGTATTCCTCTTCGATTGCAATCACCGTATTTAAAAGCACTAGTAGAGTAGGGCTAAAGGAGAGAGAGAGAGAGAGAGAGAGAGAGAGAGAGAGAGAGAGAGAGAGAGAAAAAACAAGAAAGTATGAGAGAAAGTGAATAGGGTTTTGTGACTTCCCTCTTTATAGCACCAGAGGACACTAGGTGTACTAAGTGCAAATTGCTGCTCACCATTCAAAATGTGCACAGATCTTAGCCCTTGGAAAGACTACCAACTTTCCCACCAATATCTTTTAAAAAAACTTTTTTTTCATAAGTGGGGTCTTCTATCATAGCAAGGCATTTTTCTTACACCCCGACAAGTAAAGAGAGTTAGTACGCGACAATTGCATTCTACAGAGGTTTGCGAAGCAAATAGCGTGATATATGTACGTAACAGAGCCCATGAGAGAGAGAGAGAGAGAGAGAGAGAGAGAGAGAGAGAGAGAGAGAGAGCCCACCAACCATACCCACAGCTAGCAAAGTTTCTCAGGGGGGAGTTAGCACCCCTGAGATGGAGTGCTAATTGCCCACCAAAAGAAATTTAGCATTTTTTGGTAAAGTAAACTTGAACTCATGGAACAATTCGTGTAGAAACAGGTTGTTTAAAAATTTCATACAATCGTCCTCTCATGAAGCCATTATTTTGAAAAGCAAGAACAATGTTTTTGACCTCAGCCATAAAGGTATCCTGTTCGCTACAACAGTACATGGCAGGAATAATTTGAGCGACAATCACTTGATACGAGTTCATAATTGGCCTATTGGCAGTTAAGTGTATATACTGAAAAAACGAAAACGGAAGTTCCCATCTTTTGTCAAAAAATTTCATATGAAACTTTCCTGATAAAGAATCAAAGGTAGTGGTAATATTCAAAAAATTAACCGTGTTATCCGAAGCGTCTTCTTTTTCAATAGTGAGGTACTTCAAAGGATAGATCCATAAGGCATTATCATCGATACGAGGTTGCTCCTTGTCTAGAAATACAAGAGCATCCGTGTTGTTTATGAAACAAATATCATCAATATAACGGAAAGTATGCTTGAAGGCACGTAGGTATTCCACTTTTCCAAGCCTGGCCAGTCTTTTCATAAAATGTATTTCAAAGAATGACAGATACCAGTTACACCAAGCAGGGAAACATGCAAAACCCATAGGAATACCACAGACCTCTTTCCAAGTCCTATTTCCTAATCTTACTATGCAATTGTCAATCAGTATATCGTTATACTGGCAAAGAGGTTCTATGTCAATCACAATCCAATTATCAGTTTGATTGGTCACCCATTTCTAGTCAAATTGCTTAAGGCTCGATTTCCATTGATAGGCAAGTTTTTTGTTTTTACAAGACTTGAATGCATACTTTATCATTTTTTGTATTATTATTTTTAGCCCATCCGTGCCATTAAGAGGAATATTTTCATAGCATTTTGCAATGTCAGTGGACCACATAGAAGTGATTTTGTTAGGCACATTAAGATAAAATTCAGTGGATGAGTCGCACTGCCAGAATAGGTTAGTATCCACATTTAGGATACCCCGGTATGAAGTTGCCTTAAGGTCTGCTCTCTCCATAAGGAGAGGAGTCACTATACCAAGAGCTCCAGAAATAAACGTGGCCACCTTTGAAAAATAACAGTCATGTGCATTTGTAATCCATCTGAACACATTTTTGTGTGCTTTGAAAGTAAAAAGTAAAAAAGGTAATTCTTCTTTCCCTATTAGAAAATCAGGTATTTTAGTAGCAAAACCATCTTGAAATTTAACCATAGCCACGTCTAGTGTATTATCATTTTCATTTGGAAACGGGACAAAATCTGGACTAGACAGTCTAACCAAAGCCAAACTTCTTACAAAGTAGATGCACATAAAACACGGGTTATGTTGCGCCTTCTCCACACCATTAACATATAGATTGGTAGTAATCCAATTACGTTCATCAATGGCATTTGTAAGTTTGTTACTCATAACCCTTTTTCCATGTAACCACTTGGCATTTTTCGAAAAGTTTGTAACAGCATCTTTGCAAATCAAGGCATGTTCGCTAACAATCTCATGATCAATATTTTTATAAGTAGGTAAAAAACTTGCCAATTCAAACCATCCACGATAAAGTTCTAAAGACACCTCATTTATATTAGACTGGCGCAATGGGATACGATTAAGCCGTTTGTTCAAGTCATTCTTTAAAACTTTGCTTCTAATAATTCCAGTATCCATCGAGACAACATGCCCAAAAAGTTCAGAAACGAACTCTTTAAAACGTTTATTGTAAGAACAAGTACAAGGTGGAATGTTGTCAACATTGAAATCACAAAAACTTGAAGGGTTTATACCATTCGTGCTTCAAATGTTTAAAATAAGACCAACCAAAAACGATAAGCTCAAAAGTCTCATCAATGTGACCAAAAATCTGAAGTAAGGTTTCCGCATATAATTATTTAGATCAATCCTCTCAAAGCATCTGTTATAATAACATAAATGCAGAAAAAACGTCCCTCTGTCTCTTCTAACCACTAGTCATCGTCTACCAATATTGCTGACCTCCAATATCCTTGTTTCTTCTATGTCTTCCTGCACATGGATCAACCATGATAAAAGTTCAGCTTTCTGATAGGAAGATCCCCCTTTCCACCACTACTTTGTTTTCTTTGCCTTTGTTTGGAAAGTATTTCTTCTTCTTGTTATTTCCACTACCTAATATGACTGAGCTTGGATTGTTCAGATTGAAGAAACCCATTTTTCTACAAAAATACGAACTCATGTCTATATTAATGTAAATAAGCTCAGACTTCTGTGACTTTATTAGTTACTACTTTTAAAGTAAGAAATTTTAGAATTAGAATGCATGGACAAGACTTCCTGTAGTAACGAGTAAGGCTACCCACCGTATTGGTGTAGTTTCGTATAGCATCGTACTTGAATGATAGACAAAGTCATCTCTTGCGAATTATCCATCTTCAGCTGTTTTAACAAATCATCTATGTGCTAGAATATTTCAATCGAAAGTATTGTGTTAAGCGTATAGTACTTCTATCACCCTCATAGTCTTTAGCGTCCATCATTTAGCCACAGATTACTAGCTTATCATTCAACTTTATTCGAGAACAATTCCTTCCCCACAATACCCACATCATACAGATATTCATGTTCTGTGCATACGTCTTCTCAGGAAGAAACAATCACACCAAGCTTCCTTTATGTTTACACTTCTTAGAAATCATTCTACTCTTTATCAAAGACAGCAATCTATCATACAACCATAGCAATCATCCAGAGCAACCAATCATAGCAAGCTACAGCCAATGGAGTAGCAGGAATGTTGTTGCGCTGGCACCTCAAAGGGCGCTGGGACTTGAGCGGTTTCTCCAACACGCGCTTAAGTCTAACATTCATCCATCATGCACTTACGTAAAAGCCAACTCGAAAACGTAACAAGCTTAACCATTCAGACTTAAGAAAACTGGAATCCCAACCAACCCGAAAGCCAACTCAGAATCCGTCCCCAAAAGGTAACCAAAGGCAAAGACAAGCCACACATGAAACCCAAGGCATAGTGGTCGCCAAACTGACCAATTGGCATAGCGGCAAGCCCCATGTCGATGACAGGGACCCTTAGGCGCCAACGACGCAAAAAGGTTGTAGTAAGGGTCCTTCCACTTGGACCAGTCTCGAAGGCGAAACCGAAATGGTAATCATCCCCAAGGATCAACTTTATTAGATTTGGAAGAGGTTACATTCATACATAGACTGACCGGTCTCGGGGCCATCAACACGTGCTGGGCATTGTGCCTGGCTCGTGCTGGTAGAGGGAGCTGAGACCTAGCGACTGGATTTCTGGCGCTTGTTGAGCTGCCCAAGTTTCTGTCTGTCGGACTCCCCGTATAGTTCTGATGTGATTCGGCGCACCCCCTCTGTTCTGAAACATAGTGCTTTCTGGTAAAGCACGCTTTTTGGGACTTAGTTTTTATTTTGCTGATTAAGCCTGGCAAGCCTGGCAGAATCAGTCTAGCTCCCGGACATGGGTCCCGGGAGCCGTCCGGGTGGCAGAATCAACTTGCTTCCTGACTAGGCCATGACTCGAACTCCAAAGCTAGCTCATGACTTGTGACTACTTGATTGGCTCACCACAGGTCGGAGGCTCAGTCCATGACATTCTAACTTGCTCTGGGACCTTAGGGAGCGTCACCCCTTAGAGTCTTACAGGGCACACTAGGTGCACCTGAGTCAGCTTTACAACATCCTCCCCTCGTTTGAAAAAGCTGATGTCCTCATCAGGGCCAAACTAGACCTAGGACGTATGGCACGGGCTCAATTCACCGGCCTTAACAACTTTTGAATTAAAAAGATACATTGGCAGTAGCACAGGAAAAGTGTAGATAAAGTTTACTTACGTAAAACCTGTGTAAAGTTGCAAGTGATTTATTGACAAACTTAAGAAAGATACATGGAAGTTCCTTGAACTTCAGAATTGGCCATGAGTGTTTATGCAGGAGGCATGCCGCCAGGTAGTGCTTTGTGTGTTGATCTGGAAAAATGGCTATTGCGTTTATTCTTTTGCAGATAATCTGCAAGTACTTCAGGGGCTCCCTCTTTAAGTTTGTCTTCATACTCCCAAGAAAGAAGTCTCAATGAGTGGAGCCCGTAGCCACTTCACTAGATATTCACGTTGCACGCTAGTTCGCTTTCTATGTGTCAATATTTGTTCTGGTACAAGCTGCCTCTTTGTATCATCAAGTGTCGTTGGTGGGTGACAAAGTTCGTGTTGCCGATCAAATCGCTCATCTGGTTTGTACCGTTTGAGTAATGAGATATGAAACATATTGTGTATGTCCAAGCTGGATGGCAGTGCCAATCAGTAAGCCACTGGGTTGATCTTCTTGGTGACATGATATGGTCCCGCATAAGGTCGAATGAACTTATGAGAGAAACCTTTTGGTAACGCAATGTTCTTTGTGTTCTGCCACACTTGATCACCTTCCTCAAATTCCAGTTCTCGTCGATGTGGGTTCACATCAACTGCCATACTTCTTTGGGACTGCTCTAAAAATGACTTCACCTCTGCCAGCTTTGTGTGCCACTCATTGATGAATTCCTCCATAGTGGCTACTGGGATTTCTGGAACACTTTTAAGAAAAGAGCTTGGAACAATCGGTAGCCGACCATTGCTTATCTCGAAGGGTGCCCGTCCAGTAGATCTGTTCACTTGGTTGTTATGTGCAAACTCGAGAATATCCAAGTAGCAAATGCTCTTATCAATAACATATATGTATCCATCATTGTTATCTCTGGAAACCATAAACAAGGCCAGCGGTCCATCGCACTTTCTCAATCCTTACATACTGTAAAATGCGTGGAAATATCCATGCATGCAAGGCCATGCTTCATCGCTATAGTAACATGGATTTCACACTTAAAAAGGAGCGTTGGCCAATGGCCCATTTCGCTATACAGTAGTGCTGGCCAGCAACTACTTATCAACAAAAATCAGTGCTATCTATGGTATACACCTGGATCGCTGTCCAGCGCCAACCAAAACTCAATTTTTGGTAGAAAAAATACCTGTAAAGGAGCCACTATTGCTCCTTGAGGTAGCGTTTGCTTGTAAGATTGTCGAATCACAGTTTTGCAAGTCACAACTTGCTACTACACAACGGTAATCATAGCAAGTTGTAAGCATCCATTCATAATTATAAAGCACAGTACACAACCTTTAGTATCAACGAGCTAGCATTCCTCATACCGTTCTCAACTTAGGTTGTAGTATCGTTCACACGATTGCACATCCCGTGGCATTCACGAGTATTCCTCTTCGATTGCAATCACCATATAAAAAAGAACCAGTAGAGCAGGGCTGAAGGAGAGAAAAAGAGAGAGAAAAAGCAAAAAAGTATGAGGGAAAGTGAATAGGGTTTTGTGACTTGGAAAGACT
Source organism: Diphasiastrum complanatum (assembly GCA_029204225.1). Lineage (NCBI taxonomy): Eukaryota > Viridiplantae > Streptophyta > Lycopodiopsida > Lycopodiales > Lycopodiaceae > Diphasiastrum > Diphasiastrum complanatum. Next base: position 30,144,845 of record CM055103.1, on the reverse strand, counting down.
ACCAACTTTCCCACCACTATCTTTTAAAAAAACTTTTTTTCATAAGTGGGGTCTTCTATCATAGCAAGGTATTTTTCTTATGCCCCGACAAGTAATAGGGTTAGTACACGACATTTGCATTCTACAGAGGTTTGCGAAGCAAATAGAGTGATATATGTACGTAACAGAGCCCATGAGAGAGAGAGAGAGAGAGAGAGAGAGAGAGAGAGAGAGAGAGAGAGAGAGAGAGAGAGAGAGAGAGAGAGAGAGAGAGCCCACCAACCATACCCACAGCTAGCAAAGTTTCTCAAGGGGGAGTTAGCACCCCTGAGATGGAGTGCTAATTGCCCACCAAAAGAAATTTAGGATTTTTTTGGTAAAGTAAACTTGAACCCAGGGAACGAAACAGGTTGTTTAAAAATTTCATACAATCTTCCTCTCATGAAGCCATTATTTTGAAAAGCAAAAACAATGTTTTTGACATCAGCCATAAAGGTATCCTGTTCGCTACAACAGTACATAATAACAATAATTTGAGCGACAATCACTTGATACGAGTTCATAATTGGCCTATTGGCAGTTAAGTGTATATACTGAAAAAACGAAAACGGAAGTTCCCGTCTTTTGTCAAAAAATTTCATTTTTAGCCCATCTGTACCATTAAGAGGAATATTTTCATAGCATTTTGCAATGTCAGTGGACCACATAGAAGTGATTTTGTTAGGCACATTAAGATAAAATTCAGTGGATGAGTCGCACTGCCAGAATAGGTTAGTATCCACATTTAGGATACCCCGGTATGAAGTTGCCTTAAGGTCTGCTCTCTCCATAAGGAGAGGAGTCACTATACCAAGAGCTCCAGAAATAAACGTGGCCACCTTTGAAAAATAACAGTCATGTGCATTTGTAATCCATCTGAATGCATTTTTGTGTGCTTTGAAAGTAAAAAGTAAAAAAAGTAATTCTTCTTTCCCTATTAGAAAATCAGGTATTTTAGTAGCAAAAGCATCTTGAATTTTAACCATAGCCACGTCTAGTGTATTATCATTTTCATTTGGAAACGGGACAAAATCTGGACTAGATAGTCTAACCAAAGCCAAACTTCTTACAAAGTGGATGCACATAAAACACGAGTTATGTTGCGCCTTATCCACACCATTAACATATAGATTGGTAGTAATCCAATTACGTTCATCAATGGCATTTGTAAGTTTGTTGCTCATAACCCTTTTTCCATGTAACCACTTGGCATTTTTTGAAAAGCTTGAGCTTCCAATGCTCCTAGCATAGTTTTTGCCAATAGAACTTTGATCCATCATAAGAATGATCTTCTTCCTATGAATATATATCCTTTCAATGATCATGTAATGCTCAAAATAGAAACAACCATAATTGATATAGAGAATAGTGTCCACTTGGGATGCTTCACTATTTCTTACATCAATTTTACATGTAAAAATGTGACTAGAACATGAAGAATCAAATAGAATGTAAATGAAATGATTCCACCATGCTTCCAACTCTGAACTCTCTGGAAAAATACAGCAAACAAACAATAAATGTGAGTGATCAACTTTTTCTTGCATGTCTCCTCCTCCTTTGTCCTTTGTTGCCTTGTATCCACCATGATACTCCATGAATGAGCCTCCATATTCATCTTGCCATAAGATGACATCATCACTTGATGACTTGGCCATGAATGAGTGACATAATGAGCCTCCAATAGCTTCATTTTCATCAACAAAATCAGCCAAGAACGCTAGTACAAATCCAACATCAAAACAATGCTCACCAATGTAGCTAGTTTTACCATATCTTGACAATTTGCACACATCCACATGAAATTGCTCAAACATGAGATAGAACAAGTAAAGTAAACTTGAACAACACTTCCTTGCTGCTCCTTTGACCTTACTTGAGTCTTCAATATGCTGCAAAAACAGATCCATAACACCTTTGCCAATTACCTCTCCTTTGATGCTCTTGACTAGCTCCAAATTGCCAACTTCCCTTTTGACTAGTCGAAGTGCTTTGAGATCAACCTCTTGATCTTCAACTTGACCATCAAAGTCATTGAAAAAAATTTGTTTTCCAGATCCATTACTTGATTTTACAGCAAGATAACATCCATCCACTTGCATAGCTCCATGTACACAAGAAGATCTTCCAAAAGATGTTCTATTCTTCATACGAGATCGATACTCAAGATCCATTGCTTGGATCCACTCCTCTTCTTTCCTTGCTTGATCTACACTTGTAGGATCATCCAAAGAGGTTAGGAAAGCAACATAATTTCCGAAAACTACTTGCTTACCCTTTTGATCATATGTGAGACTTGAAGGTACTTGTCTTTCTCTTGATGTTCTCCTTGGCTTTTGACTTGATGAAGGTCCATCATCACCACCATCCAAAGTAGGATCCTTCTCATCAACATCAAGCATGTTAGATCCATCTACTTTACCATCAATCATGCTTGAAGACACCTTTGGAATGTTTCCCTCGTAAAAAATGACATCTCTACCAACAATCACTTTGTTAGTAGAAGGAATGTAAACCTTGTAGGCTTTACTCACCTCACTATATCCAACAAAAATACCTCTTCTTGAAGATGGATCCTCCTTGGTCCTATCATCAAGAGTAATGTTGACATAGCATGTGCATCCAAAGGTTCTTAGAAAGTTGACACTCGGCCTCCTCTTGAATACATCTCAAAAGGTGTCCTTCCATCCAAAATAGCACTCAGCCACCTATTGCACAAGAAATTGGCACACAACAAAGCTTGATCCCAAAATGGTTTGTCAAGATTAGCACTTAACCTCATAGCTTTAGCACTTTCACATAAAGTCCTATTCTTCCTTTCAGCCACTCCATTTTGTTGTGGGGTCCTTGATGTTGTATACTCCCTCTTGATCCCATGCTCATCACAAAAGGCCTTGAACTTGTTAGATATGTACTCACCACCATTGTCACCTCTCAAGCACTTGATCTTTGTGGAAAATTGGTTCTCCCTTGCATTCTTGAACTTGACAAAGACATCATACAGTTCATCCTTGCTCTTTAGTAGATAGATCCAACAAAATGTTACATACATTATCAATGAATGTTACATAATGTTACATCATCAATGAATGTTACATACATCTTAGCTCCACTATTGCTAATTGTAGTAAATCCATGAATATCCGAATGTACAAGTTAAAAAGGCTTTGTAAATCTAGAAATAGATCTAGTATAAGGTAGTCTATGTGACTTAGACAAAGCACAAGACTCACAAACATGCTTGTCATTTCTTAAGAAACTTGGAAGACCAATCACAACCTTCTTCCTTGCCATTACCTCCAATGACTTGAAGTTGAGGTGTCCCATCCTTTTGTGCCAAACCTCTTGAATAGAATTTTTCTCCCTTGCAACACATCCAACTTGGTTAGCAATAACACAAGCATCAAGTTTGAACAACTTCCCTTGTCTTTTACCTTTTCCAATCAAGACATCCTTCCTTTTGATCAAACAAGCATCTCCATCAAACTCCACCTTGAGGCTCTTACTTAGCATTTGACTCACACTAAGCAAATTCTTGGTAATAGATGGAATAAACAAGACATCCTCCAAATGAACATTCCTATTTGTAGAGAGAGAAATAGGAATTGTGCCAATCCCTTTGATTGCACACTCACCATCATTGGTCGTGTAGATCACCCTCTTGTCATCTCCATATGCCAACAAAGAAGTGAAGTACTCTTTGTGAAAGGTCATGTGTGAACTTGCTCCACTATCAATCCACCAAGGATCTAGATCTCCATCATTAGCAAGCATACATGAAGACATCACAAAAGCAGCATCATTTGCATCTTGCACATCCAAACCATCCTCATCAAGAGTAAGATTACCTTGCTTGTCTCCTTGATCTCTCTTCTTCTTGTAGCACTCACTTGCAAAGTGTCCTTTGATGCCACAATAGAAGCTCTTGAGCTTTGATCTATCCTTCTTTTTGCCACTTGAAGAAGCATCCACTTGATCTTGCCCTTTATACCACTTGCTTTTGGTTTTGCCCTTGAATTTGCCCTTTGTGAACATAGCATCCTCTTGAAGTGTCGATGTAGATCCACCTCTTGCTTGAAGCCTATATTCCTCATTGATCAAGATCTCTTGAAGATCCATCAAACTTGGCAAAGTCTTTTGAATAGCAATACTTTGAACAATGTTAGCATGAGCATCCAACAAGCCATTAAGAATCACTTGAATAAGCTCTCCTTCCTTAATGCTTTCATCTATGCAAGCTAACTCATCATTCAATGCTTTCATTCTTAAAACAAAAGTACTTGGACTTTCTTCATTCTTTTGCAAACAAGAAAAGATTTGCCTTCTTAGAGTCAACACTCTAGAAGTAGACTTGGATTCATAAAGCTTCTTCAATGAATTCCAAGCTTCCAAAGATGATGTGCACTTACCAACTTCCTTGAGAAGTTCATTGGTAACATTCATCTTTATCATGTGTAGAGCCTTCTTGGCCCTCTTGTCATACCTCAATTGATCTTGTTGTGTTGCTAGTCTCTCCTCCAAACCTACAACAATATCCAAAACATCATTCATCTCAAGAAGTGACTCCATCCTCACTTTCCATAATGAATAGTTACTTGAGGTAAGCCTATCATTGGCTTCCAACATGACTCCAATTGAGGTTGCCATGTAGCAATGACCTGATCTTCTCTTTCAACCTGCTTTAATGCACAAAGCACTCCTTTGAACAACAACAAATGCTTTCAAAAAAAATCACCAAGATTTGAAACTATCTCACAAATTCTCTTCTAGCACTTATCCAAGCAAATCAACACATAGGCCTATGATCTATCCTCAATCTAATGACTTTTGTCACTTCCTAAAATTGAAACACACTCAAATGAAGTCCAGCAACCTCACTATCTAGAGATCCAATCAAAATTAGGGTTTTGACAAAATCACAAAAAATTGACTATTCTAAATCTACATGCAAATGCTGAAAATTTGATATGCAATCTATAAGCCACCACTTAGGCTGAACCAATGATCCAAAAATCGGCCAAATCCAGCATGTGAGTTTAAAAAATGGAATTGAACAAGTATATTGACATATTTAGTGTTTTGATCTACAAAAGATCAAATCTACAAAAGCAAAAAAATTCGATTTTGGTGTAGAATCCTCTCTAGCATGCTCTAGACTTGATATCTTCACCAAATCATTGATAGATCTGATTTCCTCCTTCATAACATGAAACACAAGCTCTGATACCATGTGAAAGATTTCAGATCCTTAAGATCCAATCTACTTGAATGATCTTTGGTTAGAAAGAGAAATACACTACCAATTTCACCAATGTAGAAAAATCAGCATCTACACACAATTTGAGATGCAAACACTAATAGAACTTGATCAAACTTGAATGAAATGATTATTTATTGTTGTTGTCCGTACAAAACCAACAAGCTAATGTATTTCACACGTGTGGATCCAAAAATAGCAAATATAGATCATTCTACACATAGAATTGCAAGCAATCACCAAGATAGTGCACCAATGGATAGTAAAACCCAAGAGAACCATGTATAAGCATGAAATGAGATAGAGAAGAGAGAAGATGACTCTCTCCACGAGTTACATTCTTTTATAGCAGGTCCAAACCCTATTTGGCCACTTGGCTTTCCCACCAAAATGCTAACCCTACCAATTTTGGGTCTAGATTCAATGTACCTAATTTATTCAAATTGAATCTACTCAAACTCACATTCTATCTTTTCCACACTTTCAAAAAGTATTTATTCAAATGAAATTTAGACTAATGAACTTTGAAAAGTCAACCTCTAAGTCTAAAACAAGTTTTGGCCTCAATATGCCAAATATGGAAATATTGCAAAATGTGATGAAACTAGTTGAATCTTTCACAATTGATTTCCCACATCACAGATTTCTTGTGAGAAAAACTCTAACTGAGAAGCACTATCTTCATCAAGGTCCTCGGTAAAAATCAGAGGGTGCGGTGAAGTAGGAGCAGTAGAAGGGACAGGGGTATCAATAAAGGAGTCACCATTTTCTTTTTCCAGGCAAGCAAATACTTTTCGAATATGCATATTATAAATTTTTTCCTCAGCAGCAATTCGTTCAGCATAATTGGAGAGGTCCATATAAATTTTTTCAATCATGCTAAGGGATTTCTTCTTTTTAATAAAATTCGTATAAATATTGATCCAATCCATGATGTTCATCAAATCAATAAAACAAATAATTTTATCATCCAGGCCAGCAACATTACAAGTAGTCATATCATAAGAAGTAATCAAATTGTGAACTTCAACAACTTTCTTCATGCAACATATAATGGTCTGAACAAAAGGACTAGGAGGAGGAAGGGGCTCCCCATAGCCAAGAGTCACCGCATCATGAAACCATCTTGTGGACTACATCATACAACAGACCTTGTTAGCCATAAAATACAAGTAAAGGTAAAGGTTTGGTGCTACCCCGGCCAAAGGGTAGTCGGGGTGGCATCAGAGATTCTAGAGAGAGAGTAACAAGATTTCACATAGTCCCTCTTGACAAGTCAAGACCAAACCCTTTGAACCCTTAAATTTATAGAATAACAGGTAAAAAATACAGCTGTATAAAGTATAACAATACAGAGTACCATAAAGTGAAGCAAGTTCTAAGACACCCAGCTGTTACCTGCCATCATCCCACATAACAAAACCACACAAGTTAGTCGCGTGAGAAAGACAGGTGTCATAGCTGAGTATCAGTTGTTATCCATGTCCGAAACAAGTTTCGCTACTTTATTAGCTAAATTGCATTTATAAAAAATACGTCCAATCTTCCCAATCATTTACTTCATTACTAAGCAATACATTCTGCTCTTTAACGAAGTCGTATCAGGGCACAAGCCATACCGATCAGTACAAGAGCAAAAGAAATGTATTAGGTCCACATTTACATTTTACATGTAAGCAACTATCCTTCATTATACTGATGGCCAGAGGTATGACTATGGTCACAACGCTAGGTACTAGAGCACTTCCGTGCTATGCTAGCCCCCATGGACATCCCACAACTGTTTTTTGGGAGTCCAAACACTGAGCAACTTGGGCAAATCCATGCCATTCAAGTGTACCATTGTCAAGCTCTATATGAGTACGTGACCTTACAAACAACATTGGGACACAGGATGCAAGCGAACTTAGTTAAAAAATTAGAAGCTCATGTCTATTTTAACGTACATAAGATCAGACTTCTGTAACTTTACTAGTTACTACTTTTAAAGTAAGAAATTTTAGAATTATCATGCATGGACAAGACTTCCTGTAGTAACGAGTAAGGCTACCCACCGTATTGGTGTAGTTTCGTATAGCATCGTACCTGAATGATAGACGAAGTCATCTCTTGCGAATTATCCATCTTCAGCTGTTTTAACAAATCACCTATGTGCTAGAATATTTCAACCAAAAGTATTGTGTTAAGCGTATAGTACTTCTATCACCCTCATAGTCTTTAGCGTCCATCATTTAGCCACAGATTACTAGCTTATCATTCAACTTTATTTGAGAACAATTCTTTTCCCACAATATCCACATCATACATATATTCATGTTCTGTGCATACGTCTTCTCAGGAAGAAACAGTCACACCAAGCTTCTTTTATGTTTACACTTCTTAGAAATCATTCTACTCTTTATCAAAGGCAACAATCTATCATACAACCATAGCAATCATCCAGAGCAACCAATCATAGCAAGCTACAGCCAATGGAGTAGCAGGAATGTTGTTGCGTCGGCGCCTCAAAGGGCGCTGGGACTTGAGCGGTTTCCCCAACACGCGCTTAAGTCTAACATTCATCCATCATGCACTTACGTAAAAGCCAACTCAGAAACGTAACAAGCTTAACCATTCAGACTTAAGAAAACTGGAATCCCAACCAACCCGAAAGCCAACTCAGAATCCGTCCCCAAAAGGTAACCAAAGGCAAAGACAAGTCACACATGAAACCCAAGGCATAGTGGTCGCCAAACTGACCAATTGGCATAGAGGCAAGCCCCATGTCGATGACAGGGACCCTTAGGCGCCAGCGACGCAAAAAGGTTGTAGTAAGGGTGCTTCCACTTGGACCAGTCCCGGAGGCGAATCCGAAATGGTAATCATATCCAAGGATCAACTTTATTAGATTTGGAAGAGGTTACATTCATACATAGACTGACCGGTCTCAGGGCCACCAACACGTGCTGGGCATTGTGCCTGGCTCGTGCTGGTAGAGGGAGCTGAGACCTAGCGACTGGATTCCTGGCGCTTGTTGAGCTGCCCAAGTTTTTGTCTGCCGGACTCCCCTATAGTTTTGATGTGATTCGGCGCACCCCCTCTGTTCTGAAACATAGTGCTTTCTGGTAAAGCACGCTTTTTGGGACTTAGTTTTTATTTTGCTGATTAAGCCTGGCAGAATCAGTCTGGCTCCCGGACATGGGTCCCGGGAGCCGTCCGGACGACAAAATCAACTTGCTTCCTTACTAGGCCTTGACTCGAGCTCCAGAGCTAGCTCATGACTTGTGACTACTTGACTGGCTCACCACAGGTCGGAGGCTCAGTCCTTGACGTTCTAACTTGCTCTGGGACCTTAGGGAGCGTCACCCCTTAGAGTCTTACAGGGCACACTAGGTGCACCTGAGTCAGCTTTACAACATCCTCCCCTCGTTTGAAAAAGCTGATGTCCTCATCAGGGCCAAACTAGACCTAGGACGTATGGCACGGGCTCAATTCACCGGCCTTAACAACTTTTGAATTAAAAAGATACATTGGCAGTAGCACAGGAAAAGTGTAGATACAGTTCACTTACGTAAAACCTGTGTAAAGCTGCAAGTGATTTATTGACAAACTTAGGAAAGATATCTGGAAGTTTCTTGAACTTCAGAATTGGCCATGAGTGTTTATGCAGGAGGCATGTCGCCAGGTAGTGCTTTGTGTGTCGATCTGGAAAAACGGCTATTGCATTGATTCTTCTGCAGATAATTTGCAAGTACTTCAGGGGCTCCCTCCTTAAGTTTGTCTTCGTACTTCCAAGAAGCCTCAATGAGTGGAGCCCGTAGCCACTTAACTAGATATTCACGTTGCACGCCAGTTCGCTTTCTCTGTGTCAATATTTGTTCGGTACAAGCTACCTCTTTGTATCATCAAGTGTCGTTGGTGGATGACGAAGTTCGTGTTGCCGATCAAATCGCTCATCTGGTTTGTATTGTTTGAGTAATTAGATATGAAACATATTGTGTATATCCAAGCTGGATGGCAGCACCAATCGGTAAGCCACTGGGTTGATCTTCTTGGTGACATGATATGGTCCCGCATAAGGTCGAACGAACTTATGAGAGAAACCTTTTGGTAACGCAATGTTCTTTGTGTTCAGCCACACTTGATCACCTTCCTCAAATTCCAGTTCTCGTCGATGTGGGTTCACGTCAGCTGCCATACTTCTTTGGGACTGCTCTAAAAATGACTTCACCTCTGTCAGATTTGTGTGCCACTCATTGATGAATTCTTCCATAGTGGCTATTGGGGTTTCTTGCACACCTATAAGAAAAGAGCTTGGAACAATCGGTAGCCGACCATTGCTTATCTCGAAGGGTGCCCGTCCAGTAGCTCTGTTCACTTGGTTGTTATGTGCAAACTCGAGAATATCCAAGTAGCAAATGCTCTTATCAATAACATATATGTATCCATCATTGTTATCTCTGGAAACCATAAACAAGGCCAGCGGTCCATCGCACTTTCTCAATCCTTACATACTGTAAAATGCGTGGAAATATCCATGCATGCAAGACCATGCTTCATCGCTATAGTAACATGGATTTCACACTCAAAAAGAAGCGCTGGCCAACGGCCCATTCCGCTATACAGTAGCGCTAGCCAGCGACTACTTACCAACAAAAATCAGTGCTATTTATGGTAGACACCTGGATCGCTGTCGAGCGCCAACCAAAACTCAATTTTTGGTAGAAAAAATACCTGTAAAGGTGCCCACTATTGCTCCTTGAGGTAGCGTTTGCTTGTAAGAATGCCGAATCACAGTTTTGCAAGTCACAACTTGCTACTACACAAGGATAATCACAGCAAGTTGTAAGCATCCATTCATAATCATAAAGCACAGTACACAACCTTTAGTATCAACGAGCTAGCATTCCTCATACCGTTCTCACGTTAGGTTGTAGTATCGTTTACACGATTGCACATCCCGTGACATTCACGAGTATTCCTCTTCGATTGCAATCACCGTATGAAAAAAAACCAGTAGAGCAGGGCTGAAGGAGAGAGAAAGAGAGAGAAAAAGCAAAAAAGTATGAGGGAAAGTGAATAGGGTTTTGTGACTTCCCTCTCTATAGCACCAGAGGACAATTAGGTGTACTAATTGCAATATTGTTGCTCACCGTTAGATTGACCGTTCAAAATGTGCATAGATCTTGGCCTTTGGAAAGACTGCCAACTTTCCCACCACTTTTTAAAAAAAAAAACTTTTTTTCACAAGTGGGGTCTTCTATCATACCAAGGCATTTTTCTTACGCCCCGACAAGTAAATAGGTTTAGTACGCAACATTTGCATTCTACAGAGGTTTGTGAAGCAAATAGAGTGATATATGTACGTAACAGAGCCCATGAGAGAGAGAGAGAGAGAGAGAGAGAGAGAGAGAGAGATTCTATGGTAGATTATAATTCACATAAAACCCACCACACTTGAAAATTTAGATATTGCTTGCTAAGGGCAAATTGCTGGAAATTACATCAAAGCTCCCAATCAGTTTAAATTGTGCAAAAAGTGTGCACCCATACAAAAGAACAAAAGTTTGTGGCACTAGATGCATGACCAACTTTTGCATTGGGCTACCTTATAGCCTCACTTTGCATAGTACTCTTTACTTAAAAGATAGGTGTAGGAATTTGGACAAAATTTTACTAAGATGTATAAAAACTAGCTTTCAGTGACTAATGAAAGACATACTCCATGACATCATGCCATGACCATATCTTGACATTTTCTCTTTACTCAAGTCAACTTCGGGATTTTGAACAAATTTGCAGAGTTTCTAGTGTTTAGCTACCTCTGAGTTTTCTGTCATTTATTAAACCCTTTGAGGCAACAAGACATGGCGGAAAGATTCTATGAGCAGGAGAGATCCAGATAAATTTTTGCAGTAGTTTTCAAATGAAAATGTGGAACCAGGAATCTTGACGTAAAGAGGCTAACATTTTATAAGCTTCTATATGTAATTCTTGTCTTAAGCTAAAGTTAGACATATAGAGGATTCAAACTTATAACACCATGCCACCAATATTTAAAGGAACGTTAATCAAATGCACAGAGAGCTGTATCAACAATTGGATTTTGCAGTCTAATTGAAGCAACAAGAGAAGTTTTCATAACCCTGCATACATGGAATTTGGTACTTGCTGATTTCAATTGTGCATGAATTATAGCATCAACATAATTGAAGAACGGAAAACAAAATTGGGCTAGTCCCATTGAGATGGAAATCAATGAGAATCAATTATTCGTAATAGGATATGCTTTTTTAAACAAAATGTTGATGTTCATCTTTCCTATGACCACAGAATCTTGGAAGTAGATTAAGTGGGACATTCAGAATTACAAGACTTTTTTTTTTAGCACGAAAGGAAAAACAGATATACACCTAATCTATCATTGGTCGTTGGAATCTGTTGAGATGAACAAAGAAAGATGCGGATGCAGCTAGATTAGTCAGGTTTTAAGCTACTGACCACACAATAAATTGCAAAAAACTGACCCAATTCTACTCCAAAACATTCAATTGAATTTGAATTACACTCAAAATTGGGCTGGGGGCTTTCCCCCCGTGGTCGGGGCTTGCTTCCCTCTGCTTAAATGTTTAAGTTGGAACCTGGGCAAGTGTTTGTTCCTTCTTCTGGAAAAAAATTGAAGTAAAGCAAAGGTCACCCGCCTTGAGGGTGTGCATATAGACAAAAAGGATAAGATGAACATCAAAGATATAGGCAATTTTTATGAATAGTGGGAACAAATGGCACTGCTGGAGAATGTCACCAGTAGTCCTTGCAAGAACACAGACCATTTTGAAAGTGGTGGAAGCGGCTAGCATCTCTCATGACAAAAGATCTGCCAGTAACTTTTGAAATGAACTTGGTGGCAGTGTGGCAATCACTGCAGACCCGCAGATTTTTCCAAATTTGTAAAGGAGAACCCTGTGGTGTGCTAATAATCCCAAAACCGATGGCTAACTTCTCGCTGTGATAGCACAGTGAGTGCTCTCTGCTCTCTTCCTCAATGGCATGCAATGCATAACCGGTGTTTGGTACATACTCTGCCTTCATTTGCTTAAACAAATGCTGCAATTCTGCATGAATCCCAGCTATTTGTGGGTGTTCTTTATCATTTACCACAAACATATGCACACAATCATTTATCTCAATCCAGGAACGCCCGGGCTCTTTATGTAAACTCCTTTCTTGTCTCATTTGCTGAGTTTTTGTCGAGTAGTTCCTCTTGCCATCAGCAGCATAAATGTGGGATAAGAGAACATAGGCTGCTTCATTTCCAGGGTCCAGTTCCAACACCTGTGTTGCAGCAAATTCACCCATCTGTAAATTATTATGTATCCTGCACGCACTTAACAAAGAGGTCCAGACACAAACTTCAGGCTCACACCACATTGTCTTGATCATGTCCTTTGCCTCATCTAATCTGCCAGAACGGCCAAGAATGTCAATAATGCCAATATAATGCTGCATTGTTGCCTGAATACCATAGATTGGGGTCATTGATGTGAAAAAGTAATGACCTTCATCCACTAGACCTGCATGATTACACGATGAAAGAAGAGAAACAATTATGCAATCACCAACATCTGTGGTTTCTTGGCACATTTTATTAAAAAATCTCAAAGCTTCCTTGCCAAGCCCATGGATGGCATAGCCCACAAACATTGCATTCCATGACACCGCATTGCAAATGGGCATTCTATCAAACACAGTTCGGGCATCTTTGATGCTCCCACATTTTGCATACATGTCAACTAAACAGCTTCCCACAACAACATCCATCTCTAACCCGCTTTTGATAACTTGTTCATGGATAAGCTTTCCCTCTGCAAGGGCACCAACACTTGCACATGCACTGAGAACCCCCACAAAAGTGACACTGCTTGGAGTCAAGCGCTTTTGCTTCATTTGTTGAAAAAGTTTCAATGCTTTCTCCCCATTGCCACACTTCACATAACCTATGATCATAGCTGTCCACGTGACAACATCTCTTACGGGCATATTGTCAAATACTCTACAAGCATCCACTATGCTACCACATTTGGCATACATGTCAACTAATGAACTTGCTACATGCAGGTCTGACTCCAATCCACTCCTAATAATATGGTTATGTACAAGCTTTCCCTCCTCCAAAGCACCTAAATTAGCACATGCATTGAGAACTCCCATAAAAGTGACATTGTCTGGTTTCACCAGTTTTTGACACATTTGCTGATATAATTCCAATGCCACCTCTGCTTTCCCACACCTCACACATCCCCCGATCATTGTATTCCAAGAAACAAGATTCTGCACATCCATATTGCCGAACACACTGAAAGCCTCGTCTATGCTCCCACACTTTGCATACATATCCACCAAACAACTTTCTAGAAAAGGGTCCAGCTCACATTTGCTTTCAATAAGCTGTGCATGAACATGCCTGCCTTCTTCTAGTGCCCTTAAATTAGCAATTGACTTGACGACAGAGGCAAAAATAAACTTATCTGGGTTCACTCCTTGTCTTTGCATTTCGTGAAAAAGTTCAAGTGCCCTCATATTATTACCCTCCTTCACATTACCTGTAATCTTAACAAACCAAGAATGAGCACATCTTTGTATTGTCCCAGGCCTCATTGCTGCTAAACCTTCTTTTACCCATTTGGGAGTTGAACATTTGTCCATCCAAAGAGGTTGCTGTGTGATCTTATGCTTGAAGTCAGGGTATCTGGAATTTGTCTTGCAGTATGAAAGAAAAATGAATCCTTCAGCATCAACCCCCACGTTTACTCCAAAAGAGAGGATGAAAATCCACATTGTTGTATTTTGAAACTAGTAAACGATGTACCTTATCAAATCTGTGATCCCACCACTGGGAAGGATCAGCAAAAAAACTCCGCCAAATTTGCTCTGCACTTACCTCCTGGCCTGCCCAGAGCAACAAATGAATGTAATATCAGTCTCCTAGGGGTCCACATTTCTCAACCACTAACGAGTATCAGGACTGCAAGTAAGCAACCTTAAAAAATCTTTCCTGTAAAACTATTTTGGCCAAAAGAACCAATCTTATCACTGATCTGCTCTAGATAAGACGTCTATGTTTGGAAATTTTAGCTATAGCCATGATGCTCTAGAAACCTGCTTCATAGCTTGCCTCTTACAAAAGTGGGCATTTAGGGGGTTCTGATATCTAGACCTGCAGTCTAGAGGAAAACGATTTCAGAAGTACAAAACAAGACAATGGGACATAAAAGCTCGTCTCGCACCAAACTTCAAAGCTTGCAAACTCACTAGAAGTTGTGGCTATACAAAGGCAATATAGGATACTCATATGTATAGAACATGCCTGAAAGTAAATGGTGAAACATGAGCACAATCCAAAACGTTCTTAGATTTAAGCCTGTTAGGCTTCGGAATGGGACGTGCAAGCTGATGGAACATTTTGGGTGAAATCGATATCCATGTGACAAACTGTGAATCTTCAAAACAGGATATTGTGCTTTACTCCATGCAATCCTTTCCTAATGTAGTAGAAAACTGTCCCTCTGACCTGATGGCTTGAAGGAATTCACGTCTCTTAGTTCAAATCTATGAACCTGTCAAAGCTTGCAATTCCTAGAAACACAGAGCTTATGAACCGGATCCCGCTCCAAAACATTCACAAAATTGGGGGTAAAATATGTAAATGCTAGCAAGAACAGAATACCCTAGAATATTGTCATACAAGCAGATGGGCTGTGCACCTTGAGATTTTGCATCAATGATTCGAAAAGTGCTAGAGCTGGCCTTTTTTGGCCTGGATGCTTCATTTTGCAAAATGTGATCCGAGCTAACCTTCATGCCAATCACGACTGGCACACCCATTCGTTTCTTGGGATCTAAACCCTGCTCGTTCCGCTCCTGCCACTTCATTGCAGGCAATTCCACAGGCTTTGCGAACACCACAGTCATATTTGACATCTTGGTGAACGCAGAAGCTGCCATGCGCTCAACACCGCACTACCACCAAGGTAGATAACCGAACGTAAAACCCTAGTTTCTACTTCAAAGAAAGATGCATAAATCCTGAATTTCTGATTTCTGTAGGTGCGCAAGGCATTTGCAATTTCATTGTTCGCATTCGATCGATCGAGAGATCGAGAGAGAGAAAGCTACAAAAAATTGAGGAAAAAAGGTGATTTAAAAGATAAGGAGAAGCGTGGCCGTACGTCTATGCTCAAACTTAAAAAGACTCATTATTATTATTTATCATGAAATAAGCCGTTCTTGGCCTAATCAAAAGCTGTGTGCCTCCTTATCATCTATATCTTTACTTGTTGTTGGTTAAAATGTTATTGCCCGGGCTCCTTTCGTTGAGTAATGGATAGATAGTTTAGCTTTTTAAAGATTGGGTTATATAGGAGTGATGCTTTCAAGATCTCCTCCAAAGCAAGGATCAAAGAACAAAATGCTTTTTGATTCAAGATAAACTAAGGCTCTCCAAGCACACCGACTCTCGGCTCTCGGCTCCCTGTGCCTAACTCCCAAAGTGCCACGTGGCAACGACTGATATATCTCATAAGCAAAGGGCAGAGTTGTCCAATGAGCCATATAATTGCAAACTCCCCCATTGACTTGCATGTATGTGGGTGCTCGATAGAGATGATGCATGTGGCGGTGCTCGGTTTAGAGATGATGCATGTGCCTGCTGCAATACGTGGATGTATCCTACCCGAGCTGTGGAGCATATACATCGACTGGGAGGACAACTACCACATACATTACAAAAATGTCGCCTGCAGCCCTTAAGGACCGAAGAGCCCACAAAGACCACAAGAAGTTTGTTTCTTATTCGGTAGACGGCCTTGGCAATTTTATTGCTCAAGTGCTGACAGCTATGCAGAGCCTGTACCCGGACGGCTCCTTTGTGAAAATAAATGTTGAGCTGTTGAAGAAAATTTCATTGCACCAGCTGTCTACAATGGAACATTCTTAAGGACACGCTTAGCTGAGTTTCGAAACAAAATTATAGGGCAATATCATGAGGCCAAACAAAGAAAGATTCAAAGACAAATAGAGATAGATGGGAAGCTCTCACAAAGGCTTCAAAATGCTCCAGAATGAATGTACATATATTGTATATATTCAATTTAAAGACTTTGTTATGTTTTACAAATGTTCGAGATCCATCATGGAATGCATGAAGAAACATTTATCTTTGAAGTTGTTGCTGATTTAGATTGTTCGCGAGGACACTTCACATTTGAGGAGGGGGATATGTATTACCCTATCACATGCACTTTTTTCGTGAATTATTATTATGTGATGCAAAAGCCTAATTAACCCATTCAAATAATGAAGACAAGACTCGAATATGAAGAAATATCTAATGGACGCAGCAATGATAAACGTATTCAACGATATATTGAAGGGAAAGATATCCAAATAAATGAATCTAAAGGAAGGACTATTAAACGAAGGGCAATACTGAAACGACACATACCTTAAAAAGAAGGCTAGCCCTAAAAGAAGAATATTCCTGATGATTCAAAGTATTCGCACCCCATGCAAATGTTGTAACCTTCCATGTGCTCGTTTCTCATTGGAACAAAGTCGTGTGATAGGGATGCCACATAGGATCTGAACACTTGTAATTTTCTAATTGGTTAGAATTAGTTAAGTATATATAAATAAGAAGCAACATATCGGTTGCTAAGAGATGCGTATCTTCAAACTCAACCCCCTATATGTACTCCACAAACGCTTCAATGTAATTACCAAGTTTTTCAGGTGAACAGAGAGAGTTTTGAGTCTTCAAGTTTTTCCTGCTCTTCACTTTTATAAGCTATCTGCTTGCTGAGTGCTTCTGTTTCTAACAGTTGGTAAGTCTCGTCTTGTTGGATGTGCCTGTGTTTGATTACTTTGGTCAGGTAACTCATTTAGTCGTGATATTGTCGTAAGTGCTCAACCGTAAATTCGTTGCTAAAGTTGTCTTAAAACACATCGGTTGTTTAATTGCTTGCGTAGTTGAACTTATTGATTGTTCGGAACTTAACTGTGATAACAACATTCAGAATCACTATTTCATTTACACTGACGAATATTCGTACTTGCACATCCTAAAGTATACTTTGTGTTGTTGTGAGTCGATACTCTGAACCTTGTTTATGGATACTCGTGCAGTCTAGATCTGTGGTCGATCGTTAGGTTGAATGCGATAATCGGTTGTTGAGGACTGATTGTCAGATCACATTTAGATTGTGCTGAGTTGTTCGTAAATTTCTTTGTGTCGGTCTTACTGATGCAACAGAGCTATTCTTGTCTGACAAACTTAATTAGGTGCACAGACCGATATATCGATCTGGCCGATAAGTTGGATGCTCTAGCCAGTAATGAAATACATTCGATATGAAAACTGTCGGGATCAAATATCATTTTGTTATTATATGATTGAAAACACATCTTAACCAGTGATATTGGTCGTCGATTCATCAAATGTCTATTGACAACCAGTTTGTATACCAAGAACAATAAATGAGCCAAAATCATCTATAATCACAACAATAAGTAGTCTCTTTGGAGAACGATAATCTTTTATGCTACATTTCCATACTTTTAAGATAAGTATATTACGACATATGTTTATTTTTGGCGCCATTGCCGGGGATTGCTAATTTGTTGGATTTAGGTGATTGTTTGTTAAAAATGAATGCCAATTGTAGGAAGCAGTTCAAGAGCTGAGTGTTTGGAAAGATAGTGGAAGCTCTAAGGACTTCTTCAAAAATCTTCAACAAACTTTTCAGAGTGGCACATCACCTTTTGCCACCTATCGAGAAGCTAAAACTTATTTCAATAATCTTATCGATAAACCCGAAAACGTACTGAGACGGGTTTTTCTGATACTGTTGGTAATCCTGATACAGAGGTTCCAGATAGAGTTGCACCTAAACCTGAATCTGAACCTGACATGGAGCCTCCTATATCGTGATATAATGTCAGTTCAAAGATTAAGTATGACTACTTCAAGGGCACTTCTTTGGATGATGCAGACAACCACGTCTCTCAGTCTGAATCCATTGATGTTTCCAACAATGAGGGAACGAATGCAGACAAACTATGTATATTTCATGGTCTATTGCGGAAACAAGCCCGCATATGGTACAACCAATTGGACCGTGTAGGTGTCAACACTTGCGAGCTGCTAAGAGAAGTCTTTCTCAATCAGTTTTGCGAGATCGATCATTCTACCAAAGTGCTTGCATGATTGAATTCAGTGCAGAAAGTTACGGGCAGTTGTTATAACTGTGGCGCACAAGGACACTGTTCAGCCGACTACCGGAAACCTCATCGATTGGCCGACCAATCGACTATGTGCCATTATGTTCAAATTTCTCGGGAGAAGGCCATCTCGTTGCATACTACACAAAGCCACTTAAGCCGAAGGTGCTGTACAAGTATGTCCAAACTCCCAAAAGCAGACTTCAAGAAGAAGCAGGATGATGCAGTTGTTTAGAGGATTGAATGCCTTGACGAAGGCACCCTACGATTTCTAATACTAATTGGCCCAGTGATTTTGAAGACATTTTTAAAGTTCACTCTACGGAGAGTTTAGCTAAGACTTGTAAAAACAAGAGAAAGCATCCAATGAAGCAACCAAAGGTGAAAAAGTTTATCACTCAAAAACACTTGAAAGATGATGACCGAAATGCTGCCAAATTATTTCAAAAGGATGTCGCAGAAGAAGCTCTAATTGAAGATGAAATTCAATCTAATCCACTTCAAAAGAAGGTCACTTTTGAAGAGAAGGATGATGATATTCCAATAAGTTCAAAATTATCCGAAGTTGTGGTGGACTTCAAGCTGACAACAAAGAAGCAATACGACATTG
Organism: Diphasiastrum complanatum; assembly: GCA_029204225.1. Lineage (NCBI taxonomy): Eukaryota > Viridiplantae > Streptophyta > Lycopodiopsida > Lycopodiales > Lycopodiaceae > Diphasiastrum > Diphasiastrum complanatum. The sequence goes on along the minus strand of CM055103.1, from coordinate 30,125,706 downwards.
TATCAGATATTGGCTCCTTGAGGCCGAATATCGCTTTCAAGCAGCTATTATATGACAACAACTACTATCGGAAGCAGCTGAAGAGTTTGTCACAGACAAAGAGAAAGAAGAAATCACTCTTCTAGACATATATCTGCTTCTTGTTGACCTTGGAGGTCTAGGAGCACCTGAGATTGATGTATCGATTTCAGAGTGTTTACCATTCACAGACATGATATTGGACCAAGTTGCAGGTAATCCCAAGTATAGCTTCCTTGATGGTTTTTTAGGCTATAACCAAGTATCGATCCGATCAGTCCAAGACCACTTTCACGATAGACTGGGGTACATATGCATATCAGAAGATGTCATTTGGACTGTGCAATGCACCCATGACATTCCAACGAATGATGATTGTGATCTTCCAAAAATACTTACAAGTATTTCTTGAAATATTTATGGATGACTTCTGTGTATATAGCTCAGAAGACACACATATTTCAAAGCTACAAAAGACATTGTAGCATTGTAGAGAAACTTCTCTGTGTCTTCACCCTGAGAAGTGTTTTTTCGGCATGCTGGAGGGCACACTTCTAGGACACAAAATATCGAAGAGAGGTATTGAAGTCAACAAAGATAAAGTGGAGATCATAAAGAACTTGAAGGAACCAACGAATCTTCGTGAGCTCAGAGGATTCTTGGGTCATGTCGGTTACTATTGGAGGTTTATTCAAGATCATACATCTATCACTGCTCCGCTGACACATTTACCGAAGAAAGATGTTTACTACGAATGGTCTGCTGAATGTCAACGATCATTTGACTTGATGAAGCAAAAATTGATGGACGCCCCAATTCTGAGACCACTTGATTGGGTAAGAACATTTCATGTTTATGTGGATGTTTCGTCATTCGCAATTGGAGTCACCCTCAATCGGAAGAACGATGAGAAAAGAGACTATCTTGTATATTATGCAGGGCATCGATTGACTATATCAGAGAAGAACTATTCGGCCATGGAACTAAAAGGACTCGGGATGGTTTTCTCAGTGAAGAAGTTTCGACATTATTGGTTTTCTCAGTGAAGAAGTTTCCATGTCAACCATTATTGTTACATCCATGTCCAATATGTGGGATTCGAAATAATTCCTTATGTGGGTAGCCAGTTTCTCCAGTGTATATGGTTATTAGTTATGCCTCGTCATTTCGAGCTTGACCAGTAAAGTAATTAATAATCATATGGGGGCCCAGACCTATAATTGGACATAGGAGCACTTGCATGGTGTTTGACTGCTATAATGCAAGAATAGGAGGTCAATTGCTTATTCAGGTTGCATGGGGATCCTAAGAGGAATATTCTCTCCTCATAGGAGAGAATATATACTAGTGGAAACTCGCCCATCTACCTATTGGATTTTCTGATCTATGAGCCAAGATCCCCTCCTTATCTTCAGTTTATAGTATATACAGATCACCACCCTCTAAAGTACTTTTGTAATTAGAACGATTTGAGGGGTCGTAAAGCTCGTTGGGCTGAGCTTATGCATAAATTTGATCATGAGATCTGATATGTCAAGGGCAGCTCTAACCAAGTTGCGGATGCGCTTAGTCAGATTGGTGAACTAAATGAACTTTCATTCACCCAGATTTCCATTGATCTATATCTTTTACTAAGAGGGAGATGTAAATCAGATTCTCATTTTGGTCTCACCTGGAAGATGGTGGAGATAGGAAAAAATGAGAGTGGAATAGAGATTTACTCACAGGGGTCTCGTGTTCCTAGTAAAGATAAGAAGATAGTGGAACAGTTCTCTCTCCGAGGTGGGTTACTAAATCTGTTCCCTGTGCAGGTCATCTGGGTATACACAGGACTTTGGACTTGGTCAGAAGAGAGTTTTATTGGCCAAAACTTAAGCCATTTGTCAAGTCTTATGTGGTTAGATGTAGACCTTGTCAGTTAGCAAAGTTGAATACTTGAAGATTGGAGGATTGTTACATCCTCTAGATATCCCTTAGAAACGATGGGAAAGTATATCTATGGATTTTGTGGTTGGACTTCCAAAGACCCAATGCCAAAATGATTCTATTTGGGCTGTGGTGGACAGGTTCACAAAGTTAGCTACTTTTATACCAATCAAGTCAACTGCTAAGGCTTTGGATTTAGCCTAGATCTTTGTGGAAAGATTATTTAGGCTTTATGGACTGCCAAGTGATATAATTAGTGATAGAGATCCTAAATTTACAAGTCACTTTTGGTCATAGGCATTCCATAATCTAGAAATCTTCTATAGTTCTAGTTCTTCTTATCACCCTGAATCAAATGGCCAGACTGAGAGAACTAATCAGACTATGGAGGACATATGTGTCTCATAGACAATGTCAGTGGAAAGATTACGTTCTTTTGATTGAGTTTGCTTATAACAATAGGAAACATTCTACTACTGGTTATAGTCCGTTTATGTTGATGTACGGTTTTCAACCTAGATCTTTGGTAAATGTGGAGACAAAGTCTGTTAAGATTCAAAAAGCTGCGGATTTCTTGCATGATATGCATGAAATGTTGCAAGTGGCCCGTGATTGTATCTGGAGTGCTCAGGATAGAGCTAAGCACTATGCCGATCTTAAGAGGTCTCCCAGAGATTTTAAAGTTGATGACTGGGTGTATCTTAGAATACCTAAGGATTCTAAGACTATGCATACGGGGAAACATTATAAATTGTCTACCAGATATTGTGGACCATTTTGGATTAGAAATAAAATTGGCTCTTTAGCTTACGAATTAGATCTTCAAAACAAGTCTACAGCTCACCCTGTGTTTCATGTAAGTCGTTTAAAATTAAGTTTACATGAAGGTGACATAGTTGGTTCAGAGGAAGATCTTACCCATTTGGAGGACTTATCGCTTAGTGTTCTTTTGGAACCTGAAAAGGTACTCAGAACTAGAGTCAAAAGCATAAAGAAGAACTTCCCTGGTTTTCACTTCTAGAGATAGAAGTGGTTCAAGGGAGGAAGAATGTTATGTCCATGTCCTGTATAGAAGAATCGGAATAAATTTTTTGACGTGGATAGCTGGTCACTCCAGTTGTATGTGGTTATTAGTTATGCTACGTCATTTCGGACGTGGTTGTATCAAGTAATTAATAATCATATGAGGGCCCCCGACCTATAATTGGACATAGGAGCACTCACATGGTGAGTGACTGCTTTAATGCAAGAATAAGAGGTCAGTAGCTTAATATAAGTTGCATGAGAATCCTAAGGAGAATATGCTCGGTCCGGCACCATCTTGGTTTCATGCATCTGGCTGCTTCCATTAGGGTCCTGTTCTTTCGTTCAGCAACGCCATTGTGCTGCGGTGTGTAGGCTGCAGTTCTTCTGTGAATGATGCCATGATCATTGCAGAAGTCAGTGAAGCGATTCGAGATGTATTCGCCACCTCGATCTGATCTGATCTGCTTCACTTTGCTGCCTGTACATCTCTCAGTCCAATTTACATATTTTTAGTGAATTTATCAAGTGCTTCGGATTTATTCTGAATAAAATACACTCTGGCAAATTTTCTATAATCATCAACGAAGGTTATATAATATTTTAAACCTCCTACTGAGATCACGTTGAATGGTCCACAGATGTCAAAATGCACTAGCTCTAGAATCTTAGTCGTTCTGTAGGAGTCTTTGACGAATGGTGTGCGTGACATCTTGCCCTTCAAACATGCATCACAGGTGATTGAACTGGTTGCATTCGAGATGCTACCTTCGGCCTTGAGTATCAGTGATGTCTTAACTTTTCAGGCTAGAAAGTTAGATCCTGAAGAATCAGGTATCGTGCAGATCTTGCTCTATATGCTGCTGATTGAAGCCATTGCTTTTTGTAGTCTGTTCCCTTGTTGATGGTTGTTTTGTTTGAATGCTTGGCCTCCTGGATCTGCTAGCTTCTTGGGTATGTCAGAATATGACAAGATGACCGGCTCTGATACCACTGATGAGAGTATGAGGAGGATCACAGTCACAAAGCTTTTGCAAAGGAACCACGACTCTCTCTTTGCCCTCGGATGGAGTTCAGATGCGATTGCTGGACACTTCTAGCTGAATCACTCCTACAGTCCTCTAGAGTGTAGTCAGGCACTACTGATCTACATTTATAAAATTAATGCAGCATTTAACATAGTTTCAACCAAGGTGCGGAATTCAAAATGAACAAGAAAACTTACTTAGACACACGAATAAACAGCAGATGCATTAGCATTCGAGATCAGACACAGCAAGAAAAATCATCTATATTGATCTTTCTCTGATTTCTTCAAGCACTGCATGCAAATCCACACAGTGCGCTGGCGTGGGAGAAGCACAGTTCTCTCACAAGCAATTGTCTCGCTTTACTAGCGGATAGTTGGATCCACAGATCATAGACAAAATTGTCTTCACACGCAGGCGGACATGTATTCTGTATTTCATCTTGATTGCTTACTAGAATCAGACTACTCCATTACACTGTATGTGTGCTCTGTTGATCTATATGTCAAGTAACATCTAGTAAGTATAGTCGCTTTAGGTAAATCTAAGATTAGAGTGATTTAAGTATCTACAACTAATTAGAGAAATACAAGAGTGGCAGATTAGCCACGACCTAAAATGTATTTGCTGACGTCATGCCATCAGATCAGATATCTGTACTTTTGGGTACTTGCATGATCTCGTTGGTACTCTCTGGCACGTGGAGGTCAGGAGAAGGTCTCGTTTTGGTCGTTTGCCTTCTCTCGTACTAGACCACAAAAGATTCTCATTCGTGAATCTTTCGAGTTCGCGAACTGTTCGTTTTTGTCCCTTCGACTTTTGAGTTTGCGTCCCTTTGACTTTCGAGTTCGCGAAACTTTTTGTGCTTCGTGTCTCTTGACTTTCATGTTCGCGAACATCTTCGTTAGGCTAAGGGCTGAAAGCTAGCAAGGCTTTGTAGTTAGAAACATTTCATTTCTTCAGAAGCATATCCTCCATCGCCTGATTGGTCCTTTCTGTATAAATTGAGCAAACTTCGTAAGTTTGTCAATAATGACCCAAACCGAATCGTGGCCCTTCCTTGTACGTGGAAGCCCCCACAAAATCCATAGATATACTTTTTCATTTTCCAGTAGGAATATCTAAACGATGTAATAGGCCACTAGCTTTTAGCCTCTCTGCTTTATTTAACTGGCACTTAGTACATTTAAGTACATAGGCCTCTACTTGACTTTTCATCTTAGGCCACCAAAATTGTCTTCGAACTAAGTCAAGTGTTCTTTGTATACTCGGATGTCCTGGGCATGGACTATCATGACACTCATGCAAGATTTGGGCCCTTACAATGTCATTCTCCGGTACACACACCTTTCCTTTACGAAACAAAATCATGTTTCGAATTAGAAAATCTGTTTCAATCTTTCCATGATTTGAGGAATCTTGTAAACATGAATCGACCCCCGAAAGTACTTGTTGCCAATATTTTCCAGAAAAGCGATTGGACTCATATAGTTCTTGAAGAGACTGAAACAACCCCGGTTCTATAAAAGTAAAGCACAACTGATTGATAACCGATAACCTACTCAAAACATCCACTAGAGTATTTTGACTTCCTTTACAATATCGTATAGAAAAGTCAAATATTTGCATCAGCTCAGCCCATCTAGCTTGCCTCCCCTTTAAATATGTAGCATCACAGAAATATCGAAGAGTCTGATGATCCGTCAAAACTTCAAATCTGGCTCCATACAAATAATGTCGTCAAATTTTCAAGGAATGAACAATTGCAAACAGATCCTTCTCATAGGTACAATACCTAGACTGAACAGGATTGAGTTTCTTGCTTTCATAAGCCATGAGATGTCCATCCTGCATCAAAACAGCTCCAATAGCATAATCACTAGCATTGGCCCTAACCACAAAAGCCTTATTAGGATCGCCAATGATTAGTATTGGTGCCGAAGTGATACTTTTCTTAAGCACCTCAAAACAATTATTCATATCCTCCGTCCACACCACTAGTGGACTCTTAGCCCTCCGGCTTAGCTTTTTATAGCCTTTCAAGGCCTGGGTAAGGGGAAATGTCAATCGAGCAAATTGGGGAATATGCCGATGGAAATATCCTACAAACCCCAAGAAAGACTTATTTCCCAAACTGTGGTGAGAATAGGCCAATCAATAACCCTATGGATACGATCGGCCTCAATCTCCACTCCCCGTTCGAAAATCTTATGCCACAAGTAGGACAATTCCTTAGCAAAAAAGTCACACTTAGACTCCTTAGCAAAGAGCTTTTCCCTTCTTAGGATGTCCAAGACAATCCTAAGATGCTCTTTATGTTCCGCCAAAGTCTTACTGAATACTTGGATATCATCTATCTTGGTAAAGTACCCAGCACCACCAAGATAGTCTATTAGATCATCCATTTGCGACAGTAGATATGTATTCTTTAGGGTTACCCTTAGGATTTAGTGTGGACTACTTTCTTGTGTGTAGTATGCTTAGGGTTTGGATCTTGCTTATGGTATGGGACATAAGTAGGGTTTGGATCTTGAGTATGCTATAGTCTATTGTGGTATGCTTGTGATTTGGTTATGGTTAGCAAGAGAGTGCTAGATAGGTCTTGCTTGGAGCTTGGATCTAGCTATGGTTGGGTGGTGAATACTTGAGGCTAGCTTGTTATCTATTTTTGTGTTTAAGAGTAGGGACACAGGTGGAGGAGAGATCCTTGGAGGCTTGCAGATCTTTACTTGCAGGTGCCGGCATTCGAGCTTGGAGTTGGGGAGCATCTTGGAGCTTGCAGGTTGCTTGGAGGACATTTGGAGGCTCTACCTTGGATTTGGAGGACTTCCTCTCATCTACTTGTAAAAGTGGTATTAGAGCTGGACAAAGGATGGTAACCTTTCTAACCTTCTTCAAGTTCTATTAAGATCACCTACTAAATTTTTTTTTGGGAAAGATTATTGGCTTTTCTAGTTGTAGGAAGCTTGTAGTTGAAGTACCCAATGAATCTAGTTCTCTTTGGAGGAGAGTAGTGATGCTTATAGATTTGTTTAGGGGCTGATTTTTTATCATGTTAGAGAAGTTTTATAGTAGGCTTTGGGTTTTTAAAAGTTCTGAAAAAAGATTTGTGGGATGGTTAGAGGAAGTCTTCCTCTACACACAAACTTTTTTTTGCAAAAAGATTGACTCTAGCTGTGTGTTTTGATCAAAACTAGTGTTTTTTTTGCATAAATGAAGTGTTTGAAGTTCTGATTTTCATTTTGAAGTTCTATATTTTAGACCTGTAAATATGAAAATCAGATCTGAAAAGTGAAGTTTTCATCTAAACTTCATGACTTACACCTTTCTATCCCCTAGTTTCATGAAAATGGCAATGTAGAAAGGGAATAGTAGTGTAACTTTGTGCATAAAACAAGTTTTGAAGTTCTGTTTTTTGTCATTTTGAAGTTCTGATTTTTAGATATGTATTTGAAAATTGAAGTTTTCATATAGCTTCATTAATGGATTTGGAGATCTAGAATAGTGAGAAATGTGAAAATTTTGATTTCTTTTGAAATGACAAATGGAAATGGAATTGGAATGAGAACTTTATGTAAACAATAGCTTGGATTAGTTAATTGAGATTTACATAAAGATTTGATTTTCGTTTTTGCTTTAGATTAATGCAAATGTAGCTTGTTGTTGTTTTTCTCTTAAGCTTGGATTGAGATCGCAAATAGTAGGCTTGGATTGAGCTTACAAACAATAAGATTGAATGAGTAGAAGTGAATGCTTGTTATCTGCATTGGATGTAAGAATTGAAGCATTTATATCAGTCTAATTTGACCACTTGTTGTTGTATTTGCATAATAGGAAAGCACACAAGCAACCCCAATGGATCAAACCAATGAAAACCCAACATTTGATCTATCAAATCCATCCAATGTGGCACAAGCTCTTGAACTTTTATACCAACAAATTCAAGCCACTAATAAGCTGACTGTTGTAAAGCTACCTTTACAAGCTTTACTTTCGGCGCCAGGAAGCCTGGGGATCAATAAAATCTAGAGAGAGAAAATGACTTTCAAAAAAGAGAAAATCCTAGAGAGAGAAAAATGTGCTTTACCAGCATGGGTAGAGTGCTTGGTATGAGGGGGGGTGCCGAATCACACCAATACTATAGGGAAGTGCGGGTTGCGACTCAGGACGAGCTCCAACCAAGTCTCAGCCTCCCTTGCTGGAATGTTGTCATGGCTCTCGCCTTGACATGCTAGCGCCCCTAGCGCCCGGGAGACTAGGGTCGGTCACAGACTTGAAATGTAACCTTCTCAGATTTATCAATAAAGTGGGATTTTTCTCAAACTGACTCTGATTACCTTCTGGGTTTCAGTGTTCGGTAAAAGCGCCAGTTGTAAGGCCGCTTCCAAATTTTTAAGTTGGCACATAGTTGAGGGTCGTATCCCGGGACGTCAGCGGTATGTCGTCGGGACCATTCGGTCCGTGGCGCCAGCGGTATGCTGTCGACTGGTTGTTTCCATATCTGTCGCGGCTTGTGGTTCTGAGTGTTCCTTGCATGAACGAGAATGGGTTAAGCTCTTGGGGAACGGGCTCTAACCTGTCGGCTGAGTTGGATGGCTTGCTTGGGTGGATGTTACCTGTTTATGGCTGTCCAGTCTGGCGTGGCGCCAGGTTGGCTTCCAGCGCTCGTGACGAAGCTTTCAGTTGGTTAAGTCTGATGTAAGTCAGACCGCTTGCTTGGAATGGATGTTACTCGTTTGTAACGAAGCTTCGAGTTGGTTAAGTTTGATGTATGTCGGGCGGCTTGCTTGGAGGGAAGTCACCCACATCGGGACCCCCGATTTGGCATGGCGCCAGGTTGGATCTCAATGTTGGTTTTCGGAACTTCAAGTTGGTTAAGTCTGATCGTTGTTGGCGAGTTGGCTGCTTGTATGTCAAGTGGGTTTGGATGGCAAGAGTTGACAGCTGGGAAGCTAAGTCGTGGTTCCCGGCTCCCTTTGGGATGCCTGCGCTACAGTGACCGACCCTAGTCTCCGGGGCGCAGAGCCATGACAACATTTCAGCAAGGGAGGCTGAGACTTGGTAGGAGCTCGCCCTGCGTCGCAACCCGCACTCCCCTATAGTATTGGTGTGATTCGGCACCCCCCCCCCCCCCTCATACCAAGCACTCTACCCAAGCTGGTAAAACACGTTTTCTCTCTCTCTAGGATTTTCTCTTTCTAGAAAGTCATTTTCTCTCTCTAAATTTTATTGATCCCCAGGTTTTTTTTAATCATGCCTAGATCGTGTGAGGTGATTGCACATCGATCTGAGCTCTCTGGACTTCGCTAGAACCGATCAAAGATTTTCAGCCATAGGAACTTGGCGCCGGCTGGATTCTGGTCACAGTGGTGCCGGGAGTGGCTCCGGCGTCGTTGGCGCCTGGAGCAGTAGGGGCGCTGCTAGCGCCGGAGACAATGCTAGCGCCGGAAGTAAAGCTTATGAAGATAGCTTTACAACATCCACCCCACCTTTATAAAATCTGATGTCCTCATCAGATGTCAGATTAAAGTGAATGTGTCTCCCAATTGAAATAACTATACATTTAAGCTACTTGGCACAGTACTCAATTTACTGGCCACTTTTTATTAACATTGAAGCTGGCACACCACAAGTTGGAGGCTCAGCTCTTTGTACTGAAAAATTACATAACTTGAAAATATATCTTTGTCTGGGAAAAGCGTAGATTTGATATCGCTTTCGTAAAACCCAAGAACCTTATTAACTGGTGACAGAGGTCTTTCTTTGAAATGTTCGCCCTATCGCTTCTGACTTTCGACTTTGAACTCCTTTGACGAGTAACATCCATTCCAAGCAAGCGGTCTGACTTACATCAGACTTAACCAACTGAAAGCTTCGTCACGAGCGCTGAAAGCCAACCTGGCGCCACGCCAGACTGGACAGCCATAAATAGGTAACTTCCACCCAAGCAAGCCATCCAACTCAGCCGACAGGTTAGAGCCCGTTCCCCAAGAGCTTAACCCATTCACGTTCATGCAAGGAACATTCAGAACCACAAGCCATGACAGATATGGAGACAACCAGTTCCTGGACCAAATGGTCCCGACAGCATACCGCTGGCGCCACGGATCGAATGGTCCCGACGGCATACCGCTGGCATCCCGGGATACGACCCTCAACTATGTGCCAACTTAAAAATTTGGAAGCGGCCTTACAACTGGCGCTTTTACCGAACACTGAAACCCAGAAGGTAATCAGAGTCAGTTTGAGAAAAATCCCACTTTATTGATAAATCTGAGAAGGTTACATTTCAAGTGTGTGACCGACCCTAGTCTCCAGGCCGCTAGCATGTCAAGGCGAGAGCCATGACAACATTCCAGCAAGGGAGGCTGAGACTTGGTTGGAGCTCGCCCTGAGTCGCAACCCGCACTCCCCTATAGTATTGGTGTGATTCGGCACCCCCCCCCCCTCATACCAAGCACTCTACCCAAGCTGATAAAGCACGTTTTTCTCTCTCTAGGATTTTCTCTTTCTAGAAAGTCATTTTCTCTTTCTAGATTTTATTGATCCCCAGGTTTCCTTTAATCATGCCTAGATCGTGTGAGGTGATTGCACATCGATCTGAGCTCTCTGGACTTCGCTAGAACCGATCAAAGATTTTCAGCCATAGGAACTTGGCGCCGGCTGGATTCTGGTCACAGTGGCACCGACCGAGAGCAGCAGGGGCGTTGCTGGCGCCGGGGACAATGTTGGCGCCAGAAGTAAAGCTTATGAAGATAGCTTTACAACAATACACCTAAGCCACCTAGGGGTCAACAACCTAATGAGCAGAAAAAAGGTTTTCAATTTAAGATGAAGGATATGGAAGCTGTTAGTGAAACGATTTTATCCAAAATAGCTGTGAAGAACCTTCGCCAAGTCAATCTTCACCTTAAAAACCTTCGCTCGCACTATTTTTAAGTTCTGGTCTACCATATCTAGCCACTTTCATATTTCTAAGACATTCTGTTACATTTTGATTTGATTCCAAAAAATCCTAATTTTAGGAGTGTCCGATCGCTTGATCAAAGATCTTTTTCCAAAAAATCAAAAAACTGATTATTGTCAAGTGATAGAATTTTTACATATTTGATCTGAGATAGATATATGTGCATATATGTATATATATATGCATATATGTATATATGAAAATCATTCTGGATTTTATTACAAAATTATTAGAATTTCTTTTTATCTTCCCAGCAAGCTATCAGACCTATAAATTGATGGCCAGTCCCAAGCCTACATGGTTTTCCACGTGGCAACCCTACGTGGCTTGCCATGTGTCAGCTTTTGAGCCCACCTCTCTATCTCTCTTTCTCTCTCTGGATCCACTCAGGCCTACATGACAGAGCTTAGTTGGCTTGTCGCACAGGCCTACACTAGGCCTACATGGCTTGCCATGTGGCAAACCCCAAGCTTGCATAATTTGCCATGTGGCAAGCCTATGTGGCTCGCCATGTGGCAACCTATGATAGGCTTGGTAGGTAGTACGCCTATGTGGCCTACTACAAAAGCCTATGGTAGGCCATGTGGCAAGCCACACAAGCCTATGGTAGGCCTACGTGACTTGCCACGTGGCCAGTCCCAAGCCTACATGGTTTTCCACGTGGCAACCCTACGTGGCTTGCCATGTGGCAACTTTTGAGCCCCAATTCTCTCTCTCTCTCTCTCTCTCTCTCTCTCTCTCTCTCTCTCTCTCTCTCTCTCTCTGTCCACTCAAACCTATGTGGTAGAGCCTGGTTGGCTTGCCACGCAAGCCGATGTTAGAACTACATGGTTTGCCACGTGGCAAACCCCAAGCTTGCATGACTTCTCATGCGGTATGGCTTGCCACATGACAGTCTACGACAGGCTTGGTAGATAGCAGACCTGTGGCCTGCTACACAAGCCTATGGTAATCCTACGTGGCTTTCCTCGTGGCAACTCCCAAGCCTACATAGTTTTACACGTGGCAAGCCTATGTGGCTTTTGGCATGTGACAACTTTCGAACCACATCTCTCTCTCTCTCTCTCTCTCTCTCTCTCTCTCTCTCTCTCTCTCTCTATGTCCACTCAAGTCTACGTGGTAGAGCCCAATTGGTTCGCCATGTAAGCCTATTGTATGCCTACATGATTAAACCACATGGCAATCCCAAGTCTGCATATTTTGCCATGTGTCCGACCTACGTGGCTTGCCATGTGGCAGCCTGCAACAAGCTTGGCAAATGACAGGCCTATGACATGCATATGTGGCCTGCTACACAAGCCTATGGTAGGCCTATGTGGCTTGCCACATAGCAAGCCCCAAGCCTGCATGGTTTGTCATGTGACAAGACTACATGATAGGCCACAATGAGGTGACCTCTGGCCACATTCAATCTCTGAATTGTGGGGGAGAGTTATTTTTAAGGGAACTCTTTATTTTTTTGACACCCCCTCACCTCCACTCGAAAAAGTAAAGAGGCCCGATCCCTGAGCCCCACATTCTTTTTTTTAGGCTAGGGGAGAGAGCTACATTCTCCCACCCTTGTCTTCCTCCATTTTTGTGTTGGGGGGGGAGGGAGGTGGCCTTGGCACAACCCCCTTTACATTTTTCACTCTCTCGGCAACATGGAGGGGCACGCGATGCGTCGTCTAGCAAAAAAAATTGAAAATGACAAAAATGTTGTGCCACAGACCACGGAGATGGGGAGGATAGCTAAGTAGATCATCAATTGCCCGCTCTGAGCATCATCCACACGTCTCAATTACAAGTTGCCACCCAAATCTGTCAACGATGGGCTAACCCACTTGTGTGTGTGTGTGTGTGTGTGTGTGTGTGTGTGCGTGTGTAGAGGGCATAGAGATGTTGAGCTGTCTGATGTGGATCTTGGCTGAGGTAGTGGATGTCAATATCCTAGTAGGCAACAATCGTGGCTTTTGCTATCTGGACAAATGGTGATGTAGCTACTATCATTGTCAAGGTGGTAGCATAGTAGCGAGAGTGACTAGTATAGGTGACTAGCTTTATTTTGAGTGGTACCACGTTTGTAGTCGAATTCGACAATTTGTAGATTTGAGTCAAAGTCGAATAACTAGAGTGTAGGGATGACACAAGTTCAAAATGTTCGATTCGATAGTTGTTTGAATCGAATATTTGAGCACTCATCGATGGTTGATACTCCTTCGATAGTTGGACTTTGCTCGACAGTTTGACTGTCTTCAACAGTGTGACTATTGCATACATACTTGTCTTGTGTATTTCTACAGACTATGCGACAATGTGAGTAAATATGCAACAACATGAGTGAATTGAGCTAATAGTGGGATTTAGGGAGAGAAGAAAAATAAATCCAACACTTCTCCTTAATCTAGATCCATGAATGCCTTGATCTTTAATCTAAGTGATGCACGAAATCTGTTGTGTGCATCAATCCTCAGTGACTTGGTAAGCGTTCGACAGTACTCCAAGCTCTCATCTCTGTTGAAAATTTTATTTTTGACATAGTGATATCTAATCTCAATGTGCTTCCTCCTAGAATAAAATCTAGGGTTGGCTGATAAGGCAATGACACTTTGATTATCACATAATACAATTGTCGGAGCATATCGATTCAAACAAATGTCTGATAGCATATTTCTCAACCATACTGTTTCTTTAATAGCCTTAGAAGCAACGATATACTATGACTCTAACGAAGAAAGAGCGATTGAGATTTGCTTACGATAGTTCCAAGAGATAGGACAATTGTTGAAAAATGTAAACTTAGATGTGCATTTATGAGTATCTATATCTCCTCCCCAACTTGCATATGTATATCCACTAAGTAGGTGGAGCTTGTCGTTGTCGACTTTTCCATAGCAAATGCACAAGTCCTGTGTAGCTCAAATATATCTTATGACTTGAATGAGAGTCTTCTAATGGATCATGCCAAAATTAGCCATGAATTGGTTTAGTGAGCTGATTGCAAAAGAGATATCACTCTGGTACAGACCATTGCATACATGAGAGATCCAAATATCGACTGATGGGAATGCTCTCTCATTTACTCATTTTCATGCTTTGTCTAAGGACATTGGTCCTTCGACAATCGTAGCTGGTGAGTGAGCTTGTTATGTCCATGTCTAGTATGTGGGATTCGAAATAGTTCCTGATATGGATAGCCGGTACTCTAGTTTATAAGGTTATTAGTTACGCCACGTCATTCCAGACTTGGCCAATAATGTAATTAATAATCTTATGAGAGCCCATGTGCTCTAATTGGACCTATGGAGCTTTTGCATGGTGATTGAGAGCTTTTGGTACAAGAATAGCAAGTCAAATACTTTTGACAGGAGTAGGGAGATCCTAAAAGAAATATTCTTTAGCTTTTGGAGAATATATCTCTTGCAGGAACTTGCTCATCTCCTCATTATATTTTCTGAATTCAAAAGTCATGATCCCCTCCTTTCTTGCATTCAATCACCTTGGCTTGGAGGTGAAGTGGTTAGGGTATTGACTAGCCATTTCATGTTGGTTGGGTGGTTTTGCTCCACAAGTATGAGAAACGGACCCCGTTGGGAGAAACTAGGCCGTTGGACGGAAAGCTGCAAGCCTAGTCCATTTTATACGCCCTAATTGCACTCTCCGGGATTTGATCATTTTGATCAAACGAAGTCGGAACTGAATGGGACTGGATCCGTCATGTCCATATCGGGTTCATGAACCTATTCATATTATTTCGGACGATTTCGAACGAATTCGACCACTTCTAGGTCCAACCGGCCAATTGTCCCTAAAGCTCTTTTCCACGCCGACCTTCGAAGAGCGGTCCCGAGCTACCTGTCCATTCGTTTGGCGTCCTGTCCGCTCCCACAGGTTTCGCTTGACATTGCCCATTGGTCGAAACTAACAGCAACAGAAATTGATCCCGTTCGGAGAAACTGGGCCGTTGGACGGAAAGCTACGAATCTAGTCCATTTCATGTGCCCTAATTGTGTTCTCTCTGTGACGAAAGATCATTTTGATCAAACAACGTTGAAGTTGAGCGAAACTGGATCCGTCATGTCCGTATCGGGTTCACAAACCTGTCAACAATATTTCGGACGATTTCCAACGAATCAGACCACTTCTAAGTCCCGACGGGTCAACAGTCCTTGAAGTCGTTTTTTGGGCCGAACTTCGAACAAAGGTCCTGAGCTACCTGTCCGTCCGTTTGACGTCTTGTTTGTTCCCACAGGTTCCCCTTGATGTTGCCCAATGGCCTAAACTGACAGCATGGAAACGACCCCCTTCGGAGAAACTGGGCCGTTGGATGGAAAGCTCCAAAACTAGTCCATTTCATGTGCCCTACCTGCATTCTCTCCTGGACGAAGGGTCATTTTGATCAAACGATGTCAGAACTGAACGGGACTAGTGGATTGGTCATGTCCGTATCAGATTCACGAACCTATTCACAATATTTTAGACAATTTTGAGCGAATCCGACCACTTCCAGGTCCCGACTGGCCAACTGTCTCTAGAGCCCTTTTCCGGGCCGAACTTCAAACAAAGGTCCCGGGCTACCTGTCCATCCATCTTGTCTGTTCCCATAGGTTCCAGGATTTCACGTTGGGTTTAGGGTTTAGGGTTTAGGGTTGTTGCAAGACTAGTCCATTTCATGTGCCCTAATTGCACTCTCCAAGACAAAGGGTCATTTTGATCAAACGACGTCAGAACTGAGTGGGACTGGATCCGTCATGTCCGTATCGGGTTCACGAACTTATCCACATTATTCAAAACGATTTCGGGTGAATCCGACCACTTTCAAGTCCTGAACGGCCAACTGTCCCTGAAGCTCTTTTCCGAACTGAACTTCGGACACAAGTCCCGGGCTACCTGTCCATTCATTCGCATCCTATCTATTCCCACAGGTTCTCCTTGACATTGCCCACTGGCCAGAACTGACAGCAAGAGAAATAGACCCCGTTCAAAAAAACTGGGCTGTTGGATGAAAAGCTACAAATCTAGTCCATTTCATGTGCCCTAACTACGTTCTCTCTGGGATGAAGGATCATTTTGATCAAACGACGTCGGAACTAAGCGAGACTGGATCCATCATGTCCGTATCAGGTTCACGAACCTGTCCACAATATTCCGGACGATTTCCAGCGAATCAAACCACTTTCAGGTCCCGACCGGCCAATTGTCCCTGAAACCCTTTTCCAGGACGAACTTCGAGCAAAGGTCCCCGACTACCTGTCCATCCGTTTAGCGTTATGTCTGTTCCCACAAGTTTCCCTTGACGTTGCCCAATGGCTTTAACTAACAGCACGAGAAACGAACTCCATTCGGGGAAACTGGGCCATTGGACGGAAAGCTCCAAAACTAGTCCATTTCATATGCCCTAACTGCGTTCTCTCTAGGAGGAAGGGTCATTTTGATCAAACGATGTCGGAACTGAGCGGGACTGGATCCGTCATGTCCATATCAAGTTCACAAACCTGTTCACAGCATTTCGGACGATTTCAAGCAAATCCGACCACTTCCAAGTCCCAACCGGCCAACTATCCTATTCCCACGGGTTCCACTTCACATTGCCCACTAGTCGGCACTGATAGCACGAGAGACAAACCTCGTTCAGAGAAACTGGGCCGTTGGATGGAAAGCTGCAAGACTAGTCCATTTCATGTGCCCTAATTGCACTCTCTCTGAGACAAAGGGTCATTTTAATCAAAGGACGTCAGAACTGCGTGGGACTGGATCTGTCATGTCCATATCAGGTTCACAGACGTATTTACATTATTCCGGACGATTTCAAGCTAAAATCTGACCACTTCCGGGTCTCGACTGGCCAACTATCCTTGAAGCTCTTTTCCGAACGAACTTCGAACAAAGGTCTCAGGCTACCCGTCCGTTCATTCATTTGGTGTCCTGTCTGTTCCCACAAGTTCTCCTTGACATTGCCCACTGGTTGGAACTGATAGCAAGAGAAATGGACCCTGTTCAGAGAAATTGGGCCGTTGGATGGAAATAGTCCATTTCGCGTGCCCTAACTACGTTCTCTCTAGGACGAAGGATCATTTTGATCAAACCACAACGGAATTGAGCAAAAATGGATCCGTCATGTCCGTATCGGGTTCATGAACATGTCCACAGTATTCCGGATGATTTCGAACAAATCATATCAGTTCCAGGTCCCGACCGGCCAACTGTCCCTGAAGCCCTTTTCCAAGCCGAACTTCGAACAAACGTCTCGGGTTACATGTTCGTCTGTTCGGCATCATATCTATTCCCATAGGTTCCCCTTCACATTGCCCAATGGCCTAATCTAACAACACGGAAAAGAAGCCCGTTTGGAGAAATTGGGCCGTTGGACAAAAAGCTCCAAAACTATTTCATTTCATGTACCCTAATTGTGTTCTCTCCAGGACAAAGGTTCATATTGATCAAACGACATCGGAACTGAGCGGGACTGGATCCGTCATGTCCGTATCGGGTTTACGAACCTGTTCACAGTATTTTGGACAATTTCGAGCGAATTCAACAAATTCCAGGTCCCGACCGGCCAACTGTCCCTGGAGTCCTTTTCCGGGCCGAACTTCGAACAGAGGTCCCAGGCTACCTGTCCTTCCGTTCAACATCCTGTTTGTTCCCACAGGTTCCCCTTGACGTTGCCCACTGGTCGACACTAATAGCACATGAAACAGACCCCGTTCAGAGAAACTGGACCGTTGGACGGAAAGCTGCAAGATTAGTCCATTTCATGTGCCCTAATGGCGCTCTCTCCGCAACAAAGGGCCATTTTGATCAAACGACATTAGAACTGAGTGGGACAGGATCCGTCATGTTCGTATCGGGTTCACGAACCTATCCACATTATTTCAGACGATTTTGAACGAATCCGACCACTTCTAGGTCCCGACCGGCCAACTGTCTCTAAAGCTCTTTTTCGGGCTGAACTTCGAACAAAGGTTCCGGGCTACCTGTCCGTCCCTGTCTGTTCCCAGCCGAAAATGCATCAATACGCATAAGAAACATTAACCTAGATTTTTTGCAGAAAGTTGAAAAAGTATGAAAAAATCTTAAAATTTAGCAAGCAATCTAAGATGTCGGATTGAAGCACTAGTGGGTGATTCTCCGACGCAAGCTAGTAGCATCTTATATTAGTACAAAATGGGAGCATCACTTTAGAAAGTGGTTGAAAATTGTGGCGAATGTTCGATAGCTAGAATGCGAATAAAAATGGGTGAGCCTTTCAGCTTTTATAGGTAGGACCCACTGGCAAGTGTTCAATAGCTCACCTAAAGAAAAGCATTCAACTTTTGCATAAACACTCGCCTTCATGAGAAAACATTTGTCTATGGGAAAAAAAACATTTGCCAGATCGAAAAATATTCGCAAGAAAAAAAATGCTTGCACAATATTCACTTAGTCGAAATTTTTCATCAACCCTTTAAAATTTCTAATGCCTCAATCAGCTCAAACAACTTCCTTCTTTTTGGAGCTATAAAAATCTTAGGCCTAATTTAAAAAATGTCTTATGGTCATGGTGATGGTATGTAAGATGGACTATGTAATTAATTGTCAATATGGAAATCCATCTACGTATCGACTACTCAGCAAGGGCCTTTTCCACTGAATTTTAACTTGTTCTTATGAGTCTTAGCATTATATAGCATGCAGAGTTTTCCTTTCAAATACTTCCTTTGCAAGTGGCAATCATGTCATGCCTTCCTCCAAATTTTTCTCGACTAGCATAGCGGCCCTGTATAGACAAAATATATATATATATATATATATATATATATATATATATAGAGAGAGAGAGAGAGAGAGAGAGAGAGAGAGAGAGAGAGAGAGAGAGAGAGAGAGAGAGAGAGAGAGAGAGAGAGAGAGAGAGAGAGAGAGAGGGCATAGAGACTTTGAGCCGTCTGTTGTGGATATATCTATATATATAAAGATATTTTAGAGAGAGAGTGTAAGGGTTGCCATAAAAAATATAACCCTGTGCTGCCAAAAATGTCACGCTCTGTCCGCAAAACATATTACGCTCTTGCAAAAGAAAAAGCTAAAAACCTGCGCTCTCTCTCTCTCTCTCTCTCTCTCTCAATGGTGCAAACAGAGATCGCCTTGTTGGACAGAATGTCGGCCTCCATTTGGATCGCGGTTCAAGAAATTTAATCCTCAGGGATGTGGATGGATCGCTGGTGTGGACTTCTATTAGACTTTCACAAATCAAAGCGGAATTCCTTGGCATGCGCATGAGACGTATCCCTACACGGATTACTGATCAATCCGTTGATCCATCGTTTTATTGTGCAACGATAATGGATGGATCGATCATCGCCACTGTTACTGATCATCCTTAATGATCGATTATCGTCATAATTTTTTGGTTTTGAAGATTGATGAGATAAGCAGGAACAACTGCTCTTGAGGTTGCATCTCTTGGCTCGCTTTTGGTGAAAGTCAGCGATTGAGAAGAGACTGTGGAGCTTGTGCTGTCGTTTCAATCTCTGCTCTAGAGGATCGCAGATTGTTAGGGATTTTGGTACATCGGACTCTCAAGTCTTTCTCACCAACGGAGAACTGCACATCCCGTCTGTGTGGATCTGCATAATGTCTGGCTCGATCCTGGGACTGCCTAATGCTACGCTTAGCATGTTCTATCATCTGGTTTAGGTCCTCTAAAAAGTTTCTGGCTGCTTCAACTTTTTCCTGTTTAAACCCTATAGTTGTGGGTGAGCGTGGCTGAAAACCGTACATCAGGATAAATGGGCTGTATCCCATAGCTGAATGTTTGGTACTGTTATAAGCAAACTCTAATATCGAGAGATACTCATCCCAATTAGTCTGCTTCTTGCTGACGTATGCACGAAGCATATCCTCCAGCACCTGATTTACCCTCTATGTTTGACCGTCCGTCTGTGGATGGTCGGTGGTACTCATATTAAGTTTAGTATGGAGATGATGGAATACTGCCCTCCAAAAATTTCCATTAAACTTACTGTCCCGGTCGTTGACTATGCCGAAAGGTAGACCGTACAATTTAAATAGCCCGCCTACAAACAACCTCGCTAACTCTAGAGCTCTAACGGTTGTTTTGGTCGGAAAAAAATGAGCCATTTTGGTCAGACGGTCAACTGTGGCCCATATAGCATCATTACCCTATTGGGTTTTAGGCAGGCCTACTATAAAATCCATGGAGATACTCTCCCATTTACCAGTTGGTATATCTAAGGGCTGTAACAATCCTCCTGCCTTTAAACGCTCTGCTTTATTTACTTGACATTTCTGGAAACTGGTTACATATTGCTGGACGTCCTTTTTCATACTAGGCCAGAAAAATTGCCTACGAAGAAGCTCATAGGTCTTATGTATGCCTGGGTACCCCACACTAGGATTGTCATGACACTCATATAGGACCTGCTGCCTATAGTCCTCTGAATTGAGGACACATACTCTATCTCTATAGAGCAAGTACTCATCGTGAATGGAATACTGTTTCCATTTGAATCGTTGAGTCAACTGGGGTATGCTTGGGTAATACAGGCTCAGAATCCTCAACGTCATCTGACGTATACTCGGACTCATCATCATTCTCAATGGAAGCTGTCGTATTCTTGGATGAACTCGCACCAGCCCCGAGAACTGGTTCTGGAGTCTGTAATTGTCTGCTCTGGACTGAGTTCCAGATAGTAGAGAAGAATGCATCATACTAGCACTTCCCTCTCAAGGACTCGAGTAACTCATTACGAATCTGAGTAAAACTCAACTCGTTTATCATAGGCATTCTGCTAAGGGCATCTGCTACTGTATTGAATTTCTCTCGTCTATATTTGATAGACATATCAAACTCTTGCATCAACTCTGCCCAACGAGCTTTTCAACCTCTAAGCTCAGGTTGATTGCAAAGGTATCTGAGACTTTCATGGTCTGTCAGGACCTCAAAGTTGGCACCATACAAATAATGCCTCCAAGTCTTAAGGGCATGGACTATAGAAAAGAGTTTCTTTTCGTAGGCACTCTACCTAGTCTGAACTGGCTCGAGTTTTTTACTCTCGAACGCAACTGGTCATCCACCCTAAGTTAGTACAGCACCAACCGCAAAGTCACTAGCATCTATTTCGACCACAAATAGTTGATTGGGGTCGACGACTTTTAAAATGGGTGCTGTAGCTAAGGCTGTTTTGAGAGCATCAAAGCTCTCCTGCTGTGCGGACTCCCAAATGAACTCCTTTCCCTTCCCCTTAAGAAGATTTGTCATGGGAACTGCTATCTAAGCATATTCCTTGACAAATCGTCTGTAATATCCCGCCAAACCAAGAAAGATCTGAAGTTCTAAATTATTCTGAGGTCTCAGCCAACTGAGTATGGCTTTAACCTTATTGTGGTCCATCTTAATCCCATCTGCCAAGATAATGTGACCCAAATAAGCTACTTCTTCAACGAAGAATTCACACTTGGATTCTTTAGCATAAAGCTTATGCTTTCTAAGCAGTCGAAACACCTTTCTGAGGTGTTTTAGATGCTCCTTCCTCGTTTTGCTGTAGACAAGGATGTCATCTAGAAATACAACTACAAACTTACCCAAGTATGGTCTGAGGAGGCATAGGGTATTTATTCTTAATTGCGACTTTATCGAGGGCTCTGTAATCTACGCAAAGACGCATAGACCCCTCTTTCTTTTTCACCAAAAGGACAGGTGAGGCCCATGGTGAACTACTGGTCTGAATTTGGCCTTTCCCAAGATAATCTGTTAACTGCTGTGGAGGGAAGGTCCTAAACTGTAGAGCCAATCTCTCCCGAGAACAATGTCTGTGCGATCCAGGTGCATTATCTGAAAGTTTATTTTTTGGTACCCCTGAATACCATTATTTAAGTTACTTACCATAGTTTTCCAGATTTTTCTTATCTTCACCCTTAGCTAGTGAAACTATGTACCTATGCTGACTAGGTACTTCTGGAAGTTTAAGTTTTTTAACCAGGGTGTAGTTGATGAAATTATTGGTTGCCCCATCACCAACCATAACTCTAACTAACTGGTTATCAACTTTCCCATGCATACGTACTAGGTCATGCGGCCCAAAACTGAAGGGTCTCGCTAGCATTGCAGAGGTTAGCTGGCAACAGTGTTCATGGTCTTCATGATACACTTTGATCTCGGAAGCTACGGGAAACTTACAGTCTGAACAAGATGAACTTGTTTTTTATCCTTTTTATTTTTCTTAGTGAAAGGCCCCTTGGGACACTGTCGTGTCCCTTGCCCATGCACACAGAGCACAAACGTTCTTGTTTGGCTTTCTCAAAATCTTTTGGTTTTAAGGGCTGTATGAATGAAGGACGTTTCTGAGGAGCTTCACCTTTAATTTTATCTTCTATCTTTCTTTTTTAAAATCTCTTTTTAAATTGAAAGTCTTTCTGAGGAGGCTGCTCAGAAAGGGGCTGCTGTCTCGCCCTCTTCCTACCCACTGAATCATCATAGATTTGAGCGTATCTGAGAGCTTGCTCAAGGGTAGTAGGCGAGTTTCTCTGGACCTCTACTTTATATTCATCTTTGAGGCCACGGACAAATCCCCTGATTTTTTGATAATCATCCATATTTTTAATTTTTAAAATTGCCTCTTGATACTGCGAGATATATTGGATTAGGGACTTGTCCATTACTGTTCTCTCCCAGGCTTCACAGGCTCTATCAAGTTCATTTTCTGATAGGAATTCTCTTAGGAAAGCTTCTTCAAAGGCTTTCCATGACCGGGGAGTCTGCCCAGTCTCCTAGAGATTTAACCACCACTTATAGGCCATGGGCCCTAGGGAAAGACTGGCCTCTATAGCTTGCAAATGGTCAGGGGTCTGTTTAAGAGCTTGAATGTTCTTCTATTTGTTGAGGAAGGTTTGTAGAATGTTTGCATTTCTATCCTTCTCTTCCCCAATAAAAGTAGGAGGCTTTAAGTCTTTAAAAACACTGGGGTGAGACCGCATAGGCTCACCCGAAACTGATGGAAGTGGAGAAGGGGACAACTGAGAAGTGGAGGGAAGGCTTCCTTTCATCCACTTCTGTTACCAAGTGGAGAAACTGCTCCTTGGTAACCAATTCGTCGAGTTCTTCGGCGAATTGTTCCTGTTCTTCAACTTCCATTGGTTCTTTCCCTTTACTGAACCTCAAGGATTCCATTTCTTATTCATCAATGCCTCTTGTCAGGGGTTGATCAGATCCCGGAGAAGTGGTCATTTTCTGAGACAAAAAAAGATTGCATGACGTTTCCTTTCAAAAAAAAAGTCAAAAAGACTAATTTATAACTGTACAAAGAGGGAAAGAAGACTTAGCTTTTTCTGAGGACTATACTTCCAAAGAAAATACGAAGAGGAAGCCTCTCAGCTCTTCCACCCAAAATTTCAGACCTGTTGTCCCGAAAAATCCCAGTTTGTGGCTCCAAAATGGTACCAAAATTTTTGGTTTCTGATTTCAGAGATTTATTTGCAGATTTTAGAGCGGAATTAGTGTGGTAAGCAGCGAGCAAATTCATCGTTGTGGAATCAGCGACCTACTTCTGATTTCTCAGTGAAATCTGAGCAAGTCTGAGCGGATTTCAAGGCCAAAAGTCCTAGCAAGGCCAGCGCTGGACAGGGAAGAGAAAGGGCAAAATTTCATCCCTGAGTTTTGTGAATTTCAGAAGTTTGGGCCTCAAACTTTCTTGCTACAGATCAGCGAGCAGGGTGCCATCGAATTTGGAAGTGATTTTGAGCTTCAAATTTGGTTTTTTGGGACCAACTCAGTTGTTGTCCAATCAGCGAGGGCAGGGACATCAAATTTCCGGAATTTCTCTTGCATTTTTCCGGCCTTTACTCGGTTTGCTGGAGCCTCACGTCTGCAATCAGATCAACGAGCAATTCTACTCTTTCCAGCAATTTACCTGTGCAAGAAAAACTACCTCCAAAATCGTGGAAAAATTCCAATTTCTGAGATAAGTGTTGTTTATTCTTGTCTGATTTTGTAACTTCATGAAGCATTGTTGGGATTTGAGTACTAGGAGGACGATAAATTGTTGAGGTTTAGCCGTGCCATTAAATATTTTATACATGCATGGATGAGAAAAAAATTGAACTGGGTGCAGTCTAAGAAAGGGTATAAGATGAGAGATTATTTGAGCTCATTTCGGATGTAAATGAAAAGGTCTTTTGGCCAATATAATAAGAGAACAAAACAAGATTGTTTCACAATCTGCCAACGTTTCAGGCTTTTTTGACTTATCATAGAAGACCATGGATGTATGAGATTTCAATAAGTATTGCTACTCCATACAAGAAGGTAGGCCCATTGCCTTTGAGAGTAAGAAAGTGACAGATGCATACACTAATTATACCACTCAAGAAAAAGAACTTTTTGCAGTTGTGCATGCATTGAAGATTTGAAAACACAATGATATGGTAGCAAATTTGTAACGTGTGCTGATAATCAACCTTTGAAATATTTTTGTAATCACCAACCTCTTTGCCCCCTCTCCCTCTTTGCTGTAATGCTTGCCCCACCCTCTCCCTCTTGCTCCCCCCCCCACCCCCCTCTCTCTCTCCTTTTTTTGGGAGAGCCTAATACCTAAAGCATAAAGCGTAAAACCTAAAGCCTAAAACCAATGCTAATGCCAAAGCCTAAAGTATAAAGTATAAGGCCTGATGCGTAAAGCGTAAAGCCTGATGCCTAAAGCCTAATGCTAATGCTAATGCCTATAGCCTGAAGCCTAATGTCTAAAGCCTGAAACCTATTGCTAAAGCCTATAGCCTAATACGTAATGCCTAAAGCATGTTATGCTGCTTAATGCAGCCTAATTTTAAGCTTAATGCTAATGCCTAATTATGTTCATGCAGCCTAATACTAATGCCTAATGCCTAATTTCAACATTGCAGGTATTATTGAGCAAGGACGGAGTATATGTCAGAGATAAACCCATTGCATGTGGCCACTCCGGAGTCAGTGCGGAACAATCCTTCCTCCAGAACTCCAGATAGAGATGGTGAGATGTAGATCCGTCTTGTGCGCACGCCGATACAAACCTACAACACTAAACTGGGCTCCAAATGGTTCAATACTCACAGTGAAACGTGCGTTCGAACTAGAAACCCTAAACGTAGTCCTGGGATTCTAGGCCCGTCAAGCCGAGAGGTGTCCACAGGTTCATGGGCTCGACACGAACCCACATGACCATTTGCAGCCCAATTTTGATGTCGTTTGTCCCAAAACGGCCTTTCTGTCGGGGGGAATGCTATTAAATGGACTACTTTCCATCATTCCTGAGAACTGGCCTAGTGTCAACGAACTGAGTCCATTTTGTAGGAAGTCTATTTCGTCCTGTGCTGCACGTCGAGTGGAACCTACAGGACTAAACCGGGCTCCAAACGGTTCAGTACTCGTAGCGAAACGTTTATCTGAACCAGAAACCCTAAATGCAGTCTTGGGATTCTAGGCCCATCGAGCCAAAAATTGGTCAAATTCAGTAAAAAACGGTCAGAACTTTGGACGGGAGGTGTCCACAAGTTTGTGGTGTCGACTTGAACCCACGGGACCATTTGCTGCTCAATTCCGATGCCATTTGTCCGGAAACGACCTTTATGCCTGGGGGAATACCACTAAATGGACTACTTTCCTGCATCCCCGAGAACCAGTCCAATGTCGCCGAACAAAGTCCATTTTTCAGACCGTCTGTTCCGTCCTGTGTTGCACGCCAATACGAACCTACAGCACTAAACTGGGCTCCAAATGGTTCAGTACTCATAGCGAAACGTGCGTCCGAACCAGAAACCCTAAACGTAGTGCTGGGATTCTAGGCCCATCAAGCCATAAATTGATTTGATTTAGTAAAAAACGGTCAGAACTTCGGATGGGAGGTGTCCACAAGTTTGTGGGCTCGACACTAACCCACTGGACCATTTGCAATTCAAATCTGACACCGTTTGTCCGAAATGCCCTTTCTATCGGGGGGAATGCCACTAAATGGACTACTTTCGAACATTGCCGACAATTGGTCCAGTGTCGCCGAACGGAGTCCATTTTTCAGACCCTCTGTTCCGTCCTATGCTACACGCTGAGACAAACCCACAGGACTAAACCGGGCTCCAAATGGTTCAGTGCTCACAGCGAAACGTGCATCCGAACCAAAAACCCTAAATGTAGTCCTGGGATTCTAGGCCCGTCAAGCCAGAAATTGGTCAGATTCAGTCCAAAACAGTCAAAACCTCATTAGGTGTCCATAAGTTCATGGGCTCAACACGAGTCCACTAGACCAGTTATTGCTCCATTCCGATGTCGTATGCTTGAAAACGCCCTTCATGCCAGAGGAACGCCACTAGGGCACAATAAATGGACTACTTTTTGGCATTTTCGAGAAGTGGTCCAGTATCGCTGAACGGGCTCCGTCTTGCATGCTGTCTGTTCCATCCAGTGTTGCCGTCTTGCATGCCGAACGGGCTCCGTCTTGCATGTCGTCTGTTCCATCTAGTGCTGCACGTCGAGACGAATCCGTATCAACAAATTGAGCTCCAAGCAGTTCAGTATGCACAGAGGCGTTCAAGCCAAGAACCCTAAAAGCAGTCCAAAGAATTGTAAAGATATCGAATTTTTGAGAAATCAATGCATGCACATGCACACTCATACACACACACACAAATCATACACACAAATCCACACACACACACCATCGACCACATAAATCACACACACCATCAGACACAAATCCTACACACAAATCCACACACACAGATACACACACACACTCATACATACAATTCAATACACACACACATTATCGGCCGCCTGCCATCGCCGGGCACACTATGCTAGACCTCCCACACGCATGCACAAATATACGCACTCTCATGAATACACACATACATAAACACATGCACTCACGTACATACACACATATATCGGACATCCATCAACGACCATTGGCTTTCCTCCTAAACCATCGACTGCCATCCAAATCATCGGCCGTCACCGAGATCGCTGGCCACCCGTCAACGACGGGCATACACACACATGCTTACACACACACATATATGCACACATAAGATACATATATACATAAATGTACATACACACATCTACATGCACACGCACGCGCACGCGCACGCGCACACACACACACATCCACCATCGACGGGCATACCCACTAGATCGTTGGCCTAGACTGTCAGTCGTCCATTGCCCGTCAACAACGGGCACTCATTACTAGTACATGTATATATATATATATATATATATATATATATATATATATATATTATCATCATGTGTTGAAATGTACATTTGTTTATTTCAACACATGATGATAATAATCGATTTATTCATTCATAGACAGACACGGTAGATGTTTTCACATCGATTAGATTCAGACAGAGAGTCAGAATAAGCTATCAAACCATCTTCGAATCGTAGTAGCCATTGCAAAACTAAGCTAGTTTCAAGTACGTGGTTATTACTGCAATTGTCATATACTCTCTCCAGATCACCTGACTTGTATCTTTATACTTTCTGAATCAAGATACCTTCCAAGATGACGCTCTCGGTGAATCAACATTACAATACTAGAGCAGCACACAAAAATTTGACAAAAGAAGCATGAAAAACACTTGACAAATCAGGCATCAGTTCACAACCGTTTGAGAAAAAGTCTAAAAAGTTCATCCGCTTAAATGATGCACAAACTATCATCAAGTATACTATCATAGTATGGAAAGTACTATTGTACCTGGTGCATGCTTGACCTCATGGCCATAGGCAAGAAAAGACTGAACAAGGCGGCGCATTAGGCATATCGGTCCATAGCGGTTATAAGTGTCCAAGATAATGGCGAGGTCTGGAGACGCATATGATGAGGATGCGGAAGAGTTGGTGTTTGGAGATAATTGAGTGTTGCCAATTTACGAAAATTGCTCCTCGTGCTAATTGTTCTTGTTCAGTTTTGTTGTATGACTTCATGCAGCTTACAAGCTCCAGAAAAACTACCATGAAAAAGAGAGAGATATGTTGTCTTTGTTGAATGCAGCTGGACTTGGGAATAAGAAGTAGGATGACCTAGTCATTTAAAGCATTTTAGTGATGGAGGAGACTCATGGCAGAGTTGGTTTTACTTAGAGGTGTTGGTTTAGAGGCTACATCTTCTGTGGCAGGCTCCCCAAAGGCAGGGGAATATTAGTGTCATGCCCATGACTGGTCTCGGATAGCATATCCATGCTAGAGACCGGTAGACCATTAACCCGTAAGTGACTATAAGGGAATTGGGGCCCTTATGTGTACATGGTCATAATTAATGGTTGTAGGCCTAAACACATGGTGGTGGAGTTGGTATGGGTCTTTCAATGAGTCATTGGAGAATTGGATGACATGGCCCAGATAGGCTGCAGAGGTGTCCAGTGAGGTGTCACAGTGCACTACTAGTGGTGCATGGGCCTTGGAAGGTATAAGTATACCTATTGGGCTCTCACTAGTGTATGCTTGATTCTGTGATTGGTAGCTACATGCTGCTAGTATGATTCCTCTTTCCATGACTGCGATTGATCCATAGCTTGGGGGCTAGATCCGTACGATCTAGGTTTGGTTGGGTTGATTTATCTACCACCCGTTCCCTTTGTTGTTGCTTTGTTTGGCAGGCTTAGAGTTGGATCCTAGAAGTAGGGCTTTATAATCAGGGTGAGTTCTTGATCAACCTTGATGAGCAGGATAGGAATAAGGGCTTCGAGGCGCAACTAGTGAAGGCTAAGTTGGACTATTTCAAGGTGCATGATAAATTTTTTGATCTGCAACAAGCTATAGAAACCAAGCAAGTTTTAAACTTTAAGCAGGTTTCAAACCCCGGGAATGCAAGTTTGGGATGAAGCTCATAGAGATTGAGGACAAGCAACTCAAGGTGAAGGTTAAAGGAGCTAAGGGAGTTTAAGGAGCTGACGATTAGAAGTGCTGGTGCAAAGGCTCATGCAAAGTCACTTGAACGAGATGCACATCTGGCTAGCAAAATAAGGTTACGGATAATAATTGATGCTGGCCATGAGAAACTAACATCCCAGCTTGAGAGGGAACCGGAGGTGGGCCCTGCTTGGGAAGACTTCATCAAGTCAATCAACCCAGATGAGATGTTGAGAACGGGTGGTTCTAGGAGCATGCTTGACCTCATGGCCGTAGGCAAATAAAGGCTGAACAAGGCGGCGCATCAGGCATATCAATTAAATTTAGCCATGGCGGTTGCAAGTGTCCAAGATAATGGCGAGGTCTGGAGACGCATCTTCAAATACGCATATGATGAGGACGCGGAAGAGTTGGTGTTTGGAGATAATTGAGCCTGCATGACATTTCGTTGTGCTCATTTTACTACCACGAAGAAGAGAGATCTGCTGTCTTTGTTGAAAGCAGCTGGACTTGGGAATAAGAAGTAGGATGATGTGGTCATTTTAAGCATTATAGCGATGGAGGTAAGAATCAGGACGATCTGGTCTAATCTTGCCACCCCTAGCAGGTGTGTATGCTGTATTCTACACTTCTGTAATTGTTCCCCACGCTTCAAACCTTCCCGTTGCCAGGAACTGGTTCGGACTTTGCGCTTGGAGAGATCTTCGACAACGCGAAGCGCTCCAAAAGGATTAGACCAGATCGTCCTGATTCTTACCTCACATCATCCTACTTCTTATTCCCAAGTCCAGTTGCTTTCAACAAAGACAGCAGATCTCTCTCTTCTTCGTGGTAGTAAAATGAGCACAACGAAATGTCATGCAGGCTCAATCATCTCCAAACACCAACTCTTCCGCGTCCTCATCATATGCGTATTTGAAGATGCGTCTCCAGACCTCGCCATTATCTTGGACACTTGCAACCGCCATGGCTAAATTTAACTGATTTGCCTAATGCGCCGCCTTGTTCAGCCTTTTCTTGCCTACGGCCATGAGGTCAAGCATGCTCCTAAAACCACCTGTTCTCAACATCTCATCTGGGTTGATTGACTTGATGAAGTCTTTCCAAGCAAGGCCCACCTCCGGTTCCCTCTCAAGCTGGGATGTTAGTTTCTCATGGCCAGCATCAATTACTATCCGTAATTTTGCTAGCCAGATGTACATCTCGTTCAAGTGACTTTGCATTAGCCTTTGCACCAGCACTTCTAATCGTCAGCTCCTTAAACTCTTAACTCCTTTAACTTCCACCTTGAGTTGCTTGTCCTCAATCTCTATGAGCTTCATCCCAAACTTGCATTCCCGAGGTTTGAAACCTGCTTAAAGTTTGAAACTTGCTTGGTTTCTGTAACTTGTTGCAGATCAAAAAATTTATCATGCACCTTGAAATAGCCCAACTTAGCCTTCACTAGCTGCGCCTCGAAGCCCTTATTCCTATCATGCTCATCAAGGTTGATCAAGAACTCACCCTAATATTCCCCTCCCTTTGGGGAGCCTGCCACAGAAGATGTAGCCTCAGTGTTGGCAATTCAACCTTTAGCTTTTTAGCAACATTGCTCACACCAAAATTGACGACATGATAACACTTCCCTCTACCTTCTAATTCCGTGAGGATTGTAAGGTAGTGAGATGATTTCTGACTTTTCAGAAATCCAGAATCTCTGCTGCTGATGCTGACCTCTTGTTTTCTGTTCTATTGGGGCCCGAAGGAAGACATTTGTGGTTTAGTGGGCTGTTTGCACCACAGTAGGCCAGCGGGAGCTGAATCATGGATTTATTGATTCGGAGAAGGGACGCTGATCCTGGCTGTAGATGGCCGAATTCGTTGGCTCTGCAATCACCCACTAACGTGCTGTTTTCAGCCCTTCTGAGAGCAATAACAACACTGGATGCAGCTAGGAAACGTGCAGATTCCAGTAAGGGATCGTGGAGTTGAAGCCAAGCTTGAACCGAGCTGTTCATGGGCTGAAACTCGGCGATATCCAAACCTGATCCTGCTTGAAAGCGCACTCTCTCTCTCTCTCTCTCTCTCTCTCTCTCTCTCTCTCTCGATGGGGGTTGTGATTGACAGTGGCCGTTGTGGCCGTGTAGGGAAGAAGCCCATGGGGCCATGACCTAATTCTTGGTTAGGGTTTCAAAGGTCTCGAGATTAATGGCCTTTACCTTTTATTGCTAGACTCTTTCTTATTTATTTTATAGGTAGGAGGAGTTGGGGCTTTGGTCTCATGCAACGAATGGATAAATCAATAAACTGATTGACCACTTAATTCTGGAGTAAGGGTACCCCCAGTGAATAAAGTTAAATGGTGTTTGTGGATTCTTAAATCCATACATATAATTTTTTTTTGTCCTTTTTGATCGGTGAAATACCGATAATTGTGCTGTTACATTCTAAATTATTTCTGTCATTAAGAATTACAGGCAAAAGCTTTCATTAAGATACTTGTTAAAAGTGAAATTCAGTTCCATTAATGAAGTAATTATTGGTAATAAATGGAGGGAATTCTTTATTCGACACATGCATTTTTGTTGAATATGATAAGGAAAGTACCGAAATCCAAATTTTATGGATTTTCCACTTATATACTTTCATTAAACTGATAACTCCAAAGCTAGAGAAATAAAAAGGAAACTTACCATTTACTATGTGTCTAAAGTGAGAGGAAGATGAGCATTCATCGCAGGTCTATGGCAAAATGTAAATCAAGGGTTTTGCAATTTACCATTCAGGAAGAGGATACACATTTGAGGTCCCGCGACAATATCAGAAGAGATACTGATATATTGGGTGTAGGATCGATTATGCTTGTTACATTGAATTCTATGTTCAATGTTGATGTTATGGAGGGGGTAGACTCGACGACAACAGTGTTTGTTACATCTGAGCATGTACGTAATCGCCCATCGTATAAGACTTTGGAAGTAGAATCTAGATCTGCTAAGAGTAGAAGGTTGAACCGTAGGTACCGAGCTAAGCAGAGACATCGGACCTTTCTTTTGCCTTCGCAAAACCCTGTAGTCACATAAGTCTTGCATTCTAGATGGGATTTTTGAGGTAGATAGATCGCTTCAAAGACCGGCATGTCATGATCTTGGAGAGATGGAGTTTGTGTGCAGTCATTGTTTGGCCCTATGATGGAAACTAGAAAGACATAGCTCTTTTGCATGAAAGGCAAGGTAAAATTGCCATTGATGCCTCCTCCGCCGCCTGAGCTCCTACCTTTGTACACCTCTGCAGATGATATTGGGATTCATTTTAGAAAGAACATCAAGAGTTATAATAACTCTCTAGCATTTGTATCTCTTGGGGTAAATTTCGATAGGTCCACCGCCAACTCTATTGGCAATGCATATAACTTTCAAGTGACTAGCTAATTGTACCATCAGATTAGTGGGCTGTTGTCCTCTGATAGTCCTTCATTTTCGCAAATTTACATAATGGATGGTGATGATTTGCAAGTAGATCATAGATTGTCTCTCAATGCTAACCTTAGGCATGATGTTCTCTCCCTTTTGCAAAGCATGATGATGGATTTGAATCCTTTTGCGTAGTGTTTTAAGAATGTTGCTCAAATCATGCGAGAGAACTTCACAAAGGGCATTCGTCTTTGTATAGTGTCTAGATGTTTGCATACTAGAATGAACAGGCAATTCAATGCTCCTGTGAGCAACAAGATTGTCGTACGGATGTCGTTAGATGAGAATCTGGGCAATGGACATCGAGACATTATACTGCACTCTATTCAGGATGGTTTAGAGAGGATTACTCAGCAACATTCATCATATGACGCATTACATTTTACTTTGTTGGAGGGTTTGCGGATCCCAAGGCAACCCTAACCCTAGTTAATAAGTGAGAGGGATTTGAAACCCTGTGTGAAAGATTTCAACTAGTTTAGTCATATTTTGGTTAATTGTCAATATTAGGCCAATATGCATATTAGACTTAGAGATAAACTTTATGAAAGCTATTTTAGTCAAATTTCATTTAAATTATCACTTCTAAAAAGTGTGAGAAAGTTATTAGGTCAAATTTAGACACATTCAAAATTGAATGTTAGATGCATTGAATCTAGTCATAATAATGATAGGGCTTTTGAACTAGAGGAGTTTTGGAGAGAAACCAAACTCATTAATGAGGTATGGATCTGCTATATATAGTGTAAATTCGTGGGAGAATACTCTCTCTCTCTCTCTCTCTCTCTCTCTCTCTCTCTCTCTCTCTCTCTCTCTCTCTCTCTCTCTCTCTCTCTCTCTCTCATGAGTTCTCTTTTGTTCATCTATCCATTGGTGCACTATCTTGATGATATTTTGCAATCTTGTGTGTAGAATGCTCATATTTTTCTATTTTTGGATCCACACGTGGGAAATATAGTAGGGTATTGTTATTGTATGGACATCCACTTCATTTTATCATATATTTGATGTTTGATCAAGTTCTTATTGAGTTTGCATCTCTTTCATTGAGTAGATGTTGATTTTTTTACATTGGCAATGTTGAATGTTGTGTTGACTTTCTAACCAAAGATTAAGGGACACATTTTGGATCTTCATGATCTGAAATTCTTCACATGGTATCAGAGCTCTTGTGTTTCAGGTTATCAAATGATCAACCACATTTATCAAAGATTCGGAGAACATACCAATGCTAAAGCGTGCTAGATTGATTTCTAATCAAAAATCAACATTTTTGCATGTGTAGAAGTGATCTTTTGTAGGTCAAAACTCAACCAGACATTTTTTCGACTAGAAAAAGTCTTAGCGAACTTTTCAGTTGTGTTGCTACTGGTAACATGCACCTCTTCCAAAGCTTTCAACTTCTCGTCGAATTGAGACTGCATCTTATCTAGCTGCATCTACTGCTTTTGACCAAGTTTCTCAAACTCGTTCATCAACAATTTCGCAGTAGCATTAATATTTGTGAATGCAATAGTGGTGGATGTAGTAGTGGTTTGCCTTGTTGTATAAGACAACATTCCAATATTTGGTTCGTCATCAAAATCTTCATCCTCCTCTCGTATCGCATCGTCCATAGCATTTTGTGAAGAAATATATTCAGTATGGCTCGCATCTAACCTTGTTAGGTAGACCTGCTAAAAATCACATAATCATAGTATCGTCATTAATTAAATCGGTATCACACTCAGATTTGAGGTGCTTAATCCATTCAATATAATCTTGTACTCCCTCTCTCTTTCATTTTAATTTTACTTAAAAGTAGAAAAGGATCTTCCATAAATTTTTCCGTTTTATATCTTGTGATAAGGGCTTGTTTAACAACTTTCTAATCTGTACATTATGTTTCGTCTTGGTTATAAAAACAATCTTGTGCCATACGGAATAGCTTAAGTTTATCTTGTGTCACATGATTCAGAATAGATTTTGAGAAATTTGACAGAATCAGATAATCCATTATACTTTGGTATCTTTAATCGTGGTGACCTTCTAATGACAATTGGTGGAACGTCCATTGTGAATCAATTCAATCAGACAATGAGATTGGATCTAGATTTTTCATTCAAATCCGTGGCAAGCCACGTAGGCCTACCATAGGCTTGTGTGGCTTGCCACATGGCCTACCATAGGCTTTTGTAGTAGGCCACATAGGCGTACTACCTACCAAGCCTGTCATAGGTTGCCACATGGCAAGCCACATAGACTTGCCACATGGAAAATTATGCAAGCTTGGGGTTTGCCACATGGCAAGCCATGTAGGCCTAGTGTAGGCTTGTGCGACAAGCCAACTAAGCTCTGCCATGTAGGCCTGAGTGGATCCAGAGAGAGAAAGAGAGATAGAGAGGTGGGCTCAAAAGCTGACACATGGCAAGCCACGTAGGCCTACCATACGCTTGCAAGGCAGAACACATAGGCATGACATAGGCCTCATGTCTGCCATGCAAGCATGTTGCAGGTTGTCACATAGGCTTGCCATAGGCTTGTGTGGCAAGCCAACCAGGCTCTACCACGTAGGCTTGAGTGGACCTAGAGAGAGAAAGAGGTGGGGCTCACAAGCTACTACGTGGCAAGCCATGTAGGCCTGCCACGTGGAATACCATGTAGGGTTGGTACTTCCCATGTCGTAAGCCACGTAGGACTACCATGTTAGATTTCTATGCTTAGCACCAAATTAATTCAGTAATGAGCATTCTGAAAAACTCCCGTCAAAGTCCAAATCCATCGACTTCGAAGTCATCGAAGTCCGAAGTCCGACTTTATCGACTTTGACTTCTCCATATACATAATCGAAATACCCGACTTACACCATCACTTCGACTCCATCGACAATCCGACTTCGTCGACTTGTCATCAACCCTCAACTAACTTCGAAGTCATCAAAGACATCGACTTCGACATCTCATCAACTCCCTCATTAGGGAAAAGTCGATCCAAATATTGTCAGAAGACTTTATGACAGTTCACCTACTTGTATATAGTCTTTATTATTACCAAAGCGGTTACCAACTACAAAGGCAGTTGTAATAAATGTAGCAAATAGCATTTAATACTAATTAGAGATTTAGCAAGTAGAAGATATTTGTGAAATACATATCAATCTTATGAGACTCTCAATTTAATCAAAAAAATTTCTGTTGCCAGCGTTATCACGCTCAACTATCAAGCTGAAGTTATCACTTCAAGCAATTGTACTCATTGTTGATATTAATCAGAGTGCAATTTTTGTCTCACTACTGTATTGTTCATTTGCGCTTATCTGAATCATTCGTCTTGAATATTTTTGCTGCTAACTGTGGCGCTTCCGATGCTACACCACCCATTCTCGCTCAAGCTTCTGCTGCCAGCCATACTCTGGTTTCTGACATGGTATCAGAGCTTCTGTTATAATCAGAGTTCTAAGAGTCTTGTTTTTATCAAGACATCGTTCTAACAAGCGCGCAACCAACAATATTTCAATTTTGTTGTTTCTACCAACGATCTCGTTCAATTCAGAATGAATCCGCCTTCTAGTTCATCTCTGATTGACAAAGTCGACGGAGATAACTACCATCTCTAGAAGTTCAAGACGAAGGTCATACTACTAGCCAAAGAATTGTGGGACGTCGTTGATGGCACAGAACTCAAACCAGAAGGTGATGCAACCATCATCACCAAATGGAGATTGAGAGATGGCAAGGCATTTGCCATGATCACTTTCAATAACAAAGACTCTCAAATCAGCCATAATAATATTCAGACTACTAAAAATGCATGAGACATCCTAGCCACTCTCTACAATATCAGGGACGTCACCTCCAAACTCCATTTGAGGAAGAAATTTTTCACCTTGAGAATGTCTGATGCAAATAGTGTTTCGAGTCATCTCAACACTTTTAAAAATCTTATGGAGTAGATGACTACAACTGGCTCAGTGATAGAAGATTTTGATGCTATTATGACTCTGTTATCGAGTCTACTGGAAGACTATGAAATTTGGGTCATGGCAATTTTGACCCAAGAGCATTCACTCTATCAAGAGTAAATTTGACGCTTCTACACGAGGAGATAAAAAAAACTGCATCCTCTTCAGGCTCAGGATCGGATCCTCAGGATCTATATTCAAAAAATCAGAAGTTCAGATCCAAGAGATCTACAAAGTCAACTATCCTGACAAGAAGAGCAACATGTAGTCTGGATCAAATTTTGGTTCAGTATCGAATTCGAATTCTTCATCATTCCAACCAGTGCAGAAACTATTCTGCAGATACTATAAGAGGACTGAGCATGAAATCAAGGACTGCAAAACGTTAAAATACAACAATGAGAAGAAGAAGCAGTTCCAACAACAAGCACATAGTGCTATAACCAGTCACTCGATCCAGCAACAAGAGGAAGATGAAGCAGCTTTCATGACCAAGGTCGGAGAACAACATGATATCGATTCTTGGTATCTAGACTCTGGAGCAACGCAACATATGACTCGCCATCAAGACCAGTTCGATTGCCTGATATTTCTCTTGAAGAAAAAATCTGTGAAGGCTGCATTTTGGAAAAACAACATAGAGAGAGGTTTTCCAAAAGTGGAGCTAGGAGAGCCAGTGGCATCCTCGATCTTGTCCACAATGATTTATGTGGACCAATGCAGACTAGATCTCTTAGTGACTGCTATTACTTTATTACCTTCATTGATGATTATAGCAGATGCATTTGGATTTATGTCACATGTGATACTAAGAAGGAAGATCTCCTGAATCTAGTGAGCAGTGAGAGCTTAGAAGGTCAAGTAGAAATCAGAAACCTCCTACAAGATTAGAGATGAATCTAGCCCTAATGAGTTCCGTGCTCAAGGCTCAAGAACCAAAAATGTTTGATGAAGCAAAGGAGCACAAGAAGTGGCATGCAGCTATGGAAACGAAAATGGAGGCCATATCGAAAAATATAACGTGGAATATGGTTGAGCTACCTGATGGTATGAGACGCCTATCACTTGCAAATGGATTTATAAAATCAAATATGGAGTGGATGAGCAACTCAACAAGTACAAAGCACGATTGGTTGCGAGAGGATTTGAGCAGCAGGAAGGTATTGATTTTGAGAAAACCTTCGCACCCGTAGCTAAGATGGTACCTATAGATTCTATCATTGCTATTTATGCTTTCTATGGTTGGAAGATCCAACAAATGGACGTTAAATTTGCTTTTCTTAATGGATGCTGGATAAAGAGGTGTATTTAGTACAACCTCAAGGATTTGTTGAGCCAGGGAGAGAGCATCTTGTTTGTAAGCTCAACAAAGCTATTTATAGATTGAAGCAAGCACCACGGGCGTGGTATTGATGAACACTTCAAGCAAAGAAGAATGATAAATAGTAATGTTGATCTGAATTTTTACATTCTAAGACAAGATTCAGATATAGTATTCATTGTTTTGTACGTGGATGATTTGATTGTCACATAAAGTAATGAGAGCTTAATTGATGAAATCAAATCAGATCTTTCCAATGCTTTTGACATGAGCAATCCGAGGATTGATGCACTATTGTCTTGGCATTGAAGCATGGCAAAAGAAAATCATTGTCTTTCTTACACAAAGCAAATATGCACGAGATTTGTTTTATAAGTTCAATATGCATAATTGTAAACCTTTGAGCACACCAGTGGATGTCAACATGAGGCTTACTGCATATGATGAATCTGAGAAAGTGGATACTTACTTGTACAAGCAGCTAGTGGGTAGTTTGATTTATTTGACACACACATGACCTGATATTTCTTATGTTGTTGGTGTTGTTAGTCAATTTATGCAAGATCCTAGTCAAGCACACTGGAAGTCTGCTAAACGTATTCTCAGATACATTCGAGGGACATTGAATTTTGGTTTGAAGTATGATCAGTCTGAAGTGTTAATGTTGGTAGGTTATACAGATGCCGATTGGGCGCGTAATATTGATGACAGAAGATCTACCAATGGTCATACATTCAGTTAGTTGCAGTTTCATGGAGTAGCAAAAAGCAATCTCAGTAGTAACTTGAATATCATGCACTCAAAAATGCTATTTTATGAAAATTGCTTGTTGATTTAGGTCAACCACAGGTGGATGCGACTACTATATCTTGTGACAACCAAAGTTGCATTCACCTTGCCAAAAATCCAATTCTACATGTTATAGCCAAGCATATTGGAATACATTATCATTTTGTTTGAGAGAAAAATCTTGATGGAGCCATTGATCTTGTTTTTAGTAAATCTAAAGATCAAGTGAGAGATATTTTTACTAATCATTAGGTAGATGCAAATTTGAAAAAATTTGTACTCTATTAGGAATAGAAGAATGCAATTTTATCATTGAGGGAGAGTGTTAGAAATCAATAATAAACTTCATTATTACTGTTACGATGTACTTTATTGTTGCCAGCTGTTACCAGCTGTAGGCTATTCTATTAGTCAACTCCTAGTTTTTTTTCTCTCTCTCTCTCTCTCTCTCTCTCTCTCTCTCTATATATATATATATATATATATCAGGGTTTATTGTACTCATTTCCATTTAGTGGAATAGTGATGGTGTGTTCTTCTTCCTCCTTGTGGTGATTGTTTATGGTGATTGATTGATATTGCATATTTGATTATCAACACTGGTTTATGTCTTTTACAAAGCAACGATCATGAGCAAAATCCATTTTTAGTTTCTGATCGATAGTGACTCCAACTAAAAGTAAATTTTATTTTCAAACTTGGCACATAAAGCACTTCATTGATCATTCTACTTTTACCATCAAGCAATTTAATAGAAATTGTGCCTACCCCCTCTGATCTTGCAAATTTTACCATTTGCTTACGAAACTGATGTGCCTTTGTCCAATTTTTTCAGGGTACTAAACTAGTCTTTGTTGTCTTTCATATGTCTAGTGGCCCTTGAATCAATGTGTCAAGCCTGATCTTCTTGGTTCGATGACAATGCTGAAACAAAGATGTTGGAGTCTTCAACTTCACCTTTATTGACAAGATTGCCAGCTTTCTTTGGCTTTCCCTTGCTTGACTCCACCAAGATTTTTCGCCATCCTGACTCTTGGCATATTGCTACTTAAGATTTTGTCTTGCCCTTGCCCTTGCCTTTGCCTTGCTTTTGGCATACCGCAAGTGCCTGATCATTTAGTATTTTGAATTTCATGAATGGTTGTATGGATTCAAACTCCTTATCATAGATATGAATGGATGATAGTTTGGTTTGATAACTACAATTTACAGTATACTTTACTATCCTTCAAAGAACAACATGAATGTGTGGTTGTTCCATAAGTAACTAAGGGTTACATACATACTCCAGAAACGAAGCAATTGTAGTATCATGCTATTATACTAAAGATACAACTCAGATGCTGGCACATTTTGATTATGATTAGTATACCTCATGCTGTAACCAGTTTCGTTATCATACTCAGTGTGAATGACTGCTATTTCAAAGGGAATACTACTGTGTGTAAGCACTAACAAATAAAACTTGCGCTCTCTGTAGCATCGAATATTACTACTATCTTCATTTTTTATTAGGTTCGGTTTCGAACCATAAAGCTATAAGCATTTGCACAGGTATGCACATTAAACCATTCGCTTCAGATTTGTATAAGCAATGAATGGTAGGCTCTCCTTAAAGTACTTACTATCTCTTTCACAATGGCCGACAATAATGTTATGAACGGTTTAAGACTAATAAAGGCAAGAGCACTCGAGGGGACTAAACATGGCATCCTCACAAGAAACCACTGCTACAATTATCCAGGTAAGAACTTTCCGAACAGTTTTCAGATTTTGCAAATCACAGATATATTCCATTCTAGGTGACTAATAAAGATCCTAAACACAGAATTTAGTTGGTTTCTACTCAATTCGACTATATCACTTCATAAGTAATGTAATTTTTCTGCTTTTAATGACACCCGCGCTGTCCTAAAGCAAGGTTTCTCCTCAAATTATCTTGGACAACATGGATTTGTGTAAGATAAATGGTTCTTACAAAAGGATTAGAATGGCATGGATCTGCCCTGATACCTTGTAAAAACCATGAGAACCTCATCAATAAAATGAAGCCTATCCGATAGAAGGGTCCAAAAAACCACGGGTTGGATATGGAGTTACGATAAACGTAAGTTTACTTGTAGCTACAATATTCAACCATGGCTTGTGCTAATTTATTATCCATTCGGTTGTCATATCAGACTACGGTGAGATACAACTGGAAAGCATGGATATGCTCAGGAGTATGGACAAGAGTGCGTGACGTTTCTTAAGTCACACGGGTTAGAATAGCATGGATTTGCTCTGACACCGGCACACGTGTTCACACCATTTCTTTTAGCGATAAGCAATATATACGGTGAAAACTTTTCATACTTTTGCTATAAACAAAATAAACTAATACGGACCAATGCCCAAAAATTGATCAGCATGGCACTCGTCCTGATACGGTAACGGAGGGACTTGGCCTATCCTTATAAAATCGTCTTTGTGTTTGGGAAGACTAGACTATGTTTTAAAATGCTATTTATGCTGATGAGTAGTATAACTTCTTTTGGACATGGATAACAACTAACGCTCAGCTATGACACCTGTCTTCCCCACTGTATTGACTCGTGCAGATTTGTGTTGTGGGATGGTGGTAAGGTATTAGCTGGACGTTTTGAGAGTGGTTATGATATATGATGCTTTATTGTACTGTATTTTATTTTTCAGCTTTACTGTACCTTGTTGGTTTATGAATAAAGGCTTCAAAGGGTTTGGTCTTGCTTTGTCAAGAGGAACTATGTGAAGTTGTCTCTCTCTCTCTCTCTCTCTCTCTCTCTCTCTCTCTCTCTCTCTCTCTCTCTCTCTCTCTCTCTCTCTCTCTCTCTCTTTGGCCGCTATTGTTTGCTTGATTCTGACAAAATGTGTGTTTAGCTTCTAGGATAAATAAACAAAGGTTGTGAATATCATGTCTGAAAATCCCAACCAACAAGTAGTGACTCCGTAGTTTGTATGAAACAATGTTTCATTCAGAACCCATAAAATGAAAGCACATCCGCCAGAAGGAAGAGTTTGGCACATAGGAGACAAGCCAAGAATAGGGCTTTGCCAGTATGTAGTATAGGCATTGCAGGTGTGTTTCTACGTAGCGGTGGTACATTGACTTTAGATGCCAATGTACAGATGTTGGTGGTCATGGGGTCATGTGTTGTCGATCTTAATTTTGTTGAAGTTCTTTCTAGGAATTTTAAAGACAAGTGAAATGCATGCGATATTGAATTATAGATGTTGTGTGATACTAATCAGCTTGTATGTTATACTTGTACAGTAACGATTGTTTTCAACAATATTGAATAAAAATCATTGTTTGAAAGAACACTGAGTGAGCTTTGTGCACTATTTGAGATATTTCATCAATGAATGTGATAAAATATAGAGCTTGACCCAAGGAGGGTACGCTCATGGGACCACATAAGTCACTATGAATCGGTGACAAAATGGACTTCGCTCTCCTGGCTTGTCCTCTTGGAAAATTTGTTTTAGGTTGTTTCCCTAGTAAGCAATTTTCACAGATAGTCTGATTAGCTGTAGAAATAGCATTGATATTCATATTCTTGACCAATTTGTTATGATCCATGTAGAAGATTGAACGCATGTTTAAATGACCTAGCCTTTGATGCCAAACATGAGCATCAGAATTACTCACAGAGAGTGCATAATCATGACTCAAGATATACAAATTTTCTTTTCTGTGTGTAGAGAGGATTTCAGTAGAATTCCTATCAATAATAGTACATCGACTCGTAGTAAACAAAGCTCTATAACCTTTATCAGTGTTCTTGCTAATAGACAATATGTTCTTTGTTAAATTGGGTACGTAAAGTACACCATCTAACTGTCTAGTGATGTCGTCAAGGAACTGAAGTCGGACAGTGCCTTGGCCTTCGACTTCGTGGGAGCTTGAGTCGCCAAAGAAAATGTACCTTGAGTCCGTTGCTTTGAGAGTAGAGAAAGGGTTCTTACATGGCGTCATGTGTTGTGAAGCACCTGAATCAAGATACCATTGGCATGGCATCTCTACTTGAATGTTCTTGTACCATCAGCACCTTATCGTCCTCTTTTATCTGTGTCAGATTTACCTTATCAGTTGGTGAAGGCTATTTTTGCCAAATTTGTCAAAATATAGCCATGTCAATCAATTCCAACAATCCTAAGAAAACCAAGAAAAACTTTTAAAACCATCAAGGTGGCATTGATAAAGCTGAAGCATATAAGAAGAACCTGTGCTTCAAGTGCAATGGCGAGGGTCACCTTGCACGTGATTGTGTCAAAAAACAAGCTTCAACCTCAAGTAATCTATCTCGAAGAAATGAGATGGATGTTCTTTAGTTTTTGGACCTAATGATTTTATTTGCATTAAGAGTAAAGTTAATGATCAAGTTTTTAATATTTTTTTTGTCACAGGATCCACTCATAACTTTATTAATAAAAATTTGGTGTAGACGCTAAACCTTCCTACCATAAAAGTGAGAAAAAATACCGTGTGACAATGGCATCGGGAAGCGATTTTGATTTGATGGATTTTGTTGTTCCTGATGTAGAATTGCACATTCAGGATTATTCTAAAAAACTAGAATTCCATGCTGTTGCATTAGCTAACTTAGATATTGTTCTCGGACAACAATGGCATTTTGATAAGAACAAGTCATTGAGAATTGATTTTGTTGAAATATCTTTATCTTTTATGCATGAGAATTTTTTAATTAAGATCAAGGCTAGTTTAAGTGTTGACACTAAAAATGTTAACTCTAATTCTAAACAGGAACTTAATTCTATTATGAAGGATTCTGATTTTAAAGTTTATTTATGTTTTCATAATGATATCATTTGCTGCAATGATGAAGGAATTTAACATAAATGTCAT
This sequence comes from Diphasiastrum complanatum, assembly GCA_029204225.1. Taxonomy (NCBI): domain Eukaryota; kingdom Viridiplantae; phylum Streptophyta; class Lycopodiopsida; order Lycopodiales; family Lycopodiaceae; genus Diphasiastrum; species Diphasiastrum complanatum. The sequence goes on along the minus strand of CM055103.1, from coordinate 30,082,485 downwards.
GAAATTGCCCAGTGAGAACACTATAGAATTTGAAGCCTATAATGAACTTAGGCAGGAATTCAATGATGTTTTTTTAGACCTTCCTGTAGGTTTACCACCAGAAAGGATAGTTGATCATAAAATTGACCTAATACCTGGAGCAATTCCAATCGCACGGCGTCCTTATAGGATGAGTGCATCGGAAGAGACTGAGGTAAGTAGACATTTACATGATTACCTGAAAAAGGGATGAGTACAACCTAGTAAGTCTCCTTGGGCATCACCAGTGGTTCTGGTTGCCAAGAAGGATGGGACTATAAGGTTTGTGTCGACTATCAGAAATTGAACAAGGTAACCGTTAAGAATAGATATCCACTGTCGCGGATGGATGATGTAATAGACTATCTTGGTGGTGCTGGGTACTTTACCAAGATAGATCTAAGATCGAACTACCATCAGATACGCATTAAGGCAGAAGATATACCAAAAACCGGGTTTCAAACTTGCTTTGGTCACTAAGAATTTTTGGTGTTGCCTTTTGGTTTGACCAATGCACTGGCAACTTTCCAACAGATGATGAACGATTTGTTCAGGCCATATTTGGGAAGATTCGGAGTGGTATTCTTAGATGATATCCTAGTGTTCAGTAAGACTTTGGTGGAACACAAAGAGCATCTTAGAATTGTCTTGGACATCCTAAGAAGGGAAAAGCTCTTTGCCAAGGAGTCTAAGTGTGCCTTTTTTGCTAAGGAATTGTCCTACTTGGGGCATAAGATTTTCGAATGGGGAGTGGATTGAGGCTGATCGTATCTAGAAGGTTATTGATTGGCCTATCCTCACCACAATTCGGAAAATCAAGTCTTTGTTGAGGTTTGTAGGATTTTTCCATCGACATATTCTCCAATTTACTCGATTGGCATTTCCCCTTACCCATGCCTTGAAAGGCTATAAGAAGCTAAGCCGGAGGGCTAAGAGTCCACTATTGGTGTGGACGGAGGATATGAATAATTGTTTTGAGTTGCTTAAGAAAAGTTCACTTCGGCACCAATACTAATTATTGGCGATCCTAATAAGGCTTTTGCGATTAAGACCAATGCCAGTGATTATGCTATTGGAGCTGTTTTGATGTAGGATGGACATCATGTGGCTTATGAAAGCAAGAATCTCAATCCTGCTTAGTCTAGGTTTTGTACCTATGAGAAGGAACTGTTTGCAATTGTTCATTCCTTGAAAATTTGGCGACATTATTTGTATGGAGCCAGATTTGAAGTTTTGACGGATCATCAAACTCTTCGATATTTCTGTGATGCTACAGATTTAAACGGGAGGCAAGCTAGATGGGCTGAGATGATGCAAATCTTTGACTTTTCTATACGTTATTGTAAAGGAAGTCAAAATATTCTAGCAGATGCTTCAAGTCGGTTACCGATTATTAATCAGTTGTGCTTTACTGTTATAGACTGGGGTTGTTTCAGTCTCTTCAAGGACTACAGTGAGTCTGATCCCTTTTTTTGAAAAGTATTGGCAACAAGTACTTTCGGGGGTCGATTCAGGTCTGCAAGATTCCTCGAATAGTGGAAAGACTGAAACGGATTTTCTAATTCGAAACAAGATTTTGTTTCGTAAAGGAAAGGTGTGTACTTAGTTCGAAGGCAATTTCGGTGGCCTAAGATGAAAAGTCGGGTAAAGGCCTATGTACTTAAATGTACTAAGTGCCAGTTAAATAAAGCAGAGAGGCTAAAAGCTAGTGGCCTATTACATCGTTTAGATATTCCTACCGGAAAGTGGAAAAGTATATCTATGGATTTTGTGGTCCGACTTCCACGTACAAGGAAGGGCCACGATTCGGTTTGGGTCATTGTTGATAGACTTACAAAGTTTGCTCAGTTTATCCCTACGAAAACTACTGTTAAAGCTTCAGAACTGGCTCAATTGTTTGTTGAGAAACTTTTTCGACTATACGGGCTTGCCTTGCAATATTGTCAGTGATCGTGACCCAAAAGTCAATGGGAATTTTTGGCAAGCGGTATTTGAAAAGTTGGAAACAACTTTAAGTATGAGTTCTAGAGATCATCCGGAATCAGATAGTCAAACAGAAAGGACCAATCAGACGATGGAGGATATGCTTTGAGCATATGTGGGCCATCGGTAGTCTGATTGGGAATAATATCTTCCACTGGTGAAATCTGCATATAACAGTGCAAAACATTCAGCGATCAGATTTAGCCCTTTCATGCTTATGTATGGTTTTCAACCTCAATCACCAATTAGTGTTGGCATGAAAAACCTACGGGTGCAAGCCATAGCTCATTTCCTTGCGAATATGCAAGAAATGTTACAACTGGCTAAAGATAGCAGAAGAAGTGCCCAAGACAGGGCAAGGCACTATGCTGATCTATCTCGGAAGCACAAGGTATTCATGGTCAACGACTGGGTGTTATTGAGAGTCCCTAGTCACTCTAGGGGCTTGAAAACTGTTAAGTGTGCAAAGTTGGTGCCTAGGTATTGCGGTCCTTTTAAGGTTATCCAAGTGATAAACAAGGTCGCATACAAACTAGACCTTCTAGATAATGTTGGAATTCATCATGTTTTCCACGTTAGTAACTTGAAACCCTCGTTGGGGGTTGGGGAGACTCTGGTCCTTGTGGAAGATCTAGTGGAACTTCTTCGTGATGAGTCCATGAGTCGACCACCAGAACCCGAGGCGATTGTTAATAGCCGACAGAGGACTCTACGGAGTAGAGTGCTTTGGGAATTTTTAGTCAGGTGGAGGGGCAAATCAAAAGAGGAGGATACTTGGGAAAAGGAGACTGATCTCCAGAAGAATTTTTTTGGGTTTGGATTTTGCTTACGATATGGGACATAAGTAGGATTTGGATCTTGAGCATGCTATAGTCTGTTGTGGTATGCTTGTGATTTGTTTATGGTTAGCAAGGGGGTGGTAGATAGTTCTTGCTTGGAGCTTGGATCTAGCTATGGTTGGGTGGTGAATACTTGAGGCCAGCTTGTTATCTATCTTTGTGTTTAAGAGTAGGGACACAAGTGGAGGAGAGATCCTTGGAGGCTTGCAGATCCTTACTTGTAGGTGGAGACAACCTAGCTTGGAGTTGGGGAGCATCTTGGAGCTTGCAGGTTGCTTGGAGGACATTTGGAGGCTCTACCTTGGATTTGGAGGACTTCCTCACCTCTACTTATAAAAGTGGTATCAGAGCTAGACAAAGGATGGTAACCTTTCTAACCTTCTTCAAGTTCTATTAAGATCACCAACAATTTTTTTTTTGGGAAAGATTATTGGCTTTTCTAGTTGTAGGAAGCTTGTAGTTGAAGTACCCAATGAATCTAGTTCTCTTTAGAAGAGAGTAGTGATGCATATAGAATTTTTTAGGGGATGATTTTTTATCATGTTAGAGAGGTTTTAAAGTAGGCTTTGGGTTTTTAAAAGTTCTGAAAAAAGATTTGTGGGATGGTTAGAGGAAGTCTTCTCTACATACAAAATTTTTTTTGCAAAAAGATGGGATCTAGCTATGGTTGGGTGGTGAATACTTGAGGCCAACTTATTATCTATCTTTGTGTGTAAGAGTAGGGACACAGGTGGAGGAGAGATCCTTGGAGGCTTGTAAGCCTCACTCTAACTATAACCCTAATCTTAAATCCTAATCCTAAACTATAAACCCTACACTCTAAATTCTAATCTTACCACTAACCCTAACCCATACTTGATACCCTATTTCATAATTAATACTCTAAACCCTAATCTTAACCCTAAATCTACCCCTATTACTAACCTTAAAGTGGGCTCATAGTTGAGCTTTTCAAAGGTATACTAAAGACTAAAGTTGACAAATGACGAAAACATGGGTTGGGCGAAGTAGGTTCTTTTGGAGTCCACAAGATGTTTTGGTAGAAATTTTGGCTGTTAGCTATTATGGGATAATATTCAAGCAATTTGATCGATTCTAAGATGAGATTTTATGCAAAAAAAATTTTTATGTTGTGGGCAAAATTTATTGTGGTTGTTTCATTTTTTTTTTCCCATTTTGCCGCTAAGATTTCAACCCTTTTTTCTCACTTTAGGCTTTCATATCTGCATTTGCATTTTGTTAGATAACTTAGGCTCCAATAAGGCAACTTCAAGCATGCCTACTTTGACCACGAGGAAGCTTGATGAGGAGACAAAAGTTCTCAGCTGTGAGAAGAATATTCAGGTCAATAAGCTACAACCATTTTATAAAGCACGCTTGCATTTGATGGTGTACTTGAGAAAGTTGTAGGCAAAGACAATGAGGCCATGATGCAAGTAGGACAACTGCAAGGTGAATTGGATCTTTCGAGTGGATCTATTACTTGCTTTGTTCGTGGCTGTGATTCCAAGGTCATAGTCAGAAATGAGAGAAGTGAGGAGTTTGTTCCACGTCTTTGTGCCTTCAGGATCTACAGGGACTGCTACATGGAAGCTAACAAAAATGGGGGAAAGTGTCATGGATGCAAGGAAGCCTATGATGTGGATACGGATGATGGCCCTGCTGCAGCTGAGACTTACCATTAAGTACATTCCTTTGATGGTGCCAACTATTCTTTATCTAGCTACCCAACATTAAGATGATTTTTTTACTCTGTTTTTTATAAAATTGCATGAAAATCAATCTTTGCCATCCCTTTTGAAAAACCATGTTTATGCTGCAGGCGGATTGCTTGGAGACAACATATGAACATGAGGATTGCTTGGAGACAACATGGCGATGTAAGTTTGATGCCTTGGTTATTTTCATTTGTTTCACGTTATCTATTGTCCTATTAAGAGGTTGTTTTAATTCGCTTATATATTTTATTTGGTTTTCTAGCAGAAGGAGGGGAATTGCTTATGCATTTTGTTACATTTTTTTTTGCATTTCCCTCCACTACCCACACTACTCTCTATGTTGTAGAGACCAGATCCATTGCTTATGCAGTTGCCAACCACACAACAAGTCACAAACTACAGGTTAAAGTAGGAGCTCAAATTTGACATCCTTTCTGTTAGAAGGTCACATAGGCAACACTTTACTTATAGTCTTTTATATGACGTGAAAGGAAACGAATCGAGATGTATCTAGAGTCTTAGAGTCTCAAGCTTTCTCCTTATTCTATAGACAGTAGGTGGAGGCATCGTAGCTTGGAGTTGGGGAGCATCTTGGAGCTTGCAGGTTGCTTGGAGGACATTTGGAGGCTCTACCTTGGAGGACATGTTCCAAATCCAAGGTAGAGCCTTCAAATGTCCTCCAAGCAATCTGCAAGCTCCAAGATGCTCCCCAACTCCAAGCTAGGATGCCTCCACCTACAAGTAGGGATCTGCAAGCCTCCAAAGATCTCTCCTCCACCTGTGTCCCTACTCTTACACACAAAGATAGATAACAAGCTGGCCTCAAGTATTCACCACCCAACCATAGCTAGATCCAAGCTCCAAGCAAGACCTATCTAGCACCCCCTTGCTAACCATAAACAAATCACAAGCATACCACAACAGACTATAGCATACTCAAGATCCAAACCCTACTTATGTCCCATACCGTAAGCAAGATCCAAACCCTAAGCATACTACACACAAGAAAGTACTCTACACAATAGTAGCAACACTAGAGCATAAGCAAAGCAAGCACTCGACCCTCTAGATGTACTCCACAAACACTTCAATGTAATTATAGAGTTTTTCAAAAGAACAGAGAGAGAACTGAGTCTTCAAGTTTTTCCTGCTCTTCGCTTTCATAAGCTATCTGCTTGTTGAGTGATTTTGTTTCTAACAGTTGGTAAGTCGTGACTTGTCGGATATGCTTGTGTTTGATAGCTCTGGTCAGAAAACTCTTTTGCCGTAATACTGTCGTAAGAGTGCAACCGTAAATTCATTGCTAAAGATTGTCTTAAAACTCATTGGTTGTTCGATTGCATGTGTAATTGAAATAATCAATTGTTCAAAACTTCACTGTGATAACGACATTTAGAATCACTATTTCATTTACACTGACGAACATTTGTACTTACACATCCTAAAGTATACTCTATGTTGTTGTGAGTCGATACTATGAACCTTGTTTATGCATACTCATGCAGTCTAGATCAGTGGTCGATCGTTCGGTTGAATGAACAATAATCAGTTGTTGAGGACAGATTGTCGGATCACATCTAGATTGTGCTGAGACGTTTGTAAGTTTCTCTGTGTCGGTCTTACTGATGCAACAAAGTTATACTTGTTTGACAAACTTAATTAGGTGCACAAAATGATAAATCGGTCTGGCCGATAAGTCGAATGCTCTAATCAATATTGAATTATGTTCGATATGAGAACTGTCGAGATCAAATATCTTTTTGTTATTGTATGATTGAAACCATATCTTAACTAGTGATATTGGTCGCCGATTCATCGAATGTCTGTTGACAACTAGTTTATGTACCAAGTAAAATAAATGAGTCAAAATTGTCTATAATCATTCTCATGTCTCGTTTGAGAAAACCATGTTATTGAGCTAATAATTCTCAAATTTTTTAATGAGATTATGTTTATCATTCTGCATCATTTGGTTCTTGAAGATGAAATAGTGCTAATTGTGGTCACATATAAAAATGTTGTGAACAATATTGAAGTGCTCAATATAATGTTTGCTATGCAACGCTCACAATGTGAAATCCCATTGTTGGCAAGTTGGCAATTTGTTGACAGTCTAGGATCAAGATTTTTTTGAAATACTTATGGAGAATTTTCAAGCTACATAAGTCTAGATCTCAATCACGCAAAGAGATTCAATCATTACGACTTTCATGACTCATGACTTGGGATTCCTTGGCGGATGGTTTTTTTTTTTTAAACACACTCAGTGATTGTATATTAGTAAAAAAAAACTTCAATACATTGAAAATTTAGTGTGGCTATGATGGCCATTACAATTTACGCATCCAACCCAATTCTAAGACTGTTTATGGGTTAATTTTAAGGCCGCAAAATTTCTTCTAGCCACATTTTGGACGAGTTGGGACCCCTAGCTATACGCAAATTTTATGCCGATTTGTCGCAAGTAGTCGGGTTTTACAAAATTGTGAAAATTAATGTCTTATAAGCCTAATTTTTTGTGTTAAAAATTCTACTAACAATTATTAATATATCTTTGTTGACTGCTATGAAGTAGTCTATTGCCGTACTTTTGTGGATTTGGATGCCAAGGAAGAACTGTGCTTCTCTTAGATTTATCATATCAAATTCTTATGACATCATAGCTTTTACTTCCTTAATAAGTTTAAAGTCATTGTTGAAAAGCAATGTATCACCAACATACAATGTAAAAATAATGAAGGAAGTTTCTAGAGCATTATAATATATGTTTGAATAAGAAGATCTTGGTTTAAAACTATGATTTATAATTTTTTTTTTAAGTCCTTTGAGACCATGTTCTCAATGACTGTTTTAATCCATACAAGGCTTTATGGAGTTTGCACACCATCAATTCTTTGTCTTTGAGTTCGTTAACTTAGCCATACAAGGCTTTATGGAGTTTGCACACCATCAGTTCCTTGTCTTTGAATTCGTAACCTTTAGGCTAGTGCATATATATGTCTTTTTCTATGATGTTGTTCAGGAAAGCTGTCTGCACATCCATTGGATGAGTTTCTAGATTTTCTACAACTGCATGTGATAATAATAATATGATAAAAGACAACTCGACTACATAATTTAAAGTAATATAGTCAATGACATGTTTGCTAGGTGGCAGTTCCTTGACTGTCCAAGTTTGGTTTGTAGTGGGCATTTCCTATCCTACCCTCAACCCTAGATCCAAGCACACAAGCATCAAAGAGATGAAGCTAGTTGTCACGCGGAGGTTCATTCGAGAGCGATAACATATTTCGGAATCCAGCATGTGCATATGGTTCACATCTAACACAAAAAGATCCATTAACACTACATCCATTAAGACTAATCCACAACATTGATAAAAACTTACTCTTCTCTCTCTCTCTCTCTCTCTCTCTCTCTCTCAACAAGCATAAGAACATTCAATCCCAATAAGCATCAAATCCAACAAATAGCAAATCCAAAGAAAACATGAGAGTTAGAGGAGGAAAGATGGAGAGCAAGGACATTCCATATCCATTTCATAAGAGGGCCAACCTGCCTGTATTGAAGTGAAGAGATTATGTACAAATGATTCAAATCCACCACTATATATAGTGGATTTTAGGGCTTTGGCCTCAAATCCTATTGGCCAATTTCTACCTCCCTAACTATTTAAATTTGAAATTTAGAGGGAACCATTTTGAAAATTGGTGGGAACCTTTATTTTATTCACTAGCTTGACTATTAGGCCCTGCGACATTAAATGTCTCCCAAAAAGATCTAAAGTCTTTTTATTGACTTCTAACTAATCAAATAACTATGTGATAATTGGGTTGGACTTACACACATAGGGTGCCAATCCCTCTCACTTATTAACTAGGGTTAGGGTTGCCTCGATATCCGCAAACCCTTCAACGGTTCTTCATCAAGACTAATATTCCTTGTCCATAGATCTAAGTTTGATTGCTACATTACTTCTTGATAAGTTGCAGACTCTTGCATGAAGTAGCATGCTGATTTATTTATGAATCTAGTTGGAGAAGTTCTTACTCTCGTGGATCTTCTTGGACGACAGGTTCTTGTTGTTGTAGTGGCTCTTGATATCTTTGGTCTTCTTCTTTAGATTCACTATCATTCAAGTGAACTTTCGAAGCCTCTGCATCATTAGAGTTTGAAGTTTCTACTGATATATTACCTTTACATTTAAGATTCATAAATTGGTCTTTGAGGAAGATGACATCCCCGCTTACAAATATATTTTTTGTTATAGGGCTATAAAGATTATAAGCTTTTTTAACTACGGAATAACCAACAAAAATAGACTTAATGCTAGGATTATCTAGCTCCTTTCTTGGCTCATTTGAAATTTGAGCATAAGCAATGAACCAAAAAATTCTAAACTTTTGATAGAAGATTTTTGTTCGATCCAAAATTCAGTGGGAGTTTGATTGTTTAGACTCTTGGTAGTGCATCTATTTTGAATGTAGGCTATTGTTGTCAGCAACTTATGTCCAAAATAGTTTGGTGAGAGATGCATGTGCTAGTTGGCACATTCTACCAATGTTCTATTCTTTTATTATGCTACACCATTGGATTGTAGAAAATAACTTGTTTCATTTGATGTATGAAGCCATTATTCTGAAATAACCTTTGAATTCATTTGAGATGTCTTTCCAACCAATGAACTCTACCTACAAAGCAAAAACAACGATGTTGGATCTAATGAGGCTAGAGCAGACAATGTACTGGGGCGCAACATATGTTGAGGTTAGAACATGCATTGATTTGGAGCTGATATGGAGTTGAGAAGCAATGTGTGATGGGGCAAGGGAGATAGAAGAACGCGAACAAAGAAGAGAGCAGAAATATTGCGAAACAACTTTCCCGTTACAATCAGCTGCTAGATGCAAAAACAGTCTAAGAGAAAGTTAATGCTGAATATAATAGCAGCTTTTAGTGCTCTAATTGCCCAACAGGATCTTAAAAATTAATTCATACTCTAAAAAACAAGAGTACAGTCCACCGAAGAGATTAGAAATGGTTTGTGTGTGGTATTACTGGAAATCAGATTCAATGTGAAGTTTGGTTCTGAAAGAGCAGTATGATATCATGAGTTCCTCAGGCGTCAAAGACAGCCATCGTCTGATCAGAAATTGAGGAATCGTAGACGTCCGTGTTCTGATCAGAGTGAGTAAACAAGACGATCAAACAATGATGAAGTGCATTCAATCACAACAAGTATTCATCTACGTTATACACAGATAGAAAAGCTGCTGTTGCTATATTACACTGAAGCACAATACAAATAGCAATTACAACAAAAAATTGACGACGTAACTGGGAGGCTCAAATAATACGTCTTATGAACGGAGCACCCCATAATCTGTGCTTGGATGATCTATTTATAGATTTCATCCATGTATTAACTACATTGAATGTTCGTCACCTAATAAGAAAGCCGGTGTACTTGGAAGTATATGGCTTTTGTGACAACTATACATAATATATACGGTCTACAAATCAGGATCGTTGACGCGGACGAGGACGTCGCAAAATCTCTCACTTCGCATTTTACGTGAAGTGGTTTTCTCTCACTTCGCAAATTTCGGGAAGTGGCTGGGAACGTTCCTCGTTCAAAACAGACAACCTTCGGCATTTTCTCCCTTTTTGGTTTTAGCAAAAACCGAAGGTGTCTTTAAACTAGTTTAAGGTGCCCTTAGAAAATTGAAGGTGCCCTCAAAAAGACGAAGATGTCTTTAACAGTTCAACTCTCTCGCACTTTTTGAGAAAATGCGAAAAAGCCGAAGGTGCCCTTATAACAAGTTTAAGCTGCCCTTCAAAAGTTGGCGAAGGTGTCTTTAACAGTTTAACCCTTAAAAATAGAGGACCCTCTGGAATTTTCTCTCTTTGCATTTTTCAAGAAAATGCGAAAAAGGTGAAGGTGTTGAAAAAGTTAAATTGTTGAACTGTGAACAAGTTGACTTCTTCAAAAAATAATTGAACGAAGAAGTCAAAGGTAAGTGTTGCAGTTTTCGGGAAAGTGCGAAAAATGCGAACTGCGACACATGAGTGTATTTCTGCAGACTGTTAAAAAATAATGTAAATCTGCAGACTTGTTCTAAATGCAAGTTTGTGGAAGTCCTTGAAGATGGCCAAGTCTTGACTTCAAGTTATTAAACTTAACATCTGAAGTTGAAATTATGATGGGATTGGTTACCCTTTGCTGGAGATCAGCCGAAAGTCCGTTGTAGACGTCCTTCAAATAAATTGGCTATCTAAGTTATGATTCCAAGGAGGCAACTGTGGGCTTAATTTCCAACAATGTGGCTGAGCAACGTGCAACTACTTGCACATCAGAATAGTTGAGCAACTGTGACGCTAGCCCATCGATGGTTGGTTGGAGCTGAGTGAAAATCCATAGCAGCACGAGTAGATTGAGTCATGGATAGGGCAAGCGCGATGACCTAATGTGTACGGTGCACCGCACGATGGAGCACCATCACATGGAGAGAGAGAGAGAGAGAGAGAGAGAGAGAGAGAGAGAGAGAGAGAGAGAGAGAGAGAGAGAGAGAGAGAGAGAGAGAGAGAGAGAGAGAGAGAGAGAGAGAGAGAGAGAGAGAGAGAGAGAGAGAGAGAGAGAGAGAGAGAGCACTTTATCATACACAAAGAAGTCCTTGGACTAAATTTGATAGTATGATATCTGCTTGGGTGCATCACCTCAATTGTTAGGAACACGTATGCTATTTGAATGTAAAAGCATGCTCGTCTTCTTGCATGACATGCACAACGACATTCACCGACTACATGACATCAAAACCTTAAACTGAGTTACTTTTATGTTTAGGTTCACAGGATTTGTGCATGCATTTTACTTTTACTTTGCCAACATAGCATAAAGCCAACAAGTCTTCAAAATTTCACGCACTTCTTTCCAGTGGTTTTAGACTTGGATGCACAATACATTACTTAATCAAAATGGAGGATTGCCAACCGCCTCCCCCCCCCCCCCCCCCCCCCCCCCCCCCCCTACACACACACACATTTAAATTCAAAGTACTTCTTTTCACTCAGAGTGGTTGTGGACTTGGGTGCCCAACATTGTCATGTACTTTCAGTACATCAATGTTTATCAGTGCATTAGAATATCCAATGTAAGCTTTGTAGGCCCAAAAGGAGCTATTAGCCTTAAGAACAAGGCGGCTATTTATTTAGGCCCTCCAAAGTATCCAAATAAGGATAATAGGCCAATATAAGGGCCAAAATACATTTAATAAGACTTAACAAGCATTAATTATCTTTAAGATAGTTATGTTCAATTAAATTAGGAGATTTGTCTATAAGTAAGCAAGACATCACTTTTGGGATCTTTTGGCTCATTCTCAATTCATAGGATTTGGAGAGCTCCGTCCTTTCTTCCTCCTTTGTGAATGTGAGCCTTGAGATTTTGATCTTGCTAGGTCTCATGTGCCCCATGACATGTATCCATGTACTCTCCATCTTCTATAAATCCATCTCCTTGTGAGCTTCACTTTGATATGAGCTTTGTGGTAGCTTGTGGTTAATGCTAATCTTTGGTTTATGGTTGATTCCCCTATTCTTGGCTTGGATTGAGAGGTATGGCACATGACAAAACATTGGCCCTAGCTCAATAACAGCCACACATTATTTTTTTAATTTAAAAAAATATTTTTTTTAATTCACATAACTTTGCCCGAGGTCTTTGTCCAAGCCCATGTGATTGACACGTGTCCTTTTATCCCATAAGCATTTTGCACTTGTAGCAAATTCTACATATCTACTCAAAAGACACTATTACATTCAAACATGCGTGCGTGTGTGTGCGTGTGCGTTTGGAGGTCCACTAAAAGATTGGGTCCTTGTGCCCACGTGTGCTCGGGCATCTGGAACAGCCAAAAATTTGGGTGTGGGCATGTTCTCACGTCTGGAACCACCAAAGATTTAGATGTGGGCACCCTGCACGGGCACATGTCCGCCTTCCCAAAACAGCTAAACAATTTCATTTGTCGCCATAAAACTGTGGCCCACCAAACACTTGATGGACATTTGCTACCCCTGCTTGCTTGTGCCACATTGGGCGTTGGCAGTGCGCTAGGGCCAAAGGCCTGGGCAGTGCCTCTAAGGCCCAGCGGGGTAGGGTTTAGCCCCATCACTTATGACCGTTGGATTCTTTCAGGCAATCTGGATCGTCCATTCTCTTGCTACCCAAACCCTCAACTATATGCTTTGTTTCGGCCATAGCTGATCAAGCGAGAACGAGCTCTTGTTGCAGCGAGCGGCCATTCGCTCTTTGATCGCGCGGCGCCCTTTTCATTTTCAAGCTTGCAGATCTGCTTCAGGTTCTGGTAACTTCTTTCTTCAATTATCAAACATATCATCTTATTCTTGCTTCTTATAGCCATGCCTGTTGTTTTTTACTGAAATAATCATCTTATTTTTGTGCTTGTTGCTCCTTGCAGCCATGGATGTTCTTCTATTCCCCTCCCCATTTTTTTTTTAAAGAATCGGGTTATTGTTTTTCTTGTTGCTTCTTATAGCCACGCCTGATCTTCTATCTCCTTTTGCTTGAAAGAATCATCTTATTCTTGTGCTTGTTGCGTCTTATGGCCATTCATGATCTTATATTTTTTATTTGTTAAAAGAATTATCTTATTATAAGCGCTTGTTGCTTCTTATGGCCATGCCTGATTCTCTATCTCCTTTTTCTTTGAAAGCATCATCTTATTCGTGTGCTTTGGTCTCATAGCCATGCCCGTTCTTGCATCTCCTTTTCTAAGAGCATCATTTTTATTCTTATATTTGCCGCTTTTTATTGCCATATTTTTCTGTGATATGTTTCTTTCTCTTTAAAACCATCATCTTATTCTGGTGCTTGTTACCTCTCATACCAATGCGTGTTCTTCTGTGATGTATCTCCTTTTTCTTGAAAGCATCGTATTATTCTTGAATTGTGGCTTCTTATAGATGTGTCTGTTCTGTCTCTTATTTCTGAAAAGCATCAACTTCTTGCTTATTATTGCTGTTCGATTGAGGTTTTTTTTTTTTTGCCACAATAATCTTTCTGATATGTTTAACCTTTTGCTGTCTCTTGTAATAGGGATCTAGGTCAATAGTAGCGAGATGGAAACACCAGTGAAGCTTGCAATTGTTATGAAGGTAATCGGCCGCACAGGTTCAAGGGGTCAGGTTACGCAAGTCCGGGTGAAGTTTCTTGATGATCAAAACCGTCTTATTATGAGGAACGTGAAGGGACCTGTTCGAGAGGGGGATATATTGACTCTATTGGAATCAGAAAGAGAAGCGAGAAGGTTGCGCTGAACTTGTTTTGATCAAGTACAGCCTAGGATGCTTCCAAGACCATGGAGACACTTTTTGCAAAGTCAAGAAATGAGGAATTCTAAACTTTCTTTCAATCCTTTTGTTAAAATGTTCACTACTATCGGCCTTAGTGTTACGTGCAATCACTATCTGGCCTATATTGCAATTATGAAATTTTTATGCTCATGGATGATCAAAGACATCAAATTTGCACAAATTTGGCGTTTATTTTGCATTTGAAACCTATAAGAGTGGATATTTCTTGAATTATCACTTTGCTCTATTGGATGACATTGTTTATTGCTTGCGCAAGTTATTTTTCAATATGTGGTGCTTCTTTGTGGCATCTGTTGTTGCTCATGAAAGATCTGTTCGGTATTGTTTTGAATTCTTTTGTCAATGCTGGGAAAGTCGTCTTTTGACACTGGAAGTGATTAGATTCTATATTGGTCACCTATCTGAACTCTTTGGTAGATACTCAGGTTTCTATTACATGGCTGTAGATTAGCTCTTAAGGATTCCTGATAATTCAGGAAAATATAGCAGTAGTAGTGCATCTCTCTTGAATTTCCGCTTTGCTTTAGATGATATATTAGCTGCAAGCACTTGGTTTAGACGATGTTATGAATGGATCACTTTAAGCCATATTTCCACTTTACCTCTACATGGCCTTTTGGGTTGATGCACGTCCTCTTTCATAGGTAGTACAATTTGCATTTCTGTTTCAAGAAGATTGTTTTGCTGTTAATTGTCTCAAAAACTCACTTCAGTGTATACCAGTGGTTGTGATTGTGTTCCAAGGGCTGAAACGTCTCCGAAGATTTTTGCCGAGCGAATAAATCAGATTGCCACGAACAAGAAGTCTGCCTTAATCAGATTAATCACTACTCATCATGCGATATAAAGCTATGTATGGGGCAGAGCCCTTGTGTACAAAATCTTGCGCTCCTTTCTTTCTAGTGTTAAATTCACACCACACAGAATGATGGGTAACAAGGAAGTATTAAATCGTTTTTTAATTAAATTGGCTACTCATTTATGGGACATAATCATGGTGCCGCATGGGCTCAAGCAACTCCCCAGGGGCTGTGGTGTAGGAATCATTTGCTAAAGTGTTGATATGTCGTTGCTATGTGGGTTTCAAGGATAAGTTTTGTTTTTTTGGTCGAGTTTCTGTCCGTATTGCAATCAATATTTCCGGTAGCTGCAGACTGCGATTTTGATTTTAGAAGCTGCTATTTGCTTGTCCCCCACCATGGCAGACATGCGTGCTTCATTTGCAACATTAGAATCCGTATATCTTACTTGCTACATCTTTGCCTGGCTGGTCTTGCACATCTGGAAGGATGAGCGTGGCACCTTTGGAGAAGAGAAATGCATTCGTCTCTCCTAGACCACTTGCTGTTCCTGTGATTATGCTCACCTCGTCTTTCAACCTGTAAACTGGGTAAATCATGACTTCAAATTCTTCATTTGTGGCTTGAAATTCCTCAATCAGACTGCAAGATCTTGGGGGTTAGCCTTTTGCAACATCACAGATGATTGCTTAAGAATGGAGTAATTGGGAACTTGGGCGTGCGGTCTAAGACGAGGTGTTATATCTGAGAAGGTTATGGTAAAATATAACAATTAGCTGTTTGTAAATGCTTTTATTTCTGATTTTGTCTATGCTTTGTTCCTTAAGTGGAATCAAATCAATGTCTTGCTACTTAGAGATTCTATTATCATCAGATGTTACTTTGATTTTTGAGAAGGTTCGATGCTTTAATATTTCATTAATTGGGGGCCCCATTACTTTCAAGAAGTGTGATCTGGTATTTGAATTGTGATAATTTCACAAAGATGCAGCAAAAATGCTTGAATGCATACCTAAAAGTTTTGCCGCAGGATAAAATAAGTTGGCTATAGTAAACCCTTGCTATTTTTGATGGCTACAGGAGCAACCTGGTTTTCAACCTGGAAACTAGCTATAATATTGGCTTATTGGATGGACTCTTGTATTATTTATTTTTGACAATATGACTTTCTTCTAGTCAAAATTGGTAAGGGCTTCGGGCTCAATAGTGGCTGTTCTTCAATCTAGACGTGGCTTTTGTTTTCAAATGGTTTTATATTCTGTCATTTTTTTCAACATGATGCTCTGGATTGTCTATATCATAGTTGCCCTCTCCGGGGCACAACATGTTCCAGAATGTTATGACAAGGTGTACTCCCGAAAGAGATCTGTTCCAGAATGGGTTTTTGAAGAAAAATTATAATTTCTATCTGTTTCTAAAATTTTTTGAGGCGACAAACACATCCTCCATCCATACATGTGTGCTGTGGGATACAGCAATGGCATAATTGGGAGATCTAAGCAAACTGTAGTATCACCTAAAGGGTCCCTGCTTACATACCTTTCAAAAAAAGTTGCTTACATACCTTAAAAAAAAGTTAGTACTGTTTGAATGTACCCAAATTGTGTATGCATGGACTCTGGAGTGTCACTACCAATACAAAACAGGATGTGCAAACATGTCTAGAACAAACCAGCATAAAGCAATAGCAGATTAACATGGTGCTTTTGTTTCGGATTTTAGATAATTGCTGTTGGATCCATGAGGCCAAAAGTACATCCTCCATCCATACGTAATAGTGCTCGTAGTGATCATAGCTTGGTTCATCTTTTTAGTATGTAGTAGTTTTAAAGTATTAAGGTTTTTTTATTAGACATTTTGGACAGGTCTGAATGGGTTTCTGAGGTTTCTAATGTGGGGTTCCACCCAAAACTTGTATGGTAGAGTTGCTAATGATAAGCGTATTCTGTATTTGGTACCAATATGTTACACTTGGATTCAGCAACTGGATTTGTGGTTGTGCCCCTTGAGCTTAATCATTCAAATCTTCCAAGCTTAATGTTACTCACAAGCATAGAGTCAAACAACCTTGAAGTTAATTTGAACCCTTATCAAGATATGTGAGCCTAAGTGGCTTGGCCCTCTCCCTTGAAGGTCTTCTTGGAGTCTCGGATTAGGAGCACAATCTACTCAACACAATCTTGTTAGTAGAGAGAACAAAAATTCTATAAGCTTCCCTTGATGTACAGTAGCCTACCATCATCTCTTTGATAGAGTTGGCATATTCCTTGGTCCTTACATTCAAGGGAACACGAACAAAACAAATGGATCCAAAGATCATAAGATGATTAACTTTTGGCTTCTTCTTATATAACAATTTAAATGGTTCTTTTCCTCCAATAGCAAGACTAGGCAATCTATTACAAGAGTGAGAGAGACACTCCCAAAATGACTTTGGAAGTTGTGCATCCAACCTCATGGCTTTTGCACGCTCACAAAGAGGTCTACTTTTTCTCTTGGCCACTCCATTAAGTTGTGCAAGAGTTTCTCTCCTTGCTTAAACCCTCGCCAGACTTTCAAAACCATCATAGGCTCTAAAGATCAGTTTTTGAACCTTTGCCAACTTCTCTGAGACTTCAAAATATCAAGAAGAAGCTCTCGACAAAATTTGGTAGTGAATTGAGCCCTGGAAAGTGCACTTTATCTAATAAGGCCTCTAATTCTCTGCTATAGAAGTAGAAAATTCGACTCATTTTACACTTTCCTAGCGAAGCTCTTGCCAAATTTTCATTGGATTTCCAACTTCCTCTAAATGCTCTGAAAACTTGCACACACTCTTCTCAGCCTTCAACCACTCTACATTCAGTTTCATTTCTGTCTGTTTCACCCTACTACCCCAGAAATTACCATTCCACCCATCTCGCCTCCTCTCCCACTTATCTCTTACCCAAGTCTCCCTAGACCCAAAACTGTTAATCCATCTTGCTCTCCATCATCCACCATCATGGCCTCTTCCACCAACCCAGACAATACTCTTTCCAGCCCATCTGACGAGATTGATACCACTCAAATTGCATGTCGTACTTTTCCTGCTACCACCCACATCTTAGACCTCTTGATTGATACCCAGATGGCCCCTTGGATCCAAATGGCCCAATCCCTTTAGCAAGCAATGGGAATTTATTTCCAGGTTTTCACCTGTGTCCTAAATCTAGATTTTGTCGTCCATGCCTTCAAAAACTGGGATGAAATTCAATCTAGATTTACATCCAATACCACGGTACCATGCACCGAGCGCGTGTGAACCAAGAAATACCATCGAAACCGTTTCTAGTGATAGATCAAAGCCATCCCATTCCCCCTGCTGCCATTGCACCTCTCTTGGATTCTTCCCTACCCCAAGATCACACAAACGACGGGTATTTGATAGAAGCCATCACCAATCCAATCATCCAATCCGCTTCCTACCTCCTCAACAACTTCCTAGCCATTGAAAATCCCCCCCCCCCCCCCCACTCTCTCTCTCTCTCTCTCTCTCTCTCTCTCTCTCTCTCTCTCTCTCTCTCTCTCTCTCTCTCTCTCTCTCTCTCTCTCTCTCTCTCTCTCTCTCTCTCTCTCTCTCTCTCTCTCTCTCTCTCTCTCTCATTCTCATTACGCAAGGGAAGGCGAGGTTGTCGCTCCCAGCGATCAGATCCTTATACTACACAAAAAGACAGCCTACAAAAATATATAAACACTTTTTGTGGGTAAGTGCCATGCCCGTCATCGACGAGCACAAGCAACTAGTATCTTTCTCAAAGGCCCTTTTTGGGGACATATTTTCTCTAATATAGTACTCCAACATCTATCCTCTAGATGCCCACTACATTTGCAGTATCCACATACAATGTTGGGACAATTTCTATTGAGGTGGTTCCCTCGACAATGTCGACAGACTAAAGGTGGTGGTATGTTATCATTATGTCTCTGTCCTATGACATTTTGTTGTCTCTTCCAAAAATTCACATCTGATGTTGAGGTAAAAATGTTTTCATTCATAACATCCATGTAACTTTTCAGCATGGCCTTCATGTCATCTATCCCCGAACTAGAACTTGTACTTTCATATGCCCGTTTCACTGATATGTTTCTAGTTCTATGATCCGATGTAGCTAGTAATCTATCATGTTGTTCTTGTTGAAATCTGACAAGGTCATGTCTATTTAGGGCCATCTAGTAAGGACTGATATGTTTCTAGTTCTATGATCTGATGTAGCTAGTAATCTATCATGTTGTTCTTGTTGAAATCTGACAAGATCATGTCTATTCTGGGTCATCTAGTAAGGACCTACATGTGGTAATGATAATGACGTGCATGAATTATAAGCATTACGTCTAGTGCTTGGACTTGTTTCCCACTATCGGTCCTAAGATTCATACTGCTCACGACTTGAGATATTTTTGAAGCCTGAGTTATTGCCATCCGTGCATCTTCCATCACGATGGCTTTTGCTACTGCCTTGTCTAATGAGGGACTTAGGCATTTTGCGAGTAAATTGGCTGCGAGCTCCGCGAGTTTCTCTTGCATGGTACAGCTAGCAAATGGTAGCACATGGCATGCTATCATTTATAGGTAAATTGATTATACTAATCCACGTTTAATAAATCCTAGGAAGTACATTCTTTTAAATCCATTGAATCCATTAATTCATTGAATACCACACAATCATACATTAAAACCATTCACTCAGACATGAAAAAGAAAATGTAAATCTGATTTCTTGAGTAACGCCACCGTATACTCTGATATATTTCCGCGATAGCTATTCCAAAACTATCTATGATATGCCCTTTGTCAATGGTTCCAAAAATGTAAAAGGGACTTTTGCTACCTACATAAATGCTCACAAAAGAACCACATTTCTCTCTCTAGATAATATCTGAAATAAATCAGACATGCCATTACCGTATTGTTATCCACATCCATCCCTAGAATAACAATGTAAAGAAAGTACATGTATTTACATGGAATAAAATTTTCCTTGGATTGGTTTCTTATGAAGTCTTCACAAGAACATTCAGGCGACTCACATATCCTTACTTTACAAGTACACCCTGAGGGAATAGATGCAAAACTCTGCACAAAAAGATATATATCACGATACTTCGATGTGACTTCCTCCTTCAAAATGCAGGCTTTCAACTCGATCGCCCTTTTTATTCTTTCTTTGGCAGCTACTGAGATGGAATTTCGTCTTCTTGTCTTTCTCTTTTTTGCTGGTGTCATGTGCTCCGAGTGGCAACTGCTATGCATGTTGGTTTCGAGCCGTAATAAAAACAGCAGAATCCACCATGCTTTTTCTCCACAATGCCCAAAAGACATCTCACTAGCAATCTTCCTTTCCATTTAGTTGTATTGGATCTCCCTAATGATGAAAGGCAACGACAACTCATTTGGTACAACTATCATTGGTACATTTGAAAGAACCATCGCAATGTGACAAGTGAACATCACCAACAAAACATGAAATAGTTGATGAAGAACAACGAATCCAAGGGTGACCGTCGTTCCCTTATTCCATGCCAAACATTGAATTGTCTTTCTTTGAGATGCTAGGCAACTCAAAAATAATATCATATTGTACTGGAAAGGGATCTCTGCCACTTTCAACATGATTTTTACTCTATCTGTCAACTTTCGAAGTTTGTTGCTAGTAGGCAATTGATTGATCAAGTAAAAAACGCTCAGGCCGTATGATTTTCTTGAGTCCAAATCATGCGACTTGTCCAAAACATATGACGGACTTGTATCCGCAATATTGTTATGACAATCTATACTCTCTAAATCCACTATATCCTCTTCATCCACATTATATATATCTATATTATATAAAACTATTTTAGTAAGAGAATGTGTGAGGTGCCGTAAAAAATGTCACGCTTTTGCCGGCAAAAAGGTCATGCTTTGCCGACAAAAAATGTCACCCATTTGCAAAAGGAAAAGCTAAATAGGTTTTTAAAAAAATGGTAAAAAAAAAGACAGCCTACAAAAATATATAAACACTTTTTGTGGGTAAGTGCCCATTGCCCGTCATCGACGGTCACAAGCAACTAGTATATATATATATATATATATATATATATATATATATATATATATATATATATATATATATATATATATATATATATATATATATATATATATATATATATACATACTAGTAAAGAGTGCCCATCATTGACGGGCAATGGAGGCCGATCTAGGTGGCGGCCGATGATTTGGATGATGGCCGATCTCGCACAGCTCGCATCGCGAATATCTAACATTCGAGTCTTTGGAAAAATTCAAGTCTTTGAAAAACTTTGAGTCTTTGGAAAAATTCGAGTCTTCGAAAAAATTCGAGTCTCTTGAAAAATTCGACTTGACAGTACAAAGGGTCCTTCGATCCTTCGGAAAAATTTGAGTTGACAGTTCAAGTCTTTGGAAAAATTCGAGTTTTTGGAAAGATTCAATGTTTTGAAAAATTTCGAGTCTTTCAAAAAATTTGAGTCATTTGAAAAATTTGATCCGTTAAAAAATTTTAAGTCTATGAAAAATTCGAGTCATTGGAGAAATTCGAGTCACTAAAAAATTTGAGTCATTGGAAAAATTCGATCCTCTGAAAAAATTCGAGTCTTTGGTAAAATTCGAATCTTTTGAACAATTCGATCCTTTGGAAAAATTCGAGTCGTTGGAGAAATTCGAGTCTTTTCAAAAATTAGAGTCGACCAAAAAATTTGTGCTACTCCAAAAATTCCAGTCTATTCAAAACTTTTGAGTCCTTAAAAATTCGGGTTGTTCAAAAATTCGAGTCTTTCCTAAACTTCCAGTCTTTGAAAAAATTTGAGTCTTTTGAACAATTCAAGTCCCTGGAAAAATTTGACTCATCGGAAAAATTCGAGTCTTTTCTAAAAAATTTCGAGTCGTTCCAAAAATTCGAGTCTTCGGAAAAATTTGACTCGTTCCAAAAATTCGAGTCTTTCAAAAAATTTGATTGTTCGGAAAAATTCAACCCCAATAGCCCCCTCTACTCCACCCCATTTCTTTTCTCCTCTAGCGCACTCACACTTACACACACACATTCATAGTGAAAAAAAGAACAAACATGTGGATTTCAATTCTAGATTTTGAAAAGCTCAATATATAGTTCCAAGCGTAAGATGATATTATTTGAGGAGTTAGAATGGTATGTTCACATTAGTTCTTTTGTATCCTTGTAGAAATTGACATGTTTATGCATCTCCTATGTGCATCAATGTTTGAAAGGCATGTGTAACTAACAAATAGGCCTTATAATTGAATCAGATTGTAGCTTATTGTCATTTGCAATTATATATAACCTTGGTCAAAATCACTTGGAGGTAGATAATAGAATGATGTAATTTTAAAGCTTAAGAAGAATGACGTATAACATATAGGACAATATATACTAATTTTATTACTTCCCTTGTTATGGGTACTTTGTAGACATTGATAGCGATGTGTTTAAAGGTCCTACGGGTATGTCCTAGACGTTGATACCTCTCTCTCTCTCTCTCTCTCTCTCTCTCTCTCTCTCTCTCTCTCTCTCTCTCTCTCTCTCTCTCGGGAGCTCTCTCTCTCTCTCTCTCTCTCTCTCTCCTCCGAGAGAGAGAGAGAGAGAGAGAGAGAGAGAGAGAGAGAGAGAGAGAGAGAGAGAGAGAGAGAGAGAGAGAGAGAGAGAGAGAGAGAGAGACTTTTGATTAGCATCATATTCATCAAAACCATTATCTTCAAAATTTAGTGTTGAAAAAATGTCTCCTATATTCACATTATAAATAACATGTAATAAAAATATGCAACAATACCAAATAAACATAGAGAGTGCAAAAACTGTCTTGGATAATTTCAGGAAGCTCAAAAAGGAGAAAAATATGATGCAAATTATACAATGGTTGAATGCAAATCTTCAAGGACAGCCTGTGTTTTGAGGAGATGCAAACCTCGGGTCATTGGGAGTTCTTGGTTGAATTCTTGAGGAGTGCTTGTGTTTTGCGGAGATCAAATCTCGAGTCATTTGGAGCTGTAGGTTGAATGCTCATGAATTAGCATATCTATCCAACATAGTTAAAACATAGATAAGAAAGTGAGTTGTTTTCCTTTGGGGCTTCATAAGGTGCAGACCTACATCTCCTTCATCATTTAATAGTAATGGTATTGATAAGAAATGATAAGCTCTAACAAAGGAACTCCTTACTTTCATAAGCAAAAGAAAGGCCTATCTAGCATCATTTCAACCAAGACATGCATTCAAACTTCCATGTTGAACAGTAGAACATCATGTATCAATGGCAGTCTGCTTTGACCAACATATCATTGTATAGCATAATAATCTCACCATTGCAAGTTTATGACAATAACAAACCCCATCATTATAACATCAATGCACAATCTACAGGTGAAGAAAATCGATAGGCTCCAACGATAGGCTTCATGCCTGTCACTTTTCATATTTGAAATCGAGTCGGATTGGCTTTGGGCTATAACATATCCCCTGTCATGGCCTTACAACAAGCAACACCTAAATTTGAATAGAATCAGGCCTCCAAAATACGAAAGCAGCGGCTGCCATCTGTATCTCCTGCGCATCAGTGGCCACCATGATGAATCCAATCTAGTTGGATTCTTGGCTTCGGCCAGCAAGACCTTGAGCCACGGATTTAGGGCAACCTAATGTAGTTGATACTTGAAAAGTCGATCAGGCCGCATACCCATAGCTATAATCACAGATGAAATTGCAGCGGACTAATAATAAAAGCAATGGATCAAGCTAAAAGGAGTAAAGGCATGAGTACGTCATAGTGGTATACACGACAGTGTGAAAGTTGCCTGTAGAATGGAAGAGATGGTGAATTGTAGTGCTTGCCTTTGGTGAGGGGTAGATTGTGAACCCAAGCTTGGATTTCTTTCCAAATTTGATAGAGAATCGCTCCAACAGGAGTGATCCTAATCCAGAGCATGTTTTTTCCACCAACAACGTTGAAGATCAAGAAGCCTTGCAACCCAGAGCAGTTATCTGCAAGCTTTCTCACACAATCCATGCAGCAATCCACTATCTCCTTTCCAACTACACCGTCATGCCATCATTTTAGAAATGTAAATCCACATCTATATTAGATCCTTGTGTGCTAACAAAGGTGTTGCGGCATCAATTATGATAGATAGTACACACATTGATGAGGAATATTCACATAAGCAGTATCTAAGCAAGAAGGCATATCCTCATGCATAGCGGTTCTAACAGAACACATAGCCCATCGGTGTGCTGATGAGCAAGAATGTAGCACTCAGACTCCTTCCCATTCTGAGTGAAGATCAAAGGCAAGGGACCGAGAATCCTACACACACTCCATCGCGATACCATTGCTGCCAAAGGATCCCAGTGTGAAAAATGCAAAAATAAGCTTGGTAGAGGCCAAAAATCTTGTATATAGATAAACACAAATGTGTGGAGCCTGTTCCCACGTGTGAAAATAGTGTACTTGTCATGTACCATAATCATATAGGTTGTACATATGATTTAATTCAAGTTCTAGTGGCTAAAAAGGCCAAAAACTAGTTTTCTAGACATATGACACATGGCATCAATCTATTGATTGCATGAGCCACATCCTTTGGTTAGGTGTCATATCACTTGTGTAGAGGACAGCTCACATGTGTGGAATAATCTGAAGTAGGCAAATTTTGACTTCTAGAAGATTTCCAAGTAGATCTCCATATAGAAGGAAAATGGACCAAAAGTGCTCAAAATAGAAGGTTTTGTCCAAGTGTCAGTTTTGCATGATGAATCGTCATATGACAAAGCACCTTCACACACGTGGGATAAGAGGGATGATCAGTACCACGAGCTCCCACTTATTGTATATATAGAGCCACATTTGGCCATAATCAATGTGAGACACCAATCTTGGTTTTGGAAGCAATTTTGAGTGATTCTCCATTTGTCTACATTTATTTTGATTGTTTTGAGGTTCTATCAATGTGTACTTGATTTTCAGGTTGAAGTCCGTACTTAGACAGTGTTTCACACGTGTGAAACCATAAAGTACAACTACCTTCAATTAATGATTGTTCTTGTTAGGATTTTGTGTCTAGAATTGATCTAGATTGATCTTAATCTCAAGTAGATTGATAGATCAAGTAATCTGACAACCAATCCCTCTTGAGGATCAGATTAGGATCCACTCTTGGTCCTTTTTGTTCTTTTTGCACACCCAGTAGGTGCAATATATTTTGCATTAAATCCAATAGGCATCAATATCCTGCACGTTCAACCCTTCATCGGCCTCTTGCATCTCTTCATTATGAGCACCGAACTGGAATTTGCACGCTACTCATACTGCTTGAAGCAAGCGTGAGCTTCTACACCTCCTCCCACATGCGCCATCTTTCTTCCTCCATCCTCCGTAGAGAATGTCACCCCAGTTAGAGAGAAAGAGAGAGCGCGTGCTCTCGGGGCAAATAAAATTTCAAAATACTTATGTGTGCGTGCGCCTAAAAGAAAACAAAAAGTGGCTTGTATGTGTTATTTTTTTTACCTTGTTTTTAAAAACGTACGGTAGCTCTTCTCTTCGTAGAATGGGTGACATTTTTTGCGAGCAGCGTGACATTTTTGGTGGCATAGGGTTAATTTGTTTACGACAACCCTTACACTAAGAGAGAGAGTGTAAGGGTTGCCGTAAAAAAATTAACCCTATGCCGCCAAAAATGTCACACTTTGCCCGTAAAAAAATGTCACATTTTTGCAAAGAAAAAAAGCTAAAAAACGTTTTAAAAAAAATGAAACCTACAAGTCTTTTTTTTTTAAGCACACACACACACACACATTTCAAACCCCCCCCCCCCCCCCCCCCCCCCTGTGCGTGCGCTCTCTCTCTCTCTCTCTCTCTAGACAATGCTGATCCAGGAGGGCGCGCTTCAGGGCATCTAATCTAGGCAGCACTGGTCCAGGAGCATTTGATCCAGACAGCGTAGGCAGCGTTGATCCAGGAGGGCATCTTTTCATTATACATAGCTTCGCCATTACTTTCTTAGATCTCCCTCTCTACTGTTCAATTTGTTTGATCTATCGCTTTGCATCATTGTATATAGTTTCGCCATTAATTACTTTCTTCTCTATTTGATGCATGCGGGTTTTTCATCATATATAGATAGGTATATTCCAATCAAATATGTAGGCCATATTTGTTAGGATTTCAGGTGTCCCTAAGAACAATAACCTGGGTTTCAATGCAATAATTGCTAGAAAACCAGTATGCCTCAGTTGCTGCTCAATCATTGTTAGATTCTAGACTTTCAAGGCCTCATAAACCAAAAAAACCTAACTAGAAATCAGCGATATGGCTGCTGGAAACTTGCAGCAACTAAATCACTACGGTCTTGGGTTATTGCACACGTTTTTCAACCAAGAACACATCATGAAATCAATAGCTAAGCAACGCATATGGGCCGAGGCTTGAAAGCATTCAGGCGTCCTCTCTTTTTGAAAATCAGAGGATGATTTGCTGTCTAAAATACTCAATAACAACTTGCGGCCGTAACAAGGGCACTACTGAGATTAATCCATAGTTTGTCAGCCTCCACTTGCACCCAAAAAACGCGAAAAATCTTTGTGATTGCTTTCTTTAATTTTCACCTCACTGCTATCAATTTTGATGTACAGCAACCACCATAGTTCAGAGCAGAAGAAAATGACTGTAGTTTCAAAGCGAGTGACAAGGTATGCTGTTCCCATTCATTCAACAAGAGCAATTCCGTGCTTAGTTTTTCTTCTCTCATGGAGCCGCCCAGATGACAAACTGTTTGAATCAGCCTTGGCTGCATGTGACAGAGAGATGCACGAGATCGGTGCGAAAAAGTGGCAGCCATGAGGCATGAAAAAAAACGCTCAAAGATTGGAAGCCGCTTCGCAACCCTAGCGGAAGATGTGAAGGTGATCGAGGCCGACAAAGTAGCGATTCCTGATTATGATCTTTCAAAACCAAGAGCTTCAGAAGGTGGAGTCTATGAGCTGAAGGAAGGGTTTTCTGTTCTAGGGTAGAAGCAATGGGCCACAATAGGGGAAAAGCAGACAATGAAGTGGCAGGTAAGGCACTGCCAGAGGAGCAAGAGCGGCGCAAGGGAGTCCCTATGTTTGAAGAAGAGCACAAGTAAAATTTGCACTCTATGTAGTATTTGTTTAATATAACTACATCTGTGCATTGTGATCTTTCTGGCTTTATCTTTCTCTCTTAGGTTTTCTATCTACAGCCACAAGAATTAAAGCATAAATGGCTACATCATGAGCATATTAAGCATTGGCTAGATCATTTGGGATTTAATGTGTTGCCTAGCTAGATGGGGACTCATCATAGTTTAGATTCTTGTGGTAGATTCATAGAAAAACTACACACAATTAGAGAGTTTCAATTGCAATTTCATTCAATGTTCACAAACTACAGATTTCATAGGAGAATTGGTGTTTTGCATATTCTTAGCATCTTGAATGATTTGCCAGGATTTTAGCCATGTGTAGGGATGCTCGAAAAAAAGAAAGATGAGTTATATTCCAGAACTTGAGTGCAAGGTGCAGACCCTGCAAGGTGAAGCTACTAATCTATCTGCTCAGCTAACAAAGTTGCAGGTGAGTGTCTATTTCAATTTGCTGGCTCGAACGCTTGGTCTGCTTTGACTTTCTATTTCATGCATACTCCTTGGTGTATCTCAATTACCTCACATGACTTTTGTAGAGAGATTCAACGAGGCTTACGAGTGAAAATAGTGAGCTGAAGCTGAGGTTGCAAACAATGGAGCAACAAAAACAACTTCAAGATGGTATAGACATTCGTATACTCTTCAAAAGCTTAAAGTTGAAAACAATACAGATACATATATGAACTTTTTGTACGTGATTATGCTTCCTTCCACCATATATGTTGAATTAGATTTGTGAAATTCTTTATACTAAAGTATTAAGCATGATATTTTGATTGTATAAGTTGTCCATGCCACTGATGAGTCAACACTAACCAAAACAACTCATTTTCTTCTTCAAATGAGCACTATCGCATATGAAATAGTCTTAGGATCTTTTTGGCCCAAAAAGACTGTATCGACATGTTCACTAAGGTATTGTGGACTTGCAAAGTTTGTTCGTACAGAAGTCATGTGGTCCAAAGCCATTCAATACCAATTGGATCGGCCTCCTATAGATCCAAAATCCCTAACCCAAAACCCTATCCAAAAACCCTATAGACTCAAAAACCCTAGCCCCATATTGTGCAACTTAGGGGGGGGGGGGGGGGGGGGGGGGGGTGGAAAACCAGCATAATCCAAGAGGGAAACATACATTTTTCCCAAAAAAATAAAAAACCAAAAACCCTCTTAAATGCATCTCCTCTTCAATAGGACTTCTGTACAAACAAACTTTGCAAGTCCACAATACCTTAGTGAACATGTCGATACAGTCTTTTTGGCCCAAAAAGATCCTAAGACTATTTCATATGCGATAGTGCTCATTTGAAGAAGAAAATGAGTTGTTTTGGTTAGTGTTGACTCATCAGTGGCATGGACAACTTATACAATCAAAATATCATGCTTAACAATTTAGTAAAAGAATTTCACAAAGCTAATTCAACATATATGGTGGAAGGAAGCATAATCACGTACAAAAAGTTCATATATGTATCTGCATTGTTTTCAACTTTAAGCTTTTGAAGAGTATGCGAATGTGTGTACCATCTTGAAGTTGTGTTTGTTGCTCCATTGTTTGCAACCTCAACTTGAGCTCACTATTTTCACTCGTGAGTCTCATTGAATCTCTCTACAAAAGTCATGTGAGGTAATTGAGATACACCAAGGAGTATGTATGAAATAGAAAGTCAAAGCAGACCTGGCGTTCGAGCCAACAAATTGAAATAGACACTCACCTGCAACATTGTTAGCTGAGTAGATAGATTAGTAGCTTCACCTTGCACTCGAGTTCTGGAATATAACTCATCTTTCTTTCTTTCGTGCATCCCTGCACATGGCTAAAATCCTGGCAAATCATTCAAGATGCTAAGAATTTGCAAAACACCAATTCTCTTGTGAAATCTGTAGTTTGGGAACATTGAATGAAATTGCAATTGAAACTCTCTAATTGTGTGTAGTTTTTCTATGAATCTACCACAAGAATCTGAACTATGATGAGTCCCCATCTATCTAGGCAACACATTAAATCCCAAATGATCTAGCCAGTGCTGAATATGCTCATGATGTAGCCATTTATGGTTTAATTCTTGTGGCTGTAGATAGAAAACCTAAGAGAGAAAGATAAAGCCAGAAAGATCACAATCAAGAGTTTCTAGCACAAATGTAGTTATATTAAACAAATACTACATAGAGTGCAAATTTTACTTGTGCTCTTTTTCAAACCAAGGGACTCCCTTGCGCCGCTCCTGCTCCTCTGGCATTGCCTTACCTGCCACTTCATTGTCTGCTTTTCTCCTATTGCGGCCCATTGCTTCTGCCCTAGAACAACAAACCCTTCCTTCAGCTCATAGGCTCTACCTTCTGAAGCTCTTGGTTTTGAAAGATCATAATCAGGAATTGCTACTTTGTCGGCCTCGATCACCTTCACATCTTCCGCTAGGGTTGCGAAGCGGCTTCCAATCTTTGAGCATTTTTTTTCATGCCTCATGGCTGCCACTTTTTCGCACCAATCCTGCGCATCTCTCTGTCACATGCAGCCAGGGCTGATTCAAATAGTTTGTCATCTGGGCGGCTCCATGAGAGAAGAAAAACTGAGCAAGGGATTGCCCTTGTTGAATGAATGGGAACAACATACCTTGTCACTCGCTTTGAAACTACAGTCATTTTCTTCTGCTCTCAACTATGGTGGTTGTTGTACATGAAAATTGATAGCAGTGAGGTGAAAATTAAAGAAATCCATTACAAAGATTTTCAGCATTTTTTGGGTGCAATTGGAGGCTGACAAACTAAGGATTAATCTCAGTAGTGCCCTTGTTACGGCCGCAGGTTGTTATTGAGTATTTTAGACAGCAAATCATGCTCTGATTTTCAAAAAGAGAGGACGCCTGAATGCTTTCAAGCCTCGACCCATAATCGTTGCTTAGCTATTGATTTCATGATGTATTCTTGGTTGAAAAACGTGTGCAATAACCCAGGACCATAGGAATTTAGTTGCTGCAAGTTTTCAGCAGCCACATCGCTGATTTCTAGTTAGGGTTTTTTACTTTATGAAGCCTTGAAAGTCTAGAATCTGACTACGATTGAACAACAACTGAGGCATATTGGTTTTCTAGCAATTATTGCATTGAAACCCAGGTTATTGATCTTAGGGACAGCTGAAATCCCAACAAATATGGCCTACATATTTGATTGGAATATACCTATCTATATATGATGAAAAACCCACATGCATCAAACAGAGAAGAAAATAATTAATGGCGAAACTGTATACAATGATGCAAAGCGATAGATCAAACAAATTGAACCGTAGAGAGGTAGATCTAAGAAAGTAATGGCGAAGCTATGTATAATGAAAAGATGCCCTCCTGGATCAACGTTGCCTATGCTGTCTGGATCAAATGCTCCTACTGTCTGGATCAAATGCTCCTGGACCAGCGCTGCCTAGATTAGATGCCCTGAAGCGCACCCTCCTGGATCAGCATTGTCTGGAGAGAGAGACCTGATCGATCGATCGATCGATCGATCGATCGAGAGAGAGAGAGAGAGAGAGAGAGAGAGAGAGAGAGAGAGAGAGAGAGAGAGAGAGAGAGAGAGAGAGAGAGAGAGAGAGCACACACACAGGGAAAAAAAAAATTTGAAATGTGTGTGTGCTTAAAAAAAAAAATACTTGTAGGTTTATTTTATTTTATTTTATTTTATCATTTAAAAAAAAAACGTTTTTTAGCTTTTTTTCTTTGCAAAAATGTGACGTTTTTTTTACGGGCAGAGCGTGAAATTTTCGGCGGCACAAGGTTAATTTTTTGACGACAACCCTTACACTCTCTCTCTTTATATATATATATAAATATATATATATATATTCGGGCAATGGTTCCAACTTTACACACACATTAGTGCTCAGTCCATGCTCAACAATAAAAACTCTTTGTGGACTTCAAACATTAGCCACGCAAGGAACAAGGATGGGATCACTTGTGGATGCCTAAGATATTGAGTGGTATAGACTGAAACATGTTCGTAGTAATCCAAAGTGATTTGAAATTATGCCCTTCGAAAGGTTGGTGAACTCTCCGTCACTTACTTCATAAAAAAACTACATATCATCGAGCATCATATCCTCGTAGCACCCATGAAACGTCCTCAACTTGAGTGCAATGCTATGGCTCAAGGAAATCTGATGTCTGGAATGTAATTTCGGATGTGTACAAATATAATACTATGGTTTTATGTTGAAACCCACTAGTGCTAATGGTTTGGCTAGCAAGCTAAGGAGGTCATGCGTTAGTCCTATACTTGAGGAATAACCTAAATTAGAGGAAATAAACTTACAACGATCTAATTGCTGTGAGTAATGGGTAAAGGCCGAACGAAAAAACAGTTGGAATTTAATGGTTGTTTTGACCGTCAAATATCAATTATCTCCTCTCTGAAAAGAAACAGAAAATTATGTAGTAGGTTTCAATAATTAAAGAAGTATAAACAAGGATAAACAAATATATGTTCATTTTTAAATTTACATTAACATATTTACAATTACAAACCCAAAAGAAATTCAACTTCCAAAGAATGGTCAGAAAAATTTTAAAGCAAAAGGTTTGCCCATAATAAAACGCCAAAAAAGCCGCCAAAAGCATCGGTTTTAGCCTAATGGGTTTTTAATAAAAAACGATTAAACAAGGTAAAAGATCATGGAAAATTAAGAAAGACCCGCTTTACTTTAAGTGTAACAGGTTCCTAGAAACCAAGTCGAGGCCTTGAACTGGTGGCTTGGGAAGTATGAGGCATGGGGTTAACCCTTTAATTAAATAAGGCCGTTGAGGTGTCGAGCATGGGGTAAAACCCCCAAGGCGTTTATTGCCTAGGGACTGTTTGTTTGTGAAAAAAGGTCCAACAGACAAAAACGTTCCATCCCATTAAGAGCCAACCTTAGCTCTAACAAAAACATTAATGTTTATTTTCAATAAAATTTTTTGGTCAGTGCCCGAAAAAGTCTTCTTATTCAGGTAAGCTAAGAAAATACTCAAAAGGCTTTAAAACCACTTGAGAAATATTCGATCGACTTTTTTCAAATCAAGTCGGTTTTTTTGTTGCAACCATTTTTTATTTAGGCTTCAATAAACGACCGACTTCAATCAATAACCTGCTTCAATAAATGATTTGCTTCAATAAACCACAATTTTTTTTTTGTAGTGTTTGTGTTTTATTTAGGCTTCAATAAACGACTTGCTTCAATAAACGACTTGTTTCATTAAACGACCGGTTTTTTGAAGCATCGATCAATTTTTCATCGATCAGCTTTTCTTCTTTTGCCAGGGCGCTCTTTCGCCAGAGTGCGGTTTTATAGGACAAAGTTTGGTGGCTGCTTAGCTAGGGCTCTCTCATGCCCAGACGCTCTTTCGCTAGGCCGCGGTTTTGTCAGGGCAAGGTTCGGTTGCTGCTTATGATGAAAAGATTGAATTTGGATTGAAAAATAATTGTGCAAAAATCAATCAGGCTCTGTAACGAAACAAAAACAAAACGAAACGAAACTGGATGAAACAAAATGAAGCGATGCAAAACTTGAATGAGCTTTGAGATTGATATTGCTGAAGCAAAGTAATCGCAAAGCGAAACGAAACGCGAAGCAAAACAGTCACGAACGAAATCAATTCGGATGGAGTTTGGATATGATTGCTGGTCGCTGCCTGCTATATCATTCCTGCAATCCTCCAAAAATGTAGACAGACACTATTGATCTACGTTATAGATTAATACAGCATTCAACAAGATTGAACCAGTATGCGAAATTGATTAAACAAGTAAATGAGAGACACGAAAAATAGCAGATAACAATTCATTCAAGATCAGACAAAATTCAGAATAATATGTGCATAATAGTTACAATATCATCTATTGATTCTCTTGATTTTGAGCACTGTGTGATAGACCCACACATCGCATTGGCGTGAGAGAAATAATGTTCTCCCACGAATAGCATCTCGCTTACTAGCGGACTTCTTGGATCTATTGATCCACTTACAAAATTGTCTCGCTCACAGGTGGCAGACATGTATTCTGTATTTTTCGTCTTTCTGTCTCTGTGTGTATATTTGATGCATCTAGCAAAATGTATATATTTCGCGAACTTTTTCGTGTCGCATCGAGTAACATCCCTGATTAGACAGATTAAATATCTATAACTAATCATGGATTACAAGAGTGGTGGATTAGCCACGTCCTAAAGCTTTTCTGCTGATGTCACCATATCCGATCAAGGATTTGTACTTCATGATAATTGGTTGATCTTCTTGGTTTATTTGGAGCACGAAGGATTTTGTGTCGCGAACATTTTTGCTTTGTGTCTTTTCGTCAAATTGAGAGTTGAAAGTTAGCAAAGCTTTGGTAATAGAAACGTTTTGTTTATTCAACTTAGCTAGGGATCTCTTTTGCCAGGCCGTGGTTGCACATAGGCGCTCAATCGCTGAAGCTTGAAGCTCCATCAGCCATTGCTTGAAGCATTGACAATCACTACTTGGAGCCTGGGTCAGTCGTTGCACAAAGACCGGATCGTTGGTAAGCATTCATTTAATCTATGCATGATACTTGTTCTCGTTTTGAACCTTAGAGTGACTAGGTGCCATGGCACCCTCCATCTCCAACACGCCGGTGTGCTGAAGATGGTGGGTGCTAGGGCTATTGTGTTTATTGCCTGGTTGTTCGTTCTTAATAGTGTTGGTTTGTTTCAACCATTGGTAATAGCATTTGTTCTATAAGCTTCAACCTTCATTCTCTGCTCAAACTGTGCTTTCAGTGGTTCATTTTGCAATCGTACTCGCATTTGTTCAATTCAACTTTCAATAAGCTTTGATTCAACCATTGGTAATAGCATTTGTTCGATTCAACCTTTTATAAGCTTCAAGATTCAACCATTGGTAATAGCATTTGTTCGATTCAACCTTCTATAAGATTCAACTTTCCAATCGCCCTTGGCACCTGTTTTTCCCCGTCACCCTCCATCTCCAGCACGCCGGGGTGTTGGAGATGGAGGGTGCCATGGCTATTTCATTTTTGCCTGATTGTTCAATGTTTGTCACAATCACTCTTAAAACGATCCTTTGATTAGTTCATTTTGCAATGGGAATAATATTTGTTCTATTCATTGGTTGAAAACTGAAAGCTCGGCCTTCAAGAATTATAAGCTAGCTTATCTATAAGTTTCAAGCTTCAATCGATCTTGGCTCCTATTCGTTCAGAGGTTTAGGGCAAAAAACAATGTACCCTGGCACCTTCCATCTCTAGCACGCCGATGTGCTGCAGATGGAGGGTGTTGAGGCTATTTCATTTTTTGCTGATTTTTGTCATAGTCGCTCTCAAAATGATCATTTGGTTAGTTCATTTTGCAATGGGAATAACATTTTTTCTATTCATTGGTTGAAAACCGAAAGCTCGACCTTCAAGAATTATAAGTTAGCTTATCTATAAGCTTCAAGCTTCAATCGGTCTTGGCTCCTGTTCATTCAAGGGTCAGAGCAAATTTTTTTTACCCCGACACCCTTCATCTCTAGCACGTCAAAGTGCTGGAGATTGTGGGTGCTGGGGCTATTGTGTTTATTGCTTGGTTGTTCATTCTTGATAACATTAGTAATAGCATTTGTTCGTTTCAACCAAGGTTGCAGGACGCATTCCGGAACACGTTCCGAAGATTCCCATTAGGATTTTCCGGAACGTTTTTATTTTTATTTTTTGAAATTTTTTTAATACTAATATGGGTATCAAATGGAAGGTTTTTTCAAGGGCAGTTCATTTATCAAGTTTGCCATCAATTTTAGGACCAATGTTGTCCGTTAACTTATTTTTTACTATCATATCATTTTCTATAGTTACCAGTATTGTGTGAAATGAAATTATGTGCATAGCAAATTGAAAGCATATTGAATCTCTCTCTCTCTCTCTCTCTCTCTCTCTCTCTCTCTCTCTCTCTCTCTCTCTCTCTCTCTCTCTCTCTCTCTCTCTCTCTCTCTCTCTCTCTGAAGTAGACCATGCTGGAAAAAAACCATACCAAACTACTGAAATAGACCATGCTGAAAAAAAATCATATCAAAACATGATTTGTATCGAAACACAAATCGATAGGACGCAATGTAAAACATGAAAATATATAATGTCGGGCTCAAGGCCAAAAAAAAATAGAGTGACGTCTGATAAATAATGTCTCATAACACTAACGAGGAATATCTCCCCCCATGTGACTAGGCCCTGCCTCTGCATTTGCTCTGGACCCTGCACCTCTACCATGTCATGAACCTGCTCTAGTCCCTGCTCCTGCCACTGACCCATGAACAACACTGTGAGATGGTCTCAAAGGCTCAAGAGATGCACCTCTGACCAAATGCCTCTACCAAGGACCGGCATCGTGTGAATCTGTCAATGTATCAGATCGTGTGACTCAGCCAATGTATCAGACCTGCAAAAGAGGAAGCAAACAATCACATGTCAGTATTCTGTTGGTAGCAACAACAATCGGATTGTTCGCATTCAACCCTAAACCCTAAAATGCATGTGGTTTGGGCCCTAAACCGAAAACATTCTCTAGAAGCGATGAAAACTAAAACTAACAGCACAGGCATGTTTGAGGGCATGACGAAACATAGTTTGGCCTAAAATTGCACCTCAATCAGATGATTATAAGCTACTTTGCAAAAAGAGTCAAAAAACATGGAAAGGGGCATAAGATTCATATCTTTTGATACAAGCAAAAATGGGAAAAACTAACACCATGAGCATCTCTGTGGGATTCAATACAGATGATTTAAAACCAAAAACCAATTCATTACGTTGCCTAGAGCTCATTCTATGAGCTACCAAAACTTGAAAGTCAAAACTTACCTAAAGTCGTTTTGGAGACAAATGCCGCCACCTTGTCACTTCCACCGTCCTGATCACGCACAGATCGATGCCCCACGTGGCCCACAATCCACAATCAACTCCTCATCCTTGCTCTCTCTCGCTCTCCAACTCTGAAAAAGCAAAATTTTTTATGTGGGCCGCAGGCTGCCTGCTCGCGGCCCACATAAAAAAATTTCAAATTTTTTTCACGTTCTGGAATCGCGTTTCTGGTCCCGGAACGCCAGCGATCCGGAACGCGCGATTGCGATCCGCTGCAACTGAGGTTTCAACCATCGGTAATAGCGTTTGTTCTATAAGCTTCAACCTTCATTTGCTGCTCAAACTGTGCTTTTAGTGGTTCGTGCAATCGTACTCACATTTGTTCAATTCAACCTTTGATAAGCTTCGATTCAACCATTAATAATAGCATTTGTTGAATTCAACCTTCTATAAGCTTCAACTTTCCGATCGCCCTTGGCACCTATTCACTCAAGGGCCAGAGCAATTTTTTTTTGCCCCGACACCCTCCATTTCCAAGCACGCCGGCGTGCTGGAGATGGAGGGTGTCGGGGCTATTTCATTTTTGCATGGTTGTTCGATGTTTGCCACAGTCGCTCTTAAAACGATCCTTAGGTTAGTTCGTTTTGTAATGGGAATAACATTTTTCTATTCATTGGTTGAAAACCTTTACATCCCTGACAGTTGAAAGCACAACGTCCCGACAGTTGAAGGCAGTGTTTACGTCCGACAAGCTTGGACAACCTACTAATAGCTCTAGATAGTCCGTGGCAGATCTGAAACGTTTGTGGGCATAGGTCAGTTTTGGGTACGAAGGTCAAATCCGAAGGCCATTTTTAGTTGTTCTGAAAGCTCTCAGATCTGAGTGCAGGTGCAGGGTGTTTGTTTGCATCCAAGTGCCAGGTGCGGATGCTCAAATCCATTGAATAGTGCTTATAGCGTTTAGATCCGAGGTTGGTTGGGAATCAAATGTGCAAGGAACGAATCCTCCTCTAAAGCTGCAGGTGAGCCTAAGGACTACCCTCAGATCCGAATGTCTGTGTTTGTTTCAGGTTTGAGTATAGTGTGGTAGATCAAAGTTTTTTGTTTTTTTCAAGTAGGATCTACTATTGAATAACATTCATTTTCACCTATGAAATACCCTAATGGAAAACTCACATCTCTCTCTCTCTCTCTCTCTCTCTCTCTCTTGGAGGGTTTGCGGATCTCAAGGCAACCCTAACCCTAGTTAATAAGTGAGAGGGATTTGGCACCCTTGGTTTTTTCCAGTTCAAAGCAATTGCAAGCCAGCATCTCGGCGCCAATGTTAGCCGATTCCTTTAGCCAAATGTTAGCAGATTCTTTGCAACACAGAATCTATTTTCTTTCTTTCCTTCTTCTTTACTCCATCATGTTGTAGTATAGTTTCCTCTTCCACCTTCACCCTGTCCATGGAGCTCGAAACCTAGGCTTTCATTAAAGACCCGCAACCCTAAAACCAATCAAGAAAACAACCGAGCAAGAAACCACGCTACGAAATACCATTCAAGCAAGAAACCATGTCATGTCAATAACACGAGGTGAATGAGCAAAATTCCTCAATAAAGATCAAAGCGTTATCTACAATATTTACATTTTTAAACAAGAACACGAAAAAGCAGATCTTAACTTCTAACCTACCTTGAAACATAAAAACTTCAAGCACATCTATGTATCAACCATCTACACTAACCCACCACGATCCACCTCCATAGCCATGGGGGGAGAGAGAGAGAGAGAGAGAGAGAGAGAGAGAGAGAGAGAGAGAGAGAGAGAGAGAGAGAGAGAGAGAGAGAGACACCAAAATTGAGTAGAGTTTTCTCTATTCAAAGTAATATTGATTTCTTACAAAGTGTAGTCACTTGTCTATTTATAGGCATCTTGGGTTCGTCTAGATGGCGCCCATATGGCAGCATACTAATTAATTAATTACAATTTGCCTCTTGTGGTCTAAGTAAAATTTTCTTGAAATTAAGTTACAAATGCCACTTGGGAAATTATGGTCCACATCTCAAAATATTTTGACGGCTTGATAACTCAAGATTGAGGGGTTTTCAAGAACATTTATCATAACACCCCCAACACAAGGTTTCAACATTTGATTGCCTTTTTCTAGCTAGTTATTTCCTAGCACACCGATGCACGGGCTTACACATGCAAGAAGCCATGGTTGGAGTTTAGCACTAACATGTTTTAGCATCGCCACGCGTGCTTGCGTTGCCATTCACAGTGGGTGTGGATGTGAGTGCGCGCCGCCACGTTTGTCGTTGACAACTTCCTACGCCTTCATGTGTACGCTTACCCCTCCGAGAAAGGCATGTCCCGGGCCTTCTCGTGTCGCCACTGAACTTCTGGTCTCTTATGGGATAAGGTTCAACTTCAACGAATCTGCCAACATTGATGTCTATTGGGATCATGGCAAATCAATGTTAGAAGGTTGAATTTGTCAAAGACGAATGCTTGATGAAGGATATGGATCACGATTACAAAGTTGTGGCAACATGATATTGTGATAGTAATTGCAGGATTTACAAGCTGGATGCACCCAAACCTTGAGAATATGGTTTAGCTTCATCAATATCACAATCTGAATTGTGGCATCGGAGGATGGGTCATCTGAACTATGGAAGCTTGCGCTTGATGGCCAAGCTAAAGATGGTGATTGGATTACCTACAATATAGGATGAAAAACATTCCATTTGTGAAGGATGTGTTATGGAGAAGCACCATAGAGAGAAATTCCAAAAGGGGGGGAGCTGCTAGAGCGAAAAAACCACTCGAGCTCATACATAGTGACTTGTGCGTCCCAATGAAGACTATGTTGTTGGGAGGAGCCTACTATTTCATGACATTTATGATGACTACTCTAGGAAGACATGGATCTATTTCTTGAAAAACAAATCAGATGCATTGGCTCACTTCAAAGAGTTCAAGCTTTGGTGGAGAACTAGTTGGATGCTCACATTAAGGTGCTAAGGTTCAATAGAGGGGGCAAATACAAATCAGGTGATTTAGAAGCATTTTGCAAGGAACATGGAATCAAGAGGCAATTCACTCAAGCGCACACATTGCATAATTGAGAGGAAGAACCACACCATTGTGGTAGTGCGTGATCAATGATGAAGCAATTGGGCTTTCCAAACTTCTATTGGTCAGAGGTGTGTAATGTGACAACTTTCTTGAAAAATAAGAGTCCCACCACCACAGTTCCCAATATAACTCCCAAAGAGGCACTCACAAGAATGAAGCTAAAGATTGACAAGTTTCGCATTTTGGGTGCAAAGCTTATCTGCACGTGCCAAAGGAGGAGTGAAAACAAACTTGATGTGAAGTCCACTAAGTGCATCATTGTTGGGTATGATGAGAGGACGAAGGCATACAGGAAATCGAGCAATAGGATCAAGTCCAGGAGGAGGATTGTTACGAGCTCGTAACCAGTGCCGAACCCTAGAGAACACAGATAGGTCAGATACCACAGTCAGGGTCGTGTCCAGCGTACATGACCAACAGGGCAAGACAGTGTGAGTAGTGTACCCCAGCACGGTCCATAGCCATGGCGGGCCTAACACAGCCTAGGGACCCTGTCAGCAGGATAGGGCCCCCAGTTGGGTCCCGACGTGCAGTCGGCCACGTCAGTGCCACGTGGCCGACACTTGGCAGTAGCATGCTACCAGTCCTCACACTGGGCTAGGAGGGGCTTACTCTATATCAGGGAGTAGGCAAGGTTGGGTGGATCAGTTAGTGTTTGCCCTACTGTGGTGTTAGGATCTATTACACTGGTATCAGAGCCATCTCCATCCTAGGGAGTTAGGAGCAGCAGTAGAGAAAGCTATCAGAAGATAGGAAGTGTTTCTCAGATTCTCAGAGAGGAATAGAGGAGGAGGATTGCTGTAGGAGCAGTCTTCAAACTTCTGATTTTCACTGAGAAATCACAGTAGCAAGGAGTAAGATTCCAAGTGTAGGTAACTCGCTGGGAAAAACAACTGTTTCTCACTGAGTTCAGAGGATTCTCTATAGTTTTCCCAGTGAAATTAGAGTAGGAAGAAGCCAGCACCTCCATCG
The DNA here is from genome assembly GCA_029204225.1 of Diphasiastrum complanatum. NCBI lineage: Eukaryota > Viridiplantae > Streptophyta > Lycopodiopsida > Lycopodiales > Lycopodiaceae > Diphasiastrum > Diphasiastrum complanatum. The sequence continues at coordinate 30,042,581 of CM055103.1, read as the reverse complement.
CTGTACAATCAGAGACCTGCATCTGATTTCCAGGGAAAAAGTTACTGGTTCTCAGCGAGTTTGAAGCCAAAAAAGAGGAGCAGGGCCAGCGCTGCCAGTGCTTCTGAAAATCTGGTTTTTGGACAAGTTTTTGGGCCCCAACGTCAGAGATTTGGAGCAAGAGGATTTCTACCAGATCAACGAGTAGGAGACTTCTGAAATTTTAGAATTCAGAAGGGTTTTTGGACTTCAAATTTGCCATTTTGTGGACAAATTGAGATGCTGTCAGACCAGCGAGGGGAGATAGCAAAAGTTTCAGATCTTGTTGCACATTTTCCAACCTCAAATCAGATTGAGAAAGAAGCTGAGAAGGGCTTTTCTGTATTCTCTCTGTGGAAGTACAGTTCTCAGAAAGAGCTAAGTTTCCTTTTCCTTGTATAGTTGTAAATTAGTCTTTTAGACTTTTTTTTCCTTCAGAAGTTAAGGTAGCTCTCTTTCAGTTCCGAAGATGACCACTCCTCATGGACCTGATCAACCCCCGGAGAGAGGCTTCGACGAACTTGAAACAGAAGCCTTGGCTTACAGAAAAGGGAAGGAACCCATGGAAGTAGAAGAACAGGAACAGTTCGCCGAAGAACTCGACGAACTGGTTACCAAGGACCAGTTCCTCCAATTGGTAACAGAAGTGGATGAACTGAAGTTGGCATTAGCCAATTTCAAGTCCAGTGTGGACGACTCGTTCGCTGAACTCAAAAACTTGATTTTGAGTTCCGCGAAAGGAAGCCTTCCCTCCACTTCTCAGTTATCCCCTTCTCCACTTCCATCAGTTTCGGGTGAGACTTTACGGACTCACCCCAGTGTTTTTAAAGGTTTAAAGCCTCCTACTTTCAATGGGGAAGAGAAGGATAGAAATGCAGATATTCTACAAACCTTCCTCAGCAAATGGAAGAACATTCATGCTCTTAAACAGACCCCTGACCATTTGCAAGCAATTGAGGCCAGTCTTTCTTTAGGGCCTATGGCCTATAAGTGGTGGTTAAATCTCCAGGAGACTGGGCAGACTCCCCGGTCATGGAAAGCTTTTGAAGAAGCTTTCCTAAGAGAATTTCTACCAGAAAATGAACTGGATAGAGCCTGGAAAAGAACAGTAATGGATAAATCCCTCATCCAATATATCTCGCAGTATCGAGAAGCAATTTTAAAGATTAAAAATATGGATGACTATAAAAAAATCAGGGGATTTGTCCGTGGCCTCAAAGATGAATATAAAGTAGAGGTCCAGAGAAACTCGCCTACTACCCTTGAGCAAGCTCTCAGATATGCTCAAATCTATGATGATTCAGTGGGTAGGAAGAAGGCGAGACAACAACCACTTTCTGAGCAGCCTTCTCAGAAAGTCTTTCAATTTAAAAAGAAATTTTTAAAAAGAAAGAAAGAAGACAAATTTAAAAGTGAAGCTCCTCAGAAACGCCCTTCACTCATACAACCCTTAAAACCAGATGATTTTGAGAAAGCCAAACAAGAACGTTTGTGCTTTGTGTGTATGGGCAAGGGACACACAGTCAGACAGTGTCCCAAGGGACCTTTCACTAAAAAAGATAAAAAAGATAAAAAACAAGTTCATCTTGTTCAGACTGTATGTTTCCCCAGTGACTCGGCAGCTTCTGAGATCAAAGTGTATCATGAAGATCATGAACACTGTTGCCAGCTGACCTCTGCAATGCTAGCGAGACCCTTTAGCTTTGGGCCGCATGACCTAGTACGTATGCATGGGAAAGTTGGTAACCAGTCAGTAAGAGTCATGGTTGATGATGGGGCAACCCATAATTTCATCAACCACACCCTGGTTAAAAAGCTTAAACTACCAGAAGTACCTAGTCAGCATAGGTACATAGTTTCATTAGCTAAGGGTGAAGATAAAAAAATATGGAAAACTATGGTAAGTAAGTTAAATCTTGGTATTCAGGGGTACCAAGATGAAATAAACTTTCAGATAATGCACCTGGATCGAACAGACATTGTTCTCGGGAGAGATTGGCTCTACAGTTTAGGACCTTCTCTCCACAGAAACTATCAGGAGAACACCCTCAGCTTTCAGTATAAAGGCCGAGAGATCCAGTTGCATGAGGAGCATGATGTTCCCAACAGCCCTATGGTCTGCAGTTCAGAGCTCTGTCAGCTAATCGGAGACGAAGACCATCAGGTATTCTTATGTGACTTTCAGTTTATTCCTGAAGTTTCTATTTCCAGTTCTATTCAGCAGAAAATCAGTAAATTAGAAACTTTATTGTCTAAATTTAAAGATGTTTTTCCTGAAGATTTGCCACATGGTTTACCACCTAGCAGAGAGGTAGATCATGTAATAAACCTAGTACCAGGTACAACACCTGTTTCTAAACCTCCGTATCGGGTCAGCCGAACAGAGGATGAAGAAATAACTAGGCAGTTAACAGACTATCTTGGGAAAGGCCAAATTCAGACCAGTAGTTCACCATGGGCCTCACCAGTCCTATTGGTGAAAAAGAAAGAGGGGTCTATGCGTCTTTGCGTAGATTACAGAGCCCTCAATAAAGTCACAACTAAGAATAAATATCCTATGCCTCGGGCAGACGAGTTGTTTGATCAACTTGACGGGGCTAAGTTTTTCAGCAAAATAGACCTCAGATCGGGATATCATCAAGTCCGTATAAAATCGGAAGATGTCTCGAAAACAGCTTTTAGGACTCGTCATGGTCATTATGAGTTTAAGGTGATGCCATTTGGGCTCACAAATGCTCCAGCTACCTTTATGACCTTGATGAACAGTGTCCTCAGACCATACTTGGGTAAGTTTGTAGTCGTATTTTTAGATGACATCCTCGTCTACAGCAAAACGAGGAAGGAGCATCTAAAACACCTCAGAAAGGTGTTTCGACTGCTCAGAAAGCATAAGCTTTATGCTAAACAATCCAAGTGTGAATTCTTCGTTGAAGAAGTAGCATATTTGGGTCACATTATCCCTTCAGATGGGATTAAGATGGACCCAAATAAGGTTAAAGCCATACTCAGTTGGCTGAGACCTCAGAATATTTTGGAACTTCAAATCTTTCTTGGTCTGGCGGGATATTACAGACGATTTGTCAAGGAATATGCTCAGATAGCAGTCCCTATGACAAATCTCCTTAAGGGGAAGGGAAAGGAGTTCATTTGGGAGTCCGCACAACAGGAGAGCTTTGATGCTCTCAAAACAGCCTTAGCTACAACACCAGTTTTAAAAGTCGTCGACCCCAATCAGCCATTTGTGGTCGAAACAGATGCTAGCGACTTTGCAGTAGGTGCTGTGCTAACTCAGGGTGGACGACCAGTTGCGTTCGAGAGTAAAAAACTCGAGCCAGCACAGACTAGGTATAGTGCCTATGAAAAGGAACTCTTTTCTATAGTCCATGCGTTTAAGACTTGGAGGCATTATTTGTATGGTGCCAACTTTGAGGTCCTGACAGACCATGAGAGTCTCAGATACCTTTGCAATCAACCTGAGCTTAGAGGTCGGAAAGCTCGTTGGGCAGAGTTGATGCAAGAGTTTGACATGTCTATCAGATATAGGCGTGGAAAATTCAATACAGTAGTAGATGCCCTTAGCAGAATGCCTATAATAAACGAGCTGAGTTTTACTCAGATTCGTAATGAGTTACTCGAGTCCTTGAGAGGGAAATGCCAGCATGATGCATTCTTCTCTATTATCTGGAACTCAGTCCAGAACAGACAGTTACAGACTCCAGAACCAGTTCCCGGAGCTGGTGCCAGTTCATCCAAGAATACGGCAGCTTCCGTTGAGGATGATGATGAGTCCGAGTATACGTCGTCAGATGACGTTGAGGATTCTGAGCCTGTATTACCCAAGCAAACCCCAGTGGTTGAGGGTCAGTTGACTCAAGGATTCAAATGGAAACAGTATTCCATTCAGGATGAGTACTTGCTCTATAGAGATAGAGTATGTGTCCCCAATTCAGAGGATTATAGGCAGCAGGTCCTATATGAATGTCATGACAATCCTAGCGCGGGACACCCAGGCATACAGAAGACCTATGAGCTTCTTCGTAGGCAATTTTTCTGGCCCAATATGAAAAAGGACGTCCACCAGTATGTAACCAGTTGCCAGAAATGTCAAGTAAATAAAGCAGAGCGTTTAAAGGCAGGAGGGTTGTTGCATCCCTTAGAAATACCAGCTGGTAAATGGGAGAGTATCTCCATGGATTTTATAGTAGGCCTGCCTAAAACCCAAAAGGGTAATGACGCTATATGAGTCACAGTTGACCGTCTAACCAAAATGGCTCATTTTATTCCGACCAAAACAACCGTTAGAGCTCCAGAGTTAGCGAGGTTGTTTGTAGACGGGCTATTTAAATTGTACGGTCTATCTTCCGGCATAGTCAGCGACCGGGACAGTAAGTTTACTGGAAATTTTTGGAGGGCAGTATTCCATCATCTCCATACTAAACTTAATATGAGTACCACCGACCATCCACAGACGGACGGTCAAACAGAAAGGGTAAATCAAGTGCTGGAGGATATGCTTCGTGCATACGTCAGCAAGAAGCAGACTAATTGGGAGGAGTATCTCTCGATATTAGAGTTTGCTTACAACAGTACCAAACATTCAGCTACGGGATACAGCCCATTTATGTTGATGTACGGTTTTCAGCCACGCTCACCCACAACTGTAGGGTTTAAACAAGAAAAAGTTGAAGCAGCCAGAAACTTTTTAGAAGACCTAAACCAGATGATAGAACATGCTAAGCGTAGCATTAGACAATCCCAGGATCGAGCCAGGCATTATGCAGATCCACACAGACGGGATGTGCAGTTCTCCACTGGTGAGAAAGTCTACTTGAGAGTCCCAGTTGACTCTAAAACCCTCAAATCAGGAGTGTGTGCTAAGTTGTCTCCAAGGTATTGTGGTCCCTTTACCATCAGTAGGAGACTAGGCGAGGTCACCTATGAACTAGAACTCCCACACAGCAGTAAGGTTTTTCCAGTCTTTCATGTAAGTCAGTTACGAAAAGCCTTAACCAGATCAGATAATCTGGTAGGGGACAATGTTCTAGTTCTCCCATTGGATCCTCAACAACCTCCACATGAACCAGAGGAAATTCTTGATAGCAGAGAGACGCAGACTCGTCATACTCTATACCGAGAATATCTGGTTAAGTGGAATGATCAGCCTGTTGAGAATGCCACTTGGGAAAGAGGCAACGTCCTTCGCAAGATTTTTCCAGACTTTGTCTTAGAGGACCAAGACGGTTCTTAAGGGGGAGGGAGTGTTACGAGCTCGTAACCAGTGCCGAACCCTAGAGAACACAGATAGGTCAGATACCACAGTCAGGGTCGTGTCCAGCGTACATGACCAACAGGGCAAGATAGTGTGCCCCAGCACGGTCCATAGCCATGGCGGGCCTAACACAGCCTAGGGACCCTGTCAGCAGGATAGGGCCCCCAGTTGGGTCCCGACGTGCAGTCGGCCACGTCAGTGCCACGTGGCCAACACTTGGCAGTAGCATGCTACCAGTCCTCACACTGGGCTAGGAGGGGCTTACTCTATATCAGGGAGTAGGCAAGGTTGGGTGGATCAGTTAGTGTTTGCCCTACTGTGGTGTTAGGATCTATTACAAGGATGATGATCGAACTCCACCCATTCAAGAGCCAAGGAGGAGATATTTGTTAATTGCTAATAGGAAGGAGAAACTTGTGGGAAGCAAGAGATTGCACTTGGACACTCCTTGGGATATACCTATTCGCCAAGAAGTGCATTACCTAAGTTGGGATAAATTAGGCCACAAAAGGCATCTTAGGGTGTTGGCAAGTCCTAAATTTAAAATGGAGTTCTCGCATTGGTCCATGGAAGAAAAATGGGTCTCCCCACCTTTTACACTCACCTTGAGTTGTCACCATTTGGCAGATGAGGTGGCATGAGACTCTTGCCACCTCAAGCACATTTTTGGGCCTGAGGACATTGCTTGGCAATGTTGAGTTGCCAAGGGCAACTTAACAAAAATGGATCAATGGGATGATAGAGATTCAAACTGGTAATCAAATTGCAACCCTTCATTTAGCACTTGCTATAGCCAAAATTGAAAAGGGGATGGTGGTCCCTTGCCGCCCACTTGCCAAATTTCAAGAAATAAGCGACAAGTGACAAGGCCATGAAAACCACCCTTAATAATAAAAAAAATTAGCAAATAGAGTCACATATTATAGTATTTACTCTGTTCTATTCTCGACTCTCGAGTGTGTTGAATGTCCTCATTATGTGGCTAAGATGAGTAGGAACTCCAAAATCTAAATCTCAACAGCAAACAAAGTTTTTCATATCTTGTGTAGGAATTAAGTAGCAAATCTCATACCACTTGAAACCAAATAGTGAAAATGTTTTTATATATCTATTTGTGAAATTAGAATACATCTAATTTCACAAATTTATATAGATAAGTCAGTGATGTCATAGGGTAAAGCTTAGAAACATTGTAGGAGCAACTAAAAAAGTCAAAGGATCTAAGTCAAAACAATAATATAAAATCCAATAAACAAAAAATCTTAGCCAAATAGCATTGCTTATGCTAATCAATACCCAAGCATAAGTTGCTAACTGGGTTTCGAAAGAATCCGGACTCTCTTGGGTAGACCAAATGTTGACTAAAGAGCAAAAGACAATCAGTAAGAAGAAAGAATAATAATAATAATAATAAATTTTCAAATAAAGTGAAATTCAAAATTCAATTTATAAACTTATAAACCTAATTAAAAATAAAATAAAATAAAGAACAATGTCATAATATGTATACTAGTTATCAAACAAAGACAAAATACCAGTGCTCGAGAAAACTGGCATATCTAGGAATGGAACCGGCAAAATTTAAAAAAAAACGACATCAAAGATATAATGTAGAATGTTGACTTTTGAAAAACCGATAGAATTTTGATTTCGTAAAAAATTGTATGCTTACTCAAATATATGTAGGATTATAAACTGTTGGTTTATGAATATATAGGATGCATGTAGATCATTATAATACTTTAGAAAATGTTGGAAAGTTATACCTTGCAGGTGCTTGACCTTTTGATCAATTATTTGTATAAGTTATATTTGTAAACCTATTGATATGTGGCTAAGTTATAATCTTATAATACATTGTGCCATGAAAATTGTTTTTGGAGCGAGCTAGGTTGATGCCCAAGAAAAATAGTTGGATGCCAAGGATGTTTGAAAATTTGAAAATTGTTTTATTATGATAATTAACAAATCAAAATAATGCACTATTCTTTAACAAGGCTAGCTACTATAATACCCGACAATCTTTGATAGTTCTAAGATTTTAGAATGCAACATTTTAGAGTTGAAGATTTAATGAGTTTTCAAAAGCCACATCCATTGAAAAAGACTTAGGATAATGCAAAGTACTAGAAACAAAGCAAGTCCTTAGCTCCCCAATTTTAAATGGGTGTACAACAAAGTGGTACATAGTTGTGTCCTCCCATATAGTTTATGCCCTCCAACTTAATTGTCATGAGAGAGAAAGGCTTATGTCCTCCAATAATAAGTGTACAACAAAGTGGTACATAGTTTTGTGTCCTCCCATATAGTTTATGTCCTCCAACTTAATTGTCATGAGAGAGAGAAAGGCTTAGGTCCTCCAATAATAAGTGCCATGAAAGAGAAAAGCTACATGGTCGATGTAGTGAACAAACGAGGTTTACCAAGTGTTCTTACAAGTTACGAATCAGAATGCTCCAGACTCCAGAGTCCAGTCACATATGTCAAATAAGCATTGTACGAAGTACAGATTAATGAGGCGCTTCTTTGACTCTATCCTCCCCATTTGACAAAGGTCCGGATCGTGCTGTGTTAATGAATAATAGGGTACGCGTCAAATCGAACCTCACATGGCGTCTACCGATACCGAGTCCTATATTCTGACAATGGTCTCAGGTCTGTATCGTGTTGTGGAAGGCTGGAAGCTCTGTTCCTAGAAAATATAGGACTGTAGGAGCCTTTGGTTAATCCAATTTGAAAGTACATAAAAGTAATAGGTTTGGCATAGGTTTTAGATGCTCGAGTGTGAAAAGCTCTGAGATTAATGAAGTGATAAAACAAATCACTGAGCTCCGATTCCGATTTCCAAGCTCCAACTTACCACAGCGCCCCACACTAACTACCCAAGTGTATTTATTACTGGCCAAGAAGCGAGAAATTTAACCTTTCCTCAAGTTTATGAATCTTTATGATCATCCTTGTTGACCCGTTGGGCTTTTGAAAAAATTCCAAGCCGAGATATGCTAAGGTGAAAAGTGTAGGTCTCGTGTCTTTCGTAGCAAAGACCGCAGTAAAGTCTCCTAATGCTATGGCAGTGGAATCTTAATACACCAATTCCCTTTCTCACATGAAAAAAACAAAGCGAAAGTAAACATAATAGTTTCATTATATCAGTACACGGGGATCGACAAATAGTGAATCCTTTTAACCTCTTTACATTCGGAGGCCCTCAAGGCCACTAGCTCAAGGCTTATGTATTATAACGTACAAGTTATCATAGTGTAGGTTCTAATTCTACTGGAAGCAAATAACTTACTACAAAATTGTAACTTGAAGTCGTCCGTCACCATAGAATGTTGTACATCAGAGTAGATCTTTTCAATACTTCATGATTTTCCATGTTAAATCTGAAGTAGCATATTGACTTTCAAACCCTATTGTGGACAGACTTGCTAGGGGTTGCCCTCGAACCCTAAAGAATTTTGGTTCGAAGTTCGCTATACATCGAAGGATCTCCCTCTTGGAGTAGTTGGGGTTGAATCCGGGTGATCAGACAAACATTTAGAAGTTTCTCTAATGGCAGGATCCTCGTTTAAGTCGCCCCTCAGAGCTCCTTGAGCCATATTCTCGAGCTCAGTTGGAGAGAGGATCCGAATTTTTCGAACCATGCTGCAGAATACCCTGGAAAAGCAACATTGCGGGTTAGTGCCTTTTCAAAGAATACAAGAAGCAAAGGTAAAAAGAAGACAAAAGTAGGAAATTTGCAGCTAGCTTACGTCCAAGGATCATCCCCCACGAGTAGCATATCACCCTCGTGGTCAGTATACACAAGCTGCCAGCCACTTGCAGCTTCACTTAATAGGCCTTCAAGTTTAAATAGTTCACCCAACACACGTCGCAAATCATCATAACCCTCAAACTTGGAAAGATCCACAGCTCGACCAACAGCTCCTTGCTTATATACCTGCAAAACATATTGAATATGTCAGTCACTAAAGACACAATAAAGTAGTCGGACTCTTTTAAAGGTTACCGCAGAGAACAGAGATAACCGTCTGATGAAACAAGGTAGGTGCAGTTGCATATCACCTTTATCCTAGTTCTGAGAGGAGCTTGTGGCCAGTCATTTTCTTTAGAAAATCTGGCACTAGAGAAATCTCGTTCCATGTTCTCCGAAGCTGCCACATCCTCCCTGCTTGCCGGGGCAGGCTTGCACACCTGTTCAGCCGGTTGAGAAGAATTTAAACCTGGAGAGGCAGCCGATCCCAACGGAGGGTCTCCCACGCTGATAGGAAAAGCCCCAATGCCATTGGTCTGATAAATTTTAGGTGCAGGACCACCAGTTATGGTAAAGCCAAATATTTTGCAATTTTGCTCAGAAGCATGTGCAGGTAAATGGTCATTGTCCTGTTCTTGGTAAGGCTTGAAAGGTGATGAGGATTGCTCTATGGTGGACTTTATTTGTAGTGTCTCATTCTTAGAGTGATTTGAGCTGGAAACTTCGGCAGCTGTCGTTCCAGAAGTATTTTCTGCATAACTTCGTGACTGTGTACATGGAAGCCAGTTAATAGTTCTTCCACCGTCAGTATTTGCTGGGGATGTAGAATATAATGACGAGTTCCTCGTAGTACATTGCATGGTTGAATGCTTGCTGCTTTGATAACCCGCTAGTGCTGCATGTGGTGTAACTGAAAGGTTAAAGTCAGATTCACTTACTTGCTCTGACCTTGTTGGTCTAGCACAGAAGCTATATGGAAAACCAGATGAATTTTGGGTTGATATGTTCTGTAGGTGAAGCTTTAACTGTTGTTGTTGCTGTTCATGCATTTCAATAACTTGAACTGGTAAATGCATGGGCATTTGAAATTCCTGGTTAAAAGCAGACTTCCAAACATTGAATCTGTCTGAAGCTACCAGGTCAGAACGAGCTGCTTGTGACCAGTTCTCAGAAACAAGCCTTTTTGACCGTCCTAGATTTTCACTGATTCGATCCTCTTGTTTGACCCCCCAGCTGGTAGACATTGCAAATCCTTCACCCTCTTCGTCCCCACCCAACAAGACTCCTGAAGGTCGAGCATCATGATTACTTTGTAGCACTTTCCGAAATTGCATCACCGGGACCAAATCCATTTGGCTGCCACCGGCATCTACTCATTGACACAGATTATATGAGAAAATGCTTTCACCCATGCAACTTTAAGAGAGTTTGTAATTAGCCCAACCAATCTATAATGGTAGCTTCATAGGCCTCTAATTAAAACAATCAGCAAGCGCCAACGAGCCAAAGAAATAAAAAAAATGCGTACTTAGCATTGATATATCAATAGCTGGAGAAGCACTTAATCGTAAACGCGTGACCCTTGGTTCTGAGGGATTTGCCACAGCTGAGGTAATAAAGGGCTCTATCTCCCATGGAGAAACATTTTCCTGTCTCTCGCTAGCTATTTGTTCATCCCATCCAACCTGATGGCCTCAACAGACATCAGTCATCCTAAAATTGAAGCCTAATGAACAAAATTTAAGCAATCTGCTTGATGTGGAAATATTGAAGGCAAAGAAAGAGGAGAACTCTCTATGAAGTGTGTAAAGCTTCAGAAGTCCTAGCTTCAAGATCAGAGGCTACCAAGACAAAAATTTGCGGTACCTTTAAGCATCTCCACTTCGAGTTGGGCCACCTAGAAGAATCAATGTCAGCAACACCAGTGATGGTTCCCATGTACCTGAGAATTATTGGCATAAAAGCTGTAATATATGCAAGGAATCCATTACATGCCATTTCAGTTGAGTCATTTGAATAATCTTGTGTATTTTAAAAATGCAAAGAATAAAATTTATCTCTCTATGCTGGTAGGACTTTCAACACGGAAAATTTCAACAATACTCTGGAACTTTGACCTGTTCAAAATCATGATAACTACCTGCGCTCAGATGATTCTTCTGTTTCAAATCTCATCTTGAACCTCATTCCCACAGAGAGATTCTGTTTGAACGAGTTCACATATTTGTGATAGGGGATCACAAATTCTGCAGGACTTGTCCTGTAAGAATAGCAATGCAATTGGATGCTATTAGTTGACTGGGCATATTGCTTTGCTGATGCAGACAGCTTAAGGAATTAGATACAGAATTTTCATTATAGAACCATATGTATAGACGAGTTGTAAAGAAGCTGCATGCTTGGCAAACTTTTACCAGAAAAATCAAAGAATCAACATAAAAAAAATCCTTTGCCATCAAAATTTTACGTATTCTCTCGTCATTAACCAAGCAATGGGTTTCAGAGAATCTGGATTCTCTTGGTTAGACCCTGTGTCGAACAAGATGTAAAAGGCAACAAGCACGAATTAAGGACAAAAGCAAAACCAAGAACTTCAAATGTTTCGCAAATTACTAGAAACAAACAGGGCTCGTCCCCTTTCTTCCCCACTTTTGTGAATTCTGTGATTGATCATCATTAACATGCCAAGTGCTGAAATATCAAAGAAAAAAGCATTTAGAGTCTAAAATAGGCTCCAATTGCTCAGAAGTGCACTTGCAAATTGTTTGTTAAAATTTTCTTCAAAAGTTCCTGTGCAATTTTAGACTTTGTAAAAAATTAAAATTAGTCTTCAAACCCTCATAACAAACATACATTTGAAGTACTTTAACCTGAATTTGCCAAAAAAACTTTTTCCTCCTATTTTTGCTACTGACATTTTTAACCGATTTTTAGACTCAGTTTTCAAATCAATAGATAAATTTAAAAACTAGGTGGTTAGTTGTAGAACTTTGCCGATTCTTTGTGAGCACTTAGAACAGCTCATACATTATTCATTTTTTTAAGAGTATTAAGCTTATGAGGTACCAGAAAAATTACCTTATCTGGTTAAAAAGAGCATTTATAATGGTTACACAAAGACGATAAAACACATAAATTTCAGAAGAAATTACTCCTTTGTCTACATAATCAGAAATTATTGAAGAAATATGAGGCATAAGATTCCGTTCATGGTACTACAATAAAAAAACATCAACTAGTGAAGCTGACCAAGTTGGGGTTTGTGCAAAGGTCCCAAATTTAGCAGTTATTACTATTAACTGTAAGAAAGTAAGTCTTTAGGTAGGCGATTCCACCAAAAATTACAATGGTTTTCCTATATTAGCTACAGAAAGTGGGACGATCACTAATAAAAGCCTAATCTATCTTCTAGCACAGCTTAATATACGCAGTCCCACTTGTTCTGTTTTCAAAGCTCTGACCAGAGGTTAGATTCACTGAAGCAGCAATTTGAAACTGGCCATATTTTTATTTAGGATATAGTACCTCATTGCTACAATAAATAATAGAGACAATCTGCATGATCAAAACCTTCTACGTTCGTTTTCATGAGTGTATCTCATATTCTAAACAATTAAAGGACAACTACTCACACAAATGAGCAATATCATAATGAATACAGGAATCTATGACAAAACACAACTGAAGATGCATATACCCGGTACCGCAGAAACCTCTGTTCCTACCTGGGATTATAGAAAATGCTAAACATTGTCTTTGTTGAGACAGCATGCGCTGCAGCCGCAAGCACACCTAGATGCATAGAATGACTAGAAAGTAGAGAAGATGAAGTAACACTATTCTGTTGCCTGACTGTGCGCCTCACACCTATCCTTAGCTCCCCATTTTCTCCCCTGACCATATACGCACATCAAATCCGACAACGTAAAAATCGGTTAAACGTCCGAGAAGAATCCATTCACTAGCAAATTATATAGAACTGGAGCGCATTACCAATGAACGGTAAAATTGGTAGAGTACTAATTGCACCAAGCTTGCATAATTTCAACTACTGCTTAGTGGAATTTCAAACACACTAAAAGCTAAGAGTCTTTATTTAACAGAAACTACCAGTTGAGAAAGAATTCTAAAGGCCAAAATCAACTGAAATTGAAATCAATTGCACCAATATGTTACCTCAAGAAGATCACCGAGTCACCAGCCACCAACCTCTTTTGACTAACAAAAACACTCCATCCAGTCGTCAATAGATGTCGCTTTGGATGACCTGTGAGCAAACGAATCTCCACATCTTTCAGTAAATAGAAAGTCACAGGAATGTATTTCAGACTCAGGGACAAAAACTTACAGGAAGAAACCGAGGTTCTACTTGATAAACATTATTCGTTCATACCGCGATATATATGTCTGAACCGCCATTCAACTCCATGCAAATCTTTTGCAATCAGATCTTGAGTCGGAGGGGATTGTTGAAAGTCCTGCTCAACATGTTATCCATCCTAAATAAGAATTGGCTACAAAAATGTGTGCATTTAGGCAAACAAGCTCGGCCTCAGATATTTTATTAACTTAGCACTCTGATGGGCCAATTACATGCCAACCCCTCTGTTCAGAACTCTAGCACATATATGCGCAGAAATTGCTATTCTGAGAAGTTTCCCGGACTTGCAGAATTTAAAATATTCTTACAGCCTTACAGGGCAGTAGCTATCGGTGCCTCTCAGCACATTACCAAGTAGAAACAATTTCAACAATAGACTGTCAAAGTTGAAAATCGACCTCCTATAATTCAGCAGATCACTTACAAGGGGTGGAAGGCATTCTTCTGCAGCTCTCCTCGGAACAGAAAAGCCACCATGTGTGCTTGTGTCAGAAGCAGTGAGAGACTTTATGAACATATGTAGGTTATGCTTGGCACAGAAGGGGGGGTCTTCTTCCACGTCTGTCGTTACATCAATTTTCTGATGGTTGCAAAGCAGGCAGTGACGTAAATTAATAACTTTCACTTCCAAGAGTTCATTGTCATCTCCAGGGATATACTCTGGGGCATAAATCAGCACAGTAAAACAAAAGATCTTCGAAAGGGCAACATTCCATCAAGCTTTACACTGGTTGAGAGGCAATGTAGGAGAAAAGAACGCTCTACGATTCATAACGTTCTTTCAATATTATTGTAGTTACCTCGCTTTCAGGTACAAGAGTCATCTGTGCATAGACTTCATCCGTTTCTTTTTCAGCCTGCAATGTCTCAAAATTGTAAATATACTAACTACAGCGGTTGCTTTGAACCACATGAACTATCCACAATCTGAAAACAAACTAAAAAATTACAGCTGGGAAACCTCTAGATATGGTGACTTCACAAAAAGCAAACATTAGGTTCGTGATTATTTTTCTCACCGCTAAAATAACAACTTGATCCGCGTCAAATAGCGATTACAATCTAGTACCGGGGTCATACACTTGAATATGGGGCAATCATCGAATCATGCTGATCAATAAAACAGATAACTACCATATGGTCGGTTTCAGGAGAATCTCAAGGCTCACAAGGACTGGTAAATGTATGGTCGCAACAAGGTGGTGCTGACAATATACCTATCACACTACATTCCAGCGTGAAGAGCAATGGGGATAGGTTAGACTCACACTTAGCGTCATGTTCAGCACCCGACAGAGAATTTCTGATGGCAGATTGTGATGAGGCACTTGTAGATCCACTTCTTGATTTGTGCATGCAGCAACCTGTTAACAAAAGATAGCGCCAGCACATTTTCTGTGAATCAGCTTTTCTTTACTAAGAAGATCAATTTAACTAGGAAATTATTTTTAGTACAAAACACAATTATGGAATAATAAAACGTGTAGAAACATTAATGCTCTTGACGGTTAAATAACCCGTTTCCTGCTTTGAACAAAACATAACCTGGACCAGAATCAACTTCAAAATACTGAAGGAAACAAAGAGAAGAGGAAGATTACAATAAAGTAAAAAAGGGAAGGCAATGGAAACAGAAAACAACTTCACATAAGGTACAACTAATCTTGAAAGCAACGATATGCTCAAGAAGAAGATTGTTAAAACCGGCAAATTTACAGGACACAATGAAATAAGTATAATCACTAAAGCACTTATAGGATTGACAGTCTTGCCTATCCCATAAAGAAAATTACCTGTTCAATATGTCCTTGAGGAATATAAACGACCCGGCTTCCAATAGATGGAAGTGAGACAAGAGAACCAGCACACGCATGCCATAGCTGAGCATAGAGAGGTTCGACTAATCCTGTGAAAGGAAAAAGCATTTGTTAGCAACCATCTCAAATGACCTTATATTTCGAAAAGAATCCACATCGAAAAAGATCTTCGTGTCTTCGTTACTGACAATCTCCTGCTAGAGTTGCCCGAGTACTTAAAAAACGAAACCATGTAACTCAAAAACATCTATTGATCGCAAACAATTTCATGATTAAAGCTTCAATCGAACCTCCTGCAGTGGCTTTTGCCGAGCTAAACGATGTTGATCTTTGAGGTATGGATCGGCCAACATAGCGAGAAAAAGCTCCGGTTGTATCGACAATGTGAGATTGCTGATTTGTAGCCGAAGCGTTGCCAGATCCAAAATGCAGGCTACAGGTAGTTGCTTCGATATGATTTTCCGTCATTGTAAACTAACTTGAAAGCGCTGGTTGTTTCTATTTCTACACTTCTCCTTGTTCAGATCATAAGCGTGAGTCAACCTCTCTTGAGAAGCTTAACCTTGACCTACACTGTGGAATCCGAGATAAAGATCTTGCCCCATGAAAGATTTACTCCTCGTTCTGAACAAGTGTCCAAGATAACCTAACGATGAATAAAGAGACCGTTTCCTTGGCGAAATGTATTTAACTGAAATGACTTTTCACTGAAATACTTTTATTATGCATTGCTATACTACTATGCATACTTTTAGATAAACACACACACCCCGCTGTAACCCCAATACTAGTCTAGTTTAACTTCCTTAAGTGTATGACATAGAAACCTGCCAAAACAAAACTTCTATCAGTAATTTAGTAGTCTGCAAGTTGAAATTTCATTATTCTTTCAAAATGATGTACGTCTACCTATATAAAGAAAGAACGTAGCAGTAGATTTTATATCTGAAATTCTCTCACGCGCAACTTTCTTAATCCATCACCTAAGCGAAAGTTAAGACTAGCAATCCGACTATCTGTAGGGAGTTTCGACACAGTACTCAAATGACAAATTAACCATGAGGATTTAGAATGGCACGACGAAAATACTCCATAAAAGAATTGAAACTGTAGTCGTATGGACGCTTACTTATTTCGAGACTTTCAATCGCACTATCTTACCATTTTGTAATTCGAGGCCAAAGATTACAATAATAGATGAGGAACGGTGACCTATAAAGCAAACGATTTAACACTAATAGATGAGGAATGGTGACCTATAAGGCTACAGTTTATCCAGTTTAGCAATTGCAGACAATTGAAATGAAAAAACATTCTCGTCCATAGGTAGTGCTTAATGATCAAGAAGTTTGTAGGTTGTAAAACTCCGTCTAGGAGAACACGTATCGCTTTCTATACCCGATAGCCAGCCACGAGTCTAGGGTATTTGTACGTGAGATACCTGACTTTCTGTAATGGAATAGAAGGGTATTAACAAGATATGTTTAAAGCATCCTTACGATGACTACTTTGATGGTAAGACAGTGGCTCACTAGATCAGATGTGCCCGAAACTGAAAGATCTTGATCTATGCCCGAGTGCCATACAATCTGCACACCTTAGCAAAAATACCTACCATTATATCCACACGCTGCAACACAAGTCACTGCTTCCTTCATCAACCAGCCAAATACCGAACAAACCAAGTCACGGCTGTGTACATAAAGCTGATATGTACTATGCCATGCGCCCATGCATCATCTGAAGCCTCCAGGTCGGGGTGAATGAACCTCAAACTCAAACCTCTACAAACCGAGTTTCTTGATCAAACCTCGACCATACGATGAGCTTTCAAAGTACAGAAACAAGGCAGAAATGTCCAAAAACCTCATACTGATCAGAGCATTGAATTGATCCAACAACAACCTCTGCAAATCCTCTAAATGCACAAGATCATCCAAACCTTCCGAACAATTCACCACAACAGTTCGGATCGTCTTCTTGCGCTCCTTTCCTGGGCTTCACATGCTCTATTCGCAAATCAGTCTTCACTTTTTTTTTCTGTCCCCATTAACTTTTTTGTAGTTCTTTTTTCTCTCTAATTTTTGTGTGTGTGTGTCTTTCTTGCTTTCATGCTTTGTTTGCTTGGCGTCTAAAGTAGACGGTGGAGGATCCCGGCCGACGCCCGGCAGCACCTTCCGACTGTCGCTCGAGGTCCAGCCATCCCGACACACGAAGCAGCCCCCCGAACTTCAATTACCCTGGGTCCCAAGGGCCAAGGACCGTGGGCCAACTCCCTGGGCTGACGGGTCGAACGAGGAAGTGGCCCCGTCCCTTAAGGCCCGCTGGCCCTGGGCCTTCGGGAATCGGGCCTGGCCCTTGCAAGCTCTTCTTCATGTGGCCTGGCCTGGCTTGGCCTCGGGAGTCGTGACTCCGGTTTGCGGGACCCCTTATTAACGGGCGATTAGCGATGTGCCATTCCGGGGTGTCAGGATCGGCGGCCGGCGTACAGGTTGCCAAGGACGGCGCGCGCATCAATGAGAGGAGCGCGCAGTTTGGGGCTAGCCCTTAGCACTTAGGTCCTAGGACAGGCATTCCAGGCCAATGCACGTCAAAGGGCATATTAGGCAAGGTGCAAGTCGAGGGCCTATTGCCCTCCAAAGAAAGCCAAAATGCTCCCTATTCAAATCCAACTTACAATTCCCCTTTCAGAGCCCTCGGCAAATCTGTTTTGAGGAACCTGCATTTTGTAAAGATTCTCAGTTTTTTAAGACTATTATTGCTCATAAAAGGCCTACATAAAAGAATCGTTAACATTTTTATGATATTGGTTTTTGAGAAATAATCCAAGTTCCATTGCTATACTTTGTTGATTTTCTTGAGCAATGCCCCCAAAGTTAATCTAAACACTCAGATGTCGTATCGAAGAATCTTTTTTTAAAGGAAATTGTTTGTTCGCGAAATTTGTGCATCCCTTTTTTTTTGTCTAATTTTTTACGTGCACTTTTTGGATGTGAGAAGAAGGTTAAAAAATAAAAAATATTTTGATGCCAAGGAGAATCTGCCTCCTTGATTGTTTCACTGTGGGAAAGGCCTATAATTTTAGATTGAAAGGTACACTCGAAACATATGTTTACAGAAGGTGCATGTCTCGGACGTCACTAGAACGGCCTGGGAGCCTCGTATTAAGGAGCATAGTGGGTTTTAACGGTTGGTGCTAGTTTTTCTTTTTTTTTTTAATTTGGCTGTCCAAAGTGGTGGCGCTCCAAGCAACCAAAACTATATGCCATATACACCATTTTATAGGTAAAGGTCTTCAAAAAAATGAGTTGTTCAATAAAATGCAACATTTTCCGAGCACTGGATTTCCAGTCTTCAAGGCTCAAGCCCCATCGGCCTTTCCCAGTGTCTTATAATTCCCGATTGATAGGTACACCCAAAACACACGTCACAGGAGAATGGAAAATATCTGAATACCTTTCAATCTGAAAGGCAATCGTGCACGTCAAATTTCCAACCGCGAAGGAACCCCCCAACCTAATTCAATCGCCAGGGGGTCCCTGGGCTCGGCGGGACGGGGGGAGTGAGACTCCTCGCACGCGCCCACTGCATTTTGCTTCTGTCTCTGTGTGTGCGCTCTGTGCGGCGTACCGCGCGTTACCCTACCCGCCGGCCTGCCTGCCCCCGGCGGCGTTCTCTTTTCCGGCGGAAGCACATACCCCCAAAATTCCTCCTGGCTGGCCACCTCATGCTCAAGGGCGTGGCTGGGCCCTCCGGGTCCCTCAGCCCCCGTCCTCGGCCGTCACTGGTCACCCGTGCCGCTGGCCCAGAGCAGATGACCTTTACAACACGCCCAATCCCTCATCGGCGCGCGGCGCGCAGAGCCACCCGCCCTCGGGTCACTGGCCATCGCGGATATACATTGTGAGGAGATGGGCAATGGGCATGTGACCAGCTAGGGAGGGGCCTGCTACTCGTAAAGCGAGCCCGCATGTCGGAACAAGGCCCCTAAAACAAATCTCATGTCCACCCTAATTACTATCTTACTAAGATTCGGAAAATCCATATGAATTTAGTGCAAATAAAAGCCGCCTTAGCCTTTTCTTGAAAATGAGTTCTTTGATTTAATAACTCCAAGAGGCCTCAACCCCTTTTTTTAGCCTTGGAGTTGTTGTTAACTTATTCTTTGTCTTGGGCACTGAGCTCACCCCTAAAACTTTAAATTCACAACAATAACAAACACACAACCCCATTGGGTCACTTTCACCACTTAAAACCTCGATGTTTTCTCGTATTTTAAAATATTTTTGCCTACTTATGGAGTGTAATAGCATGTCATCTATCATTTTCGCCTACTTATGGAGTGTAATAACATGTCGTCATGACATTCTGCCACGTAAAGCGCATGGGCTTTTACCGAATCAACAACCACCTATCACTTCGATTTATGATGAACAACTAAAATTAACATGACATCAATAAATGTTAGAGCTTTGCAGAGTCTTTTCAAACACCGAAAGCTCGAGTCTAGGCCTTCCAAGATTCTTAAAATTGTTCCCTAAATTTAAGTGCAGTTTTTTTTGAGGATTTTAAGATCCACAAAAATCTTCTTGTTGACACAATGACCCTAAAGGCTCAAACCATACATGGAAGTAAAATTTTAAATTATTAATGAACATCATACTTTTTCTAACATGAGGTAAGATTTATCGATAGATTCAAAACTGGGAGCAATTTTAATTGATGGAAAGTCTTGACCCTCGACAATTTGACAATTCAAGAATCTAGGCCCTAAAACTTCACACTACAATACAGTGCCCCAAACATCCATTTCAAGCATTGAATGTATTGACAAGATCTACGATCTTAGTTTCAACTTTCATGCCCTAAATCAATGGGAGACAGGGGGTTCAATTTTGATAAATAATGCCAATAAAATATCAAAAGCATAGAGAGAGGGCAATAATTCAAGTATATATATTTTTGGCTCTTGATAATTCAAGTATATTTGATAAGATCCTTCCAAAAAAAAAGTGTCGCATGTTGGCTCCAAATAGGCCTATTATCTATTCTCGAAGCCAAACACATTCTTGATGTTGTCCCACCACATATGTCGAGTGATGCCACCATTGCATTCTCCACATTCAACAAAAATCTACATAGATTATACTTGTTAAAATATTCAACCATGCATTGTGGTATGAAACATCAACAATATAGCAAATTTTGAAGTTTATTGGCCTTACCAACCCTCTCTATGTACTCATCATAGTCCAAGGTTCGACTCAGGGTATAGCTGTATTTGTTCCTCAAAGCCACTTTGACAAGGTCATCGTAAATAATTCTACATTGTTGCAACCATTAAGTGGCCACTATGTACATAAAACTATTAGCCTTTTTTATGCTCAAATAATACTTTGTAGCTCCTCACCACCATCACAAATGATATGTGGGGCATGTAAGGTTTGGTACGACAACACTAGTCTAGATACATGTGGTAGAGCCATGAAAATTAATTTTGTCCGTGATGCAAATTGCTCGTTGTTGTTACATGGGATCAAGTATATGTAGGAACCCCCTTTTGGAAATACATACAATGCATTCAAAGGTATGCTTGAGTAGAATAAATCTTGGTTTTTGGGCCTTAGGCCTCTTGGTCTCTTGTTGCATATTAAGAATCTTCTTTGGGTTTATTTCCAAATTATAGAGTAATAAAAGGATGGAGACATAAGCTAGCTAGACAAAAAGAAACTTATTGCTTGTCTTAAGCTTTTTATTTTTTATTATTGAGGGAAAATGTTTTATTATGAGTTCGTGACATAATGGGGAGTTGTTGTCTTGAAGTGAGTAGACTAGATGTTTCTAGTATTAAAGTTGAAGTCATATCATGCATATAGTAAAGTTGCAAAGCCTATGCATCCAATGTGAAATGCAACATGTTGCAAGCATTTGACATTATTAGGCTTAATCACCAAGCTATGGGCAATACAAAATTTGCTACACACCATCAAAGGTAGCAAAGTTGTATCCATAATGACCTCAAAGTAAGCCTTTTATATAATCAACAATGATGCAATTGAAATATTCATGGTGCTAGGCTTTTATATGCTCATTAGTATTATTCAAACAATAATATAAAGACCTCCTCACCTTGGCCAAGGTTCTTATTAATGCATGATCTTGAAAAGTACACACAAAATGTTGTACATACTTAAGTCATGTATTACATTGAATAATAATAATTTGTGTATGTGCAACTTTGAAATTTAATGACTTGTGGCATATTACATGCTTTCTTTTCCTAATGCTTATAGCACTTAATAACATAAAGTCTTCAGATATACCTTCATTGATAGTTCTTATATGCTAGAGTTATATCCTTGTCTATCCATCTAGACTCAATCCATTGACAACTTGACACATTTCCATTATTGTATCTTCTATGATAGGTTGACAAGTGCTACAAGAATTTGGCATCATACTAGCATGATTATGTAAGTATAACCTACATGCTTCAAAATATGTATGTAAATCTTGAATAGCCCCAAAGTGGTCTATTAATCTTAATACTTGAAGGTGGATCCCTCTATATAGACCCCTCAAAGCTACTGTACAAAAATAACTAGAGATTAATGAGTTAACAATGTTGTTAAGTTTTGTAAGATTTTGAATTTATTATAACTAGCAAATTGTAAAAATTGTATCTATTGGCTCATTTGCATAGTAAGGCCACTATTTGACCCATAGGGATGGTGAATGCCATGTGCCCAATCCACATGAATCCATTCAAAGCTGATGCCTATGACGATTTGTGCACCTTTTGATTCAATGCTAATTGATGGATAATGTGATTGGATTTGTATCTTTTGTGTTATCAACAAGAATGTTTAATGTACCTTGTAATTTCTAGCATGATTATTTGAATTTTGCTATGATCTTGAGTTAGGAACATGACACTTGTGGTTTCAAAGACTTAGATCCAATTCAAATCAATGATTAGCATAAGTTCAATAAATTGATTCATGCAAGTAGAGAAAAATCATTCATGTTTGTTTGTTTTGCTCTATTTTCTTGTCATCATGTGATCACATTTTAATTCGTTTTTTGTAATAGCTTGTTGTTTCTTGTCATCTATGATCACATTTTTGTCCATTTGTAGTGAGAATAGTTTTTATTATAGTGAGAGTAGTTATTTTAGATCAAAAAAATAAAATTTAAGTAAGTGATTTCATATTCGACAAAATTGAAGTATTTATTGCTCAGATTTTAAGACAAAAAATAGAATTCCCATTAACTCTACTCAAAGCTTTTTTCGAAGATTTATATAAAAACTAATTCATAAGAAAAATTCTCTAAATTTTTTGGTGTTTAAAAATAGACGCATTATGTTGATTGTCTGGTGTAAGAAGTTGGAATAGCTTGCACTAAGATCTAATTGAAATCTTGAGCATCAGAATCTTTCGGACAATAGATCCAAACAAAATAAATAAATAAAAATTCATGATTTAAAAAGGTGTACTTGTTGTTTTCATATGTGTGAAGGCAAGGTGTTTGTTGTGAGATGTGAAATTTTGCAATAACTATTCAGATCTCTAAAGTCACGTAAATAATGTGTTCTCAATCATGACTAGACCAAAAACAACACATAAACAGATCAATTCAAGACATTTGCCACACCATTGCTCTTAAAAAACCAAATTTCATGGGACAATCATAATTCATGTAGATAGTATGAGAAATTTAAACTCATCACACCCATTGTTTGAAGGCGATCAAATAGAAATTGAAAATTTTATTTTAGCATGACGTTCATAACTTTAGCTAGCCTAAAATCCAAAACTTTGCAATTTTTTTTCAAACAAAAGCAACAATTGATAATGTAAATCATTGCACATGAAAAGTTTGATGCGAGTAACATTGGAACTTTTCACACTAGAACTTTTGTACATTGAAAAAACACTAGAATAAAATATTCTTATCTCAGTATCCAAACAAAAAGTTATGTTCTAGGGCTATAGCAACCCATTGGCAAGATCAAACAAAAAACAAAGATTTTTTTTTTTTAGATATAAGAGAAGTATTTTGACATTGGTACCAAATTCAATTCTTTTAATCTAGAATCTATCAAAGAATATGGACAAGACTAATTGTGAAAAATGAAGTTTTTGTCATATAACAATAAAAAAGATTGCACAAACCCTGGAGTTTGCACATCAAGGTGATGCACCTCTTGGAACTCTAAATTCCAATGCTAGTCATCAATGATTGTTACTTGGCAAATAATTCACTATTTTTTGATCTTGATCACTTGAACACAAAGATGAGTTCAAATTAGCATATGGCTTCAATCAAATTTGTGAACAATTGTGGACAATGTTATTGCAACATTGCCATCAAGATCAATGGTCCATTATTGTTGGGCCATATCGATTCATTTTTTGATATTTTGAAAGCGTCTTTTCCCTAAAACTCTTCAACTTCAAGTTTATGAAGGGCTCAAAGTCTGAAGTTGTTTGAAAGGCACATTCTCATTGCTATGAAGGTACAACTCTAAAATCTCAAAAAAGGCCTAACTAATGCTAGAAGTGGCCTACTTTGACCATCCTTGGGTCATTTGACTCCAAATTTGAAAGAAAATATATCGTATCATAGTACAAACAGGAATTGTGGATATCAATTTTATCTCAAAGTAGAGAATTATTGAATTTTAGGTCAATTATTAAGAAGTCATCATCGAATGTGATGATTTGTGCAAAAGTTGTACTATTTTGGCAAAAAATGGTTGATTTATTGACTGTAAAGTACCAGTAAAACCTAAGAAAAAGGGGAGAACACTTTAAAAATCAATGATTGTGAAAGTCAACTATGAGGGCATTTTAACAGCATAGTTCAACATAGTTGATCACAAGTATGGAATTGCAAAGAATGAGCATGAAAATGGAGAAATTCACAAGGGAGTAAATTGGATGCAAAGAATTTTTCAATGTAAAAAATCGAAATGAAATTTTTTCTTGTGATAGTAAATTGCAGTTGGTCACAAAATGAGGCCCAATTAAGAGGGAAAAAATCTTGTCAATGAGAGGCAAATATAGTTTGATTGAAAAGCTTGTTACGTGATGTGCATTATTGATATGTTCACTATGTATATGTACATAAACACATAAATATCAACAAATATACATACATTTGATACCCTACATTAGTGCCACAACATCATTAATGAAAGCATGGAATACACTTTAGGGGGTGTTTAAAGTGATGTCATTAACTAGGTTGCTATGTTTAGGCAAGAACTTCATACAATCAAAAGGCATGATGGTGAATCAAAGAGATGTGGGATATACTTATCAACAGATTTCAGACCAAATCCTGCAATTAGATAATGCATCTAGAAGATTAACTTATCTATCTGAGATGGGATGGCAAAGATCTTACTAGCTTCATCAGAAAAATGAAGAACTTGCTCATGTCATTACACAATGCCGGAATAGAGCACACAGTTTCACAATTTGTTTCATTCCTTACCAAGATCGTTCCAGACTACTCAGACCCTATTTGCTAAAGATCTCGCTAGAGATCAAGGAAGAAGTCAAAGCTAGAGAGCACTATGACGACAAAAATGAATTTGATCAAGCTCTCTACAACAACAGAGACCATTTGAAGAAGAAGACTTATCCTAAGAGAGAGTCGACAAGAAGGCAATACTGAAGTCAACAAAAAGAGGGAGATCAGAAAGGAAGATGGAAAAGAAGCATCAAGGTAAAATGACAAGAAGACATGCGTCAGATGCAAGCGTGAAGGCCACACGGTGGACAAATCTTGGCTGAATCCAAAGATCGAGTGCATACATTGTCAGAAGAAGGGTCATACAGCCATGGATTGCTATCAAAATCCAAAAACAAGAAGAAAAAAGACAGAAAAGAGAGCTCCAACAACACATCATACGTAGAGGAACCAGAATCCTCGAAGATGGCTTAAGAGAGAGCTAACAAAAACTCAATTGCTTATATGTGTACAGATGTTTGTGCTACATCGACAACCGATGTTCAAGAAGTAGTTCTTGACTCAAGAGCTATGTCACATTTTGTCATAACAAGGCAGATCATAGTTGACTTTCGACAAACTGATTCCTCCAAGTATATAATCTTGGGAGATGGATGAAGACACGAAGTGAACGAAACTGGAGTGTTGTGGCTCAAAATGAATGGCAGAGATAGAATATTCGATGATGTTTTGTACGTGCCTACATTGCATAAGGATCTACTATCAATCGCAAGAATAGCAGATGTAGGCATGTGTGTGACGTTTACAAATGAAACATGCAACGTAGTTGATGCCATCACCAGTACACTCATCACTCAAGGAAGACGTAAAGGCAATCTGTATCACTTGAAGGTACACCTACCATCGACAGAGCAAGCTCATCAAGAACATGAGTCGATGGATGTTCTATGACATAGGAGGTTATATCACATGAATCCAATGGCATTATACAAAGCAAGCCATCATGGTGCATTCACAAGAGTGAACATCAAAGATGCAAATATGAGATCCTGTGATGCATGCAACAAAGAGAAGATGTCACATACACCCTTCAATAGGGATTCCTTCAGAGCGACAGAGCTCCTAGAACTGATACACTCTAACATTTGTGGACCTTTTGACGTGCTCTCTGTAGGAGGATCGAGATATTACATCACTTTCATCGATGATTTCAGTAAGTTTGTTGTCATCTACGTCATCCACAACAAGTCTGAAGCTCTCGACAAGTCTAAAGAGTACGTAAATTGGGCTGAGAAGTGGACAGAGAAGAAAGTCAAGCAGATCAGGACCGACAGAGGTGGAGAATACACCTCCAACCGCTTTGTTGATTTTTGCAGTAGTAGAGGCATCCTTCATAGGAGGACTGCAACCTACACACCACAATACAATGGTGTAGCTGAGAGGAAGAATAGAACTCTCATGGAAGCAACAAGATGCATGATGGCCTATTCAAAGGCATCAAGATCACTATTGGATGAAGCAGTAGCTACAGCCACCTACCTACAAAATAGGATAGACAAATCAGACGTTCATCGTACTACCCCAGATGAGGTATGGTGGAGAAACAAGCCGAATCTGGCTCATGTTCGAATCTTCGGATGTGTAGCATATGCACACATTCTAGACAAGATCCGCAAGAAGCTGGATGACAAAGTTGAGACATAATACCTTCTGGGATGTGACATTGTGGTGACCTAGTTTCAACAATTTGTTAATGATTTCGGTTTTTTATCGCTAAATCTTAAGCCTTTGCTTTGCCGTTGTGTATAGCCTAATCATAAGTTGCATTCAGTGGGGTACGACTACAATTTGTTCTGTGGCATTAAGGCAGTCCTTTTACTACTTATGAATTTGGCATATGGCTGTGCCTAGCCGTTGCTCTTTCAAGCTATAAAAGTCATTGGTTTAAGAAGGCACGAACCTTCGTCAAGTTGTTGTTAAGGTTATAGTCATATTCTAAAGCCCAGTCGGCATTCTCGCATTATTCGGCTTTGTGAGAGAGTCAAGTTTCAATGGCAGTTTTAGCAGCTGACTATAAACCGCCATCTTCGCATTTCCTAAGGGCAAACTGCTATTTTCAAAGGCAAGGCACTACAGATCTGAAGAGCCATTGTTGCACATTTCACACTATTTGGGATTTTCGGAGCCTCGTTCATTCTTTAGTGCCTACGTCGGAGCACCTCCATGCAGCCAGAGCCTCCCACCTTCGCATTTTTCGGGATTTTCTACCTTCCGACGCCTTCGCATTTCCTCAAGGACAGCTGTCGCACTTCTTAAAGGCAGCTTCACACTTCTTCAAGGGAAACCTTCGCACTTCTTCTCTCTCTCTCTCTCTTCGCATTTTCTCAGGGCAACAAAGAGGGTCTTCTCCATGTAAGTTAGAAGGCGGCAAGCCACAAATGCACCTCCAGCCATCTCGGGCATCAGTCGTAGGGTTTTCTAGTAAGACCAGCGAAGGCAACGCTCTCTTCCTCTCATGCAGGTCAGTAGGCAGTTTTCTTCTAGGACAACAACTGAGCAGACAGTTCTGGCAGTTCTACGATAGCCATTCGACCTCCAACGATAGTCTAGAAGGCTGTGGCAGACTTCTATTGGCTCTTCACACACTTTCACGAAATTGTTTTGCAGATTCAAAGACAGTTTGCAGATGGCTAGCGACCCTTATTCATCCTTCATACGACTGTTTTCCTTGCACAAGGCAGCGACCTTACATTCCAATTGTCGGCTATTTGTTGGCAGCATTCCCATTGGCTCATGGGCAGTCATTTCCAGATGTCAGATATTGATTTGCTCTCCTATTTGCAGCAGTTGCAAAGCCCTCTTCTCTCTTGCACGGATCTCTCTGGCTATATTATGCCAGTCTTATGCCATTGTAATTCATTTAGACACAATGTAGAACAGAGGCTCAGAAGCTCTGTTGATGCTTTAATGTAGATTTACTGCTTTTGCTATTCATCTACAAGATCAGAACCTTTGTGTTCTCAGATTCTTGTATAGAGGTGTAGCAACCCCTCTTCTTTGTAGTGTCTAGACTGTAATGAATATATCTTTGTACTCTACAAATGGTGAATATAGATAATGTAAATCTGAATGTTCTGAATCACACACAACTTGTTTCTACTGTGAATACCTTCTGTGCTTTTCATGGTGATTCATTTTGGTAATAGAAAGTTTATGGCAATGTATTGTTTGTGCCTATACACAGTGTTTGGACTGGGATTGTCTAGTGAAGTGTCTCTAGCCTTCGATCTTGTGATTTGCGCAGATCATAGGATCTAGATTCATGATAAGCTACTGTCAAGATAACGGAAACACTATGTGGCTTTCCCTTTTGCCGAAGTATTCGCTTTCTTGAGTTCACTCCCATTTGAATCTGAAAACCATAATGAAGTATTTTGTATTTTTCTCCTGGGTGTTTTGTTTTCTTTGAAAGGTTGTTCAGGCAGCCCCTTGTTGAAACATCTGTTGATGACCAGATTGCAAACATTTTATATTCCACTCCATTAATTCTTAGTTATTTCTGGTTTTGCACTAATAATGACAGTATTAGCCTTTTTATTGCTCTATAGTAGGAATGATATTAGTTTGTACTACAAATATCTATCAGTTTATTGTTGCTATGCCGCGACATATACCAATTTTGGCGCCGTTGCCGAGGAGCAATGCCAAATAGGATTTTCTATCATTATTCTGATTTTTGTTTGTATTTTTCAGATTCATAGGTTACTGTTCTGGTTCTTCAAGTATTTCAGAAGAGGAACAATGAAATCTGAGTTTCGACCACCCTAACTCGTCATTTCACTTTTGATTTTCTATTTTTGATTTTTGGTAGAGTTCTTAAAGTTCTTACAGTTTGTAAAATGTGTTTAGTTCTTGTTATGTACAGTCTGAAGATTCTGTTGTTATGTCCAATAATCCCTTGGTTTTTTGTAAGCAAATTTTGATTCATGCTTTTCCAAGAGACGGTTCTATTCTATTTTGTTTTGGTTCTCTATTTACAGGATCTTCAGGCAAAAATAAAAGCCTGTTCTAAGGCTTTGGTGATGTCCGAGATGTGCCGATGTTGTCTAAAGACTGTTGCTGACAAATGCTGATCTTTCTATGGTTTGTTCATAGTTAACGACTTGTTGGTGCTGCTGTCCAAAATCACATTATTTAAATGATGCAGAGCCAAGATTTTGAAGCTGATTTTCTATTCTGCATATGCTCATAACTATGTCAAATGGTGCTGACTTTTGGAAGTAATATATGCTGAAGTTTTACTTGATGAAGACTGTACAATCAATGCTTTGGCTTGTCAAAGGCTGCAGACTGTGGCAAGTCAGATTCTCTTCAAAGCTTCGACAAGGTTTCCTATTTTCAGTGTTTGCGAGCCGCTGCACACTTGAGGAGGGCAATATGTGGTGACCTGGTTTCAACAATTTGTTAATGATTTTGGTTTTTTATCGCTAAATCTTAAGCCTTTGCTTTGTCGTTGTGTATAGCCTAATCATAAGTTGCATTAAGTGGGGTACGACTTAAATTTTTTTTGTGGCATTAAGGCAGCCCTTTTACTACTTATGAATTTGGCATATGGCTGTGCCTAGCCGTTGCTCTTTCAAGTTGTAAAAGTCATTGGTTTAAGAAGGCACAAACCTTCGTCAAGCTGTTCTTAAGGTTATAGTCATATTCTAAAGCCCAGTCGACATTCTCGTATTATTCGGCTTTGTGAGAGAGTCAAGTTTCAATGGTAGTTTCAGCGGCTGACTATAAACCGCCATCTTCGCATTTCCTAAGGGCAAACTGCTATTTTCAAAGGCAAGGCACTACAGATGTGAAGGGCCATTGTTGCACATTTTGCACTATTCGGGATTTTCAGAGCCTCGTTCATTCTTTAGTGCCTACCTCGGAGCACCTCCACGCAGCCAGAGCCTCCCACCTTTGCATTTTTCGGGATTTTCTACCTTCTGACACCTTCGCATTTCTATTACTATTTTTTTCTACAGTGGTATCAGAGCGTACAAGTTTAGTTGATACAATGATATCAGAACGAATCAAAGTCGATACAGTGGTATCTTCGCACCCCTCTCAGAATTCTTCATACATCCATCAACAAGCCACTATCTGGAGGTTATTTAGAATAGAAGATGTCGTCAATCAACAATATTCAAGCTAAGATCACTACAATCTTGGATCCAGAAGGTTCAAACTACTTGATTTGGAGATTAAAGACTTCACTCTTATTGAAGGACAAAGGTCTATGGAAATGGATAGAACCAATAGAGGAGAAGCCAGTAGCTACTCCTAGAAAAGAACTTCGAGAATGGAGTTTAAAAAATGACAAAGCTATAGCAATTCTTGCCTCTTCAGTGCATGACAATATAATGCTAGATCCTACATCAATTTTGAAAGCAAAAGATTTATGGAAAGAATTGCAAGCCAAGAATGAGACTCGATCTCGTAATCAGATCATGTTCTTGGAAGACCAATTAACTTACCTACAGTGGGATGGCAAAGACCTAAACACATTCCTGCGAAAGATAAAAGACCTATTTATTTCCTTGTAGAATTCTGGTGCAGAAATACAATTTCTAAGGAAAAATATCCTAGTTATTTTCTTCGAGCCCTACTTAGGTCATTCCACACAACAAGAACCTTATTGGTAAAAGATGCGACAATGACACTCCAAAAGGCAATAGACGGAGTTAAAGAGGAAGTAGAAGCTTGTGAACGCTATGACGACAATGTTGATTCCGAAAATGCTCTATTTACATAGAAGAATAAATCTTCTAAAAAGTCTAAGTTTAAGAGGGAGTCATCTAAAAGGAATGAGTCTAAGACAAATGATCAACAATCTGGAAAACAACAAAAAATTTTTGGTGATAAGAATATATGCAACAGATGCAAAAGGTCAAGTCACACAGAAGATAAGTGTTGGTTAAATCCAAAGATTGAATGCATTCATGTCATAAACGGGGCAGTAGACTGTTATCAAAATCCCAGAAATAAAAAAGAGTAGAATCGAAATGAACCTTCAAATTCAAACTATGTCGAAGACAAGGCTAAATGCTCCAGAGCAGCAAAAGACGGGGCAACAAGGAATTCAGCAGCCTATGTTAGTGCTGATCTATGATGTTCAACAAATTCAATTCGAGAAGTAGTACTTGATTCGGGATCCACCTTACATTTTGTTTCCTCGAAACAAATATTGTCCGAGTACAAGAAGATGAACTATTTGAGATTCATTATACTTGGAGATGGTTCTAAACACGTGGTTGATGGAACTGGTGTATTATGGCTGAACACGAATCAGGGTGACAAGAAACTGGAGGAAGTTCTCTATGTCCCTACTCTTGACAAAGATCTTCTATCCGTAGCTAAGATAGTCGATACAGGCATGTCAATAACCTTCACAAAGAACTCTTGTAAACTATTTGAGAAAGATTTTGATAACCTGGTTGCTAAAGCAATAGAGAAGGAAATTTGTATCACTTGAACATTTGAACTAGAATCGAACAAGAGAATCAAACTCCAGAATCAACATATATATTGTGGCACAAGAGGCTATGTCACATGAACATGGAAGCCTTGTACCAAGCCAACAAAAGTTAGAGAATTGAAGGAGTCAAAATCAAAAGTAGAGATATTCGAACTAACTGTGAATCCTGTCTTAAAGGCAAGATGACTAGAACACCTTTCAGTAAGGATGTTTATAAAGCAACTAAGGTACTTGAAATTGTGCATTCAGATATTTGTGGACCATTCGGAGTATTGTCGTTGGGTGATGCAAAGTAATTCATTACATTTATTGATGACTTCAGCAAGTTTGCTATGGTATACTTTATTCGTACTAAATCTGAAGCTTTCGAGAAATTCGTTGAGTATACGAATTGGGTTGAGAAGCAGACATGCAATAAGTTGAAGTAGATTCACACAGATCGTGGAGGTGAGTACATTTCCAATAAATTCAAGGCTTACTGTACTGTACCACTAAGGAAATATAAGAATTATTTTAGAATATTTTCCCCAAAGGAAAACTATCGGATTTAAAGAATATTCTTCCAACTTGATCTTTAACAAGATTATGAGCTATCCAAACTCTACAATCAATTAGGTAATGAAAGACAACACACTACTACATGCATTAACTCACTTCCAAAGCACATATACATGTGTGAGAAGTGTTCCAAAATAAAAATGCATACGAAGACTGCATCATACACACCTCAACACAATGGAATAGCTGAACGAAGACTTCGTACACTTATGGAAGCTACAAGGTGTATGATGGCTCATGCGAAAGCACCAAAACAGTTGTGGGTAGAAGCAATGGCTACATCAAATTATCTTCAGAATCGTATTCTGAGGTTTCGGATACCGGATAAAACTCTTTATGAGATATGGTGGAAGTCGAAGCCAAATCTAGCACATGTTCGGACATTCGGATGTGCAGTGTATATGCACATACCAGATAAGCTGAGAAAGAAACTCGATGAAAAGATAGAACAAGATTTTCTGGTAGGATTCGGGTTACATTCGTTATATTATCGTGTCTACGTACCCGAATCTGGCAGAATAAAAGTTGTTCGAGATGTTAAATTTGATGAGTCAAAATACATAGCAGACAGTGATCTAGTCGGCTATGAAATTCTCAAAAACTATTATGAACTACCAATGACGACAGAAGTAAAACAAGCAAAAGATGAAAGAGAATTACCAGATTCAGAGGGAGGTCAAGATCGAGTACCTGACAGACTCGAATCACCAGCTCGAATTTCAGCAGACAAGGTCGAATCAGAATCAAACTCGAAACCACCCATGAGAAGATCTAACAGACAACGTAAACCACTAGAAAGGTATGGTCAGGATGTTTTTAATATAGCCATCGATTTTGTGGTTTCTCTGACGAACCTCAAACATTCCAAAAAGCTGTTGATGGACCAGATAAAGATTGCTAGATTCAATCAATGGAGGATGAAATATCATCCATGTATAAGAACAATGTATGGACACTTGCATTTTCTGATGGAAGGAGACCAGTCAAATGCAAGTGGATCTACAAGATCAAAACAGACCATGATGGAGAAAACATCAGATACAAAGCAAGGTTAGTTGCTAAAGGATTTTTACAGAAGTATGGTTCGACTACACTGATACTTTCTCACCGATTGTCAAACATACATCAATTCACTTGTTATTCGCAGTGGCTCATGATCTGAAAATCCATATTGTGGATGAGAAGACTACTTTCTTGCACGCAGAATTGGAAGAAGACTTATTCATGGATCAACCACTTGGTTTTGTAAGCCAAGAATATCCTGAATATGGATGTCACATGAATAAAAGCATTTATGGTCTGAAACAAGTAGTTAGACAATGGTATAGAAAGAAGGATGAAGCACTACGTTCCTTAGGCTTCAAACCTCTATTTGTTGAGTCAAATGTCTATATCAAGCATGTTCAAAATGAAATAATCATTCTAGCTGTTTATGTTGATGACACACTTATCTTCTCAAGAAGAGATAAGTTAATTTCAGATGTCAAAAGAGACATTTCTAAAATATTTGAGATTGCTGACCTAGGAGAAGCAAAAATCTATCTAGGCTTGCAGATCATGAGAGACTTTGAAGGTGGTAAGTTGTATCTTCACCAACAAAAGTACGCTCAGAAGGTCATTGAAGACTTCAACATGCTTGAAAGCAAAGGTGTGCATACTCCCATGATATCTAGAACAATATTGAACAAGGTAGATTGTCCACAAACTCTCAAGGAAGATAAACGAATGGCCAAAACACCCTATCATAGGCTGATTGGATCATTGTTATATCTAGCAGACAACACCATACCTGATATAGCATTTGCAGTATACAGGCTGAGCCAATATAATCAGAACCCAGGATCGTTGCATTGGAAGTTGGCAAAGAGAGTACTACAATATTTCCAGGAAACAAAAGACTATGGACTGTGTTATTCGAAGGAAGCTGGATTTTACATTGAATCTTACAGTGACACAAGCTAGGCATCCATGAAGGATGATATCAAAAGCCTTTTGGGAGGTTGTACTCTAGCATTTGGCGCATCCATACTCTGGATAAGCAAGAAGCAAACATCAGTAGCTCAATCTTCATGTGAAGCGGAATATGTAGCAGCAGCCAAGATGGCAAACGAGCTAATCTGGGTTAAACAAATGTTGGAAGGATTTGATAAATCTATCTCTGAACCTTATGTCTTGTTAATGGATAATACTTCAACAGTCTATCTTACAAAAGATCCTGTATTTCATTAAAAAATGAAGCACATAGCTATCAAGTATTATGTGATTCGGGACTTAGTCGAGAAGAAGATACTGAAGGCAGTCTTCATACCCACATAAGAAATGACAGCTGATATCTTTACGAAGCCACTCAGTAAAGCTTTGTTAGAGAAGCAGCGAAGAAGATTGGGATTAATCCAACTGCCCACTTTGAGAGGGAGCTGTAGAACACCTGATCAGATAGATCTCGATTCTACTAATAAAGTGCACAATTTACTTGACCAAGGATGAGAAAGAAACAAACGCGAACTGAAACATTTCTATTCGTGATCAACCTCGAAGGATTCACAAAAATTGTCTTGCAGTCAACTCGAAAGATTCGTGAAACAATATCTTGTAGAAGCTCATGGCTTTCTTATTGAAGCTCGAAAGATTCGCGAATAGAATCTTGTTGCGAAATCTTTTGGATTCTTTTTCAAGCTCACCTGTCGCAAAACTATCATGAACAATTTGCAAAATATTCTGAATTTCTTCTTCAAGCTCAAAGTTGTCATCTGTCGCGAACAATTTGCGAAAGACAAAAATGTCATGAAAAGACAAGTGTCACGAACAATTTGCGAAACACGATGTTGAGTGAACGATAGTTCGACGACGAGCAGCCGCCCGGCATGCAGCCCGTACGCAGGCCACCTGCCACACACAACAACTCTGCAGTTGACAAAGGCAAGACACTTGACAAAGGAAAAGTCATCAAAGTACCAGCTCAATCTCCTAGGAGATCCATGAGAGAAATAAGAGCACCAGTCAGATTTGTGCCTTTGATAGTTCAGCTTCTACGACAGAAGGGTTTCGTGGATTTGGTGGTGAACCACAAACTTATGAAGAAGCTATTGACGGCCCCGACAAGGACAGATGGATAAAACCAATGGAGGAGGAAATGCGCTCCATTCAAGCAAACAAGGTCTGGACTCTTGAACCAGTATCAGCTGACAGAAAGACTGTCAAATGCAAATGGAACTACAAATTCAAGTATGGACCAGATGGCAATGTATCGAGATACAAAGCCAAACTAGTTGCAAAAGGCTTCTCACAGAAGTATGGCATCAACTATACTGAAACCCTTTCTCCTGTTGTGAATCACACATCTATATGCATATTGTTTGCATATGAAGCTGCCTACAGTCTGAAGATTCACATTGTAGATGAGAAGACAACATTCCTACATGGAGAGCTAAAAGAAGATGTACATGGACAAGACGCCAGGTTTTATCTACAAGTCATTTGTTGACTATGCCTGCAAATTGCATAGAAGCATCTATGGACTGAAATAGTCTACTAGGCAGTTGTACAAGAAAAAAGATCAAGCACTCTGATCCTTAGGCTTCCAGCCTTTAATGGTCGATTATAATGTCTATGTGAAGATCATAGATGGAGAGATCATCATCACCACTGTCTATGTGAGACGACACACTGATTTTGTCAAGGCAAGACAATATGGTTGGACAGGTGAAGGTATCTATTTTGAAGCACTTTGAAATTTCGGACCTGGGAGAAGCAAAGTGCTACCTAGGCTTGCAGATCGACGGAGATCTTGAAGGTGGGAAATTATATCTACACCAGTCAAGATACGCCTAGAAAATCACTGATGATTTCGACGTGACAGGTTGCAAAAGAGTGAATACGCCAATGGTTCCTGGCACATTGCTGACAAATGAAGACTGTCCCAAAGACAATGCGTGATTCAAGGTTGAATCCTATAGTGAGGCAAGCTGGGCATCCCTGAAGGATGATAGTAAAAGCATCTCAGGAGGATGCATTATAGCAGCCGATGTAGTTGTTATTTGGATCAAAAGTAGACCATAACTGCCCAATCATCGTGTGAGATAGAATATGTAGCTGCAGCCAAAATGGCTAATGAGCTAACATGGCTCAGACAGTTCCTAGATGGACTGGGAGAAAACATCAACGAGCCATTGATCCTACACATGTACAACACATGTGCAATACATCTGACAAAGGATCCAGTGTTTCAATCCAGAACGAAACACATTGCTATAAGGTATCATTTGATCAGAGATCTGGTTGAGAGAAACAAGCTAAAGACCATTTTCGTTTCAACCAAGCATATGGTGGCCGACATATTCACAAAGCCCTTGGATAAGACTATGTTTGAAAGGTGAAGGACAAGCTTGAGAATCAGGAAAATACCCGCTTTAAGAGGGAGCTGAAGAGACCTTAAGTTTCTTTTTTAAAGCTTTAGGACTTCTCCTTGCATTTTAGACTAATGCATGTTTTGAACTAGATTTTAGCACAGTTTGCATATTTGAACCGTTTGTCGCACAATTTGCATAATCCCGAAAAGCCAACACTTAGCTTATTTTCATCTTAGTATCAGTTTTGTGAAGACCCTTGCATTATTCGCATTTTTTGCGACTCAACATAAGCCATTAACAAAGCCAAGCACCACGGCTCCGAAGTGACCGACATATCAGAGCATGCCGACACATCAAATAGTCACCAAAACTTGAACAAGAAGTGAGGCTCAACACACATCATCGAGCAAGGCCGAACTATCAGGAACTCAGCTCGACAAGCATGAAAATTTTAATCTTCACGCTCAGTCGTAAAGCGACGTATAGGAGGAAGACATGGTTAACCAATGTTTAGCTTAAACCTTTCTTGTAACAATCAGTAAATTAATCTTGTAATCTCACTTGGCATGATATATGAATTTGGATTCTCTTGAGAAGAGATACACATAGTGACACAATACACAGATGTAACGAGCAGTAGCTAGTTACAAGATACAGAGAATTAGCAGTAGCTAGTCTCATTCGTGAGAGAGAACGCCTCTCTTGCGCTGACGCACTGATCTAAAAAACAGACAGTGCTCAAAATAATTGTTGTTGCATACTTGATTTTGATAATATAGACAAGTTGCAACATTTTGTTCTATCATGTGCAACCTCTGAATGTTTAATGATGCTTGCTTGCTAGTAGTAGATATATTTCCGTTGTCATTAGACATTATCTACTGTTCATAAATCAAATCAAATAAGCAGTCCATAGTTCAAAGGATGTCTGATCGCCAAATGAAGAAGTAGCTTCAACCGGACAGGTCGGCTCCATCTGAGCTTTGCATCACTGAATTGAGATTGCATTCGGTTATCGGGTTCCATCAGGATACTTCTCTCCATATGAAGGAGCACTTGTTTCAAGGCAATAGAGATCTGAATCTACGTCAATATGAAGGCTCAGTAAAGAAAAAAGAGCAGCAAGGAAGTTTCTTCATATCTATCTTTACTCATGTTACTTTAATTTTGATAGAGAAAATGTCATGAATTTGACAATGTCCTTTGATTATGCTAGTATGAACATTGGTTTTCATCCTATATCTCATGATGATGACATAGTGCTCATTACTACTTTGATTGGAGCTTTAAAGAAAAATTCAAAGGCCTCATATTGTGGTCTATTCACTCTTGAATTTCCAAGCAGTGAAGATCTTCATTGGAAGGATAACACAATTTGGAGCTCATTGTTTTGTTGCATGAAGTCAAGATGGTGGCATTTCAAACTTTGGTTTTATGTGCTTCACACCATAGTTGGATTTTTGGAAAACTACTATTTTTCATGTTATTTTGGAGAGGTGACTCTCATTTTTCAGCCTAGGATGTTCAGTCAACAACCAACGCTTGGATCTTGAAGACAATCTTTGTTGAGATCTCACTACATTTGAGAACTTGGAGCTCAAATCAGATTATTTTTATGATGAGTGATCATACTCACTCCACACATCAAGAACCTAGAAATTATGTTTTTTTATTCATGTATTAATAATTGATCCAAGATAGTCTCATCAAGCTAAATTGTGAGGAGTGTTGAGATTTCACAATTCTAGCTTGACTAGTTTGTTGTACTTTTGCCATGTAATGTGATGATGTGGAATTGGCCACATGGATAGATGCTTAGAAAAATTTCACAATATTCATATTCCTCATTCGAGGTCTTGTAGCATCATTTGATGTGAGAACAAAAGGCCATTTTTTCCTTGGAGAGAATATAGGACTAAAAATAGTAATTCATACATTGTTGAGAGATCTGACTCACATGAGATCAACATTAGGGCTGATGGGCCATCTTAGGATTTTGATTCTAGGGTTAGGTCAAATTTGGTTGGGGAAAACCCCTAAACTCTAGATCCAAGTTGCTCATGCATAAAGATCTATGTAAACCTTGAAGTAGTTTGATGTAGAAATCAAGATTTTCAAATTTCCAAGACATTGTTTTGTTGTGGCAAGTTCTAGCATCAATCTATTGTGGATATTGAGCGTGCAATCGTTTGATTGGAAGCTATTTGAAGTGTTTTCGATTTGGAGGTGGATGCACCATCAGATCTGATTTTGATCAGATTCTATGTGCCTAAGATAAGCTAGAATCTAGATCTAGTTTTGTTTCTACTTGCTAGTTTGGATCTAATTCAATGCTTTGTGAAAAAACCATCACTTTGTGATTGATTAGTATAATGATCGCCAAGTGAAGATCTTCAAGAATCATGTCACATGCAAACCAAAAGGACACATGTGGAGCATGAACCACCCAACCAATATGGCAAGGCTAGTCAATACCCTAACCAATCCACCCCCAAGCCACAGTGAAGAATACAAGAGAGGAGAGGAGAAACTGGCTCAAGAAACTGAATTCCCAATCAGGAGATGGGCGAGTTTCCATAGGATATATTCTCTCCAAGAGGAGAAAATATTCTCCTTAGGATCCCCATGCAACCTATATTGAGCTATTGACCTCCTATTGTTGCATTAAAGCAGTCCTTCACCATGCATGTGCTCCTATGTCCAATTATAGGTCTGGGCCCTCATATGATTATTAATTATTTGAAACGATCACGTCTGGAATGATGTAGCATAACTAATAACCGCATACAATTGGAGTGACCGACTATCCATGTCAGAAACTATTCCGATTCCTTTGTATTGGACATGGACATAACGTTCTTCCCCCCTTGAACCACTTCTATCTCTAGAAGTAAAAACCAGGGAAGTTCTACTTTATGCTTTCAACCAGCTCCCATGAATCATCATCCTCAGTCACTAACTATATCACTTGGCAGCCCATAAAGCCTAAATAATCTTTTCGTAAAGATCTGGACTCAATCCGAAGCCTTAGCAGTTGACTTGACTGGTATAAAAGTAGCTAACTGTCAACCTGTCCAACACAACCCAAATAGAATCATTTTGGCACTGGGTCTTTGGAAGTCCAACCACAAAATCCATAGATATACTTTTCCATCATTTCTGAGGGATATCTAGGGGATGTAATAGCCCTCCAGTCTTCAAGCATTCATCTTTGGCTAACTGACAAAGTCTACATTTAATCACATAAGACTCGAAAAATGGCTTGAGTTTCGGCCAATAAAACTCTCTTCTGACCAAGTCCAAAGTCCTGTGTATACCCGGATGACCTGCACAGGGAATGTCATGACACTAATAAAGAATCCTCTTCTTTAACTCATCATCCGCTGGTATACAAATTTTTCCATTTTGAAATAGTAACCCACCTCGGATAGAGAACAGTTTTATAATCTTCTTATCTTTCCTAGAATCCTGAGGCCCCTGTGAGTAAATCTTTATTTCATTCTCATTTTTTCCTATCTTCACCATCTTCTAGATGGGACCAAAATGAGAATCTGATTCACACTTTTCTCTCAATAAAAGATATAGATCAGTGGAAATCTGGGTGAATGAAAGTTCATTTAGTTCACTAATCCGACTTAGCACATCCGCAACTTGGTTAGAGCTGCTCTTGATATATCGGATCTCATGATCAAATTCTTGCATAAGCTCAGTCCAGCGAGCTTTACGGCTCCTCAGATCGTTCTGATTATAAAAGTACTTTAGAGGCTGGTGATCTGTATACACTATAAACGAACTACCATAAAGGTAATGCCTCCAAGTTTTAAGTGCATGTATCACAACAAATAGCTCTTTCTCCTGAACCATGATTTCCATCAAAACTCATGGAGTAAATCCAAATAATGATCTTTAGGCTGAGAGTACACCAAGGATTTGAGAAGCCACCTACTTGAAAGGGAATTCCAACACCTGGAAGAATAAGCAAAGAGATACACCAAAAGAACTACAAAAATCCAAGATCCTCAAGCTCCACCTCATGGTAGATGTGATCCAAGCTCCGATACCACTATAACGATCGCCAAGTGAAGATCTTCAAGTATCTTGTCACATGCAAACCAAAAGGACACCTGTGGAGCATGAATCACTCAACCAGTATGGAGAGGCTAGTCAATACCCTAACCAATCCACCCCCAAGCCACAGTGAAAAATACAAGAGAGCAGAGGAGAAACTGGCTCAAGAAACTGAATTCCCAATGGGGAGATGGGCGAGCTTCCATAGGATATATTCTCTCCAAGAGGAGAGAATATTTCCCTTAGGATCCCCATGCAACCTATATTGAGCTATTGACTTCTATTGTTGCATTAAAGCAGTCCTTCACCATGCATGTGCTCCTATGTCCAATTATAGGTCTGGGCCCTCATATGATCATTAATTACTTGAAACGACCACGTCCGGAATGACGTAGCATAACTAATAACCACATATAGCTGGAGTGACCAGCTATCCACGTTAGGAACTATTCTGATTCCCTTATACAGGACATGGACATAACAATTAGGATCCTAATTGCTCTAATTTTTGTCATTTCAAGTGTTTGTTCACAATGTAGTACTTAAGTACTTTGCATTTCAAGGCATGCTTACTCCAAACAAATGTGATGATAAAACTTTTTGTCTAAGTTTAACATAGATATTGTGCACACAACGAGAAAGAACAATGTTGTTGCACATGCATTAAGCAAACGAGAGCATCTAATGGCAATCGTGGCAACCCATATGACTGGTCTACTCCAGAAAATCAAATAGAAATATGGTGTAGACCCATTGGCTAAGAAATTAATGATAGAATCCAACTAGGCAAAACATGGAAGAATCAAGTGGTTGTTCATCAACAATGTAGATTTTATGTTCTAGATGACATCAATCTAAGAAAAAAAATTCTTGAGAGAACATGTACTCATTGCCAGACACCCAAGGGTGAATCACATGTATGAGATCCTCAAGAGAGGCTTGTATTAGCTAGATATGTGGGCAGATACTAAATTCTACCTACAGGCTTTTCTACATGTTAGCAACAAAGGTGGAATCGTAAGGGCCGACACAACTACTCTAGCCATTGCTAGTGCCAAGATATCCTTCAGAATCAATGAGCATGGACTTCATTGTCTAACTACAACCAAGTTTTTATTCAACTTACATGGTGGTTGACCAATTTTTGAAACAAGCTCACCTTCAGTCAACAAAGAGTTCAATAACAAGAAAAGAAGTGACAAAATTATTTTTCAAATATGTCACCCCTATTATATCACAAAAAAAAATCAACCCTATGGCTTATCAGTTTGTGTTGCCATCAACATTTGATAAACATAATGTGTTTCATTTCTCATTACTCAAAATGTATATATCGGATGAGTGATTTGATTGACAACACGAACTAACTCCATCACCCACC
Source organism: Diphasiastrum complanatum (assembly GCA_029204225.1). NCBI lineage: Eukaryota > Viridiplantae > Streptophyta > Lycopodiopsida > Lycopodiales > Lycopodiaceae > Diphasiastrum > Diphasiastrum complanatum. The sequence continues at coordinate 30,000,983 of CM055103.1, read as the reverse complement.
AATAGCTACTGATGACATAAAAGGATGACTTGTTCGAAAATGAACTAGTAACTCAATGTAGATATCTAGCGACATGGCTATGAGCTCCATTAACTGAGGCTTCTTAGTAGTTTGAAAACAAGCTCAAAGTTGGAGCACCCAAAGATATTTTGTGATTACCTAGCCAAAAACAAATACATTAGTCGTTCTCCCAAATTGGCACATAATGCTTACGCCAGCTTCATGAGCACTCATGTCCATTTTGGAGTTCAAGGAACTCCTTGATATCTTTACCTATTGATAAATCAATTGTAACTTCACACATGTTTTACATTGAACTTTATCCAAACTTCTTGTGTTGCATGCAAATATACCTTCATTTTGTAGTTTTCCAGTGAATAAAACCCACACCATTATAGTTGTTAAGTTTGGCCAGTGAATCAAGCTTGTGCCATATGTCTTGAGTTTTGTTTGATGCTCAGGTTTCTCAAATGAGGAGAGGATGCTGTAAAGCTAGCTCGGGTGCACCAAGTATGCCCCGTAAGACTTAAATAATTGAGACTCCCAAAAGTCCGAGATCAAATTAGGAAGTTAAGAATTGAGCCTCCAACTTATGGTGAGCCATTCAAGTAGTCACAATTCATGAGTTAGCTCTTGAGCTTGAGTCATGGCCTAGTCAGCTCCTGGGACCCATGTCTAGGAGTTAAGCTGATTTTGCAAACTCGGGCAGCTCCCGAGATCCACTCCGAGAGCTAGATTGATTTTGCCAGGATTAATCAACAAAATAAAAAGTAAGCCCACAAAAGTGTGTTTTACTATACAACACTATATTCCAAGATAGAGAGAGCACATAAATCACATCAAAACTATAAGGGGAGTCAGGTAGACTAAAACTTGGGTAGCTCAACCAATGCCAAGAATCAAGTCACCAAGTCTTAGCTACCTCTACTAGCATGAGCCAAACACAATGCCCATCATGTGTTGGTGGCCCCGAGACCAGTTAGTTAATGTATGAATGCAGCCTCTTTCAGGTTAATAAAGTTGACCCTTGAGGATTATCATTTCAACTTTGCCTCCGAGATAGGTCCAAGTGAAAAGACCTTTACTACAATCTTTTTGCATTGTCGACCCCTAAGGGCCTGTATCAATGACCTGTGGCTCCTTCCTATGCCATTAAGTCAATTTGGTGACCACGATGCCTTGGTATTTTACTAGTGACTTTTCTTTGCCTTTGGTTACCTTATGGGCATGGATTCGAAGTTGACCTTTGGGTTGGTTGGAATTTCTATATTCCTAAGTCTAGATGGTTAGGTTGGTTACATTTTCTAAGTTGGCTTCTCAGTGGGTTCATGTTGAATGCATGTTAGACTTAAGTGTGTCTTGGGAGAACCGCTCAAGTCCTAGCACCGTTTGAAGCATCGGTGTTATAGAGGGCTAATAGAAGTTGTTTAATCAATTTAGGATACGATCAATGGCCCCAAGGATTCAAATGTGTTTTGTATTGGGGTACACTTCTAACTTTAATGTATGGACTATTCCCTGTCTTAAGAGTAGTTTGTGTTCACATCAAGGAAGGCTTCCTATTGAACTTGGCTATGAATGTTTGGGCTTCCTAATTTGGGCTTCCAAATGTTTATTGGACTAGTCTAAACACCTAATCTATTTGTGTTTAAGTGAAAAGTCTAATTTAATTCTTGGTCATTTTAGAAAGGAATTTTTACTATATGTCAAGTTTAAACACTATGATATTGTTGGACAAATGGTCAATTTACATGAGAGAAACAATTTTTTTCGTATGATTCTTGCACTTATTTACTATGACATGATCTTGAGTTCAACTTCAAGTTTATCTAGAATGTATATATTTGATTAGAAAAGAATACAAACTCTCATGATAAGTCCCTTTTTTTTTGCATGTCTAGTGATTAGTCACCAATGTAAGAGAAACATTATCATTCATAGCCTCCATCTATCTTTGTCTACTAGAGGGGTGCAAGCTTAATACAAAATTTATGTAGTGTGACAAAGATGAAAACTTGTTTGTTCTTGTTCAAATAGTTTAAAATATATGTTAGCATGAAATCACTTTTACCCTACTCAATCTTACCATGGAATATCATTTGTTTGAATATGCTCATTCGTCATACTTGAGTTTGGTACAAGTCTTACATGTGGCAATGAAGACCCAGCCTCAATTTGTAGTCAAAGTGCATAGGAGGAGGACATGTAGGAGTGTTTGTTCCAAAAACTAAGTGTACATTATGAGTTTTCATCCTTGGCTCATCAATCACATTTTTTTCTACTTTGATGCTTGTAAAGGAGTGGTATTGTCTTCCCTTGTGAGTGTTGTGAATAGTTCTAGTTATTATTCTTGAGCTCCCTATGTGTGTGCCTTAAAAAATTAAGAAAAAAAGGTCTATTGATGTGCCCACAAAATGTGGCATGGTGGTAGACATGTCAAGTTCGACCTTTGTAAATGTGTGGTTTTGACTTCATCTCTTGTAATGTTGTGATTGGTTCTAGTCACTGATCATGCGCAAGGTTGCCAGACAAAGAATCTACTAATTTGTCCACAAAATGTGGCTTTATGGTGGACAACTCTCCTCATCTAGAGGTTGGATATTTTAATCCACCTAGGTATGTCTAAAGGCTTCAACGTCATTTGGGAGGCTTTGTGCCCATAGTAAGTGAGCCATGTACCCATAAGAGGGGGGAATAACTTTTTGGAAATGTCATTTATACATGATATACAAAATGTAAAATAGCTAAACATCTACTTAGTAGAATTAGCTAATGTCACAAGGAAAGTGAGTAACATTTATGTTATGCTTAGTTTCTAGGCATGATAAGATTATGTCTAGATGTTAAATTGTGGGCAAGAACCTTGGCACTTTATATATCAACAAAAGCTAGACATTTGTGTAAGAAAAGCTAAAGACCAATCTTTGATTTTCAATTTAATAGGTTCAAAAAAAAATTTGAACCATGACTTTGCTATTCTACTTGAATGTTTTATAAACCTAAAGGTGTTTTTAATGTACAACATGACCGACATTGATGGTTGCTTGACACGAGAGTATTATTTTGGCAACTTGCCCATGACTAAAATGTCGCATTTCTTGTAATCATAAATTAGTGAAGAAAATGTGCATGTTCCTTCAAATGAGAACAACATATACATAAGTCCTAAGGTATTTGAATGTCTCTTGCACTAATGCTTTAAGAAAGGCATGGTTTGGCCAAGTCAAATCACAATGTAGGTTATGAACCACAATGTCTCAAACTAGGAGCCCATATTGCAAGACAAATGTATTCACCTACTATGAACACCTGCTCTTGAACATGTTTGAACAAGGTCCTTAAATAACAATGATCGTCATGCAAATTTGTCATGAGCTTTCACTCTATAATATGTTTCATAGAAACATGATGCCTGCAAATGGTGCTATTTACATGAAAATGTTGCCTCGACTTTAGTGCTTGGCTTTCTTAGCTTACATAGAAAACAAGCTTGTCAACATTACATTTATAATTATTATGCATGTCTAAGAACAGGTTGTACCTCAAAATAGATAAAATTTTGTACCTATTTACATGAATATTTTGCCTCAACTAAAATGTACTACTTTAGTGCTTGGGTTTACATAGCAAACAAGCCTGTCAAGATGGCATTTATTATTATTATGCATGTCCAAGAACAAGTTGTACCTAAAAATAGATTAATTTGTGCACCTTTTAAAAGGTTTGCTCATTTTTAATGAGTTATAAGTTCTACATCTTGTTTTGTTGTTGCTATTTTTTTTTTCTTAGAGCAAAAATAAAGCTTATGTTCTAAAACACCATACTTGCTTAAATTATATCTCTACGGTTATAATATGTCCACATGTTACATCAGATTTGCATAGTATAATTGTGCTCAAGATTTTTTTAGAATAATGTCATCAAGGAATTGAACAAAGAGAAAACACTCCAAGGGATGAATGTGATTGCTAGTATGGCCATTTAGTATAAGGCCAATTGAAATAAGTAGTTTTACAAACAAAATTGCATGATGAGTTGGGCATGCATGCAAACAAAGGTATGAACTCTTGCAAGCATAACAACACCAACCGCAATTAGGATCGCATAAAGAGTTTGAGAAATGAAAATAATTTGAGAGAAAAAAATTGGCAAGAGCGAAAATTCCATCATAAGGCAATGAAAAAGAGCATAGTTAGAGCTCCAATGAAGTGGTTAAGTGCACAGAAGATAACCTTTTCAAGAGGTAGAAAAATTTTTACATATATCCTATTTGAGGGTAGAAAATATAGATTGATAATACTCCAATTATTAGATGACATACTTAATGCAAAATTTGTTGCAAAGTGCGATGATCTAGTGTCATAAATTAAAAGATTAACCTTGACAATACATATATATATATCCAATGATTTGTAGTGTGGTGGATAAGATCTTGGCTTGTGGATTTATTCAGCCAAGTTCTCGGCCCCATCTACATGTCCAAAAATACCTTTATGCTCTTATGCGGTCATTATTTCATCTGCGTTGGTTGGCTTGGCATCCAAAGTTTCTTTGGTCCCAGGTTCGAGCCTCCCCTTGGAAACCAAGAAGCATTATTTCATCTGCAAGGGAGTTGGCTCAATTGGTTAGGTTGACATCCAAAGTTTCTTTGGTCTCAAGTTCAAGCCTTCCCTTGGAAACCAAGAAGCATTATTTCATTTGAAGGGGGGTTGGTTGAGTTGGTTAGCTTGGCATCCAAAGTTTCATTGGTCCCAAGTTCGAGCCTCCCCTTGAAAACCAAGAAGCATTATTTCATTTGGCTAGGTTTCAAGTCCTTCATTCTACGCATGTTGTTGTTTGGAGTAATGTTGGCCTTGTTGGTACTTTGATGAACATTGAAGGTTTTCCTATAAGATTGTTGTTGTTTGCACAAAGTTTGAAGATTACCCTTCAAGGTTATTGTTGCATCTTGCTCTTTGAGGCCAGCTACCTTGCACTATCATTTACCTTGCCATGCCATTTACCTTGTCCTTATAGACTACTATTTTTGCCCTTTGAGGCCATATACCACGCACTTTGAGGATGATGTATTGGGCCTTGAGCTTTATAAAGTGGATGACTATAAATGTTGTCCACACAATCTAGTAGTTTGAGGTCTCATACAATTAGGTGCCACAAAAAAGAAAATGACGTAATGTTTAGAATCAGGTATTTTTAGATATTAATCCCTAAAAAAAAATCGTTCTAAACATGATAGTATTTTTTCCAAATTCAACTAGGTTAAATTTAAAAGTCCACTTCTTTGTTACCGTGTCAAGACCATGACAATAAGGCTAATAGATTGGAAGAGTTGGTATTGATGGACAAAAAAAATTAGGAATGTAGCTCTACATAAGTTAGATCCATCCCTAATATGCTCACAATTTTACTAGTTAAAACTATGAATAAATACATATTCAAGCCTAACTATGAGTAGGCTACCAATAGTCAATACACCTTTTAGTCAGCCAAAGAATTGGAGTTTTGGTCAAACAATTGGCCAAGCAATCATGACTATGCCACTAATGGACAATCGCAACTTGGAAAGCTATAAGGGTTAGACAAGGTTATCATACATTATTTTATTATCGAAAACATCGTTAAAAGTTTTAGAAAATATTAGTATCTTTTATTGATATATGAAGGTAGGGCAGACAACCATTTGATGGATATCATATTTATTGGCTTTCATTGAGTGATATGCAAAAGCATTGCATATGGCTTGGATGCAAATTGAAATGCAATAGGGCGATAGTCCAAAAATGGCTATATGTTTTCTTCAATTTCTTTTTAAGTGTATGTGGCAAACTCAAATAGTTGGAGCAACTACTTGAGTTGTAGAAAAATAAGTGATGTTTTTTTTGTAGTAGTATTTGCGTCAAAAATTTTGAATTATGTAAAAAAGAGAAATTTAAAAATATTCTTCAAAATTTGTAAATTTAAGTTTTTCTTTTGTGTTATTTATGATAAAGTAAATTGACCATATTGAGAATTACGTTTAATTGGAATTGGTCACAATGTATACACTAAAATTAAGAATAAATATATTCATTACCTAAGTTAAGTTATATCCTATTTGTAAATAATTCAAAATGACTAAAAAAATTGCAAATCCCATTATATCTTCATACATGCAAATTTGCCAACAACTGAGTACTATACTCTCGGACATGAACTATCGAAATGATTTCAGAGATTAGCAAATGGAGGTTTTGATTAACTAAGTGAGGTTGTTGTCTTTTTCAAATCTTGGAATCCAACCCGAGACTTACTTATGAAAGAAGAAAGAAAAATGTTGGAAGTGGTGAAAGATTCGCCGATATAATGGAGTAGTTAATTTAATCTCCACAAAATTGCGAGAAGATTATTGCGAGCGTAGTTTTGTTTCTTTGTGGCAAAGCTTCATCTTGGTGGTGAAATCTAACAGTCAAACCCACCACTTCGGATGCATTTACAATTTGTTTTCAAAAAAACATTTGTCATAGCTGACGACGTTGATTATTAACAAAAGTTTGTGAATTGCAAGATCAAAAATAAGAGTTTAGACTCCTATATCCAAAAATTTATGGATTTTTGAAATCAAATTTTATCATTCGATCTAAAATAGGCTTTATGGTAGTTTGTCCTAGAATTGTCTGTCAATTATCAGAACAAATGCAAAAGAAATGTGCTTTAAAACCTCGAGGATGCTTGGCAAAGCATATGATCTACCAGTTGTGGCATTCAAGAGGCAATTTTAACAAATTTCAACAACCTCTGAAAATGTCTTGGATCAGGACTAAAAGAAAAAATATTGGACATATGATAAAATTTTGTCTATTTTTTTTTTAAAAAAAACTTGTAACACAGATCATCAAAATCCTTGATGGTAAAAATAGGACTTTGGAAATTAATTTATGTGATTGTGAGTGTGAATGTTCTTTCAATACTACTTTCTTGCCTAATGATTCATTTTGTTTTAAAGACATAGTTATGGATCAAGAAGTTAGTATTTTATTGGATAGTAATTCAACTCATAATCTTATTAAGTCTTGTGCAACAACTCCAAATCTCCCAGTGATTATTCAAGATCATAGAGAATTAATTAATTTTCATGTTTTAGACCTTGCACGTACTGATTTAATTTTTGGATATGAATATTATTTGGTAAATCACCTTATTGGCTATTGACTTTGAAAAGAATGTTTTGGTGATAAAGTTGTTACATTATTTGTCAATGATTTTGTTCATTTATCAAACACGATTTCTACAGTTAATATTATAGAAGCATTTGACTATTCATAGTATGAAGTTTTTTTATGTTTGTAATTCCTATTGCTTTCTGATGTGTATCTAAATAGTTTTATTTTCTCTACAATTCTAAACTCAATAACTTTAGTTCAGAACCAAACAATGATCATAAGTGAATTTAAATATATTTTTCAGCAAAGTTACCTCACAGGTTATTGCCATTAGATCAGTATACCACAAAAATAGAATTAATTCTAGGTAGTGAACCTATATTTAGAAAACCTAGTAGGTTTTATAAAAAAGAAGAGATAAAGATTACAAATCAAATAGAAAACTACCTGAAGATGGGACATATTCAACCCAACAAATCACCAAGGGGCACTTATGTTCTTCTGAAAGTAAAGGATAGATTTCTGAATGTGTGTGGATTACAAGATATTAAATAAGATGGCTATTAAAATTAATTGTCCATTACCTAGGATGGAAAATATAGTAGATCGCTTAGGTGGGGCTAAATACTTCACTAAAATTTATTTTCAAACAGGGTACCGTCAGATAAGAATTAAATCGAAAGATGTGCAAAAAACTACATTTTGTACCAGTTTTGGTCATTATGAGTTCTTGATGTTGCCTTTTGGGTTAACAAACACTCCAACAAATGATGAACAATTTATTTTTTCCATATTTGGAGAAGTCTGTGTTAGTGTTTCTAGATGATATTCTTGTCTACAGTAAGACCTTTAAGGGATACATAGAATATATCAAAACTATTTTGAAGAAACTCCTGTAAGAATGAATCTACACTAAGGAATCCAAACATGAATTCTTTAAGCATAAGTTGGTTTACCAAGGTTTTACGATCATTGCTTATGGGATCAAGATTGACGAGGATAAAATCAAGATAGTTGTTGATTGGTTGAAATCACAAACTATTCAGCAAGTTAAATCATTTTTTGGATTTACAGTTTTCTTTTGAAGATTTATTAAGAATTACACCAAGGTGGTGGCATTGCTCAATAATCTGACAAAAGGTGTTGCTAACAAAAAGAAAAGGAGGAATCAACCTAGTTTGCCTAATGTATAAAATGAGAAACTAAATCAGTATTTTGAGAAACTTAAAACTCTGATTGTTTTGGCTCTTGTATTATAGATTGCATATCCAGATCAATCCATGCAAGTGATATTGCAATTGGAGTAGTTCTATTATAGAACAATAGGCCACTAATGTTTGAAAGCAAGAAATTCTTAGTTGTGTTATATGACACAAGAGAAGGAATTATTTGTAGTTATCCATGCACTTAAAACCTGGAGACATTACTTATATGGTAGGAAGTTTATATTGTATACGGATCACTAGCCTCCTAAGTACTTTTGTAATCAACATGATCTTTGGGGTTGGAAAGCCCTTTGGGCCGAATTGATGCAAGAATTTGATTATGAAATCCGTTATATAAAAGATAGCTCTAATGGATATTTAATAGAACGTCATATCCTGCCACCATAAAAAAATCACATGGAGGGAGTTCCACTCAATATTTTTGGAATTGGCACTTTCAACATAGAACGACATTTAGTAGGAGATCTGAAGACATTAAAATATATGCTCAATGTATCCCATGGCGCTAACTCTAAACACCCTTCTTTGTACTGCATGAAGACATCAAAAGACATGACAAGGAGTACATGAATATCAAGAGATTGAGAAGATCCTGATTGGAAACCCGTACTACCAATTTTTCTTTAGAATGCTCATATCTGTACATTGCATGCAGAAGTGCATATAATAGAAAAAATAATATATCTTCACATCTTGTTTGCATGGAGTTCTGAGCCAAAGGCATCTGCGAAAGAAGCTATTTCCAAATTAGAGGATGTGTTGTCCAAGGCAGGCTTACGTAAAGGCCACGTTAAAATAAAAAAAGATGACAAGCTATCTGGTAAAATAGGAAATATTCCATGCAAGTCGAGCATTGGAGGATCCAAAGCTCAAAGATTTTTATCAAATTATCCTGGCAAACAATCCAAGATTCAATGCTCGATTTGGAAAGAGATTATAGCTGCAACTCAAGATTTCGAAGAAGAAGGTTCTACCCGTACACACAAAGTAGAAGTTTGGAAAAAATTAGACAACATGGTGAAATACTTGAGAAAAGATAAATTTTCAAATACTTATGTACAAATGATACAGAAAACAACTAGTGAATTTGTGGATGCAGTTCGAAGTGCATGGGGTGTAGATCATATAACACAGTATATGGTAAGATTTCGATGTTACACTGCTATAGACAAATATGTGCAATTAATTTACATACTTTTGGTACTGACCATATGCAGCACATATTACGGCATCATGCGACATTCTTTGCAAGAAATAGCAGAAGTCTTAGCATATGGTCATCGCAAGGAATGGAAAAATCTCATTGGCAAGCAAGAACGGCATTTCATAAAAGTACACAACATGGTGGGACTAGCACAAAGAACAGCTATATATTGCAACTTTTCCAATGGTTTTACAGAAGAATCCCAATTTGTCATAATACAAAATCGACAGATTATAAAAAAAATTCAAAAAACATGCAAATTTATACAAGCCAATAGGCAATAGACACAAAATGGGATTCTGTATATTAAATGAAAATTTTTACAAAGTACAATTGAGCAAAATCTACTCTATTTCCGATATTTTCTCATGAAAATTGAGACTTTGAATCATGCAACAATTTCCTTCTTTCGTATGGATCCAAGAGCTCATAGCTTTCATGTTTACTCAGATCAACGTAGGCAGCATACAATGCAAAATGAGATGACTGGAATATGGAATTCACTGGTCCATATCCTAAAATTTAAAGTGCAATAGTTTTTTTTACAAAAATTATTCTATGCACCTTATTAAAATTATGTCCTTCAAGAAAATGAGGTAGTGCCTTGATTGCCATAATCATTGTCTCACCATGTTGATGAAACTTTGAATGGGCAACAGTTATCTCATTATTCTTGAGGAACTTCAGATAATGCCCCAGTGCATGATCTCTTGAAAATTCTCCAGCATAAAATCTCTGCCCTCCTCGACGAATTGCGAAATCATCAAGGAAAATTGTTTCTTGAATTGAAAAAATCCAAAGTAAGCTCCAGTATATAATCTGACATAACGAATCTACTAGTACATAATAAGATACAAAACTTACACATTCGGCTTTGTCTTCCTTGGTTACTATCTCTCCATCAATATTATGTCCACCTTTCAATGTCAATATAGTTGGTGAATAGACAATTGGTTTCGGAAAACCAAGCTGATTTTGAATTTTGAGAAACTCTTCTTCAGAAGGTAGATGGCCTTTTTTATTGTGCATTTCCTCCACAACCATTTTCAAGCAATCTTTCCTTGAATAAAACTCATCATTATTTACATCGTCAACACCAGGGAGAAGATTATCAACATCAAAATCAATTATATTTGAAAATTCATCAAGCTCTATGCTCAAAATGCAAAGAGTCTCAACTTTAGTGAAATAAAAAAGATCCGATATTGTCAAAAACGAATTATTATTCATATTATAAGTAGGCAATGTGATAAGAGATTTATCAGAAGGAAAAAGGGTGTTGGTAGTTCTAGGGCCAATAAAAGATGCCCTATTTTGTGCAGGATCAAAATTTGTACAATCATCTAAATTAACGCTTGTATCAATAAAAAAAAAATTTATATCTACAGTTTTCGACTTTTCAGATTTTGTACCACTGGAATAAGCAGCTTCAGAAGTTGAAGGGCCAACTTCCGAATCGTCAGAAATATCTAACAAAAGAAAATAAATAAATGTAGACTGAAACTCAACAAATCTATATTTCTTATTGTGAATTGGACAATCATCTACAGACTTGAAATCATTATGTAATTTGGTGAACATTATGTCAAGCTTAGCTTTATACCTATGCTTATCGAGTGCCACCAGTCCTGATAATGAATCATGTCCTTATTCTGATATCTGAACAAGGGAGTACTGAGCAGATAAAAAAATGCTTCCACACCAAGACCCTCAGTAATAGAAGGAAGAATAAAAAGAAAAGAAGAAAAAAGAGATTTGAAATACTCTATATTATCACTAATACCAAATTCATAAGCAGACTAGAATTGAAATTAGACATTTCAACAAAAAAAAAATACAGAAGAAAGATTTTGAATATCGCTCTCAGGCACAGAATGCAGGTTAGATCAAAACCTCAAGGTCCTATGCACTCGAAAGAGATATCAGAAAACTGAGTATCGGATCCGAGCACAAGTACAAAGAACAGACAAGAAAGGAAACGTAAGATGCGCTTGAAAGCGATATCGGAGTAGGCAGTATCAGATAGGCGCAAGTATGTAAACAGATCATAAACAGAGGAAAGTGTGCGCTTGAAATTGATATTCGGCATAGAAATCAAAAAATTTACGTTAAAATTCACGTCGAAAATAACCTATTTATATAAAAATTTCGCGTGTGTGGAGGTCCAAAAGGACACGTGTTGTCACGTGATTTGTCAGAAATATTCCGCCGTACAGAGAACGATTGATCCGACATTTGTCATGTGCAGAATGCCACATGTTGCAATATGATTCGTGCACGTTTTCCGCATCACGTGGCCTCATTATTGAGTCATAATGATTGGTACAAAAATACACGTGGACCAGTTAGATATCGCCACGTGTCCAAAGCTATTCTTTTCACACGTGCAAAATTTTTCTATATATACCCCCTCGGAATTTTCATTTTTTCTCGCAAACTTTTTGTTTTTCGCTCCCAATATCGCTCTCAAGCGCGCTCTCTGTTCGTTCTTTGTCCGCCATCACTCCCTATGCTCAAGACCGATACCGTTGTATTGCCGATATCGCTTTCGAGCGCGGATCTTTCTGCTTCTGATCTTCTCTTGTTATCTCGGACTCGAAATCGATATTCAAAGTCCCGGTATCGATTTCAAGCACCTTTCTATTGCAAATTTTTTTGTTTTCATTTCTTGTGCTTGGGTTCGATATTCAACTCACAAACCTTTTTTTTTACAAATTTACTTCTTTTGATTCTGAGAATGATGGCTAGGACAAAATCCACTGCCCATGCCATAACCCTGTACAACCATCCCATGCCCGTGTTCTCCCTGGTACTGGCCGTAGATGTGGCAGAAAGTAGGTCTGGCTGAGGGAAATAAGAAAACTCCAGAGATCAACTGAATTGTTGATCCCTAGATCTCCTTTCAGTCGATCTGTTAGGAATTTCACACTGTCACTTGGGCTTAATGTTCGTTTTGTCATCACAGCCATGCAGGTCTTACAAGGTGCTGTAGAAGATTTTCTGTTCCAATTTTTTGAGGATGCTTGTCTTTTGGCCGTGCATGGTAAGCGTGTTACCATCATGCCAAAAGATCTTGTTATTCTCAAAAGACTTTGGGACCGTTATTCTAGTCTGCATGTGGATAATGCTAGCACCTCTGCACCTCCAGAGACCTGCCTTTGGATAGATCAGACTTGCCAACTACCTCAAGGAGGAAAAAGAAGCAGGCTGTCCCTAAGAAAGTTGGATCTCGAAGACCAGCTGCTTCCCTTCCTCCTAGAGTTATCCTTGGAAAGAGACCCCACATATTCTTGAGCTCTGAATTAGATGCTGGAGAATCTGATTCAGACCGAGATTCACCCTCTCCTCCTCGTGTTATTCGTCCAGCTCCTCATAAGGTTTCTTCAATAAAAGTGATGATTAACCCAAGAGGAGCTCGACAAAATAACTGAAAAATCTATAAATATTTTGTCCACGTCTCTTTCTCTCCTTGTACATAATCTTTTTGTCAGAATTCCATACAATCCTAACCAGGTTTATTTTGATTCTGACCATTATAACCAAAACGAGGCTTACTTAGCTGATAAAATTGATCTTCTTGGCAATTATTTTTATTTTTTTCTTCCAAATTCAAATAGAAGCAATAGATTAGGTCCCAAATTTTGTACAGAGTTAAAAGAAAAAACATCAGAGATTATAGATGTTATTGTAGAAGCCGGTGAAAACTTTTTGCAACACAGTATTAGTTTTGAATCTCAAGGTGTAGTTTTTTTTGTCAGTCCATTTTTTATGGGAGTGGTGAAGGCAAAAGACGCCAATTTCGAAAGGGCTATATATTTCATTGAATGCAATCAATGGCAAAATTTTATTTGATTCCATATGAGAATAAGTAAGGATTGCTAATTTGCTTTTGTTGCTTTAATTTGGATGATTACTCCTGTTCAAATGGATTCTGATTTTTATTTCGATTATTGTAATCGGCATTGGAGCCTGAACATTCTTTCTCTAAAGATAAATAAGGAGAGAAAGTATCAAATTTTCTATGTGTAAAAGTAAACTCAGCTAATAATACACAGAGAATTTGATTCTCTACTTCATGATGTCATTCGGGAAATATCGACAACGATGACCTCAATTGGAGAGATAACCATTAAATCTCTCAAGGTATATACAATTTATCTCTGATATGCATGAATTTTTTTTAGTCTAAATCTATCATCATAGCATAAATAAATTTTTTGTCATAACATTACTAATTTTCGTTCAATATATGCAGTGTATACAACAAAGGGACACTTTTAGTTGTGCATGGTTTGTCCTGTACAATACAAAGCTCTTTTTTGAGTGGTAAAATTTACAAGTCGATGTAGATATTGAAAAGGTAATATTTTGTTCATTTGTAGTTCCTTTCATTCTGATTCTTATTTCTTTACTATCATTGTTTGTAATTTGTCGATTCATGTGTTTTGTGATGACAGTTCACTCTTGAGCTATACACTCCCGACGATGTACATAGATTTCAGCAAGAGTTGATCAGAACTTATGCACAGAACAGTGTAAGCGTGACGCCTGAAATCGAGGGCCCGAAAAAACAAGCTGCTCCTACCTTAACAGCCTTTCAGGTTGCTCAGGATGCAGATATAATTATATATGAAAAAGACATAGAAGTCCTTCCCAATACAGAGGAAGGCGAAATTATAGGAGAGAGGCCTGTTGCCTTAAAAGGCATAGAAGTCCTTCTCAAAATAGAGGAAGGCGAGATTATAGAAGAGGTGACTATTGCCTTATCAGTTCCTAATACTGATATTGAATATCAAAAAACTTACTGAATAGGAATTCATTTGTAAATAGGAATACATAAAAAAAAAAAAAGATACAATCTTATATGTAAACAACCCGTTTATGGGATTTTTATTGATATCAATATAGATTCTTACAATCAAGTTGTGTCTGTAGTGTAATACTGGAATGCAATTTTCTAGATTGATAAAAAGACATGATGATTGACATGTATTTGTTGATAGTAAATCTCAGTGTTCTTTCATAAGTTGGATTGTTTCGCCAATATCTCTGCATTTGATCTCAAGCTCATGTCTTTTACGTACCTACATAAAACTAATACAAAGTGAGTTACAATTAGTATAGAGATTGTATGAAAAAGTTTTGATGAAAACTATTCTTAAAGAATCGAGTATTTATAGTTACTTACGAGTTTACCATTGAAAATGAATATGAAGTCTGGAAGTATATCATCTTGTAGGAGCAATAGTTCCCGCCTGATGTAATTTAGACTCCAATCCTCTTCCACCTCAACACATGTCAAAACTGAATAATTGTATATAATTTCAATATTTTTTCGTTTTGAATGTCCATTGGCTTCCAAGTCTTGATCGACTGGCACCCATTTACCTTTATTTTTTTCCCATCTTTGATAATAGAAGCATAAGCTCAATATTTGTTTTTCAATTTGATAACGAAAGCACATGGAAGACATTTTAATTCTGCATTCTATTTCTCCATCTGATCTTTGTCCCAGCCTTCATCCATAAGTTCAAATAATAAACTATCTGATAAATTTTTGCATACAAACATCGTTGGGGTTTTGTGTACATTGACACTTGAAAAGAAATCCACAAATATATTCAAAGAAATAAACCAACTCAATCTGATTGTTTTTTATCCCGTGCTTTTCTTTAATGAATTTTTTACATCATTATATAGCTTGCAACAAAATGATTCTGAAACTGCAACATTTGGAGCAACCCATTCATCACTTCCAAAACTAGGTAATGGAATTGGGACTATTTGTCCAAAACCCTCTTTTATATCAGGAATGTACATGGATTCATAAAAAAGGATCCCACTATCAGCTAGAGCTTTTGTAGTTCTACCTCTATATTGCAGCTGTCCAATATCAGTGTGAATAACCTAACACACTTGCTAGAGATCCACTGGGCTCCCATTCATTTATGTTGGATGGATATAAATCTGCAAGAGAAAAATGATCAAATTGGCAAGTTTACTAATAGATATTAATGAATGACAAAATCAAAGTATTGTAAAATATAAATACTCACAGTTGTTTTTTTTGTGATCCTGACGGTTGAATCCTTGCACATTTATCTCTAAATGCATATATACATGTTGGACTAGAATGTGAAAAATTGCCTACATTGGCAAATCTAGCCATGTAGAATATTGTACATTTTGTCAATATTGTTTGTTGGTTACTTGAATGGCCAAAGTGCCACTTGTACATACACACCTAAAGTAGGTTACCACGAGTCAAGAGGAGTGGTTGTGTCCATTTGGTAGTGATTCCTACTTTGTAGGATCTAGACCATGATTTATGATGAGATTTGTACCTACCATGCACCTACCAAGCATGACTCTTGGATCTAGGCTAGGGTTTTCACAATAGGGCAAGAAAATGGAGTCTACTTCCTTATTACATGCTGGATTTTCACCTAACTTAGCAAAGGAAGTGTGTTTTACTATGTATTCCCATTCTCCATAGTGAGAAGATAGAAACTTTTTGGAGCCTCAAGGAGAAACTCAAGTTTCCTCTCATTGTATGGTGATTACTCTTGATTTCCAATGAAACCTAGCTTTGGCACTTTGTAAACACCGTCTACAGGCCGTAATACAACCTTATTTCCACACGTGTGGAGTTGGATTACACTAATTGATCAATGCTTTGATTGTCTCTACTTCTTTCCTATCAAGCTGCTAAACTAGATCTTGTTTTTTGATGACTAGTTTCTGATAGATTGTTTAACAAGCATACAATCACCTTGTGGATCATCCAAAGATCCATTTATGGTCCTTAGTATTGTACTTTTCACATGGTATCAGAGCCAAGTACAAGGCCATTGATTAGTGTCTGGATCTAATCCAATTTTAGCAGGTTTTGGTGCAAAAAGCTAGTATTGGAAGGGCGAGCTGGTATCCAGGTTTTGGTGAGGGAATTTGATCCCAAACTTTTTCAGGATCAAAATCCGCACTGTTCACATGTGTGGGCATCTCTGAACCAGCATTTAATAACCCATATTCATTGGATCATAGAAAATTCATCTGGTGTCAGTTTGATGTAATTTTTGGTGCAAATCCTAGGATAAGCTACCAAGATCACTTGCCATTGGTTAGTTTTGAATTTGTTTCATGAAAACTAATTAATCTAGGTTGTGTTAAAAATTGTAAAACATATCTATCATCTGTTGTTAATGTTTGGGGGATCCTACCCATGTAAATATTTTGTACATATCCAAGGTATGTGAATTGAGCACATATCCTTGTAGAATAGGACGAGTTTGGGTTAGGTAGATCAAATTCCAGTGACATGCATAAAGTCTAGTTGGTCTAGTATGATATGCAATAATGTTGACAATGTCTAGTTTGACATGCATATAGAGATTCACATGGAATTGGTCAATTATGACCTTGTAGAAACTCGAGCCACAAATGCATAATGTCCTAAGTTTCCATACTGACATGCAAAGCATGCAATCACTCTAATAGACACATGCATGTAGATTGTACATGGCTAGTTGAGAAATTGCCATTTGGAGAAAGTAGGTAGAAGTTAGGTGTAACCTATGCATGCTAGCAGTTAGGTGTCAAGTTAATAGTTGTTTACACTTGAATAGGTGTAGGATGTGCATTGAATGCGAGTACCACGAATTTTGGCTCTCCTATATATGTACATATCATTCTCATTCAGAAAGTAATGAAGAACCAAAGTTTTGTAGCTATCTCATGTCATTTTGGATCTAAACAAATATTTCTTGTTATCTCTCTAGCTCTCTCTTTCTAACTCGTGTTGAGACTAATGCTTATACATTGTAATCTTGTACTTTTATTCATTCTTTGATCATTGCTATTACATTCTGTTGATTAGCATGCTAGATTGTGGATTAGCCATTTCTTCTGAACTAGATTTTGTTGATCAATCTAGAATCAGGTTATAGTGCCAATCACAAAGCTTAATTAAGATCAGTCACTCTTGTGGACATTCTCCACACGTGTGAATTCTGGAAATTTTTTCATGGTATCAGAGCCACATTAAGATTTGCATGCTAACAACTTTGATTGTACAAGAAACTGAGAGGTAAATCAAGCAAAAAAACAGTTTTGCACTTTTTCTAACCCTTCTCTAAAGTGTATTTGGATCAAATCGGACTTGAACTGAATTTTTAGACCTGAATTGAGAAAGTACGAAATTCTGGAATTTCACACGTGTGAAAATCAGAGATTTTCAGTCTCTTTGTTTTCCTTGCTGATAGATCCAAAGATAGCAGTGTTATAGCTTGATGGAAAGTTATGATCTGTACTTTCCATAGAAATTGAAACCAAATCAATTTGAAGTGTCTAGCAAGAGTTATAAGCTCTTAACGAGGATTGGGATAGGTCCAAAATCTGAGTGACAACATTTTGATTTGAATCAATTTTTACTTTGTTCTAAATTCATGATTTTGAGCATCCTACACAAGAAACTAAAGATCAAGACTGAGTTTGAAGTAATTGAACACCCTTTGAGCCTTTTGAGTGTCAATAGTGTTTTCTTTTGTTGCATTTCACACGTGCCAAAAGTAGGATTCAAACTAACCAAAGTGTCTCAATCCACTTTGTGTATCTGATCTAGTTAGCTTGTCCTGTGGAATATTTGAGATCTGTCTCAAACACAGTTGCATGTATTGCACATAGGAAGGTAGTACATTTTTTGAAAATACCTATAGTGAAAGAGAGTAGCAAGTCTAAGTCAGATAGGAACAAGCTCAAACATATTGCAGTCCAATTACAAGAGTCTTCACATTTATGGCATCTGTAGGAGATTGTCTCTTTCAAGCTAGTGAAAGACTATACACCTTTAACTATTTAGTTTGGAAGGATAAGATAGAATCCTTGTTGATCCTCTATGGTGTAATGGATATTGTAACTGGAACTGAAGTTGAACCTGCAGCTTTTGATGAGGCTCAGAGATTCAAGAAGAGAGCAAGAATTGCTCTACATAACATCAAATTGAACATCTCTGATGAGATGTTGAGAGAGATTAGTTCATGCACCTCAGCAAAGGAGACTTGGGAGACTCTGAAGAACCTTCAAGAAGCCGAGATCAAGTCAAGAAAGAGGAGTAAGAACCAGTATTCTCGTGCCTTCACCAAGAAAAAAGCAAAGAACAAAGACTATGGTGGAGTAGAAGATGAGTCAACTCATCCTTCTAACTTCAAGAAGAAGACACAAGAAGTTCAAACCAGTTGTATCATAGAAGACTCAGATGCAAGTTGTGGAGAGGCATCTCTTCTGATGTCTAGTTTTTCTTCTTTACCTTTTAATGATGTATCATGGTATATTGATAGTGGAGCAACAACTCATATGAGTTGCTCCAAAGATTCTTTTGTTTCTATTGAATCTGTTCTAGATCCTAAGAAATCAATATACACAGTAGTTGGTGATGCATGTGCAATTGAAGGTGTTGGAAGTTGTTCCTTAGAACTTACATCTTTTATGAATTTTACACTTTGCAATGTTCTCTATGTGCCTAATCTCACAAAGAGTGTGATTAGTGTAGGAAAGTTGTTAGATGATGGTTATGAACTGGATTTCAATATCAATGGTTGTTTCATAAGAAAGAAGATAAGATCCTTGCAAGTGGATCTAAATATGGAGGTATTTTCAAGCTAGATGTGCATGAAAATTCAAGTTTATGTGATGCTGCATTGATGACTTATGTTTCCAAGGAGGAGCTATGGCATAGGAAGTTGTATGTTTCCAACTTCAGGTCTATGCCTATTATAGTCAAGGAAATCAAGCCAAGAGTGGCTTATTCTATGGAAAAATCACTTATGGATCCATATTTAATGTCTTCTAAAAAGACAAAACATTCTATGGAGTTGGAAAATTCCGATGTTCATCTTTCTTTATCAGTAAGCAAGGAAGGTGTTTCTTGCTTTGCATGTACTATTGATGGATCTACAAGTTACATTTGGCTGTGTCTTGTCTCTTCAAGTTTTTTGGTGCATATGTATGTTCCATCATGCAAAACTTTATGGAGTTATGAAGCTAATGGAGTGCACTTTATGAAGTCTTGTTCAGTTATAAGCCTAAGGTTGTATACCTCAGTGTTCTTGAAGACTATTGCTTTGTATGTGGTTTCTTGGAAAGAAAGAAGGATGGTGATCCTAGTCTGTGGATCATGGTTGGATGCTTATCCACCAAGGAAGGCTACATAGCCTTTACACTCTCTATCTCGAAGGTGCCTGAGCATGGAGAAGTTCTTGACTTTGAAGATCTATTTTCTATCTTAGAAGTGGCTGAGAGCACAGTGTCTCATAGTGCATCACAAGTCATTACTATGGCAAGTAATCAAGTTGTGATGAGGTCAAGGTTTGAGGAGGAGTATCCTCAACATGCATGTCCAAGCAGATCTTCATCATTGTACAAGGCCAAGTCCTTGTTGATCTTATTTCATGGAAAAGAAAAGAAAAGTAAAGGTGGTATTCATTTTGTTTTACTCATCTATTGTTCTTTTTCTTTGATTAATGATGTATCTTGCTTAATTGAGATTTGTTTATCTCAAAGATCAAGTAAGACTATTCTGTTTTTGAATGAAGTCTTTAGTTTGGAATTATTCTTGTCTTTTGTGACTTGATTATGTTTCCAAAACATCTAGAAAGCAAGATGTTGTACCATCATTTGTATGCTCTTAAATTGAGTAAGAGCAAGTATGAGTTTAGTACTCATAGTTTGAAAAAAGGAGTTTTTTCATGTATTGAGGCATATTGTAAACTTCTTGTGAGGTTAAGTGAAGCATCCACTGAGGACACTTACACCCTCAAGAAAGTATTTAGCCTTAATTTGATCAAGTTTGAGTATGGTTTCAAGATTAGATCCATTTTTTTATAGAGTTCATATTTTTTGGACTAGTGAAGCTAGTATGCTTAATCTTGAATATTGCTCATGGTACAATCTTGATCTATATGATCTTTGTGGTCATGATGAGGCATGGAAGCCTCAGTTTTTACAGTCTTTCTTGCAGCCAACTTCATGCATGTGGACTTTGCATACCCATGATCGACATCAGACATGCAGGAGGTACATTGGCATAGTAGCAGGTTGGTGGAATATTTTTCAAAGGCATTTGGAAAATATTTCTATCAAAGAGAACTTATCATGGATTTGGTAAGCATACTGCTATGATGGATTCTTTCTTCATCTTCACTTCAAATGCAAAGCAAAGAATCCAAACTCCAAGATCTTCACCAACATCAGATAGATATATTTTAAGAAGGAGTGTTAAAAATTGTAAAACATATCTATCATTTGTTGTTAATGTTTGGGGGATCCTACCCATGTAAATATTTTGTACATATCCAAGGTATGTGAATTGAGCACATATCCTTCTAGAATAGGGCGAGTTTGGGTTAGGTAGATCAAATTCCAATGACATGCATAAAGTCTAGTTGGTCTAGTATGATATGCAATAATGTTGACAATGTCTAGTTTGACATGCATATAGAGATTCACATGGAATTGGTCAATTATGACCTTGTAGAAACTCGAGCCACAATAAATGCATAATGTTCTAAGTTTTCATAGTGATATGCAAAGCATGCAATCACTCTAATGGACACATGCATGTAGATTTGTACATGGCTAATTGAGAAATTGCCATTTGGAGAAAGTAGGTAGAAGTTAGGTGTAACCTATGCATGCTAGCAGTTAGGTGTCAAGTTAATAGTTGTTTACACTTGAATAGTGTAGGATGTGCATTGAATGCAAGGAGTACCACAAATTTTGGCTCTCCTATATTTGTACATATCATTCTCATTCAGAAAGTAATGAAAAACCAAAGTTTTGTAGCTATCTCATGTCATTTTGGATCTAAACAAATATTTCTTGTTATCTCTCTAGCTCTCTCTTTCTAACTCGTGTTGAGGCTAATGCTTATACATTGTAATCTTGTACTTTTATTCATTCTTTGATCATTGTTATTATATTCTATTGATTAGCATGCTAGATTGTGGATTAGCCATTTCTTCTAAACTAGATTTTGTTGATCAATCTAGAATCAGGTTATAGTGCCAATCACAAAGCTTAATTAAGATCAGTCACTCTTGTGGACATTCCCCACATGTGTGAATTCTGGAAATTTTGTCAGATTTTAGACCTTCTTAAAGTGGAAACCAGGTCTTGAAAGTACATCAAAGTGAATGAGAGAGATAGAGTTAGTTTTTGTCCAAGAATAGCCAAGATTGGCAAGATTTGCTTGAGAGTAGTTTTCATCTCATCTTATCTTCATTCCAGCTTTGTGAGGGAGTGATAGAACTGTGATTACAAATCCATCTATTGGATTAGAAGTCAACATTTGAGTGAAACACTGCAAGTTAGAAACCTTTGTGAGATTCAGGTTCAAACAAATCTATATCTTGTGTGTAGAATCTTGCTAGTAAGATGGGATCAGTGGGAGCCTACCTTCTAGAAGCTAGTGAGAGGTTAAATTCTACCAATTATGCTATTTGGAAAGTGAGGATGGAGTCACTAATGGTGCTCCAGGATCTTTATGAGTTTCTAATAGATGATGAAGATGAACCTCTAGGTGCACAGGAATTAGTGAGATACAAGAAGAGATCTAGGCTTGCACTTCACTGTATTAAGATGAATGTAAGCAATGATCTTTTAAGGGAAGTATCATCATGTAAGAGTGCTAAAGAGGCTTGGGAATCTTTAAAATCTATCTATGAGTCTAGTAACACTTCGAGGGTTCTCATGCTTAGGAATCAGATTCTACAAAGCATGAAGAGAAGTGATGAGAGTGCACAGGATTATGTGCTAAGAATCAAGTCTCTCAATAGGGAGTTAGCTTCCATTGGAGAGAAGATTCAAGATAGTGAGCTTGTTCAGATTGTCCTCAATGGTCTAGGGAGTGGCTTTACGAATTTGGTCCAAAGCTTTGCAATCCAAGACACTTTGCCTACTATAGAAAAGCTACACAGTGTATTAGTGGCTAAAGAGTGTAGGATGATGCATACCAATGCAAGAATGAATGCTATTTCTCTGCAGGATGGTGATGAGAGAGCTAATTTCTCATTCAAAGGCAAGAAGAAGACCAATGGCAAGAAGAAGCACTTCAAGGAGACCAAGGAGGAGGATGAGGCTTCAAGCTCAAAGGGCAAGATGAAAGACAAGTCCAAGTACAAATGTTTTTTCTGTGGAAAGAAAGGACATCTTGCATTATAATGTTTCAAGAAGAAGAAGGCACAAGAGAGCAAACAAAGCAACATTGCACATCAGGAGGAGGAGGAGGATGAAGAGTCATCCTTGATGGTTTCCAACAAACCACCATCATCCAAGAGCAACACCAATGATTCTTGGTGGATTGATAGTGGGGCTAGTTCCCACATGACATATCAAAAGGACATATTCTCCACTTTACTTTCTTACAATGATTTACATAGATTAATCTATACTGCAAGTAGTCAAGAATGTAAGGTAAGTGGAATAGGAACAATTTCCTTGTATGTGGGATCATCCAAAAGGATGAATCTTGATAATGTTCTTTATGTTCCTAAGTTAACCAAGAATTTGCTTAGTGTTGGCCAGTTAATGGATAATGGCCTAGATGTACAATTTAAGCATGGAGTTTGTTCCATCCTTAGAAATGATGAATGTATAGCCAAAGGCTTTAAGCAAGGTGGATTGTTTAAGCTTGATACTAATGTTGTAGTGGAGAGTGTTAACTTGGCAAAGGTGGAGTTATCAAAGGTGGAACTGTGGCACAAAAAGATCAAACTCTCCTCTTGAACTCATCCATTTGGATGTTCATAGTTTCTCACATGAGTCTAATGGTGGTGCCAAGTACTATGTAATTTTCATTGATGACTATTCTAGATTTTGTTGGATGTACCTCTTGTCTAGCAAATCAATGGTGTTTGATTCTTTTGTAAAGTTCAGAACTTTGGTAGAAAATCAACTTAGTACCAAGATTAAGGTATTAAGGAGTGATAATGGAGGTGAATATATCTCCAATAAGTTGATTGACTTTTGTAGTTCTAATGGCATAAAGAGGGAGTTGTCATGTCCATACACCCCTCAACAAAATGGAGTGAGTGAGAGAAGAAATAGATCTCTTTGTGAGTGTGTATATTTCCAACATCCTTGTACATATTTTTAATGTTGATTTTGAAAAGTCAAAAGGGCTCCAACTCGAATTCTAGTGAGATGGTGACATGTGTCACAAAATGTAAGAACTAGTTTAGTACACATCCAAATCCACATCTCAATGTCAAATTTGGCCCAATCACACTAAGAGGTGTAGATCACAAGGCCAATCGCATTAAGAGGTGCAAAATATTTGGCCCAATCTTGTTTAGAGGTGCAAATCACTTGATCAATAAAATTGAGAGGTGCAAGCTATGTGATCCAATTGGAGAGAGGTGTCAATCTTGAGGTCCAATCATTATGAGAGGTGGAATCCATGGGGTCCAATCAAATTTGAGCATTTTCTCATGATAGAACTCGAGCCACCACTATATGGAGGTGTTCTCCCATTGTACAAACTATCCTTTTGAGAGTAAAGTGAGAGCTAGTGGATTTTCTCTCTCTACCCGAGAACAAGGTGCTTGGTTGAGTCTCTATTAGCGAAAAAAAACTTAGTTTTTTTATTTTTTTGTGAAAAAAATTGCTTGTCTTTTAATAATCATAACTTTTGATGTGGTTGAGCTATTGCCTTGATTCAAAGTGCATTAGATAAGTCTTGAAAATCCAAGTTGAACTACCATGGATGGGTCTTGTGAAATCTCACATGCAAAGAGGATCATCATGAAGCAAGATTTTGAGTGAAAATTCTAGGCTTGAGAGTGCCTTCTATCTCAATTGTCTTCTAGCTTCAAATATTGGCTAATCATATTGCTAGTTTGGGTGGATTTCTTGGACCGTAAGTGAGCATTTAATGTGTGAAAAGTATAGGCCACATGTGAGTTGCATTCACTTTGAAAATTTGTAACAAACTCATTTGTGATCCATAGAGTCCAAGTAAGTAGTTGATGGAAAGAGCATCAAGTGTAGATTGAGAAGACCAAGGCACCAAGGGTCATTGATGTATCTTGTTGATGTTTGGATCTAATTTTGAGGGTAGTTAGGTGTGCCCACCTGATATTTTTTGTATCTTTATGGTTCAATGCCCTTGATCTTGTGTGTTATGTCCAAAATTAGAAGTTTCTCTCAAGCTAGTCAAGTGATAAGGAAATCTAGGACATTGTTTGCAATCAAATCTTTTCAAATCCATTCCAACTCTAAAGAGATAGAGTCATTGGTCTTTGTAGAGTACAATAGGGTGATTGGATCTAAATTTGGTGTGGTTTGATTCAATTTTTTTGTGTTTTCATATCGGTGACCAAAGCAAGGCTTCATTTCCAATTGACTAGATGTTGGTGTGGTGTGATTCCCATGTTTGTGATCTAGATCTTTGGAGATATTACTGAATTGTGTTCAAATCTAGTTTTTTGGATGTCACAAAGTCATAATTGGAGTCATTTCACATGTGTGTACTTAGTGTACAAGAAAAAGTTTTGAGTGAAGATTGATTCTAGGATTTGTGATTGAGAAATTGTGTAGATCTTGCTAGATCTTTGATTTGATCAAATATAGGCTTTTTGGAATCACAAAATCACTTTATAGAATCATGTCACAAGCAAATACTTTGTGTACATCTTCATTTGTCTCATCATGGCATCATTAAGAGTGTACCTATTGGAAGCAAGTGAAAGGTTGAACTCCTCCAACTATTCTATTTGGAAGGTTACAATGACACTCCCTCTTCAACTATGTTTGCTATTTTCAAGATTTAGTGTAAATGATATTAGCATATATATTTTTGGTGATTCTATTGATTGACAAGTTCCTTTGAAGTAAAATATGCACAAAGAGAGAGAGTATTGAGAGTATCTAATTTTTTTTTATTTTACTTTATCTCATTTGTAGAGAGGAGAGCGAGTGCTTAGTACATCATAACAAGTCCAAAATAGAGTAATTATTTGCATTATGGTTACAAACAATGGAATCATGTTGAACAATAATGATAGGCTCAACTCGACAAATTATGCAACTTGGAAAGTAAGGATGGAAATCTTGGTGGAGTTGAATGAACCAATAGACATTGTTGCAATGTGGAAGAAAGACGTCTAGTGCTTCAAGAGCAAGTGATGTATGACGAAAGAGAAAAGAGAGTTGTCCACATTATCAAGATGAATGTTACCAATGAACTTCTTAACGAAGTTGATAAGTGCACTCCTCCAAGTCACGCATGGAATGCATTGAAGAAGGTTTATAAGTCAAAGTCCAATTCTAGGGTATTGACTCTAAGGAGCCAAATCTTCCAAAGTTTCCAAAAGGAAGAGGAAAGTGCTCAAATTTTATCTTGAGAGTCAAAGCCTTGAATGATATTTAGCATGCATAGATGATAGCATTAAGGATATAGAACTTGTTCAAAATATGCTTAATGGCTTGTTGGATGATCATGCTAACCTTGTACAAAGCTTTGCCATTCAAAAGACTTTCCCAAGTGTTTAAGACTTGCAAGAGACCTTGGTGGACGAAGAGCATAGGTTATAAGCAAGAGGATGATGCACTTTTACTCTTCGCGGAGAAAAAGAGGCATTGTTCTGAAAGCGTAAGTTCAAAGCGAAAGGCAAAGGTAAGGGTTTCAAGAAAGGTAGCTTGGATCAAGGTGAGGCTTCTTCTTTTGGTAGCAAGAAAGAGACAAGTCAAAGCTAAAGTATTGTGTCATTAAATGTCACTTTGCTAGTGATTGTTTTAAAAGGAAGAGAGTTCAATTAGAGAAGCAAGGCAATCTCACTTTAAATGAGGATGAATGAAATGCATGTGATTACCTTGTGATGCCTTCTAGCTTGTTATCTAATGAAGGTGATATTGATCCATGGTGTATTGATAGTGGAGCAAACTCTCACATGACAAGGCCCAAGGAGTACTTCCCCTCTTTGATGACCTATGAAGGTGAAAGGAACATCATCTACATGCCTAATGATGGTGAATGTGCCATAAAGGGAATTGAGACAATTTCTATTTCTCTCTCTACAAATAAGAATGTCAATTTAGAGAACGGTTTGTTCATTTTTTTTTCATAACTAAGAATCTTCTTAGCGTGAGTCAAATGGTTGACAAGGGTTTCTTGGTGATGTTGGCTTGATAAGTAAAAGAGGAATTTTGATTGCTAAAGGCAAAAGACAAGGCAAATTGTGCAAACTTGATGCTTGTGTTATTTCTAACAAGTCTTTGAAATAACAAGTCAAGAGATGTGGCATAAGAGGTTCCAAGGACATCCCAATGTCAAAGCATTGGAGGTAATGGCTAGAGGGGAAGTAGTTCTTGGTCTTCCAAAGTCTCTTTCAAGCATCAACGTAGTCTATGAGCATTGTGATTTCTCAAAGTCACATAGGCTATCTTAAACTAGATCTAGCTCAAGATTTAGCATGCCTTTTCAATTAATACATTCGGATATTCATTCTGCTAGTACACCTAGCAATGGAGGAGCAATGATGTATGTGACTTTTATTGATGATTTTAGTAGATATACATGGGTGTATCTTCTAAAAAGCAAGGATGAAGTCTTTGATGTGTTTGTCAAATTCAAGAATGCTATGAAATATCAATTCAACACTAGGATCAAATGCTTGAGGTTGGATAATGGAGATGAATACATCTCAACCAAGTTCAAAGATTTTTGCGTAGCACATGGGATCAACAGAGAGCTATCAAGCCCAAGGACTCCACAGCAAAATGGAGTGGCCACAAGGAAGAATCAAACTCTATAGGTGGGAGTTAAAGCCATGGGATTGAATGTTATTCCTCCTAAACGTTTTTGGGGTAAAGCTTTGATTTGTGCTAAGTATCTTTGCAATAGGTGGCCAAGTGGATCATTGGATGGTAAGACTCCATATAAAGTTCTTTTTGGTCTTATTTTGTCTCTTCACTACATTGTATAGGGTTGTGACGCATAGTTTTGATGTATGCTTTAAGTTATTGATTAATCCATGTTTAGGGTACTCTGTGGACTGTACTACAAGCCTGCGGATATGGCTATGAGCAGGCTTTGCCATGTTGGAAACCCTAAAGCTCATATCAAGGCACATGTTGTATATATATATATATATCCATGTAACCTCTTTGAAACGTTAATGCAAAGTTGTGATCATCTACATTGTCTTTGGAGGCCAATTAGTAGATTGTTTCATCTTGATTTCTAGATTTTAGCTTGTTGTTCTTGAATGCTTATGCACTTGTTTTATAGATCTTATGAGTTGGTGGGGATTGGATCTAGCATTGATCTTAAATCTTGATGCCTTTGAGAGCTCTTGTCATTGTCAATTACTTTCTAGCTACTCGATGCAACTACTTCATCAAAGTAGCAACAAGGCCTAAAAGGGTGGCCTTCAACTTAGTCAAAGTAGTAAGTAGACTTTAAGCTTTGTCCAGCATGGACAATGACTTCACAAAGGACAAGCTTTGTGCACCTCAAGTGTGGCAAAAATCATCTCAAATATAAGGTGCCTAATAAGAAAATGTAAAAATGGTCCAACATTTCAAAAAAAAAATTAATGTTTTGATTAAATTTCAAGCACTTAGAAAACATATTTTTGAGAGAGTAAAATTTATAATTTTGCTTCTTGTTGGCATCAAGTAGAAGACAAATGACCGAATGTTCTTAAAATTTTCCACCTATAACTTGATAACCCTAAGTTTGAGTGTTGAAAATATGGTCATTCATGACATAGACAATTATTTACAAAGCATTGAACCTAAGGTGCGAGTATGGTTCTTACAATTGAGAGAGGAAAAGATATGCTCATGGGAGCATGTGGGGAGCTGAACTTAGGGTGGATAACACCCACAAGCCAAAACCTTATCAACAAACCCACAAATCATTGGGGATGATGACTCTTGTGAATCATTGGGGATGATGAGTTGATGACATGACCATTGACCCTCCAGTAAAGGTCACATGATGATTGACCCTCAAGGTCCCTAAAATGAGATTTTCATTTAGTGTAGAAAGAGGTGGTCATCTAAATGTGATGGTGTTGTCCATGATCCACGAGACATCATTCTAGAGCCCATGACCAGCCATGCTCCATTGCAAATTTGTAAGGTACATATGGGCATGAGTAATCAATGAGCAATGACTAATCAAACCCCCCTACCCCCCAAACAAAAAGTAATAATAGTATGTTAGTCCAAAAATTATAGGCCCAGGGAGAGTGGGCCCCTTATTATTGAGCACATGAGTCAACCCCAAATCCAATCCAAAATTTGGAACGTTACGTTCTCTCTCTCTCTCTCTCTCTCTCTCCCCCCCCCCCCCCTCCTTCCTCCTTCCTTTTCCTTTATTTTATTTTTTCTGGCTTGTTTTCTTTTTGTTATATCTACTGCAGCCTGCTTGCCGTTATGCAGACACACAGGCAGAGTCTCACATGGATGATGGAGATGGACCCAGCAACCAGCAACCTTCATGGATATCGTTCATTATGGAAAACGCAATGGAGAAATACCTCAAATTATAGACCTCAAAAGTTGGAACTGTACAAACCAGATTATCATGAACTGCGCTTTTGTGGCCTGCAGGTGTTGCGTCACACCCACAGATAGGATTCCAGGAGCCAGGAGGAATCAAAATTCAGGAAGCCAATGAGACCCTGGAGTCTACAGTCTAACCAATTTGCCAATGAGCCGTCTTCAGAAAGAGTCTTCATACCTGGAGGCTGGAGCCTGGGAGTGCCGGAGGGATGTTAGGCTTAGCTCTTGCATGGCATGGGTTGATGATGGATGGATCATGCGTATCTTTCTGAGCTGCTGCCGCCGCTGCTGTGCTGGTGGGCAAGGACGGTTGTTGTGGAATGGTTCAAAGATGACATCTGTAGCTATCTAGCTTATTCTGGATATATGTGTATGTGGGTGTGTTTCCTTGAGCAAAGTTATAGAGTGTCTGGGTTGTGTAGGCCACACTGGTGGATGATGGATCTTCACGAGCGTCGACAGTGCACACTTTATAGATTTGATAGTACGTAGCGTGGTGGAATGCAATCCTATTGGCAAAAGTAGTAACGCGTCGCCTGCTGCTACTGGAGAATCCGATCATGCAATCGTGAATAGATTCTGAGAGGACCGACTTTTCTTCTTTTTCTGTCTTAAAAATTTTCTTAAAAATTAAAGGAGGGCCTAGAGGGGGAGGGTAAGGGCCCAGGGCTCAAAGGGGGTGTTGTAAAGCTACCTTTACAAGCTTTACTTCCGGCGCCAGCTATGTCCCCGGCGCCAGCAGCGCCCCTGCTGCTCCCGGCGTCGGCGTCGCTCCCGACGCCACTGTGAAGATTATGGGCATATTGCCTTGAACAAGCTAGGTCCAACCCATAGTGCCTCATGAATATAAACGAACTTAAAAAATCGCAGGTGTTTACGAGCAACTTAAATTGGAGCATCCTAAAGTTTTTGGAAACCAAACCAACTAATACTATTTTAATGAGCACACTCTAAGGGTGGATTTGAATTAGCGTGCCTGAGAAGCCCCTTGTCTAAAATAGAGACCTGCCATTGGTGGAAAAAGCAAAAAAAAACGTTTGAACAAAAATGTATGCAGATGTGTGCCATGGTTTGAAATTGTGTGTGTGTGTGTGTGTGTGTGTGTGTGTGTGTGCACTAACTATTTGTCATCCTTCACGATGACAAATGTGTGCCCTTCTCATATCGTTCTCACCAATCCCTCCCCCTCACTCTCATTATGACCTTTAAAACTCTCCTATGTATCTATATATATAAAGATATTTTAGAGAGAGAGTGTATGGGTTATCGTCAAAAAATTAACCCTATGCCGCCAAAAATGTCATGCTCTGCCCGCGAAACATGTCATGCATTTACAAAAGCAAAAGCTAAAAAACCTCTAAAAAAATGGTTAAAAAACAACATGAAGTCTTCTTCTTTTTTTTCACACACACACACACAGATTTCAAATCGTATATTCCCTCCCTCCATTTCTCTCTCTCTCTCTCTCTCTCTCTCTCTCTCTCTCTCTCTCTCTCTCTCTCTCTCTCTCTCACTTAACAGGCAATACACGGCCGCACAGTCCATTCTTCTTTCTTCGATCCATCGCCATTTGCGATCATGATTCTGGATAATATGCAGACTTCTTCTTGGAACAATTACCTTTGCTATGGAAAATCCATTTGCATTGTCAAGTGCAAGCATCACCGATAAACGAGTAAACAAGTAAACTAATCGAGTAAACGCCAAGTGCCAGGCGCTTCACCTCTTCATTAACTAACCATTCAGACCAGGCGAGATTTGAGTTCTTCAATAAGATTTGAGAAGCTCTGTTCGCATATAATACTAAACGCGTAGATGCCAAGCGCCAGATGCTTCACCTCTTCATTGACTAACCATTCAGACTGTGCAAGATTTTAGAAGCTCCGTCCGCTTGCAAAACTAAATGCGTAGATGCTAGGTTCACCTCTTCCCTAACGATTATTCCAACAAAGCAAGAGGAGACATATTAATCAACAAATAGAATTACAAATTGGATGTTTGGATATTTGCTGAAGCTAATTGAGATATCCATATTTGTTTTCTTTTGATCTCTATTTCAAGGTTGCCACGTTTGTAACAGGTTTCAGAGAAAGTGATAGCTCTGTCTTGGATTTTTTCTTCTTTTTCTTGTGAAGTGTTAGTATGATCGGCTGTTTGCTGAAGCTATTTGAGATATCAATGGTTGTTTTCCTTTGATGTTAAACTTCAAGGTGCCGCCTTTGTAACAGGTTTCAGAGAGGATGATGGCTCCAATGATTTTGCGCACTCTTGACAAGGTGAAACGCATTTCTATCATGTGTTGTCATGCATTTCTATTGTCATTTGAAAGGGGGGTATGCATGTTATTGAGCCATTCCTCTGTGCGATGTCCGATTGCTTATTTGTAAAAGATATTGCTATGCAGGTGGAAGCCCTAGCGAGGCTTCAAGATTTACAAAGCTCAATCACCACCACTCAGCAAAATCTAGAGGCAAATAGGAGTTCTGAGCGTCTAAAAACCAGCATGCAAAGTAGAAGTTCTAGGTGCAAAACGATTCAATCAGAATCTATGCGATTTGTTATCCAACATTTTTTATTACTGTAAATTGATGTCCAAATGCCGTTTTGATCCTTTGAAGCATAAGCCTTGCTTTACTTCAATAACTTTTTCAAAATTTCTGAAAGCTTTTCCATTCGTTCTCTTTATAATGAACGACAAAGAAAGGGAATATTCCAAACATAGCACCTGGTGAAGTCATTTGATTCCCTTAATCAGCTTACGAGAAATAAAGGATTGACATGTAATGGTTGAGGTTAGAGATGCAACTGCAATTTGGAGAGGATTTAAGGTGTGCTTCTATGCTGGTTGCATGCATAGAAATACCAAGGTGGATGCCGGGTCTAGGGCAAGGCCGCTGAAAGCATCAGGAACCAGCTGGATATAGTCTTTTTTGTTCCCAACTTTCCACCAGTAAAGATTTTTTAAACATCTACATTTTCAATACTTTCACAGTAAGAGTATTGATCAGATCAGCAAGCAACCATAACTGTATAAAGATCCAAGGGTTTTCTTCAAGTTTCTGAAGTAACTTGGAACCCACTCATAGATTGTTGTCCAAACACTTATGACCTCAACAAATTGTTAAAGTTCTTAATCAGAAAATATACACGATTTTCTCCCACATCACAGGAAGGATTAACACAGGAGGAATCCATCTCTGTCTTTCATCGTTGATAGAGGAGTGCAACGTTCTGCCATCCATCGATGCTGGCAAAGTAGCGATGTCTGATTATGATATACACATCTCCCTCTATATATATATATATATATATATATATATATATATATATATATATATATATATATATATATATATATATATATATATATATAAAGATATTTTAGAGAGAGGATGTAAGGGCTGTCGTAAAAAAAATCATCCCTGTGTCGCCAAAAATGTCACACTCTGCCCGCAAAAAATGTCACGTATTATTAAAGAAAAAGGCTAAAAAAATGTTTG
This sequence comes from Diphasiastrum complanatum, assembly GCA_029204225.1. NCBI lineage: Eukaryota > Viridiplantae > Streptophyta > Lycopodiopsida > Lycopodiales > Lycopodiaceae > Diphasiastrum > Diphasiastrum complanatum. Next base: position 29,968,348 of record CM055103.1, on the reverse strand, counting down.
AAAAAAAATGAGTGTAAAAAATCACACATACAAGCCTTTTTTATTTTTTTTTGGCATACACACATTTCAAATTTTTTTTCCCCCGCCTCGCTCTCTCTCTCTCTCTCTCTCTCTCTCTCTCTCTCTCTCTCTCTCTCTCTCTCTCTCTCTCTCTCTCTCTCTCTCTCTCTCTCTCTCTCTCTCTCTCAATCGGGTCTCTCTCTTTCCCCATCTCTCTCTCTCTCGATCCGGTGTGTCTCCTCGACTTCTCATGCTGGTTTTGGATTTGAAAGAATCATGGGAGTTTGATCAATATGGCATAACAGAAGGCGATGAATGACGGACAATTGATAGATCCATTGCGCTATATCTTTTTGCATCCCTCTGACGTTGGCGATGGACGATGTTGCGGTTGATAGATCCATTGCGCTATACGGTGGCTTTCATCTGTCTGTTGTGGCTTTGGCGGCTTCTTGCAAGGTCTGCCTGTTGTGGCTCTGGGGGATTCCTTAGGTGGTTACTTCATATCCACTTTTGCTTTGTAATTCGAATTTGTTGCCTTGGTGGTGATGATAGCTGAAGGAGCCATAAAAGAGAAAGACATCGATCAGACATATCCTCCTACATTGTTTGTCCACATGCCCAAGGATGCAAAGAGAGCTTAATTAGTGTAGAAGGCAATGGAACTTCTTAGCAGCAAGGATGTGCTCACAACAGAAGTGAAATGCCTTGAGATTCCATTTCTTTTCGGAAAGAATTCCTGACTTTAATCAGAATCTTTCTGAGAGTATCTATACTCTCTTGAGAGAAAGTGATTTTGTAGTGGTTTCTAAAGAAAAATTCAAGAGCTATGAATTGGCAGATGTCCATGAAGAAACGTGGCGTGCTGCCTGAACATAGGTCTGGGAAATATGTTGAACTCCTAGAATATATCCATCTGTTATTGTCACCTGCGATGCAAGGTAATTCTAAGTCCCGATTGGAAGTGCAAATGGTTTCATTTTTTCTTCAAGTATCATATGACAGACTCCAGAGCAGTTTCCTGCTAACCACAATTCAGTTATCACTTTAATCAACAAGCAATTTTATTGAAGTTGCTGACTTTACTTGGTGTTCCTCACAAGAATAGCCTAATGGAGATATTAGCTCACTACAAATACCTGTGGCAGCAAATTCTAAATGATCTTTCAAAAGCACTGAGAACAATAAAAACCACCAAGCTGACTTTCTGACACCCATCAGCTGTGCTTCATCTTTGGTACTCCTATCTGTGTAGGACCTTCCACCAATTGTAAGTACTAATTTACCTAATTTTTTTCCAAATCAAATACCTTATGGCATAGATGAAGCGACAACCTGACTGAGTGTCTCTGATTCCCTTTCTATGTATTTCCTACAATAAGTAGCTGGTAGCTTGAGGTAAAATAAATGGTGGCGGAAAGCATATGAAGTATGCGCTATGAGATTATTACTATTAACATGAATAGGATAGGATTAACAATGAGGTATGCACAAAAAACCTTTTTTTTCTAAAATCGATATCCTATAGTTAACATATATACAGATTTTACAGATATAGCACACCGTATATACAGATTTTACACTTTGACTATGCAAAGATGTTAGGATAAAGTTGAGGCATCCCAAATAAATAGCGTATGTTATAGTAGTAGATAAAAATCTTACTAAAAATCTAAAGAAGAGTTTAGGTTTATTTAGATTTGGTTGAGATTTTAGTCTATATTTACGTTTAGGCCTAGGTCTATTTAGATTTAGTCTATTTAGATTTAGGTCTTTTGGATTTGGATTTAGAGTTCTGAGTTTAGGTTTGGGTTTAGGCTAAGGTTAAAATTGGTTTAGATTGGAGTCTATCTTTTAGGTTTACATTTATGTCCAAGATTAGGTCTATCCAGTTTTAGGTTTATTTAGGCTTAGAGAGAGAGAGAGGGGTAGAGAGAGAAATAGGGATTAAAAATACTATACAAAAGGGACCCATACGAGTATATTAGGAATCACTAATCAAGAACTTGTGGAAATGAGAAAGGTGATGTTAGTGTGTGTGTATGTTTGTATGACTAACTTTACTAGTGACTAGACATGTATGCTTCAAAGTCTGAGGACCTCATATCCGTACAGACTCTATGCCAGCTTGCAAACCTCAAAGTTCCAAGTTCAGAGTCCTGCTCCCGCATTTAAAAGGCCTGAAAACTTTTCGTAATATGATACATTTATTTCAAATACTTCTCCCATCTGCTCTCACAGGTTTTAGTGTTGTTTTGTGTTTTGGCAGTTGTCGATTTGGTGCGAGATGCAAGTTTATTGATCAGGCTCTCCAATGGAATTTGTTTAATAATAGATTTGGCTCTGGTGCACAAAAACAAGGAGCGGATAATTTGTTTGTTATTTTTTTGTGACATTTACAAAGCATCTGAAACTTCTTCAATATTCCTTTGGTAGAAATAGATTACTGCTTTTTAGGAAGAGAATAGTTTTAAATGTTGATTTTTCAGTAGCATTTCAAGTTGGTTTTCTCTGAATTCATAAGTTGGTTTTCAAGTATAAGTCTGAATTACTATTGCTAGCAAGACAAAGCTACTGCTTAGATGTATATGAGTGGCTGACGAGCTGAATATTTTGTGTCGTGTGGCTGTTCTCACTCGGTTCGATTTCTGAAGGTGACTGGTAGAGTATCAGACAAAAGAGAGGATTGTTTTTAACCTTCGTTTTTTGAGGAGCTACCTTTTCCAGTTATACTTGCACTAATTCTATATTATAGTGGACGACTCAGAATCTGACAAACGGCTTTCTCTTTTAGGTACCACACAGATTTGGAAGCAAATCATATACAGTTCATCATCATCCATGATAGAGCTGGAGTGTACTTTGACATTTCATATGATAGCATTTTCCAACATTGCAAAAAGCAAATGCGAAGATCATCAATTGAGAAGATAGATCATATTTCTATGGGTATTTAGGAATATACACCTTTGATGGAGTCCAGTATGCCACAAACTTCTTTTAGATTTGTGCTTGCAGATAAACTACTGACATGAAGACATTCTTATTTACATTATATGTTGATTCACAACTTGCTCAAACAAGCTTAATTTGCTCAGATGTTGGAGGTTTCTTTCTCATCAGTCACTACTATGATTTGCTTTTTTGAATGCAAGAAATTATCATATATCATGAAGTGAGTCTAATCAACATACACTTTGAACTTTGGCACTGAATAGATTGAACTACACTAATCAGAAATAAGAGAGTTGTGTTTATCAGTTTCAAGTGTAAACTTGATAATTTAAAAAAATGTATTGACATAGATTTTTTTGTGTTTATCATATAAGTTAAGAACTATGAAGTTTAATGTTTAGGCCTATTTATATTTAGAAGTTTCTTTTGGTAAGTTTCAATCAAAAGCGTATTTTGAGGTATAATTTATTTGCTGTAGGAATAGATTTACAATTTGTTCAAAAAAATTCCATTTCACAAGATATTGGAGGTTGCATTATCAGCTGTAGGATCAGCTTGCTCAAAAACTATCTACTTTTACAATGCTCATGTAATTTCCAAATACTAGAATTTTTTCAAAGACTCGAATTTTTCCAAAGGATCGAAGGACTCTCTGTACTGTCAAGTCAAATTTTTCAAAAGACTCGAATTTTTTTTCCAAAAACTCGAATTTTTTCGAAGACTAGAATTTTTCCGAAACCTTTCATATTTTTTTGAAGGCTCGAATTTTTCCAAAGACTCAAATGTTAGATATTCGAGATACGAGATGTGCGAGATCGGCCATCATCCAAATCATCGGCCGCCACCTAGATCGACCTCCATTGCCCGTCAACGACGGGCACTCACAACTAGTATATATATATATATATACACACACACACACACACACACACACACACACACAAGTAAAGACTGCCTGTCGTTGACGGGCAATCAACGGCCGACGACAGAGGACGATCAACGGCCGATGGCTGGCGATCTAGGCCGACGATCTAGTGGGTATGCCCCTCGTTGATGGTCGACAATTTGGGTGACGATTTGGATTGCCGACGTTCGATGGACGGCTGGCGATCTGGGCCGACGATCTAGTGGGTATGCCCCTCGTTGACGGCCGACGATTTGGGTGACGGGCGGTCCTAATGCAGTCTCAAATGGTTTGAAGTGCCCTCAAGTGGTTGGAAACAGACCTAATGCGGTCCTAATGTGGTCTCAAATGGCCGCAAGTGCCCTCATGCGATCCTAATGCAAGACCACCATGTTATTTTCATAGGTTATTAGTTGCAGGGTTAAGGCCTCTAAGCCGCGTTCAAGTTAGAACGGCCCGTAGGCACCCACAAAGGTACCAATTGCGGCCTTATTCGGTCTATTACAACCATATTGCGGTCTTCTGCGGCTTTATGCGGTCTTCTACGGCCATATTGCGGTCTTATGCAGCCATATTGTGGTCTTGTGCGGCTTTATTGTGGTCTATTACGGCCATATGCGGTTTTATGTGGAAATGGACCGTAGGCGACCGCCAAGGCAACGATTGCAGTCTATTACGGTTTCTATGAAGTTGAAAATGGACCGTAGGCAACCGCCAAGGCAACGGTTGTGGTCTACTACGGTTTACTACGAAGTTGGAAATGGACCGCCAAGTAGCGAGTTGCGGTCTGTTGCGATTTTGGATGAAAGAAGACCAAAGGCAACCGCCAAGTAGCGAGTTCGGTCTATTGCGATTTTATGTGAAAGACGACCAGAGGCAACCGCAAAGGCAACAATTGCGGTCTATTACGGTCTGATACGAAGTTGGATGGACCGAAGGCAACACCAAGGCAACGGTTGCGGTCTATTACGGTTTACTATGAAGTTGGAAATGGACTGTAGGCAACCGCCAAGGCAACAGTTGCAGTCTATTGCAGTCTGAGACGAAGTTGGATGGACCGAAGGCAACCGCCAAGTAGCCAGTTGCGGTCTGTTGCGGTTTTGGATGAAAGAAGACCGAAGGCAATCGCCAAGTAGCGAGTTGCGGTTTCATGTGAAAGAATAAATATTGTTTACACCATTTTTTTTTTCGCCATCTACCCACAATATCTATGTACAAAGATACAGTTACACGTTGCATGCATCCAAAACATAGACAACAGATTATTATACATGCATCCATGATTTGATCAAAACCACTCTTCATGCATATTTTCACATTGAACTTTAGTACACAACTTAAGACCGCCAACAAAAAAAATAGAAATCAATTGTTCAACACATATTAAGGGTTCGGAAATATGTCAAGTCCTTCATATTTATATCGAAGTTTGAATGATTGGTCGTTGGAATTTATCAGGTCACAACCTCATGTATGCAGATCAATTCATCATGTTGGCTCTCAAAGAAATCATTGCAGAAGCCTTAATCATATTACAAAATGAGCGAGAGAGAGAGAGAGAGAGAGAGAGAGAGAGAGAGAGAGAGAGAGAGAGAGAGAGAGAGAGAGAGAGAGAGAGAGAATGACATGTATTCAAAGCATTCAAACTATTGCAATGATCTATCAATGTGAGAGAAAACGTCTTTCAATCTAGGTTGCTGAAAACGCAACAAAAGATCATATCTAGGGAATTAGGGAGCAGAGAGCGATCGAGCCAGAACCTACAATATGTGGAAACCTCAAGCCTGAAGCGATGGAGAGAGCGAGGGAACGAGGAGACCAATTAATTGGCAATTATGGAGGGAGTTTGAAATGTGGCGGGTAGCAAGCTTTGTGTCAAAGACTTTAAAGCTCATAATGAGAGTAAGGGGGAGGGAATTACGGAGTGAGCATAGAGCGATCGAGCCAAAACCTGCAATATGTGGCAACCTCAAGCCTGAAGTGATGGAGGAATGATGTAGAAATCTGTCTGACTAGAAAAATTACCAATGCGATAATCCAAGCCCTGAAACATCTGAGAATTGGGGAAAAAATGGGAACGAGCAACCTCAACACTGAGAGGTTGGGAAGCAGGAACAGGTGTAGCACGAATAGTTTCTATAGTCATCATTTTGTGGTTCTAGACCTTTCCTTGGTTGTGCTGGAACATTGGCAGCTGGCAAGAGTTCAAGAGTGCATGTCATAGGGGTGGACATTGGTGGGCATGTGGTTCTAGACCTTTTCCTTGGTTGTGCTGGAACATTGGCAGCTGGCAAGAGTTCAGGAGTGCATGTCATAGGGTGGACATTGGCGAGCATGTTATCGAGTGGGTGGAAAAGACCAAATGTATGTATCCAATATCACCTCTGATGCGCGAATATCACCTCTTGTGTAATTTCTATCATCATCATTTTGTGGTTCTAGACCTTTTCCTTGGTTGTGCTGAAACATTGGCATCTGGCAAGAGTTCAAGAGTGCATGTCATAGGGGTGGACATTGGTGGGCATGTGGCTCTAGACCTTTTCCTTGGTTGTGCTAGAACATTGGCAGCTGGCAAGAGTTCAGGAGTGCATGTCATAGGGTGGACATTGGCGAGCATGTTATCGAGTGGGTGGAAAAGACCAAATGTATGTATCCAATTTTTTTTCTATATGGTGATACTAGTACAAAAACTTTTGTTACGTTTGGCATTCTAAGATTTTTGATCCGTCTATGGAGCCTAATTTTTGGTGTGTCATTTGAAACTTGATTGCTAATATCACTCTTTGTCAATTTGTTGGTACTATATTTACATTTCATAGTTTTCTTCCATGCTATGCAAAGAACGTTGTTGTGTGGCTGATGGCACAACAACCACAAAACTATAATAGACACCATTCAAATCAGAGGCGATCTAGAAATTGTGCCTTTGTCGATGACATGGCTGAAGAATCTACATAATGACCATTTAGTTTTTGCATGCATTGTTGATGATGATGTGTTAGAGATGCAGAACTCGTGGACAATGTACTCGCAGATGGCATACACATGATCATATATATACATTGACCTACAAATAACTTTGCGAGCACACAGCTAGCCACACGCTACTATTATGTACATGAAACTAGCACAATAGCTACTTGCAAAATGTCAAAACCCAAAAAACCATTTGATTGAGCAATACTTGCTAGCCGTATGTCTTTTTGCTACCCATAGTAAATACTTTTATGGATAAATGCGTTGGTGCTTCCCAGGGTTCACAAGTCATGAGTTGTAAGGAATCATATCCTGATTAGCTATAACTTTTGATTAGTATATTAAAATTCAAAACTAAGTAACCGGAAAGAGAATTTCAAGAGCTTCCCAACACATACCATATTGTTATCATTCCGCCAATGAACAAGAACATTATCGCTGACCAAACACGAGATATCTTTTCAGCACGCAAAAGATCATTTGCAAGGTGTCAAATGGCACTTTTGCGAGGGTTGAATGGCAATATAGGTAACTGTAACTATATAGGTTACAGGGGGCCAGCACTAGAAACACAAAATGGCATCTAAATGTTGTTAGATATTCTTCTCTCTCCATGTAATCTCTCTCTAAAGTCAAACTTGTTAAAGGGCCCATTTTGAGCCCATATTTGTCCTAATGTCTTATAAATTCACTATTTTAATCTTACATGTGTCAACTGATATTACATCATTGACAACTTTTTCTTACATTGATTAGTTTTTAGACAAGATTTGTAGAAAATGACTCCAAAATTATGGTGCCTATGAGAGATATGCTGCAAATAGATAAATTTGGATAGTGAGTGGGTGAATGTTCATCAAAAGAAATGAATCGAAGAAAGTTTTGGGTGAATGGGTCGCTTTCAAATTTGTAGACCCTGGAAAACCATTCACCTTAGATAAATATGTGAGTGCACATAGTTAAAATAGAAAAGATGAACGTAAGTGTCAATGAGTGTTCACGATCATGTAGAGTCTCAAGAGCTAAGCTATGTGTTATTTGCTTCTACTTATTTCAATTATACCATTTATGATGGTTTAGTAAAAATAAATGGCAAAAAATGTAATCGCATCTTGTGAAGAGTTGTTAGAGGGTTTTTGCAACTATGCGTGATAGTCCTAGAGCTAGTCATCTTGATGTGGATAGGACCTATAAATTGATCTTACATATCTTCTAGGGGCCCAAAACTAGAAAAAGATATCTACAATTATGTGTCGCTTTGTTGGAAGTCTCAACTCAATGAAGGTGAGAGAATAAGAGTCCATGGACAGATACACATGTTACTTGTACTTGATGGAAGATAGAAAAGTATTTCATCGAACTTTACTACACACTTGTCACAACCACAACATGATGTTATCTTGGTTGCGGTTGACAAACTCACATAAATGCTTTTCGGTGTCTAAGGGAAAGCTCGAACTTGAAAAGATCTTGGTGCATTTATTCATAGGAAAAAGTAATAGGTCCATTGATGAAAAAGATATATACACCCCGAAGGGCCGAAGGGGAAGTTTAAACAAAAGTAGGCTCAAACAAGAGCGAAGCTTGCAGTAAAGTTAAGATTACTCCAAATCTTGGCATTAAAGATAAAAGTGCATAAACTATGATGATGTCCGTGGGAGTCTGCCAACTGACTGCAGCAGATCAGAAAAGTGAAGAGGTGGTGAGTCGGCTAATGAAGGGAGATGAGATGTAGCAGACCCAGCCACCGTTGCCCGTTGTAGAATAGATAGGGCCTGAGCACGTTGCAGGGCAATGGAAACACGTTGTTTGAAAGAAGCCACGAGAATAGAACCAGGAATACCTTGACGCTCTGCCGCCTGATGAGAACACATGCCAAGAAAATCCTCAAAGCGTCGATGCAAGGTGCCGTAAGTCTCAATAGCCAAGGGAAGGAAAGCATCAGTGGGGTGCCTATCGGAGTAGTTTTTTTCCTTCTCTTGTGCTGCCACGCCTGCCGCTTCTCCTGGTGTGAAGGCAGAGCGAGGCAATAGGTCACCACGCGTGGGATCAACAACAACAACATCTGCCAAAGTACGAAGCCCATTCCGAGAGAGGACAATGTCAACATGTCTGCGAGAAGAGTGGGACGCGGAAGAAGGAAGTACATGAGACTGTTCTTTGAGGACATGGAATCCTCCATCTCTGACAACATAGCGGCCGCTGCATCTCTGACAACATCATGCGTAGCTGTGCGCTCACTCCCAGAAGGACAGCGGAGGAGGTGGATAGCAAGAGCATCAATAGGGTGACCACAAACACACCTGGAGAGACCCAAGACCGAAGGATGAGGAAGCCCCAAGCGAAGATGAAGAGCAGTGGTGAAGATGGCCGAAGACAACCGGAAGGAAGGAATAATAGGCCGAGCTGACAGCCAAGCCCCAGCACCAGGACCCGCACAAGAAAGAAGCCGAGCTCGATGCAACGTCGAAGGAGCCTCAGAGAGCATGCTGAAAAGGGTACGCTTGTGCACGCGCTCCAAGAGGGTCTCTTGCAGGTGATCTGAACTGAAAGTGAGGAGTTGCTCAAAAGGAGGAAGACAAGCTTGGGCAGAGAGGGGGAGGAGCTCTCGTGCAGCGATGAGGAGGCGCTGGAAAGGCAGAGAACCGTTATCCACATGAGCAATGCAATCCGCCAAGAGAGAGCGAAAGCCAGAAAGGAACCGAGAAGACAAAGCGGAGTGAAAGCCAGAAAGGAACCGAGAAGACAAAGCAGGGGCGACAAGAGCCCAGCTCCCAAGAAAAGCTATAGGAGCAGAAGAAACCGTAGAGAAAAGACCCACACCACCACAAGAAATGGGTAGCCGAGCCTGGTTCCGAGCTGAAAGGGTCTCCACACCATCCAAAGGACCAGGGCCCAAAAGGCAGCCAAAAACATCCATAAGAGAGCTGTCAAAGGAAGAGAGGAGATGCAAAAAGTCCGGAGCAGGGGGGAAAGTCCGCAGCAGATAAGAAGGACGCTGGATAAAGCAAGACGTCAAGATGCCAAACGCGACTTGAGTGTCACCCAACCGGGGAAGCAGATCTGAATGAGCAACATCCTCCTGGAGAGCCTCACCAAGAAAAGCAGAGCAGAAGGAAGCAGACCCAAAAGGAACACCCAGAATGCGAATGCCATCCAAAGGAGCAAGAAAACCTTGAGGAGGAACAAAGTCCGGGGGAAGACCTGCTGGAGACCACACTGAACACTTGCGAGGTTGAATAGACAAACCAAGAGAAGGCAGCTGCTCAGAGAAATGATAAAATGTGAGGAGCACCGTAGGAGCAGGACCAACAAAATGAGTGTCATCAGCAACCGAAGGAAATAAGCAGGAGGGAAAGGCCTCTGCAGAAGCTCGAAGCGCACAAAAATGAGCCAGAGCGAAAAGAGGACCAGCCAAATGATCACCTTGACGAGTACCTGTTGCAGACTGGATAGTAGAAAGATCCCCAAAGCACACATGGTGACTATAAAAGAGAGGAGTCTCAGTAGCATAGAACAACCGCACAAATGGGATAAGCTGAGCCAACTCACCGCCAGCCGTGCGCAACTCCTGAAAGATCGCAGCTCTAGAAACAGAGTTAAAAGCATTGGAAACATCCACTTGGAGAACAACCCAATCAGGATGGAGATCAAAGGTGGCACGCAAACCATGAATGACAGCTTCACAACCGCCAGAAGTACAGACGCCAAACTGATGAGGAGAGAGAAAAGAGGCGAAAATCTGTTGGAACTGAAAACAGATAGAGCGACTAACAAGACGGAGGAGGACTTCACCAATAGCATGGGACGGACGCCACCCGAGGCTTTAGACATGGCGATCAAACGAGACGAAGACAAAAGACGTGCGACAGAAAAAGAAATGTGACCAGAGGCGATAAAAGAACAGACCTGAAAGAGTTGAACGAAGCCACTAGCAGATTCCTCTTGTGAAAAGCAATCACGAAGGTGTTCATAGACCAAACCGGAGGGACCACCAACAGCAAGACGAGGACTACGATGGAAGGCACGAGAGAAAGAATCACGATCAAGCACCAAGTCAACATCAAACACAAAATCCTCCACAAACAAGGGAAGAATGCCTTTAGAAGCAGGATGCAGAGCTTGGAGAGTAGCAACAGTATCAGCAGAAGAGGGAGCGGGTGTGAGAGGAGCTAAAGCTCGAGTTGCACGAGAATATTCACCAACTTGCCCAAGATGTAGGGTGCGACGAAGGCGACGGTGGAGAGGTGGGACGCCTTGAGGTTGAGAGTCCTGTGAGTTGCGAGCAGCAAGTGCCTAACAACGTGCAAAGTGTTCATCATGAAGTGTTTCCCTGTCTCCCAATAGAAAGCGACGAATGTGAGCACGAGTTTCTCTACGTCCAGCATCCCCACCTGTTGTAAAGCTATCTTTACAAGCTTTACTTTCGGCGCCATCGGCGCCAACTATGTCCCTGGCGCCAGCAGCGCCCCTGCTGCTCCCGGCGCCACTGTGACCAGAATCCAGCCGGCGCCAAGTTCCTATGGCTGAAAATCTTTGATCGGTTCTAACGGAGTCCAGAGAGCTCAGATCGATGTGCAATCACCTCACACGATCTAGGCATGATTAAAGGAAGCCTGGGGATCAATAAAATCTAGAGAGAGAAAATGACTTTCTAGAAAGAGAAAATCCTAGAGAGAGAAAAACGTGCTTTACCAGCTTGGGTAGAGTGCTTGGTATGAGGGGAGGGTGCCGAATCACACCAATACTATAGGGGAGTGCGGGTTGCGACTCAGGGCGAGCTCCAACCAAGTCTCAGCCTCCCTTGCTAGAATGTTGTCATGGCTCTCGCCTTGGCATGCTAGCGCCCCAGAGACTAGGGTCGGTCACACACTTGAAATGTAACCTTCTCAGATTTATCAATAAAGTGGGATTTTTCTCAAACTGACTCTGATTACCTTCTGGGTTTCAGTGTTCGGTAAAAGCGCCAGTTGTAAGGCCGCTTTCAAAATTTTTAACTTGGCACATAGCTGAGGGTCGTATCCCGGGACGCCAGCGGTATGTCGTCGGGACCATTCGGTCCGTGGCGCCAGCGGTATGCTGTCGGGACCATTTGGTCCAGGAACTGGTTGTTTCCATATCTGTCGCGGCTTGTGGTTCTGAGTGTTCCTTGCATGAACGTGAATGGGTTAAGCTCTTGAGGAACGGGCTCTAACCTGTCGGCTGAGTTGGATGGCTTGCTTGGGTGGATGTTACCTGTTTATGGCTGTCCAGTCTGGCGTGGCGCCAGGTTGGCTTCCAGCGCTCGTGACGAAGCTTTCAGTTGGTTAAGTCTGATGTAAGTCAGACCGCTTGCTTGGAATGGATGTTACTCGTTTGTAACGAAGCTTCGAGTTGGTTAAGTTTGATGTATGTCGGGCGGCTTGCTTGGAGGGAAGTCAACCACATCGGGACCCCCGATCTGGCATGGCGCTAGGTTGGATTCCAATGTTGGTTTTCGAAATGGCCACGGTTTGGGGTTCATCAAGACAACTGTTGTGCAAGGTGCTGCCCACAGTGTAAGCACGGGTGCGTCCACGGTCGGGGTGGTCGGCAGAACGGGGGACTTGATGAGTCAAGGTGTTGCCCTTGAGGTGTAAGCACGGTCAGTTCTCTCGGTTCGGGCCTGGCGCTGTCTGCACGTAGGACGGATGAGGCAAAGTGCTGCCTAGGGAGGTGAAAGCACGGTCTGTACCTTGTGGGGTGCGGGGCGACATATTCGATCTGTACGGGTTAACCATTGATACAGAGATGCTGCTCGAATTCGGGTGTAAAGCACGGGTGGTTAGCTGCCGGTGCGGGATAGCTGCCGATCGTTTAGCTATAAGGGCTATCGAGCAAAAAGTGGTGGGGCGTGACTGAGGCAATGTGCTACTTAATGGTGAAAGCACGGATAGTTGGAGGGGTGTCCTATGTGGGCTGATTCCGTGATCGATTTGGCAAGAGTTGAAGGCTGGGAAGCTAAGTCGTGGTTCCCGGCTCCCTTTGGGATGCCTGCGCTACACCACCCCTCGGAGGAAGGACTAGACACCAAAGGGGAAAAAGAAGAAACAGATGCCAAGCCACAATGTCAAAGGGGTCAATAGCTAAGCGATCAAGAAGAAGGCGCATAGCAACTTGAGTTTCACGACGGAGAGCAAGGGGAATATGAAAGTAGAGCCTTGGACGAGGGAAGCCCAAGTGAGAAGCTCTAAGGACGTCAAGGGCAGAAATCCAAGACCAAGCTGAAGCAGAGGGCAAATGGGATGCAAAAAGAGGAGCGCGATCTTGAGACGACTGAAGCAGCGCAAGACAAGAACGCTGGTGACGAGCAAGACTTCTAGGAGAGAAGAAACGACTACAAGCATGGCAAAGAACCCGTTCAGGGGGTTGAGAAGGCAATGCAACAAGGATCGAAGGAGGTTCACAACCAAGCGAGGGGGCAACAATGCCATGGGAAGAGGTGGGCGAAGGAGGAACAGAGGGTGTTGTGGCAAGCGAGGAACCCAGCACAGCTTGACGCGAACGAGGAGAGGAGTCAGGAGGAGGAGATACAATTGAAGCAGGTCGTTTGAGACTGAGAAGACAAAGCAGGGAGATGTCCGAAGCCATAAGAACAATTGTACAAAGGGAACCCTGTGATGGACCACCTCACCAACTGAACCGAGATCTTTTTTATATTTTTTTGATTTTTCTTCACACGGGACGTCGTTAACCTCGATGGAGCTGTCGGCCGTTTTGCAATAGATTCCGAAGAACTTGCCCAAACAAAAGTGCCCACCAAAACTCTGAAAGACCAACAATAGGAAAAGTTTTGAAAGCTCCATCGTTGCTTCTTTGCCCTAAACTGATAGTAGATCAGACAAACCCGGGTCTGGCAGAAAACTTTGGATGCCAAGCTAACCAACTAAGCCAACCCCTTTGGGCAACTCACATAAATGGCTCATTTTCCCAATTCATGAAAAGGTAGATGCACCTCTTGTAGCTAACTTGATTATTGACATAAAAATTCCAAGGGTTGCCTCTATCCATATTGTCTATATATATTGACACATTAATTGTGGCTTTTGGACTACCATGTTTGATAAAGTAGAAGTGCGGTTGGAGCTAAGTAGTACTAATCATCCTAAAAAGAATGGACAAACTAGAAACTTTAGAAGATGCTTGCAACGCATGCACTTGCCATTGTTGGAGTTTGCATATAATGATAAATGAATGTATCTACAACACCTAGTCCTTGCAAGGTTGATTATGGTCTTATGGTGTTAAATTTCTAACTCAAATGAATCTAATGCTTGAGTTGGCAAATAAACATGTGAAATTAGCGATAGTATTGTATGTTTATGTGCAACTCAATAGAATTTAACTCAAAAATCTATTGGGACAAGGAGCTGACAGCCAAAAGAACTTATTTGTGGACATGACTTTTCTTGTATGTCTTTTTTATATGCAATTGGAACCACACTAGAACCTCGAAGATAATAGACCAAAATAAAATAAGTCTTTATTTACACGCCCATCTCTCAAAGATGATTTCTTTGATATTAAGGCATGTACCTATTAAACATAAGAATACCGTCATTTTTGTTGAACCTCATTTTTCTTCCAATCAACCTTACATCCATTTCACCGTTTAGAGCATGCATGTGGATGGACTTGTCTACTAACAAAATCATCAATATCATCGCCATCAACAATGCACGATCACAGCCATCAATTCCAATGTTCAAGGCTAACAATCAAACAAAAAATGTGAATTATCAGGATGATTATATTCATTTTTCCCAGTAGGGTGACCTTTTGAATCTGTCACAAGTAGACAAAGATATCAAATTATAGGCATCTATCTGCAAAAATCAAGTTCACATGCAAACAAAATGCTCCCAAAATTTTCTGAAACACTTTCTTTTAGGTGAATTTGATCGAAAATGAATGAGTCGTTGTCATAGATTGTTTGGTCACCTCAAAGATTGTGACTAGTAGCATAAAAGACATGCCCTTGATCAGACGCGAACATCTCAGATAAAGATGAGCAATAAATTAAACAAATAAAATAACTGCAAACAGCTCCCTCAATGAAAGAGTAACCAAGAAGTTACCATTTAGGGCAAGTTTACCATTTAGGGAAAGTTTAGGGCAATTGGCCAAATGACATTTTAGCAGCTATAAACTAAAAAACTGTGTCAGGCAAGGTATTTAACTAGTATCACTTTTGTTTGTCAATTAAACATATATTGTCAGTTGAGCTTTGTTACTGTGAATTTGACCAAATACGTCAGTTTCTAAAACTAGACGTTTTGAACGAAGCAGACCGTATAGTTAAAAACAAATGTTTTCACATTTAGTGTATCTTTTAATTTCACACAAGTTTCACACACATCACAACATTATTCTACATATTATTCATTCTTTGTACCTCTAGCATTCTCTTTGTACTACTCGTAAATTCGTCAATGTAATATGCACACACTGTAAACTGCTATTGCACCTTATTCCTGTGGTTTACAAAGCAATTAGCCTCAGGAGGAAATAAATTTGAATCAAAACTTCTACAAGCCTCAACTCTTCCAGTCTTGCTAACTAGTACCTATTGCTTCCTATACACTTTCCTACAAAAGAATCGCATATATTTACTCCTATGTTGTTACAAACACATAAGGAATCAATGCAATGATTGTCCATTCCCTTTAAACTTGAATCCAAAACTGAAAATTACAGATCTACGGATTCGAAAAAGAGATAAGTCGTACAGATAGGAACACATTTTTCAAAGTAAGCCAGAAAAGGTTCACTATCCCAAAAGCCACACCAAAGGTCTAGTCTGCATAGATTATCCAGTTGAAGAGATTCTACAGGATAGATGTAAATGGAAACTTTTGCTGGTAAATCATGTACAAATACAAAAGCATTTGGAGAAGCAGTCTATTGCTTCATCCGAAGTGTAGGAAACATTTATTGAGTCCAGAAGAAGCTTATCCATCCTTAAGGATTTCTCATATAGAGATTAGTCAGTCAGGCTGTGGAAGCATATACTTGAAAAGATCAGCTTGCATCTCTGAACAATCTGCTTCAAAAAACAGTCCAAATGGCACAGGGCAAATTTTAACTTTATATGAGAACTCAAGCAGCAAAGGCAAGCTATTAAAAATCCATTATGAAGAAGACTTCATTATTTTTATTTCCTTGAGATGATGAATTCTACAAACATCCTACAACAGAATCCTTTGCATCAAATATTGCTTCCTATAAGAAAGCATACAAATTATCATTAAAATATGTTGCTAATGATAGCCCGGCCATGTAAAAGCCTTTTCAATTGGAAAATAATCTCCAGGGCTGCAATGGATATAACATCATGCATGATGCCACAATCGCAGGTCTCACATGGCACTTTAAATAGCATTCATCTGAGTTAGATTTCTATCCAGTTTCTCAAAAACTCAAGTTCATAATGCTCGTCAGCTGACTGCAACAAATGTCTAAGAAAATCTACAACCAACTAGGCCTGTGAGAATTTGGATCAAGTCTTCAATGGTGTGTGAGGCCAACTGTTCTTCGACAAAATCTTGTTTGAATGAAGACAATGGTAGACAGTCAAACAGAGTAAACAACAAAAGCAGGACCTGTGATGGTAATGAAGTCCTTGGATCTTGCCAAGCTACAACCTACAAACTTAACTTGCCCCCGAGTGATACCAAGGCTCAAAAACTATTGAGATGTAGTTTGGCTGAAATCCAGCTCTAAAACTAAATCAGGTACACAATTGGCAAGAAAAACATTTCTGGAATTTAGAATCGTAAAAAAAATAGGATAAGCAAGTGCCTATAGCTAAACCTCATAGATAAACATTCGCCATAAGATACAGCCCCAAAAAAAGACAGGGACCCTACTTTAAAAAAAATATTGAGATACAAGTGATTGATAGGTCACATTGTGGTGAGGCTCTATGGCACTATCCTCCAAACAGTAGCAAGCAGCAAGGCAGAAAGTTGGATACTACATGCGTTGGGTCAGGCAGGCTTCAGGACTTAGCACTCTACCAATGACCTTTTATTCACATCAGTGCTATTATTGAGGAGGCCAGGTCCAGGCATAAGAGCGTGTGTTGTTGTTTTGTTGATTTGCTGAAGGCATCTGACTTAGTTCCAAAAAAACCAACTTATACAGAGGTTGAGTGAGCTTGAGTTCTCCACTAACACAACATGCCCTATAGGATCAGGTCTGGAGTTGTTTCAGGAAAAATGAGGGTCTCTCCCAGTTGGTTAGGAGTGGTATTGGTGTAATGAAGAACACCTAACGACCCTGCTTACAAAGCACCGACAGGAATAACGATGGAGACAAACCCCCGAAGTAGAAGCTAAAGACCAATGCACAATAGCTTCAACCACAAGCCATGGTGTGGGAATGCTGATGAGGAGAGAGAACTAGCAACTAAGAAATCAAAGTCAATGATGGAGGAGGGTGACTGTCCACAGGGAGGATATCTAGACCCTGGAGGCTCCTATGCATGTGCCATGCAACCCTACTGCATACTAAACATAAACCCAATTACCATTGATGGTCCTCAACATGCATATGGCCGTCACAACACCATGTAGTGCTCCTGTGTTTCCAGCTGATTTGATCAATTCGAACCAATTCGATCCGGCCTAAATTGGAAAATGGTTTGAACTGGTTTTGTTTTTTGGGTTTTTTTTATGCCTAAGCCTTATATTCTTATAAAAACAGTCTCTGAATGCTATTTACAATGCTCTATATACTACTACTAGTAACTATTGTGTTCGTGACACGTGCATAGAACTGTCTACATGTTGTGCATTAAGCAATTTGAGCTGCAAACAAAATCTTATGCAATTGAACAAACACGAATGATTTATTTTGAAAAATGCCGAGTCTAACTTCATGAATCATTGGCAGACCAAAACTAACAAAAATTCAAACACAAATCAAAATACTCAAAAATTATATCACTACAAAATATTGAGACTAGTAATCAACGATAAATAGTGAAAAAATTCTCCCCTCGATTCGAACCGGATCCGAACTATTCTTCCGATTCAAACTGAGGTTCGCATAGCAGTTCGTGGAAACTATATAATACTCCAAATGTCATTATCTGGATGCTTGAGCTCTCTCACGGTTACTAATTACCAAACTGGCCTTGAATGGAACTTTAAGATGTAAATAATAATCTCAACAATTAGAGGCCAAGTAGCCATGTCTAGGATTATTCCAAATCCTCGATAACTAGACATGAACGTAACATTTTTCCCTCCTTGAACTGCATTTATCCTCAGAAGTAGAAATTAGGGAAGTTCTTCTTTATGTTCTCAATTCTTTTCCAAGAATCATCATCCTCCCTGGCCTTTCTATCTGACTAAACACTCAAAGATAAAACAATTCCTTATTTGTTTATCTTTGGTTTGGAGTACTTTCTTAGGATCCAAAGGTACAGTACGTGACAAATCTTCCAATTGGGTTAGATCTTCTCCAAATCCAAGCGTATCACCTTCATGTAAACTCAATTTCAATCAACTTACATGAAACATTGGGTGAGTCTTTGACTCACCCTTGAGATTATGAGCTTAGAAACCAATTCTTTATAGAATCTGAAACGGTCCACAATACTTGATAGACAGTTAGTAGTGCTTTCCTATATGCATAGTCCTAGAACCTTTTGGAAATCTAAGATATACCTAGTCATCTACCTTAGAATCTCTAGATTCTTTAAAATCCGAATAATGCTTAGCTCTACCTTGAGCACTACGAATACCCTCATGAACTATTGTACATAGCATAAACGGACTATAACATGTAGTAGAATGTTATCTACTATTTTAAGCAAAGGGAGGTAATCATCCCACTGAGATTGCCTGTGAATAACATGTCCTCAACATAACATATCTTCCATAGTTTGATTAGTTCTTTCAGTCTATCCATCTTATTCAAGATTATCAGTGGAACTAAAACCAAGGGAAGTCTCAAATTTATGAAAAATAGCATACTAGAAGTGACATGTTGTTACAACCCCAACCCGCCGTAAACCGCCAAGTGCCGGTTACCCAATAGGAACCGAACGTCACACGATCCACCCCGCCATAGGATCCAATCCAGATCCACCCTCCGTGCCCTGGCCCGTGACTTGTAACAAGCAAGATCCAACCTCCAACCCTGACAGCGTCCCATACCACTACCAGAGCCATCAGCCATCTCCCACCTCAAGCTAGCACTCATCCCCGTTGTGCACAAGCGCCCACCATCCAGCTTCTCCTACGTAGATAGAATGAATGGCAAAGTGAGACCTCCTCTCTTTGTATACCTCCAAGGAACGAGCAGATGCGGGACTATCCGGTCCCAAACTTGGCTTTCCGCTCCCGTTGCCAACTTCACCACATATCGGTGGTCACTTTGCTTTGTTTCCACCTGTAGCTTTTGCAACAAGTTAGAGTTAATAAAATTGTGCGTAGAACCATCGTCAAATAAATTGTCCGGCTTGGCCACCAACAACCCCTTTCATCCGAATGAGATCGTGAGGGCCGAAATCAGCCGTGTTAAAACAACAATGCTCACACACAAAATTACCAGCAAAGGAAAGATCAATATATGAAATGCTAGAGTTACATGGCATCTTAAAAGATGCCCCTTTAGCTTGCCTCCGTTTCTTAGGGCCGATCTGGTTCCATACAGTTGAAACACAGATTGTTGCTTCTGGCTTTAGCGAAAGTCTCTTGGTCTGTAGAAGATCTTTTCTTCGATTTACTTGGTCCAACCGAAACTTCTTTCACTTTATCTTTTCCTCTCTTTGAAAAGAATGGTTTCTTACCCTTTGCTTCAGGTGAAACCCAAGCCTCAAGCCTAGCCACTATACGAGTATCATCGTATATACGAGCGAAGCGAACCGCATCATTGAGGGTAAGAGGCTGGTTTCTCCTAACCTCTAGCTGATAGTCTCTAGGCAATCCTAGAATAAAATGCAACTTTACCAACAGAGGATCTATTCTAGTAGCGAAACGAGAATATACCTCTTGGAATTCTTGCATATATTGATCAAGGGGCCGGTTCCCCATCTGAATCATCGCATACTGACGATAGAAGTCGAAGTCATCCAATATAGGAAGAAAGGCCGCCTTGAAGGACTTACAGAAATCTTTCCATAATTGGAGCTTCAGGCTTACCCCTCAAGTCTTGCCACCAAGTAAAAGCTTTACCTCACAAGTACATGATAGCTAAGTTGATCTTATTTTCGTCGGAAGGGGAAAAATGCGAATTCCACCAATCTATCCACGAAGTGACCACATCAGGGGCTCTATCTTTCTTTTCCCCAATGAAAATTTTAGGTGTAAATAATGGCTGGTGCAGTAATTGCCTTAAATGCATCAACTCCTTTAATTCCTGCTGATCTATGGCATGTCTAGACTGCCTATCAACAATTTGTTGCTGTAAATTGTTGATAGCTGACAGTAAAGCACCGGAATCTAAGGAAGGAGTAGGTGCCATAGATACAGTAGGAGGAGAAGTAGCCTGTGAGGAAGGGCAAGGATCCATTATTCAACTATGAGAAGGATAGGCAAGAGAAACAAAGGAAGGACACAAGAGAAAAAGAGGTCTCTACTCTCTAACTTGCAAATTGAACACTCGCAAAGTGGTATTGTCCATGGCTGCCACTAAGATTGTATCCCACCAAGAAGGAGAGAAGATAATAGGTAGTTTTCCACTACCCCCCCCCCCCTATTCATATGTAATCAACTGCAAGAGGATGTGCCTCTCCTACATGCAGTATCCTTTTTTTGCCACCTATGGCAGATCCCTGCCAACTCATAGAGAATAGTGATGTGCAAGGGTGACTAAGCAGCCACCTGGCCATCTAAGAAACCCCCCCCCCCCCCCCCCCCGCCCCTTAAAAAAGAAAAAAAATAGGAGATCAAGGCTGAACTCCACTTGGTTAAACTTGAATTGTCCCAACTTAAAGATGTTGATTGCAAGCTTCAACAAGAGGTGGATATGCTGAAGCAAGAATTCTAGGCTCAACCTATCCTTGCTACACCAGAATCATCCAACAAGCTCAAAGAACTGGAAGCCAAAATCGACAAGCAGAAAGAGGAAACCATGTCTTGGGCAACCATGCTTAAAAAAGGCAGCAAGCCCCTCTCCTCGGTCATTTCAGCCACCCTTTTCAAAGAAAGGCTTCATGAGTGTAAAGCTCTCGATATTCGGGTAGGTGGTATTGTGGATACACAAAATGCTATAAAAGAAGCAAAACGTTTTCTTGACACTACTCTAGACCATAATAGCGAAGGCTTGGATACGACATGGCGCACAAAACGAGATAACGCCACTTTGATTAATCGCTTTAAGTCGTCCATTACACGTAGAGATGCCCTACGGAAAAGAGCTAAATTGAAGGACACACAAATTTTCATGGATGACAACCTCACATATATACAAGTGGAATAAAGGCGTCAAGCCTTCCAAGAAGCCAAGGCATCGGGTAGATGTGTGACTTACCGAGCGCTCCCCATTGTATCACACACTTGACATGTACTCATTCATCTTATATGGCTTTTGGCATGGAAAAGACATTAATAAAACTCTCTCTCTCTCTCTCTCTCTCTCTCTCTCTCTCTCTCTCTCTCTCTCTCTCTCTCTCTCTCTCCATATTTTTTTAGTAGCACTAAAGAAATAAAGTTGCCAATAAAATAAGCTAGCAATAATCACGATATATTTTTCTCTTGCTAATTTTGCAGCACAAAAAGTTTAATATATTGTCTTCTCAAAGACTCCAATGTCAGGAAAAAACTTGATAGAACCACAAGTGATTCAAAAATTACCATCATATAAATCAGCAGCACCATGAGGAAATCCAACAATCTGAGACCTTGCTACTTCAATGTACTTTGAATTCGAAAGCCAATTACGTGCACACATCCAAGAAAACAGATTTGTGAGGTTGTGTCAATAAAGATAATCTAAATAATGTATGAAAAAAGAGAATTCTTAACATTCAGACAGCCAAAGACTTCACAGAATCTCAATAATACATGAATTCACAGATTTGATAAAGATTTTGCAGTATTCGGCACTGTATGACAGATCTTGTGATACAATATAATCAAACATTGCATCACGCGTATAAGAAATGTGAGTCAAATGGTCGATAACAGGGTTGTAGAGCCTACTTGTACAGATACCCAGCAATGCCCAAAATGATCGCCAGCAGGATGATATCTATGCAAAAATTTCGACTTGAACGCAACTGCAACATACAATTTTGAAAAAGCTTGATATAGCTCAAAAAACACCGAATATAACAAACTTACCCTATGGCGCAGACGTGAGAGCCGACACTAAAATGTTATACAAACATTATTTTTTAAGCAGCAAATTACAAATCTGGTGATCTTTATCTGTAACCTACTTTAAGCATGTCTTCTGAAGCCAAGAAGCGTACCTTAGTTACAGTCTCCTTCAGCCTAACGTTTGTGCTCTTCAAATCAGATGTAGCTTTGTCCACCTAAAATCAAAATAGGAAGAGCACAATATTTGATGTACGGACTTCAGTCAAATAAGTCTAAGCTGGAGAAGAAGTACAAACAAAACTTACTTTTGTGTCAATCTCATCCATCAAGGGCACTTGTCTGTCCATTTCCTGCAAGTATTCAGGTGCTATTATTAGCAAGATGGACGTACCTCAGAAAGAACAAGCCTTAGACAGGCTTATGCTAGCAATCTGTGCAATAGAAATAAGCTGTTTCTAAGTCACAATAAAGCCTTGTAGATAGCAAGCCCCCAGTTTCAAACCTAGAAAATCTTTTTAAAGTTTGCCTTGAAGCTTAGTGAACATTTTGCTATCTTGCCATTTGAGCTTTGATTAAAGATCAAAATGTAATGGTAAACTCTAGCTTCAGTGAACCCTTATTAAGAAGGGTTTTAAGGAAACCCCTTTCTTTTTTAGAGCTTGATACATAGCTGAATGATATAAAACTTCCCGAAACCCAGCATAGAAATCCAACAAGCAGGATGCATTGCACTAGCACCAAACTACCTCGTTAATGTCATTTGCCATATTTTTTAGCGTTGAAAGACCCTCTGATATTACATCCAGTCCTTGATCCTGATGAGTCAAATAAATCGAAATTGGTCAAGATGATTCAAACAAAATCAATGTCCACCATCATCTTGACGACTAAGTTAAAACCTCTCAATAAAAATACTACTGGCCAAGTTCAGATGCTGACTAAACTACAGGCTTGCTTGATAATTTAGTAATACAGCTTTCGAATTTGACACATACCTATGATATGCTGGAGCCTATCACAGTTGAAAACCTTGAATGTCACATAAACATAGAATCAAACCTGTTTGGTCCTTCGCATCTCATATTCTTGCCTAAAAGCGTTCGACTGTTCGGAATGCTGATGATGCTCTGGTTGCATAAAATCATCTGCAAAAGATCAAAGAACATTCATGATGATGCCCACTAGTTCACAAAAAGCTTATGAGACCAAAAGCACTGGCAGTGAAATTTCTGCTTGCCTGCCTTCTCGGTGGGTCAAAAAGCACTGGACAGTACGCAGTCCCATTTCTAAGAGATTTAGCCACAATATCTATTTGCATGATTCTCAAGCCGGCTACCATTAGCCAGCTGTATCTGAAAAAACTTCAAAAGCTTCTACTTTATTACAGATAAACAGGAAGTCCCATCAAAGTAGCTTGAATTGCAACTTTGCAACGGTACATTTCACTCAACATCACCCATAGGCAACAGTCCCATATAGGAGGATCACTTTTGTTCTACTTCATGATTCGGCTAGCTATGACTATTCTTTTTTTTGTTTTGTTGTAGTATTTGCTTAGTACTTGCTTTACACAGTTATAATACTTTTAGGGTATCTGTTGTGACGACTTATGTCCTCTCCATCAGTATTTCCATTAGTTCGTGATTTTTCAGTATTTAACATGCTTACATTATTGTTTTAGATAGTCATTATACTTGCTAGCCAGTGGAGGGCTTTGTTTTTCTGCAGGGGAGAGTTATGGACTTGGCTCATTACATTCGCCGCGTCCATTCTTTTATTCGTTATTAGGCATAAGCAGGCCTATGGGCCCTTTTTATTCATATACTGGCCTTGGGCCCTATTTGGTCATATTTTTAGGACTTGGTCACGTTGATTTGGAGTGGGGGTCCTCCTATTGGGAGGGCGCACTATTTTCCCTCCAAATCCTATTCCCTCCCTTTTTTGAATCCTCTATTTGATTCAGGGAGAGGATATATATAGGGCAGCATTGTATTCCTTTATTCAGTTTATGGTGATTGCTCCTCTTTAGCCTCCTTAAGCATACTCTCTTCCTGCTTTCTAGCTTAAGTCCTGCTTTCTAGCATAGCTAGTGAATCATAGCTTGTAACTGAGTGTCAATGTTTGAAACCCTAAAATGTCAACTTGAAGACAATAAAATCTATATACTAGACATCGATTCCCGAATAGCAAGGCAAAAACAAGATTCGACATTTTATTACCACCATTACCCTATAAAAGCTTACTTGACCATGCTAATGACTCCCAATACAAGACTGCGTATATGGGCTCCGCTTTCTTTTGATCTTGGAGGCAAGACAAGAAACTTGGTTGCGTCAATCTCATCCGGGTGTACCAATGCTATTTCACAAGTATTAGATGTCCCACCTAGCCAAGTGTAAGCTCATGGCATGCATGCATTGTGCCATGTGCACTGATCCACCACTACCAGTTTGCAGGACACCTAATTGTTGCATTGCATGTCGGTACCTAACTTAGGACCTTATCCATTGTTGGGCCCCATGGTGAAGTTAGCCTTAAAGCTAAGGTATGGACAAATATTGGACCCATTGCCTACGCATGCCATTTACATTGTCTCAGCCTATACTATGCTTCATTGCCTCTAATTACAAGCTCGTACCCTCTGTTAGAAGCCAAGAGCTCCAAGCTCCTCTCCCCAAGCAGCCAATGTGTAGTATGAATCTCCTCCCATCCATAGGCAAGCCTTTAAGCCCATTGCCTGCTATTCTCGTCCAGGGCACGCACTTGGTGCTCATGTGGGTGATCAGTCTGTTTGGCCTACCAAGTGTACCCCTATTGACCCAAGAATACAACGCCTTACTGCTATGCCAGCCTGCCATACACGTGGTTGTAAGACCACACCAATCACATGCCGGCTAACCCTAGTCATTGCACGCCAAATTACAGGTTAACTTGGTCAGTTGTACGTCGGCTCTGCCAAACTCACGTCACGTGCAAGTACATCGGGTCACAATTGCAACACACCTAGACACAACTGGCCTCAGGTGCCTCTGTTGGGGAGTCATCAAAGGTCTCAAACTGGTCCTATGACCTCCGAAGCTACCGCTCTCGTCGGGATATGTTGGATCCATAACTGGATCCTAACACTCTCTCCCTCCTCAAGAATGTCATCGCTCCTCCATGACAAACTCAGGATAGGGATCTCCGTGGCTAGTGGACCTGACTCTCCCATGTCACTTCAGACAATGGTAATCCTTTCTAAGCTACCAAAAACTCTAGGATCAGATGATTTCTCAGTCGTCACTGTCTCCGCTCTAAGATACGCTCATGTCCATGATCTGTCATATCTTGTTCTTGTAGGCTACGATGCTGCCCACTAGGCTATCACCTTCATGCATGCATTACTTAAACGACTTAAATGAAAAATTGGATGCACTTTGCATCCCTCAAGCAATTGCAACTCATAAGCTACCTCACTGACCCTTTTAATAATTTGACACGTTCCACAATAACTTGGTGATAGCATTGCACACTTGCCAATTCTCATCACATTCAAGTGGCACTAGGAAAAAGACCATATCACCTCTCTCAAACTCCCTATACCAGCGATTTTCATGTACATAAGTCTCTAGCTCGAGCCTTAGAAAGACTTTGACACGTTAAATCCAACTTAGCATGCATCTGAGTCAAGAACTCTGCAGCCTATGGACACATGTTCTTTATCATTATAGGCATACTCTACTGGTGGCAAATATTTCACCCAGTTAGTCTGTGTTTCACTAACATATGCTCTAAGCATATCCGCTAGGACCTGGTTGACTCTCTCAGTTTACCCATCTATTTGTGGGTGTTCAATACTACTCATCCGCAATTGAGCTCCCAACTTGGCGACCACCGTTGTCCACAATGTTCTTGTGAACTTGGGACCCCTTTCTGAGACAATGCACTTCCAAAGTCCATGCAATCCCACTACATGATCAACGAACAATTCTGCGACTTGCAAAGCCGTCAATTTCTTTCTGGCAGCAATAAAATCAAGTGAACCCATCCACCAATGTTCTATGATACCTTTCGAATCGCCTTTTCGAACCGTGTTTGAATCGCGTTTGAATCAAGAAAGATCGGCTTCTCCAGGTTCGAACCGGCAAATATGGTTTTAGGGTTTTATTTCCCCCCTCCCTTAGTTTCTACCCTTCGATTATGTTAAAAACAAGTGCTTTCTTAGTGTTAATGGGTAACATGTAGATTATAATTCATGATTAATCGATAGTGAAATTTGAATCTTGACGTGCAACTCTCGAGTCTTGTTACTTAACACTACCTATCACATGTGGTTTAGGGTTCTTGATCCATTTGTTGCCCGCAATTTTAGCTATGATCTATCTGATATCATCTGTGACATTAGCTAATAACTACCAACTTCCATACATGACTAGAAAGATTGATCACTGTTACTCATCACTCAAAACATTAATGTCACACCATACATATTACAATGTACAATGAAACACTCGAAAAAACCCTCAAGTCTCTCTCTCTCTCTCTCTCTCTCTCTCTCTCTCTCTCTCTCTCTCTCTCTCTCTCTCTCTCAAATGCCAAAAAAACGGTTCGAACCGTTTTTATTTTTTCGGGTTCGAACCAAAAAAATGGTTCGAATCGGCGGTTCGAACCGCGGTTCGACACAACTATGCTGTCCACAACTACCAATATCTAATCTATCATATTCTGAGTCCTCAGTAATCAATAAAACCCAGGGATTCTGTATGCGTCTGTATAGTAATTGGAAGCTGCACGACTATGCAATCCCATATTTCTATACCTTTCCCATCCGGCATCTCGACTGTACACCGATAAGTTGAAGGTATTGTGGGAAGTTTAAGCTTCTTTACTAGGACATTGATAACATGGTGTAATGAACCGGTGTCAAAGAGGACCACTAACTCATGACCTGCCAGCCGTCCTTGCATCCTGATTAGTTGCCTCACTTGATGCACCAAGCCTCATTTGCAGATATTTGCCGTAGTTCGAAATAGCTCTCCCATCCACATAATCTGTTGTACGTTGTTGTAACATGCCTGCATAACGTGGAGGCTTCATGTCCAACATTAGAAAATTGATAACGAGGATGAGAAGAAGAAGGTCGTGAGGCAAAAGATACATAACAATTACATCCAATGGCTGTGTGCCAATTGGAGTACTTCTTGTGATCGTCGTGATAACCCTCTCGAGATTAGCGAGAATTGTTCATGGGCAACATGCGTTCTTCATATCCAAATGTGGAGTCTCAGGCATAACCTCTCGAGATGCTCTCGGACTATTCCTGGGTGGAGAATGTACGGGGGACGAAAGTTGAACAAGAGAAGGCGACCTCATGCAAACATCTTGAGAATCTTTTTTTTTCCTTTCGCAAAAAAATATTCTTGATATAGGGTGTGACGTGTTTGAGTCTCTCTACAATGAAGAATGTTTTCTGGTTCATGATAAACTTGCCTCTGAGTTGGATCGGAGGTAGCTTGAGCCTAGATCGGATCATTCCAAGAAGAACCAACAAAGATTGGAAAAGAACCAGCAAAATTTGAAGCTGAAAATCAAATTCCAAGTCAAAACTGGCAGTTGAATAAGGATCGACAAAGATTTCACATCATCTAGGGGTTTGGTGGTTATTTTCTAGGAAGGAGAAGAACCGGTGAGAAACTATAGGGGTTTGGTGGTTTTATCTTTTACGAAGAAGAATTGAAGAAGCTTTTATAAAAGTCGTCAAAGTTGGTGACAAGTGTCTAGGGAAATATGACGGTTCATTGCGAAGGATTAGGGCGTTGGAACCCTAAAAGCAAGGTGGAACACCATTTGACCTGGTCAGACATGGTCAAAGGATAAGTTGTCTGCACACTATTATAAGAACCAAAATAGTGAATAAGCTACTAAGAATGAATAAAATTGCTTCCACTTTTATCATTTCCAGTTTTTATACTACCACAACCTGGACGCCAAAAGTCAGTTTACCTCCCACGTTGCAGAACAGAATTATGTCACGGTGGCTACAATACTGAATTCAAAAATGTCTACAGATACTACATTTCACAAAATGCACTTCATTTGGGATAAGTAAGAACATGAGACAGAAATTAGTAACTACAGAGAGAGGAGTTCCACAAAATACTTCGAATGTTGAACGAAATGCAAAGTGAGTCATGACAAACTTTGACTGCAAGAGCAGCTTCAGAGAAAATGATTTGGATGCCTTCCTATCATACACTGTCCAGGAAGAAACACTTCATACAGGAAACATTTATACGATACTCAAGGAAAAGTTTCTAGATAGGCCTTTGATAATGCTCAATAATAAACCAATAAGCATAGAAATAGTAGTTCCCACCCTTTCTGTTACTTGCACTCAAATCAAGTTTTCAATGTGCTTGCCTGGACTGACTGAATCGATTTTGATTTCTGTCCTATTATTTGCTGCTTTTCCGCCCCATGCAGATGTCCTCCTATTTCCCATGTTGGTTCCATCTGGAATGGCTTCAATTTTCTCAGTTAAAGCCACAACAAGATCTGGACGTGCTGCCAGTTCCTCCTTTGAAACTCCTTTCACCTAAACCAAGGGTGAAGAATAGTAGAAGTTAAAATGTCCACTATATTTGGACACATTAGTATTGATGGTTATTCAGTAGATCATACATGGTAACTTGAGAATATTGATTGAAGCCAAAAATAAAGCTAGTGTTAGCCATCACACAAGGGTTGTTATTGAAGCCAAAGTAGGTGATACATATAATCTAGTGTCAGTGCATCACACGTAACAGTGCTAGCCTAACTAATTCTTGAGCATCAATTAGCAGACTATTCAACTCAACCTAATTTAAGTTTGCAACTTCTCAAAAGTTCAAGGTATTTTTTTCCAGGAGCATCACAGAGCATTCCAAATAACCGAAGAGCAACTAAACTCGTCACAACATGGCCCAAAAGTCGTACAGAAGCAATTAGCAAAACATAATCATTTAAACCTTAAACAAACTAGAACCTTCAGGTGTGCACTCTACAGACAAATTCACAACATGTACAAGGTGTTCTCAAGAGCGACCGATATCCTTAACCGCAACGCAAAAAGTTCATACTGAGGTACAAATCATCACCTAAGCATGCATTGATGAAATAAACAAGTGATATTTTCATATCTGAACAAGTAAGGTTGTTTGAGGATTGGCATTTGGGTTTCCCAACATATTTCACCACATGTTGAAATCATTTTCATCTTGTCATACAAAGTGTACAAGGAAATTTTTGAAGTAGCTCAATTCAGAGTGCATAATAGATGCATACCAAATTGGAAACTATAGTTATATTTACGGCCCTGTGACCCAAGGCTACAATAGTTCAAGGATCAGAAAAGTTGAAGCACAGAGGTCTCATTCATAAGTCAGTCTACTACTATTTTTCAAGTGCATCACATAATATACTTACTGCGAAGCAAAAAGTTTATACTGAGTTCCAAATCATCACTTAAGCATGCTTTGACCAGAAAAGAGTAATGACTATGTATCAAAACAAGTAAGCTTGATTGAATCCTAAGGTTTGACATTTTGGTATCCCAACATATCTCACTGCCTGTTGATATCATTTTCATCTTGTCACACAATGCACAGAAATTTTGAAGTTATTCATTTCGAAGTGCTTAATAGATGCATAGCAAATCAGAAATTATAGTTGTATTTACAGCCCTGGGACCCTAGACTACAATAGTTCACAGATCAGAAAAGGAAAAGCACAGAGTTTCGTTCATAAGTCAGTCTACTACTATTGTTCAAGTATATCCCGGGCAGGATAGACAGACTCAAGCCAGATATAGAAAAATGAATGCTTGGTCCTAGAATAGGATCCGCATACAACATATATCGAAACAAGCACTAAAATGATATCATTATCATCACAGATATAAGCCACATTCCAGATTGTTTTCATAATTGTAAACGTATCTTCCAAGTAATACAAGAGACCGCAACACACACAATTTCTTGATTTCATTTTTTTGAAACCCATTGCATGCATAAGCTTTGTCAAAAATTCAATAGCAGATATAGGAAGGTACTTATACAAGGAAAAGCTGCAGATCCTAGAGTTACCTTCCAATGACTGATATCCACTGATCCTGTCACTTACAGTATCTTGTAATAGAAGTATTAGCTCTCTAAGTCCATACCCGCAAATGTATTTTTCAAGTATAGAGTAACACCTTCTTAACGGCCAGCTTCTGGAGTTTAGGGATTTCACCGCGCAGTGAAGCTTTTGTACGGCGTACTTCTGCATTTAATGTTGCAACAACTGCTCTGTTTGACTCTTCTTGTGCGCTGTTTGCTTTCTGTAAATGAAAATGAATCTAGTTAGTCTTAAGGAGGCAAGAACTTGATTTAACATTTACAATGCACCCGTATGTAGCATGTAAGGACTTCTGTATGCACATTCTTATGACTAGAAGAGTGATTAGCTCTAGCAGGAGAGCTAGCTTGATAAAATTTTGCAACGAAAATAACCAGATGCAAGAAATGTAAATAGACTCTAGTTTTATGGAAGCTAATTATATTGAACATTAGGAATAAGAGTTTAATGCGATTGTAAGCTTGTCTAAGAGTAAATTGTGAAG
Organism: Diphasiastrum complanatum; assembly: GCA_029204225.1. Classification (NCBI taxonomy): domain Eukaryota; kingdom Viridiplantae; phylum Streptophyta; class Lycopodiopsida; order Lycopodiales; family Lycopodiaceae; genus Diphasiastrum; species Diphasiastrum complanatum. The sequence goes on along the minus strand of CM055103.1, from coordinate 29,937,600 downwards.
ATCGAATACCGTATAAGTTGAATTAAGAAAAAATAACACTAGTAAACAGCTAAGGCACTGGTTTGTGCTAGGGGCAGCTTGTCCATACAATGCTGCTTTTACTTTCCAGTGCTATCTTTCATTAGGGACCAGTGCTATACTTATCTGATTTTTAGATTAGTGCTTTTTATCTCACATGTTGGCAATGAGGCCTTTTTTTATTCATGTATTGGGGGCCCTAGAAATTGGGCGCATTGTTGGCCCTCCTTTATTGGTTTCTAGAGACTTCTACAATAGGGACACATTAACGTTTGGTATTACTATAATCAGGTGCCCATTTCATCATTTTGGTATTTTTCGATATTGAGTCTGCTTGAGCTCTTCGTGGAAAACTCTTTGTTGTGCTTCGACAGCAGGATTCTTTTCAAAGTTTGTCACACATGACGGCTGTCCTATTTGTTTTTTAACATTCATAAAGAGGAGCTTATTTCATGGTATACTGCAAGCTTGCATTCATTCAATAATGATGATACCTCCCCAAGTCTCTTTCATATGCAAGCCACAATTCTCACTCTCAATCATTGTTGTTGCTTCCTATGTATGACAACTATTTATCACTGCTTATGTCAAGTTCATCAAGAATGTGATCTGGCATTATGTGCAATACATATGCAAACTTTTCAACTAGTGTCTATGAATTATCTTCTTGTTGATTGAGATATTCAAACATCTCCATCATAAGACAGTTTCCTAAATCTGTGGTTTTTGGACCCCACAGCCTAATTCGGATGAATGGGACCGTAGGTGGCCTCACCCCCATTATTACTCCCTAGTCTTTTTCCCATACCATTAACTCTATCACTCTCTTTCTCCCAGACTCAGCCCTCTAGCATTTCAGTTTGACAGTTTCCAACCCCTAACACTCTTAATGTCACCCCCATCACTTGTACATTTGGCCTACCATCAATCTAGATCCATTCACAAGCTCTCATAGCCAAGATCTTCCATTTTTGGATCAAGCACCACCATACTAGTTGTATGCACGCATCATTACCTTCTAGGACTTTGCATGTCATCATTATCCATTCCAAAAACCATTCCATTTCATTCCTCTTAAATGTCACTCTTGTTTAGTTATTTACTCTTGTATGTTAGCAAAACTAATGACTATGTTCTAATAATTTTGTGATTTGCACTTTTGGATCAAAGAAAAATTGTGTTTTGTTTTCAATCATATTTTGTTCACTTTTCAAGGATTACCAAACCTCAAGAAGTGTTTGATAACACTACGTTGATGTATATGTAATCGGCTTTTGCCAATTGGTCTTTCATAATAAACATTTTACTTTCGGGAGGGGAGGGCTCCCCATCTTGAAACCTCATCACTTCTCATGTGGATGATATGAATGATTTGATTTAGTAACCCATTATCTTTTCATGTCCTTGATGACTAGCTTCTTGATATTCATTTATTCATAGTAAAGATTGCGTGAATTCCAAGTATAGTTTCATATGCAAGTCAAGTCTATGCATTGTGGATGCATGAGAACTTGCAGTCGTGAAATATTGGCCCAATCAAATGATGTAAGACCCGTACACCATACCTCTGCTGCATATAGGGCTGTGGGGGTAACGAGACTATCAAAAAGCTGGCATTTACTCAGGGCATCCCGAATAAACCGTCTGAAACAAAAACGCTCTAACTGGACAAGGGAGGCGTGACCCTTCCCAAGTCTGGCGGAAGCTGCATGTCGCATACCAAAGATAGGGCCTGTAAAAAGTACGCCAAGGTAAGTGTAAGAAGATACAACCTCCAAGGGCTGCCTATCAAAGATGAGTGTCTGGCGCTGCATAAAAGCTCTCGATGTGTTGAAAACCATAACTTTGGTTTTCAATATGTTAACCCCCAATCCCCATCTATTGTAGAAGGCATGAAGACTGTCAAGCTGTCGCTGTAATCCCTCTCTGGTAGAAGATAAGAGAACCACGTCATCAGCATATAAGAGTATAGCAATCAAGATACTCCCAAATCTGCAACCTGTGCCACCACATCCCTCAATGACTCTCTCAAGCTCGTCGATATATAGCCCAAACAGGGTTGGAGATAGAGAACAACCCTGTTTCACGCCAATGGTACTCCAGATATGGTCTGAGATGTCAGTGTCACTTCGAAAACAGCCAAGGACTCTCTCATATAATGCCATCGCTGCCAAGATCGTGTGAGTAGACACGTAACCGTCGGATGAGAAGGGAACATGGAACATAGTCGAGGGCTTTCCTGAAGTCAACAAAACAACAGTAGACCCGCTCTTTCCTATGTCTAGCCTCCTCAATAATGGCCCGAAGGGTGAAGATGTGATCTGTGGTGGAGTAGTTTGCTCTGAAACCCGCCTGGCCCAATGCGTGTAATCTCCTAGACTCTGCCTCAGAACTGACTGCTGACTGGAGGATGGTGCCGTATAGCTTAGCAATGATGTGCCCAACCATAATGGTGCGATAGTTACCAGGGTCCATGGGGTCACCAGTTTTGTGAATGGGATGGATAATGTTGGTACACCAGGTGTTACAAACTTACTTACTACAAACCTCCAGGTGTCGGTTAACCACAAGAGACCGAACGATTCACGTTCCACCCCGCCATAGGACCTAATCTAGGTCCACCCACCGTGCCTTGGCCTGTGACCGTATCAAGCTGGATCCGACCTCCATCCCAGACGGCGTCCCATACCACCGCCTAGGCTCTCAGCCATCTCCTGCCTCACGCTAGCAATACATCCTGGCCGTGCACACGCTCTCCATCCACCTCCTCCTAGGTAGACAGAATGGATGGCAAATGAGTCCTCCTCCCCTTGTATACCTCCAAGGAGAGAGACTCCAAGCCATGTGCACTCCTGGATCATGACGCGTGGCAACCATGCAGGTTCACGAGTCACCGGTCAAGTCTACAAGCCCAGTCATCGTCTGGTCTCAAGTCTAGGTTTGGGACCCAAGGGAGTTGGGTCCCTAACATTCCCTCTTCCTTAAAAAATTCCTTATCTAAGGAAGGAATCCAGGGAATCTCAGTTTAAGGTCACGTTCCTTCTCCCAAGTATCATCGTCCTCGGAACTTCCTTTCCAACGAACCAAGTACTCAGTTACCTGCCGGTTTCTGAGCCCACGTTGACGTACATCAACAATGGCCTGTGGTTCAGTAGGTACAAAGGAAGATAGGTCCTCCAGCCGAACTAAGTCCTCCTGAGGTATCAAGTCATCCTTTCCACCAAGTCGTTCCTTTAAACGACTAATGTGAAAAACTGGATGTACCTTAACACCTTGAGGAAGTTCCAACTAGTACGCATTCCGATGGAATTTCTTTACTATACGGAATGGCCCTGCATAATGAGGTGATTACTGGTTGTCGCTTTTGATTGGCGAGAAAATGGGCTCTATCCTAAGCCGTTTTTACGTTTTCGCGAGCAACAAGCAACATCTCTTGCATATCATGCAGGGAATCTACTACTGCCTTAACCTTGAGGCCTTTGAGGCCCACTAAAATGGGAGCCCTAGGCTGAAAACCATACATCAGAGAAAATGGACTAAAACCCGTCGCTGAGTGCTTTGCGCTATTATACGCAAACTCAATCATTGGAAGGTACCTTTCCAAATCTGACTGTCTTCTGGAAACATATGCCTGAAGCATATCTTCCATAGACTGGTTTGTCCTCTCTGTCTGACCATCTGATTCAGGATGATCTGATGACCCCGAACTTAGGGTGGTCTCTAATTTCTGGAAGACCGCTTGCCAGAATTTGCCAGTGAACTTTGGATCTCGATCACTAACAATGTCATTCGGCAAACCAAACAACTTGAACAACTTTTCCACGAAAAGCTGTGCAAGTTCAGAAGCTTTGACAGTCTGCTTGGTTGGTATGAACTATGCCATTTTAGTTAACCTGTCAACTATTACCCAAATGGCATCATTTTGCTTCCCCGTCCGAGGTAGCCCAACCAAAAAGTCCATGGAAATGCTTTCCCACTTTCTTTCGGGAATTTTCAAGGGCATTAACAAACCAACTGCCTTAAGTCTTTCAGCTTTGTTAACTTGGCAATGCGCACACTTGCGAACATATGCCTCTACTTGACTTTTTAAATTTGGCCAGTAAAAGTTCCTTTTTACTAAGTCAAGCATCCTTTGAGCGCCAGGGTGCCCTGCACATAGGCTGTCATGACATTCATGCAGGATTTGGGCCCTTATATCATCATTTTCAGGCACAAAAACCTTTCCATTCCGGAAAAATAACCCATTCCTAATGGAATAGTCTCTTTGTATCTTGTCCTGAGGAGAAATCTTGGAATCCTGCATTCAAACTCATCACTAGATCTAGAAGAACCTGCCAGGACGTCTAGCCAAATACGACCGAAGTACCTATCGGTCTTACACAAATCTCTTAAGGACAGATACAACTCAGATTGGATCTCATAAAAGCTTAACTGATTAACCTCTCCAATCCGGCTTGAGGCATCCGCGACACTATTAGAAGTACCCTTCCGGTACTCAATGTCATAATGAAATTCTTCGAGCATCTCTGACCATCTAGCCTTACGACCCCTAAGGTCGACCGCATCGTTAATATACTTTAACGCTTAATGGTCAGTAACTATAGTAAACTGGGAGCCATACAAATAATGTCTCCAAACTTTCAAGGCATTAATGAGAGCAAAGCTTCTCCTGTCTAAGTAACTTTAAGACAGTCCTGAGATGCTCCTCATGCTCGTCCAAGGTCTTACTATAGATCAGAATATCATCTAAGTAGACTATTACGAACTTTCCCAGATATGGACGAAGAAGATCATTCATCATCTGCTGGAAAGTCGCTGGAGCATTTGTCAAGCCAAATGGTAAAACCAGAAATTCATAATGGCCGTACCTAGTTCTAAACCCGGTTTTTTCAATATCCTCAGTCTTTATGCGAATCTGATGATACCCTGATCTCAAATTGATTTTGGTGAAGTACTTTGCACCATGCAATCGATCAACCAGTTCATCCATTCGCGGCAAAGGATAACGGTTTTTAATCGTTAACTTATTCAACTTTTTAAAGTCCACACAAAGACGAGTACCTCCGTCTTTTTTATCAACAAGGAGCACAGGTGCCCCCCAAGGAGATTTACTAGGCCTAACATGGCCCATCTTAAGGTAATTTTGCAATTGCTTATAAACTTCATCCTCTTCAGTAGTACTCATCCTATATGGATACAATGATATAGGAGAACTACCCGGAATCAGTTTAATACCATGGTCAACACCCCTAGAGGGGGGAAGACCCTCAGGAAGCTGCTCAAGAAATACATCGTTAAATTCTTGTCTAAGTTTCCTAAAAATTTCACCTTCCGGCGAGTTTTCTTGTTTTAGGTTATTAGACATTAATTCCATTTGGAGATTGTAAAATTGCAAACTACGTTCTTCATGGTAAGTAAAATCTTTTAACCAACATAAATAAGAACTACAATCCACAATATCCATACATTTAACAGTTTCCAAAGCTGAAAGCATATACGAAGTAGAAATATCAACATTTCCATTCAATTCTATGAGTGAGCCGTTATGTAAGAACGACAAACTGTGTGTTACATAGTTTTTCTTCATAGACTCGTTCCTCTCATAGAACCACTCTTTACCAAGTATAACATCTACCCTATCTAGATTCATAATATGAAAGTCTAAATTATCCTTATAGGCTTGAATCTCTATTGGTAGACATGGGACTATCCGGTCCCAAACTTGGCTTTCTGCTCCAGGTGCCAGCTTCACTGTGTATCGGTGGTCACTTTGCCTTGTTTCCACCTTTAGCTCCTGCAACAAACTAGAGTTAATAAAATTATGTGTGGAACCATCGTCAAATAAAACAGTTACGGCTTGGCCACCCACAAACCCCTTCATCCGAATGAGGTCATGAGGGCCAAAAACAGCCGTATTAAAACAACAATGCTCACACGGAATTACTAGCAAAGGAAAGATCTACACTAGATATGCTAGAGTTACCTGGCGTCTTAAAAGATGCCCCTTTAGCTTTCCGTTTCTTTGGACATTCCTTCGCGACATGACCTGGTTCCATGCAATTAAAGCACAGATTGTCGCTTCTGGCTTTCATGAAGGTTTCCTGGTCCAAGGTAGATCTTTTCTTCGATTTCCCTAAACCTGAAGCCCCTTCCCTTGCCTTATCTTTCAATTTCTTTGGAAAAAAAGGCCTCTTACCGTTTACGTCGGGCAAGACACCAGTCTCAGGCTTAGCCATCATACGAGTATCATCGTAGATTCTGGAGAAGCGAACAACATCCTCGAGGGTAAGAGGCTAGTTCCTCCTGACCTCTAGCTGGTAGTCTCTTGGCAATCCCAGTATGAAATGCAACTTTACTAGCAAAGGATCTATTCTAGTTTTCACAAACCAAATGGTATTGTCCATGGCTGCCAAGAGGAATAAGAGGAAGCAAAGAGAAGGATGCACCACCACCTCCACCTCTTTTCACATAACACAGAAGCATAGAAGAGGCATACCTCCCTCTTCATGCTATCCTACCAACTGCCAAGTGGCTTTGCCTTGCCACCTAGCTTCCACCTCAGCATACTGGTCACTTCCAGCAACCTGCCAGGTGGCCTACAGTTCCCTTTCTCCCTTCTAACTTTAGTTGTTCCTTCTACCTGTCCATCGTTGGCAGACAACAATAGGGAGAGGAAAATTGATGTAAGTTTCCAGGGAGGGCCCCGATTTCTACAGTTGGAGATCTGACATTCATCGGAATAGGAGGGCGCTTCCTACTGCCACCTCGCCTGGCCCATATAATGCCACGTGGCAGAATTCCTACCAGCTTTCTTGACACTCCCACTGGTCAAACAGTGATGAAGAAAACTCGTTTTTGTTCGGATCTGAGGAGGGCCCCATCGCGACTAAGAATCCACGATTTCTGAGCGGATTCTCAGTGAGAAGAACCGCCACCTATCCCACCTTGGACAGTGCCACATGGCAGGTCCTCCTTAGGGCCCCAACCATTTTTTTTTAAAAAACTTTTTTACTTCAATTTTTCAAAAAAAAAAACAGCGGAAGGAAATATAGAAAAACACGCATAAAAAATGCATTTTAAACCCGTTGTAAAATCCGTCAGAAGCGTCGTAAATTACAAGAAAAGCTCTAAAGATCAACGCACTTGCTTTCAGCATGCAGTAGCTCTGATAACATATGTTGAAAACTTACTTACTGCAAACCTCCAAGTGCCGGTTAACCACAAGAGACCGAACGATTCACGTTCCACCCCGCCATAGGACCTAATCCGGGTCCACCCATCGTGCCCGAGCCTGTGACCGTATCAAGCTGGATCCGACCTCCATCCCAGACGGCGTCCCATACCACCGCCTAGGCTCTCAGCCATCTCCTGCCTCACGCTAGCAATACATCCTGGCCGTGCACACGCTCTCCATCCACCTCCTCCTAGGTAGACAGAATGGATGGCAAATGAGTCCTCCTCCCCTTGTCTACCTCCAAGGAGAGAGACTCCAAGCCATCTGCACTCCTGGATCATGACAGGTGGCAACCATGCAGGTTCACGAGTCACCGGTCAAGTCTACAGGCTCAGTCATCGTCTGGTCTCAAGTCTGGGTTTGGGACCCAAGGGAGTTGGGTCCCTAACACCAGGAGGAAGGGAAGTCGGAGACAACTGCTCGATTGAGCAAAGTGGCTAGGGTAGGTGATAGTGTGTCTGTAGCATGGATAAGGAGCTCGGATTCAAGGTCGTCAATATCACGGATGCGACGGGTTTTCAGTCTCTTGATGGCCGTCAAGACCATGTCCGAGGTAAAGAAAGTGAAAGTAGTCGGCCGGGGAAAGATGGCGATGGGTGGGGGTGCAGTATATAAAGTAGTGGCATATGTAGTCCAGGTATGAAGGTCAGTGAGGGGAGGAGATGGGGTATGGGGAAGGAATTCTCTCCAGAAGGCACCAGTGGAGGAATTGCAAAGGGAATCGACTAAGCTTTTCCCTTTTTGGGTTTCATACACCCGTTTCTTTCGACGGAGGGCATAATGGAAGGATCAATGAGCTTCAGGAAGGAGATGTGTGTTATGAGATCTAGCTTGGGTGACTTGGAGATGAAGGAAACGACATTCGGAGTCAAACCAGGGAGGTCGGATAGGGTGTGGCAAAGTGGGTGGACGTCGATGTGGTTTAGAGGGAAAGGAAAATGATGCAGTAGTATGGAGTGAAGTGGTAAGGAAGATAGCTTATGTTTCCAACGGTGTGTGGTGTGGAAAATGACAAAGAAATGAGTTGACGGCCTCCTGGTATGTTGTGATGTGGGAGCGATCAAAAGTGTACTTGGGTGCGCGAGGAATAAGTGGAATATTGGGTGGACGGGAAATCGGGCCATACTGAAAGATAGGAAGGAGTGATCGGGAGGGTAGTGGGAAGAATGTGGAAATCAGACATAAGTGGGATAAAAGCTAGTGACCCCATGAGATAGTCGACAACACTGTGTCCTCCGCTATGTGGGGTGAGATCAGCATAAGGAGAGCCTGATCTGTCCACAAATGAGGAGGACTCTATGAAGAGATCTCTATCTAAACCAATAGCTCGTCTGGTATATGAACCCATATGTATCGTGCCTTTGCATCATGTCGAATAAACTCTATGGCTGGCTGTAGCGACTCTCGATAAAGGCATGCGACTCCCCCTGAACCTCCGCCACTCACTGATCGGTCTCTGTCCTGTAAACTGAATCCCATCTGTAACCTGCAAATGTGGGTAGGCCTTGCTCAGGGCTCTCGTGTGTCTCCATAAAAAAATATATCGCTGTCTGTGATGAAATCGGAAAGATCTCCAGCCGTGGATGATGAGTGTATGCCATTACAATTCCATACTCCAAGGTGTAGGTGGTGTGGAAGGGGTCCCGAGATGCGCCCATGCCCGGGTACCCCAATTTTCTATAGGTTGTTTCCGGATGTAGTACCATCGAGGTACCGAACAACTCCATCACGATAGATCACCCGTCTTTCGATAGCTTTGGCGATTTGGAATGCTTGACGTCTCTCTTCAACTTGGATATAGGTGAGGTCATCATCCATGAATATTTTGGTGTCTTTCAATTTGGCTCTCTTTCTCAAGGTTTCTTTCGCAAGAGCTATGGATCAGATGATCTCAAGATCTCACCAAAACAGAGCACTTTTTTCATGATTTTTTTAAATCCCTTGGGAACTAGCTCTTGAGCGGAGGATCAAAGTAGTGGTGTCTTTTTTAGTACGCCATGCTATATCCAAACCATCTGCAGTATGGCCTAGGGTAGTACATAAAAATCTTTTTGCTTCTTCAATGGCATTTTGGGTGTCAACGAGCTTTGGAATCTCGAAGTTTTTCTTCCATAAGAGTAGCAAAAATGAAAAATGAGAAGGGGGCAGACTTACTTCCGCCATCAGCTGTGAAAGCCAGGGTGGTACTGTAATAGATCCTAACACCACAGTAGGGCAAACACTAATTTATCCACCCAACCTTGCCTACTCCCTGATATAGAGTAAGCCCCTCCTAGCCCAGTGTGAGGACTGGTAGCATGCTACTGCCAAGTGTCGGCCACGTGGCACTGACGTGGCCGACTGCACGTCGGGACCCAACTGGGGGCCCTATCCTGCTGACAGGGTCCCTAGGCTATGTTAGGCCCGCCATGGCTATGGACCGTGCTGGGGCACACTACTCACACTGTCTTGCCCTGTTGGTCATGTACGCTGGACACGACCCTGACTGTGGTATCTGACCTATCTGTGTTCTCTAGGGTTCGGCACTGGTTACGAGCTCGTAACACTCCCTCCCCCTTAAGAACCGTCTTGGTCCTCTAAGACAAAGTCTGGAAAAATCTTGCGAAGGACGCTGCCTCTTTCCCAAGTGGCATTCTCAACAGGCTGATCATTCCACTTAACCAGATATTCTCGGTATAGAGTATGACGAGTCTGCGTCTCTCTACTATCAAGAATTTCCTCTGGTTCATGTGGAGGTTGTTGAGGATCCAATGGGAGAACTAGAACACTGTCCCCTACCAGATTATCTGATCTGGTTAAGGCTTTTCGTAACTGACTTACATGAAAAACTGGAAAAACCTTACTGCTGTGTGGGAGTTCTAGTTCATAGGTGACCTCGCCTAGTCTCCTACTGATGGTAAAGGGACCACAATACCTTGGAGACAACTTAGCACACACTCCTGATTTGAGGGTTTTAGAGTCAACTGGGACTCTCAAGTAGACTTTCTCACCAGTGGAGAACTGCACATCCCGTCTGTGTGGATCTGCATAATGCCTGGCTCGATCCTGGGATTGTCTAATGCTACGCTTAGCATGTTCTATCATCTGGTTTAGGTCTTCTAAAAAGTTTCTGGCTGCTTCAACTTTTTCTTGTTTAAACCCTACAGCTGTGGGTGAGCGTGGCTGAAAACCGTACATCAGCATAAATGGGCTGTATCCCGTAGCTGAATGTTTGGTACTGTTGTAAGCAAACTCTAATATTGAGAGATACTCCTCCCAATTAGTCTGCCTCTTGCTGACGTATGCACGAAGCATATCCTCCAGCACTTGATTTACCCTTTCTGTTTGACCGTCCGTCTGTGGATGGTCAGTGGTACTCATATTAAGTTTAGTATGGAGATGATGGAATACTGCCTTCCAAAAATTTCCAGTAAACTTACTGTCCCGGTCGCTGACTATGCCGGAAGGTAGACCGTACAATTTAAATAGCCCGTCTACAAACAACCTCGCTAACTCTGGAGCTCTAACGGTTGTTTTGGTCGGAATAAAATGAGCCATTTTGGTCAGACGGTCAACTGTGACCCATATAGCGTCATTACCCTTTTGGGTTTTAGGCAGGCCTACTATAAAATCCATGGAGATACTCTCCCATTTACCAGCTGGTATTTCTAAGGGATGCAACAACCCTCCTGCCTTTAAACGCTCTGCTTTATTTACTTGACATTTCTGGCAACTGGTTACATACTGGTGGACGTCCTTTTTCATACTGGGCCAGAAAAATTGCCTACGAAGAAGCTCATAGGTCTTCTGTATGCCTGGGTGTCCCGCGCTAGGATTGTCATGACATTCATATAGGACCTACTGCCTATAATCCTCTGAATTGGGGACACATACTCTATCTCTATAGAGCAAGTACTCATCCTGAATGGAATACTGTTTCCATTTGAATCCTTGAGTCAACTGACCCTCAACCACTGGGGTTTGCTTGGGTAATACAGGCTCAGAATCCTCAACGTCATCTGACGACGTATACTCGGACTCATCATCATCCTCAACGGAAGCTGCCGTATTCTTGGATGAACTGGCACCAGCCCCGGGAACTGGTTCTGGAGTCTGTAACTGTCTGTTCTGGACTGAGTTCCAGATAATAGAGAAGAATGCATCATGCTGGCATTTCCCTCTCAAGGACTCGAGTAACTCATTACGAATCTGAGTAAAACTCAGCTCGTTTATCATAGGCATTCTGCTAAGGGCATCTGCTACTGTATTGAATTTTCCACGCCTATATCTGATAGACATGTCAAACTCTTGCATCAACTCTGCCCAACGAGCTTTCCGACCTCTAAGCTCAGGTTGATTGCAAAGGTATCTGAGACTCTCATGGTCTGTCAGGACCTCAAAGTTGGCACCATACAAATAATGCCTCCAAGTCTTAAGGGCATGGACTATAGAAAAGAGTTCCTTTTCATAGGCACTGTACCTAGTCTGAGCTGGCTCGAGTTTTTTACTCTCGAACGCAACTGGTCGTCCACCCTGAGTTAGCACAGCGCCTACTGCAAAGTCGCTAGCATCTGTTTCGACCACAAATGGCTGATTGGGGTCGACGACTTTTAAGACTGGTGCTGTAGCTAAGGCTGTTTTGAGAGCATCAAAGCTCTCCTGTTGTGCAGACTCCCAAATGAACTCCTTTCCCTTCCCCTTAAGAAGATTTGTCATAGGGACTGCTATCTGAGCATATTCCTTGACAAATCGTCTGTAATATCCCGCGAGACCAAGAAAGATTTGAAGTTCCAAAATATTCTGAGGTCTCAGCCAACTGAGTATGGCTTTAACCTTATTTGGGTCCATCTTAATCCCATCTGAAGAGATAATGTGACCCAAATATGCTACTTCTTCAACGAAGAATTCACACTTGGATTGTTTAGCATAAAGCTTATGCTTTCTGAGCAGTCGAAACACCTTTCTGAGGTGTTTTAGATGCTCCTTCCTCGTTTTGCTGTAGACGAGGATGTCATCTAAAAATACGACCACAAACTTACCCAAGTATGGTCTGAGGACACTGTTCATCAAGGTCATAAAGGTAGCTGGAGCATTTGTGAGCCCAAATGGCATCACCTTAAACTCATAATGACCGTGACGAGTCCTAAAAGCTGTTTTCGAGACATCTTCCGATTTTATACGGACTTGATGATATCCCGATCTAAGGTCTATTTTACTGAAAAACTTAGCCCCGTCGAGTTGATCAAACAACTCGTCTGCCCGAGGCATAGGGTATTTATTCTTAATTGTGACTTTATTGAGGGCTCTGTAATCTACGCAAAGACGCATAGACCCCTCTTTCTTTTTCACCAATAGGACTGGTGAGGCCCATGGTGAACTACTGGTCTGAATTTGGCCTTTCCCAAGATAGTCTGTTAATTGCCTAGTTATTTCTTCATCCTCTGTTCGGCTGACCCGATACGGAGGTTTAGAAACAGGTGCTGTACCTGGTACTAGGTTTATTACATGATCTACCTCTCTGCTAGGTGGTAAACCATGTGGCAAATCTTCAGGAAAAACATCTTTAAATTTAGACAATAAAGTTTCTAATTTACTGATTTTCTGCTGAATAGAACTGGAAATAGAAACTTCAGGAATAAACTGAAAGTCACATAAGAATACCTGATGGTCTTCGTCTCCGATTAGCTGACAGAGCTCTGAACTGCAGACCATAGGGCTGTTGGGAACATCATGCTCCCCATGCAACTGGATCTCTCGGCCTTTATACTGAAAGCTGAGGGTGTTCTCCTGATAGTTTCTGTGGAGGGAAGGTCCTAAACTGTAGAGCCAATCTCTCCCGAGAACAATGTCTGTTCGATCCAGGTGCATTATCTGAAAGTTTATTTGATCTTGGTACCCCTGAATACCAAGATTTAACTTACTTACCATAGTTTCCCATATTTTTTTATCTTCACCCTTAGCTAATGAAACTATGTACCTATGCTGACTAGGTACTTCTGGTAGTTTAAGCTTTTTAACCAGGGTGTGGTTGATGAAATTATGGGTTGCCCCATCATCAACCATGACTCTTACTGACTGGTTACCAACTTTCCCATGCATACGTACTAGGTCATGCGGCCCAAAGCTGAAGGGTCTCGCTAGCATTGCAGAGGTCAGCTGGCAACAGTGTTCATGATCTTCATGATACACTTTGATCTCGGAAGCTGCCGAGTCACTGGGGAAACATACAGTCTGAACAAGATGAACTTGTTTTTTATCTTTTTTAGTGAAAGGCCCCTTGGGACACTGTCTGACTGTGTGTCCCTTGCCCATACACACAAAGCACAAACGTTCTTGTTTGGCTTTCTCAAAATCATCTGGTTTTAAGGGCTGTATGTGTGAAGGGCGTTTCTGAGGAGCTTCACCTTTAAATTTATCTTCTTTCTTTCTTTTTAAAAATTTCTTTTTAAATTGAAAGTCTTTCTGAGGAAGCTGCTCAGAAAGTGGTTGCTGTCTCGCTCTCTTCCTACCCACTGAATCATCATAGATTTGAGCATATCTGAGAGCTTGCTCAAGGGTAGTAGGCGAGTTTCTCTGGACCTCTACTTTATATTCATCTTTGAGGCCACGGACAAATCCCCTGATTTTTTGATAGTCATCCATATTTTTAATCTTTAAAATTGCCTCTCGATACTGCGAGATATATTGGATGAGGGACTTGTCCATTACTGTTCTTTCCCAGGCTTCCCAGGCTCTATCAAGTTCATTCTCTGGTAGAAATTCTCTTAGGAAAGCTTCTTCAAAAGCTTTCCATGACCGGGGAGTCTGCCCAGTCTCCTGGAGATTTAACCACCACTTATAGGCCATAGGCCCTAAAGAAAGACTGGCCTCAATTGCTTGCAAATGGTCAGGGGTCTGTTTAAGAGCATGAATGTTCTTCCATTTGCTGAGGAAGGTTTGTAGAATATCTGCATTTCTATCCTTCTCTTCCCCATTAAAAGTAGGAGGCTTTAAATCTTTAAAAACACTGGGGTGAGACCGTAAAGTCTCACCCGAAACTGATGGAAGTGGAGAAGGGGATAACTGAGAAGTGGAGGGAAGGCTTCCTTTCGCGGAGCTCAAAATCAAGTTTTTGAGTTCAGCGAACGAGTCGTCCACACTGGACTTGAAATTGGCTAATGCCAGCTTCAGTTCATCCACTTCTGTTACCAATTGGAGGAACTGCTCCTTGGTAACCAGTTCGTCGAGTTCTTCGGCGAACTGTTCCTGTTCTTCTACTTCCATGGGTTCCTTCCCTTTTCTGTAAGCCAAGGCTTCTGTTTCAAGTTCGTCGAAGCCTCTCTCCTGGGGTTGATCAGGTCCCTGAGGAGTGGTCATCTTCGAAACTGAAAGAGAGCTACCTTAACTTCTGAAGGAAAAAAGTCTAAAAGACTAATTTACAACTGTACAAGGGAAAGGAAAGATGACTTAGCTGTTTCTGAGGACTGTACTTCCAAAGAGATTATGAAGAGGAACCCTTTCAGCTCTTTTCCCCAAGATTTCAGACCTGCTGTCCCGGAAAATGCCAGTTTGAAGCTTCAAAACGGTGCCAAATTTCCCGGTTCTTGAGTTGAGTAGCTGACTAATCTGATTTGAGGTGTGGGGCTCCAACAAACCGAGTAAAAACCGGAAGTTTACAAAAAGAAATCCGGAATTTTTGAAGTCCCTGCCCTCGCTGGTTGGTCAGCAACCTGTCTGGCCCGATTTGTCCAATTTACAGCTCTGAAATCACCTTGATTCTCTGATTTACTCTCAGCCTGTAGGTCGCTGGTCTGTAGCAAGCAAGTCTGAAACTCAGACTCCTGAAAAACTTCTGAAAAACAGGGTTAAATTCTGAGATTTCTACCCTACTGTCCAGCGCTGGCCCTGCTACAATATTTCAGATCAGAACTCCTCTAATCTACTCAGAACTTCATACGAAACTCAGATTTGAGGGCTGACTATACAGCGATGGACCTGCTCTTCCCTTCCTCTTGAATTTCCGCTCAGATCATAGTGATCTACACTCGAAAATCAGAGAGGGAAACTGATTTTTCAGCGCTGAAGCTATTGTAAAAGATATGCTTCCAAACTACTGAGAAATCCAGCAAATTGGAGGATTAGAAAGCTGATCCTACAGCGATTTTCCTCCTCTATTCTTTTCTGAGAATCTCCCAGATCTTTCCTATCTTCTGATGGCTTTCTCTACTGTTGCTCCTGAACTCCCTAGGATGGAGATGGCTCTGATACCAGTGTAATAGATCCTAACACCACAGTAGGGCAAACACTAATTTATCCACCCAACCTTGCCTACTCCCTGATATGGAGTAAGCCCCTCCTAGCCCAGTGTGAGGACTGGTAGCATGCTACTGCCAAGTGTCGGCCACGTGGCACTGACGTGGCCGACTGCACGTCGGGACCCAACTGGGGGCCCTATCCTGCTGACAGGGTCCCTAGGCTGTGTTAGGCCCGCCATGGCTATGGACCGTGCTGGGGCACACTACTCACACTGTCTTGCCCTGTTGGTCATGTACGCTGGACACGACCCTGACTGTGGTATCTGACCTATCTGTGTTCTCTAGGGTTCGGCACTGGTTACGAGCTCGTAACAGGTACCTCTTTCTTTGGTGAGGATGGAAGCCCATGATTTGGTCGATTCTTTGTGTTGGCTCCGTTGTTGTTCCAGATCTTGTAGCTTCGTCATTCTCTTTTTGCGACTGGGAAGCGTGTTTGTTATCCATTTCTGTCCAAAGCTGTTGGTTCTCTGTGCGTAGGTGGATGACTTCCAATTTCAAGGCTTGGACATCTGCTGTCAGCTCTTTCAGTTGGTAGGCTAGGAAATTTTCAAAGGATTTGGAAGTGGTGTAGTCGGCATGTGATAAGAAGGGTGTGTTTGGGGCAGCGGTGGTAGAGATAAGAGTGGAAGGGACAGGGGTGAAGAAGGGCCAGGGTGGGAGGTGAGGAGAGGGAAAGAGGGGGCCTTGTTATGCAACAACAGGAGGGTGGGCTTGGCCAACATGAGGTTGGGCAGCAGGTGGGGCAGCAGATGAGATATAGGCAGGTGGGGCTGCAAGTGGGGCAACAGCCGTGGAGGCAGGTGGAGCGGTGATTGTGGAGGTAGGTGGGGCGGCTGTCTTGGAGACAGGTTGGGCGGCAGCAGGTGGAGGGGCAGGTGGGGCGGCAGCAAGTGGAGCGGTAGATAGGGAGGCAACAGGTGGGGCAGCACGTAGGGCAGCAGGTGGAGCCACAGGTGGAGTAGCAAGTGGGGAGGCAGCAGCAGGAGCGATGGTAGGGGTGGGGCGGCAGCAGGAGGCGAGAGAGAGAGAGAATTGGAATTAGAATTAGAATTAATATTATTAACGTCTTTTGGTACCCAAACATACATAAGACAAAAAAGAGTACAAAAAGTAAGGAGCATTGTCCGCATACAGACTTATTTACTAGAAAAACAAAAGAACTAGCATATCTTTCTCTCTATCTCTAAGAAGAAGTATCAAAGCTTGACCACCAGCTTGTGAGGGTACAATAATGCAAGAGCTTAACCACCTGCTTTGTGGAGGTGACTGGCTACGAGCAAGCTGGAAATAGTGAGTGATAGTAGTAGTGGAGCATGCTGTAGACTGGCGGGAGGCACGTGAAGATCTGGTGATCCGGGACCTAGCAGAAGTATGTGAGACTCTCTGTGTCTTCGATCTCCGAATGGGGACCTCAAAACGACTGAAATATCCTCTGTCTCGCTTCTGGAAAAACTGGGTAATATGAGCCTGACTGAGATCCATATCTAGGGCAGGTAGAAGTGAAGCTCGTAGAGTATACATCTCTCTCAATAGAAGACCTACACATCTGGAGTCTGGATACTCGAGGAAGGATGGCAACATGGGAGGAGTAGCTCTGTATAAATAGTGATATCGCCCTCTGATCTCATAATATACTGGAGAGCGAAAGATGAAATGAAACTCATCCTCCACCTCCTGGAGAGAACAAAGCTGACAAATCCTCTGCAATCTGGGAGTGTCCGAGTATCTACCCGTCTCGATAGCAAGTTGATGTGAAGAAACTCCAAGCTGTCCCATACGGTACCTCAGACCAAAAGATAATGGCTGTGTAAGATATGTTGGAAGGATAGGAGTACCCGTAATATCCAACCGTAGTAGATGCATGCCATAGAAATGTATTTTGACCTTATCAGGGTCAGGCTGTGACCATATAGTGCGTATGTAGCTCCGATAAATATGTTGTCTGATATAAGCATGTGTCCCGTTCGGAAGATCAAGTACAGATAACCCTCAAACCCCCCGAAGAAAGGCTGAGACACTGCCAAACCAAGAATGCTTGGCCCCTTGTCCAGCAATAGTGCGTGACGAAGTGAGAGCAGCAACAACATCTCTGGAAGTGCCTAGCTTTGATAACCTGTGAAGAAAGGTAATGATCTGAAACATAGCTCCGATAACCAGAGGAGGGGAAGAAAATTCCGCTAATATGGTATCATGTGGCACCGAGGGCTTAGCCCTAATCATCCTGCTGAGCATGAAAATCTGGATACGAGTAAGATCCCTCCAAGTATCACGGGATAAATTCGGACACCAAGTCTCAGCAGAGTATAAAACAACCGGGGAGACAGTGGCAGAAAATAGCAAGCATCTGGTAGCAGGGTCATGTACATGATATGTGGAACAAAATCTCTCCATATGAACAAGAGAAGAATGCCCCTTACAGAGTCTGGTGAGAGCTGCTAGTACTCCCAAATAAGTGTAAGAGGTCACAATCTCAATCGGCAACCCATCATAATAGAAGGTCACATCTCTCATATGCTGTCTATTGGTGTTGAACACCATAATCTTGGTCTTCTTAGTATTAACCGTCAATCCCCAAAGCTGACAGACGCGATGTAAAGCAGAAAGGTGTCTCTGTAAGCCAGCTACAGAGGACGAGAGAAGAACCACATCATCAGCATATAGGAGAATGGGGATAATAATATCTGCTAAGGGACAGCCCTCTCCACCTTCCTCGCGAATAATCCGCTCGAGGTCATCAATATATAGTGCAAAGAGAGTAGGTTATAAGGGGCAGCCCTGCTTCACTCCAATGGTAGAATGTATCAGCGGGGACCAACCACTACCGTCCCTGAAACACGCCCAAACGCGCTCATATAAAGTAAAGATCGCAACAATAGTCTCGTCTGAGAAGCCAAGTGAAGATAGTCTCTAGAAAAGGAGATGTCTCGGAACTGAGTCAAAAGCTTTGCGGAAGTCCACAAAGCAGCAATAAACTCTCTGTCTCTGATGTCGTGCCTCCTCAATGATGCATCTCAAAATGAAAATCTGATCTGAGGTAGAGTATCCTGGTCTGAATCCAGCCTGACCTATAGCATGTAAATCCTCAGTCTCAGCAAAAGAACCAATAATAGTCTGTAAAATGGATATTGTGCTACAGGTTTTAGAAAATCTACGTTTAGAGAATCATAGTCAGTGGCTTTATGAAGTTTGGTATGTTTAATGGCATTTTCAACCATGTGTGGAGTGGGCAGGTCGTGGTGAGAGTAAGGTAGGAGGGGAGTCTGGGGTATAAAGTTTCGTGGCATATTCGACCCAAGATTCTGTAGATATGGGGGCCAAAGTCGAAGAGGATCTGGTAAAATGTTTCCAGAAAAAGGAGGAGGAAGGGGAATCTAAAGAGTCAATCAACCTTTGGCAGAGTGATCGTAGGTATGTTATCTTTTTTGTTTTGGTGACTCTACGATACTTTTTCTGGTGTTGTTTGAGTGTTGCAAGGGAGTGTAATCTGGCATATACCACATGTTTGTGGAGAAAGCCGCATTCTACATCATACCAGCGGTTGTGAACACGTCTATGAGATGATATCGTTTTGGTGGGGAAAGATGAGATTAAGAGGGATTTAGAGAGGAAAGTGTCTTGTTGGTCAACTGATGTCGTGAAAGGAAAGTTAGTAAGTAGTTGGGACAAGGTTGTGGTGTAGTTTGCAAGTCCAGAGTGAGTAAAAGGGACACGTTTGTGAGTGGAAGAGGAGCGTGAAACTTTAGAAGACGGGGTTATGTGACCAAGTGAGAGGCGTAAGAGTGAGTGATCAGAAATGGTAAGAGGTGTAATGGAGAAATCAGAGATGTGAGGGATCAAAGCAGGTGATCCAAAAAAGTAGTCAACTACACTATGTCCTCCACCATGAGGATAACATGTAAACGCTGATGAGGAAGGCCACTGTGTGAGGCCATTCAGGATGGCAAGAGAATGTGTCTTCGCAAGAGTAATCAACTGCTCTCCAAAAGATGTAACTGAAGTGTGTGCATCCTATGATACTCGATCTAGTCCCATATCCAGAGGGTGAAGCCGAAGAAAGTCAGTATCTGCATGAAATTCTGTCTGTCTGGAACTAGTACGGGCGTTGAAATCTCCGGCTTATAAAATGTAGCCCTGTTGAGAGAAAACAGCAATATCATCTGAAGGTGCTTGAAATGGGTCCCCACCGAAATCAGCAAACGCCGAAGTCTGTGGAGTGAAATAACATACAGCCATATAAATGTCCTGAGGTAATCCCAAAAGTGTAGCCATATATAGCGAGCATATGAATCTTGCTTAACCATCTTAACTGTGGTGGCTCTGTATAAACAAGCTACTCCGCCAGATCCACGACAGGTTTTCCCCTCACAAATGGGCGGAAAACAGAATGCCAAGAGTAATCTTGTACATGTGGAAGAGGATGATATAAAGACTCATGGGTTTCAGCCAACAACAAAATGTCACATTTGCTAATAAAATCAGCAAAATCTCCAGCCGATGATGATGATTAAAAACCATTACAATTCCAGAAGCCAAGTCTCAAAGTGGTAGGGATCTCGAGCAGCTCCTATACCTGTCCTAGTGTGAGATGAGGTCGAAATATCTTGATTTGTCATCGACAAAAACAACCCTTTGCCCTTTTTCTTTTGCTTCGTGAATAATCTTTTTCTTGCTAACCATTGAGTATTTGTCAAATCATCATCCATATAAATGAAAGTGCCCTTGAGTTTTGATCTAAGCCGAAGGGCTGCATTGCGGTATTGAAGTGAGCGAAATTTGATAAAAAGAACGTTGTCATCAAATTTACTACACCATGCCGTATCAAAACCATCACAATATGGGATAGCTTGGAAACGAGTAAATCTGTAGCTTCTTCTATTGGTTTACCGCCATTGGCAATGCCTCTTACTCTAATATGAAGAGCCTTTTTAGCTCTTCTAGCTTGTTCATCCAAAACTGTCTCCAAATTGTTATCCATCATAGAAGCTAAGATATAGGGGTGATTACCTTGTTTGAGGATCGATGTCGTTTCTTCAACCTGTTTTGCAAGTGATGAGAGTTTGTTGCCCATATCGTCCGGTTTGAAGAGTGCTGCCCATGTCTTTGTCTCTTCAACTTGTTTTTCCAAGCAAGATATTTTGTTGGAAGTTTCATCTGAAGGCGGTACATGTTCTGCAATCTGATGCTTAAGATATACATTTTCTTGCTCAAGATGCTCCACCCGCTCTTTGACACCCACGAGATCCATAACCAACTTGCCATTCGCCATTTCAAAAAAGTGAACTTGTTTCTTAAGGCTGAGGATTTCATTTCGGATGAAACCGATATCATAGGCATAAAGACTCTCAATAGGCTTGGAAGGAGTGTAATCGACCGTGGCTTGCTGATTTGCAGGCGTTTGTCACAGCAAGTATAGTGTCGGTGAAAATGGAGCCTTCAAGTGCAGCCAGCGGTGATGGGAGTTCTTTCATTGCTGTAGGTGAAATAACATCCCCCGCCATCGTAGAGGGTGGGTGAGGAGAAGAGATGGATAGAGGGGGGGGTGTAGGGGCACCCCCCTTTTTCTTAGGTGCCATGTGTAAAGGCAGGATGTAGAAAGGGCAGGATCAGCAGTGTAGAGAGGGCACCAAGGATGAGCGTGGGCCAGCAGGGCAGCACCTGGTCAGAGGACCATCGGGCCAGTCAGCGCCAGAGATTAGGGCAGCAACGGGCTAGCAGGGATCACGCTATCATCTGGTCAGTAGGGGTCATCAAGGGTCATCAGGGATCATCAAAGAGAGAGAGAGAGATGTCTTCCAAAGGTACATAAGACTGAAAGAATACATTTCAAGTATGATTAAAAATCATGGGAGTATAAAATGTCTTCAAAACTACAACTAGTAGCAAATATAGTAGAGAAAGTAAAAATTGAAAGTAAAGTATGTGACTAGGCAACGTGTCTCATAACTATGCATATAATATGGTTTAGAATTGAGGGCTTACCATGTATCATTCGTGAGAGATAAGACAAGCTAGCCCAGTCTGATATTGGGAGCCCTGTGCACAACACCTCTACTACATACATGATCGCAGGAGTGACCAAAGTGTCCATGAGACCACTTAATATGTGTCTTGTATATGTCTCCAAAATAGAACCGCTCCATATTGAACAGGAAACATTGCCTTTTCCCTAGTTGACTATCTCATACTAACAACAAGACCTTGAAGGGTGTCTATCCCTATGTATGTAAAGAAGAAACTATCACCAAATTCAAATGGTTGACCATCCAATCTAAAAGTTTGCCTTTGAATGAAACATCGAGATGTATTCAAGACCATGATTTTGGTCTCCTTTACACTGACCTCCAATCCCCTAGCTTTGCAACAAGAGTGGTGCACCCGCAGCCCATCTCTGGAAGGAGAGACCAAAACTACATTTTCTACATATAATAAGGTTATAGGTCTCATATTTGCAACCCTACCCTCTATCCAAATCAATAGCCATTTCAAGCTCATAAAATAGAGATCAAATATAGTAAAAGAGAGCAAATATCCCTACTTCACTCCTTCGATGCCAATAATCAGCTCAAATATGCCCTCAAGAGATCTAAAGCATCCCACCACCCTCTCATATAGTGCCATGATGGCCAACAAAATATCAAATGAGAGATGGAGATTCCTTTGCCTCTGAATAAGCATGTGGTGCGATACCGAATCAAAGGTACGTGTGAAGTCTGCAAAGCAGAAATAGACTCTCTCCTTCTTGAACCTCACCTCTTCGATGAGTGTCACGAGACTAAATATATGGTCAAAAGTAAAGTAATGTTCTCTAAAGCTTATCTATCCAAGAGCAAGCAACTGTCAAGTCTCTATCTCTTTGCTCATTGTTGAATTGCTTTGACAACAAGTTATAGACACACTTCACAAACATGCCATCACATGAAGAACAATACACTAAAGAATGTTGTATCAAATAGTGATCTCCCGCAAAGAAACACCATACAACCAACATGACACTAGCATACATGTCCTCCTACAAAGGAACGTTGTTAAACCCCTCCCCCAAAAATACGCATAGACATCAAAATCATAACTTGTAGAATAAAAAGTGGAAATCCTATTTATATACGTGTAAAGTCCCTTAAGAGAAGCAAATGTAAGATGAGTGTTAGGATCCTCCAACCTTATCCAAACTCAAAGTTCATTACTTAATATATATGGGACCATTAACAAAGTAGTCTCTTATAGACCAATAATAGGCCCATTGTGATTGATGTAAAAGTGTCGTTGAATTAAGGTGTTAAGCTACCTCAAGTATGGATTCTTCAACTGGTTCAACCTAGAATAGCAAGAAACTTCAACGGTTATGTTGAGGAGTATTTTTCTAATCAAACCAACAACCTTCCTAGGTGTTAAGATGATCAGAATTTCAATCCAAACAATGATAACCTTCAAATAAGTATTGAAGCCTCGGACTAGTGGTAAGTTGTATCTCAAAACTCCAAATTGGAATTTGAAATAACATTCCATGTTTGGGAGGGAGGCTCCATCTTGACCCCAAACTTCATGTCATTTGGTGAACGCTAATTGTGATGTAATCATCCTTCATGTTCATTTCTTTTCTCTCCAAAGCACTTGCAAATATAGCACTGAATACTCTGTCGCTCAAATTAACCCGACAAGGGGGGCAGTTCACTTGCCGTTAGCTCAATTTCATACTGCTAATCAGCATTAACTAAGTGCAGGTGATGCTCCACCTACCGTTAGCTAACAGCTCCCTGTTTGCATTTGCTTCTTGTCTGAATGAGAAGGTTTCTGGTGAGTGGGACCTCATTACATGGGCAGAGCGGGACGATGCTTTTCTTCGAATTTGAATTCATATTGCAACTTTCTAGCAAGAAAAGCTGCCAATGCAGGCACAGGTGGCAAATATATTTGAGCTCAGCTTGCAAGGAAGGCGGATGATCATCAGAGGAAGACAAATTGTCAATTTAAGACAAGTTCATAAAAAGCATGGCAATTGCTGGACCAAAATTGGTTTGTGGATGCCTCTTAGACCGAATTGCATGGCAGGATCGAGATGAAATTTACATTTAAAATATGTCAAGAGATGTCATGCAGCAGCAACCCCTTTAATTTAGCACTAGCCAAAGGCATTGAAGGCAGGTGGGGCAGAAATGTGCCGTTCACGGTAGTAACATAGTGCACTTACCAAAGGTGGAGATCCCACCTAAGCAGTTCAAGTGTCTAAGTAAAACTCTTATGTTCGTTCTCTACCCTCCTTGTTGTGAACAAGTAAAACTGACAAAAGCAGTTCTAGGATAGAGTCTTTTGATTTGGAGTTGTCATACAAATGCACTGAGGATTCTAGGCATCTAGAAGCATTTCGGAGCATCTACTTAAATAAACACCACAGTATAAGACATCAAGAAGACGAAAAAATCTATAAACATCAGATCCTTGCTGGAGGCTGCTCTAAGCATTCAAACAGGGGACACTAAAAAGTTCTATAGTTGAATGAACTGAATATCTTTTGCATTCTACGGCCTCAAAAACATTAGACAAGCCTATTTTCCGGATCTGATAAAATCCAATGCAATTTATGTCGCAAAAATCAGACAGAGTCTACCAATTGTTTCAGTTTACACCAGAGATGTGACAGCAAAGCTTTGCTTAAGAAGAAGAAGAATGCCAGATAAACTGAAACTTTTTAAAATTTTGCTTCAAAATAGGTCAATGTAGCGAATCTAGAGCAAAAATTGCTGCTAGAGGTCTTCGATTTCTAGTTACTTGCAGATTTGCAACTTATCTATCAACTGTGTCGAAAGAAAGAAAGTACTTCTAAAGCGGCTTCGATGTCCCTCTCGACTACAGTATAGAGCTTGAAGAAGGCATCGCCTGTGGAGCTGCTTTGGTCGCGTTGCTTCTCGAGATCATACCTCTCGTATTTCTGGCACAGCGCATCCACGCGCGTCAGAATGTCGATCACACTCATCTTCGAAATCCGCTTTGCTGCGCTTCTCTTCCTCCCGGATCTTTATCTCCTCTTGAGCTCGATCTCGATCTCGACCTCGATCGATCGATCGATCGATCAATCGAACTCTCTCTCTCTCTCTCTCTCTCTCTCTCTCTCTCTCGCCAGCTATAGATTACAATTTACTACTGTCATAAAAGCAGAGGGCGGAACTACCCTTGCTCCTTAAGGGTTAGCCCTTAACTCTCGCTCCTTAGCCCTACACCCAACCACTATTTAAACAAAATTGTCATTATTGACTCTAGTGTTGCCTCGTGACCAATAATAGGTATTTGAATATGCACATCATGTGTTGTTGTGTGATATTTTGGGTTTGAAACCTTTTAAAACTCCAAACAAGCCCTAGCACATATGATGCACTTATGACATATGTGGTGAGAATACTAAGCTTATAAGTGCCAACTATCCCAAACACTTATCTCATGAGATACTTAGCTTTTATGGGGCCAACAAAGTGAGAATGTTGGGTTATATAAGGTATACAAAGCTATCAAAGAGAGCTTAATAAGACTATCCACTCCTTTAACACAACAAATAGGTCTTTTATACCACCCTATAAGGGCCCTCCCCCTTGACCCATCTCGGGTATGAGCACTTTTCCTCACCCTTGATTTTGAATCACATAGGGCTTATCCTAGGTAGTGCGTCCCCCTCTAACTTGCAGGACGTTCAGTACCACCTTCCAAATCTAATTCATACGAGATTCAGATATGATTCCAAACCCCAAGATTTATACCCTTACTCCCACAAATCTCGAGCCTGCAATCTAAAATGTTGGCCTAGGTCAACAAGGACATGTTGCATAACCATCCACGTGATAATCCAAAGTTTTGGGTCAATGAAGACACTTTGAATGGATAAAGGTTTTAAAATGATCAATCAATTAGTCTTTACATCCTAGCAAATCGGAAGTTTTTGTGCTCAAAATTACCCAACATGCCCTTTCCATTAGAGCTAAACACAAAAGTACTACCCCACAAGCTTTGCAACTCTTGAACAAAAAAAAATGAAGAAACTATTGCTCACCTCTTCTATGAGTGCTACATAGGGCTTCAAAGATACACCAATTTAGCTTCTAAAAGAGGTTTCACATCAAGTTGAAATTATTTCACACGCTATCGAATGACATTGAATAGAAGAACTGAGACACTTGGATCAATTATGCTTTGAAAAATATAGCTCAACAAAAATGCTTGAAAGTGTGTCACCGCACAAGAGAAAATCAAGGGAAATTC
This sequence comes from Diphasiastrum complanatum, assembly GCA_029204225.1. Taxonomy (NCBI): domain Eukaryota; kingdom Viridiplantae; phylum Streptophyta; class Lycopodiopsida; order Lycopodiales; family Lycopodiaceae; genus Diphasiastrum; species Diphasiastrum complanatum. The sequence goes on along the minus strand of CM055103.1, from coordinate 29,911,830 downwards.
AATAATAAATGAAGCGGTAAGAATCATGAAATCAGCTAAGACAAGATAAACACGAGAAGTTTTCCTCTATGGATCTAATTCACTTCACAATTCAATAGTTAGTTAGGATTGCATTCTTAAACATTATGTCGACCATATGCCATGTCTTCTTGGGTTATTGGTATTCTTCACATATAATAGAGTGAGGCCTATAATATGCATTAACATAGATAGAGGCCTATATCGTTCACTACATTTCTATGTGATCTTCCTTTATGCTTTCATCATCCTATATTGTGGGATTAAATGTATCAAGCCCGAATCATATTTTAATTTTCAGAGGTTATGAGCCCACCTAATGCCAAGGTACAATCTGTAGCCCATGATCAAGCCTAAAGCATTCAGAATCATGTATGCTTCCTCTTGCAAATATGTGCATAAAAAGAAACATGGTCACAACTCTTAGCAATGCATCATAAGCCAAAGTTGTGGATAAATTTAAAGGCATCAACAACATAATTTGGAAGTGGGGCATGAAGATGGTATTGGAGAATATGCTTATGTTGGGAATCATAGAAAAGAGAGAGTGTGTGTGTAAGCTAAACTAGCGAAAGGGATTTTGGACATGGAGGCATGATAAAGGAAAAGAGTGCTTATGTCACCATCTACTTAGTGCCAAGGGAAACTCCTACTAGTCAAGTGTAGGATGCCAAAAATGCTAATGAGATATGACTGACCTTAAAGTCTTCACCCTAGGATCCTAGTCTAAGCATGCCAAAACAAGCAACCACAAAGGGTACTGATGGTGGACAAACCAACCCAACCAATCCTAGATCGAATGGATCTAGCCCCCAAGCTATGGATCAATCTCATTGAGGAATGAGGAATCACTTTAGCAGCATGTATCTACCAATCGTGCAATCAAGCATACACTAGTGAGAGCCCAATAGGTATACTTATACCCTCCAAGGCCCATGCACCACTAGTAGTGCACTATGACACCTCACTCGACTCCTCTATAGCCTATTTAGGCCACGTCATCCAGCTCCTCAATGACTCACTCATAGACCCATACAAATCCACCATCATGAGTTTAGGCCTACAACCATTAATTATGACCTTATACACATAAGGGCCCCAAATCCCTTATAGTCACAATTAACTTATGGGTTGTTGGTCTACTGACTGATCCCTAGCATGGACACACTACTCGAGACCAATCGTGGGCATGACATTCACTTACGATGCCTATATAAGAATTGCAATACAAAAATGCCCTTACTTTAGTCATGGCACTTGGCTATCAACTATTCAACTCTACCTGAGTATTCCGGGATAGTATTCCATCTTTTCCAATCGGAAAAAGATAAGGCCAAAAGTTCTCGTGTATTCTATGCACTTAAACCTGTAAATGAATCCAAAATGACTCATAAAGGTTGTGACTTATAAGCAATACATATCAACAACAATATCCATAGGAGAGGTTATATTGTTGATTCATTGTAATCCAAAAATGCCCTTACTTTAGTCATAGCACAAAGTGTCATTCCAAAGTTAGGGTCCAATCTAGAATACGTCTAGAATTTACTCTTAAGTTCTAATCTAGAATAACTTAAGATTCACTAGAACTTCATTACGTGAAGCTCTAACTTTTGGCTATCAACTATCCAACTCTACATGAGTCTTCCGGGATAGTATTCCATCTTTTCCAATCGAGAAAAGATAAGGCCAAAAGTTCTCATGTATTCTATGCACTTAAACCTGTAAATGAATTCAAAATGCCTCATAAAGGTTGTGACTTATAAGCAATACGTTTCAACTACGATATCCATAAGAGAGGTTATATTGTTGATTCAAACAACTAACTCAGAAGTAGTGCTCCTAACTTGGCTAGTTGTATCGAATTTAGAGAAATATTTAAGTGTATAGGTGTGATACCAAAACACCACATTTAATCTGATTCTAAATCTATTCTAGGTCAATAAGCAATTCTCAATGAGAAATTACTATCACCTGGCAAGAAATTGTCTCTATACAATTCTCATCAATATGCCTATGTACATACAACTAGATTATGCATGCAAATAACTTAGTCCAAGGAATACTTTGTAGATCCACAGGATAAAGTTTGTACAAAAGGTTTTATGATCACACAAAGATTCACTACATAGCATATCTCTACAGATATCATCTAATCTCATAGTACTTCCTTAACCGAGAATCTTGTGTAAGAGAGAATATTTCTCAAAGAGTGCTATTTCACAACCAAAATCTCAACTGAAGATTACCTCAAAAGAATATATTTTTAGTGTGAATTTCACTCCTTACATCAACCCACGGATCTCAATCCTCACTAAGATCAAGTTGATTACCATTAGCAAGGAATAGGTTCCTATCTTGTAATAGAATTCCCTAGTTCTGACACAAATCAATCGGACTTGTAATCAACAACTCTTCTACTACAAGAGTGTTTTCTAATTTCCTTATCTTACATCTTCAAATCAGATATCCTACTATAATCCTAAGAGGATCTAAGTAATATCACAATATCCTTTCGTTTTTTATTCATAAAACAGGTCTTCCATCTTTCATATAACGGATTCCTCCTTGAATCTATGATAGATGTTTCTCCTTGATAACTTTTTACTTCTCTCCCTTTTAACAAGAAATGACTTGAGTTTCCAAGAGATGCAAATCAATCTAGCTAGAATCAATCTAGGTAACCTGTAAATCATAAAAAAGGACCTTTTGAAGATTTAAGTAAGGAAATCAATTTAGAAAACGCTTCCATTAACCATTTTTGTGACATTGTCCAAGGTCAATGGGTAAAAAATTACCTTCCAAGGAATCACAAAAAAAAAAACGAGTTAATCAATGTTTAAGAAATTCACCAATATAGTTTTATAAAGAAATAGCCTGCCAGGTTTCCGGTTTTGTAAATTTGAGATATCCATAAGGGATCATGACCAATATCTCAAATTTTCGACAAAACACCCGTTTTATGACATATAGTATATGGCATCTATTAGATTTACGGCCTTACTATGATCAAACTGAACCAGTTAGTTTAAGATCTTCGGCTTGGAATTGTCTGCATCCCATACCACAGGTTCTTCCTCCCCAAAGACCCTCCACTTCTTGATCAAAGTGTCTCAAAATCTCGATTGATATACAAAATACATAAATCGTTGTACCATTGAAGTTGTTGGGAATTCACATTCCAACTTCAAAATACAAATTCTAACTTCCTAAAAATGAGTGGGAATAAATTTTAATTTTTATCGATTTATCTTATTCTTTTACTTATTACGTTGGTACGCCATAGCTTCAAGCTTCTTAAAAAAAAACTGTCTTTTTTCATTTATTTCTAGTATTTTTCATCTTAGGCTACGGGGCCGTCTTGGCGTGCCCACTTTTTTCTATCAAAAAATGGCACCCAGTCCAAGAAAATCCAAGAATTCCTGGACATAGGTGTCCAATTCTTGGTTGCCCATTTCACTAGAACCCTTCGGGATTCTTAAATACACCCAAACCCCCATTTGAAAGTCTCAAGGCGATCATTTCATATTAGCATAATGTCGATGTCTATCTTGGGCACACTGGCGTACCAACGCAATAAGTAAAAGAACTAGAGAAGCCGATAAAAATTATAAATTTATTCCCACTCATTCTTAGGAAGTTGGAATTGGTACTCTGAAGTTGGAATGTGAAATTCTCAACAACTTCAATGGTACCGATATTGTTAGTCTCAAACGATTTATGTATTTTGTATATCACTCAAGATTTTGAGATGCTTTGATCAGGAAGTGGAGGGTCTTCGAGGAGGAAGAACCTCTGGTATGAGACGCAAGCAATTTCAAGCCGGAGATCTAAAACTAAATGGCTCAGTTTGATCATAGTAAGGTCGTAAATCTAATAGATGTCAGATACTATATGTCATACAACAGGTGTTTTGCTAGAAATTTGAGATATTGGTCATGACTCCTTATGAATATCTCAAATTTACAAAACCGGAAACCCGACAAGCTATTTCTTTATAAAAATATATTGGTGAATTTCTTAAAAATTGATTAACCCATTTTTTTTTGTGATTCCTTGGAAGGTAATTTTTTACTCGTTGACCTTGGACGATGTCACAGAAATGGTTAATGGAAGCGTTTTCTAAATTGATTTCCTTACTTAGATCTTCAATAGGTCCTTTTTTCTGATTTACAAGTTACTTCAAGTTCTTACATCACTTCTTAGAAACTTCTTCTAGCGCAAATCTAGATTGATTTGCATCTCTTGGAAACTCGAGTCGTTTCCTGTTAAAAGGGAGAGAAGTAAAGAGTTATCAAGGAGGAATATCTATCATAGATTCAAGGAGGAATTTGTTATATGAAAGACAGAAGACCTGTTTTATGAATCAGAATTGAAAGGATATTGTGATATTACTTAAATCCTTTTAGGATTATAGTAGGATATATGGTTTGAAGATGTAAGATAAGGAAATTAAAAAATACTCTTGTAGTAGAAGAGTTGTTGATTACAAGTCCGATTGATTTGTGTTAGAACTAGGGAATTCTATTACAAGATAGTGTTTTGTAGGAACCTATTCCTTGTTGATGGTAATCAACTTGATCTTAGTGAGGATTGAGATCCGTGGGTTGATGTAAGGAGTGAAATTCACACTAACAATATATTCTTTTGAGGTAATCTCCGATTGAGATTTTGGTTATGTAATAGCACTCTTTGAGAAATATTCTCTCTTAGAGGATAATCAAGTGACAAGATTCTTGGTTAAGAAAGTACTGTGTACAAATCAGATGATATCTGTAGAGATATGCTATGTAGTGAATCTTTGTGTGATCATAAAACCTTTTGTAGAAACTTTTATCCTGTGGATCTACAAAGTATTCCTTGGACTAAGTTATTTGCATGCATAAACTAGTTGTAAGTACATAGGCATATTGATGAGAATTGTATCGAGACAATTTTTTGCTAGGTGATAGTAATTTCTCATTGAGAATTGCTTATTGACCTAGAATAGATTTAAAATCAGATTAAATGTGGTATTTTGGTACCACACCTATACACTTAAATATTTTCCTAAATCCGATACAACTAATTGAGTCAGGAGCGCTAGTTGATAGTCAAAAGTTAGAGCTTCATGTAATGAAGTTCTGGTGAATCTTAAGTTATTCTAGATTAGAACTTAAGAGTAAATTCTAGACGTATTCTCGATTGGACCCTAACTTTGGAATGACACTTTGTGCCATGACTAAAGTAAGGGCATTTTTGGATTACAATCCTTATATAGGCACCGTAAGTGAGTTGGGAAAGTCTGAAACTTTCCTGATGGAAAGGACATTTTGGAACAACTCATGTGTCTTCTAAGAATTGTATTGCACTCTTATGATAGGGTATGGTCTCAAGAATCTGGAGAGTTGTGATTGGAGAATCATAGCTCAGACTCTAGGATATACTTGTTCAATAAGAGAGGACTAAGATCATGTTAAGATTACCCTGGATGAATAAACAAGATAGTGGAATTTTGGTAATGACTGGCCATCTTACCAAATTGGCTATGTGTATTTGGGTAAAGACCGCTAAAAATGCATCTTCTGTTTAAATTTTACGGATTACCAAGTGACATTGTGAACAATCATGATCCAAGGTTTACTGGACCGGATTTACTAAACTAGAGACGACTTTGGGCTTAAGTTATTCTGACCATTGGCCAGACGGAAAGAACAAATCAGGTGAGGGAGAAAATGCTTCGAGCATATTTTCCGGCAACAATCTCATTGGGAAGTGTATCTGACCTTGATTGAGTTGCCTATGCTAGGGTATCATGTTATCTTATTAAGTATAGACAAGAATCCGACGAATTATGATTGATGAATCATACTTCAAATTCTAGTTACACTTGATTGTTTAAGAGAAGGATTACCTGCGTGATTAGATGATATATGTATTTATATTTTGATAGAAATCTCCTCGGAGAGGAAGTTATCCTTGATGGAGATTGAGTTATAGTAAGCATTTGGTTATCGGTTATAGCCCGTGCATGCTTATGTACTGTTTTTGAACCCATATCACTCATTTCGGCAAAAACTCGTACGATTAGATTTCAGAAGGTAGCGGATTTCCTACATGTTATGCAGGAGGGTTTGGGTGTATCTAAGAATCCCAAAGGATTCTAGTGTAATGCATACCGGCATGCATTACAAATTGTCCCCTAGATATAGAGTACCGTATCAGATCTTGAAAAAGATCAGATCCTTAGCTTACCAATTGGACCTCCCGGAAGGAACTCTAGTGCATCCAAGTGGCTGACTCTTGTGAGTCTACATGAAAGGGTGTGTCTTGGTTCTGGAGACCAATTGGACCTGTTGGATAAATCATCGGGTGTGTTTCGGCTTAAACCCAGAAGGATATTGGATACAAGAACTAAACAATTCAGAAATTGTATAGTTACCAAGCATCTGGTTCAATGGAAGAGTCGCACAGACGATGATGATTCCTAGTAACAAGAAGTAAGCTTAAGGAGGAACTTCCCCAGTTTTAAGTTATGAGGACAAGACATGAATAACGGGAGAAGAATGCCATGCCCACGACTAGGGAATTGGGGCCCTTATGTGTATAAGGTCATAATTAATGGTTGTAGGCCTAAACTCATGATGGTGGATTTGTATGGGTCTATTAGTGAATCATTGAGGAACTGGATGATGTGGCCCAGATTGGCTATAGAGGAGTCCAGTGAGGTGTCACAATGCACTACTAGTGGTGCATGGGCCTTGGAGGGTATAAGTATACCTATTGGGCTCTCATTAGTGTATGCTTGATTGCTTGATTGGTAGCTACATGCTGCTAGAGTGATTCCTCATTCCTCAATGAGATTGATCCATAACTTGGGGGCTAGATCCGTTCGATCTAGGATTGGTTGGGTTGGTTTGTCCACCATCAGTACCCTTTGTGGTTGCTTGTTTTGGCATGCTTAGACTAGGATCCTCGAGTGAGGACTTTATATTGGTATCACAGCTACAGAGGAGTCCAGTGAGATGTCATAGTGCACTACTAGTGGTGCATGGGCCTTGGAGGGTATAAGTATACCTATTGGGATCTCACTGGTGTATGCTTGATTGCATGATTGGTAGCTACACGTTGCTAGAGTGATTCCTCATGATTCCTTAATGAGATTGATCCATAGCTTGGGGGCTAGATCCGTTCGATCTAGGATTGGTTGGGTTGGTTTGTCCACCATTAGTACCCTTTGTGGATGCTTGTTTTGGCATGCTTAGACTAGTTTCCTCGAGTGAGGACTTTAAATGGAAGTAGATAGATCACAACTTACTTGAGGTATACTTAGGGTTAGAGTGACTATGGTCTTTTGGTAGGGGGCCCTCGTGGCTTACTAGCACAGATGAGATTAAGCCCTACGTAGTCCACTATTCTTCCCGTGTCCATAGAATTTCAGCCTTTTAGAGATCCTCGTTGCCTCTAGCATGAATTAGAATACATCTTCGCAAACACTAGTGCAGGCGTTACCTAGCCAACGTGCCAATAAGCGGCTTTTGGGGTTTGGTTTTTTGGTTGAGCCTATGTTCAAAAATTACTTCTTGTGTGTACTTCTTGGTTTTCAAGGGGAGTTTTAAACGTGGGACCAATGAAACTTTGGATGCCAAGCTAGCCAACCCAACTCAACCAACCCCCCTTGGGTAGGGCCCATCAATAAAATTACTGTAGGTGGAATGCTTTGTTATATGGAGATTTGAAATAGGCTGAAATTTTCTTTGATGTTGGGTGAGCTTAAATAGGATATATCTTAGTAAAAATAGTGTAGGTGGAATGCTTTGGTATGGAGAGTTGAAAATAGGCCTAAATTTTCTTTGAGGTTTGCTGGGCCTAAATAGAATATATTTTCGTTTTTGGACATTCAATGGAAAAAATTTGCACTTTGAGGTATCTATCGAGAGAGATTTTTACTTTTGAAAATAGTTTGTAGTTTCATGGGGTATTGTAATTTGGTTTTTTATTTATAGGCTAATAGGAAAAAAAAACTTGGAAGTACCATAAAGCTTATCTCTTAAGCGAGACTCAATCGTATCTTGATTTTCAACATGATTGCATAATGTAACTAAGGATTTTGGCTTATTTGCAAATCACAATTAGTCTTACCAATTTTACATTTTTCATAAGCCTTGAAAGCATTTTGTTTTTGTGATTATTTTTGGAAAAAAAATTGTATGGATTCCATCTATGATTCACCTTTAGTATCATAAGAATAAAAATACAAATTGAAAGAGAACCAGCCAAAAAGGTTAAACGATGGTTTTTAGCAAAAAAAATATAAGGGAGATGAGGCTTCACAACGGACTTGATTAATGCACCATAAATCATTTTAGTGGGGAAACCATTGAGTGCAACAAATGTGGAGTCGGGATATGAATGATGGTAACAAAGCTATAGATAAACAAATTAAACACCTGAGTGAAAAATTTCAAGAGTTGTATCTCGTGGGTATCTTCATCAACAATGTTAGTTGCAATCGTACTTGAAATTTGACACTGCTTTGAATGCCATGAGTTATCAATTGATTGTCACCAGTCAATAGCAACATGAGGTTAATTGTGGACTCTTAGGACGGTGACCGGACCATTGGATCACGCATTCGACAAAGTTAGGTTGGACCAAAATCTTTCTTTTGGATTGGAAGGTAATAGGTGAATCTCCGAAAGCCAACTAGATATCAATTAGCTAGAGTTATGGAATGTTTGGAAATCTAATTTAGTGGACGTTTTGAACCTGGTTCCAAATTTATTTTGAAATGGTTTATAGATTAGGCACCTGTAAGCTAGAAAGTTGTTTTAAATTATTGGTAAAGTCGTTCTTGGAGGGTAAGTTTGTGGTATGGGACACAAACAATATTGTTACAACAAGAAGTATTGTTACATAATGTGTCATCTTTGACATGCTATGCCAAATATCTTATGATATACCAATAACCAATGGTTACATGATTATATGTGTTCTATTTAGATTTTTTAGGTATGATCCAGATCCCTTAGCAGTATCTCAAATTCTATTATTGATCATCGTTTATATCACTACGGGGCTTGTGTGTTCCTAGTCTTCTTGATATTCATTTTAGATTGTTGACTGATGGTCATTATTCTCAAGCCTTACTATTTATTGGCCTCATATGAAATATGAGTTACTCACTCTTATTCAGCAATGTACTTTTTTTGCCTGTAATAAGTACTCACGTGCTAAGGCTCTTGGCTTTCTTCAGCATTGGCTTATTCCACATCGCAAGTGGATTGCTATCTCCATGGACTTTATTTTAGACCTTCCTCGCATATAGTGTGGTCATGACACTTGTCTTGTTGTAGTTGATCATTTTTTCAATCAGAAACATTTTCTTCTTGTTTGTTCTACTATTACGACGAGCATGCTCCACCATTACAGCTGACCAATGTGCTCCTCTTTTCTTATGTGAGATTTTTTGTTGCATGGTCTTCTATGTTATATTCTCATAGATCGTGATACTAATTTTACTTCTGATATTTAGAAGGAACTTTTATCTTATTTCGGACATTAAACTTTTTATGGGCACTGCTTATCGCGCTTCTACTAACAGATAGTCCGAGGTTCATAATCTTATTTTATAAGATCATTTGCATAACTTTGTATCACCTTCTGGTTGCGATTAGAATCTGCACTTGTGTTTCTCACAATACAATCATAATAGTTTGGTTTAGTATCAACACAATGTGTCTCCTTTTTTCCTAGCTACTAGACGTTCTCCGATATTACTAGGTATTCCACCACCCCTCGATGATGTTCATGTTACTCTATCTTCTTTTCTTACTAATTCTTGTGATTGTATTGTACAAGCACAACATCATTTGGCTTGAGCTCAACATCATTATAAGTCTTTGGCTTATTGTTATAGGTCTTTTATAGAGTTTTTTATAGAGTTTGTAAATCTGTTTATTTTTGTTTGTCCTTCATCTATCATAAGTTTTTTTTTTTTAAATTGTTCTAGTGAAAAAATGTCTATACGTGACTATCACCCTTTCCAGACCTTGGAAAAGCTTAGTTCTATTACACATCGTTTACAATTACCTGATATTACTTGTGCTTGTGACATTTTTCATGTCATCTTACTTTGTTCATCCGTTTTCCTAGATCAACCTTCTGATATGTGGTTTCCTACTTATCCTGCCCTTTTTTCATTTTTACATGTTGCTATCCTTCAAGTTTGGATAATTTTACATCAACATTGTCGCCTTGTTCAATTTCTAGTCCAATGGGACGATCGTCTAATTGATGAGGCCATATGGGAGTCTTTCAATGTTTTTGCACACTCACCTTTATTGCAAGAACAAGCTCACTCACTTCATGTGTTGGTACATGACACCACTATCATCGATCCTAATGCTACATCATTTTCTATTCTTGATATTCTTGATGCTGCATTTGTTGTTATACCTACTGATATTGTTCTTGTACCACTTGATGCTACTCTTGTTGTTGATCTACCTAATGTTGATACCTTGATTTTGATGTTGCTCTGACATACTTGAGATTGATCCTCCTGATGTTCCTAATGCTCCTATTATTGGTTCTTCATTACTTCTTGATGATGATACGTCAGTTGCTCGACATCTGATAGTGATTACTTATCGATATGGTCTTTACATCTACTAGAAATGAAATTGATAATTTTTCGTGCATTAACTTCATTGTACTAAATGTGAGTTGTAGGAGATTCAACTTTCGGACTGATACCACTAGCATGAAATGTATAACCATGGAAAGAAAATGACAATTTAACGGTACCAAACTAATTCTAGTAGTTAAATTTATAGCCCCCATTGAGGTGAATGTTTAAAAAGGGGGATTGTTACGGACACATACTATAGTCCATTCGAAAACTTTCATAGCCATACATTGCAAAAATTCCTAGAATTACCAACCTTGGATATGAACATAGCTAGGATTTAAGGAGGCTACTGCAGTAGTAAAATGAGAAATTCTTATGGAGGTCTTCTAGATTTATTCTTTGTAATTTTATATGTTGTCTTTGGTAGGGTGATACCTTGTCATAGATGTGGGGTTATGCCTTTCTCAATGAACATAGATGCGCATGTGCACTCTCTCTCTCTCTCTCTCTCTCTCTCTCTCTCTCTCTCTCTCTCTCTCTCTCTCTCTCTCTCTCTCTCTCTCTCTCTCTCTCTCTCTCTCTCTCTCTCTCTCTCTCTCTCTCTCTCTCTCTCTCTCTCTCTCTCTCTCTCTCTCTCTCTCTCTCTCTCTCTCTCTCTCATTATGTGTGTTGTAGTAATTTTGAACTAGTTATCCATAATCACGTAAGTGATAAAGTCTACAATTACCTTATATTTAAAGTTCGGTCTCTTGCAGAAATGAGCAAAGGTGTCTCCCTTCTTTTGATTGTCCTTATTCTTAAACAACTTTTGTCTAATGTGATATCGAAAACTTTGATTATAGGATTCATGAAGCCATCTTGGTTGCTGTAATAACAAAAGAATTCACCAGAAAACTTGTATTCAACTGAACATTTGTGAATCATTGACATAAATTTATCAAGATTGACCCTTCAAACAATCATATACAACAACAACTCATAGTGTTAGAGGGAGTGATTTTAAAAGTACATTCATGACTCTCTCATAGTCTCTTTTAATTTGCAAGCCGAGGTAACACCTGGCTTCTCCTAGATCCACAATCTCGAAATGTTTCGAGATGTCTTCCTTCACTTCAGCAATCAGCTTCTCACTCTTGCAGAGTATTAGAGTGTGGTCCACATATACAGCCACAATAATGATCTGCCCATCTGTGACTCTGACATACACATTGGAATCAGCCATCAGTGGCTTGAATCCTAACGATTTCAAGGCTTGATCCTTTTTTTTTTTACCATTGTCGAGATGACTGTTTCAGACTGTATGCTTTAGTTATGATGTTATTTTGAAGATCAATGATGGCTATTATATTTAAATAAAGAATGTGTATTTCTTTCAGTTGCTAACTTAAAATAGCACATGAGTTGCTATAGGCCATAGTCCAAATTTGAAAAGCAAACTCCTTAATTATACAAAGCTGCTCAAAAATTGCCAAACACATAACAAATCTAAAAAATTACTAACTGAATGCAACATACAAAGATGTGCATGACATACATATAGATGTCATTCAAAACAATTATAATAATCTCAACTATGACTTTCAAAACTCATGTAGATGCATATCATCCAACATCTCAAGAAAAGTTTTAAGCATACCACATAATTGCATCAAAAGGACTCACTTGAATTATAAATATCAATGCCTTTACAATGTAAAACTCGATATGCATTTCCCTCGATGAGGATGGATAAGCAATATACAAAGTATGAGACTATAACACATTTTAAGAAAATCACAAAAACCTACATAAACGAGGATGGATTCTTTTTTATGGCATGATGCACTTAGAATGAACTTATCTAGAGTAACATGTCCATTTAAATGGAGTTACTAATGTTGGAAACACACATCACATTGTTGGCCTTGATTGAAAGTTTTCTTTGAATTTGCCATGGACATCGAGAAACATATATTGAATTACACACGCATGCGCGCGCGCGCGCGCACAGCACACACACACACACACACACACACACACACACATGTATGGAGAGAGAGAGAGAGAGAGAGAGAGAGAGAGAGAGAGAGAGAGAGAGAGAGAGAGAGAGAGAGAGAGAGAGAGAGAGAGAGAGAGAGAGAGAGAGAGAGAGAGAGAGAGAGAGAGAGAGAGAGAGAGAGAGAGAGAGAGAGAGAACTACTCAATGTCTAATAACTTTACTCTTAAGCAAAACCAAATATCACCCACTTGCTTTCAGGTGCTATTTATTGTAGTTTGCATGGGTGAAATGTATTTGAAGACTTCTAATTAAAGTCAGCTAAAACAAACATGTCACATTTTGGTACGTAAGGTTCATTTTACAACTATTAGCTTTCTCAGCACTTGAATACTGAAAATATTGAAAATTGAACTAGTAAAGTTGCATGAGGTAAAGTTACTAAAAAGTATTAAGATTCAAATGACTCTTAAACATCAAAATTATTTGTATTAATTAGAACAATGACCTTGAAATCTCAAATATACATGTCCAATTCACTACTTTAAGGCCATCAGAAACACAATTCTTGACTCATGATATGACTGACTATACCATATCATGGGCAAAGTTATCTCGATGGTCTTTAAAGTAGGTTTTGGATAGTTCTTGGCCCATTACCTATTGCAATTCAACTAAGATAAGGGAATTTTCCAGGGATATCTCATCCATTAGTGCTTTGATTAACCTAATGCAATACAATACTGTAGAATTGAGCAATACCCACAGTTCAACGATCGTTGTTAAGATAAATCCAAAGGGCTTTAAGCCACCATAGGTAGATTTTTCGTACATTTTCCTTGGAATGCAAGAGAGGCCAAGATCAAGGAGATGTATGGTCCCTACAAACAACCAAGATAAGGTTTTCGAACCTGTTCACTATCTTTTTGAGGATTATCTAAGTCTTAAGATCTATCGATAGGATGCAAGGAGATGTATGGTGCCTACAAACAACCAAGATAAGGATTTAGAACCTGTTCACTACCTTTTCGAGGATTATCTAAGTCTTAAGATCTATCGATAGGATGTAGTTTAGCTTTGGTAGAAGTAGTCTGTGACACTTACTTCTTCTCCTATTGAATGACAATCGACTAAACTATAGATCAATTTCCTCCCATTCGAATCAATCCCTGACTACACTGATACCACTTCCCAATGACACACCTTTCTTTTCCTTGCTAGATAGTGAGAAAAAGAAGTAACATAAAATTTTGGTGCCATTGCTAGAGAAGGTGAACAGATAATTTCTTTGCATTAATGTGAATTTTTTACTATTATTTTCTATTATTAGGCTTATTAATTGTTGTCTAAATAGGTGGTTTTGTTTTATTCTTGCTTGTTAGTGCAATTAGAATGGTCAAATTCAATCATTTATATATTTTTCCAATCAATGCACATAGTGTGAGTATTTGCCTCCTGTTGCGAGCATCCACGCACTTGACAAGGAAAATGGCCACCCTCTAAGTTACTTTGGTTGCTCAAAAAAAAAATTCTATTCCAAGTAAATCAATAGGTCTACGAGATTTTTTCGAATGCACAAGCATTTTTTAAATCCTCACACTCACATGTGTCAATGTGAGCATTCGTAAAATACTTGCATGTCATTTTTTTTTTCTTGTTTTTATACCTGGATAATAAATAATTTTTTTTTTATTGCTCTTGCTATCTGAAATGATTGTTTATCTCATGATTACATATAAAATTGTGCTTTTGAGTCTTGTAAATGGTTTATTTAAGTTTCTGAGCCATTACCAAAGTAGGCAAAAATTATAAATATTTGCAACTAGTTTTAGCACTTAGCCTTGGAATAAATCCAAACTAGGAACCAACTTGCGAACATTGGATAAATGCACGCACTCACATGTGTGAATGCGAACGTTATTTGCAAATATTCGTAAGTGTTGGGGCTTGGTGGGGGCTTGTGGGACATTATGTTACCATGTAACTAGATCAGATTGTAGAGTACAAAATAGGTATGAGGTAATATTTCTTCTTGTATATATATGTAATTGGGGAGAGAGAGAGAGAGAGAGAGAGAGAGAGAGAGAGAGAGAGAGAGAGAGAGAGAGAGAGAGAGAGAGAGAGAGAGAGAGAGAGAGAGAGAGAGAGAGAGAGAGAGAGAGAGAGAGAGAGAGAGAGAGAGAGAGAGAGTTTATTAATGTCTTTTCCATGCCAATAGGCATATAAGATGAAAAAATGTACATGTGAAGTGTGTGGTATAGTGGGAGCATATGAAACATCTCCGCAACAGAAATGAAATGAATTGCTAATATACTATACTATGAACATAAAGTAGGTCTAAAAAGTCTAATGCTCCCAATAAGATAATGGTATAACTCCGTATCATCAAGTACTACTGTTATGAAAGAAAGATGTGATGGGGATAACGCCTGGAGGTGGTCTCGATAGATGTTGCTGACGTTGCCAAGAAGGTCGTCTCTGAGTAGTGGCTCTATGGGCAATATGTTAGCGCAGGCATCCCAAAGGGAGCCAGGAACCACGACTTAGCTTCCTAGCCTTCAACTCTTGCCATCCAAACCCACTTGACATACAAGCAGCCAACTCGCCAACAAAGATCAAACTTAACCAACTTGAAGTTCCGAAACCAACATTGACATCCAACCTGGCGCCATGCTAGATCGGGGGTCCCGATGTGGGTGACTTCCCTCCACGCCAGCCGCCCGACATACATCAAACTTAACCAACTCGAAGCTTCGTTACAAACGAGTAACATCCATTCCAAGCAAGCCGTCTGACTTACATCAGACTTAACCAACTGAAAGCTTCGTCACGAGCGTTGGAAGCCAACCTGGCGCCACGCCAGACTGGACAACCATAAACATGTAACTTCCACCCAAGCAAGCCATCCAACTCAGCTGACATGTTAGAGCCCGTTCCCCAAGAGCTTAACCCATTCACGTTCATGCAAGGAACACTCAGAACCACAAGACGCGACAGATATGGAGACAACCAGTTCCTGGACCAAATGGTTCCGACAGCATACCGTTGGCGCCACGGACCGAATGGTCCCGACGGCATACCGTTGGCGTCTCGGGATACGACCCTCAGCTATGTGCCAAATTAAAAAGTTTGAAGTGGCCTTACAACTGGCGCTTTTACCGAACACTGAAACCCAGAAGGTAATCAGAGTCAGTTTGAGGAAAATTCCACTTTATTGATAAATCTGAGAAGGTTACATTTCAAGTGTGTGACCAACCCTAGTCTTCGGGGAGCTGGCATGCCAAGGCTAGGACAACATTCCAACAAGGGAGGCTGAGACTTGTTGGAGCTCACCCTGAGTCGCAATTCGCACTCCCCTATAGTATTGGTGGGATTCGGCACCCCCCCCCCCATACCAAGTACTCTACCCAGGCTAGTAAAGCACGTTTTACTCTCTCTAGAATTTTCTCTCTCTAGAAAGTCATTTTATCTCTCTAGAATCTATTGATCTCCAAGCTTCCTTTAATCATGCCTAGATCGTGTGAGGTGATTGCACATCGATCTGAGCTCTCTGGACTTCGCTAGAACCGATCAAAGATTTTCAGCCATAGGAGCTTGGTGCTGGCTGGATTCTGGCCACAGTGGCGCCGGGAGCGGCCCGCCGACGGTGGCGCCTGGAGCAGCAGGGGCGCTGCTGGCGCCGAGAACAATGCTGGTGCCGGTGGCGCCGGAAGTAAAGCTTATAAAGGTAGCTTTACAACATCCACCCCACCTTTATAAAATCTGATGTCCTCATCAGATGTCAGATAAAAGTAAAGGTTTCTCCCAATTAAAATAACTATACATTTAAGCTACTTGGCACAGTACTCAATTTACTAGCCACTTTTTATTAACATTGAAGCTGGCACACCACAAGTCAGAGGCTCAGCTCTTTGTATTGAAAAATTACATAACTTGAAAATATCTCTTTGTCTAGGAAAAGCGTAGATTTTATATCGCTTACGTAAAACCCAAGAACCTTATTAACTAGTGATAGAGGCCTTTCTATGAAATGTTCGCCCCTGTCGCTTCTGACTTTTTGACTTTGGAACTCCTTTGAGCTCTTGATTTGTCCTTGATGCACTTTGTGTTGAGCTCTCTGAGCTCCAGATTTGATCAGTTCCACACAGGTATCAAGGCTCCCTGAGCCAAAGGATTTATCGTTTGATTGCCCACTTTATGGTCCACTCCGTGCCTTGCTGCTTCTGCACCTTGATTTCTCTCCTTGTCCCAGCCTGATCTTGATACTTTTCCTTCTTGGCTCTTTAAGGTAGGCAAAGATTGAGTACTCCGCAATGCACCTCTCACTCAGCTTGAAGTAGCTCTTTGAATCAGCCCAAATGTAACCATTGACCTCGTGGAGAGCCAAAGGGTCGCACCAGTTTGATCCACATATGAACTATCTCTTCGCGTTTGTTTGAAGCACCATGTCCGTCACGCAAAACTTGACTTTCACAATTTTTATCACTGGTCAGTTGCCTCACAGTCAAAACGAGAAGTGTACATCGAGCTTGGCTTGAAGTAGCTCTCTTTGGATCAGACACATGCACCCAGAGTTTGCACTAGTCCGATCTCAACACGAACTATCCCTTAGCGTCCGTTCGAAATACCAAGTCTCTCATGCAAGACTCAACTTTCACAGTTCCTTCATTCATCAGCTGCCTTACACGTAACACAAGCCAGCTTACTCATATGTTTCCTCATCATTCCTAGTCCAGAGAAAGCCTATAACAAGCTTTCCTTCCCACAACAAAAACTTGTCAACTTATTAGGTCCAAAGTTCGCCAGTCTCCTCGTGTGAATATGGCTAGGTCACCTTGAATTTGCCCCCGTTTTGATCAACTTTCATTCAAAATTTGCCCCAAGAGAGAGGTGTGTGTGATAGTTCCCCTCCACTTATAAAATCAGCTGATCGGACTTAGAGTAGAGTTCTTCGAACAAAAAGCCTTTCCAACACTTTGCTTCCCATCTGCTAGGATTATGGCTCGATCCAACTTGTTAACAATCTCTAAAGAGGATCCTAGTCTTTCCCCTTTGAGGAAAAACCCAACTGATACTAGATATCACCCATGCTCAGTGAGTTTCAGTTCCGAAGGTGGCCGTCCCAAATGAAGACCAACTGCTGCATAGAAGATCTCCCCTGAAATTGCCCTTTCCAACTTTTGACTTCCTGCTTGCGTCTGGTGGGCGTTGTCGCAAATGAAACTAACCCAAAAAACATGCTAGCCATCCATCCTTTGCAAACATTGAGTCGTTTCGTTGTCGTTCACGTGCGAGTACTTGAACTGCAAATCCACCCCACAGATTCTGTAGTCCTCTTTGTTTGATGGTATCAGCCTTCAAAAGAAAGGTTCCTTCTCGAGCCATCAGCTCCTTGTATCACAAGCAATCATGCAAACCAGGCAAAGCACGAGTACTAAGACTCACCACGAATACATGCAAGCAAGGCACTCAGGCAGATTCATTAACAGGTAACAAAGACAAGATCCCCCTTTGAGATGGTCCTGCCAATGGACCTTTGCCTGACCGCACCCATACAAATCAATCACAGAATCAGCCCACATAGGACACCCCTCCAACTATCCGTGCTTTTACCATTGAGCAGCACATTGCCTTAGTCACGCCCCACCACTTTTTGGTCGATAGCCCTTATAGCTAAATGATCGGCAGCTATCCCGCACCGGCAACTAACCACCCGTGCTTTACACCCGAATTTGAGCAGCATCTCTATATCAATGGTTAACCCGTACGTTTGAATATGTCGTCCCGCACCCCACAAGGCACAGACCATGCTTACACCAACCTAATGACAGCACACTGCCTCATCTGTCCTACGTGCAGACAACACCAGGCCCGAACCGCGAGAACTGACCGTGCTTACACCTCAAGGGCAGTACCTTGTCTAATCAAGTCCCCCGTTCTACCGACCACCCCGATCGTGGACGCACCTGTGCTTACACTGTGGGCCCGTGGGCAGCACCTTGCACAACAGTTGTCTTGATGAACCCCAAACATTGGCCATTTCTGTGAGATCCGCATAGCTGACCTGCCAGTCGGCTCTGATATCACATGTAGCGCAGGCATCCCAAAGGGAGCCGAGAACCACGACTTAGCTTCCCAGCCTTCAACTCTTGCCATCCAAACCCACTTGACATACAAGCAGCCAACTCGCCAACAAAGATCAGACTTAACCAACTTGAAGTTCTGAAACCAACATTGAGATCCAACCTGGCGCCATGCCAGATCGGGGGTCTCGATGTGGGTGACTTCCCTCCATGCCAGCCGCCCGACATACATCAAACTTAACCAACTCAAAGCTTCGTTATAAATGAGTAACATCCATTCTTACATCAGACTTAACCAACTGAAAGCTTCGTCATGAGCGCTGGAAGCCAACCTGGCGCCACGCCAGACTGGACAGCCATAAACAGGTAACTTCCACCCAAGCAAGCCATCCAACTCAACCGACAGGTTAGAGCCCGTTCCCCAAGAGCTTAACCCATTCACGTTCATGCAAGGAACACTCCGAACCACAAGCCGCGACAGATATGGAGACAACCAGTTCTTGGACCAAATGGTCCCGACAACATACCACTGGCCCCACGGACCGAATGTTCCCGACGGCATACTGCTGGCGTCCCGGGATATGACTCTCAACTATGTGCCAAATTAAAAAGTTTGAAGCGGCCTTACAACTGGCGCTTTTACCGAACACTGAAACCCAGAAGGTAATCAGAGTCAGTTTGAGAAAAATCCAAGAAAGCACAACAAATAGCAAATTTCGTAGAGACTTACATGGCGCAACTCCAGAATACATTGACAACCACCCATGACCAAGTAGATCGAACTATGCAGGATGCAAAACAGGTAGTGTTGTTACAAGGAGAATTACATATGGCTGAGCAAGATCGCACATGTCTGCATGGTGAATTGGATGCGACCACCCTTGAGCGTGATACGTATCTTCAAATACAAATTTATGATCATCCGGTCATACCAATAGAAATTAGGTATTTGCTCAAAAAAGTTGAAGCCTATCGAGTGGCTTTGCAAGGATTTCAGAGCCGATTTGACATATTCAAATGCACGGCCTTGATAGAGCTGGCAAAGGCCAAAGAAATCATCAAAAATTATGAAAAGGCCGCCTTCTAGGTTCTAGAGTCAAATCCACAACTTAAAGTTCTGGTCATGCCACAATTCTTGCCTCAACAACATGATCAAGCAGAATTGGATGCAGCTATGGATTCAGGAATGGATCAGGGAGGAGAGCCAGAGGCTGAAGAGGTCCTACCAGCTCCACCAGTAACGCAAACAAGTCCATCCACATCAGGGACCAGACCGTTAAGGCCCATCAGCGTCGAGGACAAAATATAATAACAACACTCGCATGAGTCCTCACGTGGTGGTTGGGTCATAAAGTTCAAAATCTCATAGATTGAGGCCGGGAAAGAAATAGATAAGCTACCAGCTTTGGGAGAGCAACCGACCTGGAGAGTTACAGTTTTTGAGAAAGCTCATGATTCTATAAGGAGCTATGTTGCAAGTCCTCACCAACTACGAGTGGATCCATGCTATGTGTCGATGCCACGTCGTAATAAGTGGAAAGATCTGGGGGTGGCCATGGATAAAATCACGATCCATACACCAAATTGGCCAATTATCCACCAACCTTTCAACTGGACGATTTCAGTGGATTTCCACATAGCGCTACAAGCATACCAGCGGGAGTACATGGTTTCTCCTGATCCGACCGTTAGGCAATCGACGCTTTTTGCAAAAGACTGGACTATGTTGGCGTCTGTTGCTACTCGATGGGATGATTGCCTTTCTACGTTGGCATTCGATCCAAATACACCAATGGTGTTCGACAACGTTAAAGATCAGCTACCCTTAGCCAGATTGTACTTTCATGCCACGATGATGGGTGGCTCCTGGGAATCAAGATTTAAAGCTTGGACAAAGTCAAAGTGGATCACCGAAGCGCATAGGTGTTTTTTACTGCATAATTTGGATTTCAACACTACCCAACTTGACTTCATGGAGAAGCTGCAACAATATTTGATCAAAGTTCGACGCGAGGCTAATCAAAGCCCGAAATAAATAATCTTGCGAGGTGTCGTGGGACCACCACCAGTTTTGGTGGGGGATACTATTGGAGGGTTTGTGGATCCCGAGACAATCCTAACCCTAGTTAATAAGTGAGAGAGATTTGGCACCCTGCGTATGTAAGTCCAACTTGATGATCACATAGAGATTTAATAATTAGAAAGTCAATAAAAGGACTTTAGGCCTTTTTGCGGGACTTTTAATGTCGCAGGCCTAAATGTCAAGTTAGTGAATAAAATAAGGGTTCCCACCACAATTGGTCCAAATTCAATTTCAAATTGATTCCCTCCAATTATTGAATGGGTTCTCACTCTTTTTTAAATATGAATAGTTAGGGAGGTAGAAATGGGCCAATAGGATTTTGAGGCCAAGGCCCTCCTCTCCACTTAAAATAGGGACAAACTCGAGTTGCTTTTCATGTTTCCATCTTCATTTCAATACAAGCAGATTGGTTCTCTTATGGAATGGATATGTGAATGTCCTTGCTCTCTATCTCTATTCCTCCATCTCTCATGCTTTTATCATATTTGCTATAAATGTTATTGAAATTGCTAATTCTTTTTCTTTTTGTGAGAGGGAAAGGGGGAGAGAGAGAGAGAGAGAGAGAGAGAGAGAGAGAGAGAGAGAGAGAGAGAGAGAGAGAGAGAGAGAGAGAGAGAGAGAGAGAGAGAGAGAGAGAGAGAGAGAGAGAGAGAGAGAGAGAGAGAGAGAGAGAGAGAGTAAGCTATTATCATTTTGGTTCTTCGGGTTAATGGTTGTAGTGTTAATGGATGTTAGAGTTAGATGTGGATCTTCCATACATGCTGAATTTTGAGATATGCTATCGCTCTCACGGGAATAAACCTTCGCGTGACGACTACCTTCATCTCCTTGATGCTTGTGAGCTTGGATCTTGGATTGAGAATAGGATAGGAAATAAACCCACTACACTCCTTTTCCCTGAGGAACCTCTCCAACAACACGTTCATCATCCTTATTATCCCAAAGATGAGGAATCAAAAGATCGATATGAGCAAGGAACTTCATGATATAAACCATGGATTCTTGCACTAGCCACCCTTCCGCCGCCATACTACCCTCAACCTTGTTCTTTGTCTCACAAAGCATTTCAATGTTTTAATAAATCGTTCCAAGAAAAACATCCATCGGTTATGGATAGGGCCTGTATTGATAATACTGATCAATGAGAGAGTGCCTCCATAACGACAATACCAATAGTCTAGGATGGACTATGAATAGACAACTGTCGAAAGTAGATGATATCCACTAAATACACAATGAGATGCATTTGAATGGTGAGAATGGATGTGGGAAAGTGCTTCTCGATCAAACACATTGCCTCGATTGAGCTTTGTCTTGCTGCCTCAATGGATACTAGTGGTATCTTCTTGAATGAAATGTATCTTCATAAGAGAATAAACAACAATTACATACGCATTAGTTAGATTGTCATCTTAAATCATCTCTCTGAAAACATGGATCATACCTCACCAAACCATTAAGTTGGTAGATTGCACTCCTGAGCTCTTCTGTTAGAAACCCTCTCAACACCAATGGAAGCACAAACCACTAAGTTGGTAGATTGCAAAAATGAGTTCCTCTGTTAGAAACTCTCTCAACACCAAGGGAAGCACAAACTGCATACAAAAATTGTCATTGAGATACATATATGCCTATTGATCATACAACAAGACATGCTATAAATCGTAATATCCATGAGGTCTAGGCAACATCAAAAGACATGCCAACTTGGAAAAATTTATGTCAGTCATGAGACTTTAGTCCACTTAGCTTGTTGTCCCGTGTGAAGGCACCCTTTAGGCATCGCATGTGTCCTATTGGAGTTCGAAACGAGGCTATGGACTTCTTTTACAATCGTCTCTTCTCTCCTAGAGAAGATCCATGGAGCCTTCGGGAGAACAATTGGATTCTCAATTGTTTGTATCAGTTGATTCATCAACATACACCACATATCCCAAAAACATAATTTTGTTGGCTTATACTTTAATTAACCCTATGTCCCAAAATTCAAGACCTAATCCATTCACCCCAAACTCGTGACCCAAACTCTACTATTTTTTGTAAAAACAAATTCTCAAAATAATCCTTCATACTTCAAAACTATTCCCAGGGACATTCCGAGAGTTCAGAGCTTAAGGTTTGAGATTTAGGGTTTAGGGATTAGGGCTTAGGATTTAGGGTTTATGATTTGGGATAAGGGATCTATGAAAAGAGTTTAGGGCCTTTGGAATAAGGAATTTGGGTAAATGGATTTGGGGTGGTAAGGCGTTTTAAGATAAAGCATCTAGGAAAAGGGGTTTAAGGTAAGGGGCTTTAGGATAAGAGATCCAAAAAAAGGGGGCTTAGGCATCTAGTGTAAGGGATTTAAGGTAAAGGATCTAGGGGCGGGAGCTTCGAATTTGGAGTTTGGGTTTATGCTATAAGGTAAGGAGCTTTAGGGTAAGGGATTTAGGGAAAGGGCCTTAGGGATCTAGGGTAAGGATTTTAGGGCTTAGGGCATAGGGCTTAGGTATTAGGGTTTCGGGCTTAGTATTTAAGGCTTAGAGTTTAAGGTGAAAGAGTTTAAGATTTTAGAGTAAGAAATCTAGATAAGCATATTAGATTTTAGATTAAAGGGTTTTGGATTTAGGGCCTAGGGCATAGGGTCTAGAATTTACAACTAAGGATAAAGGGCTTTGGATTTAGAGGTTAGGGCTTAGGGCTTAGGGTTTTGGATTTGGAATTTAGAGTAAGAGATCTAGGGAAAAGAATTAGGGTCTAGGATAAGGGATCTAGAAAAAGAGTTTAGGCTAGCCTTTGGGATAACAAGTTTGGGTAAATGCATTTGGGATAAGGGGCTTTAACATAAAGCATCTAGAAAAAGGGGTTTAGGGTAAGGGGCTTTAGGATAAGAAATCTAGAAAAAGGGGCTTAGGGATTTACTGTAAGGGATCTAGGGAAGGGGGTTTGGAATTTGGAGTTTGGGTTTATCCTATAAGGTAAGGGACTTTAGAATAAGAAATTTAGAGAAAGGGGTTTAGGAATCTATGGTAAGGAGTTTAGGGTTTAGGTCTTAGGAATTAGGGCTTAGGGCTTAGAGTTTTAGATTTAGAGTTTAGAATAAGGGATCTACGTGAAAGAGTTTAGGGCTTTAGGGTAAGAAATCTAAATAAGGGGCTTAGGTTCTAGATTCAAGAGTTTTGGATTTAGGGTCTAGGGCCTAGGATTTAGGATTTACAATTGAGGGTTTAGGGCTTTGGATCTAGAGGTTAGGGCAAAGGCCTTAGGGTTTAGAGCTTAGAGTTTCATATTTGGAATATAGGGTAAGGGATCTAGAGAAAAGAGTTTAGGGTAAGGGTTTTTGGGATTTGTAGTAAGGAGTTTGGGTAAATGGCTTTGAGGTAAGGGGCTTCAGGGTAAGGAATCTAGGCAAATGGGCTTAGGGATATAGGATAAGGGATCTAGAGTAAGGGATTTAGGGTAAGGGTATTAGGCCTTAGAGTTAATGGTTTTAGATTTAGGATCTAGGGCTTAGAGTTGATGGTTTGATATTTAGGATTTAGGGCTTAAGATTTAGAATTTTGGCTTTAGGGATCTAGGAAAAGAGTTTAGGGTCTTTGGGGTAAGGAGTTTGGGTAAATGGATTTGGGGTAAGGGGATCTAAAATATAGGATCTAGGGAAATGAGTTTAGGGTAAGGGGCTTTAGGATAAGAGATCTACGAAAAGGGGCTTAGGGTTATAGGGGATTTAAAGTAAGGGATCTAGAGAAAGGAGCTTGGGTTTATGCCAAGGCTTAGGATTAAAGATTTGCAATTAAGAGTTTAAGGCTTTGGATTTAGACGTTAGAGCTTAGGGCTTAGGGTTTTAATTTGTAATTTAGAAAGGGTTTAGGGTAAGGGGAAAGGAGTTTGGAGCTTAGGGATTAAAGTTTTGTTGTGCTAAGATTTGAGCAATTTCTCCAAGACACACTTAAGTCTAACATTCATCCGACATGAACGCACTAAAAAGCCAACTTAGAAAACGTAATAAGCCTAACCATTTAGATGTAGTGAAACAAAAATCCCAACCAACCCAAAAGCCAACTTAGAATATGTTCCCAAAAGGTAATCAAAGGCAAAGGCAGGTCACTCGTGAAATCCCAAGGCATAATGGTCGCCAAACTGATCAAATGGCATAGCGGCGAGCCTCATGTCGGTGACGTGGACCCTTAGGCACCAGTGACACAAAAAGATTGCAATAAGGGTCCTATCACATGGACCAGTCTTGGCGAAACCAAAAGGAGGTTACATTCATACATAGACAACTGGTCTAAGGGCCATCGACATTATGCCTGGCTCGCACTAGTAGAGGGAGCTAAGACCCAAGGACTGAATTTGGTGCTGCTTGAGCGGCCCAAGTTTTTGTCAGTTGGACTCCCCCTATAGTTATAGTGTGATTCGACATGCCTAGAATATAGTGTTGTCTGGTAATGCACGCGTTTGTGGACTTAGTTTTTATTTTGTTGATTAGGCTTGGCAAGCTTGGTAAAATCAGTCTAGGTCCCGGATATGGGTCCTAGTGGCTAGAGCTTGGCTCTTGAACATGGATTTCAGGAACTAACTAGGCCATGACCCGAGCTTCAGAGCTATCTCATGACTTGTGACTACTTGACTACCTCACCACAGGTCGGAGGCTCAGTCCTTGACTTCCTAACTTGCTTTGGGACCTTTTGAGAGTGTCACCCCTTGGAGTCTTACGGGGCACACTTGGTACACCTGATTCAGCTTTACAAAGTCCTCTTCTCATTTGAGAAAGATGATGTCCTCATCAGGGCCAAACTAGATGTATGACAGATGGCACGATCTTAATTCACCAGTCATAGAAACACAAAATAAAGGTACATTTCTAGTAGCCCCAGAAAAGTGTGGATTGAGTTCACTTACATAAAACCTATGTAAAGTTGTAAGTGATTTATAATTGCAATGAACACATTAAAAAATGGGAATAAACATGGATGAGAATATTTGTTGACAATGAACTTGCTTGAGATCCAACATCCTCTTCCTCAGTAGTTGCAAGGGCAATTCCCTTGCCTTTGTATGGCATTTCAATTCTGCCAACTGGTAATTTTCCTAATGGTTTCTTCTCAACCACTGGTGGTTGCAGAGCCTTCAGTTTACACAAAATATTTGCCAAAGCAGCTTGCTTAATAGTATTTGTGTCGTCTCCAATCAGTTGTCGAAATGTATTATCTGGCATGGAGTGGTCAAAAGTGATAGTGCCATTTTGCAAACACACTAATCCTACTAGCATCTCATCCTCTCGTAAGCCAAGGATATGTTGCAAGTAGTTGAGAAACAAATATTTCTGCCGATTAATTACCACTGGGGCACGGTTACGTATTCGTAGCATCTGATCGGTGAAGTCGACGTCCTCCGATTGAGCAGATGTTGATGCCACGAAAGATATCTGCATTATAAGCAGTTCTTTCTTCTCGGGGTTTAATTTGTCTTCTACTCCCTGCTCTTCCCTTTCACTAACCTTCACACTAGGATCATGTTTCTGTTCAACGGTATTTTCAAAAAATTCATTCAGCAAAAAATCACAGTAATTTTACCTGACAAGAACTTATTTCCTACACTTTTGAGACTAAAATTTACTTGTTTATCGCTGGTTAATTCCAAAAAGTGGTTGTTCCCCAAGTGGCTAATAAATCTGTTGAGTCGGAAAACAAAAGGTTTATCTCCTTTCCATATATATGTTAGCAAATTATACGGAATCCAAAAAATATCATAGCCATGGATTCTTACCGAGTTAGGCATTAAGTTCTCTTCTATACTCCCTTAGAAAATTGAAATTTTCACTATTTGCCCGTAGAGTTGCTAGTGTATCTATTCTAGCAGTGAACATAACAGAGATGCGACTTATTTGATCAAAAAATGTTGTGCCAACTAGTAGATTTGCCAACTTTGTCTTTGAAGGTTGCATTGTGAATGCAATGATACAATCTGAAAGACTAAAAAAATGAGAGCAAGTGCAAAGTACTAAATGATTGCCAAGCTATTCTTCTAGCTAAATTTGAGGAAGAGATTATTGAACTCAACCCTAGATCCCTAGTGTCTTTGATGTTTTGTCTACTCAAAAGTCCTCTATAAAACCATTGAAATATTTCTACCAAGGCATTGTTAAGACCTTTACCCCCGCCATGTCTTGAACTTTGAAATACGTAATCCTGGCCTTGTAATAACTCTTTTCCATCCCTTGGGTGTTCCAAATAGCCAAGGATCCATATGTCTAAAAAATCAAGGTCCACGAGCATACAAATTTTGCTATTAGCAGAAAAATCTAATTAGTAAAATTCACTTGGATAGAACTTACAAAGACAAAAGAAAGACAAAACACTCACCATATAATGAGTGATGTGTGTTTCTCCCTATGCATCAATCATCAATCGAGTGAACGCTTGTACTTCTGTCTAATATCTATCGTAAGCTTCCTCCCTCAAGTCTTTTTTATTGATAGCCAGTGACAAAACATCGAATGCTTGCCACACCTTTGCACATGTTGTAGCCATACGGGAATCTGAGCCAATATTTGTCGTGCATTCACACACTCTCTTCCAAGACTCCCATTGAAGACTACTTCGTCGTCCAGTATGATTTGACAAGAAGTGCCTTGCTTTTACGCCCCCCATGAAAACTTTTGTTGGCAAGTCCTAAGTTTTTCCACTCAACTCATTGTCCTTGGAAAGATTTACAAGGTCTCCATGTAGTCCCATTTCTGATGACACTATCTCTAGATTTTGAATGCTAGCATCCGCTCGTGATTTGGGTTGCATATTTCATGCATAGCAACAATGCAGATATAACAACTTGTCCAATATCTGCAATTCACCATGCATCGTGCAAAAATGGACTCTTTCGAGAGGAATATCTAATACGAAACTCCAAGCTTTGTCTAAATTGTGCCTGTTTGGTGGAACTCGTTGGTTGCAATGCAAGACACCTTTATTTCGGCCACTTTCAGACATACAATATATGCAAAAATGTTTGGCATTCACATTGAGCCTGCAACCAAACATGCATTTTAGGGTCTGCAAATCATAAGCTAAGTGTCATTCCACAGCAAAGCTTTTCCCATCAACACTTAGCAATTCACCTCCATTTTGTGCAAGGATTACTTTAGATATATTGCATCTTTCAAATACCCACTTCAACACATCATGAGCTTCTTTATGAATTTCAAATGCAGCTATCCACCATATATGATTTTCAGATTGCACACTAAATTGATTGGACTCACTTTCATTTGCTGCTGCAATGCTTGGGTCATCACCATGATTGTGACATGTTCAAGTTTGCGACCTTTTACGATCTCTGCATCATCCAACTTAATGACAAATATAACTTTCCTCCAAAATCTACAACACTAAATTCTCTTAAATTACACACACAAGCGAATTTTTGTTGACGAGAAATAGAAAAACAAGAATTGAAATTGATGTAAAACAAACTCACCATCTCTTTTGACATTGTAACGTCATATTATCATTGCTTGGACCTTTTCTAGATCCAAAAATATATTGTTGTGTTGGTTATAATGAAAACAAAAGATAGGTCCATTTTTCTTGCTAGATATTTTAAAAGTATCCTCAATATGGAAGAATTTACCTAATTCATTTTCTATAAATGAGTTGCATTCTCGTTTTGTAGATTGAAGCAATTTGTAATCAGCTAATTTTTTATGTCGTTTCAATCCCTTTTGGTCAGATTTTTTCATAAATTTTCTCCATGCTCTATATCCTCTTCGACTCACACCTCCTTGATCACATGCATAAACTATGTTTCTAACATTTGGATTTGGCTTGAACTTGGTAGCAAGTCTTTTTGCAATCTTTAAACAAAATGAATCACTCGTGTCATTACCCTCAATCTACATTAAATCTTTACCCTTCGTGAAATGCTTCATATGTTTGGTGCTATGGTAATTTTCTTTGACCATTTTTTTCAAGAACTCTTTCATCGATTTCTTACGTCTTTTACTAGCACCACCACCTGGTGTCATAACATCTAGTTTTTGTCTTTTTGTATTTTCTTTTAATTGGTAATCTATTGAGACTCAACGCTTTCGTTGTAATCCATATAACATCTTTTGAAGACTAATGTTTGAAGATTGCAATTCTTCAACCTTTGTGACAGAACTGGTGAGCTCCAATTTTAGATCAGTTATCTCTTTAGCCAATGTCTGATTTGTTTCTTGCAATGATTTTAATTGCTCATTCATATTCAAGATATGAACATTTGCACTATTTGCCAACATTTCAGCTTGGATTCTTCGAGAATCCATAACTCTACAATAGTCAAGAAGTCCGTTGGCACCATCACCAACGAACCTTAACAAACTATATACATCACAAAATTGAGGAGAAATATTTGACAATGGAGGGTAGAAATCACCTTTTACCCATAGATTGATATTCTTCATGCCTTCTAACCTCCAACAATGCATTTCATATGAGTTCAAGTTAACACCCCATGCAGCTTTGGTTGTGGAATATTCTTTCTCTAACTTCACATGCAAGTGATATTTTGTTCCCATCTTGAAAATGTCCAAGATCCAAGAAGAAATATCAAAATTTGATATAATGTTCTTCAAAAACAAGTTTGGCTTGATGTTAGTTAGAAGTATGCATTTGAAATGAGCATGGCATGAGTATTGTGTCATGCCTAGGGCCTACATGTTGTACTTTTGGAATGGCATTCAATGAAAGGCCTTGTCCTACTCAAAGGCTATCCTAGTATAGTCTATGGAACAAACTTACAAAAGTCTATGAAAATAGATCCTAGAGTTAGCTCTTAACTCACGCTCACTCTATGTGGAAACCCATGGAAAAGGTGCCACATAGGATGGATTAGCATTAAACTAATTATGATTAAGAAACTTGTTTAGGAAAGAAAGAGGCCCTTTTTAAGTTCAAAAGGGGCGGTTCAAAGACATAAGGTAGGCTTGCTTCAAACTAAGGAATATCTTACACTTTAGGCTAGGCGTAATACTCAACTCTCCAATCTTGTAGAGTGTAGCATTTCATTTTTCACACTATTTTTAATCAAAAAGTGATAATACATAGTCATAGAATTTAATTCTTATTTTTTAAATAGGATTGCACCTACTACTTAGCCATCCATTTCAGAACTCCTCTAAATTTTAAGTTTGCTTACAACTTTTAAGAGCATAATCATAAAATCTACTAACTTAAGCAAATTATTAAAGTGCACGCTATTTTTTAATTTGTGTCTAGGAATCATCACTTCTATAAACATTAAAATAAAATAAATAAATAAGAACCCAATTTTTGTCAACATGGACAAGTTTGAAAGTGGAAACTTTCATACCTAGCAAAATGAATTGAGTTAGTTACTTACTGAAAAAAGACCTCTAGAGCATCATTATTGGCATTGAGTCACTACCACCTGCCACCTAATCCAACTACCTTACCATGAGTGCTAAGAGGACAACTACCTATATTGGCCTTTGTTTGGCCGATTCCCACATACACCACAGAGATTCGTTGAAGACATCTACCGAATGTGGAAAAATATGTCTATCTTGTTTGTTGCACGAGTGAAGAATAGCACAATCCTATTGTTGCAACAGTTCTTTGCTCTTAGTTGGGGAAGAAGTACATCGTTAGCTACACACATCAAATTAATGAAGTTGGTCATTAATTAGCATTGGTTCAAATCTCAGTGAGGAGGCATATATATATGGCAGTCTTTTTAAATAGCATGCCGACTAAGTCAAAGAATATTATTTGCATGCTCAACAACATTCGTTACCATGAAGCGGAGAGGCACTATTTGATATGGAGAGAGTTTTCACCTGAGATCAGTTAGCTTCAAGTATTGCTCTATCATTGATCTATTATAGAGTATTGGAGGATTTTTCTCTATTTAGTATGTGAATCTTAATTCTATTATGTCATATTGAATGATGAATATAACTCTATTTGCATTATGCTTAGTTTTTCCACTCAATGTGTTCATTTGGAATTAGAGCATTCAAATTTGTGGAATCTCTAACAATTCTCATCCAACCCAACTAACTGCAAAAAAATAAAAGTTTTGCTTTTTTGAAACCTCAAAGCATTTCGAATAGGTTCATCGAAGTGTTTTCTTATAAACAATGAGGCCCATTTTACAATTATGTTTTATCTAGCCCAAGGGCTTTATTGTCCATGATTCCATGCCATAAAAACCAAAGGTCGTTCTTAAAAGAAAATTAAGAGCCAACAACATTTCCTTCTGTAGACAGCTCCAAGAGCCTAGACACTACACATGAGATCATCAAAACTAATAACTACACAAGCTGTTAAAAAAAATTGTTATAAGCTCTATGTAAAGCTCTTGGAAGGCATTCGAGACCTAAAGGTCTGTCTTTTAATCTTAGGCGCTAACCCAAGGCTAAACCCTCAACAAAAAAATGCTACTAAGGCAACGTTATTGGGATTTTTTCCATTCATTTTAGTAGACAAATATTAAGCATAGAATTGTGGGCATAATCCCCAACAATTCTCCATTATAATGGAAAATTGGTTGTACATAATGTTGCGCACATGAGAAAAGAGTGAAATTTTGCTTAGTAATGCCCTACAAAATGAATGAAAAAATCTCCACAACATTAAGCTAGGAAAGGCATAAATAAGGGCATTATGCCCACATTGCTCAAAATATGGAAAATGAGGGAATTTATGCTTAACAATGACCTACAATAGTGAATGAAAAAAATTCCAAGGCATTAAACTAGCTATGTAAAGCACCAATATTTTAAGATTCCGCTGGATAAAAAAACGAAATCCAACAAGTATCCACTTCCTTGACATAGGACACCTAGTCAATACTCCTCAAAGGTCATAAAGCCTCCATGATAGGGGCTTTACTTGGTAATGTATAATTAAGGCACGATTGTTAAGGAGGTGATTTATAGATTTATCTTTGACTGCAATAAGCAATTATGGAAGATTTCCTAAGCACTTGAGGTGTCTCTTACCAAGTGAGTTTGAAAATGAAAATTAGTTTTCTTTGTTTTTCTTTGTACTCCTTTTCATTAGTATATCCGACCTTTCTTTTTTTTTACTTTTATTGCATATGTACTATTTATTTAGTTCTGAGATCTGCTATGGCTTTAGGAGCAAAGTTCAGCTCACCTGATGAGCACATGTGGCTTTTTCTACCCATTTTCAGACTCCTTAACAAGCACAATGCTCATAAAAACTAATCAATCCATGGGAAAAAGTAGCATAATTCTGTTTTCTTATAGACAGATTCCGTTTTCAGATGACAATCGCCTTTCATAATGATCGTGAAAAAAGTCAATGTGCTAATCAAGCATTAGATGTAGGTGGGCAGATCGTCAGAAAGAAAAAAACCAATGTACTTATTATTAAGCAATGGATGTAGGTGGGCAGATGACATAGGACAATTTACTGGGTAAAATGCCATCTGCCAATATCCTTCCATGATTCATAAAGAGAACAAAATCTATAGTAGTGAGCTCAGAACATCTCATAACAGTTCTTGAAAATCAGCATTCTGACATAAGGTCACACATCATCGATCAATAAAGGTGATCGATGATGTGTAACCTTATGTCAATACACCAGCAAATCATGTTTCATAATAGAATTCCAGTGTTTTGATACTACTGCACTTTCAAAGACAACAGCAAATTCAAACTCAAAGCTCATTTCATATTCAAGAATAGAAGTATTTGCTTCGGAGGATCTTATACATGATCGTACATAAGTAAAATTCTCTCAACTGAAATGTAGCAGCTGGGTTTCAATCCACATTAACAATTTATCCGTAGTTTTTTATCACTACTTCGGATGATCAAACATCAGCCTTAATCAAACTATAGCCTTCAATGAAGGCTGCAGATAAGGATTGCTCATGATAGGCTTTAGCTGAGAAATAAAGCACGGGCAACATTACATGGAAATACAGGGCGACAATACTCGCTGCTAGCACCAGCAACGCCAATACAAATATTCTAACAAGTAGATACTCATACTGATAGCTGATGATCCATGCTTGCAGTACTGCTACACCGACGACTCCAAGAACCTCAAAGATTATGAGGAAACTTAAGGCCACACATTTTTTTCCAAGTATGAGATAGGAACTTCTCACCAGAGCATCCCTGCCAACACTGTCTTCTAACACGGGAATAACGATAGATAGTAGCCACAGAATGGACACATACAGTACACATGATATGACGATACTAAACAAGCAAGCTGCGAAGTACCAGGCACTGTTAATACCAAGATCTTTCAGTAGATTGTAGATAAACACAATAAGGAATGTGGAGGCCACTTCAAATAGGAGGAGAATGGACGATGACCACAGGAAGGTGATTCCAACTCTGGGCCACAGCTGAGGGAGCTGCTCAAGAACTGCTGCATACGATGGTTCTCCAGTAGTGTAGACTTGTGCGACGGAGAATGTAAGAGCTGTGACAAGAAACAGTGACAAAGCAACCGACAAAAGCCTGCATAACAAAATAAATAAGATGAACTGAGGAACCGGGATCAAATTAACGTGGGCACTGAGATTTGCGAGCATAGAAGGCTCTCCTGTCCAAAAGTGCCATAGATCAATGGAATATGGACTAAGGGCGAGCAGGAGCAGAAAGTTGATCAAGATGTAAGGTATGAAAAACGTGCTAACTAATGCCAGAAACAGATAAGAGTGTTTCTGCACCAGCCTCGTCGCTTCTTTGAATATACCATACAGTTTCAGTTCCGCAATATCATATGGAAGCTCCTTGGAAGAACTGGATCGACCCATCTCTTGG
Source organism: Diphasiastrum complanatum (assembly GCA_029204225.1). Taxonomy (NCBI): domain Eukaryota; kingdom Viridiplantae; phylum Streptophyta; class Lycopodiopsida; order Lycopodiales; family Lycopodiaceae; genus Diphasiastrum; species Diphasiastrum complanatum. The sequence goes on along the minus strand of CM055103.1, from coordinate 29,878,266 downwards.
ATACTACGTCCTCCTATTTTCTAGATCGACGCTATTGATCTGCTCACTGCTCAGTGAGAACCTTGTATATATGCCAGTGCACCACGGCCCCCTGGCAGAAGCGAGCCTTGAGACGTGACTCAACTGATGAGAATGTAAGGGTAAACGCTGTAAGGTACAAACTTACAGTGTCGCTATCTAGTGGCTGAGCTATTTAAAATAGCACAGCTTGGTAAAATCATCAAACAGAGATAAAGACCATAGAACCCGAGCGGAAAGTAGGTTACATATTTTGAATTGTGCTTCAGAGTTGGTAGTAGTTACTCTACTCATTTTTGCGAGAATGTGCTGGAAAATGCAAGATTTAAGAAAAAAAAACTAGGCTGACTGCCCATTGCCCAATTCCTTCTTAATCTTTCAATGTGCAACAGTCAAATAGAGATTTTTGTAGTCAATAGCTGTCAGTTGACAGTGGGTGCTGGGTAAAAACTTTGGAGTCTTGAGCTGGATGAACGACAAAAAAAACTAGTAACTAACCAATAAATAAGCAAACGTAAACTGAGATCTTCAACGGTACACTTGAAAACTTTGATTCTTGAATCTTAAATACTTAACACTTGAAATCCCAGTTCCAAAAAGCCTTAGACTATCCTATACTATGGTCTACCATCTCCCAAGGTATTTGATTGGCTGCTGCTACACGCTGCAGCTGCTGTAAATGAGCAAGCTAGACGTTAGAAGGAGGTTGGAACTCTTTGAAAATTCCCAGCTAGCTTCTCCATGAACCACAGTGATGTCTTTCAATATCTCTCTCTCTCTCTCTCTCCCCCTCGAGTCTGCGCCCACCACAGATCACGTGGTGCATGGTACATGATGCATAGGATTCTTCTAGCTTTTACTCTAGAGTCTATAATATAGCTCACCCTCATCTTAGATTTAGATTTTGTGATAATTTGCAAATGCCAAAGTCCAATTTTTTTTTTTAAAGTGTTGTTGATGATGTAGCACACTTTTGTTTTCATTGAGAGGAGAGGTCCTACACAATGTGACAAAGCTCCTCCTAAAAGTCGAGGACATGTCATTCAGCCATTTGTTGATTACGTCTTGAAATGACTAGTAGGGAGCTCTCTACGATTCCTACATGAAGCATTGAACAAGCTCCCTCCTAGTGAATACTCACTACATAGCTAGAACCTTGAAGCAAATTTTGATATTATTAATAAAATTTAATAGCAAGTATTAAGATTTTAGCTGAATTTTGTAGAGAGACAATGTCTACCCATGAGGGCTTTCTCTCTTTAACCTTCTACTTTTGAATGGACATCTTTTTGAACTTTTTCAAGAATCTTAACGAAGTGAAAAGCAAAAACCCTTTGCCAATAAAATTTATCATACACAAATAATGTCATTTATTTATTTGGCAATTCCCATAATTTTCGAATTTAAAATTGACAACCTCTTTATCTACATTCTCTTTTTGAGGTTTTTGGCCATCTCTCTCATAAAGAAAAGGCCTACCAAATTTGAAGTTGACCTTTCCTTGCACATTTTCATATGTAAGGCTTTTCACCCTACTTATCAAAGGCCATGAATAGCATAATCTCTCTCTCTCTCTCTCTCTCTCTCTCTCTCTCTCTCTCTCTCTCTCTCTCTCTCTCTCTCATGGTCAAAGAGATGTTTTTATTGCGACGGGACCTACACCAGCCATCTTTTCACTTTGATGCACACCTCTAGATCACATCGTATTTCTCTCGCAAAAAATTGCAAACGGCAGACCCTAGATTGGATGTTAGTGGCGACGACAAACTCTTTACTACATAGAGACTAGAGACGTCGTACTACTCATATTGTTGTAAAGCTACCTTTACAAGCTTTACTTCTGGCGCCACCAGTGCCAGCATTGTCCTCGGCGCCAGTAGCGCCCCTGCTGCTCCCGGGGCCACTGTGACCAGAATCCAGCCGGCGTCAAGTTCCTATGGCTGATAATCTTTGATCGGTTCTAGAGAAGTCCTGAGAGCTCAGATCGATGTGCAATCACCTCACACGATCTAGGCATGATTAAAGGAAGCCTGGGGATCAATAAATTCTAGAGAGAGAAAAATGTGCTTTACCGGCCTGGGTAGAGTACTTGGTATGAGGGGGGGGTGCCGAATCCCACCAATACTTTAGGGGAGTGCGGGTTGCGACTCAGGGCGAACTCCAACCAAGTCTCAGCCTCCCTTGCTGGAATGTTGTCCTGGCCCTCGCCTTGGCATGTCAGCTCCCCAAAGACTAGGGTCGGTCACACATTTGAAACGTAACCTTCTCAGATTTATCAATAAAGTGCCTTTCAACTTCAAATTTCTCTTCATGTTGCTTGGCAATCTTGAGCTCTCTATCCAAATGGATGATCTTTTGGCTGATTAAGGTATTTTCAGAATCCAAATCTGAAATGCGCTGCTCCATTTTTTTTCTTATCCAGCATCGACTGGATCACTCGCACAAGGTTTGAAACTAAACCAAGAGCATCACCAGAATCTACTGAGGTGGAGGTGGTAGCAGCAAGAAGAACTGGTGGTACTATTCATGTTTTGTATATACAAAATATGACCCAAAAAGTGGTTTTCCAAGTCATTTTCGATAAAGACCTAATTCCTGAAAATACTTTCCTTCAACTTTTCCTGATCTGATGACATTTTTGACTTTTGCTCATCAGTCTTTTGATTCATTTTTTTGTTTTGTCTTTTTCAAAAAAGAAAATCAATCAAGTATTGAAAAACAAAAAAACTGTAGAACAATAAAACTAAAATTATAGTGTCGGATCATGCTAGCTGAACTGGTGGGCTGCCAAAACTTGCATAATCGGTTGCCATTCACTGGAGTGTCAAATCGTTTTCCATCCCAATGTTTCAAAATAATTGTTCCAGAGTTCAGTATTTCCTTAACTTTGTTCGGTCCTTCACCTGTAAACTTCAATTTACCTTTAATCAGCTTGGTTTTATACATTAGTGCTAGATCTCCTTCCTTCAAATCCTTTTTGTGTAGTGGGTGATCGTGCCATGCCTTACGGCGGGCTTTCTCCGCTGCTAACACATGAACTGTCATCAATTTGGTTTCACATACTTTATGAAAAACCGCATGACGCATCTGTAAGGATTTCGCATCATCCAACCCTTCCGTTGCCGCTATGCGTAAAGATGGTACCAAAAATTCAATTGGCATCACAACATCTTGACCATAGATAAGCTGGCAACTCGAAAATCGAATTCGGTCAATAAAAGTACCCATCTTGCAATACGCCCTGTATTATATGTCTTGTTCACCAAATAAAGTAAAGGTTGATGATCAATATAAAATACAAAATGCATTGCCAATAGATAATGACGAAACTTCTTAACAAAAAAAATCATGGCCAATGCTTCGCATTCGATTGTCGAATAATTCTTCTCAGGATCGGTTAGCTGTCTGCTTGCAAACCTGATAGGATAATCCTTCTTATATTCACCTAGCTGCATCAAAACTGATCCAATCGCATATTTTGATGCATCAGTATGAACATGAAACTCAATTGTCCCTATTGGAGCTCATAGTATCGGTGCAGAAGCCAAAGCTTTTTTTAATTTTTCAAATGCTTTCAATGCCTCTATTGTGCAAATTGGTACAATGGTCAACTTGTATATAGGTCTTCCTAAATCCGCAAAGAATAGAATAAATATCCTATAGTAATTTGCATGACCCATAAAGACATAGACTCCTCGAATTGTTCCTGGCGGGGCGGTAACTCGACGATGATTTTGGTTTTGGAATAATCGTAGCAATGTCATGTGTTGATATCACATGTCCAAAGACAACTCCGTGAGAAACCCATATTTGACACTTTTATGGATTTAAGGAGATTCGATACTTGCTACAACGTTCAAATACTTTTTTCAAATGTTCCAGATGGTCTGTATCCCACACTATGGACTCCGAGATCATCCAAGTAGATTTCAAGGAGTTTCTACAAATAGTCTTTGAAGGCAAGTTGCATCACTCTTTGAAATGAACTAGGTGCATTACAAAGTCCAAACGACATAACTTTATAAGCATAAGTTCTCCATTCTATCACAAAAGCTATTTTATAACGATCCGCAGGTGCTATCTTGACTTGGTTGTAACCACTAAATTCATCCAAAAAACTATATGCTTCCACTCCAGCAAGACGGTCCAAAAAGCTTTCAGTAAAGGGTGACAAAAAGTGATCCTTTTGCGTCACTTTGTTCAAAGCTTTGAGATTCACACAAATCCTCAGCTTTACATTCTTCTTAGGAACGGCGACAATTGGCGAAACCCATTTTGTATGTTCGATTTTGTAAATAAAGTCGGTTTCAAGAAGTCTTTGTAGCTCTTTCTTTATAAGTTTAGTAACGTTTGGATTACAATGATAAAATTTTGTGACCTTTGGAATTGCATCAAGCATTAGGGGTATCGTATGCTCATAACCGAGGTAGGAATTCCTTTGAGATCCTTGTATGTCCAAGCAAAACAATCTTGGTACTTGATCAATAACTTCCTTAATGCTTGAAATTGTTCATGAGTAAGTTGTGCTCCAACTTGAACAATTTTCTCTGGCCCACCTAGTTCAATAAGATTCATTGGCTGAGTCCTAGCTAGTCCATCGTAAACCTCCTTTGATTCCGTTACTTGCTCTTCTGGTTCACGACGAGCTTGGGTAACATAATCACAACATCATCCAAAGTACAAAGTTTGAAATGCTTTGGCATACCATGCTGGACTTCCTCTGATTGTTCCTTTTCATAAGGGTTGATCTTTGATCTTCGTTTAGCCTTTTTGGCAGGAATCGATCGTGGAGACAATGGCTTTCTAGAAGATGTGGTCTTCTCTGAAGGTGACTACTTTTTTTATGGTGATTTCTTGCGAGAAGTCCGACTTGAAGAATCATCATTGACAATTCCGTTTTCTTTATCTAATAAAGGTGGTAGATTCTTAGAATCAATTTTTTGAGATGATTTTTTCCATTTCAGGACCGTTTTGTAGTGTTGCTTAGCTTGTTTCTTTGTCATTGGTTATGCCATCTTTTCTTCCTTCAATATGACTATTTTTGATGGTTTTATTGTCAGTGCATCTGAAATATCTAGAACTCCAAATCTCGTAGGGTCCATGTGATTGAGGATCTGCTCATCGGTAAGTTCTGCATCTCCATCGTAAGTCAATGCATGACTAACATGTATTAGATCATCTTTAATTGGATCTGGAATTGGATTAGTGGTTATCCAAGCCAAATTCATCATATTTAATGAAAAAGTGATTGGCGTATCCAAAGTTCAATAAAGTAAGAAAATTTCGCTCAATTTGGATTGATTATCTTGTTGACACATATAGCCTACTGTACAATCCACTGTTTCTAGGACAGTGTCGGTTTGAGAGTCATAATGGACTCCCAAATTCTTCATTTGTCGATCACAGGTATGATCAGTTGTTGATGAATCATCATTTCCTCTTTGGACTACTGGCTTGATAGTCCAAGTGATTGGATCTACTTTGACCACACGCTCATGATTCTCAAAAGTAATTTTGCCGGTGTCCCAGTTATGAATTACTTGTGCAACTCGTAACCATGGACGTCCCAATAAAATTTGATATACATTTGGCACGTCAGGTAAGTCCATCACTACAAAAGTAATGACAAACTGTACTCTAGCTATTTTAATAGGTACGTCTTCAACCATTCCTCTCGCATGGACTGTCGTTTGATCAGCCAACTTGATGGCAAAAGTGGCAGGCTTCAACTTTGTAAGTCCCCATTTTGCACATAGCTTGGTTGAAATCAGATTGACTCTTGAACCTCCATAAATCACGATTGCTTCTTTACCAAATTGTCTATGTTGTATCGGTAGGGTAATGTTTTTCTGCTCACTTTCTCGAGCAGTTCCTACATTGAGTACTTTGTTCGTTTCTTCAACCCGGCACAGAAAAGTAGCTTCTGACGGACTTGTGGTTTCATTTGAATCAATCTTTCTGCTAATACTTCTTTTGCTTTAGGCACCAATTTGAGAAATTCTCCCAATGTAATATCCATCTTGCTAGACAAAATATTTTTGCGACGCTTCTGGTTCTCTCATCTTGAAGTGTTCTTCACGATGATGCAACTGTGTATTAACATTCGTTCTTGGATCTTCTTGTGGCATAGATGAAGAATGGACTTCGGCTGCTGCTTTAGCGGCTTCCAAGGCTTATTCTTATTGCAACTATTTAATCCACTATCTCATATCTTGATATCTTTTCTTTTCTGCTTTGAGATTTGGATACACCCCTGATGCGGTAGGTATATCTATAGTTAGTTGGTACAAGTTCAGCAGATACTGGATCGTCTAGAACCTCCTTATGTTTTTGAGCTCTAGTAACAACCATCAAAGATATAGTTAATTTAGATTGAGCTTCTAGCCTTTTCTTGATCGTAATCATATTCACTGGAGTAGTAACCGGTGGTGGTTTGGGTCTAGAAGGACAATCTTTAGAACAGTGTCCATAACCACATTCTCTACAAAATGTTATAAACTTCTCTTTGTTTGGACATTCAACAACTCTATGGTTCTCTTTGCATGCAAAACATCCAAGTGGCACTCTGGACCATTGTCTAGCTACTTGCAGCATAGATAGCATACTGTTTTGAAGGACCACTCTCGTGATCATTGCTATAGTTCCATTGCTCATTACCAGGATAATGTTTTGGTTCCATTAGATTTGCAGGAGGAGCACTCTATCCCATTGGAACTGGCAGAGCTAGTTGTTCTAAAAATCCAAGGGCAAAATTGAAAGGCTTCCCATCAGGACCCTTTGAATAAGTAGGTTCTCGATACTGAAGCTTAACATACCTTTGCTAGATATTCCAAGGATTAAAAGAACAAAAGGTTATTTCATGTCCCATAGAGTTACATAGATGACAAATAGTATTCGTCATTCGTTGTTTCAATGTTGGACATTCATTCATAGCGTGATTGCCTGCACAAATTAAACACCAAACATTTTCCCGACTAGGAAAAGTCTTTACAAACTTTTCAGGTTCTTTTTTTTGACAAAAATAGGTCAATATGACACCGTGGCCTCTGCTTATCATTCGCCAAACTCACTGATGAACCAAAATAGTAAGTCAGATGACAATCTTTGGCGAAGGTTTCAGACGAAGGTTCTTCTGAGAAAACTGATAATTTTGTAAAAAGGTGTTAAACTCTTCACAAAAAATTACCATCGACGAACGTTTCCTGAAAGAGAGTAAAAAGTTATCAGCTCTGATGACAATTTTGCTTCTTTTGACCAAATCTGACAGATTTGACCTATTTTTGTTGTTTTATTTTATTTCTCAGATCCAAATGGATCTTAAAAATGGTGATCTGAATGCCTTCCCCTACTCAACAAACAAATTGGATTTCAAACAAGAAGATCCACTCAAATCAAGCAAAATCACTCCAAATTTAACCCTAAAATGCAATTTTAACACTATTCATGCCAAGACAAGATGCCTAATACAAGCTAATCATCAACCAAACAAGCTGTGTAGTTGTCACGTGGAGGTTCGTTCCCGTGAGAGCGATAACATATCTCAGAATTCAGCATGCATGGAAGATCCACATCTAATTCTAACATCCATTAACATTACAACCATTAACCCTAAGATCCAAAATGATAATAGCTTACTCATTTTCTCTCTCCCTGTCCCTCTCACAAAAAGCATAAAAATTAGCAATTCCAGTAACATTCATATCCAACAATTAGCAAATACGATAAAAGCATGAGAGATGGAGGAATAGAGATTGTGAGCAAGGACATTGACATATCCATTCCATAAGAGAACTAATTTGCTTGTATTGAAATGAAGATGAAAACATGAGGAGCAACCCCTATATATAGTGGAGAGGAGGGCCTTGGCCTCGAAATCCTACTGACCCATTTCTACCTCCCTAACTATTCATATTTAAAAAAGAGTGGGAATTCATTCAATAATTGGAGGGAACCAATTTGAAATTGAATTTGAACCAATTTTGGTGGGAACCCTTATTTTATTCACTAATTTAACATTTAGGCCTGCGACATTAAAAGTCCCGCAAAAAGGCCTAAAGTACTTTTATTGATTTTCTATTTCCATGTGAGCAAGCAATAGCGTCATGGAAATCTGAATGTAGGCGACATGGTGGACATTATCAAGAATTTGTGGAAGAGCAATGTTTGTTGTTGTTGTCAATGAGTTGATGATCATGTTTTTAATCATATTGCATTGGTCCATTTTGTGCTCATTATTTAGTAGGATGTGAAAGATGGGTTCATTGGATTCTAAATTCTATTTGGTGAAAGGGGTTTTCATCCTATACTGCTATATTGCATGCCTGATACATACATTCTTTGGTGTTGTCATGAATAACGTTTCTAAGATTTCGAGGCAGGTGTAACAATGCATTTGATTCTATGACATCCTTAATGTTCCTTGGATTCATGTGTAAGAGCTGCTTCAATTGGTCCGTTATTATCGAAGATCGGCTGATTTTTCCCCGGCTTGATGAGGCGATCACTTCCTTACACGGTGCTCATGTTGATGGTTAATTATGTTTGCTTGATCCGGATTCTGATGTTATTGAGGATATGAAAAGAATGATACTGCTCTTAAGGTTGGTAACATTCCTGATGATGCTTCTGAGGCTGATGAAGCTCATGTGGTCCCTCTTTTTGACGCTTTCTTAGCCCTTCACATTCTGTCTTCTCTTGGCCGCTCTTCTTCCAGCGTCGTAGGTGTTTTTCGGAGATAAAGAACCAGTGTATGCTTGTGCAGATGGGCATGATAAGTTGTATTTGCTTCACCTTCCCCTACGGTCTCGTTCATGAGAGTGCAACAAACGTAGGTTTCTTCCCGAAGCGATTGATTGATGCAGTCGAGTTTTTTGTTGCTCTTGAGTGTAATAGCGTGATAGTAATTGAATGCAAGGGGACGTCCATGACCATCACGATCATACTCGTCATGTGTCTCTTCCCTGGCGTAAATCGGCCTTGTAGTTGTGCTGATGTGTGTGACACCAATTTTAATCGTGTGATCATCATCGCGCTTGACATGTTCATACAAAGTGATCATGTATTCATGAAGGTCATAAACGAGGTGACGGCATGATATTTCTGACTCAGATATTGGATGTACTTCATATTCCTCTGGTTGATGCCCCTCATTTTTGTCATGCTGAATTTTTTCGCTATTCGAAAAATTCTCATCGAACAACGTATCCACCACCAAGAAATGTTGACTAGATGGCTTGGTTTTAGTTGGACTGGGAATTAGCCAGTTTTTGGCATCCGCTTCAACGTCCTCTGGGGGCCATTTTATCCGAATCGCGTGAGCCACTCTTATAAGTTTAGTCGATGGCTGATTCCTTACAGCAGGCATCTCAGCTTCCTGGCCTAATGGTTGTGACATCTAATCAGAAAATCTGCTCTTTTTTCTCAGGAAGAACCACTTTCTTTGCTCTGCTGTTCAATAACAAAACAAACGTCTATTAACTTGATTATATGCTAGATTTATTTTCTGATTGCAATGCCGTATTCATTATACTAAAGCGTGAAGCCACATTCTTTGAAGGAAGTAACGAGACCAATTATAAGGCAAACGTTTATCGATAAACAAATGTGGGAGCGGATAGTCTATCTACAACGCAAAAAAGGCCTGCTCGACGCTCGACACGCTCTGAGATATTTTGACACTAAAAAACTTTATTGTGGAGACGGCGATAGGCGTGCAACTGCAGAATGGATATCGCGCGTCGAAAGACACCTTCTCAGGGATAGTCTCAGTTTTGTAGAGGAATTAAACTTTCAGATTTATTGATGTACAGTGATTGTCTGACATCTTTGGTAAAATCCTGAAGACATGGAAGTGACGATCCAAGAGTTAGAGATATTTTGACACTAAAAAACTTTATTGTGGAGACAGCGATAGGCGTGCATCTGCAGAATGGAGGCAGAAAATGGATATCGCGCGTTGAAAGAGACCTTCTCAGGGATAGTCTCAGTTTTGTAGAGGAATTAAGCTTTCACATTTATTGATGTACAGTGATTGTCTGACATCTTTGGTAAAATCCTGAAGACATGGAACTTGGAAGTGACGATCCAAGAGTTAGATATATTGGGAAAGGACATAGAGAGATTAGATTAGGTTATCTGGTGTCTGCATCTGGCTCTTCCCGTTCTCATCTCACATATCCATCTGGATCCACAATACACGTCTGAAGTCTGGTTCTTCTGCGATCCAGAATGGCGCTCATGCGTCAATGCTATAATTATTTGATGAACATTTGCCTTACGCTTACGACCATGTGAGCAGATGTGCAATGAGACGCATTGTTATTACAATGAAAAAATTGTGTTCAGGAGCATGCTTTGTGATATAAAAATATGCTGCTTGCTTGATCATCTTCAGCTGATTACTAGTTTAATTTCAGTGATTGCGCTACCATAATCATTTTACCTTTGAGTACATTTTTAGATACATTCAATTGATTGATGACATTGCTGCCAATTTCTTGTTATTTGCTCTTCTCCTTGATGATTTGCAGAAATTGCTTTGATTTTGAAGAATTGCTTTGATGAATGCAGGCGTCAGGCATCGATTTGGCGCTGGGCTTCCTCTCCAGAAAGTGACCAATCGTCGATGAGTCGCAGCCTTCCGTTTCTAATGCTACGTGTCGCATTCTGGGGTGTTGGCGACCTCTTACCAGTCGTGTACGGTTGGTTTTCATTTAGTTAAAATCATGTTTGCTTTTCAATAAAAAAAAGGATTTATGAGCGTCCCTTTCTTTTTTTTTCTTCCACATTTTTTTTTAATGCAAGTTCTTTGTGTGGGATGTGGAAGGTGCATGTAAGAAAAATTTACATGACCTTCTGCGCGGAAGTAACACATTTTTATGAAGAAAACGATGCAACCTCACAAAACGCGAAATCTGTAGGGCAAAAAAGTGTGGCAAATTTTTATTACAAGCACCTTCCAAGGCCCCCATTCGAGGGCCTTTCGCCCTAGGAGGTGAGTGCCCGAGGGCGGGATCCCAAGGGCCCCACTGAGTAGGCGAAAGGCTCGAGGGCAGGGGCCTTACCATGAAGAATGACACGTTTTTTTTAGCGTTTTTTTGGCAGATTTTGTTTTCGTGTTTTTTTTGGAAGATTTTTTTTCCCACATTTTTTTGTACAATTCTTTTGCAATTTTCTAATTAAAAAAAAATCTGGGTTTTTCATTTTCCAAAAAAAGAAAGCTACATTTTTTTCAATTATTTTTTTGACCGAATGTGCAGGTTGATAGCCAATGACGGCTGCCAGCCACATAGCGCATGCACTTTTCGCACATTAGACAGAATTTTCAAGTGGAGAGAGTTATGACAGAATGTGCATGTGGCCAGCCAATGATGAGCTCCCGCATAGCTCATGCACATTTTGCATGTACATTGCCATCACGTCACTGGCTGTGCATGCAAAATGTGCATGAGCTATGCGGGAGCTCATCATTGGCTGGCCACATGCACATTATGTCATAACTCTCTCCACTTGAAAATTCTGTCTACCAATTCTTTTTTTTTGTGGTACTATTGTCATTTAATATTAGGGTGACTGTGTATTTTGTGATCTTAGAAGAATTGCCATGTTCTTTTTTTATAGTGCATCTTGAGTGGATTAGCCTGATAGCATGGTGCATGTTGGAGGAGGACATCATCTTAGATTTTTGGGGGTGTCTCAATGGAAATTCGAGACATGGATGGTTGACACCACATTGTGAACACCAAGGTCAAAAGGTTGTTGGATCACCTTGATGTGGGCATTTTAATGACGACGTCTTCCTCCACATTTGTAACATCATACCATGCGCATATTATCATCCCCTCTGAGGTGATAAGCGTACACATGTAACAAATGTCCCTTCTCACTCTCCACATAATAGAACATGCATGATGATGTGACCAATACTTCCACTTCACCATTTCTAGTTGGAGACAATTATGATGTGCTCGACACAAAACTCCTTTCATCCTTTAAATGAATCTCTTGTTGGCATGCAGTCAAGTTTGACTAATCTTGATGTTGACCTCCAACCATATGCTTTGCATCATGCCCTGATCAATTTTGTAATAGAGGATTTCTAACTGGACATTCGATCCGTGTGTGATTTCCAAAGCAATATCCACATTGGTCTAGTTGAAGAATTTGCATTTTGTAGGCCTTTGGCTCATGTTGATCATGTTCATGATGTTCTAAGTCAACTAGTTGACATCCAACACTTGGTTCTTTCTCATGCCATGTCTTTCTCTTTTGCATAATTGATTGGTGTTGATGATTCAAGTTCCTCTGATTTCCCATTCAACTATTCAACGTTGGAATATGAATGATCCACCATCTTGTTCTTGATGTCATTTATTATTATTATTATTATTATTTAACTTTCACATGACATCAAAATCGGTAAGAACCTTAGCAAACATATGAGAAAATCGAAATTGGCAATTTGGAGGTGGATGACGAATTATGAGTATTTTTTTTTTCCAATAATTTATTCTTATCTTAATCTTCAAATGGCATTAAAACTGAGCAAAAACATTCGCAAATTGGCATTCTGGAGGTCATCTACAGTTGGTTGACCAATTATGAGTGCTTTGTTTTTTATTTTCATTAGTTTTATTTTTATGTAGCAATTTTTTTCGTAAAGGTAGATCCATCAAAAATTAATTTATTGTAAACTCTTTGAATTTCTTTTTTGAAATGTTTGACGACGAGCCATCTCTCTCACTTGGGCTATTTTGGTTTTGGTTTCTGCAAATTACAAAATTTTTGTGCCATATGCAAAAAATTGTAACTCATCACTCAAATGAAATCCAGGAAAAATTATACCTCCAAAAACCCCTTTCTAAACTCCATAACTCTACCATTCAGATAAAAAAAGTTGGGTCAAACGGGGCAAAAAAAAAAAAAAACTAGAAAATGCACTCCCCACTCATTTTTAAACATAATTAATGCAATTTATATACAAAATAAACAAGATCAATTTTTGCCTATAAATAATGATCAAATCTATGAGTTCCAAATGTCCAAAATAAAAAAATAAGAATAATAATGCAAGAAATAAAAAAATTAAACAATGTAGAAACGAAATTAGAAATGTACAAATGAAGTTTGGCAAGAGATGTAGAAGGTACAAGTCTATGCACTTCCCTTCTATGCTCATCATTCCAAATGAATAAAAAACCAAAATAATCAAGCATAAGTAATCAAAATGACATTAAATAACCACAATCTAATCCTATTCCACCACAAATGCATATACTAATCCTAACATGCCAAAATCACGATGTTTAAAGGCAAAGTAACCACAAAACATGAAGGAAATTGCTAACAAGTCAAGCAAGAGTAATTCACTCCTTGGCAACAACGCCAAAAATTGTAGTGGGCTAGGTCGTTGAAACCTGTAGGTCATTGGTAGATTGCTTGTCGCGCTTGGTTTTGTTCCCAAGGAGGGATACCTCATGTTTAACACTTGTTAGCATGTGGGGAGAGAGAGAGAGAGAGAGAGAGAGAGAGAGAGAGAGAGAGAGAGAGAGAGAGAGAGAGAGAGAGAGAGAGAGAGAGAGAGAGAGAGAGAGAGAGAACTGCACACTTATAGGGCTTTATTAAAATGGAAAGTAGACACCTCAATATTTATGACACTATGGTTGTCCTTGACACGTTTTGACTCAATCTAGTATAGGTTGTGTTGTGACAAATGATCCATCTTTCTAAACAATTAATTGCTAGTTATCAAAGTCTTTTGAGATTTAAAGAGGTTAAAGTGGGATGTTGGATTGTTATGTGAGTGGACTCCAAATTTTGGTTTGTTTGTTTTATTTCCACTAAAAATGTTGCCAACAAGGAGTGGAAAACTTGTGTCAAGCTCATCGAATGTAGCCACTAAATGTCAAACCAAACATGACTGGGTTGGATGGTTATTGTTGAGGACTTCAACATCTTTTTACTAGATCGAGAGATACTTCAATATGTGCCAAAGAAAGATTGTCGTAGCATTTGACTTTGGACTCTTAATCACCAAATTTAAGTTCATGGTTACATATGCTTTGGTTCATAACACCTTTTGAATGTCCAAGTGAAAGTAAGTATACTAGGGAGTGGATGCTCCATGCCTTCCAATCAACAAAGTCTTTGGATCTATTCTGAAGTTTTGCAAGTTTGCATGTGGGTTTGGTTGACCATGAAAAAAGACTCATGATATGGTAGTTGTGTTGGTTATCCTTGCTTCATTGATTTGTGGCTAGTTCATGGGTCCCATGACACCATGATGCCAGGTTGGGCTTCCTTACACTTGTTGATATCGGATTCCTTAGGTTGAATACTCTCTCATGGAGCGCGTGTTGGTTGACACATTGGCCTTTGGCTTTCGAGGGTTGAGTGGGTTGGGCAGCAAACATATTTGGTTGTATCAACTCCCCTTGAGGTGACAATACTTACCTAGTTGACATTTTTTCTTCTTCTTCAAGAAATGCGAATTGTTCTTTTTCATTACTACCGTGAACATTACATCTAGTTTTCCTCCATCATGTTTATCTCCACAATGCTTCTCAATAGTGTCACATTTAAGTTGCAATTTTTTGTTCTTGTTTCTTTTCCGAGCTACAAGTCATACAGATAAGCTTTGGTGGCGCGTTTTGCATGTATAGTAGCCATGGATGTAAATTTCACAACCCAACAAGATTGAAAATGACAACCAAAATCCCATGGATTTTGTTTTTGCTTAATGCTCAAATCAAGCTTGTTCTATGTCATGTTCATAATCCCTTTCCAAATTCCCATATCTGTAATAAAGTGGTCGAGGATTATGGGGTTGCATGGTGGCATCCTAGGCAAGATGCCAGTTATGAAATTCCCCTTTTACAAAAGCCTGAGTTTTAGTGAAAATGTTGTGGGAGATTTGTTATGCGTCGTAGCTTTCCTTCGCAATGAATCTATGGTTGCAGAATTATTGCAGAGCATTTGCGGATGGTAGCAAGGAATAGATGTGATGGGTAGGAGTAGTGATTAAATGATGCTGGAGAGTGGAGGGATGATTTAGGATAACAGAACTGTTTGCTTCAAAATTCATTCTTGGATTGCAAACAAAGCAATTAAGCTGACATGTAACTTTTAATCCATTTTTTAGACATGTAGGAATCAGGCCCAATTCCTTGATGGGCGCATCCAGATCTGGCTGACTTCAGGGATCGGCTTAAATTATATGCATTTGGCCAGCCTTGGAGAAAGTGTACCTCACACCGGCTTGGCAGTCAGCATCATGCCATTTGGAGGAGCAAATGATGTGAGTTGTTATAGTCTGCTCCGCTTGAAACTCTCCAGCAATAGACTTTCAAGCCAGACATCGACCTACAATAATTAACTGAACAGTCGGTGCTGGTCAAGAACATGGTTCAGGTGTTCTTGCCAACAAGTCATTATCTGGATGAGCTATAGTACCTGCCTATTGCTCTTGTCGAGCATAAGGCATCCCTCTTTGTTCTGGGTCTATTTGCAGATTGCCGATAGAGGGAAGAAAGAGTGTTTCAGGTGCAGAGGATTTTGATTGCCAGGGAGATTGCCTTTACCAGTAGGTTGTTGGATTGGTTTCTGTTCGTTGGGCGGCTATAGGAATTGGGTTCATGGGCCTTCTAGTCTGAACCCTTTTCAGAAGTCAAGGTCTGTAGGATGCATGTGGTAGGCATTTAAGCTAGAAGCCTTTCATTTGGAAAGCAGGTTTGAATCTGATTTTTCTTGAAAGGTAGAGCCCTTTTATCTCTGGCAGCCGTGGTGATTGCTGCCAGCAAGATCTGGAACAGAAATGCCAGTTTGGATATGGAAGAACGAGCGGTCAAGGACACTTCTGCTCGTAAACCTGGCCGGTATAATGGAAAGAGCAGACGAATCTCTGCTCCCAGGTGTGTACAGAGAAATAGGACTGGAATTGCATGCTTCACCAACAAGCTTGGGCTCCCTCACACTGCTCCGATCTTTGATACAAATCTTGTGCTCCCGGTCGCTGCCTACCTGGCCTTGCATCACGATCGTGCAACTGTTATAGCTCTTGGAGCACTTCTGTGGGCAGTTCCAACATTCTGTGTTGGCATCTCATCCACATTTTCTCAGGTGACCACTAGAATCTACCACCCTTTCTAGGTTTTTATGAAGACTTTGTAGTCTTATATTCTGATTGCTCAGCTGCTCTTTTAAAGGATCGCTTGAGTTCAGGTAAGCATACCTTCCAGGAACCAAATAAGCAGCTGAAATTTAAGAAGAAAATAGCGTAGCCTGTAATTTGAGAGAGAGAGAGAGCGGTGGGAAGGGGCGGTAGAGAGTCCAGGTATGCCTACAGGTCGATTTATCATCAGATCACTGCATCATGTGCAGGCATGCTTTTAACATACAAAAATGAAGATCTGACTTACAGATTTTTGACATTTTAAGTATTGCTGATAGGTTTTAATCTAGAACGGTGTGCATGGAGTCGTCTAAGACATTGTGGAAGTACAGATGAAAGGTACTGGCTTCCATTGGCGGCTATGAGCCTTGGAGAATCTTTGTCTGATCTTGTCAACAGCCAATGCCACTTGGAAATTCTGCCTATCCTTTTTTTAGGAAGCTACCTGAAGATCAAGACCAATAACACGTGCATTATGTGCTCCCTAAGATAGATGCTGACTACGATGTCACTTGCAGCTAATAGACAAAACAGAAGGATGTTATTGCATCTCTCCGAGACATCTCGTAAGGCATGGAAAATCTTTTGCGCATGAACATGAAAGAAAATATCAATAATTTATCGAAGGAGCTATTGCCCATCATCTTTCAGTTCCTTCTTAGTAGAAAAGGTACAATGTTAGAGGTCTGTGTTTGGATTAACATATCGTGACTTCATTCCTGATCTTCTACATCTTCACACATCTTTCTATTTCAATCAAATGCATGCATAGAGTTAACCTTCTGAAGTATGTGAAATCGGTGGCTCCCATGAATGTCTTCATCCATATGATATCACGTGAACCCTAACTAAATCATTCTCATTTTTTATAGGTATGTGACAGCCTGATACCATTCACTGAAGTTTAATACTGCTTATACCAACACCCATGTGACTACCATTATATTATGTTCTGATTTGTATTGAAATTCGCTCGTCACCCATGTTTGATTAGGACCTGCTCGATCCCTACCGACACATACGCATTCTTGGTCTGTATGACCTGTTTGGCATGTGTTGACCAAGTCTTCTCCCTTATGCCTTGTTTTGGATATTCATGGCCTTTTGTTATATCAAAAACAAGTACTAGTTTAATGTTTAGGGTAAATCCACAACTCTATACAATGTAGACTAAAATCATTCGGGTCCTGTCTCATAAAATTTGCTTCATGAATCACAAATGTTGAGAGCTCCATGTTTTCAATGCTCAATGTAATAAGTTACAACTTGGGAAAAGTTAAAGAGCCCTTTGAAATTGTTTGGAAACACGGTGGTCGTAGGCATCTATCATCTGATCAATCAAAGCAAGACACCGAGCAGTCGAACCTTAAACTCAAATCACTGGCTTCAACAATGAGTGTTACAAATTGAAAATACTTCAAAACTGGTATTAGGGTCATCATACACCTCCCTATAAATAGTCCATCGAACACCTATAAATAGGCTCTTAGACACTAGGATAATTCACATGGATTGCTGCCTACACATTGACTCAATGTTGGTTCTATTTGAATTTAATCAGATTTTGGTATCGGGTTCGATCAGATATAGGAGAGGTTTGTGCATTGATTATATTTAAAATGAATCAGATTTTTAGGGGAGGGGGGGAACATTTGAACCAAATAATCCAAAAAAGAAAAACCCAAATTTTGTTTCCAATTTGCAGTTCTAAATGCTGCTACTGTGAACCATGATTCAAGAAAGAAGACCCCCCTCCACTTTGACAATTACATTACACAATTGTCTACTTTCCAAGCTCCCCTCAAATTTGCCACATTGCTATAATCACATCTTTACATAAAGAGATCACCATCTAAGGTTATTCTAGATGTTGGTACCCACAATATGGACTCACAATCTTGGATTTCCCTAAATCTATTCACCTCCCATGCTCCCTGTTCTTGCCTAGTGTCACCTGGTCAATGATTAGACAGAACTTGGTGAAACTTCAAAGAGTCCTCTTGAAATATTGTTGTTGACTCCTTTCCATGAATACATTCTCTCCATTTTGGGCCAGCAGACTTGTCTGATTTTGTCCTTATACCAAAATCTGACATAAACCATGAACTTGCAAGACATAGACCCACATTTATTCCTGTCCCGAATTTATGTTGCAATTTAACACATAACAGTAGTGAAGCACAATGGGATATACGGCTAAGTGGGGAAGTCAATGAAGAAGCAATTCCTGTGATTATCTGAGGATTGCCATCATGTGTAAATAAGGAGAGTGTCTACTCTTCGAGATGCAAGGTAACTATACTAAAGAAGCAAACCAATCTACTCCAAATCAAGGGGTATGATGTAGATATTTGCCTTTCATCTATTTGGTGTTCGAAACAGTATGTAAGCTATCAACCTCCACTCGTAAAGGCTGATAAGCAAGACATGCGTAGCCTAGGTAGTGTCATGTACTTCTATTCTTGTCTTAGTGTGAACACATTGGACCTGTATATTGTAAATTGTAAATATTGAAATAGCTCGCATCGGCCTATGGTATTTTGTAAGAAAATGCAAATAGCAAGTTTTGGTTAACTTGTTGATCTGCTTGTATTTGGTATAGGGTCTTGGGTCTTAATTAAGAGACTGCTAGACGGACCTCCTAAAAAGCAGGAGAGTACATGTCATATGCTCATTGGGACACTTGGTCTAGTGGATGAGTAACACATGTCGGACGATCCACCTTCTCACTTGCCTGTGTGTCAAGGTACTACCAAGTGGTGAGTGTCGGTTGTGCATGTCGTATGCCATGTGTTGACAATTAGACAAGTCATGGTCAAGTGGGTGCTTTGAGGTAGGAGGGCGTGGGAGCCTCTTGAGTATGCCTCATCTCTCTACTATGCAGTAGGTGGCTGGGAGGAGATCAACAGTAATGCTCTTATGTTTTTATGCTAGGATCTTGATTTGTACTTTCAGGAGAAATCAATAAAGTGGATATTTTGTGCCTACTTTGATGTCCTTAGTTGAGATAGCTTTGTGAAATTTGGTATTGCTCTCTACGATTGTGTTGGGTTTGGCATCATGTTTACCTTGAGCTAGGGTTTGATGTGGGCTTGGTGAGCCAGCGCCCTACTTGTCACATGTACTTTGAATCCCTTGCCCAATGTAAATGGTAAATTGTAATTATAAAATTGTAAATGGCGAAGTCACCAGCCTGTGGAGACAATTGTAAATTGCAATGTAAATATCTGTTATAGTGACTAAATCCGAGATGGCCAAGGGGGTACTGGGTCTCATGAGAGTCTGCTCATTGGGACACTTGGTCCAGTGCATGAGTGACACTTGTCGGATGGTCAATGGGGACATGTGCATGAGTGACACTTGTCGGACGGTCAATGGATGGGTCAACAGGACATGTGCCATATGCTCATTGGGATACTTGGTCCAATGCATGAGTGACACGTGTCAGACTGTCCACCTACTAGCTTGCCTATGTGTCAGGGTACTGCCCAGTGGCAAGTGTCGATTGTGCATGGAGTTTGCCATGTGTTGACGTTAGGATGTGTCAGGGTTAAGGGGTGCTTGAGGGGATATAGAGTGTGAGCCTTGTCAGGCATTCCTCATTATGGTATTCCTATGCAGGGAGGAGACTTGCATCAGAGCTCTCATGTTTGCTTGTTGATCTATGTACATTTGCTTGAGATCAATAAAGTGACGGATTTGCTAGGTAATTCTATGTATTTACTTAGGGTTTGTGAGCTTGTGTGCGACATTTGGTATTAGAGCAGTTGCTTTCAAGACTTGTGTGGGATTTGGCATCTTCAGTTAGGGTTTGGAGCATTCTTGGAGAGCCAGCGCCCTACTGCAGGTGATCTGTTGGCAGATTTGGAGCCCATAAGATAGCAGATTCAAGCCCTATGGTGGATTGCTGATCTTCTGCCTTTGAGCATTTTCTACTACGTGGCTTGATTATTCTCTTCGATTTTGTGAAAATCCAGCCCACATAGGATTTGTAAATCAGTTTGTAACTTCTTCAATACTCAGTATTTTTCAGATCTATCAATTGCAATAAGCTTCTTGTGGTAGGTCGTTGGTAGGGTAGGGCTTTTCGCCTTCTGATTCGGTGATCATCCATAGTTTTTTGCCAATTGTCAGTTTGAAACCCTAGTTTGCTGATTTTTGGAGAAGAAGAGTCTATGTGTAGTTAGAACTTGGCTGTAGGAGGTCTATTCTATCCAGTTCTTCTAGGAATTCAGGGTAACCTATCTGTGTAGTGATTTGAGGTGCTGAGAGCTTGGTTTTGCTTTGTTTCTGCTACCTATTCTTTTGCTATGGCATCCGCAAGCAACACTAGTCAAGATTCACAGAGATTAGATGTTGTATGTTTTAAAGTGGATGCTATTGAAGTACTCTTAAGCCGATTTTGGAGCAACTCAAAGGTAAAGGGGCTAGTGTACCTGAGAGAGTCAATGGTACAACTATGGAAGCAGAAAGGACATTGTTAACGGGCCATGAAGCTGAGTTGGGGTTTCAAAAGAGAAAGCTACCTACTATTAAAGATTAAAAACCTCCGAAGTTCACTAGAGCAGTATCTATGAGAACTATAGATGTCGTTGAGAATTGGTTGGCAAAATGGGAGAAAGCATTCCAGATGTGTGGCATAGACGATGAAACTGAGATGATTGCTGAAGCCACATATCGTTTTCAAGAGTCAGCACAAAGGTGGTGGAGGAAGGTGGAAAAGGATGACCTAGTTCCAACCACACGGGAGGCATTTCGGCAAATGTTTGCGCAAAACTGGGTGCATATGGATGAAGACAACAGAGCCATGCAACAATGGTCCTATTTGAAGTAGTGTAACTTGAGCGTGCAGGATTATGCAGACAAGTACCGAGAGGCTTTGTTACGCATTCCTCAGGAAGTTCCTATGTACATGCAAATATTTCACTTTGTGGAGGGACTTCGAGAGAGTATTCACCCTTTCGTGCGGAAGGAGCAATCTCATAGTTTGCGGGGAGCCATCTAGATGGCTTTGTATTATGAAGATGGGAAAAGAGGCCCGGATCCTGTTGCGGTAGCTGGTACAGGTGGCCAGCGACCTTGGGGATGCAAGGGCAAATGGAACAAAAAGAGAAAGTTTGAAGGTCAAACCAATCAGTGGCAAGCTCGGGGTGACCAAAAGAAGAAGGGTGCAGGAGCCCCCAAAGGCAAAGTGTTGTATGGGCAGCCCAATGCCCAAAAGGGTCGTCCTTCAATGCTGTCGCCTCAGAACCAAGAACGTGCAAAGAGGGAGAACCTCTGTTTTGGATGTTTGGGGCAGCATAGGTGGAAGGAATGTCCACGGAACTTGATGTGGACCACATATAATCTTCAGGCGGACCAGATGAACCAGGGTGATGACCCTATGATAGTGGAAGAGATCGAGCAGGAAGCCGATCCAGATGTTCCACGCCTCATGAATGTTTCGGTGGTCAAGAGAGTGGACACGGCTCCACCAGCGCTTTTGTCAAAATCGGCTTGCCAAGGGTATCAATTTCCTAACACTTCTCTTATTGTTATGCAAGGACAACTGTGTGCTAGAGATGTTCAGGTTCTATTTGACACTGGGTCCTCTCATAATGTGTTGAATTCAACTTGGGTATGGACGTTAGGTGTGAATACTCAACCATCCCAGTACCAGTACACAGTGGAAATGGCTGATGGAAAGGGTATAGAGATTTGGGATAAGAGGGTTGTGGGCATTCCACTAACTGTACAAAGTTACACATGAGAGTTGGATTTTGAGATAACACGGCTTGCGCGGTTTGATGTGGTGTTGGGCATTTGTTGGCACACGATGCGGAAGCCACACATAGCCTGGGATACTCATGTGTATGAGTTCCAGTTTGATGGTGTGATGCATTCCCTTCGTGGTGAGCGGGATGTGCCTCCTGGACTGCTTGTTTCAGCTACGCAGTTGCGTAGGATCCATTGTGAGTACATGTGTGTTTGCTTTCTACTTGATATATCTACTAATACTAGTCAGAGTAGCATGCAGTGTGTGCAAACCAGTACTGTTGCCAATTTGGATCAAGGGATTAGGAGAGAGTTTTCAGATGTGTTCATAGATGACCTTCCATCTGTTTTACGTCCTAAGAGGAATGTTGAACATAAGATTGATAATCTATCCCAATGCCAACTCATTATGGAAAAGTCCACTCTCCATCAAGCCAGAGTTGTGTAGATTTCAACCGCTTATATTGGAGATTAATGATCTAAAGGTGGTTGACTAAATTCATTTCAAAAACTTGGAATATTTTTTATTCTGTTGTGAAATGGAATGGAAAATTGGTGAATGTTCTATAGTGCACACCAAAGATGTAAAAATATGTCCCATTAGGGAGACTCACAACCTAAAGAAATGTAAAACAGAAAACAAGAGTTTGGGAATCGGGAAGTGCAACGTCGCTCCATTAAGTTATAGGCCTCAAGCTGAATATCTAGAAACTTGCAAATGTTCTTGAGAATAATAGGAGATAAAGAGAGACTATTGGAAAGTGAGAGAGAACTTTCTCAGTGTTAGATGATGAGCAACCAATGTTTGAATAATGTTTTGTGCTTGTGTTTGGGCTTTTAAACATGGAGAAAAATATGCCACAAATTGGAGAAATTTTCATCATCATTCGAGAAGATGTATTTCCATATTTTTAGGAATCTTTCCAAAAGGAGGGAAATGCTTCAAAAGTGAAAAGCTATTGGGAAATTTTTTTCTATCTTAAGGAAATTTCCCAATAGCTTTTCTCTTTGCATTTCCCTCCAGCGCTTCCCAATAGTCTGTGTTGATGTTGTAGAAAGATGTAATGGGAGCTGCAACATGAGAAAGTGTTGGAGCCCTTTGGCGTCGTCTATGAGCATGAGCATGTGTAGTATGTCTTTGTATAGGAGGTCTGGCGGTCCTGGCAGTAAAGTGATGGTGGGTAGTGTCTTTGATCTCTGTGAGCATGTAAGCGGCTATCATCCTCGTCGTCGTCATAATCATCATCCTCAGGTACTGAGTCTCGTGATCTCCTCCTAGTAAAGAAAGAAGTGATTAGTGACTGAGAGGTAAAATGCTGGGATGTCCCGTATAGATCTCCCCGTAGTATGAACATCTCGCATACCATCAGAGCGACACACCGTGGATCCTCATAGGCTATGAGAGAGCGTAGAGTGCTAGGCATGTCTCGAAACAAGCAGTGATATCTCCCTCTGATCTCATAGTATACAGGGCATGCTAAAAATGCTTAAGATAAGGTGCTCCTCAGACTCTACCTCACCTAGAGAGCACAACTGGCAATCCGCTCCTCTCTAGGAATACCATGGAACCTCCCAATCTCAATAGCTAGCTGGTGAGAAGACAGCCTGGGCTGTGCCAATGTAAATTTGAGGCAATGTGAGAGTCCTGAGTCCAAGTAACGTGGCATGACTGGGGTCCCTGATACATCCAACTCCAAAAAGTGGGTCCGGTAGTGTTGCGCTGGCGCCTCAAAGGGCGCTGGGACTTGAGCGGTTTCCCCAACACGCGCTTAAGTCTAACATTCATCCATCATGCACTTACGTAAAAGCCAACTTAGAAACATAACAAGCTTAATTATTCAGACTTAAGAAAACTGGAATCCCAACCAACCTGAAAGCCAACTCAGAATCCGTCCCCAAAAGTTAACCAAAGGCAAAGACAAGCCACACATGAAACCCAAGGCATAGTGGTCGCCAAACTGACCAATTGGCATAGCGGCGAGCCACACGTCGGTGACGTGGACCCTTGGACGCCGGCGACGCAAAAAGGTTGTAGTAAGGGTCCTTCCACTTGGACCAGTCCTGGACGCGAAACCGAAATGGTAATCATCCCCAAGGATCAACTTTATTAAATTTGGAAGAGGTTACATTCATACATAGACTGGTCTCGGGGCCACCAACACGTGCTGGGCATTGTGCCTGGCTCGTGCTGGTAGAGGGAGCTGAGACCTGGCGACTGGATTCTTGGCGCTGGTTGAGCTGCCCAAGTTTCTGTCTGCCGGACTCCCCCTATAGTTCTGGTGTGATTCGGCGCACCCCCTCTGTCCTGAATATAGTGCTTTCTGGTAAAGCACGCTTTTTAGGACTTAGTTTTTATTTTGCTGATTAAGCCTGGCAAGCCTGGCAGAATCAGTCTGGCTCCCAAACATGGGTTCCGGGAGTCGTCCCGGCAGCAGAATCAACTTGCTTCTTGACTAGGCCATGACTCGAGCTCCAGAGCTAGCTCATGACTTGTGACTACTTGACTGGCTCACCACAGGTCGGAGGCTCAGTCCTTGACTTCCTAACTCGCTCTGGGACCTTTAGGGAGTGTCACCCCTTAGAGTCTTACAGGGCACCTTGGTGCACCTGAGTCAACTTTACAACAGGTAGAAAGCTTTCTTAACCCCTAACTGGCTACTCCAAGTCCGCTCTAAATATGCTCGATAGAGAAATCGTTTGATATACTGATGAGTGCCTGAAGGAAGCTCTGTGATGGAGATACCAAACGACTCAAGTAGGAGGTGAGATGCTTGAGAGAACCATGATAATCTATAGCCCTGATCATGAAGGCCCTATGAGGAGAATAGTGCAATTTGTATGTATCGTCTGTCTATCTCTGGCAATGCCTGTACCCTTTGAATATAGGTAATGAGCTGGAGAGCTGCCTCGATCTGTATAGGTGGAACTACAAACTCGGCCAAGAGAATCTCATGTGGGACAGAAGGCTTTGCTCGAATCAACCGAGCTAACATGGTGGTCTGTAATCGTAAAAGATGGGCCCAGTGTGAGGAGGGAAGACCTGTACACATGCCTCTGCCGCATATAGAGCCGTGGGGGTGACAATGGTATCAAAGAGGCGACACTTACTGCGAACATCTTGGATGGAACTTCCGAAAACAGAATCGCTCTAGCTGAACAAGGGAGGCATGTCTCTTCCCCAGTCGAGTGGTAGCGGCCTGTCTCATACTAAAAGTAGGACCCGAGAAAAGGATCCCTAGGTATGTATAAGAAGGGACCACCTCTAGAACTTGTCCATCAAAAGTAAGCTCCTGTCGCTGCATGAATGCTCGAGAAGTGTTGAAGACCATACATGTAAGCAATCCAGCTGTCGCTGTAGACCCTCTCTGGTCGGTGAGACCAGTATCACATCATTTGCATAAAGGAGGATAGCAATCAAGATGTCCCCAAGCCTGCAACCAGTACCACCACACTGTGTAATGACTCTCTCCAACTCATCAATATACAGGCCAAAGAGGAGTGGTGAGAGGGAGCAACCTTGCTTCACCCCAATAGTGCTCCAAATATAATCAGAGATGCCACTGCTATGCCGGAAACATCCCAGGACGCGCTCATAAAGTGCCATCACAACAAGAATGATGTCGGTGGAGAAGCCAAGGTCTCGGAGTCTCTAAATGAGCAATGAGCGAGGAATAGAATCAAAGGCTTTTTTGAAGTCCACAAAACAACGATAAACCCTCTCTTTCCTATGCTTAGCCTCCTCAATCAAGGCCCGTAATGTGAAGATGTGATTTGTAGTAGAATAATGGGCCTGAAAGCCTGCTTGACCCATAGCATGTAGTCTCTTAGTCCCCGCCTTTGAACTCACAACAGACTGAAGTATAGTACCATATAGCTTCGCCAAGACATGCCCAATCATGATAGTGCGGTAGTTACTTGGAACCATGGGGTCACCATTCTAATGGATGGGGTGGATAATGTTAGTGCACCAGGACGATGGGAAACCAGAAACAACTGTGAAATTAAGAGTGGCTATGGGGGAGGCGAGTAAGTCAGATGCACGGGAAAGGAGTTCAGACTTGAGGTCTTTAATATCTCTGGCCTTATGGGATTCTATCTTCTTAATGGCTGTAGATTGTAACGAAAGTGAGAGATTCGACAAAGTTAGCTAAGTGATACTTCAATTTCAAAGGAGATGCATTGATCATGACAATCGAACGTGCTATGTAGTTCAAATCTACATTTAACAATAGTTCAATTCTCCATGAGAATTTTATTAGGCCCAGAAAGATATATTAACTTGAATGAATTAGAGGTGGATTCTTCTTTACACCCTCCAAAACTCTTTGAATAAGGATAATTAGGCGTAAGATGGTCAATAAGTTACGTAATGATCATAAGCATTGTTGACTTGTGAGTCAATGATACTCAATGGAACTCTGCTGTGTCTTTCTTCTTTTGTCATCAACATGAATGCCATTGGTATTTCCATTTCTTAGCAACACTTCTTGTGCTTTGCTATGTTAATTGGATATGGCATACGGTAATGCAAAATATTTTTTAAATTGTTTCATGTTAGAAAAGTATAAAACTTAATACATTTTGTACGTCGTTTGGAATAAGAAGCTTTTGTATGGCTAAGAACTATGATGTGGAAGAAGCCTTGAGTTGTATAAGTGCAGGCAATCAACTTCCTGCAAAGAATGTTGTCCCCACCTTTCAATGGTGGCAGAAGTAGAACTTTCATAGAGGGAAGAGACTTCTAGTATGTTGGTGGATGAGAATAAATGCTGGGCATTTCCCTGGATTGGAAGATAGGAATGCTATAGACTGAGATGTAGTGGATAATGCAGTAAGCCAAGAGGCTCAAGCCTGAGCTTCCTGACGAATCACAATTCACAAGGCTGAAATCTGCAGCCTGTAGGCTGGAAACCTGCTGAACTTTGTCTGATTTGCATTTGCTAAAAGGCTCGAAGGTGGCAAACAAGGCTGCACATGGGAGGTCCAAGGCTGCAAACAGGAAGTCCGAGGCTGCAAACAAGATCCTAGGCTGCAAACAAGGCTGCACTCAGCACTTGACATGTGTGTGCGTGTGAATTGTTTGTGTTTGAAAGTTTGGCATTTTGAGTCCTCAGTCGTCTGAGTGTGTCAATTATCAATTGTTTATATCGTCATTGTATAGAGCTATAGTTAGAGCTATAGTTACAGTCTAGACTAAAACAACACTTGTTTTTCCTTTAACAGAAGGCCAGGAATAAAACCAAGCCAAAAAGAAGCCCTAAAAGAGTTTCACTGTTTTTTTCCCAACAAAACTGATTCTTTACCGTTTCAAATGCATTGCAAAAGGGCTCTTCAAAAAGGTCCACAAAACATTCGTCATACCACAAGTAACCTGAGTTAGGAACTCATCACTGGTTTTGAAAGCTTCTTATTTTGAAATGAATTTTTATTTAGAAGTCTATATTCTACATTCGCTCTTGTTGTTGCAGACCATACTGAGAAAATAGGCCTTTTATGACAGTCTAGAATTTTGGACTAGGATTTTTGTAGCGTGGAGCCAAAACACTTTATTGTTTGCCTAAATCTAAATTTTCAAAGTACAAGGTTGTGCCTTGTCATTTATAATTGGAGATGCCATCTGTTGATTCATGTGCATGACTTCGAAGACCAAGAATGACCCTCATGCATATATGCAAAAACATATAGCAACTGCAAAGAGAAAAGATCCAGTTTTCATTTCTTTTGACATTCCCTGACATTTTTGCTGCATTCTCAACATCCTGCAATCAGATCAATTAGATCACTTGACTAAAACGTGGGCAATGGATGCATGAACTAGCTTATAAGATTTTTTTGAGAATTCAGGTTGCTATTGCAAGGGCTTTGACTGGTGTAGGGCTTGCAATTGTCATACCAGCAACGAGATCTATGATAGCAGATGCAACAGATGATTCAAATCGTGGTGTAGCATTTGGATGGCTCTATCTAACAGGCAACATGGGGTCCACTTTGGGAGGCATTATCTCAGTTTTGCTTGCTGGAACTACACTGCTGGGAATTCCAGGATGGAGATTCTCATTTTTTCTTGTCGCATTCATCAGTGTAGTAGTGGCATTTATGGTTTATGGTTTTGCAATCGATCAGCGTCCAATTTGGTAAGCTTCAAAAATGTAAAATTTTTCCTTCTACTCAATTGTTTAATAATGCTTTTGTACCTTTTCTTTCTCTCATATCAATGTAGCAGAAAAAATGTCAGAAAGTTGGCTCGCAGATCGAAATATCAGTGCATTGTCTCTTCTTCTTTCTCCAATCTTGTTTTAGGTAGTGGCTCTGCCAAGAGTAGTTGTAGGAATTCTGACGCTGGAAGAACAATACACATGGTTTTCAGGAACAAATAGGCTTACAACAGTTTAGGTTGGTTGTACAGCAGAAATACAATATGCTTGAGAACTATGGGCGATTTACGTGATTGTGGCACAGGGAGTTTTGGGTTCTTTTCCTTGGAGAGCATTGGATTTTACAGCAATGTGGTTAGAGCTTATTGGTTACAGTCACAATGTGACTGCTTTTTTTTTTGATTGGCACCTTCAATGTAGCTACGTCTCTTGGAGGGCTTTTTGGTGGAAGGTTAGGTGACATTCTATCAACTCGTCTTCCAAATACAGGACGGATTTTGTTGTCACAAATCAGCTCAGGTTTAGGGCCACCATTGGCAACTATTCTGCTGTTGGCATTACCATACAGTTCTTCCACGGCCCTACTCCATGGATCTGTCATGTTTATTTGGGGTTTTCTTACCTCCTGGAATAGTTCTGCGACTAACAGGTACATTCAGCCTTGTGCATCGTTCAAAGATGATCAGTTTCCTTAGATTTGCTTTCCTGTAATTGATTGTCCAGTACACCAGGCAGTAAAGGATCTAGTTCATCTAATCAAGCATACGCTTAATAACTTATTTTGAAGCTAATTTTTTGATCTTCTATGCTCTGCTGCTGATTACACAACATGCTATTTTACAGTCCAATTCTTGCAGAGATCGTGCTGGAAAAGTCACGAACACTGACATATGCTCTAGACAGATTCTTTGAGCCCATATTTGCATCATTTGCACCACCTTTAGTAGGCTTACTTGCTGAGAGAATGTATGGCTATGTTGCAACATCTGAAAGGAGCATGGAGGATAAAGCTGGCAAAACTAACAAGCAGCAAAATGCCATTGCCCTAGGAAAGGCTATATACACATCTTATGCAATTCCTCTTGCAATTTGCTGCATGATCTATACTGTGCTATACTATACATATCCAAAGGATCGTGATGAAGCCCACACAAAACTCTCTGAATATTCTATCTCCCTGGAATGGATAAATAAGGAGGAAATTGGCATAAGTCCCAAAAAGGATGACATGGAGACAGAAATGATGATTTCCAAGGATTCATATGTGGACACAAAATTTGGTGTCTCAATTGAAAACCTTTAAGAAAGAATGTTTTAATTTTCTAGACTCTAATAAAGATTCTGCCAGGCCTTTTCTGGTTGTATTTTTTAGAGCATTAAACTCTGCAAGAAAGTGATGGAAGGGTCATGGTCCAAGGCCCTTTACCCCCTGACAAGGGGGACCTTCCCTTACCTGGAAACAAATCCGAAATTTTGGCACATGGCCTTTTACATAACCTTCCCCATGGGGAAGGTTGTGCAACCACTCAAGCTTTAGAGCAATTGGATGTGTGATGAGGTTAATAACAATGTCGCTGACATTTAGCTTGGTGAGGTCGTTGTAAATGCTTCATAAAAATTGAGGATTGGTTTTACATTGAGGATAAGCGCCATGGTGATCTCGTTTCACTACCTAGAATCTGCGTGCACTTATATTTGTAAATTCTTCTTCAACAACATGACGTGCGTATTATGGACTAGATAATGGTGTTTGAAGGCCCATCGTAAGGACATAATGGCTCGTCCTCTTACCATGGGCCGACAAGCACCCATTATCATACATTATGCGGGTCACGATAATCCTCCAAAAAAAAGAAGAAAATCATTTTCAAGATTTTGTTTATGATCCCATCTGTGAGGACTACGTATTTTCAAGATTCCGTTCAAGATTCCATCCATGAGGGTTAAGCATTTTCAAGATTCCATCCATGAGAACTTTTTATTTTGAGGCTGAAAATTACAGCCAATAAAAACTGTAGAAAATAATAAGGTCCATCATTATGCCCTAGGTATTGGTGGTCCTCAGACTCAATCTAGACCGTTGATTCATGTAATATTTGAGTAGACAAACATTATGTATGGGGGAAGGCTAGAGGAAAAGGGGCCTTCCTCAGGGTTCACTTAAAAAATGCTATTAATAAAAAATGCACTTACTTTATGTAAATTTTTATGATTTCACATTTTTTTTTTGCGATCAACGCACTTCACAAATTTGCAACATGTGTTTTTATTTTTTCATTTATCAAAGATGCACCTTACACATTTGTAAGATGCATTTACACATTTGTAAGGTACATTTAATCGATTTTTATTTTTAGCAAGTTTTCATCACGTTTAAGCTTTCCTATAGATATAAAGGAGTTCTTTGAGCGATGTCTTATGTGTATATAGGGCAAGGTCCTTGTCAAAAGGTCTTCCTTGTTGTGAGGCGTGCAATCATGGCAAGGGGGAATGCGTCAGCATAGGGTCCTTCCCCAGTGTAAAACATTGCTAGAAAATTGCTAAATAAAAATGTTTATCATTTTTAGTATAGTTTGAGAAATCCATGTTTACTACTAATAAAAATAGATTACAAATGTGTGATGTGCATCATTACTTTTTTATTTATTTATAGTAAGCACACCTTACACATTTGTAAGGTTCAAGTCTTTTTTTTAGACACAAATATACCCCTAAAACCAAACTACTCTTTTAGTAGTTTTTTCATACATGGTGTGTAAGGGAACTAATAAGACTATCTCTGTAAGGTAACCAACTGCACAGGAACCCCAACTAAACTTAACCTTAACCATATACATAGATCTAAATATAATTTCAAAACTAAACTGACACTGCCCATACCTAAGCTAAACCAAAATGAAACTTAATCAAATTTATCCAAAACACATTAATAGAAAGAAGCAAAACTTTAAAGTAGTTACAGTCTCAACTCTCAAGAGATACATCTTGGCTATGCATGTGCTTTTTGCCATCCACTATACCAAGTAGATTGAATGTATGATCAAATGCTTTCCCACCTTTATGTACATAGTATATGTGCCCACCTCAAGCATGGTCCGTGGTTAGATCTGCAACATGAGACAATCGGGGTGCTGACTTGTGGCACTTAAAATGTTGACAACTTGGACCAACATTTTGCCTCGTAGCGAGGCCGTTACTTTAGTGTATACCTTTATGGTACACATGGTTCTAAGCGGTTATGCATATCCATGAATATTTAGGAATATTGATTGGAAATAGGTGGCATAAAGTCTTTGATGTCATCTTCATGCAAGTGATAATCCTCAATTGAAGAAATTTTTACACAATAAGAATTTAGTGCCCCAAGGAGCTAACTATTCTAATGTAGTGAGAATAGTGTCATCTCACATACAAAAACAACTAGAAGTACAAAATCTTAGCATTAGCCACTACTTTTTGGTCAATGAAAGAAGCTCTTTCAATGCATGAGGTTTTGAGACGAAATCATCTTGTTGCCAAAGTGATAATTGACTTGGAAGTTCATTTCTTTTAGGCACCAGCAAAATTTCAATTGGTACAAGTTTTTTTTTTTCTTTCGTTTGTAGCAGTATTAAGCAACCAGTGGTTGTTATATACAACATATATGCAATCTAGCAAAGCCATTTAAGGAGCTATGATCCTTATATGTCACTACAAAATGGTCAAGATTTGAGCCTACACCTTTCTAGCTGCAGTCAACAACTCTACCATACACCCCACTTTTTCTCTCTCAAAAAGCTAACCATAGATTAAAGACTTTTTACAAAGTACAAAGTAGAAGAACAAATAACTTAAAGATGGAAAAGTTTATCTGCCTCCTTAAAGGGAAACAAGAGAGAGATGACATAATCACGGGTCCCAAATTCCCTGCAGTTTATATCTAACCAAATGTTCCTAGGTGTAATAACTCTAATAAATTGCCAGAAAGCAATAGCCAAATCCTCAAAAGTGGTATCATTCAACAATAGAACAATGTGACAGAACCTCTTGAATATGACATGAAAGCATGCAATGAAGAGGTCAGTCACTGACTTTCATAGAGGGCCATGACAATGAAAGAACAAATGTGCCATGTCTTTATAAAGTCCCTCAACACTAGCTAATCAAGCCACAACAAAGCAACACAAGGGAATCAGATGGTGGACAAACCAACCCAACCAAACCTAGATCGAATGGATCTTGAAGGTTTCCTAGGTGAAGGTAGACTCGGGTTCTTTACTGTTATTTTTGGTAACAAATCACTGATCTGGCTATTTACTGGCAAATATGATAAAATTAACTGGCGTTCCTCACACTACTCCACATGAGGTAACAAGCCAAATCTAACTCATGTACGTGTCTTCGGATGTGTAGTATATGCACACATTCCAGACAATATCCGAAAGAAACTAGATGAAAAAGTCGAGCAAGGACTCCTTGTAGGCTATGACATTCATTCATCATACTACATGATCTATATGCCAAAGACTAACCAGATAAAGATTGTCAGAGATGTCAAATTCGATGAGGCAAGAACGATGGCTGACGGAGATCCAGTTGGCTATGAGATTCTTGGAAAGTAGTACTACAACCTGCCGACATCGACAGAGGGAACATCCCCTGAGCATCTGGACCAAGACGTTCGAACTCTGAAGGAACTGAGTGACAGTTCAGACGACGAGCAGCCCGACATGCAATCTTTACCCATGACACCTGCCACACACAGTGGTTCTACAATCGACAAAGGCAAGACTATCGAGGTATTTGCACAATCTCCAAGGAGATCTGCAAGACAAATAAGAGCACCAGTCAC
Source organism: Diphasiastrum complanatum (assembly GCA_029204225.1). Lineage (NCBI taxonomy): Eukaryota > Viridiplantae > Streptophyta > Lycopodiopsida > Lycopodiales > Lycopodiaceae > Diphasiastrum > Diphasiastrum complanatum. The sequence continues at coordinate 29,845,340 of CM055103.1, read as the reverse complement.
GTATGTACATGATAGCTCAGCTTCTACAGCAGAAGAGCTTTGTGGCTTCGGTGGTGAACCACAAACTTATGAAGAAGCTATCGACAATCCTGATAAGCACAAGTGAATAAAAGCAATGGAGGAAGAAATACACTCCATGGAGCAAAACAAGGTCTGGACTCTGGAACTAGTACCAGCTAGAAAAAATACTGTCAAATACAAATGGATCTACAAGTACAAGTATGGACCAGATGGCAATGTATTGAGATACAAAGCTAGGCTAGTTGCTAAAGGATTCTCGCAAAAGTATGATATTGATTACACAGAAACCTTCTCACCTGTTGTCAAGCATACATCAATACGTTTATTGATTGCATATGCAAAAACCTACAGTTTGAAGACCCACATTGTAGATGAGAAGGCAACATTCCTACATGGAGAGCTGAAAGAAAAATCTATATGGACCAACCACCAGGTTTTACCTATAAGTCATTTGTTGACTATATCTGCAAAATGCAGATAATTGATGATTTCCAGATGACAGATTGCAAGGGAGTAAACACTCCTATGATACATGGCACAATATTGACAAGGGAAGATTGTCCTAGAGACAATGTAGAATGAGGCAACATAAGCCTTACAAAAGGCTTATTGGTTTTTTGATGTACTTGGTAGACAATACAAGGTCGGACATTGCTTATGCAGTTTTCAGATTGAGCCAATTTAACATTAATCCAGGATTGACACACTGGAAAATTTCCAAGAGGATCCTGCACTACCTGTAAAACACAAAGGACTATGGCCTCTGTTATCATCGAGATGCAGGATTTCAAGTGAAGTCCTACAGTGATGCAAGTTGGGCATCCCTGAAAGACGATTGTAAAAGCGTCTCAGGAAGGTGCACCATAGCAGCCGATGCAGCTGTGCCTTGGGTAAGCAAGAAGCAGACCATAACTACCCAATTATCCTGTGAGGCAAACTATGTCGCTGTGGCCAAAATGGCTAATGAGTTGACATGGCTCAAACAACTTCTAGATGGATTGAGAGAGAGCATCAATGAGCCACTGATCCTACACATGGACAACACATCTGCTATACATATGAAAAAGGATCTTGTGTTTCACTTCAGAATGAAACACATTGCTATCAAGTATCATTTGATCAGGGATCTCATTGAAAGAAACAAGTTGCAAACCGTTTTCATTCCAACCAAGCAGATGGTGGCCGACATCTTCACAAAGCCTTTAGAAAAGGCAATGTTTGAAAGGTAGAGAGCTAGCCTAGGAATCACAAGACTACCCCACTTTGAGAGAGAGTTGAAGAAACATCAAGTTTTTATCCACAAAGTGCTTCTATCTTGTGATCACAAACCTGCATGTATACATGAAAAAGGCCACTATGCCTCACCTTCAGAAATACACGAGAAAATGCCACAGACAAAAACCACAACTAGACCGCATGATGGAAGAACGCAACTGCAACCCCACCGCACTGCAAGGGGCTTGCATGCAGTTTCTCACGGTCCCAAGTTCCGAAGGGAAAAAAATCACAATGTGCACCACCGAAAGCAACCGCAAGGCTCCAAGTTGCGGTCACCTACGAAGTCAAAGGCAAACCGCCAAGGCACCGCATGATTGAATTCGCCAACGTCGAAGTCCTTAACATGTCCAAAGTCACCGAAGTTCGTTGGACCCCAGCCAAGAGTCAAAGCCAAATGTTGAGCAATCTCTCTTGTAATGCTTAGCTAATCCATCTTGTAATCACACATGGCATGACATATATATATATATTGGATATCGATACAGAAGAAACATGGGATGAACATATTCACAACAATGACGTGCAGAGATTGAGAAAATCAATAGTCACAATGTGACAAACACAATAGTGCTAGCAATAGCTAGTTCATCGCAAGAGTAAATACCCGAGTCTCTTGCACCGAGGCGCTGATCTGAGAAAAAAACATCGCTCAAAAAAACATCAAGTTGTTCTGATAAAAGATAAGTTACAACATTCTACTTGATGTGTGTGCGATCTGTGAATGATTTATGATGTTTGCTTGCAGTAGATATGTTTTCGCTGTTTCTCAGTTGTTAATTGCTGATTAAACATTCTCTACTGCTGCCTACTTATTTTGTTAATTTCAAACCAAAACTGCAGTGTCAGTCTGTAGCTTAGGAGAGATTAGATCATAGTTTGAAGCAGTAGCTGCAACTAAACATCGACTCTATCTAGCTTTCCATCAATGAATCAGAAGTGGTGATAGGCCTCAACATGAAGGTGGTAAACCCAAGCACACTCTTCTTCTACAACAATCTAAAATGACATAAAACATACTACACTTTTATGATGTTTTGAGAATTTTCCTTCAGAATAATCTTTTGAAAGCTTTCCCAATTTATTCATCAAAGCTTGTACACAAAAATATGGGGAGAAAGATTACCTACACTACTAGTGATAATTATAGTGAAAGAAGGTTGGAAAATGTTCATTGAGTTGAGATGATTGTCACAAGCATATTTGAGAAAAATGACAATTTTGATGTATGTATGCATTTCAATAGAATATCAAGACAACATATTGACTAAAAAAATTACTATCCATGAATGGTGGAAGTAAGCCAATGATAGTATAGAAATAAATGAAGTCCTCAAGAGAGCCACTAAAATGATGTAGAAGGACCAAAAAGAGCTCTGAATGTGCTTAACAAGGGCTATTATATGATAACAACCTAGTTTGGATAAGTTAGAATTTGTTAATTTTCAACAAAAGTATAAATAAGACATTTTCATCACTGAATGGATCTTTGGGCTCATTAGCATTGAGAGGAATTTTGAAAACCCCCACTCCTCTTTGTAATTGTGAGCTATGGAATGTCCTTTTTTTCGTAGGCCTCATGTGCCCAAACCACATGTAATCAATTTTATTGTCATGGAATTGATGCTTTTCTATGAATTTGAATGGATGGCATTTATGGATATTGTGATGTTTCTTGGATTGTATGTGTCATGAACATAGATGCTCATTGTTTGCTCATTATTGAACTCAAGACACTAGACCTATCATTATTCGAGCACTCAAAAGTATTCAATGAGGCTTCTTACAGGCACAATCTCGTTAATACTTGCAGCGTAGGCTAACTATTAACTATGCACTAATGTTATCCATGTCAAAGAATTCCATGTCAAAAAATTACCACAATGATGTGTCCTTCCACAAAATCATCAATCTACATCAATAGAAACACAAAAAACTTGAGCTAGATACAATATCTTGAAAAACACCCAAATTAACATCAATTCACACCCTAGATCACCAAAATCAACACACACCCCCCCAACACACACACACACACACACACACACCTACACAAATTAAACACCCAAATTAACATCAATTCACACCCTAGATCACCAAAATCAGCCACCCCCCCCCCACCCCCCCCCCCCCCCCACCCAACACACACACACACACACACCACCACCACCATGCGATTTCAAAGATTGTGCTCTTTGTCTATGCTGTCTTTGATGAAGCAAATAATTTCCATACTCTTTCTCAATGTCTCCTTCTTTTGAAAGAAAATCTCCCTATGTCAAGTAGCTCCCATCTTATCTAAGTTGTGTTGTCATTATAGTTAGCCATGTGGCTAGTGTAACTTTTTCCCATGCTTTATACTTTGAACATTACCAAAGTGACAATACCATGGACATCACCAGTCATCGTTGAAAATTATTTTGTGTTTCTTTATTGTTGACATGAGAATTTGAGTCATGCACCTTTCAATTCCCATTGGATTAAAGGGTAGAAAAATTCATTAAATGATACATGCTCTTTGGAGACAATTGTGACCAGATCCCCTTTTTCTTATAGATTGCAATGGTAGTTACTTTGCTCGAGCTTGATTTCATGCAATACGCACAATGTGCAGCCCAAGTAGGCCATGCCAAGGAGGAGGACAAGGCTTCAAACATAAATGGTGTGGCTAGCCCTTGTTTGCACCTTTGTGTTGCAGGTATCCGATTCAGGCCAACAATGGAAAATGTCAACAATGCTCTTGTAAATAATGTCCACTAGCTCACAATACTCTAATTGCATATAAAATGTCACAATAAAAAGCAAACAATTTCATAAATCATGAGAATCTTTGTATTATCCACATCATTTGAATCACTATAAAAGTAAACAAAAATAGATAATCCATAATAATAAACACATTACATTTTAGGGCCCAAAAAACTCATTTCAATGCTAAGATTCACTTGAGAGTGACATCTTAACTTTTAGCAAATACTCACCATAACTTACCACTAGTACAACCCGCCATTGTACAACAAATCTTCGACATAGTTTACCGCTATCATACAGCCACCACCGCATCCAAACCGAAAAACGAGAATAGTTACTTTTTTGTCATTTACAATATAAAATGTGGAAATTTAGGGCACATCTCTTAGTCAATATAAATTTGTGAGCAATTTTGTCAACAAGGTGACCGGTCAGACAGGTACTACCGGTTCAATCCTGAACTATTGTCCCCCATTCATTACTAGTCTTCCATGCAAAAAAAGGTGAACAATTGATTTTATGGGCTTGATTCTTGGCAAGATGGCAGTTGCAAATTTGCATCTTTAGCTGAGTTTTAGTAAGATTTTTGTTCCGGTTGAAACAAAAAGTATTCTCTTAATGCACCATAGCTTTGTTTCACATAGTTTTTAAGGTTGCAAAGCCACCTGGAGATGCTGAAGGCTGTGATAGGGGAGGGATGATCAGATATACCTCTACTTTGGCTTCAGACTTCATGCCTGAATTGCAGCCAAAGCAATTAAGGTGTAAAGTTTAGCAGACAGAGGAAATATATCTGCAATCTGGTTGTCTGATTGCAGGTTCTGCAGATGAAGGATGGTGCAATCTGGATGAGCTGATTTAGTGATCTGTTTTCAGTCTGATTTGCTGTGAAATTTCCAGCTATGGACTTTCAGGTCCTCTTGCTGAAAAGTCTTGAGCTCAGCCTCATTATGCGGATGAGCTACAGTACCTGCTCATTGCTCTTGTCGAACACAAGCTTAGCTAAACAAGCCATCTTGCTTCGTTCTGGATTTACTTCTAGATTGCCCAGACAGTGAAGAATAAGGGTTTTAGATGCAGAGTGATTTGATTGCAAATGAAATCAGCTCTGATGGTGGGTTATTAGGTTGATCTCTTAGTTGGGCGGCTTTAGGAAGTGGGTTGTCGGAAGCTTTGATAGGTCGAGGAGGCGTTCAAGGGAGAATGCTTTCACATAGAAAGCAGATCGGAATCTGATTTTCCTTGACAGCCAGGGCCTTGCAACTGTGGTGATTGTTGCCAGCAAGATCTGGAATAGAAATGGCAGCTTGGATATGGAAGAACGAGCGGGCAAGGACGCTTCTGCTCATAAACCTGGCCGGTATTATGGAAAAAGCAGATGAATCCCTGCTGCCTGGTGTGTACAGAGAGATAGGACTGGAAATGCATGCGTCACCCACAAGCTTGGGTTCCCTCACACTGCTCCGATCTTTGATACAAACCTTGTGCTTTCCATTAGCTGCCTACCTGGCTGTACATCACGATCGTGCAACTGTTATAGCTCTTGGGGCACTTTTGTGGGCAGTTCCAACGTTCTGTGTTGGCATCTCATCCACATTTTTTCAGGTGACTGCTCCAATCTACTGCTTTTGCCTGGATATAGTAAGGTCTTTGTCATCTTACATCTTGTTTGCTTGCATTTATCGCTATTCCGCAAAAGGGTTCTCTTAATTTTTCAGATCAGCTATGCCTTCATTAAACCAAATAGATAATCCAGACCTCAGAAGAGAATTTCTTAGCTTCTAGTTTAGGGATCCAAATGTGTTGAAAACCAGATTCTGCAAATTTGTAGAGATCATTGCTGGGGGTGTGGGGTGTGTTGTCCTCATGTACAATTTTGCAATTCCAGGATATGCAAACATTAGGCTAGATGCACTATCACATCATGAAACTGCTCAAGGTCAGGATGCGTGGGAGCCCCCAGCTGCGGTTGAAGATCTAGGACAACCTGTTTCCCATATCTACAAAATTTTATTGTAGAAGTTAAAGATCTAGGAGATAGGAGAGAAGTGTAATGAAATAGTTGTAGTACAAAGCAGTATTCGGAAAGCGATAGCAATGAGCAAGCATCAGTTGTTTGTACAAAACTAACCCTTGAGAAGTTTAGAAGTACATTCTAGCTAAAGAATGATAACACAGAGATGGCATAATACAGGTAGAGAGTATGTAATACCAAGGTGGAGTGAATCTTGGCCAGAGTGAGACATTTGATAAATCAGCTGATAATATCAAAGACCAGTAGTGGAATTGGCCTTGATGACCAGTTCCCCCCAGAAACCCCTTTGAACCAGGGTGTTATTTTTCTTGTAACATTCAGCGAGGAGCCGGTTAGGGACATACAACCGTCATGGTGAGGACATGATTACCATTCATTGCACAATATTAAGGCACGTGCATGAAGCCTGTTGTCTTAGTGCAGATAATAAAGTTCATGGAATTAATGTCTTCCCCACCTATGGAAACTGGCGCGGTGACTATAGAGCATCTCAGAAAGAGAATGAACAATCAATTTGTTCTAGCATGAAAAAAGTGTTGGTCAAATTCTGTATTTGGAAATTAGGAATGTTGTGGACCAAGAGACGTAGTTGTTATGCAGTAAGACAAACCACACTGAACTTTCTGGGTTTGGACTCTTCATTGTTTGGGAGCTATTTCCTTCAAATAAAATTATCTACAAAACTCTACATTCCTGGATTGAATAAAATTTTGTATAAAAGTCTGCATTCTAGACATTTTGTTTATGTTGTCTAGGCCCTTACTGCCTTCAATGAGAATCTGCAGGTCGTTTTTTTGCCAGAATTTCTACAATAACGCTCTTTATTATTTGCCTGTAGTTCAGATGAAATCTAGTTGGAGCCCTAAACATATATTTTTCCAACATTCGTCATTCAGCTAAATTTGTAGTGGATGCATAAAGAGCTAATTGGTTTCAAAATTCAGCTCGCTGTTGCAAGGGCTTTGACTGGTGCAGGGCTTGCAGTTGTCATACCGGCAATGAAATCTTTGATAGCAGATGCGACGGACGATTCAAGTCGTGGTGTAGCATTTGGATGGCTCCAGCTAACAGGAAGCATGGGGTCCGCTTTGGGAAGTATTATCTCAGTTTTGCTTGCTGGAACTACATTTCTGGGGATTCCAGGGTGGAGACTCTCATTCCTTATTGTCGCATTCTTCAGTGCAGTGGTGGCATATATGGTACATAAATTTGCAATTGATCCGCGTCCTGTTCGGTAAGCTTGTTGACAAATGTACAGCTGCTCCCACTCGATTTCAGAATAATGCTGTTGTACCTACACTTTCTGCTCGTATAGATGTAGCTGAGCCAAATACTAATAAGAACTTGATTCTTCTTACCTAAACAGCCACTTTGTATATAATGGCTACGCCAGGAGTAGCGGTAACAACTGTACATTGGCCTCATTCTGAAACAGTCTTTGCAGTAGTTGAAGAACAAATAAGCTTACTTTACATTAGATTGACTATTCAAGAGAAAAACACAGTGCCCAAGAACTACAGGCTAGCTTACATTCCTGATGTAACATTCATTTGGGCATTCTTCCTTGAAGAATTAATAGATACGATGTATCTCATGGAAATTTCTTTTTAGTGGTGTTCCAATATAATCTATATGTGCTCTACATGTGAATGGCTATTGTCCATAATAGCACAACTATGATTACAGGAAGAACCCTGAACAAATCTGTGTTGTCTGAAGGCATCATAAGCACAACAAGACTCCCGGGAGCTATTTGGCAGATGTGAAGGATCTGACAATAGAGGCAAAGAAGGTAATGAAAATTAAAACCTTCCAGGTGATTGTGGCACAAGGAGTTCTGGGTTCTTTTCCTTGGGCCTCGTTAGCTTTCGCAGCAATGTGGCTAGAGCTTATTGGATTCAGTCACAATGAGACTGCTTCCCTAATTGGCACCTTCACTGTATCTGTGTCTCTTGGAGGGCTATTTGGCGGAAGGTTAGGTGACATTCTATCAATCCGTCTTCCAAATACAGGACGAATATTGCTAGCACAAATCAGCTCTGGTTTAGGGCCACCATTGGCAGCTATTCTTCTGCTGGCATTACCATACAATCCTTCTACAGCCCCAGTCCATGGATTTTTCATGTTTATTTGGGGATTTTTTACCAGCTGGAATTCTTGTGCGACCAACAGGTACCGTCAGCATCTGCTCAGTAATTCTACATTCAAAGTTAATCAATTGCCTTGGAACATTTAATCTCCTGTACCAATTAGAGCATGCAGTACATCAGATAGAACAGGATTAAGTTCTTCTCTTCAAGTATTGGCATAGACATTCTATATTGTTACTGAATATTTTTGTCTTCTCTATTTTGTTGTGGATTTAATAACATGCTGTTTTACAGTCCCATTTTTGCAGAGATCGTGCCAGAAAAGTCACGCACACTGACTTATGCCCTAGATAGGTCCTTCGAATCCATATTGGCATCATTTGCACCACCTATAGTGGGCTTACTAGCTGAGAGAATGTATGGCTATGTCGCAACACCTGAAACGAGCATGGAGGATACAGCCGTCAAAACTAACCAGCAAAATGCCATTGCCTTAGGAAAGGCTGTATACACTGCTTATGCAATTCCTCTTACAATTTGTTGCATGATTTATACCCTCCTTTACTACACATATCCAAAGGATCGTGATAAAGCCCAGGCTGATGCTCTGATAGATTCTCAATCTTTCCGACGTTTAGGATTAGGCAGTAAAAAGCTTAGCGATCTTTATCTCTATACAGAAGCAAAGGATAAGGGCAAAATCAGCAGTCCCAAAGCAGATTACAGTGAGACCGAAATTATGCTCCCCAAGGAGGGATCTGAGATAGAGTTGGGGCATCTCAATTGAAAAGCTTAAGAAAGAATGCTGCTATCATGTAGTAATATCCTCATGAAAGACAATGTTTTTCAGATCTGGTGCTAGGTTGTCAGGCATATTGATGAACATTCTGGCAGAGTGCACCATCAACTATTTTGATCAGACAACTTGCATTAAGGCTTGGAAAGCTGATATAGCTCTAAATGTATTCTTACCTCATCTTCATGATTCTCAATTAAAGGAAAACTTTCAAATTAAGCATCATGACTTTAGTGTTGCAGTTCTGAAAAATAGTTGACACTTTTAAGTATGTGGCTTTACAAATCTTGTGATCTCACCTATTAAAACAAAAAGCTTTGGCAAAAATCGATAGAATGTTGTGCACACTAGAAAACTTCACACCATTGTTTCAATGTATGAGGGGGCTAACAATGGATAAGAGATCAGATGGAAGGCAAGCCTGGTGCAGCAATAGCCAAATTTGAAAATGAAAGATCACAAAAACAGAAATATGTATCTAACAGAAATTAGGAGCTACATATGTTAGCTAATGCACATGCAATTTGAATGTAACATATGAAAGTCTTTTCTAATGCATGACTATGCCTATCAATATTGAACAAAACATAATGACAAGATTCACGTTCAATCTTTTAGCAACTAACCTTGAAATCATGAGAGCTAAAGTGATTACGTAGCCAAACAAATGAAGAATTGAATCATCAGACAAAAGCAATATGAGATTACAGAGATTCTGACATAATACTGAACACAATAAAGGATAGATTAGTTCAGCAAAATGATGAGCACAAGACAATTGCGGATAGAAACTGCATACTCTAAGTTATCTTTGAAACCTATGTCTGATCTACACTTCCGTTGATAAGCAGTAAGCGCTAATAGCAAAACTTTAAAAGAACTCTAAAGAAATGAGCTAGAATGGTCAAGAGTGTTCAAGTTTGAAAGCTTGAGAGAGATGCTAAATTCTACTTCAATGCATTGCATGAATCAATCAAATACTAGACGTATGATTAACTATTTATACTAAGCAAAAACGGGCATCCAGTAGGACAACTGATTAGGTCGTAGATCATAATGGCCAGTTGCCATAGTGGGCTAGCATGACTAGTTAGTACTTCCTTGAAGTTTACTTGTGGAATCCACCTGTGAGTGATTTTTGTGTACTTCTGCAGACTATGTAGAAACATGCATAAAACTGCAGAGCTGGGTAATGTAGTGGATGAAGATTAAAAATGATTAATCGATCATCAGGAGAATAATCCAACACTCCTCCTTAATCTGAATTTACGAATGCTTTGACCTTCAAACTTAGTTCTGCACAACATTATTTCTTGTGTGCATCTAAGCTTAATGCCTTAGTGAAAATATCTGCTGTCATATCTTGTGTTCGACAGTACTGTAAGTCAACCTCTTTGTCAAGAGCTTTGCTTCTGAAGGTATTGTAAGACTAAGATTCTAGCATGATCAATTCAAACTACTGTCAAAAGTCTTGTATGTTCCTAAACTCTCTACAAATCTGTTATCAGTAAGTAGAATTACAGATTTAGGTCATAAGTGTAGGAAATCAAAGTGCCAAGATCCTTCTAACATTCAATCTCCATATACAGCAAGAAGAAGAAGACTCAAGAAGAAGAAGAAGAAGAAGAGGGAGAGGGTTAGGCACCCTCAAGGGGAGAGAAAGTAGTAGCAATGCTTGAAAGGAAATGATTTACAAATGAACAATGAGTACATATAAATAGGCCTTCCAAGAGCCTAGACTCTTCCAACCCCGGCCCCAAACCCTAAGTTCTAAAACCTTCCAAATCCACTACTAATTATAGGGAACCCCCAAAAGTCAAGATAGGCTCCCTTAATATAATTAGACTTTACTTGGACCCACGAGTTACTACTGGACCAAAATTGGGTCCAACTTAACTAAAATTGACTTAACATGGTCTAAATAATAAACCTAACCCATGGTTACACAAGTCTCAACCTATTGGGTCAAAGTAACTTATGGGAAACTAACATTATCATTTATTATTTCTAACACCCTCCTTAAATGATAATGTAAAAACATAACATGACATGAAGTATGAAAAATTGCAACAACTTTGCAAAGTGTTGCATGCTACCCAAAACTCCATGTAGCTGAAAAAGAAAAGATGTAGCTTGTTGTCCAAGCTTAATGCCACCAAAAAAAAAAATTCAGCTTGAAGTAGTCGAAGTAGCTGAAATCTCAGCCCCAATCATGCCTGATGTAGAAGAGATATAGAATATGAAGTGCGGTAGCATCAAGTCGAAGAGTGAAGACAAACATGCTCAATCCAAAGTTAGTAACCAAAAAACCAGCCACAAGCCAAAATATGGATTTGCAATCCATCAATGGTTCCCACATGATTCCATAAGTTTTCTTACCACAAGAAACATAAACAAGAGTATGATACTCTTTTACCATCACATCCTCCCAAATCTTACTATCAATGATCTGCTCACAATACTAGGTAAGACAACACTGTCATCATAAGAAGTAAGCATCAAAACAGGAAAATCAGCATAAGGTACTAATTTTGGTGAGGCATGTGTGTTTCTTCCACATTAGGGGAGTTTTGATCTCCAAAAAGACCCTTTAAGAATTTGTGCAAGATATAGTTTATATTATTAAAATATTATAACACTAATAGCTTTGACTTGCCATAATTTTTTAATCGTAGCTCAAAAGTATGTCATGTAACATATCATTGAAAAGCCCTTGTTGAGCGCTTTCCAATGCACCAAACTCCGCTAAATTCGGACTTACTACTAGAAAGTTATGTCAGTTTTAGTGTGAAATCAAAATGTGGACTCAAAACGTTACGTTACGTAGATTTCAAATTTGAGTGCTTTGATTGGTCCATGTGTAAGGAAAAATTGAGAAAAAATATAAAAAGAATCTTTACAAAGGGTCTTTTTTGGATTTAGAACTCCTCTAATGAGGTAAAAAGATGTTTTGTTATCCCACAAAGACTCAGACAGCCAACAAGAGACTGTAGCAGATCATTCAACAACCACAAAATCACCAATACTTTGTTGTCCAAATTGCTCCAAATGTGGACCTTACTGTCCAAAAACCTTCCACGAGCCGTTCCCGATGCATAATAGGGTGTTCAAAATGTAACATAGGCTGAAAATGATCAATAAACCATGGCTGAATATGCTGTTCAACATCTTCAAGAAAAAAAATCAACAGCTTGCCACTTTGAACACCCGAAAAATCTAGCAACATGCCACTTTGAACCAATGTACTAATTGACATGATTTTTTCCCCTCCTCCATTAGTACAAAATGGCTTCAAAAGCTTGATTTCAGCCTTTTCCAAAATATTAACTTGAGAAGCTTGCTCATAATGTTCTTCATTAATGCATCCATCATTTGCAACAAATGACTCAAGAGAAGAAGAATGCTCTACCATACCAGCATTCCGATGCAAACTTGTACTTGTAGAAAGACAATGATCAAACTTTGCATGCCTTTGCTCTTCTACCTTCAAAGAGGATGAAGTAGAGAGGAGAAAGCATGATGATGATTCTTTTATTCGGTATATTTTTAAAAGTGTTTCCCAAACACTTTTAGAGTTCTTGCAAAATCTCAAATGATATAAGATAGATCTTGTTACCAATAAAATCTTGATCATCACGTCGATGCCAAACTTCAGCTTGCAACTCCATGAAAAATAGTTGATGTCATCCAACATATCTTCGTCCGAACAAGTACGAATTGCTCCCAAATCTCTTTCCATAAGCACTAGCCAAGAAGTTAAATTTTTTCAAACCCTAAATGTGCCCTAAACTACACAAAAAATAGCAAGTATCAAATCTGAAAAATCAATACCAGAATGTGTCAAAACCACACATTAGATGGATGTAGGAACCTGCCCTCCTATAAGCCTTGTGTGCTGAAAATTTTAGCCTGAAATTGCATTACAAACTCAAGAAAACCAGCAAGCAAAGAATTAGGTTAGCCTTGGAATGTGATCATCACAAAAAAATTAGTGCCTTCTTCCACACCTGGAAACAAGCAAAAAGAAGCGGATCTTCACTTTGTAAAATCAGCAAGGGTGTTGATTTTTCAACCAAATTAGAAGATAAAAATTGCTTGTAGATGGGCACCCTCCTGCAAAGGAGCAATGTGAAAAATAGGGCAGTAGCGGACCAACAAAAGTAGGATAAACCTACACGGATGTGGGCGACCTAAAAGCAGCCCCGAAGAAGATAATTAATGGCACCTTCCTACAACTTAAAAAGTCAGCAAACAACCAACTGATTTTTGGGTGCCCAAAATCCTATTATCTTCTTTGATGTGTGGCGCCCTCCTGCAAAACGGAAAAGAGTCAAAATTGAATGGATCTTCACTCCAAAAGTTCAGCAAAGATGCTGAATTTTTGTAATCCCTAAGTAAAGACGATCTCTTTTGGTAGGGCGTCCCAAATCAAGCATAAAAGATCCATGGCTCTGATACATGTAGGAAATCAAAGTGCCAAGATCCTTCTAACATTCAATCTCCATATACAACAAGAAGAAGAAGAAGAAGAGGGAGAGGGTTAGGCGCCCTCAAGGAGAGAGAAAGTAGTAGCAATGCTTGAAAGATAATGAATTACAAATGAACAATGAATAGGCCTTCCAAGGGCCTAGACTCTTCCAAGCCCTAAGTTCTAGAATCTTCCAAACCCACTACTAATTATAGGGCACCCCGACAAGTCAAGATAGGGTCCCTTAACATAATTAGACTTTACTTGGAACCACGAGTTACTACTAGACCAAAATTGGGTCCAACTTAACTAAAACTGACTTAACATGGTCTAAATAATAAATATAACCCATGGTTACACAAGTCTTGACCTTTTGGGTCAAAGTAACCTATGGGAAACTAAAATTATCATTTATTATTTATAACAATAAGGTGGAGTTTGAGTCTGATCAATGCAGAATTATCGATAGGAGTAATAAGATCCTTGCACTTGGCAAGAGACATGAATACTTATATAAATTGGCACATTGTTATTCTGATTCTAGTCAAGCTTTGAAAACCTCTGTTCTTGTCAATAAAGCATTATTATGGCATCATCGCTTAGGAGACTTGAACTATGCATATGTTTCGAACATGTCCAGAATCCCTAGCACTTGATCTTGACCATCTTTCTGGCAATGTCGCCTCCCTATCTGCCATCGCTGCATCCTTGGTAAGCAGACTAAGATTCCTTTTTGATTGAGTCATAGGCATGCAACAAAATGTCTGTTAGATGTTGTTCATACAGATATATGTGGACCTATGCAAACTCCTTCATTGTTAGATGCAAAGTAGTTCATTATCTTTATTGACGAATTCTCCAGAAGAACAGCTATTTATTTCATTAAACAGAAATCAGAAACTTTCATCAAGTTCAGAAAATTCAAAGAGCATGCATAAAATCAAACTAGCAAACGAATCAAAGCACTGAGGTCTGACAATGGGCGAGAATACATCTCCACCGAATTCAAGGAGTACTACCTTAACAATGACATTGAGCAACAATATATTATCTCCTATTCGACTCAATCAAATGGTCTTGCTGAGAGAAAGAACAGAATCTTAGTCGAATCGGCAGGGTGCATATTATCACATGCGACACTTCCAAAGTCCTTCTGGGCTGAAGTTGTTTCAACAACAACCTATATTTAGAGCAAATGTCCTACTAAAGGTCTCTCAAATAAAACACCATTCGAAGTTTGGACAGGTACCAAACCTTCTTTATCAAACTTACTAGTTTTTGGATATACTGCTTATGCATGGATTCTTCATGATCTCAAGAAGAAGCTCGACTTCCAGAGTATCAAATGTATTTTCATCAGCTACACTACTTCAGATCAAGCCTACAAGTTGTTCGATTTCATCGAGTTGAAGTTATTCACTAGCTGGGATGTCATCTTCACCGAAGATCAATTTATCGACCTCAAGGGAAAATGCAAACCCCATGTAGCCGACTTGTTTAAGGAAATGACTTTGGCAAAGTGTGGGACTATTCCAATATTCAGGAAATGAGATTTTGCGACACTGTCGCATTTCTCACAAAACTCACATTTTTCGCTTTCTCCCTGATGACAGTCACATTCATTTCTACAAAGTGACAATCACATTCATTTATGCAGACAGACTGGTTTACGACCAATGTCACCACTTATTAGCAAGCAACTTCTGAGAAGAACTAGATGAATGCCAACAGACTCCAGCCAACTGGCAGTCTCATTTGACAACCTAATTGCCTAGTATAAATAGCTGTTCATATTTCTACATTTTACAATGTGTTGATCGAGAGATCAGGAAGTATTGAGTAACTAGCTCTCTCTCTCAAGCCTACGAGCTTGAACACCCTTGAGCATTCTAGCTCAAATCTTTAGAGTTGATTAGAGATTGCTATTGCGCTTACTACTTATCAGTAGTTGCACTTTATTTAGACTTATATTTTTAGCCGCTCAGAGATAGCTTAGAGTACGCGGCTTTGATCCGACACTTGTTGTACTCATTTACATCTGTTTCGCTTTCATACTGAATCAATACTATCTTCTTATTGCATTTAGTTTTGTCTCAGAATGTATGCATTTTTGTAATTCTTCGCGACTGATTATTTGTCAATGCTTTAAATGTTTGGCTACATAATCACTATAGTACTAATGATTTCAAAGTTAGTTACTATAAGATCGAACGTGATTGCTATCACTATTGTTTTGTTCAAAATTGATAGGTGTAGTCATGCGTGAAGAAAGAGAAAGATAGTTTATTTCACTACGCACGATAAGTTTTCTTTCTTGCCGTTTGAATTTTTTTTTATTCGAATCTTATTCGACCTATCTTTTACACACCTCTTTCCAACCGATAGAGCTATCGAAGTTTTGCTTGCGACTGTTCTGTGAAGAATTGAAAAAGATTATCTATGTTAGATATAAGGGTCTTATGTTTTTTACATCAAGCATCTAGGTGTAGGATGTTGATAGGAACAAATTTGGCATAGATGACAAATTATGCATTTCCACTTGTAATGCCACTATTGAGCCAAAATAGAGTAAGAGGCTAAACTCGTGCCAATTAGAGTGTAGACAAGTGTAAAGCTTTTGTTTGATGAATTCCAAGAGGTCCAATAGGATTTAGAGGTGGAACTATGTGAGGTCCAATAGGAAATTGAGGTGTGCTTGAATATAGTCCAATAGAATTAAGAGGCGCATGGATCAATGGTCCAATAGGATTAAGAAGTGACAAAGTATGGTCCAATTATAGTTAAGCATAGTGGTAGCTCGTGGATCTACTAGTTGCGAAGAATTGAAAAAGATTATCTATGTTAGATATAGGGGTCTTATGTTTTTTACATAAAGCATCTAGGTGTAGGATGTTGATAGGAATAAATTTGGCATAGATGGCAAATTATGCATTTCCACTTGTAATGCCACTATTGAGCCAAAATAGAGTAAGAGGCTAAACACGTGCCAATTAGAGTGTAGACAAGTGTAAAGCCTTTGTTTGATGAATTCCAAGAGGTCCAATAGGATTTAGAGGTGGAACCTTGTGAGGTCCAATAGGAAATTGAGGTGTGCTTGAATATAGTCCAATAGAATTAAGAGGTGCATGGATCAATGATCCAATAGGATCAAGAGGTGACAAAATATGGTCCAATTATAGTTAAGCATAGTGGTAGCTCATGGATCTACTAGTATCATTGTACTCCTCATTTTGAATCTAATTGATTTGGTGATTTCATGGATTTTGTGAGTTATTGGATTTCTAGCTTTCTCTCTCTACCCGAGAGCTTATGATGCTCTTTCTCTCTCTACCCGAGGAGAGCAGCTTGTTTTTACTTAGATTATTTTTTGAATACTTTCCACATGTGTGAGTGAGAGTTGGAAGTGATTGAATGCATGTAATAGTGTGTTTTAGCCATAGGATCTAAGATTGATCTTGAATCTCAATCTAGTCTTGATCTTGGTGCATCTACACACCTTAGGAGATCACAAGTACATGTAGTGGACAGTCCACACGTGTGAAATTCAACATGGTATCAGAACCTACCTGAGGTTACCATGCATTTTGATCCATCTAAGTGAAATTTTTTTCATCAATCTTGAGCTAGAAGTTGTCAAGGCCCATTTTCCTAGCTATCTTGTTCAATTTTGGATCAAAAGAGATCAAAAGGACATTGATTGGGTCTGACCTGGTACTGTACGGAATCAGGTGCTCAGACATGTGTGAGGAACATCCAATTTCAATTTGGAAGTTCTCTCTCATGTTTGATCCATTTATCTTGGTTGATAGCTTGTTTTGAAGCTATTATTGTGTAGTTTTTGATGCAATCAGTTTCATTCCATTTGGTTGAGCCAATCAAAAGTTATAAGCTTTTGAAAGATTATCTATGTTAGATATAGGGGTCTTATGTTTTTTACATAAAGCATCTAGGTGTAGGATGTTGATAGGAATAAATTTGGCATAGATGGCAAATTATGCATTTCCACTTGTAATGCCACTATTGAGCCAAAATAGAGTAAGAGGCTAAACTCATGCCAATTAGAGTGTAGACAAGTGTAAAGCTTTTGTTTTATGAATTCCAAGAGGTCCAATAGGATTTAGAGGGGAACCTTGTGAGGTCCAATAGGAAATTGAGGTGTGCTTGAATATAGTCCAATAGAATTAAGAGGTGCATGGATCAATGATCCAATAGGATCAAGAGGTGACAAAATATGGTCCAATCATAGTTAAGCATAGTGGTAGCTCGTGGATCTACTAGTATCATTGTACTCCTCATTTTGAATCTAATTGATTTGGTGATTTCATGGATTTTGTGAGTTATTGGATTTCTAGCTTTCTCTCTCTACCCGAGAGCTCATGATGCTCTTTCTCTCTCTACCTGAGGAGAGCAGCTTGTTTTTACTTAGATTATTTTTTGAATACTTCCCACATGTGTGAGTGAGAGTTGAAAGTGATTGAATGCATGTAGTAGTGTGTTTTTGCCATAGGATCTAAGATTGATCTTGAATCTCAATCTAGTCTTGATCTTGGTGCATCTACACACCTTAGGAGATCACAAGTACATGTAGTGGACAGTCCACACGTGCGAAATTCAACACTAGTATCATTGTACTCCTCATTTTCAAGCTAATTGATTTGGTGATTATATGGATTTTGAGTGTTATTGAATTTCTAGCTTTCTCTCTCTACCCAAAAGCTCATAATGCTTTTTCTCTCTCTACTTGAGTTGTTTTTACTTAGATTATTTTTTGAATACTTCCCACACGTGTGAGTGAGAGTTGGAAGTGATTGAATGCATGTAGTAGTGTGACAAGCTTTCTCTCACTCATAATGATGGCAAAGCTCTCTTTGCCAAAAATAAGCACAAAGGGAGGAGCAAGTGTTGAAAATTGTCACTTCTCACTTGACATTGGTTCATGTAAATATTGATCAAACATTAGAATATGTTGATGGTCTGATTTCACACGTGTGGAGCATGTTCCCATGTGTGAAAGGATGTACTTTTCATGTTTGTATATATCCAAATTGATTTTGTATCATTCTAGTTAGTGTGAACATGAAATGACTAGTTTTTAGTCAAGTTGACTAGTCACCTACAAATTAGCTTTTCCTTGCATGTGCATGAGTAAATGCTCCCACATGGCAAGTGGATGTTCACACGTGTGTATAGAGTACTAGAAGATAAGAGTTGACCATTTTCCTTAGATCCTATTTTGTAGGGAATATTCCTATATTCTAGGAGACTAGCTTTTTGGATTTTAGTCATATTCTAGAAGGTCAACTATTGGATAAGGATCAAGGATGGATCAAATGGATAGATCTGAGTGATGTGGCACTCTTCACACGTGTGAAGGCCTGCTGGACTGTACCAGACTCATGGATGTACTTGATCCATAAAAGGATCATCATTTTGCTAAAAAGATTGATGAGACTTTTGCACTCTACACTTTTGTGAGGTTTCTAGTCATTTGTCTTGTGATTTTTATGCATGATTGCTATCTAGTATCATTGTACTTGTTGTAACAGGTGCAGGCCGTACAGTGGACAGTACTCCACACGTGTTGTAAGGCCGCTCTCACTAAAAAATGATGTGTTGATCCATTGCTCTTGCTTAGATCCAAGTGTAGTGAATCTAGATCAAGATCTAATGTGTAGAACTTGATTCATTGATTAAGCAACCAATAACTCTCTATGATTGTAAAGTACAATCATTATTGTCCTAAAAACTGTAAAATTTATCAGCAAAAACCAACATCAACAATCCTCAAGCAAGGACAAAGTCAAACCCAAAGACAAAGATGAGGAGAAAAATGATTCCTCTAATGCTTCATCATCCAAGCTCAAGAAGAAGAAGATCAGGTGCTTTTATTGTGGAAAGAAAGGTCATTATGCCACCAATTGCTTCAAGAAGAAGAATCAACTCAAGCAAGCCAACATTACAAATGAGAAGGAAGACACTATTGCAAGTGATAAAGAGGGATCTCTTATGGTCTCTAGTTTCTCATGTACTCCTTTCAAGAAGGACGGCCTATGGTTTATTGATAGTGGAGCCTCTTCACATATGTGTAGCTCCAAGGACTCTTTCTCTTCTATTGCACCTTATGATGGAGTCAAGAAATCAATATACACTGCAAATGATTTTGAGTGTCCTATTGAAGGCATAGGGAACATTCCCTTGAAGCTTGCATCCTCTAAAGTTCTTTCTCTCTCTAAAGTTCTTTATGTACCTAAGCTTACCAAGAATCTTATTAGTGTTGGCCAATTGCTTGATAATGGCCTTGATGTAAAATTCAATGTTGATACTTGCACTATCAAGAAGAATGATGAGATACTTGCATTAGGATCTAGATTTGGTGGCATCCATAAACTAGATCCAAATGAGCATGTGAATGCTTGTAATGTTGCTCTTGTGAACAAGCTCTCTATGGAGGAATTATGGCATAGGAGATTCGGACATCCTGTTAAAATTGAAAAACAATCCATATTGATTTCTTGGCTTGCTACAAATGTTGTACCATGCAAGTATGTAGCTCATTAATGCAAAATGCCAAGTTTGGCCTACATAGAACTCGAGCTACCTGGTTATGTATTATCTAGTTTGATAAATGCAACTCGCATATAGTTTGTAGACATAGAATTAGCATGATTATGCTTGTAGAAACTCGTGGCAACTCACATGCATTAATTGTAAGTGATCCATAGTGACATGCAAGGCATGCACAAAGTTTAATGGACACATGCATGATGAATTGGACATTTCTAGTTAGAACTAATACACTTGTAAAAAGTTGGTAGAATTTCATGCATGACAAGTGACAAATGTCAGACTCTAGATGTCATTTTGGAATGGATAGATATGGTTCTACCTCGAGCTACCTCAATCTCCATAAATATGTATAGCTCTCCACACAATCAATGATGAAGAACCAAAGTTTTGTAGCTATCTCATGTCATTTTGGATCTAAACAAATATTGCTTGTTATCTCTGTAGCTCTCTCTCTCTCTCTCTCTCTCTCACTCGTGTTGAGGCTAATGCTCATACATTGAAATCTTGTATTTTTTCATTCTTTGATCATTGCTATTATATTCTGTTGATTAGCATGCTAGATTGTGGATTAGCCATTTCTTCTGAACTAGATTTTGTTAATCAATCTAGAATCAGGTTATAGTGCCAATCACAAAGCTCAATTAAGATCAGTCACTCTTGTGGACATTCCCCACACGTGTGAATTCTGGAAATTTTGTCATGGTATCAGACTTGTAGATTTCCAATCTGCTCTATCACTTGCAAAATCCAAGTCAGAATAACCAATAATAGAAAGATCTTCACTTTTATATAATAAACCAAAATCAAAAGTTGACGATATATATCTAAGCACTCTCTTGGACTTTTTCCAGTGATAAATTGAAGGATTTCACATAGCCTGGCTCAAATTATGAACACTAAAGCTTATGTCAGGTCTAGTTATTGTGAGCCAAATTAAGGAGCCTATAAGACCTTTAAAAAGTGTGATATCCTCGAAGGATCTTTCATCACCTTTGTTAGAGTCCTTTACATTTTGTTCCATAGGTGTTTCTATACTCTTACAATTCAACATATTGAACTTTTTTAGCATTGAAAGAGCATACTTAGATTGATATATGAAAGCTTTAACTTTAAGAAAGTCAATCTCTAGTCCTAGAATATAGTGAATTTTTCCAAGATCTTGCATCTTGAACTCTTTTCCAAGTGCAATCTTGATTTCCTCAACTAACTTGATACAACTTCCTATCAGAATGATATCATCAACATAAATAAGAAGGATGACAATATCTTTATCAAAAAACTTGACATATAAGGAAGGATCATAGTTACTAAGATTAAATCCTAGTGACTCAAGAAAGGTGTTAAGTCGAGAATACCATGACCTTGGGGCTTGCTTTAATCCATATAAACTTTTGAAGAGCAAACAAACTTTTCCCTCATCATGGATGAACCCAATAGGTTGATCCATATAGATCTCTTCTTCTAGATAGCCATTTAGAAATGCATTAGAAACATCTAGTTGAAGAATTTGCCAATTGAAAAAACAAGCAAGAGAAATTATGATTCTAATTGACACCATCTTTGCAATTGGGGCAAAGGTCTCCTCATAATCAAGTCCATATACTTGAGAAAAGACTTTAGCACAAAGCCTAGCCTTGTACTTGTTGATTGTGCCATCTTGATTATACTTGACTCGAAAAACCCATTTGCAACCAATGGTATGCTTGTTGGATGGAAGATCCACAAGCTCCCATGTATTATTGGCCATCAAAGCATCATATTCTTCCTTCATGACAAGGTACCATTCTTTTGAGTTGATAGCATCATATACATCCTTTGGCTCCTCATGAGAAATAAAATAGGCACAATTAGTGGAGTTGATTTCCACTTGCTTTCCTCTATCTTCATAGGTAAGCCTTCTAGGCTCGGATCTTTCTCTTTGAGATCTCCTTGGTGAAAAAATTCGAGGTGACTCCTTCTCATATCTCGGCCCCATCTCTCCATGATGATCTTCAAGGGTGATGATTGGAGTATCTTTATGAGAATCTTTGAACTCGGCCTTCTCAAGAATGTATTTTTGATTCATGGAATATCACATCTCTACTCTCAATTGTAGTTGAGGTAGAGGGAACATAGATCCTGTAAGCTTTCTTGTTGGATGCATATCCAACCATGATCCATTTAACAGAAATAGGATCATCTCTTTTCCTTGTTTACAAGGGCATATTCACAAAGCAAGTACAACCAAAAACTCTAAGATGAGCTACCTTAGGTTTTTTCTGAAACAAGACTTCAAAAGGTGTTTTTCCAGCAAGACCATTGTGAGGTAATCTATTGCACAAATAGTTTGCACAATTTATAGCTTCACCCCAATATTCAATAGGCAAAGAAGCTGCTACTCGAATTGCTTTAGCACATTCACATAAAGATATGTTTTTCCTCTCAGCTACTCCATTTTAGGATGGAGAACATGCACAAGAAAATTCTATCTTCATTCCTTCACCTTCACAATAATTATGAAACTTGTTGGAGATATATTCACCTCCTCCATTGCATCTTAAAGCTTTAACTTTGCAAGAAAACTGTTTTTCTACATAAGCTTTGAAGATAAGAAAGTGATAAAAAACCATAGCCTTTGAAGAAAGTAGATACAACCAAGTGTATCTAGTAGAACTCATGGATGTACTTGATCCATAAAAGGATCATCATTTTGCTAAAAAGATTGATGAGACTTTTGCACTCTACACTTTTGTGAGGTTTCTAGTCATTTGTCTTGTGATTTTTATGTATGATTGCTATCTAGTATCATTGTACTTGTTGTTTCAGGTGCAGGCCGTACAGTGGACAGTACTCCACATGTGTTGTGAGGCCGCTCTCACTAAAAAATGATGTGTTGATCCATTGCTCTTGCTTAAATCCAAGTGTAGTGAATCTAGATCAAGATCTAATGTGTAGAACTTGATAGATTTATTGATTAAGCAACCAATAACTCTCTATGATTGTAAAGTACAATCATTATTGTCCTAAAAACTGTAATATTTATCAGCAAGAACCAACATCAACAATCCTCAAGCAAGGACAAAGTCAAATCCAAAGACAAAGATGAGGAGAAAAATGATTTCTCTAATGCTTCATCATCCAAGCTCAAGAAGAAGAAGATCAAGTGCTTTAATTGTGGCAAGAAAGGTCATTATGCCACCAATTGCTTCAAGAAGAAGAATCAACTCAAGCAAGCCAACATTACCAATGAGAAGGAAGACACTATTGCAAGTGATAAAGAGGGATCTCTTATGGTCTCTAGTTTCTCATCTACTCCTTTCAAGAAGGACGGCCTCTTCACATATGTGTAGCTCCAAGGACTCTTTCTCTTCTATTGCACCTTATGATGGAGTCAAGAAATCAATATACACTGCAAATGATTTTGAATGTCCTATTGAAGGCATAGGGAACATTCCCTTGAAGCTTGCATCCTCTAAAGTTCTTTCTCTCTCTAAAGTTCTTTATGTACCTAAGCTTACCAAGAATCTCAAAATGAGTATGTGAATGCTTGTAATGTTGCTCTTGTGAACAAGCTCTCTATGGAGGAATTATGGCATAGGAGGTTGGGACATCCCAACTACAAATCCATGCTCTCTATGATCAAAGAAGCCAAAGCTATTGGCTTGCCAAAGTCATTCTCCAAGAAGATCAAGCCTTGTGAGGCTTGTGCTATTGCTAAATCTCACAAAAAGCCATTTACAAGATATTCTATCAAAAGCAAGCATCCTTTGGAGTTAATCCACTCGGATGTGCATTTCTCATCAACTATAAGCAAGGGAGGAGCCACTTGTTTTGTTACTTTCATTGATTATTTCACAAGATTCACTTGGATATATCTTCTTGCTTCTAAATCTATGGTGTTTGATCATTTCCTTATTTTCAAAGCTTATGTAGAGAAGCAATTCTCATTCAAGATTAAAGTTCTTAGAAGTGATAGAGGTGGTGAACATATCTCCAATAAATTTCAAGATCTTTGTGAGCTTGAAGGCATTAAAAGAGAGTTTTCTTGTGCCTACCCTCCATCTCAAAATGGAGTGGCCGAGAGAAAGAATAGATCTCTATGTGAATGTGCAAAATCTATGAGAATTGAGGCATCTTTGCCCAAAGATTTTTGGGGAGAAGCCATTAATTGTGCAAATTATCTTTGCAATAGGCTCCCACATATAGCTCTTGGAGGAAAGTCACCATATGAAATCTTATTTTTGAAGAAGCCTAAGGTTGATCACCTTACAGTTTTTGGATGCTTATGCTTTGTCCATATTCCCTTGGAAACAAGGAAGAAGGAAGATCCTAGTGCATGCAATGGGATCTGTCTCTACCCGAGAGCTCATGATGCTTTTTCTCTCTGTACCCGAGAGCTCATGA
Organism: Diphasiastrum complanatum; assembly: GCA_029204225.1. Classification (NCBI taxonomy): domain Eukaryota; kingdom Viridiplantae; phylum Streptophyta; class Lycopodiopsida; order Lycopodiales; family Lycopodiaceae; genus Diphasiastrum; species Diphasiastrum complanatum. Next base: position 29,820,954 of record CM055103.1, on the reverse strand, counting down.
TGTTTTTTCTCTCTCTACTCGAGGAGAGCAGCTTATTTTTACTTAGATTATTTTTTGAATACTTCCCACACGTGTGAGTGAGAGTTGGAAGTGATTGAATGCATGTAGTAGTGTGTTTTTGCCATAGGATCTAAGATTGATCTTGAATCTCAATCTAGTCTTGATCTTGGTGCATCTACACACCTTAGGAGATCACAAGTACATGTGGACAATCCACACGTGTGAATTCAACAAGGTTGAGTTGGTTTATTTCCTTGAATTTATTTGTGGATTTCTTTTCAACTATTAATGTACACAAAACCCCAACGATGTTTGTATGCAAAGATAGTTTATTTTTTGAACTTATGGATGAAGGCTGGGACAAAAGATCAGATGGAGAAATAGAATGCAGAATTAAAATGTCTTTCATGTGCTTCTGTTATCAAATTGAAAAACAAATGTTGAGCTTATGCTTCCATTATCAAAGATGGAAAAAAAATAAAGATAAATGGGTGCCACTCGATCAAGACTTGGAAGCCAGTGGACATTCAAAACGAAAAAAATATTGAAATTATATACAATGATGCCGTCTTGACATGTGTTGAGGTGGAAGAAGATTGAGTCTAAACTACATCCGGTGGGAACTATTGCTCCTACAAGATGATGTACTTTCAGACTTCAGATTCATTTTCAATGGTAAACTCGTAAGTAATTGTAAACACTCGATCTTTTATGAATAGTTTCAATCAAAACTTTCTAATACAAACTCTGTACTAATTCTAACTAACTTTGTATTAGTTTTATGCAGGTACATAAAAGACATGAGCTCGAGATCAAATGTAGAGATATTGGCAAAACAATCCAACTTATGGAAGAACATTGAGATTCACTATCAGCAAATACATGTCAATCATCATGTCTTTTTATCATTATAGAAAAATTGCATTCCAGTATTAGACTATGGACACAACCTGATTGTAAGAATCTATTGTGATATCAATAATAAAAATCCATAAACGGGTTGTTTACATGTAAAATGATTGTAACTTTTTTTTTATGTCTCTCTATTTACAAATAGATCTCTATTCAATCAATTTTTCTATATTTTCTATATCAGTATTAGGAATTGATAAGGCAACAACTCCTTCTATAAACTCGCCCTCCTCTGTTTCGGGAAGGGCCTCAATGCCTTTTAAGGCAAGAGGAATATCTGCTATAAAATTGCCTTCCTCTATATTAGGAAGGAATTTTATTCCTTTTTGATCATATAAAATAAGATCTGCATCCTGAGCAACCTGAAAGGCTGTTAAGGTAGGAGCAGCTTCCTTTTGAGGGCCCTCGATTGCAGGTGCAACGCTTACAGTACTGGGCATAGGTTCTGATCAACTCTTGTCGAAATCTATATACATCATCAGGAGTATACGGCTCAAGAGTGAACTGTCATCACAAAATACGAGAATCAGCAAATTGCAAACAATGATAGTAAAAACATATGAATCAAAATAAAATGAACTACAAATGAATATAATATCACCTTTTCAATATCTACAGCCACTTGTAGATTATATCATTCAAAAAATAGCTTCGTATTGTACAGGACGAACCATGCACAACTAAAAGCGTCTTTTTGCTGTACACACTGCATATATAGAACAAAAATTAGTAATATTATGATAGAAATTTTATTTATGCTATGACGATACATTTGAATGAAAAAAGAATACATGCATATCAGAGATAATTTGAATATACCTTGAGAGATTTAATGGTTATCTCTCCAATTGAAGTTGCCGTTGTCGGTATTTTTCCCAACCATACCGCTTTTTGGGCTGTAAGGGGTAGCTACTCCCAAGGGCCAATGTCAGGGAGGTTGCGTGTGTAGTTAGGATATGGCATGGGCTTAAATGGTAGAAAATCAGGAGCAGGACTAGACGGAGGTGTAGGAAAGACAGGGAGGGGTGATTGTGGATTGAGGGGTGGGGAGAGACTACGTGGCGAAGATCGTGGGAGTGCAGTTAGTAATTGTAAGGCAAAATCATCTACGTTGACTGTGGAGTCAAGTAGGGTGGAGATTTCTACAGTCGAGGGCTTTTGTGGAAGTGTGGAAGGGAAGCCCGTGTTGAGAGTTAGTGAGGGTGTGGAGGTGACAGTAAATGGTGGGGCTGGTGGTGGGATTGTGAGAGCAAGTGATGGAGAGGAGATTGCTTGTGTGGACGGAATCACACCCATAGGATCAGAGCCAGAAGTGCTTGCCATTTCGGAGCTGCCTGCTACTACTTGTCAGCGTTGTTGGGCCTGGTGAAGTAAGGTTGCCTGCTACTCTAGGACCTCCTTTGGGACCTGAGATGGTTTAAGACTCCCTTCGGATTCAGCATATTCTACCCCGATGTCGCTGGATAGAATGTCATTTTTTACATCTGCTTCGGTACTGACTGCCTTCCCTTTCTGCTTTTTAGTAAGTGGGGATGGTGAGACTGGTTCTACTGTCGGTTGGGGGGTGGCTCACTTTTTTGTGTTTGGATAAACAAGATCCAACTCCTTGACGGCAGCAGCCACCTTAGACCCCAATTGCTTGGTGACCAACATGTGAGGAGATACCCACATTTGGTAATTGATCTGCGGGCTTTCAGGGCTCCGCACAGCTTCTCCGCTACCTTCTCAGCCCACTTATAATTTTGAGTGGGATTGTCCATGGTGAGGGTTAGAGAGAAGAGATCGCTTGGTGGGATGCAATCCATCTTGGTGGTATGTACTGTAGCCATGGTGACGATGATCTCTGAGACGGCCCGTAGATGGGGATCCGTGATGAGTCGGATAGCAATCTCGTTGTTGGTTTGGGCAATGGTTTTGTCATCGTCTGTTAGAAACTTGGTCTTTGAAGTACTTGGCATCATAACTGGTGCCCTTGCCATGGATTGTCTCTCCGAGATTAGGAAAGCCGACACTTTGAAGATCCCTCGGAGGGACGTTGATAATAGAATAACTGCCAGTCTTGGTTGTAAGCCAGAAAGTTTGGAACTCATCTGAATAGGTCGAGTAAGCTGCTCAGATGAGGCTCTTGCTCTGCTGGTCCCGGAAAAGTGTTAGATCAAAACCAAGGTTGGTGAGGATATCCTTGGCCAGTGTGAGCTGCTCAGTGTAATTCTTAAGAGAGATCATGATTATATCCCCTGAATAAGGACGAGGGGGTTTACGGCGGTGCAAGCTCAGTGAGGAATCACGGGAAGCCATGGCAGCAGTGATTTTAGATTGCTCTGAGAATTTTGAAAATTTTGAAAAAATTTGGCATGAACTCGAGAGCAGCAATCTAAAATGAACTCGTGGAGAAAGGTTGGAGACCTATATATAGACTTTTTTGGATAGGAATTCGCAACTTCACCCAAAAATTGTCCTCAGTGTCCACAATTTGGAGTTTTCCATTTTTCTTGGAGATGATCACAATTGGAGAGACCCACTCAGTATGTTCAATTTCATATATAATTCCTGCATCTAAAAGACATTGTAATTCTTCTTTGATCTTGGCCTTATATATGGAATTGCATCTGTACGGACGGCTCGCAGTGGGCCTCGCACCCGATTTTAGTGGGATACGATGCACAACTACTTGGGATGAGACGCCTTTCATGTCTTTATAGGTCCAGGCAAAGATATGTCGATATTTTTGGAGGAGCTTTTCAAGCCGTCTTCGTTGTTTGTGATTGAGATGAGCTCCGATGTGGACACGATATTCGTTGGTTTCATTTGGCTCACTCAGGGAAAGGGTTATGGTTTGTGCAGGGCCTTCGTAGGGTGAATTACCAGTGGGCTCATATTGAGCTTGGGGTAATTTAATTGTGACATCCTCGATCGTATAGTCCTTAAAGTATGCAGGGACATCATAAGCTGGAGATTCGAGGGGGGCTTTGCCTTTATCTTGCCGAGATGGTGCTTTTTTGGGGATGGGTGTAGGGCTAGAGGCAATCTCAGGAATTTTTTGAACAGTTGTGAGGTCACCTGACGGTTGAATTTGAAGTGGTTTTTTCATTTTTTCTTTCATAGTATGACCACGTAGTTGAGGTTTTGGTGGTGGAGAGACAGTTGCTATGTCATGGAGGATCTCGTCATCAATTTGAAAGATAGTCTCCTCCTCAGAGAGATCCCATGGATAGTGTGGACATTTGGGACGGTAGAATTTTGTCTTAGATTTTTCACTTGCAACCTTGGCAACTGATTCCACCTTGGAAGCATGTTGCGGATAGGTCTTTGGGGGAGGTGCTTCTATGTAGTTGAGGATCTGAATATCAGAAATGTCCATATCTTCTGGGCAATTCTGAATTCGTAAGACGTTCTCGTCATCAATGAATAAATCGTCTGATTCATTAGTAAGTAGCCATGCAACTTTTAGTAGCTCATCATGGTGTGGAAGAATATCAACAAAATTGATATTGATGATGGGTGTATCCAGATCAGGTAATTGGACGTGATCGATCGAGTGTGGAGAGGTACAATTATCCTGATGTTGAGCACAGTAATCGGCATTCACACAATCAATGGTAGCTAGACTGTGACTCCAGTTTATGATATCAGTAGATTTAACATAATGACCTTTTTCGTGGCTAGACTGATATGGCTCAAATACTGAGTTGGTGATTGAGGATCGCTCGTCATGTATGCGTGCAAGTTTGAGTTTACCCGTTGAGTCAATTGTGATAGAATTGTCACGATTACCAGAAGTGACTCGGCCTTTATTCCAATCATGAACGACTCATGCATTGGTGAGCCACGGACGACCAAGTAGTAATTCATAAGAATAGGCATTGTTGGGAATATCAAGTACTACAAGGTCAACAGAAAATTTGAGACCTCCTAGTTTGATCAGCATGTGCGGAAGGAAACCGGTAGGTCAGACCACACTTTGATCAGCCATTCAAAATTGACAAGTAGGTTTGGCTAGCTTGTCTCTCAGATTCCATTCCATCATGAGGGATGTGAAAATGATATTAACCCCAGAACCTCCATCGAGTACTGCTAAAACTTCACGGGATTGATGATGGGTAGCTGGGATTTTGATGTTGCCTCGTTCGCTAAGTGGATTGGTTAGATGTAAGGGCATTTCAGGCAACTCATCAATAGTGGTGGTGGTATTGGATTGGATCTGTTGTTTCCACTGGCCAGCATGCTTCCAGAGGACATGGAAGAGAAGAGTGACATTGGCTTGTAGTAAATCTCCCCAAACTTCGATGTTTACCTGCACAGATAAAGCGTCCTCGTATTGCGGGTAGTTGGTGTGCGGCAAAGACAGCTTGGTTTGGATTATAAGCTTGGGCATTGGGATCCAATGGTTGAGCATTAGAATCATAGGTATAATAAACAACCGTTTCAGTAGAGTACTGCGATTGAGTATTGTCTTCCACATAGTAGGTGGCCGGATCAATGGTATTCGTATCAAGATAATGGACAACGTTTTGTGGGATAGGTTGGTTAACAACAAACTGTTGACGTGAGGATGGATATTGATTTGGTGCAGGTGGTCGTGGTTGGTAAACCCCTGGTCGTGGCACAGGTTGTTGTGGCAGGTAGGGGCGGTAAGCTCGATAAACGGTGGGTCTGGTGGCTGCTGGGAAATGATTTCACAGTTGAGGGCATTCATTAGCAGTGTGATGTTGTGAGCAGATTGGACACCAGACATTTTCTCTTGCTGGAAAGGATTTCTCAGCAATTTGTTTCATGGTGGTTTGGAAATCGGCAGTGAGTTTATCCATATGTGATTGTTGAGCTTTTTGCCAAGTTTTCATTTGATGTAGAAGTTCAGAAGATTGAGCAATATTATCAGACTTAGGACGATTCGGATTCTTAGATTTCTTTTCACGATGGTCAAAGTCATCATCGGAACCTTCGTCTTCTTCACGGATAGCATCGGTCATCACATCTTTAAGTTGATAATAAAGGTCAACTGGTTTGAGTTCACGGCGGATGTTTTTAGGAAATCCAACTAATAATAGTTTTATGGCCATGCGTTCAGTAATATTTTCATCAACACATTCTACTTTGAGACGTTTAAAATGCTCAATGTAGTTTCAAATAGACTCTTCGCAACGCATCTTGATATGAGTAATTTGAATGAACGGGCTCTGAGTCAGTTTGGATGGTTTGAAATGCTTGATGAGAGCGTCCTTGAGGGTGGTCCAAGAAGCAAGATCAGGAGTTTCGAGATTCAAGTACCACTCCTTGGCGGTGCCATAGAGTACCATGGGAAATAGACGAAGCTTTTCAGTTTCATAGGTATCTCCATAAAAACGGCATGCATTATCAAAGTCTTGGAGAAATCGGACTAGGTCAGATTCGCCATCGTACTTTGGTGCATCGATACGTGGAATTCTTTGTTCCATTCGTGGAGGAGTCAGATTAGAAGATTCAGCACAGTCACGAGACATGATGCAGAATACAGAGGAGCAGGGCAGGACTGTACTTGAAAAAAAGAGCAGTTTGCTTGTAGAATGGATAGTGTAGGACAAAAACTGGTCTTTCTGATTATTATAAAATTCGCGGACAGGCTGAAAAATCGTGGAGATGCAGATAAATCTAACTGTAATACTCGCGAATTCTGAACAAGTATTCTGAATGTCTAAATAGTGATTTTTTTAGATTTTCTGGAAAAATTTGATGATTCAAAATTCGCGGATAGTACAGGAAAATCGTGCTCTGTAAAGACAAATTCTTAGGCTTAATGGCGAATTCTAACAGAGAGGTTTGACTAACAGATAGGGAATATAGAGAAAGATGTGATGTTCTGTCAATAAACGGGTAAAATCTGTGAGATAGAATTTGCGGAGCTGTTGAAGGACTGATCTTAATGAGATTTAGCCTTAGTGAAGTCGGCGAATTCTAAGACAAACATTTTGATGAGAAATAAGGGATTTTGACAGTATAACAAGCTGTTTTCTCAAAATCTGACTGTGGTCAAAATTCGTGGAGGTGATAAAATGAAAGATCAGGGTTTGTCAGGGTTGCAGACAGACTGGCGAATTCTTATATACTTGTTTGGTTGTGAAAAAGGTCACTTGGGTCACTTCTTTTGAAGAAAATGCCCAAGTTGACTCTTTTGTTGCTTCCCCCCAGTTTGAGAAGTTGCTCCGCAGCTCGTGTAGGACCTGGAGAGACGACGTGTGCTGTTTGTTGGTAGATAGAGATAAGCACACAAGCAAACATACAACACGGAAGCAAAAAGAAAAAAGGAGAAGAAGCTAGGTAGAAAAATACTTAAAAAGTGGCAACGGCGCCAATGTTGGAAGTATTTCTAGTGAGTGCGGTGGCTAGATCTACTTACGGGTGTAGTATAGGGATGTAGAGATTCGTCCACTTTTTAAGTTTCTACAATAAGCTTCAACAGAAATATCTGTCAGGAATGAGAGCACTAAGGCTTACCCAACTAGTGCCCAAAACGGAAATAAACTAATTAGTAACAACAATAAAAATCCTTGCTAAGGCTTACCCAACTAGCAAGATGACTAGACTAATCCTAGATTAACACCCGAAGGGTAATAAAATGAGATTGCGGCTAATACTAAACAAATAAGCAATAATGAACATGCCACAATAAAACTGATGAAAAGGAGGCAAGAGAAGGCCTGAGCACCTTCCCTCAAGCTATGCACCTTTCCAAGGAGAACACAAATGAAATAGAATGATAATTCTCCAAAATAGAGAGCAAGATAGCTTAATCTCAAAAGTGTTATTTACAACGCAAATACCTCTCCTTTTATGGCAAGGAGGGTTTTCCATAAGTGTCTACTAACTTATGGGACTAATCTGTTCCTAGCCTTTCTAGAACTTCTAACTTAGGATTTAGAATTTCAATTTTCTTAACTTAGGACAACTTAAGATAAAATATTTCTAATCTTAAGTTTCCTAAGTCTAAGCTCTAAATCTAAGTTTAAGCTATTTTATTATTATTTAAGCTTCTACTCATGGACTTACAAAACACATGCCATGGCTTGAAGTTTATTGACAAATACTCATACATGATCTTACAAAACACATGCTATGGAGTTTTATTATTATTTTTATTTTCTGTGTTAGCACAGTTGCTAACAAAAATCCAAATAGAATATTTAGCTGAAGTTAATCTCTCACTTGCTTCGAAAAGAAAAAATCCAAATAGAATAATTAGATGAAGTTAATCTCTCACTTGCTTCTAAAAGAGAAAATCCAAATAGAATGATTAGATGTAGTTAGATTTCCATATTCAATCACCCATAATAGACTCATTCACATGAGAGAGAGAGAGAGAGAGAGAGAGAGAGAGAGAGAGAGAGAGAGAGAGAGAGAGAGAGAGAGAGAGAGAGAGTTAAAGGTAACCAACACTCCCAATTCTAGGAAGGTGTGTACCCCTTGTTTGATACATCTAACATTTTCAACTTTTGCAGAAGAAGGAACATAAGTTGGTTTCAAGAAAAAGAGTTGCAAGAGAGATCGAGAATATTATTGATCACATGAATATTGATTTTGGATCATCATTGGCCCTAGATGATGCTCTTGTTGATGATGACCCCTTGTATGATATAATTAGTTCATCAATGCCTTATGATTCAATCCAAATCTCCAAATCTCTAGAACGTTCTTACCACCCAACGACACCTATCCTAGATGTTGCACATGAGTCCTCCATGATACTCCACGTGGATTCCAAAAACTTGACCACCCCTTTAAAAAAGAGAACACGTCTCGGACGTATTATGACTAGTTTGAAAGATAATTGCAAATTACTACGCACTGTTGATGTGTCAAAAGACATTCTAGGTTCTTTGTCTGACCTTCCTCTTCCACCTAGCTTGCAACCATTAGTAAAAACTTTCATTAGATGTATATATTCATGTTGGCCACTCCAATCACCATTACCATTAAATGGAACACCATTTACGTATTGGGGTCGAATGTACATGATCATGCCTAGTGAACACTTTCTTGAGGCTGGTTTGGGCCTTTTTGCATTGAGTAGTATTGAGGTCCCTGTAAACTGTGTTGTGACATTGATGCCATACGCAGGACCTCGATACAATTGGGGTGATTGGCATGCTTTGTGTCGTCACCAATGGAGGATGCAAGTATATGGCTTGAATTCAAACGCTTGTTTTTTAGAGGAGCAATGCATGCAAGGAGGCAACATCTCAAGGGAAAATCGTACATACATTGATGGACGTCCAGATGTGCATGGAAATATTGCTGCATATATAAATAGTGCCATTGGCCACCCTCTATTGACGAATTGTGATTTTGAAGAACGCACCAATGGAAAAGAAGAATATTTTACCAGGAATGTAAAGGGCACTTATGTAATGGTCTGTGCCACTAGATCTATCAGGTTTGGGGAGGAATTGTTCATCAAGTATAGTTTCAACCGTCTTCTACCCAAATGTTTGCGAAAGACAATAAGTCAAATGTGACGATTTAAATTTTGTTGATATATAGAGATGTATAATCCATGCATCTTGATTGTATTTGGTTTGTGTCATTAAATATGTCAAATGTTAGGAGCATTATTCGTCAAACATTATTCGTCATTTGCCTAGATGTTTACATAAGATAATAAGTGAAAGCTAATGAATGTGAAATTCATAAATATGTAAATATGTAGAAGTGTGCAATTTTTTGAGTTCATTGAATGTTAACAAGTTGAAAAGACAAATTTGTCTAATAGATACATTGGTATGTTCATACTTTTTAAACTAAGAGGTAATTTATATTCATATGCAACATTTAGATCTATCAAGTATTGGGAGGAAATGTTCATCAAGCATTGTTACAACCTACTTCTTGTTATTTTGATATGTAGGATTCTTCATCCTCATTTAGTGTTGGAGACAATAATCCTCGTAATGATCGACGTAGACGACGAATGCAATACAACGGTCCTCATATAAAGCAATTACCTCGTCGTCTACGTCAAGGCTCAAAAGAGATGATGGCAATTGATGAACACATTAATCAAGAGACTAATGCATCTGAATCTAGCTCATCTAGATCTACTTCTTCGCAAACAAGTTCCAACGATGGAAATGAGCTTCCAATGAATGATGAATTTGAAGTCATGGGAGACATGTTGGATGATATGTACGAGAACAACAGTGCAGCTAGACACAATGAACAAGATGAGGAGGCACTTTCGTCTAAAGAAGAAAAGAAATTGCGAGAAGAATCAAAGACCGCATTGTATCCTGGAGCAAAGACATCTCGTTTGGTGACTTCTCCACTTCTATTAAATCTTCAAGCCAAATATAGATGGAGTGACCAAAGCCTCGCATCATTATTTGAGTAAATTTTTTTTCATCTACTTGTCATTTTTGCTTTGAAACAAAATTTACAATTTGGACATTGAGTGATAATTTTTTTACAATGACTTCTTTTGTCATGTACAGACTATTGAAAAACAAAATTCTCCCATAAGGGAATGTCATGCCTAAGACAAGAGATGAGGCACAAAGGATCTTGTCTAACATCGGGATGGACTACAAGCTATATCATGCATGTCCAAAAGATTGTATTTATATCGAGGAAGGTACGAATCACTCAAGAAATGTCCCATTTGTGATACTACTCGATATAGAGATGATTTGCAAGGGGCAACCATTCCGTGCAAAGTTTTACGACATTTTTTTAGTAATTCCACGATTGCAACGTTTATTTCATTGTAAATCTCTTGCACAACTTATGGACTGGCATGCACACCATACCTCTACGGATGGGATGATGAAGGTACCTTCAGATTCACCTGCATGGAAACACATCAACAAAGAGTATCCAAGCTTTGTCAATGAGTCAAAAAATGTGAGATTTGGTCTTGCAACAGATGGTGTGAACCCCTTTGGTGTACGAGCAACTACGTGGTCCATTTGGCCTGTTTGCTTGGTAAATTATAATATTCCTCCTTGGTTGAATACAAAAAAGAGACACATTATGTTGGCACTTTTAATTCTTGGCCAATGCAAGGTTAAGAACATGGACATGTATCTTGGGCCGCTTCCGAGTTGGAAGATTTGTGGAAGGGGATAAAAGCATATGACATTTCGTGCCCCTTACATGAGAGGGAATTTACACTACATGCCATTGTAATGTGGACAATGCATGACTATCCCCAATTAGGTGAATGCTCAAGTAATCATTCAAACAATGTCTATCTTGTGTACATAAGAGTTTGTTTACAGTTACATACAACTAGTAATTCTTGGCATTTACATGATATACACTACAATGGCTATAATTATTCTTTGACATATACTTTTTTTAATAGTGATTGATAGTATCCATTTGTTGGGCAGGCTTTCAAACGCCTGGAAAAAATGCTTGTTTTTTGTGCGGGCCAAATCTTGTGGGAAGATACTCTTATAGTCTCAAAAAAGTGGTTTATGAAAATCATTGTAAATACTTGCATAAAGGCCACCCATTCAGAGACACTCATAGAAGAGGTTTTGGAGGAAGAGTTGAGAGAGAGATGCATCCAAAAAGGATGTCCGTGAAATATTGGCAAAAACTATGGGAAGAATCTCAAGCAAAGCCAATCGATGGTATGAAAAGATTATCTATATTTCATCGTTTGGAATATTGGAATAACCTTTTGATTAATCACCTACTTGAATCCTTGCACATATTTAAAAATATGGGTGAATCTATTTGGAAACACTTGATTGGTGGAAAAGATACCATTGTTGCAAGGCACGATTTAAAAGAATCAAACACCAAAAAAGAATATTGGATAAAGGATGGTTAAGATCATGCTGCAAAAGTACCTTGGACATTCACTAAGGAGGAGCTTAACCATGTGCACTCCATTATTCATGACATTAGAACACCAACTGGTTTTGCCCATTCTCTACGGTCATCATTCACAATGGATGGAAAGTTGCAGGGTCTCAAATCTCATGATTGGCTAAAGATGATTCAATTCATCTATCCATTGTCAATTCGTGGGTGCTTGTCAAAAGATATTTGTGAGACCATATACAAACTATCAATCATTGTCAAGTATTTACATGTACTTGGTGCATTTTTTTATTTAGTATTTATGGATTGGAAATTCAAATAGACATAAAATGGATTGAATATGTTGCAGATGGATGTGTTCAAAAGAAATCCGTGAGCTGGATCTTCACAAGAGACATGAGGATATGGTGGAGATTGTGTGCATGTTTGAGAGATATTTTCCAACTTCCATCATGGACTCACAAGTGCATTTATTGGTGCACTTGGTTGAAGAAGTTTCTATTGTTGGTCCAGTGCACAGTAGGTCCAGTGCACACTAGGTATAAGTGCATAAATTATCTTTTGCATGTGTATTTAAACTAAATCAACTGATCAGCTCTCCATCAAACTCAAATTTGAGGCCTTTACTTAGCAATTGACTCACACTAAGTAAGTTCTTGGTAATACTAGATGGAATGAACAAAACATCCTCCAAATAAACATTCCTATTTGTAGAGAGAGAAATAGGATTTGTGCCAATCCCTTTGATTGCACACTCACCATCATTGGCCATGTAGATCACTCTCTTGTCATCTCCATATGCCAACAAAGAAGTGGTTCCCACAAATTACATCCTTTTATAACAGGTCCAAACCTAATTTCAAACTTTGGTTTCCCTCCATAATGAAAAACCCTACTATTTTTGTAACTAGATTCAATGTCTCTACTGCTCAAATTGAATCTACCAAAAACTCTTGTACTACACTTGAGTTTATTCAAATGATTTTGGACTAATATAACTTTGAAAAGTCAAACTCTAAGTCTAATATGAATTTGACTAAACTAGTTGAAATCTTTCACAGAAGTCATCATCGTTGAACTTATTGATCCATCGGATTTGAACCTTCCATGACTAAAGAATAATCTAAGAACAATAATAGTCGTGGGAATTCAATTCTAGAAAGTGAATATTTACATGGTATAGGAATTATTGTACTCAAAAGATAAAATTTTGGTCCTTAGGAGTAAGATTACACTCCAACAATAGTGCTTATCGGTGTAACTGAAAGTCAAAAGTTAGAAAGGCAGTTTTAAGGGACATCTTCTTGGAGCAGTTGGTCTTATCTAGGATAGCTTCAGAACGGAAACTTACAAAGTGTGGGAAAAAGCCACTTTTATTTGTGGTTGTCCTCAATGCAAGAGACTAGGATATTCTTTAGGGACTGGCAACAAGTCGGATCAAGGCCATAATTCTAGCGAATGGAAAACAAGGTGTTGGAAAAGCTTTTGGCCTAAAATTTAACTCTAGAGTTCAGTTAGTTATTATTGAAGTAAAGGGGATATCTCATACTCCTCTCTAGTTTTGGTGTGGTCATTGGAGACAGTTGATAACACTGTTTTAGTAATTTTCGGACAATCCCAAGTCCCATTCTTTTCTTTTATGAGGTCCTATACTCAAAATTAAGTTCAATCGCACAAACTTGACAAAGAGCTATGCTCGAACTGAAGTTTGAGCACGTGCCCCATTGCTCGAACTTAAGTTCGAGCACACAAGCATGTACTAGAGAGGATAGAGAGAAAAATTAATTTGTTCCAAAATTAAGAAATTCTCCCAATATTACTAACACAGTGTTTGATTAGAAATGCGGCAAATTCAAGGTTGATCTAGTCAAACTCCCATGAGTAGGCTAGTGAGTTTTGGATCAAAGATGTCGACAAGTTATTGTTGTGAATGAATGTAGCGCAAATGTAGGGTAGGCATCTCAAATTACCGATCGGTCAACTATAAGGATTGTCGACATGAATGTCGGGGCATTATTGAGGCAATGTGCTACTTGACGGTGAAATTCAGACTGAAACACAGACAATTGCATGATGCCAAGTTGGCTCTTAGTGTTTGTGAGAGAGCTTCAAGTTGGTTATGTGTGATGTATGTTGGCATGTTGGATGCTTGTATGTCACATAGGTTGGACATGCAAGTGGTGAAGTCGGGAAGCTAAGTCTTGGTTCCCGGCTCCCTTTGAGACGCGTACATTGCAGTACTTGTACATGTGTCTGGCTGGAACTTTTGGTTAACACTAATCTAATCTTGGATTATTCAGCAATAGTAGTGATTCTGCCTAGCTAATGCTTATTTAATCCACAATAATCCGATCCTGGATTAGTTAGCATTCAGAAGTATACTTGTGCACTTGGCAAATTCTGCAGCCAAATTTATGTAGACTAGAGGCTTATTTATTTATGATGGCAGTTTAACGACACAAGTCACAATAGAAATGCTTGCTCCTCGGATCAATCATACTTGTATCTAATGAAAAGCTTTTCTAGAAAGTGAATCATGTGTAGAATCAAGCTCTAACTAATGTCCCTGCACTGTTCTTGAGTCTTTCTCCTGATGTGGTGAATTGCTTTTTCTCATCTGAATCCTGAATGATATCATGAATTCAGAATGCAAATTCCCTTCATCAAGAATAGCTGTCTTATTTATGAACCATATGAAATGGTCACGTGTAACCATATGAAATGGTCATGTGTCGTTATGAAAGAGTAAGGAAAGAATAATTTGAGCCGTCTGCTGATTCCTAAATAATGCTGCATACTACTTAGTTAGCATGATCACTTCCTCCGATCAATAATAGCTCATCTTTTGATAAACTAGTATAAGGAAATGAAAAAGTATGGAAAGCATCATCTGAGTTGTTTGCTCATTCCTGAATGTTCTCTTGAACTAAGTCTGCAGGACTGCCCTCAGCTAAGCGTAGTTGACTTTGTAAACCATATAGAATGGTCATGAAATAGAGTAAGGAAAGCCAGTAGAGGGGAGCCAGGAGTCGCCCTGGATGAAGTTTTGCACTTTGTACGGCTGAGCAGTGGTGGAATTGAGCTGGAAAACCCAGGGCACGCGTTGAAAACGATCAGCTCCAGGACCCACGTTCTCATACTCGCCATAGATTACAGTATCGGGTGGAGGATCGTTATTCCATTGCACCCATCCTTCAGGGTCGATCAAGGATTCCATATGTGTCGTGAGGAAAACCGTCACTGCATGGGATCCCCATGGCCTACCCAAATATGTTTTCTCATTAAATCCCTGCTGCTCAACTTTGCTCATGAATTCAGATGTGCCATTCAAAGTGCAGCGATGGAATACAAAGCCAGTTGGCTGGGATGGATTATCACGGCCGTGTGCTGCGATGTAATTACTGGCGAATCCCGGCCTTCCTGCCAAACGTACGTTGATGTCACAGTCCTGGAAGAAAGCGGCTGCGTAGCCAAAGATAAAGTCTACAGTTCCTAGTATTAGGCACTCTTTGTAAAACTGGCGGAACAGCTGAGCATTGAGTGTATCCTGATAGCCGAAGAAAGCACACTTGTAGAAAGCTGCCATGTCGCTCTCTATTCTCAAGGCAACCGCCTGGTATCCCTCTGGACCTGCGGTGTTCTGTATCCTTATGTCACGAGCGAGGAATCGAGCCCCTGTCACAGCTTCATGACAGATAAACTAAACTTCAGAACATTAGCAAGAGGAAGTAGAAATTCCTACCTATCCAGCAGAAACTGTTGAAAGGAATCGACTGGAGAAGATGATTCAAAATAAGATTAAGGAGGTACTACTATTCTTAAGAGCACATAATTGTACTTCCAGATGGAAAGAAATATTGCGGACCAACAGTGGCAGAATTATATGTAGTCATCCCAGGCTGCCTTCCCACATTTCTGTTACCGGTGATGATCGTCTTGTGTATGCCGTCTCCCAGGAACATTATCATGGGCTTGTTAGAGGGGACTCTAACGATTTCTTTGTAGGTGCCAGCTTTGATATAGATGATGTATCTCCTTTCTGACCTAGCAGGTGCGTCATCTACTGCATCTTGGATGCTGGTGAAATTTGATTTCCCATCCAGGGATACAGTAACTGCCGGGACGAGATCACTCAGTGGTTGCTCAAGCAGCTTACGATCATCATGAGACAGCCACTCTGAATCTTGATCAAATAATGTTCTCGGTGTTGATATTTGATCTGCTTGATAATTGTCGTTTGAAGATAGCTTCCAATCGACTGGATCGGCTCCATAGAAAGTGTATGAGGTAAACATAGAAAGGGAAATCTTGATAAGCGATAAGGTGCAATTGAGCTGTTTGAGCGCGACATGTGCTGTAGAAGAGTTGGAGTGAGGCGAGATCGTTCGAAATAATTTCCAGGCAGCATCATAGCAATTAGAAACAGATGTAGCAGCCGCGCTTAAAGAGTGACGAATGTCGTAATTGGTAAGGTTTTGATCCCAATTGTTAACTCTCTCAAGACAGTCCAATGAAAAAGCGAGCTGTTCGCTGCAATCACGAACGACTGCGAACATTTGAATGTCAAACAAAGAAGATTGAAGCAGCTGGTGTGCAAGATCCAGACTCTGCTTGATACTATCGTAAGAAATCTTAGTAGAGATCCGAATTGGATCATTAGCGTTAGTGCAATTCATGTGCAATAACTGTTGTGTAGAGAGAGAAGAAACACACATATCTGGGAGCTTTGTAGCAGCGCACGCAAGTACGATGACGTTTCTTACACCAGCCACACTTACATTATCATGTTGATGCATGTCTGCGTGTGAAATCACAAGTGATATAGCCAAGATCATCAGCTGCAACGCCCTTCTGAGATCTACTGAAACGTTCCTAGCAGAAGCACGAGCTCCCAAACTTTGTTCTCGCTGCAGCATGCACCAGCTGCATGCACCATCATCAGGCAGATTCATCTCACCACCTCCTCAAACTCAAATAGTCAATAGTAAAAAGAAATCTACTTTCCTATTGCATCTGCAGACTACAGTTCAGTTAAAAGCCTCATCAATCAGCTCAGTACCTTGCCGTGCTCACACACGCACGCGGGATGGCATGAACTGAGTGATATATATAAGGAGATGGGCTGTGCTTGAATCATGTGTTTATGGCCTTCTTAATGTGGGAGGAAAAACGAGTTGATGGGCTGGTTTTCATGCAGATTTTGAGGTAAAGATTATGCTTTTCATCTTCCGTGTATATCTTGCTTTCCTTTCCCAGCTACTTTTCCATGAGCAACACATGAACATCCTTTCATATTCACTATATTTATTATCCTAAAGGATAGATCACAATCCTCTATGTACCACATTGCTAATAGGCTCCCAAACTACTAAAGACCATCATTATGTACAAAAATACTAGTGTTATTGTAGTTGTTGTTGCTCATGCTAAAGCCCCACCTACTCCATAAGGTTGACATGTTGAAGCCTTGAGCTCTTGTTGATGTACCTGGTATATTTTGTGCAAATATGTTACTAGTACAATTACCTTGATGTTATGAGAAAAATAATAGGCTCTCTATACAACATCATTGCTTATAGGCTCCCAAAGTACCAAATACCATACTCATCTACAAGAGTGTTATTGCATTTTTTCATGCTAGAGCCTAGAACCTCACCTCCTCCATCATGTTGACATCTTGAAGCCTTGAGCTCTTACTAGAAATGTTGATGTACCTTGTATATTTTGTACAAGTCTAAATTTACTACAATTAATTTGATGTTACAATAAAAACCATAATTTGACTCCACTTTTTAATGATACTCTCAGGAAACTAGAATCAACTTGAGTAAAGATTTTAGAATTGATGTCTTACTAAGAATTCAATATAAAATTACAAGAAAATTTAAGAGCTTCAAAG
Organism: Diphasiastrum complanatum; assembly: GCA_029204225.1. NCBI lineage: Eukaryota > Viridiplantae > Streptophyta > Lycopodiopsida > Lycopodiales > Lycopodiaceae > Diphasiastrum > Diphasiastrum complanatum. The sequence continues at coordinate 29,803,340 of CM055103.1, read as the reverse complement.
TGTTTAGAGGTCTTTTCTACTCTCTCTTGCATTAAAATTAAGAAGAGACCTGACATCTCAAAATACCACGTGTAAAAGCTCAAATCAATAATCCCAATAGGCGATCAAGGACTAAAGCACCAAAAATCTAGTTCACATTGATACGACTTGATAAAACAAGGCTGAGCCAAATAACATGAAGTCAAGGACCTGAATAGTAAATGAATTGTATTGTACTTTCAACAAATTATTCCTTAGAGTTTAATTGAAACAATCTTACCGTGAAAATTATCAACTAATTTAGTTTAGCCGACTCTTGTAATCAGAGATTAGATTAAGCCCTTTCTCTCTCCATCTATATAAGCAGATCGAAGACGAGAGAATTGGTTGGATTGTCAATTGGGTGAGCTAAGCATAATGTTACTGAGCCGACGTCCAAGAAAACCGCTAGTAAGCAAGACGATCTGATATTATTCGTGAGAAACAAAGCTTCTCTTGCACCGACACGCTGCGTGGGTTGGTCACAACAGTGCTCTTACAAGAAAGGATCTTTGATAATACAGTAGCTTAAATGCACATGTAGTTTTATCTTGAATGATGTCGCATGCTTGGATGTCTGATTGTTGTCTATACATGTTCAGCTGTTTAATTTTTATTCTGCACACTGGTTCATCCTTGTTGAATGCTTAAACGAATTATAACATAGGTCAACAGTGTCTATCTACACTCTGGAGGATTGTAGATCTGATCTAGCAGGCAGTAGCCGGCAGACAGAATCAACCGTTGCCTTTCGATCTTCGAGTCTTCTTTGCCTTCCTATCTTGTTCGACCTTCCGCTTTCTCCTTTGGTCATCGAACATCTGACCTTTGAGGTATTCGCCTTTTGTCTTGTTCGGCTGAATGGTTTTGTGGCGGTTGTGACCTGAGGTGGTTTTATGCCTGTGGGTAGTTCCTTTGTAGTCTTGCAAACTCGAACTCGAAATCTAACAAATTGGTTGCTCACATTTATGGTTTGTTTGCTGTTATTTTCCAGAGAGTTTAAATTTGGAAGCATGGAGGAATAATTGCATTTACATTCTATTTGGTTCTTCATGTTCTAGTTACATCTTGATATGTAAAATCGATGTAAGAAATATTGAAGCATCCAATGTGGACACTATTTTATATATTGAAAGCTATTATGAAACCATAGAAAGAAGTTCTATACTTAGGATGGTGATCATTCTAGAGTTAGATTAAAGTTGTGTGGTAAAACTAGTTGAAGAGGGAGTGTGAAAAATAGTTTAGTTTAGTCAAGTTGAGTTTATTTGGCATGTTTGAGGCCAATATGCATTTTCATTTAAAGATAGACTTTATGAAGCTAATAAGGCCCAAGAATAGTGGATGTACTATTTTTAACAACTTAGACAAGTTGATAAGGTCAAATTTTGACCTACTCTAATTGGTTAGTAGAGATGCATTGAATCTAGTCATGTTAGATCTAGAAACTTTCATAAGTTGATAAGCTTGGGCAAGATGATCCAAATAGGGTAAGAGGCTGTTATAAATAGACTACAAGCATGGAAGGAAACCATCTCTCTCATTCTTCTCTCATTCATTCTTATAGAAGATCTATTTCTGAAATTCTAGTCCAACATGTATATATGCATTCAGAGATAAATGTGCAAGGTTCAACCATCAGGATCACAAAAAAAGCAACTGTGAGTATTGATATTTTTCATACTTTGATTTTTGTCATTCATAAATATCTAATAGTAAACTTGCCAATTGGATCATTTTTCTCTTGTAGATTTATATCCATCCAACATAAATGAATGGGAGCCGAGTGGATCTTTAGCAAGTGTGTTAGAATCTATTCACACTGATATTGGATAGCTGCAATATCGAGGTAGAACTGCAAAAGATCTAGCTGATAGTGGGATCTTTTTTTATGAATCAATGTACATTCCTGATACAAAAGGAAATTTTTGACAAATAGTACCAATTCCATTACCTAGTTTTGAAAGCGATGAATGGATTGCACCAGATGCTACAGTTTCAGAATCATTTCGTTGCAAGATATATAATGATGTAAAAAATTCATTCAGTCAACTATTCCTATCGAAGGTCCAAGCTCATATACTCTCGATGAACAACATATCAATGGCAAATCCGAAGATGATGATGTTGCAGATCAGCACCTACAACATGATGAAAATGATCAACTTCCTTTATCACCTAGAAGATTAGCAAGGGTTACCAGACCACCTATCAGGTATATCGATGAGTCTATAGCCTACCTTGTTCACGAGCCGACGACTGTCGAAAAGGCACTCAATCAGCCAGATTCTGATCTTTGGAAAGAAGCTATGGATAAAGAGTATTCATCTTTTATCAAGAACCAAACATGGACGATTGTCGAATTACCTACTAGCATAAATGTAGTTGATTGCAAATGGATTTTCAAAGTCAAGTACAAAGCAGACGGAAGCATCCACAATAAAAATGCAGTGTCTATTTTTCGCATTTTTCAAAGTGCCTCAAATGTCTCTTTGGGTTTCTACATCCATTTTTGCATTTTGGTGATGATATAGTGGATAGAAAATTCTTAGTAATGGAAGGTATGAACAAAACATCCTACCCTTGATGTAGACTTGGACTCATAAATCTTCTTCAAATATTCCCAAGGCTCACTAGATGTAGTGCACTTACCAACTTCCTTGAAAAGTTCATTAGTCACATTCATCTTTATAGCATGAAGAGATTTCTTTGCCCTCCTATCATACCTCAATTTTTCTTGACGTGCCAAAGGTCTTTCCTCCACACCTAAAACAATATCCATCAACTCATTCATCTCAAGGAGAGACTTTATTCTCACATTCCAAGTTGAATAGTTGCTTGAGGTAAGCCTATCATTGCTCTCCAACATGAAGCCTCCATTTGTAGCCATGTTGCAATGATTTGATCTTCTCTTTCAACCTGTTCCAATGCACTTAACACTCTCTTGAAAGTCAACAAATCAATCCAAGAAGAAATCACAAACATATGGAACATCTCAAATCTCTTTCTTGCACCAAACTAGCAAAATCAACACATAGAATTGATGACACTTGATCAACTTGCAATATCATGAATTTTTGGACTCTCTAAGAATGAAATGCAATCTTGATCTAGCAAAATACAAGAGATTTTATCAATTTTAGAGTTTCCACAAAAGTACACAAATAGAATCATTCACATTCTACATGCAAAAGCTAGAAATTATTTGATGTAGAATCTTGAAGAATGGTCTAAAACCTTTCTTATGCATCAAAACTCGCTACAATCAAACTAGTAGGGAGGAAAATTGGCCTACTACACTGTGTCAAATGGTTGAAAAAGGGCTTAAAGTGGAATTTGTTGGTGATTCTTGCTTGATAAAAAAGAATGAAGTCTTGATTGCCCAAGGCAAGAGACAAGGTGAGCTCTACAAACCTGATGGATATGTTGTTTCTCCATGGCAGTTTGAAGGCAAATAAGCAAGTTGGTGAGCTTTGTTCAATGTCAAAGTCACAAAGGTTGTATTATTCTAGATCTAGCTCAAAATCTAAGATGCCTTTTCATTTAGTACATTTGGATGTGCATTGTACTAGTGCTTTGAGTAATGGAGGAGCAAAGATATGTCTGTGACTTGCATTGACGTAGATGTTGTTAGACTTATCTTATAAAGAGTGAGGATTTCATATTTGATGTTTTTCTCAAGTTCAAGAATGTTGTGGAGAGTCAATTCAACATGAAGATCAAGTTATTAAAGTTGGCAAATGAGGACCTATCAACAAAGTTCAAAGAGGTTTGTGTGGCACATGGGATCAAGAGGGAGCTTTCAAACTCAAAGGTTCTACATGCTGGGGAAGAGGAAGAACAGTCTTTTCAAAAGAGCTAAATTCATGAGGGTGAATGCAAATCTTCCTAAGTCATTTTGGGGTGTAACTTTGATGTGTGCTAACTTTTTTTGCAATAGGTACTCAAATGAAGACTTGGATGGTAAGAGTTCATTTGAGGTCCTTTTTGGTAAGAAGCCAAGCTTGGAGCATTTGAAGATCTTTGGTAGTACTTGCTATGTCAACCCATCTTTTGGATTCTTTAAGGGAATCTTTGTTGGCTATAGTGAAGTAAGAAAAGCTTATAGGGTTTACATTTCTAAGTCAAAGAAAGTTCACATTTCTAAGGATGTTGACTTTGAAGAGGAGAAGATGTTGATCAATCTAACATTTTTGGTGGTGATGAAGATGGTTCTGTGGATTGAATGGTGGAGATGCCTCTCCAAGTCAAGTTCTAAGAAGATCCTCAAGGAAAAGACAAAATCCATCTAGGCTTACATATGATGAGAAGGGTAAGCAAGTTGAAGGTACAAACTTTGCTTTACTCACATGTTTTGGTTCATCTTCTTGTGTAGATGAGGCTATGCAAGTGGATGGTGGTTTTAATGAATGGAAGCAAATAATGGATTTGGAAAAGAGGTCTTAGTCAATGATTTTGACGTTCAAGAGGAAGATCAAGAGGTTGATCTTGAAGGGCTTCAACAACTCAAAACAAAGGTGGCAATTTGGAGCTAGTCAAGAGCATCAAAGGGAAGTCAAGTGGCAAAGGTACTTTGGATCTATTTTTGCAGGTGTTTTAAGACTCAAGTAAGGTCAAGGGAGATCAAGGAAGTTTTTTACAAGTTTATTTTACTTGTTCTATCTCATGTTTGAGCAATTTAATATGAATGTGTGCAAATTGTCAAGATATAATGAAACTAGTTACATTGTTTTGCATCATTTTGATGTTGGATTGTACTAGCATTCTTGGATGGTTTTGTTAATGGAAATGAAGCTAAGGGAGGCTCATTATATCAATCATTCATGGCTAAGTCCTCAAGTGTTGGGCTATTCTGTGTCAATGCTTGGAGATTGTCAATTTTTGGTTATTTTCTTGTGTCAAGTAGATCTTGAAGATGGACTAGTCCAACCTACTAGGTATATGGAGTCATGTGTGTCAAAAATAAGAGAATAGGACTCAATTAGATCTAGAAAAGATCAATAAGAGTGATTGGCAACTTGGAATATTGATCTATCTCCAAACTAGCATCCAAAACTAGGCTTTACTTGACAATTTCTACACATCCAAGCAAGAACAGTAAAAAATAATGATCAAAAAGCCTTCACACGTGTGAAGTACAGTAGGTGTACGACCTTATAACAATAAAAATGGTTACTTAGCAGATCCTAAGCATTCATTCACAAATAGCATGCTTAATAGAGTGAAAACACTTAGATTGCTCCCAAATCAATGTCTTTCTTCATTTTCTCAAAGTGGATCCATCATGGATTAAATACAAAATCATCGTACTCTCTCTCTCTCTAAGCCACTTCCAGCACATGTGAGATAGGTCATAGTGCTTACCCATATCCACTTTGGCTAAGATTCGATTAATTTGCCACATCATCATTGGTGGCTAGTGTTGACCTTCTAGATTCCTACAAACTAGGAGATAGGTCCTACAATCTAGGAGATTTGACATTTGACTTGTATGAAAACTATATATAATGGATCTGAGCTTTTTACATATTTCACACGTGTGAGACCACTCCTACCCATGTGATATAGCATTTTCTACCACTAGAATGGTGCTAAGTGGCATAATACTACTAAACGAGTTTTTGGCGAATTTAACCACTAGTTTCCAAATTAATGAGATGTACAACCTATATGATCTATCTAAATGACTTAGGCATACGTTTCATATGTGGGAATAGGCTCCACACATGTCTAATGGTATTTACAAGATTTGATCAAGTTAGCTTTTGCCAATTTTAAACACTCCTTCTCAAAACTAACTTGATACATCTAGGGTACATCTATTTACAATACTTAAGGCTGATCATTGCAGGTTCGTAGGTATGAAGATCAGGCACTATCATTAAATGAGATGTGCATGCTCCTCTTTGATGGAAATTTGAGATGTCCATGTCTCATAATGATTACAACAAACATGACCATACAATGTGCACTTTCTATGATCATCAATATTACTCATTAGGGGCTATAAGAACTCAAAATGGAGAGTACGTAACTCATCAATGACATTTAGATATCACATCGAAAAACAAATGCTCACTTGGATGCTGTATTATAGAAGATGGATAAAATGAAAAAATATTTGGAAGTCACTTGATCAAGATTTTGGAATAAACCCTCAAGAGCAACTTCAAATAACAGTGAAAAGAAATGACAACATTCTGGCAATGGTTGAGGTCGAGGAAGATTGGTGTCTCAATCACATTCGATCAGAACTAGACATGTTGTAATTCGATCTACCTCAGTACTATCAATTTCGATTGAATGGTGTAAAGGTACGTTATGCCATATGAAAATATTCATTTTATTTTCTATTTCTTAGTGAACCAGTTTTAAAAAATAGATTAACTAATACAATTTCTCTTGTGCAGGTAAGAGTAAGGCAGGAAGAGCATAAAAATGCAAAGACATTGGAACATCCATTGATATTGAAGATCCATAGGTTATGAACAATGTAATTTTGTATTATGTAATACATTTTTTTTGTATACATCATTTTTGAAAACATATGAACTACTTTTTCTATGAGGATCTTTCTTTTCTATGATCTCCATTTCCATGGTGGAGGACACAATGTAATTGCAACTGGATAATATGAGTTTTTGATAACAAGCTTAGTTGTCTCCTGCCGGAAATGCATTATCTCCATTGGGGAGATCTTCATGCACTTGAACTCTAGTGACACTACAATCAGATATTGAATCGATGCTTGCCCTTGTTGAAGTCTCAGGCGTTGAACAGATATCGGTTGTATTTTTGGTCTTCAATGCCTTGGTCTATATTGTCCTTGTCTTGGCATATTTGGATATGTTTAGAAGATAATCTGATTGAAGCTTTGCCGCAACAATCTGAGTGAACTTATGCCACATGTTTGGATTGGTTGTGGCAAATGTTCAATCATATCATCTTCTGAACTTATCCAAAAAAAGCCATAGTAAAGGCAAGGCAGACCAAGGTTATGAAAAACAAATATGTGGCAACACCATAGAAATTGAAGATGAATGAATAATAATTTGAAATAACATTAGGAAAACCTACCTATCTACAAATTTGCCAGTCATTAAGCCAAGCACTTAATGAGATAAACAACAGAAACACTTTACGTGATCAACAAATGGAAGTACTGTTGAATCAAGTGAGAGATTTGTCTGCTCCAAATTTGGGCTTTCAGCCTGAACCATTTTCGGGGGAGAAGAAAGAGAAAAAACCTGAAATTGTTGATGACTGGTTAACCAAGTGGACCGGTTATTTTAATCTACATGGAATTCCTGAGGAGAAAAAGATAGAGAGTGTTATTCTAAAAGCTTTGTCGTGGTGGCGTGATTTGCAACCTAAACCTACCACATGGGACGAGTTTATGGAGGTGTTCAGAAAGTCGTTTGTGGTTGTGGACGACTCGGATTTTTACCAAAGACTTGTGAATTGCAAAATGGTTACTCGGAGTTTGGACTCGTACCTACAAGATTTTATGGATTTATGGAATAAAGTCCCCTCATTCAATGCATAGCTGGCACTGTGACAGTTTATCCTAGGTCTGCCCGTAGATTATCAAAATGAGTGTAAGTGTAACGTGCTTCAGACCTTTGATGATGTAGTTCGTGTTGTGAAGGCGTACGACTCCACGGTAGTGGCATCTAGGAAGCAGTTACAGGCTAATCCATCTGGATCATCCGGACCCAGCCAGAAAAAGAGAAGAAAAGAGTTCGTGGGAATAAGAAAACTAAATATTTCAATGAACTGGATCAAGCTACATTTGAATTTAGACAAAAGAAGAAGTTGTCTAGAAAAAGGCCAATGTTTGTTTCCATTGCAGTCAGCCTGGACATGTTATGAAATTCTGCCCGGAACGAAAGAAAGGCGCAGCTCAAGTGATTGAGATGCCAGGTAAAGAGAATCTTAAGCTGGAAATTAATAAAAATTAATTGTGAGTGTGATTGTTCTTTCAGTACTACTTCATTCTTGCCAAATGATTTATTTCGTTTGAAACGCACTGTGAATGGACATGAAGTTAGTATTTTAGTGGACAAGGGATCTACTCATAATTTCATTAACTCTGGTCTTGTGCAAAGACTGACTCAAAACTGAAGCCAGTAACCATAGATATCGAGTATATCTAGCTTCAAGGGTGGAGTTGGAGACGTGGGATGTGAAAGTTCCAAGGCTCCCAGTTTCAATCCAGGACTATAGAGAGTTAATTGATTTCCATGTTTTAGATTTAGCACGTACAAAAATTATTGTAGGATACGAGTGGTTATTTAATAAGCATCCTGAGATGGAAAGCATGTTCTCTCTTTTCATGAGGGTAAAGAAATAGTTACATTGTTTGGAGACAATTTTGTACATCCATCTGGGATGAGTTCATTTGCTAATGTAATGGAAATTTTTTATTTGCAGTATGAAGCTTATTCTTTATTTGCTAAGCCAATTTTGGATTTATCTGAAATGCATCTAAGTAGTTGTGAATTGTCAAAAATTCTTAACTCGGTAGACTTAGATCAGGAGCAAATTGAGAAGAATAAATTACTGTTTGAATTTCAAGATGTATTTCCAAAAGAATTACCTCATGAAATACCGCCATCCAGATCAGTAGACCATAAGATTGAGTTAATTCCAGGTAGTCACCCTATCTCTAGACAACCTTACAGGTTCTCTCGGAAACTTAGAGGTAGAGATTACTTAGCAAACTGAAAATTACCTAAAGGTGGGTCATATTTAGCAAAGTAAGTCACCTTGGGGCACTCCTGTTCTTCTGAAAGTGAAGAAAGATGGAGGCTTCAGGATGTGTATGGACTACAAAGGGTTGAATAAGGTAACTATTAAAAACAAATATCCTTTGCCTCATATGGATGATCTAGTAGATCGATTAGGTGGATCTAAATACTTCACAGAGATAGATCTTAGAACCGAATATCATCAGATTAGAATTCATCTAGATGACGTGTAGAAGACTGGTTTTTGGACGAGATTCGGTCACTATGAATTTCTTGTGCTTCCTTTTGGGTTGACGAATGCACCAGCTACGTTCCAACAGATGATGAACGATCTTTTTCGTTCATATCTAGGGAAGTTTGTGGTTGTATTCTTAGATGATATTCTCATATACAGTAGAAAACTTAAGGAACATTTGAGTCATCTTAGTACTATCTTAGATATTCTCAGACAAGAGAAACTCTATGCTAAGGAATCTAAATGTGAGTTCTTTAAGCATGAGTTGTTGTACCTCGGTCATAAGATCACCCGTAGTGGGTTGGAGATTGATGAGAGTAAGGTCAAGACAATGCTTGAATGGCCTATACCAAAGCCGGTTAGAAAAGTTAAATCTTTTCTCGGTTTTACAATTTTCTTTTGTAAGTCAATTGAGGATTATGCCAAAGTGGCAGCACCCTTTAATAATTTGACTAAAGGCAGAGTTAATAAAAAAAAAAAAAGGTCAATTTAGTGAGCCAGTGAGTGGAAATGGTTGAATTGAACCAATGCTTTGAGAAAATCAAGCAAATGGTTGCTTCAGCTCCTGTTTTACAGATCACGAATCCTGATTTACCTTACGTCGTGCAAACTGACGCAAGTGATTCGGCAATAGGGGCAGTTCTTCTACAGGAGGATAAACCGATAGCATTTGAAAGCAAGAAACTCACGGGGCCTCAGTTGCGTTATACAACTCAGGAGAAAGAGATATTTGCTATGATTCATACACTTAAAACCTGGAGGCATTACCTTTATGGTAGTGAGTTTATAGTGTATACAAATCACCAATCTCTGAAGTACTTTTGTAATCAGAACGATCTACGGGGTCGTAAAGCTCGCTGGGTTGAGCTTATGCAGGAATTTGATCATGAGATCCAATATGTCAAGGGCAGCTCTAACCAAGTTGTGGATGCGCTTAGTCGGATTGGTGAATTAAATGAACTTTCATTCACCCAGATTTCCACTGATCTATATCTTTCACTGAGAGGAAATTGTGAATCCAGATTCTTATTTTGGTCCCATCTGGAAGATGGTGGAGACAAGAAAAAATGAGAATGGAATAGAGATTTAATCACAGGGGTCTCAAGTTCTTTAGAAAGATAAGAAGATAGCAAAACAGTTCTCTATCCGAGGTGGGTTACTATTTTGGAATGGGAAAATTTGTGTACCAGCAGATGATGAATTAAAGAAGAAGATTCTTTATGAGTGTCATGACGTTCTCTGTGCAGGTCATCCAGGTATACACAGGACTTTGGACTTGGTCAGAAGAGAGTTTCATTGGCCGAAACTCAAGCCATTTGTCAAGTCTTATTGCCAGTTAGCCAAAGTTGAATGCTTAAATATTGGAGGGTTGTTACATCCCCTAGATATCCCTTAGAAATGATGGAAAAGTATATCTATGGATTTTGTGGTTGGACTTCCAAAGACCCAACACCAAAATGATTCTATTTGGGTTGTGGTGGACAGGTTGACAAAGTTAGCTACTTTTATACCAGTCAAGTCAACTGCTAAGGCTTCGGATTTAGCCCAGATCTTTGTGGAAAGATTATTTAGGCTTTATGGACTGCCAAGTGATATAGTTAGTGATAGAGATCCTAAATTTACAGGTCACTTTTGGTTAGTTGTATTCCATAAGCTTGAAACCTCGCTTAGTTTTAGTTTTCTGATCATCCCGAATCATATGGCCAGACTGAGAGAACTAATCAGCCTATGGAGGATATGTTGAAAACTTATGTGTCTCACAGGCAATCTCAGTGGGAAGATTACATTCCTTTAATTGAGCTTGCTTATAACAGTAGAAAACATTCTGCTACTAGTTATAGTCCGTTTATGCTGATGTACAATTTTCAACCTAGATCTTCGATAAATGTGGAGACAAAGTCTGTTAAGATCCAGAAAGTTGCAGATTTCTTGCATGATATGCGTGAGATGTTGCAAGTGGCCCATGATTGTATCTGGAGTGCTCAGGATAGAGCTAAGCACTATGCCGATCTTAAAAGGTCTCCCAGAGATTTTAAAGTTGATGACTGGGTATATCTTAGAATACCTAAGGATTCTAAGACTATGAGTATAGGGAAGCATTATAAATTGTCTACGATATATTGTGGACCATTTTGGATTATAAAGAAAATTGGTTCTTTAGCTTACGAACTAGATCTTCAGAACAAGACTACAGCTCACCCTGTGTTTCATGTAAGCTGTTTAAAATTAAGTTTACATGAAGGTGACGTAGTTGGTTCAGAGGAAGATCTTACCCATTTGGAGGACTCATCGCTTAGTGTTCCTTTGGAACCTGAAAAGGTACTCAGAACCAGAGATAAACAGTTGAGAAATCGTTCTATCTCTGAGTGCTTGATCAGGTGGAAGAGACGGACTGAGGATGATGATTAATGGGAGAGGGTCAAAAGCATAAAGAAGAATTTCCCTAGTTTTCATTTCTAGAGATAGAAATGGTTTAAGGGGGGGAGAATGTTATGTCCATGTCCTGTACAAGGGAATCTGAATAATTCTTGACGTGGATGGTCGGTCACTCCAGTTGTATGTGGTTATTAGTTATGCTACGTCATTTCGGACGTGGTCATATTAAATAACTAATAATCATATGAGGGCCCAGACCTATAATTGGACATAGGAGCACATGCATGGTGAAGACTGCTTTAATGCAAGAATAAGAGGTCAGTAGCTCAATTTAGGTTGCATGGGGATCCTAAAGAAAATATTCTCTCTCTCTCTTGAGGAGAATAAGTCTAGTGGAAACTCGCCCATCCTCCTATTGTGAATTGTGATTCTTGAGCCAGTTTCTCCTCTCCTCTCTTGTGTTCTTCACTGTGGCTTGGGGGTGGATTGGTTAGGGTATTGACTAGCCTCTCCATATTGGTTGGGTGGTTGATGATCCACAGGTGTCCTTTTCGTTTGCATGTGATTGGAATCCTGAAGATATTCACTTGGTGGTTCTTACAATATGGCTCCTCGCAATTTTGTGGGTGTGTGTAATAGAGTTCATCTTTATACAAACTGAATTACACACACCCTCATCATTGACATATAAGGACAGCACATATAAGCTCCAATGTTCACTACAATCAGAAAACAAATAATTTATGAGAATGAATGTGAAATCAAAATTTATATAAAAAATTCAACTTAATAAAATCTGGAAAAAAAAATACACTTACTTTGTTATGTATGGGAGCACGAGAATTGGAGTCCCCAGTCTGACGTATTGGAGCATATCATCGTGCAGACTTTTGAAATCAGAAACATCAAAAGCAGCCATGAATTGAAGCGAAAACAATGCTACATCTATAAGTAGTGGGGTTTGGAAAAACTCCATCCCCCCCTCCTACATTGTCCCCTAGCATTTTATCCCTACTTTCTAATTCACCTGTATCTTATTTAGAAAGGGGAAGACCAATATTTGTCTAGGCATCTTAAAACTGTCACGATATGTGTTTAACAATTGGTCATACTATACATATACAGGAGTATTTACAAAGGCAAGTGCAGGGGGTGTAGGAAGTAATATAGATAAACCACTTAAAGAATTGTCATTTAAAATCGATTCGACCTTTAAATTTACAAAATCATCTAAATCTTTTCATGAAACCGGAGGAGGAGAACTAATATGTGTGAGGGTAGGAGGAGACTGAGATTTAGATGGAGGAGTTTATTAGGAGAGGAATTTTTAGGAGGAGAAGATGGAGATTGAAATTTAGAAGAAGAAGAAGGAGACTTAGGACGAGACTTAGGAGGAGATTGTCTAGCAATTAGAATCATATGCAGAAGAGAAGGCTTAGAAAAATCTTGTGCTTTATTAGGAGGGTCATGAGACCTCCTCTTCTTTGAAACACTCTCGTTCTGTACTCGAAAAATAAGTCGGGATGGTTGAGACTGCTTTCATTTTTTTTTTCTCTGCATCTTGTTTAGGAGGAGAGAATGGAACTGGTCTGAAGTACTTGGCAAATTTGTCATATGTGTCCCGTAGCCTGAACCCAACATTGAAATTCTTCGGCATGATGGTCACCCATTTGGCATGGACAACTGCAACAACACTATTTGAAAAAAATTCACTTGGCCCCACGTGTGAAAGGAAGTACTTTTCATACTTGTATATATCTAAATTGATTTTGTATCAATCTAGTTAGTGTGAACACAATATGACTAGTTTTTAGTCAAGTTGACTAGTCACCTAGAAATTAGCTTTTCCTTGCATGTGCATGAGTAAATGCTCCCACATGGCAAGTGTGCAGCGCTTCAATTGCCGTTACAGTCCACCTCACATCTGCAAAATAAACTTCTTGTTATCTGTCTGATGGATCTCTGTATGTGAGCTTTCGGAATCAGAAGATTATTGGTCTTCTGTAGCTTCCGAATATCCTTCAGCCAGGAAGGGTCTCTTGGTCTACCCCTTGGCCTAGGAGGAGGTGGTGGTGGATGAGGCGGTGGTGGTGGATTTTCTTATCCTCCTCCTATGATTGGAATACTTCCAAGGTGGATACGTGTTGTTTGCTTAGCGCGCGCCATTAGTATCCAATATCGGATCAACGCACAAGCAGGGAGAACTGAGGATCAGAATTTAGGTCAAGCGCGCCGAACCGATACCAGTATGAGAAAGGAAGTAAATCTGATAGCGGATAGGCGCATGTGAGTGAAGACAGTAAACAGGTCAGCTGCTTCGGGCACGCTGAACCGATACCGCATGAAAGTAGAGAACAAAAAGAACTTTATGCAAAAGAATTTAAGCATCGTCCATCCATTTATATAGTGCCAACTCCGAAATGATTGCATACGTGGTGGTTTGGAATATTGAGGCACAGGAACGGTGATCTCTTAATTCGAGATATTTTGAGACTTGTCAATCAAATCCTATTAAATGTCCATCGGTCATCAAAATGATTAGTCGGTATTCTTAGTGATCAAAGCAAAGATTTAGTTTCCAATTGACTAGGTTGAAAAGTGGTGTGATACAAAATTTGTGATCTAGATCTTGTATAGATTCTTCTAGATTTTTAAATGTGTTCAAATCTAGTTTCTTGAGAGTCACAATATCACTAACAATTTCTCCCCAAATTTCGTATCTGACACTAGATTCTTTGCATGTGTGATTGGATAAGAATCTTCTTGCTTTAGCACCTCCAATCGATGGCTTATTAGGAACGTTTCTTTTTTTTCCGGAGAGTCTGTCACTTTTTTCAATTGTGAAATGCCCTTTATGTAGTCCTGCCTTTGACAGAACTCCTAATTGATGCTTTAGCCACAAACTCCGGTTTATGATTCCATGCTAGGAGAATATGCAGGTAAATAAGTTTCTCAATAATACAAACCTCAGCATGCAATGTGCATATGTGAACGTTTTTTAATGGAATTGACATAACACTTCTCATATTTGGATCTCTTGCTTCTTGTGTTGGGCCAATGTTTGATCGTCCCAAGCTCATATTGTAGCAATCCTTCATGCAATAAAGACATGGATGCTTTGATGTTGTTCCAAGAGAGACATTATACATACATTTTAATGTTTTCAAATCCCCTGCAATGTGCCATTGAATTTGAAAACTTCCATGGTTTTCGACTATAAATTTCTCACCCTCCAAATGTCTCTTTATAATCTCGCCATAATTTGTTCTTGAAAATATCCATGAAAGTATTTTATGGTCCTCTTTCAAGACCTATAGAGAAGCAAGTAATGCATGACATGTCAATAAAAAATGCAATGTATGAAATGTATACGTGGAATGCCACCAACCACCGTATGTGATTTTTCGATTGAACACTAAACGTTCGATCATCTGTATCTGAAATTTTGTTCATCAAAGTGACACTCACTCGTTCCAACTTTTGACCTTTGATGATTTCGGATTCATCCAATTTTATTACAATAATGATCTTTCCATTTACCCGATGTTCGTCTAGTTTATAGAATCGAATAATGTATTTTAGAACATTTTCAATACCAAGAAAAAATATTATTGCAATCATTGTAATTCAGCTCACCATATTCTAATTTTTATAATTCAGTTATATGAAGTGGTTGGCCAATTACTTTGAATATTCCATCATTATACTAATTTCTTGTTAATCTTACCCGATATGGACACGGAAGATAAGTTCTCTTCACCATCACTTGAGAAAAAGCTTCTTTAACTATTCTTATAAAGGTAGAATACGCATTTTTGCTAATTCCAAAAACATCACATGCACCCACTATCACATTTATTTCCATCAAAATCTATGGAGAAAATCCATAATCATGATCAATAGGCTGAAAGTACACCAAATTCAGAGAAGCCACCTACTTGGAGATCAATTCCACAACTTGGAAGTAACAAGCAAGGAGAAACCACCAAAAAGATGGGACAAAACAAGAAGAAGCTCCACCTTCCGATTGATGCAAAGCCAAGCTCTGATACCACTGTAAGGATCCCCTAGTGGATAAAGTGCATCTTTGTCGGCTATGGTGAGAGGACAAAGGCATCTATATTTTTTGATCCTGTGATGAACAAGATTCACATTAGCAAAGACGTCATCTTTGATGTGATGCATAGGTTTTTGACGATGAAGACCATGCAGGTGATGATAGCATCAAAAGACTTCCCACAATCTTGGAAGAAGATGAAGAAGAAGTTCCGCAGGTTGATGCACATGAGGATCAGGCTCGTGAAGATGAGTATGAGAGATCTCCACCAATCCATGAGCCTAGGGGAAGGTATTTGCCAATAGCTGCAACAAAGGAGAAACTTGCTGGAAGTAAGAGACGGTTATTGAACACTCCTTGGGACACATACTCAACAATGAGTTGAGCATACGATTTAAAACCCGATCGAATCAATCACCATAGCACAACATTAAGTGCAACAAGACAAGACAAGACAGAATTGCTCTCCCACAAACTGTATATTCACACTGATTAGCAAGTACAAAAATAAAATTACTTAAGAGCACTCAAAGGGCTCGTAAAAGAAAGACGGCTGGATAATTCTAGAACTGGGCACACGTGGTACCGTCAAAATTAGAAAGCACTGTATAAGTCAATCATTGCTATTTTAACTCTCTCCCTCAATGATCAACGCCTCTCTTTCTTTTAAGGTTTACTCTATTCATGGAGCATACCTCCATGATAGTATCATAAGTAGAATCTTTTCACATAACCAAATCTAAGCCAAGTTTAGCTCTAAAAGTTTCAAACTTCTCTTTACTTAAAGCTTTCATAAATATATCAGGAACTTGCAACATTGTAGAATAGTGTGTAATACTTATATTTTCAGATTGTAGATTTTCACGCACAAAGTGATATTTCACTTTAATAAATTTTCTTACTAATAATTTTCGCGTATTCATTATAGTAATCAGATTCAAAAAATCCTTGAGTAGGATCATAAGGAGTACGTACTTTATTTATGGTATTCTCAGGCATTTGTCATACATCATGATAAAAAAATTAGTGAAAATACAGTATCGACAGCTTTTTTTGAAACCTCTTCTAAAATGCATTCCTCTGCATCGGTACTTGACCCGCTATCAGATTTAAAAGTATTATTTGTATTATGTTTCTTTGCTCTTTTACCATGTAGTCCCTTCCTCATGAATTCCTGGGGGCCTTGGGATCGCTTTGGTTTTGCTTGCTTGTGAGTCGTCCGTGGGGAAGGTTTGTTCTATCCATTGGAGGTGGACGATCGTAGAGGCCTCACCCCTATGAAGACTAGAATATCTATCTCTTAATCTAGATAGAAGTTGAAAATCTTTGGGCATAATGGTGACACGCTTTGCATGGATGGCAGGCAGTAGGAAAGAATCCTCAAAAAATTGAACTTGAAAATATTCATAGGCTTCTTGAAGACCATAATAGCGGAAACTGTAAAACGATTGTACCTGCCTAGATTCTCTCTGGTGATTTCAAGTACCAAACGATAGAATGGAGCTTTTGGAATCATATGCTTCGTTGACCTTTGATATATTTTAATCTCTCTCATCCAATGGCTTCTTCTCATCGATGTTCTCCTGCCAGTACCGGGCGGCCTGAAGCTCGAAACTTTGCCTTGAACTAGATTGGGATGTTGATCAGTCCTAGACGTTTGCTTCACTCTAGCCATAACAAGGATCTGACAATGGCTCAAAAAGATGGTGATGAAGCTCAATAATTAAAATTGTACAAAATGGATGTTGGACTTATGCGCAAATAGTAAATAGGTATCTTATGGGCGTCTAGAGGTGCGCACTAATCAGATATGAGAAAACTAAAAAAAAAAGTGTCCAGTTTGGGGTTCAATAAAATTTATATACAATATAGGTTATCCCACACGTGTGAAGTTGAACTTGAAATACACGTGTTAAATTTTTATTGATAAAAATAAATGCATGGACAAGTGGCATCATATTATTCCTTGAATCTGACACGTCAGTGACCGTCATTAAGATTCTTACACGTGTCAGGAACTGACTGACAACTATCAACTAATAACATGTCTGAATATTGAATTTGTGTGTACAATTTTATTTCATGTGTCTCATTTTGCCAAAATGCGCACTAAACCGATATGAGTATGTATTTATGTAAACCATTGTTCAAAAATATAGTTCAAAAAAAATTATTGTTCAAAACAAAACTATAAATATGAGAAACCTTCCTCATTTTCACAACTCTAGTTTTGCATTTTTATGTTCATGAACTTTCTTGTATAAGTCGCATTCTGTGAATTAGTTATTTTTTGCATTTATATCGTCATGGAGAATGCTAGGATTGAGGTTTCAAGACTTCTAGCTGGTATAGAGTTTGAACATTAGATAGATAGGATCTTTCCCATCTTCTGTGCCACAATAGATACCTAGTTATAGCCAGAGCTAACGTAGAAAGTGTGTCATTTGCCATGGATTACATGAATACAACACTTTTTCCGTATAGTGTAAGACTTTTTGATTGTGATATTGCATGGATTTCATACAACTTACTAACATACATATGGACGGGTGATAGACCATTTGTAGCTAGACTCAATAGATTTTTGAATGATCTGTCTAGAAATCACTATAGAATTTTGACAGTTGAGGAGCAGCATAGGGACAATTTGTTGAATCAAAGATCATATTAGGTGAAATGGTCTTTGTATTCTTGCTATCTGAACATACAACTATTCCCACACCTGCTGACTCATAGGAGGCCATTCTTTGCCATGAAATGAACGAGGCTAGCAGCCAATAAATGAAGAAGAAGGAAGAGCACTCTCCTTGCAGAAAGTATCTGAGTCATCTCAAAAAACGGTGAGGCAAACGAGACATCGTTGCAAATCAGGAGCCTCTCTCCAATCACCATCAATGGCAGAGAGTACATTTTTTTTTCATGACCTACAATATATCCTCCATCTGCGAGAGGACGAACTCCTAAGTGCTATAATGAAATTGCAAAATGGAGCCAATACTTATGATCACACAGTGATTGATGATACATACCAGAAGTTGTGTCCGAAAAATGAGGAGGCCACATGTGAAATGGCATCGGCAAACATCTTGACAAAGCTCCGAAACGTCGGTGCCCCTCCTGAGGTCAGCAAAAGCCACAAGAGCACAATTTCACTCAACTGGAGGGGAAGAAAGGAAGCATTAACCTGAGTGATACTGCAAAAGCCAATGAGGGGACACAGGACGCCATCAAAATCGATCCTTATGCAGCTAGAGCAAAGGGAGTGAGAAAAGCCAGAGAGAGTGACTCCAAGGATGCTTCCTTGGCGCACTACATAGGACACTTCCTGGAGCAGTACATCTATTGCATTAGCAATAAGTGTAGTCCTAATGGAGATGAGGAGCTGCTAAAGTGCAAGTCATTGTCCAAACATATTGCATAGGCTGAGCTTGCAAAAGGATACAACAAAACATACTGTGTTTCAAGAAGCGCATTAGTAAATGATCTGAGCTCAAGCTTCGAGTCTAGGCTAGTGATTGGAACGGCCACTGGCCCATTTTTCAAAGAATTTGATGCTCATATTCTTGCATCAAAAATTTTAAAGACTACTCTACTGGCAAGTGAGAGGAAGGCTATTATTTACCAAAAGCTCAATGAATAAAAATCTTTATAGTTGTGTGTATCAAAATTGTGTGTTTTGCTCATTATGATTGAAATTGTGTGCTGCTCATTAGAAAAGAGGTCATAGAGGAGCATGAGAACTAACAATTTGACCAAATCAGAACCCCTCTATTCACGCTCCTGACCTAGTCAAAATTCTAGTGATCACGCGGGAGCGCGAAAATAGGGGATCTGACCAAGTCAAAGGGTCAGTTTTCACGCTCCTCCGTGATCACGTAAGAGCGCAAAAAAACTTGTGTTGACCCGGTCATAGGGCTTACTCTCACACTCCTCCATGATCAGATTCTAGATTACATACATTTGTGTAACAGAATATTGAGAAATCTGCACTAGAAAATATGCATCAGATGAATACAAAGATTGGCCCTTAGGGCTTCTATTATATATGAACATTGTACATTTTGGATACATTTTCCAATCTACATTTTTCTAATTCTCATATCCAGCAATAAGTCACATGGCATGAGTGGCATGTTGGGCACACAGGTAGGCATCTTCGAATAGTGTGGTGAGGTGATTCTCAGTAGCCTCCTACAATGCAGATACAGCCGTGCCCTTGATCCTGTAATCCAGGAATTAACTGTCCATAATTTTTTTGATTATTCTCAAAAATGGGGCCCGAGGAAGCAAAAGTTTGGTGCTTTTCTGATACTTTTTAATCTCCTCCATAAACTTGGACTGGCATTGTTTGCGTGGTCACCTTGGTAGAGGCTGCATCCTATCCATCCTCTTTCCAGTCTAGGGTGGTTTTGAATGAGGAGGCCCAGCAGCAGCAGCAACAATAGGAGATCCAGCTGGAGATCCACCACCAGCAAAAGTTGCAACAGGAGGAGATCCCACCCGTAGAAGTTGCAGCAGGAGGAGATCTAGCACTAGTGGCTCCGATGAAATCGAAAAGTACTTCGACGTTCATGGGCACTACTCCCGCCGCCTGCACCTCGGATTCGATGAAATTATGATGTTCTTCGTCCGTTGGAATGGGGATGCGAGGTGTAGTCAGAGGGCTCAGCACGATACGGGCAGCCATGCGGAGATTTCTAAGAATCTCATTCCGCCTAATACTTTGAAGCTGCTGCACGGATATCCTGATTCAGCTAGGCACCCTTGTTGTTTGCTTTGTCCTGGCCATATGCTTACTTCTAGCCATAAAACACTCAAAAGTATGCTAAATAGGTCTATCTCGTATCAGAAAAACAAACCAAAACAGAAATAAAATTTATGAAATTATTGTCTCCTCTTCTGGTAAAAGTGAAAAATGAATGGTAAAATTCCTTTATATATTTTTTCGCCCATGCATACCAAAGTTCTACTAGCACGTTTTGGCCTATTTTAGCTCAATGCAACATTTTTGGGCCATATTGAATAGTGCGAATAAGAAGGTAGAGAGATCATGGACAGTTAGTACTGTGCACAAGTTCGATATATGGTTTTTGGAATATTCTAAAAAATATTCTTCAAAGTTATGTAGTGATAGAAACAAATCCTTCATCTTTCTTACGAAAGAAGTGAGGTCTTTTCCATCCCACTGCAAATTCGTCAGCTAATCTTCCAGCATCATGATCTGACTTCTTGATTTCATCCAAAATCTGTTGAGCAATGCATCCCACATCTCCTTACCTTTGGAGAGTGTAGCCAGGTCAAGTGTGAGGCTATCTTCGATGGAAGATGATAGCAAGGCTACTGCCTTGTCATTTTTCTCCTTCCATTCACGTAGCTCCTTGTCTGATGTTGTAGGCATTTCTTCTGTGCCATCCACCCAAGGGAAGAGTCCTTCGCCCTTGAGTATCAAAGATGTCTTAATTTTCCATGCTAGAAAGTTAGATCTTGAAGAATCAAGTATTGCGCAGATCTTGCTCTGCATGCTGCTGATTGAAGCCATTGCTTCTTGAAGTTTGTTGTCTTGTTGATGTTTGTTTGTTGAATGCTTGGCCTTCTGGATCTGCTAGCTTCTTGGCTATGTCTAAATATGACAGGATAACCTGCTCTGATATCACTGATGAGAATGGGATTTCGCATGATATGCTCTGATACCACTGATGAGAATGAATCGCGTGATATGCTCTCATACCATGGTTGAGAATCGAAACAGTCACGAAGCTTTCGCGAAAGCGAAGCAACCGCAAATCCTCTTGCAATTCGGATGGAGTTCATATGCAATCGTTGGACACTGCCAGCTGAATCACTCCTACAATCCTCCAAAATGTAGTCAGGCACTGCTAATCTACATTTATAAAATTAATGCAGCATTCAACATAGTTTCAACCAAGGTGCGAAATTCAAAATGAACAAAAAAAAAAACCTCAAACACACGATTAACAGCAGAAACATTTGCATTCGAGATCAGACACAACACAAATTGACATGTGCGCAAAGGCTACAGTATCATATATTGATTTCCTTCTATGATTCTTCAAGCACTGCATGCATATCCACGCAGTGCGTCGACGTGAGAGGGATACACTTCTCTCACGGATGTATGTCTCGCTTACTAGCGAACTTTTGGATCTCTATGGATCCTGATCACAGAACTCGTCTTGCACGCAGGCGGACTTGTTGTTTGTATTTCATCTTGATTTCTTACTACCATCAGACTGCTTCGTTACACTGTGTGTGTATTCTGTTGTTCTATATGTCAAATAAAATCCAGTAAGTATAGTCGCTCTATGTAAATCTAATATTAGAGTGATTAAGCATCTACAACTAATCATGGAATTACAAGAGTGGCAGATTAGCCACGACCTAAAGTGTATCTGCTGACGTCATGCCATCAGATCAAATATATGTACTTCTGGGTACTTGCGTGATCTTTGCTGGTACTCTTTGGAGCGTGAGGGCAAAACGAGTTTCGACATTTTTTGTGTCGCGTCGTTGGTTTTGTCTCCATCGTTGGTTTTGTCTTGCTCGTCTGTCTTTCTCTCGTACTGGACTGCAAAAGATTCTCGTTCGTGAATCTTTCGTGTTCGCAAACCGTTCATCTTCGTTTCCTTTGACTTTCGTGTTCGCAAACCTTTTCGTGTTTCGTGTCTCCTGATTTTTGTATTCGCGAACATCTTCATCAGGCGGGCTGAAAGCTAGCAAGCCTTTGTAATTAGAAACGTTTTGTTTCTTCATTGATATACTTACAGTTACATTTCTGATGATCATGAGAATTGATTTTCTTGTACTTTTATTTCTGAATGCATATAAATATGTTTTACTAAAACTTCTGATATAGAGTGACCTCCGGGAGTTGTCTTAAACTCCAAAATCTTTGCTTTCCAATAAGATTTGTATGTCATCTTTGCCCTTTTCTTCTGTCAAGAATTGCCCTTTGATGATGGATGCAACAGCACCCATGAATTCTTTGTATATTTTGTTGGCTTCCAGTTATCAATGTCATCTTTCTCATTATAAAGAATCGCAGACTCAATTGTAGATTTTGGTCTCCTTGCCATTGCTATTTTCAGAGCTTAGGCACCAAAATCTCTTTGATATAATACTAAATTCAATTTTTTGTATCAAATAATCAGTCGCAAAGAATTACAGAAATGCATACATTCTGAGACGAAGCTGAACGCAATTGGAAGATAGTATTATTCAGTATGAAAACTAAACAGATGTAAATGAGTACAACAAGTTGCGGATCAAAGTCGCGTACTCTAAGTTATCTCTGAGTGACTAAAATAAGTCTGAATTAAGCGCAATGTTGTTAAGCAGTAAGCACAATAGCAATCTCTAATCAACTCTAAAAAAGTGCGCTAGAATGCTCAAGAGTGTCCAAGCTCGCAGGCTTGAGAGAGAACACTAACTATTTAGTACTTGATGATTGATCTTAATGCTTGAGATGTAGGAATATGAACAGCTCTTTATACTAAGCAATTAGGTTGTCAAATGCATCATCCAGTTGGCTGTGATGTGCTGGCATCCAATCAGTTAGAACTTCTCAAAAATTACTTGCTTGATGAATTAATGCAAGTCGGTGGCTTTGGTCGTAAACAGTTTGTCTGCAGATTTGAATGTAAACTATCACTCTACAGACATGAACGTAAATTGTCATGCAAAAAATGTGAAGGTCTTTGCCAACGTCATTTCCTTAACATTTGAGGCATCTGGCAATTTGCGAGAAAGCCGAAGTGAGAGAAAATTTCAGAAGATGAAAATTTCAAAAATGCCGACACTGTGAGCCATTTCTGAGTAGTTATGTAGACTATGTAAAAGCACGAAGAAATTTATAGGTCTGGATAAAAATTGGACGAAGATTAAAATGTCAATTGGTCGATTAGTAGGAGAATAATCCAACACACAGCACATGACTCACCATCGACACTGGTTCTATGACTACAAGTCATACAACCATTATACAATTGTGCAACTTGGAGACAACTCAACTCATACTATCGAGGGCGTAGGAACAGTCAAGGTCGAATTCCAGAAAGGTGATGTAATATTTTTGTCCAATGTTCTTCACATTCCAAATCTGACCAAAAACATGCTCTCAGTTAGTAGAATCACAGATTCAGGTCAGAGGGTCGAATTCAATAGACAAGGCTGCACTATTCTTGACAAATCTAGAAAAGTTTTTGCTTTCAGTATAAGGTGTGGCAATTTGTACAAAATCAATCACTCTTATTCTACAAGTAGTCCAGCTCTTTTTACTTCAACTTCTGAATCAATTGATATGCTTTGGCATTTCAGATTAGGCCATTTAAATTCCAATTATATTCAGCAAATGTCGAAATAGAATTTAGTACAAGATTTACCCTTCATTAGCAAATCAAATTCTTCATGTGAAAGTTGTATTATCAGCAAGCATGCTAGAACTCTAGTCACTTCCGATTCAGTTCCTTCTTCTAAAGATTTGCTAGATCTTGTACACATGGACATTTGTGGTCCTATGCAAACTATTTCCACAGGGGGAGCTACCTATTTACTAACTATTATTGATGACTTCTCTCATAGGACTGCAACAACAAATTCGATACTCTCAAGTTCTTCATGCAGTTCAAAGCATCATTAGAAAAATTGACCTAGAGAAGAATCAAATCTCTACGCTCTTATGCAGGGGGAGCATTTATCTCCACCGAGTTCAAAGCTTTTGGCAAAGCAACCGAAATACAAAAACATTTTACAACAAGCTCACCTCAGTCCAATGGTGTAGCTAAAAGGAACACTCAATCACTCATTTAAAGTGCAAAGAGCATGTTGGCCCATGCATCTCTTCCAAAGAAGTTCTAGGCAGAAGTTGTTACTATAGCAGCCTACCTTCAAAATCGATCCATTACAATGGCCATGAATGGCAAGACACCTTATGAAGTGTGGACTGGATCGAAGCCATCACTCACAAATATTTGAGTGTTTGGATGCAAAGCCTACTCTCAGATCCCTACTGATCTAAGTAGGAAGCTGGACGACACCAGCAAAAGGTCGATCTTCATCAGCTATTCCTCAAACCATCAAACATACAAGCTCTTCAATCTGGACTCTCAGAAGACCTTCATGAGCAGAGATGTCATCTTTGTGGAAGATCAGTTCTTTGACCACAAGAGGAAAGCTCCATCGACTTCCAGTCCAAGGGTCGACAACTTCGAAATCAGGGTTTGAGCACAAACTTGACACCGACTCCTCCAACAATGAGGCAGTCCCTCAACAAATCGAACAACATCAAAGGATCGAATTTCAACACAGAAAATCAAATCGATCCAAACAGCCTCCATCCCTATTCATGGATGATCCGGCTTGCTACTTTGTGCAGAAACTTAACACTATTTCAGAGGCAAAGTCATCCATTGATGCTGACCAGTGTAAGGCAGAAGAGGACACCACACTTGTAGCTCTAAATGAGAATGGTTTCTATCCAAACTCAACAAACTCAAATATTTACTTCAAGTCTGTATCGGATCCTTCCATTATCACTACTCTTTATGTAGATGATACATCATTACTCAGTAACAATCTGAATTTTTTGAAGGATCTGAAATGCATGTTAGCATTGGACCCATCAGCCAATATTCTCAAAGGCTACACAGATGCAGAATGGACAGCAGACTTCAACACCATAATATCAACTTCTAGATCTGTATTTTCATACAATTAAAACCCAATCTCTCACAGCCAAAAACAGTCCATTATTGTCCACAGAATTGGATTTTTCAGTTGCCTCAAATGCTACAATTTGGCTGACAAACCTGCTTGCAGATATCAATTTTTTTCAGTCACATTCAACACCCATCTATTGTGACAACTAAAGCACAAGGATAATTTTTTTGGTTTACTGCACAACAGAGTCTATGGCAGTAGATTACTTCACCAAGGAGCACCATCTCAGATTTAACAATCAGCTAAATTTGAAGATCGAATCTTTCCAGGATCCACATTAAGGGGGAGTGTTGGATTCTAATGCTCAAGACCAAATCCATGGAGTAATGAGCATCCTAAAAGATTCAGTCGAAGTCGACTCCATCGACTTCGAAGTCATCGAAGTGTCCGAAGTCTACACATCTGATATATACAACATCGACTTACCCAACATCAAAGTCATCGACCACTTCGACTTCGACTTCTCCCATATATATATTCAATCAACTTCATCAAACATCGAAGTGACTTCAACAATTTGAAATTGTTAAAGAAGCTTAAAATGGTACATGGCTTACCTTCCTTTGATGTGATCTGAAGGTTGTACCCTTAGTAAGTAGCATAGTGAGAAATTTAAGATGAGGTGCTCATAGGACAAAGGGCAAGCTAAATCTCATTCATTTTGACTTATGTGCGATGCTGAGTATGCTTCAAATGAGTTTAACATTTTTTGTACGACCATGGAATCAAAAGGTAGTTTACTCAATCCTTTACACCACAATACAATGGTGTGGCAGAAAAGAAAGAACATGACCATTGATGAAAGTGCACATTCTCTGTTGAAATTCATGAAATTGCCAATTTTTTTTGGGGTGAGGCATGCAACACTACAAACTTTCTTCAAGTTTAAAGTCCTACAGCTGCAATCCCAAAATCAACACCATATGAGGCAGTCACAGCAAAGGTACTTGGTTTGAAAGTGTTTGGATACAAAGCCTTTGTTCATATACCTGATGAAACAAGGAAGAAATTGGATGTAAAATCCTTGAAATCTGTTTTTGTTGGGTACGACGATAGAGTCAAAGGCTAGAAGGGCTACGATCTAAAGTCTAGAAAGATTATCGTGTCATGTGATCTTTCTGATTAATTGCATGGTTATTATGATGATGAGATTTACCAAATGCCTAAGGAGCAAACTCAAGATTTCTTACAAACTCTTGAAGGCAAGAGGACGAAGTTATTGAGGATGGAGAGGCCACTAAGCAAGATAATTCATCTAAAGGGAAGATTAGAATGGATGATACCCCAAAAACAATGCCGAACCTTGATGAATATCCATGATTAAATAAGCAATCTACTGGAGAAAAGGAAGGGAAAAAAATTGCTTGGGATACGCAGTCACTTAGGAGAATATCACCACAACACAAAGATCTGCAGAGAATATGACATGAAAAATTTGGACATGATGCATTACCACTTAGGTGTGGAAGTTTGGCAAAGTCATCATGGAATTGCACTTACCCAAACTAAGTATGTTGGTGAGTTACTCAAGAAATTTCGCATGGAGAATAGCAAGGTATGATCCACCCCATATTGAATTTGGTGCAAAACTCTCAAAGTATGATGATAGTGAGTCCTTTGATGCTACCAAATATTGTTCACTAGTGGGAAGTCTTATCTATCTCACAACTACTAGACCTAAGATTTGCTATGTTGTGGGTCTAGTAAGCGAGTTTATGCATGGAAAGTAGCAAAACACATCCTTAGATAGGACAGAGAAACAGGTACATTTGGTCTGTTTTATTCTCCTGAAGATAACCATGTAAAGCTTGAGGGCTATGTCAACTGAGGCTGGCATTTAGCTCAAGCTGGAGGTGGAACTTCCAAGTTCTTTCCTTTGGAAGTTACCCACAATACTCCAACCCATTCACAGGCATATATGTTGACAGCGACAATGGCTAAGTTTCATCCTCCTCACTCACATTTTTCATGATTGCAACCTTTTAATGGTAGTAGATGTTTATTTTTGTCTTCTGCAGTTGCTGAATTCTTTATGGTTTGTTGTGACCAGCTCGTGCATGAGGTAAATTTGATGCATTGCCTTGTTGATGGGTTTGTTGTGATAAGCTTGTGCATGAGGTGTTTGATGTATTGCCTTGCTGCTGTAGAGTCACTGGCAAGGTAGGTAAGAAGCGGAATTTGCTGATATTGGAATTGGGTGCTGCAGAGAAAGAGAGGTGTTAGCAGTTTCTGAAGAATTTTTGTTGATTGCAAAGAAAATGTCAATCTGAATGAAAACACAATAATGTCTTTCAACTGAATTCAGCTATTTGTAAATCTAGATACTTGGATAATGGCATCGGTCCTGGATATGATTTAACCCAGCCTTCTGGAAGAGTGTTATTGTAGTTGCAGAATCAATACTGAAAAGCTTCTCCTTTGATCATGTTTTGCTAACGCTGGTTACCATTTGGTTTTCTCTTGTATTCTTGTTACCATCTGTTGCCACAAGGAATGTTCATCCTCGTCACCTGGCTATACTCTTCATTAGGGGTTTAGTTCTTTTGAATCTGGATTTTCGTTGTTCATGTTTTTACCCCTCCTCTGGTCCATTTGCGCAGCTTTACCGACTGAATTGCTTTGTTTGTCTAAAATCAAGTATATCCAGGAACGATAGTGTCTACGAGATCAATTTCTCTCAAAAGTTGATGGCAGCATCCAAAATCCAGCTTTACAGCCTTGCACCCCTAATGGAATGAAGGTACTTCAACTGAAAAACATGAACCTAAAAGGCTCTGAAAAGTAGCAGCAGAACTCATTTTGCATCTTCAAACCTCCTTTGTGGATTTCTGGTGTAATAGGTTCAGTCTCTTAGCTCTTAGGCTTCTTAAAGTTGTCTACAAGCTCTTGAAGGTGTTGAATGTTGATTGGTGCAGGTTTCGATTGCCCTGGAAGAAATGGGTCTAGAATATGAGGCTCACACCATAGGCATATGAGCCTCCATACGTTGCACTCAACCCAAACTCAAAGATTCCTACACTTGTAGATCCTGATGGTCCAGGTTTGCAGCAAATTTGTTCTTCTTGGGAGTTACTATCCGTAAAACATCAATTGAAACCATGTCTTGAGTGTTTGAGCTTGTGAGGTCTCGAGTACACATCGTCTTAGAAAGTCCTGAACTGTTACTTCTGAAATGGGACGCTGAATATTTTGAGCTCCTTTGATCACGGGGCATAGAATCATAAATGTACAGCAGTTTATCTCCAGAAAAGTCAAATCCGTTTGGGAACTTTTTCAGTTTATATTTTCTGAGCAATTCTCATTCCAGCTTTCCACCAATGCTAATAACACTTTTCTTATCACTTTCTAATATTCTAAAGAAATGCAAACTTCCCAATTTCATGCTGATTTCTTAGAGTTTTTCAGTTGATTAACAATTTTCAGTTGTCCTGTTGCAGATGGGTAACCAATAACAGTTTTTGAAAGTCGGGCCATATTGTTATATCTAGCGCAGAAAAGTAAAAAATTCCTTCCCCAAGATCCTCATCTTAAATGGGAAGCCATTGAATGGCTCTTTTTCCAAATGGCTGGTGTTGGACCTATGTTTGGACAGGTATTCTTGCCTTCCACGATTAGTCTGGAATATTCTATTACAGTTTATGTAGGAAAGATGTATTGCCATCAAGAACTTCCATCTATTTTGTCATTGGTTGAGTTTATCGTAACTTCGACCTACGCTATCTGAACGCAGTTTGGGCAGTTTTTTGTGTATCAAAAAGAAAGGTGCAAGGATCCTTACCCATTGGAACGTTGTGCAAATGAAACAAAGCGCCTTCTGGGCGTTTTAGAGAAGCGTCTCGAGGGTCGAGAGTACCTAATTGATGCAGGTTACACTATTGTAGATATGGCTACCTTTCCTTGGGTCTACACTCTTGAACAGTTTTACAAGGCATATGACTTTCTAGAGCTTTCAAATTATCCAAATGAATTTGCATGGAAATCACGATGTATGGAACGACCGGCAACTATCAGAGGACTAAAAGTTTGTGAAGTTCCTTGAAACTTGGTTGATTCATCAATCGTCTACCACACTGATTTCAGAGAACAGAAGTGACTCAATCTGTTGAAGAGCTTGAAATTTGGCTCATTATTGACGATTGACTGTTAAAATCAGTTTACTGAAGATCTGACTACAAACAATGGATTTAGCAATTGAAAGCTGACTGATTTCTTGGTATGATAAGAGAGCAACTAAGAAAATTCAAACTAGTCAGATTTGCTGATTGCATAAAACTTTCAGATGCCACTTATTATAGCAGAACTGAATCAAATTTAATCAAAAAGAATTTTCCAAAAGACACCATGCCTACAACCTCTCTCATTTAAAGTCACGCTCAAGTAAAAAATCAGTTGACAATCGATCTACACCGATATTCTTGTTAATGTGCTCACTTTTGCTGAGAGCCAATCGGGCTTATGCTAAGTGACCACAATTCACTATACAAATTCTTTTCCCAAGCTAAATTGTTTTTTCAAAGTTTGCTCATGTCCTAATTCATCCACCTCCCTATTGTACATGTGAAGTCCAGTTGATTGTGTCCCTGTAACACAGTAAGATCAAAATTTGCAAGATTGTGAAGGGTTCTTGCTTCAGTAGTGGTAATAAACAGTGAGCTCACAGAAGTGCTTTAGTTCAGACAAGTACTGTCGTTTGATGCAGATGACGGTTTCCCTCCACTACTCTGTAGCTGACGTGCAGCTTTCTCAAATTTGATCCACTTTTTTTGCTCAGCATCAAAGAGATTGCACTCATTGATGATGGTAGAAATCAAAGGAATACCGAAGACTGCCTTATTGAGATATTTATCCCAGTTCTTTTGAATTGATGCATATGCCTTTCGTAAGTTGTAACTGGGGATTCTAGTGGACACATGATGTGGAATATGCACACTGATGTCATGGCATAATATCTCCACCCTGAGAAAAATTACATTGATTGTTAGAAAAATCAACATATGACAGAACTAACTTGGCATGAATTCAGATAATACATTAAAAGAACATCAAGTTTCATGGGTTTAAAAAGTACACACTATAATATTATGAAGTTTCATCCTTCAAAGGTTTCTTACACACCAGGCTGGATAATCACAGTGTACAGTGCCATTAAGCTGCGCCTCGACAACATTCCACTCACGATTCTGCTTGAAAGGAATATGAGGAGCAGTATGGTGCACCAATGTGAATGTGCTCATCCAAAAATGGAAACCAAGCCAAGGAAGTAGCCACCATTTGATAAATCCAATAGGGCCTTGAGTTATTAACAGTGGTAGCAGCACCACTAATGTGAAAGCAAGCACAGCAACCAAGCTCACCTGTTACAAGCAGTTCCAGAAGTTGAATGCTGGATTCTAGAAGAGTTTGCTTCTGGTGGATTGCATTCCATGGACAAGAATATATCCTTAACATTTTCTAACAAAAAGCTAGCAGAAGTGTTGATTTCTTGTAAGCTCTATACCTTCACTTTAGGAAGGTCCTGTGTTCTGAATTTACTGAGATCAAAGTGCCAGAGTAACCAGTGTCCTACAGAGGCTACCCACCAAAGGGGTCCCATCGCAGCTTTCATGACTGCTTTGGTGAATGGCCCAGCTCTGTCGAATTGATGCGGTCTAAATGGTTGCCAAGCTGTATCCATGATCAACCTGTAGCAAAATGTTTGTGAAATTTTGGAAGATCGTGCTTACAGAGACAATAGAACAATTATGCATTAAAGTTTTAGGCTGCTGCAAAATATAGTAGCTTTCATGTTGCAGATACCCATTGGTTTCCTTGATATAGAAGCAGCATAAAGAGACAATAGAACAACTATGCATTAAAGTTTTAGGTTCTGCTGCAGATTATAATGCTGTCATGTCGCAGATACCCAACCGATTTCCCTGGATATAGAAGCATTTACTATGAGGTTTTTGTACTACACTAATCAACTCAATTTAATATCTGAACAAATGAAAGCACCTGTTTCATCCTTAGTAATGAATGAAGTCTTTACATGACTCATTGCAATAAGAGAATACTCTAGGAAATAGATGGATATACAGTTTGGTGAATAGAAGCCTTAAACGCCTAAAAACCATTATGTATGTACTGAAAAGCAAGAAGCCCAAAAATACCATATCAAAGTTTGTAAAGAAGTAAAATCTGCAAGAAAGGTTTTATATGTTCAAACGAAGTTTAGAATTAGGAACCTACTTGTTTGTGTGTGCATGATGTATATTATGTTTGATTCTCCAAGGCTCAAAGGGATAAATAAGAGGAGCCATCATAATAGTACCAACTACGTCATTCACGAGCTGGCTTTTGGAGAAAGAGTTGTGCCCGCAGTCATGACCTACAACAAACAAGCCTGTGACCGCAGTCCCCAAGTACATGTACACCACGGGGTACAGATACCATGGCGCAACAGCAAGAGCTGCATATCCTGCTGCAAGAGCAGATATTGTAATGGCAACAGTTTTCCAAGCCTTAAACTCGTCGATCTCAAATACCTATCATAAAGGACCACACCATATGTAAGGCAGAAGGCCAAGACAAGTTTACTATAAAGATTTTGCAACACCACCAGAGCCCCCAAAATTCAGAAAGCAGCTTCTTCTTGAACCCTTTCTCATATACACATTGGAAGTGCTGATGAGAATAATGATACTTGAAGCATTTGGCTTACAATGAAAGTAAGCTATATTTCACCATTCTCACAAGATGCCTATTTCTGAAACTTAAAGCGAAAACTGCACTCTGAAATTACATATGACTAAACAGTCTGCAAAAAACAATGTAGCAGATAATTACAGTTCTTTATAGAAACCTTTCTCTGTTTTACTAAAACCATGCATCTGAAAATTGACATGAATTATAGGATTTTGTGAAAACGATGACACTGGCAGCAATTTTTTCAGATTGATTTTTTGATAAATTTGGTGTATATATATAGAACACTAAACAAAGACCTAATGTAGAATGTACAAATAACAAACAGTTACACAAGATCCTTCTACAGTCATAATTTCTACCTCTTTAGGAAGTGATTTTACGACATCCATCAGTGAAACCTCTACAGGTACCTGCCACAAAGAATTAATAAGTGATGTCATCAGATCAATCAGTCAGCAGAGCTGATAGCATAGAAAAAGGGTTGTTGGATCAACTTACAGGTTCTGCAAGCTGTACAAAGCCTGGAACTGAGGCAATTATGTTCACAGGAGTAGCAATTGCTTTTGTAACCGGCGATCTCCATTTTAAACCCTGCAAGACATAATTCAAACTTGGCATCAAAAACTTTCGCATCCTAACTGACACCAAGGCAAATGCTTTTAAGAAACCATAGACAAACGTTTCGAGACAAAGAATCTATAATAACTGCTCTGTAAATGGTTCTACGAATTCTAGACTTAACATTGAAAGGCTAAAAAAAACCATGTGCTCGCTTAACCTAAGGCGTGATTGATTTCTTGACCCCTTCAGAAAAATGGATGGATGAAAAAGATGCACGTTATCTAATGCTCAATGCATGAGATCAAGGTGAGAGATGGATGAGATTAAATCTGATATTGGGAATCAAAGCGCTTTTCACTTGTATCCACTACATCCAAATCACATAAAGCGCTTGACATCAGGGACACATTCAAGAAGTGAAAATAGTTATTCCCGCATGTTTAAGCCTTGAACTCAAGCATTCTACTTACCAAAACGATAAAAACTATCATTGCTTGAAACTATCATCGATGTGTACAGAAAAACCAAGAAGGCCTACTTTAAGATTAGTTATTTATTATGCTACTGAAAATTAGCTGTTTTGTTTGGGCTCTGTGAGCGGGAGCGGAACTTGCCAGTGAAGGCAAGGCAAATTTCCCAAGCGGCTGGCTTGGCTTCTTCAACAAGGCAATTGATCCACGTGGGTTTCGAAGAGAAGTTGCCATCAAGCCTGCCATTTGCTCCTGCCGAGTCCTCTGCACAAAATACATGCAATTTAATCAAAAACAACCAACCTTCACATTGTGCGCTCGGACGCTCGTGTTTGTGATCCGAGCGCAGCACAACTGTTCGAAGCGAAATAGTGGTTGAAATGCTAAGGTTTCCCTTGCAGCAATCAAACGCGATGCATATTCGATTAACTCCATACAAACAACAATAAAAGTCAGTTCGGCGAAAAGGCATTGTCAGTATGGAGATAAAAGTTGAAACAAAACTAAGGAGCCTCCTGAAAATGAGTGAATCTAAAGTGCTTCTAAAGTTGCACAAGTCCTGTAGCTCATGTTACAACAAGAAAAATGCAAAGAACAACAAACGGTAACTCGGCTAAAAGGAAATCACAGTATGGAGATAGTTGCAACAAAAATATGGTTGTTTTTCACGTAGGGAAAGTACTGTGGCTTTCATAACAACGAGAAAAGTGATGATGTGCTGTATACAGCTATAGCAATAACGACTCCTTCAACTCAAGAAATTTGTGGATGGATTGGCTAAGCATGCACTTGTGAACTTATCCATGAAAGGACGAACAAGAAGGAACGGATTTGCTGGCAACAGCGCTACACCTTCTCAAAGAGATCCGGATTAGTCGTAGCAGAAATGCGTAGGGTAGATGCAGCGAGATACATGCTGCTAGGATATGTCACAACATTTACCTGCAAAACCTTTCAGAAAAATCATGAGCAAAGATAGAGAACTAAGCATTCTAGATCTGTACATTTGATGTCACGATTTTTTTTGCATAAAAAGCTATATTAGCGCAAAATGCTGAAGCTGTTTATCAAATGAGCAGATCTCAGATGGCTAGCCAACACTTTGCCTCAAAACAGGAAGATATATTGCACCGTGCCTTACGGGTAAATCAGATCCTGCTTATCAGAACTCTTGATTGATAATGTATTTCTTATTAAAATAAAAGAAGAGGCATGCGCCATTTGAAACCTTCAAACTGATCTTTTCAAGGGGAAAACATGATGCAACCACTCAAATACGACGTATACTTTTGGGATGAAAAAAATATGGTGAGTTCCCTGTCTTTCTTTCTCTTTATCAACAGAAAGATTATTTGACGATGACGCTCTTATAAATCTATTCAAATAAAATATGATTCGAGCAGTTAAACGTGAAGTATATTTCTGAGAAGAAATCTTCTGCGTTTAGCAGGTCCATTTTCGAGATTTGCTGCTTGCTTTGATTGAAAACAGATCTACAACAGATGCAATATCGGCATATCCTCAAAACTAGAGCAAAAAACAAGAAATCGAAATTATATTGTCGGCTTAAATGCATTTCACAATAATGCGTGCAATATCTCATCTTACCTGCACCGCGCTTTGATAAAATAACAGATCTACAACAGATGCAAAATCGGCATATCCTCAAACTAACCAGAGCAAAAAACAAAGAAATCGAAAGTGGATTGTCGGGTTGAATGCATTTCACAATAAAATGAGTGCAATATTTGATCTAACCTGCAGCTCTTTGATCGAAAGCCGATCTACAACAGATGCAAAATCGGCATATATCCTCAAAGCTAGACGAAAAAAAAAAAAACCGCAACTGGATTTTCGGCTATAATACATTTCACAATAATGCGAGCAATATCTGATCTTACCTGCAGCTCTTTGATCGACGACCGATCAACAAAAGATGCAAAATCGGCATATCCTCAAAACTAAAGCGAAAAAAAACGAAATCGCAACTGGATTTTTGGCTTGAATGCATTTCACAACAATGTGTACATTTTCCGATCTTACCTGCAGCTCAGATCTTGAGCCTTCGCTGCAGAAGCTGCGATCCAATGCGATTGAATACAGATCTGAAATCTACGATCGAATGCGATTGAATAGAGATCAGAAATCTACGATCCAATCCCAGTCCAATGCGCAGGAGGATAGGAGGATTGTGTCCATGCGGACAGGCAAAAGGGCGCAATATATTCTCAGTCCGCCCATTTGGATGTAGGCCACGTGTCCTGAAGAATCTAAATCTCCGATTCCGGTGACGTGGCCAGATTTCAGTGCTTCGTGAATGGATCCAACGGTGGGGCCTCACCTTGAGTGAGAGCTCGGTAACTGCTCCCACAGCCACCCAGGCTCCAATCCCGGCAGGGACGTGGAACAACGACATATAGTAGCCCACGGGCCCAATCAAAATATTTATGACCTGAGAGCTCTCGGCTTTCAATATGAAGGGTATTACTTTTTTATGATAAGCATCTTTGAAGGGCAATACTTTATTTTGACTTTAGATCATGGTGTTGCACCTCGTATCAAAATTTTTGATACAATCCGGATCATGGTATTGCAGCTTTTTAAAAAATGTAATACCAGTTGGGTATTAATATAAGGAGGTATAGGAGTTGTAGACTGGTATAAACCGGACTGGTATCACCCAGTTGGTTATCAATCTGGGTATGAACTTGAACGAATTGCTAAAAATATGCTCTTTATAGAGTCATATCATAATCTAAGATATAAAAAATTTGAAATATAGATTTTTTTTTAATTAAAAATAGTACTACTATTGATACCATGGCAAAAATTCACAAAATCTCCCAAATCTGGGTATCAATATGAATAGTAAGATAGTTAATATTGGGTGTTCGGTTCTAAACCCTGGTATTAGAAATTCATATACCAGTCGGGTAGGTTTTTTGATATCATGTTAATACTCATTATTGATACCAGCCGTGACCCTATATATCCACCCAACAATGGTACCCGCGGCCCCTTACAAAGCCCTCCTAGTCCGTAAGATCATAATAAGATGTCAAGCCTTGCCCGAGAAAAGAATTTTGGCCTAATGCTCGAGGAAGGCATTTACGTTCGAGCAGAGATTACACTCGGATGTTAAAAAGTTCATTGACGCTTTATGCCAAGTAAAAACCGCAAGTCAAGGCTATACGCCCCCTTAAGTAGTTGTGCTGAAGAGGCGTAAAGCTTCCTCCCAAATGTTTTACCCTATGCTAAAGGATTCTAGTGGCCTTTTAATGTACATTTGAGAGGAGTCTTAAATAACTCGATGAGGAGAGTTGAATATCCCAATGAAACTGAGAGTTTACATTTACTTCACAAAAATTGAGATTTTTAGGCTAATGTTTAGGAGTTTTCAATAGTAAAATGAATACATGCCTAGCATATCATAAAATAATAAGCAAATAATATAGCGTTCAAAAAATAAAAGTAAATCATATTCCAACACATAAAGAATCAATAGATGTGGCTCATAAATATCTTTTACAACTAATTAAGGGTCAACTTTGACATTTGTTGATGCTTCCGCAAGATCTTTTCACTCTCACTTTACACCCAATTTATCAACTTTTTATTTCAAGCATTGTCGTTGAAAATACTATTGCCAATTGCAAAATAATTAAAGAGATTTCAAATAATTTTGGCTTTGCATTTGACGGTTGACCTATTCATTCATAAGGGTAAATTACAACATAGACCTTCATGTTACATTGAGTATTTTTATTTTATTTTATATAGAAGTGAAATACTTGTGAAAGCAAATTGTAGTCAAGCTTGCAAATTTAAAACAAATTGCAAAATGTGTTTAAATTTGAATTAGGCACAATCTAAATATTTTACATAATATTATTTAAATAGTGCTAAAAGTTGACACCCTTATTGCATGCCCAATATTAACGAGCTGAAAGGGCTTGAAAATTTTGTGAAATTCAACATAGATGGAGACACTTTCTTTGTAAAGTATTTGCTTGGAAGATCCATTCAAGTTCTTCCTCAAGAGATCATAAATTTGTCAGAGTCAGTGGATACAAAATTGCTTATAAAACATTGAACCTCACATTATGGACTAGATAATGGTTGTTTGGAGACCCATTGTAAGAACATAATGGCAAGTCCTCTTGTTAGGTCGTGGTAGCGTTGAGAGTGGTAACATTGAGACGAGAGGACAAAGCATTATATCTTTACCATAGGCCAACAAACACCCATTATTGTGCATAATGTGTGTTACAAAAATCTTAAAAGAAATACAAGAAAATAGTTTTCAAGGTTAGGGGCTATGTATTTTCAAGATTCCATCCATGAGACCTATGTATTTTCAACATTCCATCCTTGAAGTTAAGTATTTTTAAGATTTAATCCATAAGAACTTTTTATTTTGAGAGCTAAAAATTATAGCCAATAATTTATAGAAAGTAATGAGGTCCTATTATTATGTATGGTGGTCCCCAAGAGTCAATTTGGACCATTGATTTATGTAGGATTTGATTTATGTATGGTGGTCCCCAAATTCAATTTGGACCATTGATTCATGTAAGATTTGATCAGACACACATTATGAACTTTGAAAGTGAGCTAGCGGTATTGTTTCTGCATATTAAGAAATTTGATAGTCAATCGCAAGTAGTCAATCACACGACAGCAGAGTGTATGGGTAGAGTTGTTGATTGTGACCAGCTAGGTGCAAGCTCTATTTTCAACCGCTGTGAAGTGACATCTCAGGGGCTTGCCCCTCACATGGCATTGCTCAAATAGTGTTGCTAGGTTGTAGATATGTTGTATATAACCAATCACTAGTTGCTTAACACGTTGCCAAAAAAAAAGTTGATAGTGACATCACGTATTTTTTGGCATATTATGAAACCTAATGTTGATGAAAAAATATTCACAAAAGCAATTTTGAGATGAAATATTATGATTTATTAGATAGAGTAGTAGTTGGACTCACACAAGATTTCAGCCATAAACAATGGGCTTCCTCACCATCCTTCACTCTTGGAGAAGATCGTTTAAGTGACCTCTACACTGGGTTCAATGACCATTCAATTGGCAGCCTCACCATTATTTGATGGTCATTTTATCAATGCAAAGGTCATTAAAAAGACCATTCTGCAATACCAAAAACGTCATTTTGGTTAATACCTTGAAAATTTTACTCACCTGATTTTAAAAATTCTCATAGTACATTATATTATTAGAATAAATGTAAAATACACAACCCACTCACAATTCGGATTAATACGAGACATGGAAAAGCGGTTGGGAGGAGCGGGGGGAAAGAGGACAGAGATTTCGTGCTTTATCAGAGTTTTCTTCTGTGTGCTCTCCATAGTATTGTATCTTTACTACGGATCTGTTATGTTTTGGGCCAACGAAGTTGTCCTCACTTTGTCTTGTTTGTGCCATCTTCTGCTTATGATTGTGGTTTTTAACACATTTCTTGACTTTCTTTTGGTGATATTCCCATCTCCTTATGGCTTTCTGTTCTCACAAACATGGAGAGTCCTTTCCTCCTGCCTCCTCTTTACATTATTAGCACTTGGAGTTTCTAACGAAGCAGAAACTGGCAGATTAAAACCCGTAATTGGCAGTATCACGCTAGTCCAGGACCGTACATTTATACGGTGGTTCTGCATGTACGTATTTACGTATTTATACGACTTCAAAATGTACGATGCATTCATCATGAACATTCACGAAACATAACAATAGAAACGATGAAATTTCCATTCAAAAACTTCCGTCATACATTTCTTTACTTCCAAAAACTTCATATCTGAAGCGGGCGTCCAAAATCCTCTGATTACAAGAGTAACTAGTTCGTAAGCATTAAAAGTTTGCTTCCTATAGCATTCATAGCACTGGTATTTGTTACATTCTTTTCATTCAAAAGCAACCCATCAATCTCATCTTGAACAGCTTTACTGTATTACCAATCATCATCTAAACTAAGCAGACAATCCAGAGAATTCTCAGTATTAACAACATCACAAAATGCAGATGAACTATTTAGTGGTAGGATTGAAGCCATCCCAGCAGAAAAACCGTGAAATGCTGCATCATAACGTTTTCTCTCAAAATCAAGAGCAGCTTGCCACGAAACATCCCCTCCGGTTCCAGGAACTGCAGATGCTACATTTTGAAGAGCTCTCATCTCGATACCTTGAAAATCAGAATTATAGCGCATGTAGCCCTCTCTTGACATGTGCCCAGTGAGTTTCATACCAACTTCAGCAGGAACGCCCAAAACGTTTCACAACAGATACACGAGCACTTTTGTTCGTTATGAAATCAACATTACATCCAGGAACATCTTTTGCCATAATTTTCATCCATTTCGAAATTGTTTTCAAACCAACTCTCTGTTTCGAAAACCACTGCAAAAGACAATAAATAATCAAAATTCTTAAATGCAACATGAACAAAAAAACAGAAAATATTCACTATTCAAAGGAAAAACATACCACTTTACCAATATGCCATCAATTGCTCGCAGGAAGAATGGATGTGAAGCACCGTCTTCAGAATTCCAAACAGGCAATTGGGAAAAATACTCTTCAAAACTGTGAATTACATTAGCTAAGTCACAGGTTGCCTAAGTTTTTCAGGCTTACAATGCAGAAGATCAACTTTATGATTCTTAGAAGCTCGTTCATCAAATCTAATGAACGTTCCCATGTTATCAGAACAAACTTCAAAGTCTGAAATGCACAGATTGTACAGCTCTGTATGTCCACGAACACAAAAATTATGACAAGCATAAAATGCAAGCCGCATTAAGAGCCCACTGCCATTATCACACTGCATAAAACTCTGACATAAGACTGATTTCACTTGCAAAGGAGTAAGTGACTGAGTATACTTCCTTTTTCTTCCAATCCCAACAGCACAAGAACGTTGTACAGCAGTTAGACAAGCAGCTCTTACTTTTTTAAAACGTGCATCCAACATGATATTAAATTCCTCAACGGGAAGACCAGTGCACACACTATTTTCCTCTAATTTAGCCCTGATTATTCTACCAATACCACGTAGAAGGCCCACAATGGTTTCTCCTGGGTAAAGAGTTCCCATTTTGTTTTGGACTTGGAGAAAGAAAGATGTCAACAATTCAAGCAATTTATTAATATCAGTTTCAAACATCTCTTCTACTGTAACAGAACAATCCGATCCAACAACAAGTCTCCAGTCGTCAAACCTATTACGAGACCACCGATCAACATTAATAGACTTTCTAAAACCACCTTTCTCAACAAGTGCAAGTATCTAGATCACAAAATCCTACACGCAACATATCAATTCGGTCAGAAGAATATTGCAAAGGAACCAGATTACCATGACCAGACAACACATTTCTAGAGCAGTCCGCATTATCAGAGATAAGAGCGCCATCCTTCAAAACAACTTTAGAAGACAGAACAGCAAGAATATTTGAAAACATAACACCACCATTGTGCAATGGCACAACAGCGCAATTATCCATCAGAAGCAACCTAAACAACGAACGCACGACTCTCTCAACATCTTCTGACACAAAAACCAAAAACTCGGGGGGGGCTCGCCCCCCAAAAACTCAGAACGGGCCCCGCCGTTATCTATTACGTTCTCTTCGTCTTGTTTCCGATTTTGATATGATGGTGGCAGCCCCGGGGTTTGTCAACACTCCTAACAACCTTCCTATTCACCCTAGAGGACTTCTTCCTCCTCCCTCCCAAGCCATCCCCTCTCGCAGCTATGCTGATATATTGAAGTTATCTTCTTGTGCCCCCCCCCCCCCCCCCCCCCCCTCGTTGGACAAATGGGAGGTGCTGAAAACGGTACAAATTACGCTTGATTCTAAAGCTTCTGAAGATGGCATTCTTTCATTTTTGCCAGATCTTGAGGCTTTTAAGGCCTCCCAATCTTCGCTTTTTGAGTCTTCTGCGGTCATTTATTTCTGAGCTAATATTGTGGATCCTGCTGCTTTACATTTTTGCTCGCTTTAAACACTTTTTGGATTTTGAATTGTTGGCGATAACTGCTTCCTTCTCCTCTTCAGTTCTAAGACAAATGTGCTCGAGCTCCTTGTTTCCTCTCCTTTTAGGTTCAGAAACTCTGTTGTTTCCACGTTCCAGTTCAACAAAAAATTTAGCCTTCAGGAGGCTGGCTCTTTTCTTCTTCATGTCAGCTTGTCGCTCCCTCTCTTTCAGAGAATCCAGTACTGTGCGCTGACATTCTGGACCATGATGACCAGAATAAAAGTAACACAGTTTAGAATGAAAGAAGAGACATTGGGTGATTCAGGGATCTGTTTGCTGGCTAACATGCCAGAAAATGAGGGGGCAATTATTCTGGAAAGGGATAGGATGAATCATTCGATTACAGAAAATGGCCAAACAACAAAGGTGCTCTACCAAAGGACATCGAACAAAGAGATTTTGAAACCAATTGCTGGATTTTTCAGAAAGCCGATGGGCAAACTAGACTCAGAAACAACTCAGGACAGAGTTTTCTCTCATACTGAGGAGTAAGTTGAGCCTAAACAGAAGACCAATAAAAAGGATATTTTGTCTTCCCCTGGACGAAATAAGCATTCTAAAACTTCATCGGGAAGAAGATTTGGAAAAAGAAACTTGACATTCAAAGAAATTCTCCTATTTAGCAGCTCTCCGGACAGCGATCCGGCAGATGACGATCATTGGAAGAATAAAATACTCTCTAACGGTGAGAAGGAATACGACTTGAAGAACTGCCATTTAGCTCCTTTTGATGACGAACTATCGCAGGAAAGTCTTATGTCAGCATCCCCTGCCCCTTTTGACTGAGCTTTGGTGTCCACCTCTAGAAATGGGATTAAAATCAAATCAACAAAATCTCTACTCGAAGCTCAATAAAAATATTAGCTCGGGCTAAAGCCAAAGATTCTCAGGGCGAGCATTCATAGTTTTTGGAGAGGAAGCAAAATTTTTTCACTAGGTTCTTTTGTGAAGACTCTTGTGGACTGATCATGAATGGCTCTCCCTTGTCTTTCCCTGAGGCCATGTGTAGAGCTTTCTGCCAGCATTTCTCGGCTCTTTATAATCCCACCGTCTCTCGACCCCTCCCCTCATGCCAAGACTTGTCCCTTTACTGCATCTTTCCTTCCCCTCGTTCTTCTGATGAGTCTAACTCTCTGTCTTCTTCTCTTTCCCTTGAGGAATTACATTCAACGCTTAAGTCTCTTAGAAGAGATAAGACTCCTGATCCGGATGCTGTCACCCTGGATTTTTTCCTGGCGCATTGGGATCTGGTTGCTCCTAGCTATTAATTATGCGCTCTTGACTGGCTCCTTTTCTCCCTCCCTCTCACCTCTCAGGGGCTCATCAAACTCATTCCTAAGGTTCATTCACCCAATCTGATTTCCGACTACAGACCCCTTACCATGCTCAACACCTCCTGGCCAAAGCTATTGCCAAAAGGATTGCGCCTCTCCTTCCTGTGAAGAATTGCCAAAAATTGGCAAATCTAGCTTGATCAAAAACCATGTAGAATAGTGTAAATTGTGTACACAAGTGGGTCCCACAAATGTGAGGCCATGATGCCACATGGGAAACCCATCCTAATGTAGGTTAGGTCAAGTCAAGAGAGTTGGTCATGTCTATTTGGTGGTCATCCCTACTTTATAGGACCTACACCTAAGTTTAAGGTGAAAATTTGACCAACTAACTACCTACCAAGCATAACTCTAGGAAATAGACTAGGGTTTCATTTTAGGTCAAGGAGAGTGAGTTAACTTCCTTATTACATGCTGGAAATCCACCTAACTTCAAGAAGGAAGTCGAATTTGCTATGTATTCCCTCTCTCCATAGTGAGAAGATAGAAAATTTTTGGAGCTCATTGGCAATCTCAAGCTAGTTCACTATGTACATTGAGTTTTTGTGATCCAAATGAAACCAAATCAATTTCTACTTGTTTCTCAGGTTGAAGTCCGTACTAAAGTGTGTAGTACACACATGTGGGCTCGGATTTCAATGTTTATCAATGCTTTTGATTGTCAATGCTTGTTGTTTGTCAAATTGCCAATCTAGATCAACTTTTTTGTGTCTAGTTTTTTGATAGATTGTTAAGCAAGCATCCAATCACTCTTGTGGATCTTTTGAAGATCCATTTATGGTCCTAAAGTACAGTACTTTCACATGGTATCAGAGCCAAGTACAAGAGCATAAGCCATTGATCTAATGCAAATCCATTTTT
Organism: Diphasiastrum complanatum; assembly: GCA_029204225.1. NCBI lineage: Eukaryota > Viridiplantae > Streptophyta > Lycopodiopsida > Lycopodiales > Lycopodiaceae > Diphasiastrum > Diphasiastrum complanatum. Next base: position 29,760,199 of record CM055103.1, on the reverse strand, counting down.
AGCAAGTTTTGGTGCTAAAAGCTAGTATTGAGAGGGCAAGCTAGAATCTTGATTTTGGTGAGGAGATTTGATCCCAAACTTGGTAGGGGTCCAAATGTGTACTGTCCACATGTGTGGGCACCTCTGAACCTGCATTTAATGCATGGTATTCATTTGATCCAAAAAAATTCAATTTGTGAGCTGTTGGTGTAATTTTTGGTGGAGATCCTAGGATAATCTACCAAGATCATTTGCCATTGATTAGATTTGAATTTGTTTCATGGAATCTAATTAATCTAGGCTGAGTTCAAGTCCTATTAAGGTTAAAAACAGGCCTTGAAAGTACACCAAGAAGGAAGAAAGAGATTAAGCCATTTTTTTGTCCAAAAATAGCCAAAATTGGCAAGATTTGATTGTAAGTAGATTTCACATCATCTTATCTTCATTCCAACTTTGTGAGGGAGTGCTAGAACTGAGATTATCAGTCCATTTGTTGGATTAGAAATCTAATTTGAGTGAAAAACTACAAGAGAGAGACCTTAGTGAGTTTCTAGAGACAATCAAATCCATTTCTTGGCAAGATTTGTTTGAAAGTAGTTTTCACTTCATCTTATCTTCATTCCAGCTTTGTGAGGGAGTGATAGAACTGTGATTATAAGTCCAATTGTTGGATTAGAAATCAAATTTGAGTGAAACACTGCAAGTGTGAGACCTTTGTGAGTTTCAAGTCAATCAAATCTATTTCTTGTTTGTAGAAGTCACTAGTAAGATGGGATCTGCTGGAGCATACCTTCTAGAAACTAGTGAGAGGTTGAATTCTACAAACTATGCTATTTGGAAGGTTAGAATGGAGTCACTCTTGGTGCTCCAAGACCTTTATGAGTTCTTGATTGAAGATGAAGATGAACCTCTAGGTGCACAGGAGTTAGCTAGATACAAGAAGAGATCTAGGCTTGCACTTCATTGTGTGAAGATGAATGTGAGCAATGATTTGTTGAGAGAAGTATCAGCTTGTACTAATGCTAAAGAGGCTTGGGAGTCTTTAAAATCAATCTATGAGTCTAGCAACACTTCTAGAGTTCTTATGCTTAGAAATCAAATTTTGCAAAGCATGAGGAGAAGTGAGGAGAGTGCACAGGATTATGTACTCAGAATCAAGTCTCTAAATAGGGAGTTGGCTTCCATTGGAGAGAAGATTCATGATGAAGAGCTTGTACAAATCATCCTTAATGGTCTAGGAGATGACTTTGCAAATTTGGTCCAAAGTTTTGCCATCCAAGACACTTTGCCAACTATAGAAAAACTTCACAGTGTATTAGTGGCTGAAGAGTGTAGGATGCTCCATGCAAAATCTAGGATGAATGCTTGTCGTTGCAGGATGGTGATGAGAAAGCCAATTTCTCATTCAAGGGCAAAAATAAGACCAATGGAAAGAAGAAGCATCCAAAGGAGGCCAAAGAAGAGGATGATGCATCAAGCTCAAAGGACAAGTCAAAGCAGAAATGCTTCTTTTGTGGAAGGAAGGGGCATTATGCATCTGAATGCTACAAGAGGCTAAGAGCACAAGTGGAGGAGGACAAACAAGGAAACCTTGCAAAGGAGGAGGAGGAGGATGAAGTAGATGTATCCTTGATGGCATCTACATCCTCACCAACAAGCAATAGCAATTCAAGAGACAATTGGTGGATCGACAGTGGGGCTAGCTCCCACATGTCTTGTGAAAAGGACTTTTTCTCAACCTTACACTCTTTCAATGATGCTAAAAATTTGTCTTTACTGCAAATGATGAAGAGTGTAGGATAGATGGTGTTGGCACCATCTCTTTGTATCTAGAATCCTCAAAATGCATGGATCTAGAAAATATCCTTTATGTACCATCAATCACCAAGAATATGCTTAGTGTTGGTCTACTCTTAGAAAGTGGTTTGGATGTCCACTTTAAGCATGGTGTTTGCTTCATCTTGAAGAATGATGTTTGCATTGCAAAGGGATTTAACCATGGAAGATTGTTTAAGTTGGAAGCTAGTGTTGCTTTTGAAAGAATGAGCTTGGCAAAGGAGGAGATCACTCAAGAGGAGATCTTGGCAAAGTGTGATCTTGCTTGCATTGAGGAGGAGCATCAAAAGGAGGAAGATCTTGAGGATCAGCCTCAAAGCATGAGAGTTCCAAGGGAGTCCTCAATGACAATGTCCGAGTCATCAAATTGCATGCAAATTGTCCATTCAAGTGTGCATCTTGCAAGGGTGGTGAGCATTGGAGAGTCTACTATCTTTGAATACTTTTTAGAAAGTATTAGTAGACATGAGGTGACTTGTTTCTTACCTTTAAGATTCATGGTATTTATTACTTTGTATGACAAGACAATGAAATGGGATGCTTTGAAATCTACATTTGTTGTTGATAAAGCAATTTCATTAGATAACTATTTTTGTAATAGTTTGAATAGTGTCATAAAAGATGAAACATCATTTGTATTGGAAATCTTTGGGTCCACATGCTTTGAGCATGATCATTCCAATGTAAGGACCAAAGATTATCCTATTTCAATGATAGGAATAATGGTAGTGTTTTGCTCTTCAAGTAGAGATTGAAGAATCTACTTGTTTTCAGCCAAAGAATTTGTCAATGGTGGAAATGTGATCTTTCAAGAGTGGAAGATTTGTAAACTTGAAGAAGCACCTTTGGATCAACACCTTATTCAATTCATTGATGGTTTGGAGTCAAGTCAAGTGGAGGAGCAAGCTCAAGACCCAAGGACTCCAAGAAGAACCTTGAGTATCAAGATGGAGCCATCTAGGCTCAATCATATGGATCAATCAAGACAAGTTGTCTTTGGCAACATTATTTATGCACTTAATATTTTAATTGATGTATCTTCAAGTGCACAAAATGCCTTGGAATCCATGGCTTGGCATGATGTTTAATCTTGAAGTGTGCTACATGTATATAGACACATTTATGGAACATCTTGTAAGGGATCCTCTAAGAGGTGGTGAAAGATCCTTCATGGACATCATTCTCTATTGGAGTCTCAAAAGTTCCTTGATATAAAAGCTAGTGGGAAGTGAAAAATGAGGGGAATGAATGGATAGTAGTGTGTAGACTGAAAATGTTGAGTTAGCTTAGACCTCTAAGATGGCACACCCCACACTCCCCAAAATAAATGAACTCTTTGTTAGTCAAAGGACTCTCAAACTCAACATAAGATGTGCAACAACTTCACTTAAATTTGTACTTACAAAAAAATGTCCATAGCAGCGCGGTGTATGAGCAGAGTTGTTGACTGTGACTGGCAAGGCTTTGGCTCGAAGCCCAACCATTGTATATTGACATCTTAGGAGCTTGCTCCTCATTGGTGTTGCCCACATGGCATTGCCAAGTTGTATATGTTGTGTATAACCACATTAGTTGCACAACTCTGTTAAAAAAAAGTCTAAAAATCAACTAAAAATGTGAGTATAAAAAAAATACCTCCTTAATGTGAAAAATATCGGGAAATTTTTGACATGATTCATTGAATCACTTGAATTTTATATTCACTCTGAAAAAGTACATGTACATGTTATAATAAAGGAGCATTAATCTTTGACAAATTTTAGGCTTAAATACTTACTCTTATCACCGTTCTTCTAAAAACCTTTATTAAAACTTGCATTTTTTTCAAGCTACTCTATCTTTTAAGGACTACTACTCATAAAAGGCTTTATATGCCTATGTAAAAAATCGTCAAGATTTTCATGATATTGGTTTTTGAGAAAAGATGTCCGTGTCATTCCTAAACTTTGTTGGCTTTCCCGATCACTAGTTTCTTACTACGAGTTGTAAAATACTTTTATTTCCTATTGAGTTGCAAGTGCACTTTGAAAAACCGACCAGCTTTGAAAGTTGTTTGAACTTGGAGGTCAGAAAAGCAAAAAGTCGGCGAAAACTCATTCTGAAACTCTGACTCAACATAAGAGCTCACAGAAATAGCGACATTCGCACTTCTCGCGGTGCTTTCTTGAGACTTGACCACAGTTTCGAAGAGATAGCTTGAGAGCAAAATCGTGTAAGTGAAAACACAAAGATCACCTTGAGACACGGACGTCTCATATGATGAGATCAATATGGACATAGAGCAAAGAAAATACAAACCAAGGTCATTAAAATGGAAATTCTAAGCCCCTTTATAGCCTCAATCATGGACCTCAACATTAAATTCATTGAATGAATTTGAAATTTTTATATATCAAATCCTATAAAATTTGGAGTCCAACACTATATAAAGTTTCCCACGTCTCGTTTTTGCCCACGCGATCTAGAGAGCATAAAATTTCTACATTTTCATGTCAGTTTATTTTTGCTTTTGTTGCTCGCGCACCCCGACAACATTAACGCCGGTAGCGACAATTTTTGCAAAGCGACCTATTCCACAAGCATTTTGTTTCAGGAGAATTTGTGAGGATGGCCAGGTACTCGAATTAGCATTTTTGGTGCATAGAATTTATTGATTCCTTAAAGATGCTCTGACCATTTATGATAGCTTTACATTACATTACATCCATATTCACTAATGTCTTGATTTTTAGTCATTTGAAACTAGTTAAAATATTTGGAAATTGTGTAAAATTTGTAATTCTATGTGATTAATTGATTTTAACACTTTTTTCAGAATGAATTCGACCATCGGATCCTAGAGATCGATACGTAGTATTGTTCTTGCGTATCATATATTGCTCGTGATACTACAGATCGATACCACGTATCGACATGCCATATCATTTGTTAAAAGTGACCAATTGATATTAAACATTCAGTCAGACACAATATCTATGTTTCGTGATAAAATTCATAAATAGATACAAGATTGACTATTAGCTATAAATTTGAGAAGATGATACATGAAGACGATATGTCGTATTTGTTGGATTATTCTCTACTAATCGACTAATCGACATTTTAATCTTCGTCCAATTTTTATTCAGTGGCTTCTCCAAAGGGAGAGAGTGTTGAGCCGGCACCTCGTGTTCGAAGAAAGGTTCTCTGTCCTAAAGGCAAAGGTCCCATGGAGGGTGTTGCTGGATCAAGCCAGGACATTGATGCACCAAAAGTTCTTGGGGCGAGCCTCGGTGTTGGGGCTCTCAATTCACAACAAAACTTAATTCGGAAAAGGATAAAAAAATGAAAGATTAGTTAGTTCGAAGACCATGGAGCTGCATATTAATCAGCTTGAACGGCCACCAGTTGGTCCCATTGGGTACGAGACCCCTTGAAGTCAGAGAGCCTCATGACCTTCACGTACACAATCTTAAGTCCAAGATGAAAATCAATCCCCAGTGATGTAAAGAAACTAGATTGTTCTTTGATGAGACAAAAGCCTCTGATGCTTTAAGAAAATATGAGCAGTTATTCCAGCTTGCCTTCAGAACGGGTGCGATATGGGATCTCCAGGATGAGATCTTTACGCTGTGGGAGAATCGTGAAATCAAGGGGCAAAGGCAAGCCAAAACAAAAGATGACCTCTCAATTGCGCTTCACAAGAAGGATCGAACAACGGATGTGTCAATTAAAACTCTTCTTGATGATATGAAAATCACCTATTGGTAGACAATGCAGGGAATCAAAGACGAGAAAATTATTATTTCGATTCTTTCACGTGTGAAGTCCCTAGATTTATCACTTAAAGAAATGGCAAACAAGTTTGTGCAGTAAGTATATATCAATCTCACTTATTGCCTACCTCAATGATGCCACAAATCGATACCCAGTATCGTTTGCTGGTATTTGCATAGCACTTCATACCTTAGATCGATACGCGGCATCGGTCTTTGCTATCGTCTGATTTAGTTTACAACATGATTTCCATGTTTCTTCTTATATGTATGATTTGTTTATTTTAAACAATCATATTTATTTAAGTTCATCTTTATGTTGCAAACATAAGACATATGTGGATGCAAGAGCAAATGATAATCAGACTGAACTGCTCGTCTTGGGAACAAGTGTTGAAGGACTATTCTCAGTCCAGTTCCAAGGAGGCCTTGAAGCAATTTTATATTGCATTCAAGAATATTGTGGGTTTGATTGTTCTAGCTTTCAAATATGATATCATGTTCGTGAATTTTTATCAAATTTGATTTCATATTTGCGTTCTAAAATTCACAAGGTTGTTGATTGGTCCTCTCAAAAATCAAGATCGAACCCCCGTTTTCTGGAGTTTTCTGTTCCTGGAAATTTTTGGCTCATTTGGATTTGGCCCAATTAAATAAGGAGAGACGAACTCTAATGGATGCGTAGTTGTGGATCCACTACTCTGATCATTTACCTCTCCTAGAGATCCATTCCTTGTGTGGCATTGGGCCATTTTTATCTATGTTGTGAAGGATAACGTTCAGATTGTGCCAAAAAAATATTATACTTTGGTTATTGCAGATATTCTGTATGGACCCATAGGCTGAGGGGATCATCTTTTGATGAGTTTGTCTTTACATACCAACAAATTCTCCATGTGGTGAAATCTTTCAAGGAGATCACCACTGCATCACTTTGGAGAATTGTTTTTTTCATTCGACTAATCAAGTTGCTAATGTTGCAAAGGTTTTGAAAGACGAAACACATGGATATGTATCCATGATTTGGTATGAAATATTCCAATTTGATTAATCCTTTTGATGTTAGTTGCTTATTTTTCTCAATTTTCTTTAGTTTGATTCATCTTTTTCATTCTATTCTATTTTTATTTGGTAGGCACAAAAAAAATGTTCACAATGGACGGGGGAGCGCTTGTTGAGCGCATTTGAAATGATGTCAGTTGGGTATTTTTGTTTGCTTGACAATTGTCGAGTTGCACGACTTTGTCGTAAGAGAAATGACTCTAATGTTTTATCCTTCCTGGCTATGACAAGAAAGCTTCGATTTACAGATGTCTTTCAAGTTGTGGTTAATCCCTATTAGAAATCACAAAGACTAAATGATTTATTTTCTTACGAAAATTATTGGATTTTGGATCTTTATTCTGGAACTGGCACCACTATAGTGTGTGCACCGAAAAAGAAAAGAAATTGTATAGCTGTTGAAAAAGATTCAGTTCAGTCCGCATTTATTGTTCAGAGAGTAGTTGCTTTTGAGGATCTGCCTAATGTCGACGATGAAGTGAGTGCATCTTTTGCACACGATAGTGAGAAAGTGTAGGTGGCCTTGTCATAGCCACAACCTCCTCTAAAGGGCAAACCTGGAGATTTTGCTGATCTCCCAAATGAAGATATTGATATTGGTAATGTTGGTGACGGTGACCACGATGGTGATGGTCAGCCTCGACTAACTCATAATGACAAGGAAGAGATTTTGGATGTATAATTTTGATTGAGAATACATAAATTACTATTTTATTTCACCTATGGGATGTTTAAAATGTGAATTGTCTGTCGATTTAGTGTATTTATTGTATGATGGAAATTTTTTGTTTTCTCAATTCTATTCAATATCACATGCTAGAAATAATAGATCTATAATTTATAAGCATTGTATTTAAATGTTATTTTTTGCATTAAATTCTACATAACTAGCAAGAATGTTTAATTTTATATTGCATTCTATAAACAATTTAAGAATGTATGTTTATGTTTACCCGGGATATAATTTCTTATCAGTCTGTGTTATTGTAATTATGAAAACTCAAGCACAATATATTAGAATTTTATTTTTGATATTTTAACAATAAAATGATCATTTAAAATAAAAATGCTATCAAATTATAGCAATTGTATTTAAATTGTAATAAATGGTTCCAATATAGTTTTATCATATTACAAATTATGATGAATGTAATATTAAATTTTTTTATCATTGTCCATTGTAAAATTGTGTCACACATATTCTTTCACTTTGTCCTCACATTACAATGTTAAAATGATCTAAATGAAAGATAGTTTATAAGTTGACAAGTTTAAAATTAGATAACATAAAAAAAAGACAAATGTATCCTACAATTTTATATTCGGTGTAAAGAATATTAATTAGACATTCCATCGTTTAAATTTGTGGGTATTGTTCTTGTAAAAATTTCAAATTTTAATGGATTTTTTATTGTTTTTATTTTTTAATGTTGTTTCAATTTCTATTAGAATTTTTGGTTCTCTTTTATTGCTTTCTAAACAATGCATCCTTTCACAATTTTATACACTATATAAATTATTGATTTATTTTAAAATTATAATTTTTTTTGGATAAAAAAATGATATGCATTTTTTAAAATTGACATATAAGGGCCAAATTTTATTGGGAATCTATTTTAGGTAATCTGCAACATTACTCATTTGATACGCAACGGTGTTCTAGTAGGCAAGAGCTCTTGAACACAAAAAGCAATCATCCATAAAAAAAAAGCCATTTTCAACACATTCATGAAAAAAATAAGTGTTACTCAAGACTTTAGAGAGAGACAAACATCCTACTCTTGGGTAGAGAGTGAAAAACCAAGAGTCCTCAGGTAGAGAGAGAATACAACAAGAGATTTGACACCAAAATCATTTTATCTCTCAAAAGTTTCGAGAGTAAAATGAGAGTTCCATATAGTGGAAGCTCGAGTTCCTACTCCATTAAGCATGTAGTGACATCTAAATATGATTGGATCCATGATTTGCACCCCTCAATTTGATTGGACCTCAATAGCCAATAGGATGAGGATTTTGACTTATGGTGTACCACTTGCAATTTTGCACTCCTACAATCTAGGACATGTGTCAACACCTCATAGGACTCGAGATGGATGTCTATTTGCATATGCCTAATCAATTATGTAATTAAATAAAGTCAAACACCACATAATTGTGCACTTGTACTATACAAAGTGTTGATAGCTACAAATATGACATGAAGCATTAGAAGAAAGAAGCAGCTAATTTCGATTAAATGAATTTTGAAGCACAGTAGGGAATCAATGTGGCAAGACTCAAAATAGAAAAAATTAAAAATATTGTAAAGTCAAGTTACTTGCAAAAAAATATAAAGGCAATTTAACTTACAAGTTTTAGAAATGAACCAATAGTTCCTTACATTAAGGACTTTCTATCCTAAGATCAAAAATATCTACAAATGGCCTCACACTCCTCATTCCAAAATGATGATCAACTTATAAAATTGCTATCTTGCAATATATTTGTACCCATAATCCACTTTCCAAAAAATTTGCAATCCATTTGAAACTTTACTCTCCAAGAAATTCCCAATCCATGATTTAAATAGAAAATTAATTTTTTGACATCAACAACGAAACCCTAATTCAAACCTTGGGGCACGATCTGCTTCAAACTTCAAAATCGTCATTTATAGGGTTTAAGGCTCCATGCATCTTTGAAATTTCCAAGTAGTGAACTTGTATAACAAGTAATTATTGACAAATTTTAAATACATGCAACTAACGAAAGTGCAACTCACAATAAAAATTCATTTTTGTACACCCTTTAGCTTCTAACTTGTAAGTAGTCCAACTAAAGGCCACATTAGAAAATTCTTATGAATCGCTCAACCAAACATTATTTTCATTCAAATGATTAAAGGTTTAACATTGAATTGTTTGTGATATGTAGTTCATCTTCTACACTCACCCTCATTCGTGAAAATGCTAATATGGTTATTATTCAATCCTTGGACATGATTGTGCATGCTTAAAACAATTTGAACCTTTAAAAGCATAATTTTAAAATAGATATTCATGGCCTAATTACCAATGTGCTTAAATATCAAACGAGTTTTCAAACTTGAGTGAGCAAAACATGAGACTTATTCTTGATATAGATGATTATGCTAAAATTTGGTGATTGAAACGATAATCCTAATGCCACATAATGTTGCCCTATTGTATGTTGTATTATGATTAGGGCATGCCTTAATGAAAAAGAAAAAGAGAAGAAGAAAAAAGATGAAATGTTCTCATTAGATGTTTTATTCAGTATGTCGCTACTCCTACATTCTTTTTTATAGATCACATACATTTATTCTTAACCAGGTGATTATCATCTAAAAACTAGTGATTGAACCAACGATCCTAACGTGTCATAGTGTTGCCTCTGGTATGTTGCATTATGATTGAGGCATGCCATAGTGAAGCAAAAACTTTCAGATAAAATGTTTATGTTGGATGATTTATTCATTATGTTGCATCTCATATATTACTTTCTGAACCTTATGCTAATTCAAGCTTTTACCATTTTGGAACTCTAATGCATGATACATGTAGATTGTGTAATGTCACGTCACAATGCTCTTGTTGGTGGAAAATTGAACTTCTTGCAACCTAATGTTCCAAGTCCAGAAACCCTCCATACAACTCTAGTGTTGACATTGTACAAATATTAGAGCTTGGCATGGTTCAATCATATTGTTGAGATTGTTGGATGCTGCATACTTACACAGTAAACACATTCTCATGTATAGAGACATTACATATGAAATTAACCAAAACAATGAAGACAATAGAATGTAATGGTTTTATTGTCCTTAAACTTCATAAGACTTGGATTATATTAGTCATTGCATGGCTAGGAATCAATCCCCTTTTACACCATTCAAAACTTTACACAGAATCTTCAAATTTTGAAAAAGAGAGGACGTAGACATTGCTTTACTGCAGGAGAAATAAAGAAAGTCAAATACAACATATTCTTTTATGTATTTGCTTGAAGGGTATCAAACAATGCCAAGTTAAAAGATTGAATGTAGCATACAGGTACATGCATTTCCTAAAAAGAAAAGTAAATCTGATAATGTTAGTTGCAAGAACAATACTGCTGTGCTAGTTTTTGATTGATTGAGCAACACCAAGTAGTTGTAGCTCTTGAAAAGTGCAAGGTCCTAACTTAGCAAGAGAATGAACTTAATATGTTTGCCTCCAGCCATGTTCTATAATTAGGAAGGTACAATAACTATCCACATAAAAACATATTGAAAGAAGCGTGTGGCTAATCAAGGAAGAACTTCAATGTTGGAAGAAGAAGAGGCATATGCTGATGGTAACAAAACTGAATAGGCATATGCATTAGATAAGAATTCTCGGAAATTCTGAATAACAGCTTAAAGAAGAGCTTCCACATTTGCTAGATTGATAAAATTTGATAATGGCATCCTTACCTTTATTTAAAGGCTACTAGAGCAACATGTACAGTACATTTATAATCTAGTGATAAGCTATATGCAGCTTGGACCAACTGGCTTGAAGAGGTAATCCAGCAAAGTTGAGTAGTACATCTTTTCTCAAAAACAATGTAAAATCCTCCAGCTATTAGTGTGGTGGATAAGAACTTGGGTTACAACTTGCCCATGTAATTTTAAATCCTGACATGCATTCACATAAGAGAATACCCCAGGTCCTTAGCCCTGTACCCCGGGCTGTGCTCGTTGAAGCTGCTCGTGCCGGCAGTTCTAACTCCAGGGCTGTTTGCTATTTGTCACCACTTGGAAGCTGCCTGTAGCCACCAGAATGCTGATTGCTGCCTGTGCTTTTGGCTGTTCTAATGACTGCCTGCCCATACAGACCATTTGTGGATCTGCTCACTCTATGGGCCATTTTGGGCTTCATGTCACTGATATTAAATCGTGTTGTCCTGGGTCTTTGTACTCATATATGAGCATGTGCCCATTTCATTAAATTTTAAGTATTATATACTTCTTGTACATAGCAGTTTGCCTACAACAGGAGATCATACATACATAGATAAACTATCAAAAAAGATTTGAGCAAGGACTAGTTTAAGGGAGAAAATCCTCCTCTAACCCAAAATTCAACTTCCCTTATTCAATGACGATAAAAATTGATCATGAAAATGGAAACAATGGGGTGAAGAAACACCAAATATTCACAAGCCAAAGATGAGGGTGGTTCCGTTCAATAGCAGGTCACAATGTTTGGGCCAACCACTGCTTGCACATATCCTCCACGGGTAATGCTCCAGTTAACCGAGCCTACAAATTTCAAAGTCACCATGGTGAACTTTACCACGTACAATTTCAGCCTACATCTCTTATGAAAAACTGTTTTTTTTCTTTCTGAAAGCTAAGATTACTGAGATGATACTCTCCTAGTCTTTGGACATTTATAAAACTCATAGAACTTGTTACATGAGCTCAATTTTAGAAGGATAGATTACAAGAAAAGAAAATCTCATGCATAATTAAACACTACAGGTTCAATTCCTCTAATACAGATGATACAATTCTTAATACATCAGACTTGCATTCCATATGTGTCAAGGTTCCATTTTGCTTCTGTGCTAAACAGAAAAAAATCCAGCAACTGGCATTGAATCCAAAAAACCCACTATGTTCAGGAAGCTTACTCACCTTAACCTTTGGTCTCACATAACCTCTGACCTTAAAGTATAATGCTCCTTCGTTATGAACTTCCATTAGGCTTAATTTGCCAAGCTTTTTTTGCTTTACGAGTACTAAACATTGTAATTTTGACTTCATTTTAAAGCTACTGCACTAAACCACTGCTTGGATTTATTGTTTGAGGGCATTATTAGCAAGTTGGATTGAGTGGCTTGTGTGTTGAAAAAGGCACATAAGATAATCTCTTTCGTCAGGTCTTCAAAGGGTTCTAAATTTGTTTTGGAGGGTGAAGAAACATGAGAATTTGAGGTCGTCTGAGAAAGAGGTTGGAAACACACACACACATATACAATGCTTGTGGATCCCTGGGATGTCAAAGTTGCCCTTAGGTGGTTGGTGGTGCATGAGGAGTCGCATAGTCTTAGCTTGGCATCAACAGAGATGGGCAGAGATACTGAGGGTATTATTCTTGGACCATAATTCATGGAGGCAGAGATTATTGTGAGGCTGTGCCAACCCATTCTTAGGCTTTTGCAGCTTGGTGATAGAGATGGAGGCACTAACGGCTTTGTGTATGAGTTGATGGATTGCATCATTAAGGGGGTGAGGTCAGGCAAGTCATCTGACTGCTTTGTAGTATGCGTGATAGAGGGGCCTTGCCTTGACATTTTCGAGGTGATGCATTCTCCTTTACATGTAGAATTTTTTTTACAACCATAGTGGTTGGGAATGAGTCAAGAGTTTGATGTAAAACTTGACAAGGGATGGAAGATTGTTTTTGAGAGAGACACATGGAAATATTGATGAGAAGAAAAATTCCTGAACGAACTCTACATGTCTACAACTGGGCATGGGATATTCAGTTTGCAAGTTGCACGCATGATATTACTAAAGGAAAATGGGTTTCCAATGGTGGGAACCCTTTGGAGCATTCACATTTGAGTTACAAGAATTGGTGATTATTGCGAAGGGAGCACAACCTCTCTTTGATCCAAGCCAAGAGGAGTACTAGGTTGAACTCGGCTACCTCGGACATGTTGGCCTACTTGCACTTTAGCTTATGTGTTCTTGATAACATCAAAGAAAGGTGGGGAAGATGTACTTGACATGGTAGTATGTAGACGGGGAAGAAGATAAGGAGCAATTATTTGTATTAGAGGTTGACCGACCTGATATAGAGGAGTGCTTGGAGATTGTTGAAGACATCGAGATAGCCATGGTCTTCACTCATCACTTGTTGTGGAGGATGTGCTAGACCCTGAGGAGGAGAACGATACTTGGACGACAATGACACCAGAGATATCGATAATGTCACTCTCCCTGGAGAGGACCTCCGATTGGTATTCACATGCATTATAACTCATGAATAAATGACTCCTTTTGTACTAAGTTGTAGACTATAGTATAGTAGATTGTAGCCAGTACTAAGTAGTTGTCTTGATTTTCGTTTGGCATCAATCTTAAGGAGATTGACACTCTACTTTGAATACACACAATAATACATAAACCCTTTTGCTTATATTTATATCATTGTAAGGCATAGGTAATGGTTGTGGTGTATTTCTATGAAATCAAAGTTTTCAAGTTTGATCTGAATGGCTTGCATACAACATTTGTTGCATTCCCAAAGGTGATCCCAAGAGATATTGTTCATGATTTATTGATCCTGAAAACTGATCATTTTTGCACAAAAGTTAATGACCATTGTTAATCACAATGAACTCAATGGTTCTATTCATTTGACATGCTCATTCAACCGTTCCGATGATATAATTAACATCCCGCCCTTTAATCAACACTTGGATGGTCAAACGCCTGAAAAAAAAACAATTGTATAGACCAAATTTGAGTAGGAAAATAAATTTCCAGCTTTGTGAAGTAACCCAAAAATGTCTCATAGATACACACTAAGGGCCCTAAACAAGACATATAATGCCATGGTGGGAGCCAAAGAATGGTGTCTGCCAAATGCGTTTACTCCTTGTCCCATTTGTAGATATTCAAGATTATTCATTGTATATTTGTGATTATCAAATGGTTTGGCACTAGCCTATGGCGAGCCTTTGTGATTACACGGTAAATAGTTAACATAGAGTTCAGAGTCATGCTTAGCTTTGGCATGGGGGACTGGGTCATTAATTAGGACTGGTTCGATTGACCGCGAAAGTAGTTGACTGATCAACAAGACATGTCATAAAGTGCCCCAGTTGATGAGTGACACTTGCGGTCCTCCTACTAGCTTGCCTCAGTGTCGGGGTACTGCCAAGTGGCAAGTGTTGCCTTTGCATGGAGTTTGCCCTGTGTCAACATTAGGAAGAGTCAAGGTTAAAGGATGCTTGAGGATTGTGAATAAGTGAGCATAGAGAGAGGCATTCCTCGTCCCCTTCTATGCAGCAAAGGTGGGTGGAAACAAGGCAGCCAACTCCATTAGGGTTTGAGCAATCATTCTATGTACTTGGTTGTGAATCAATAAAGACAAGATTTTGGTTATCAGTTGTGCAATACTTAATGTGTGTTTCAGAGAGTACGTTTGACATTTGCCATTAGAAGCAAGGTGGAGAAGAGGGCCGAAATTTTTAGATTATGTAGGTTGGACCATCACTGACAGGAGGCTACACTTTGCTGAACATTGTGGGGATTTACAAACTGTCCCTTGCTGGTTAGGGCTAACTGTCCAGCGCTGAAATTCATTAAGATTTGGAATTCTTCTGAGGATGCAATTGACTGCTGGTTTTTGGTGAGGGTTTGCTGCCCAGGAACCAGCCTAATAGCTGGATGTGAGCGGAATTTTGCAGCCACAGTGAGCAACTTAAGTTCAGACTTCTACAGAGGTCTGCAGCTGCCTTCTATGTTTTTGGGCTTCCAAAGCTATCCTTCTGGGCTGATTTAGGGCACAGCTGGCTGTGGGCAGGCTACAGCCCACATCACCCATACCCATGAGTGGAGTTGAAAATTGTGCTCCAAAGTACTCAACCATAGGGTAGAATTTTGTTACAGTGGTTACGGATTAGAAGGCACAAGCATAGAAATACTCGGGCTTGAGGAGGTCGTTGCCAAGGTGGATGCCAAGGAGGTAATATTGCAACAAATCCTTGATCAGTTGAAAGCTAGTAGATCCCCACAAAAACAAGAGAGGGCAAGCGGAGCAGCTCTGATAGTTGCCAATCCATCGTCAAGTGAGAAAAAAACTTGATCTACCATCAAAACAAAAGAAGATACCATTTATCAAAGGTATACAAGAGCAATTATGATCAGAAATACCAATGTGATTGAGAACTCGCTCCAAAATGGTAGAACGCTTTTCCGATGTGTGAAATAGTAGATGACAATCAAAATAAAATGCGACCCACCTACAATTTGCAAGTTCAACAAGAAACTACACCGATGCAAATTGAAGATTTGAAGCAAGAAGAACCAAAGGGTGCTCCGTGTTTTGATGAATGTGTCAGTGATCAAGAAGGTGGATTCAATTTTAATACTGTAGTTGTCGAGGGCACCACAACACAAATATCGATTTCCTTGTACTTCATTGATTGTTATGTGTGGACAGTTGTATGGTAGAGAAGTGCTTATTTTAATTGACACTAGGTCCTTACATAATGTAATTAACTCCACTTAGATCAAGATGTTTGGTCAAGATGGCTGAAAGAAGGGGTGCAAAAGTATGCAATGCTAGGGTTGTGAGTATGCCTCTAACATTCGAAGTTACAAAGGAGTTAGATCCTGAGATAACCCGTTTGGTCCATGTCGATGTGGTGCTTGAGATTTGTTGGCAAGTGGCAAGAAAGCCTTACATTGCTTGGAATACTCATGTATACGATTTGAAGTAAGATAGTACGATCCATTCACTTCATGGTGAGCTTGATGTGCTTTTAGGACCTTTGACATGTCCATCGTTTTGTGCCCGAGCTACACTAGGATTTCTATTTCTCACCATGACTCTCAACTCCTTACTCTCAAATTTCAACTCCTAACTCTGAACTCCCAAGCTAACTCCTAACTTCTACCAGTCCTCTCACCTCTATTAACTAACTCTAAACTCTAACACTCGTAACAACTCTACTAACTAAAACTAAATTCACAATTTCACACACAGACCTCTGGCCTAAACTCACACACACACCTCCTCCTATTCTCTCTTTAAATCTCTCCTAACTCCTAGCTCTAGCCTCTCTCCCTCATTTACCTAATAGTAGCGGCTAATACACCTAAGTTCTAATTTTTCCTACTCCTATTCCAATTTCTCTCCCTCAAAGTGCATTCCTAAGTTCTTCACCATCATTTCCTCTCTCCTCTTTCCTCTCTCCTCTCTCTTCTCTCCTCTCCTTCCGCCTTGTTAGAGTTAATGTTTACATTATTACCCCTAATGTTGTCATCCAGGTTAATTAGGACTATTGGGCCATGCCTGCGTGCTAATTCTAGGGGCCCTTACCTATATTTAGTAAAGTTAAGTTAGAATTTAGCTAGACGTAAGTAAATGTAAATATGAAATTCATCCCCTTCTTATCCCAAACAAAGGATGTAATAAAAGAGAGTGATTCTGAGATAAAGATAAAATCCTCAAAGTAAAAAACAGCAAAACTTCTGCATGTGAAACAAAAAATTGATCAATAGTGGTATCGATTAGAGTCTTTAAAAGGCAACTGCGATTGCAGCAGATCACACGATTTCCAGTAGGAATATATTGAGTTTAGGCCATAGTTGCACTGCGTTTCTGAAACGCGTTTCAGAATCGTTTTCAGAAACGCGTTTCGGAAATTTTTGAAAAAATTCCAGAAACGCTTTTTTTTTTTTTAAAAATGGGTTTTTTTTTTGGGCAATATGGGTATCAGATGAAAGCTCTAATTAAGAGCATAATTACTGTGTAATTTGCCGACTGTTTCGGGTGCAGGATGGTCCAGTTCAGGTGCATTAATCCATGTTGGGTTCTGTGAAGGATAAAATTCAAAACTAACCTCTAGCATGTCTGTTACGATCACAGATGGTCCCAGTAAGTGTGTTTTCGCTCAGGGAGTGGAAGGCCAAGTCATGAAGAGGTCTTACCGTCGGGGGGCTACCGCCCCCCCGACCCCCTGAGCATTTATTGAAAACCAGAGCAAATAACAACCAAATAGCTATTGAAAATAAGATCTGTTTGTGCTCCATCTACTGCACTTCTGAGAGGCAAAACGCTCATTTGACCATTGATCCCCTAAAAAAATTTCAGCCATAAGCTACTTTTCCAAAAAAAAAAAAAAAAAACGTTTTGCGATTCTGGGAGGAGAAACGCGATTCTGTGCAACTATGGTTTAGGCATGCTGAAATAGGTGACAAGAAAGCTTCCAAATTGTCAGAAAGCATGTGCTCTAACAGACATCTTAATAGCCTGACATAACATGTGCTTACAATGCATCTGCATGGAAAAGACATCTAGTAGCTTACCTGATGTGCAACCCATTGTACATCCACAATGTTACCACTACGAGAAGCAATTTGGAAAGCACTCTTCAGGCGACCACAAATAACACACGCTAGCACTTTCCTGGTTGCTCAAATCACACATTTTGTAGTTAGTGAACATACATATAAGAGTGAACTTATAAAAGGAACAGGTCAAGCAACTAATGAGAGCAACTACAGGAAGCCCTACATCTATACTCAATTTTGCAAACCATTCCAGAAGTAGAGTACAGAAAACAGTAGCTTTATATAGGCACTCAGAGCTAGGAGAATAATCATCTGATAACTATTAACGTGCCCTCTAGTATTAAGCTTGACTTGAGCAGAAAAAGCAGGTAGAGGTACATAAGAATGTGCCTGTGGTTATTTTTTAGCATGTCAATAAGTCGATCCGGCCGCTCCCTGTGCTTGTTGGCATAAACATTTATAGCAGCTCCAATGACCTGTTAATCAATTTTTAAAGTTTTGAAACTGTGCTTACCGGAAAAGTCCTTTGAAAGATGAGTGAGATCCAAATACAATTTGCTAGTAAAATCAGTTGACAAATTTTGCTAAGTGATGTAATTCATTGTACATATCAATCACAGATATCACACCTGATCCCAATCATCATCCTCAATAGTGCCTTTGATGTTCTTTAAAAGTTCCGTTAGCTGATGAAACCTTCGCCTTTCGGCAAGAGAAGCAGCAACACCCGCATATATGTGAACAGCTGCACGCACACAATGGTCAATGGTCACAGTCTTGTCATTTTAATCCTGTGCAGAAGAAGAGATGCAAGAGTGATGACAGTTACTAATGATAATGAACATGACCTACCTGGAAGATTGAAGTCATAGATGATCTGAAAAGCAAGGTCAAAATTCCTCTCAACAAGAGCCTCAGCAACTTCACATCGTCTCCTACGCAAGTTTAAAACGAAATAAAGAGTTGAACTAGGAAATCCTCAACAAGAGCCTCTGCAACTCAACAACCCCTCCAAAACAAGTTCAGAACTCCACGAGAAGTTGAACTAGAAAATCCTGCATTACTGAGAGCTCTCTTAAGCTATTCATGCAAGTGTGAAGAAATTGTTTACACCATAAGGTCTGGAGCATCTGAGAATTTAGCCTTACTAAGAAACACAAGAAAAGATCATACGGAAAGGGAGTTGAGGCTTCATAAAGCTAGAAACCATAAGAAGTTTCAAGAAAGCTAATTGATGCAGCTATGCTCTCAATGAACATTAACATAATTGGTCACATAAGTGACAGTTATTGAAAGACCTGTTACCGTTCCTATCTCTTTATAGATTGAACTTCATAGGCTCACTATTTTATTTATCGAATAACTAGTTGATTCGCTATTGACATATAAAGCTTTTGTATAGAACTTGCACTGAATCCTTGTATATGAATATATGATACTTAAATAAAAGTCTGCTTAAAATTGACTTGATTGATATTCATAACGAGTTCCACAGAGTTAATCTTTCAGTTATATGGTCATATAAGAAAGCTCAAGTAACATCATAAAGAAGTACACATTGCTGAAAATTGATTTGACTGATTCTTACCCAGTGCCTACCACACCTGAACTGTTTCAGTTTTAAGGTCGTAGTAGAAAGGCCAAGTAACACAGTAGGTAAGTGTTACAAATATGAAAACCAAACGGTCATGATAACAACTAGAGTGTTAGAAGGAAAAAGCAGATTAATCTTTCTACGCAACCTGCATCAGATATAGAACAGAAGGCAAACTAAAACATCCCCTCAATGGAAGAGTTTGTGAAATAGCAAATAAAGTTGACAAAATCTGATAGATACGTCATAGATGAAATGAACCAATGTAGTTTTCCATTGACCATGGCATGCCCATCCTGTCAAAAGGGTACAAGCATATACACAGGAATGCCAGCAATCTGATCAAAGGCAAAAGCAGCCTACAACGGGTTTCTGCAGCCAACGACCCAAGCACAAATACTGGCGCTTCAAATTGTGAAAGCAAAAAGTCATTTGGTAGCAGGTCTTTTACTTTGCGGGGCTTACGTTGTTCATTTTCATTAAGTGCTCATGGTCACGGCAAGCACAGAATTAGTTTTCAGATGGAAAATGAGAAAGATGCTGAAAAAGGGAATGTCAAAGATACATCTATTTTCCGTCTGGCTACCCTAAACAAACCTGAAGCGCCAGTATTGTACTTGGGTTGTTCGGCTACTATGGAAATAAGGTGATTCATCTTGCCTTTAAATGATCTTTAACATCCAGGTAAGCTCTCGAATCTTTACTTTTGGAATCTATGGCTGAAAAGCAAACAGATTCACAAAACATCGTTCTATTCCCAAACCCGAGAATGGGACTTGACGGTTTTCGGAGCCTCTGACTTCTCATTTTCCTTTGGAAGGATTGTAGTCTCAGGCTTTATTACCTATTTTTTTAATTCGAAAAAAAAAAAAACAAAGGTTCCGACAGTACGTTCCAGAACGTACTGTACAGTACGTTCCAGCCCAACAGGGTCAGAACAGGTTTCTAAGCTGCCGAGATACATTTTCATGAAGGTCTCCGCATTGATTCAAAGAAAGCTTTAAGTATTGACTCACTTAAAAGTATCACCATCATTTGGATTGCCAAATAGAGAATGCTTCCAGGGTTGTCCATCAGAATCATTGGAGAATCGTACAACCTCCATCTGAAATTACAGTCATTGACCAAAATGAGATCTCCATTGACGTAAGTCAGGCTATAAGAGAAGCACAATATAGAAGTCTATGATTCAAAAGTCTCTAACATTCCTTGGAGTCCATTGAGATTCCTAAGGGGGGCCCTTGTCAAAAGTTACTTATGAAGAACATACTAGTATCATGGAAATGGTGAGAATTTAAACAAGGAACAAAATAGCTTGAAAAGCAGGATGACAATAATGAATTCATTCACAGCAATGCATCAAGAACATATGAAAAGAAACTAAATATCTGATGATGGTTCTTCAATATAAACAAATATAAAAAGAAAAATTAACAAAAAATTTCCTTAGAAAGAGGAATTTGTCACACAGCATCATGGTGATAAGAAAAATATAGGAGAAGATTTTCTGTTCTGCAGACATATTATGTTCCAATGTTGAGTCAATCTTTACTTTCTTTGCTGAACAGCATTGTTTAAATATTCTCAAGATATTCCACCTTGAAATTTTTGCATCAAAGAGAATTTGCATGACGGAGGATAGCCATCTATGTGCACTGCTGCCAATTTTTGGAGGTAATTTTGAAGCTTTTACCACAAAAAAGGCTTTCTAAGTTTTACAAGAGTATTGGACAGCCTATATTGACATCAAGCGCCTATTTTGTTGCTCTATTTGCAGGCTTATTTTTAATACATTTGTGTACACAACCTTTATTGCCATTTAGCACATGTTTTACGAAGATTTGGCTTCATATATACTTGATGATTTGGCTTCATATATACATTCATCAAGTTCATGGTAGTCATTTGAGCCTATCTAGCTCATTTGTGGACCTAGAGGTCTACTTGGGGTGACAACAAAAGTCCACTCCTTCAATATCTCCTTTTAACATGCTTTTTCATCAGTTGTGCTTGAAGCATCCTCATTACAGTTCTTACTCCGTACCAGGGACTATCTACAAGATTCATGGTTAAGATCACATCATTCCTCATACCCTTATCATATAAGGGGCAACTATGGCATTATACTCAATCACAAAACCCTTGTTATAGAGTACCATATGATCATGTATTGAGCCATTGGCTTGATGCACTAGAGGAGTTTTTTTATATGTATTACTTGTTTAAGGCACAGAAAATACAGATAGAGGTCTTTTGTCATGTATGACTTGTTTGATGCACAAAAGATACAGATTGTTGTTGCTCATATGCCTTGCAGCGTTCTTTATTTTAGGAAACCCATTGATCTCATATGATTGGCCCATCTAACAGTGTAGGCTCTTGTATTGGTCAGTTTTTTGAGATGACTTCTCCAATTACCTTATTGATAATTTGATTGCGACCATCGTCACTTTACAAGTCCTCCCACTTTTTGGTTCACACAAATTAGATCATGCTCAAACATGACCTTGTACCTACTACATTGTATTGGGAGTACACTCTTGTTTAGAACCTTTAAGCTTGAAATTTTGCAATTAAGATTTCAACACCTGATCTTGTCTTTCTTTCCTTCAGTACTGTCAGTGTTGTGTGTTTTTCTGGATAAGTGAATTTTAAGGGCTAAAAGACTCGAGTTCACTTCAAAACCCGTGCTTCAAGTGCCCCTACTATAGTTTGTTTTAACATATTGGAATCTAAATGAGGTTAACAATTGGCAGATTCTCAGGAGCTCAAATAGCATATCAGACGTCCAAATGTCATTTGATAAACTGCAGATCCAACATCTAAATAATTGTCCATAACTAATTCAGAGCTACTTCTATGCTGTCAACTTCCGTCCAAAGATCCTCCACAAAGCTGGTGAATTGTTATGACACTTAGTAAAATGAATTCTTAGGATAATCATATCAGCTCAAGCAAACTTTCTCCATTTTGCTTCCAGTGTAACAAATTTAGTATGTGCATCTTCTTCAGGTTGATTATCTGTCCTTGAAATTGCAGTTTTCTAATCTTGGCTGGGCAAGAAACTCCAGCAGGAGGATAAAATTATAAAACTAATCCTCGGTAGACATTTGTGTTTCTAAGATTCAATTGCATCACTCTGAGCAATTTAAAATTCAGACTAGTGGATCAAGGTAAGTGTATTTTGATATCACAATCTTAAGCTCCCATCAAGAAGCCCCAATGATGAACTAGCAACACACATATATCATGATTCATGACCATGCAATTTAATCTCTATGGTCGACGACAAATGCCTCAGATTCAACTCAAAGCCTGAACAACAGGTGATAGTTTCCCTCAACTCTCATTATGAAAAAGAAATCGAAGCTTAATCAAAAATACTGATTTTTTCTCATTCAGTCAAAGGTATCCTTTCTGCACTGACTTACCTGAAGAGCCACACGAGCAGAAAACTTTATGAGCTCTTCTTCTGTAAGTTTTTCAGATGGACTTTTACCACGAGAAACTTTACTCTTCACCCCTTCACTTCCTTGTTGGCGTGCTGATAGTCCCTCATCAAAATGCACCTAAAGGATGCACAGGTGGTCAAAGTGAGAATGAAATAATAACAGCTCACAAATCAAGTTGGCAAAGGAAGTGTAGTCTCTATACTTTCACCAAAAACTCTATGCTGATGCTAAATGGACATTCAGAAAATTGTAAACATAGCACCATTCAGCAAACAAGTATCTCGGCTATTGCTAAGCAAGACTAAACCTTTGCCCGCTCTAGGTGACGAAGAGCCTGTTCCTGAGTTGAGGAATTTAGAAAGAGCTGAATACAACACAACCCAGCAGCAATGTAATCCTTCTTCAGGACCTGCATATTCAGGATATCATCAGTAAAGAATATTGAATGTAGCCAACTTAACACTGACATTTGCCACTAAGAATACAAAGTTCACAGGTTCAAGTTCTCCAATTTCCAACATGAATCAATAAACAAGTGACCAAAGACAATATTAAAAGCAATCCACTAAATATTAATCAACCACACCTTGAAAAGCATGTCTGTCACAAAAAAGCCTAAGGAATCTCCAAAGCATCAGACAGGGAAGAGGGAGCTAAGACCATATGAGAAGGCAATCAAAACCTATAACAGGGAAAGTATCCTTTCTAAAATGCTGAGATATATGCTGGAATTCCTGATAAGGAATGCCTTACAAAAGCCTCAAAAAATGTCATTCAAGTAGTCCAATATCGTTGGAAGCTCTGAAATAAGAATCTTAAAAGTGATATCCAAACTAGGGCCTCAAACCACCTCTGAGAGCACAGCTTTTGGTTATTAATAAAAGGTAGAAAGAAATGTTGTATTCTGTACCAAAACCAGCAGTACATAAGACGAACATGGCACATACAAGTCAGCATAAGTAGGAGAACACAAAGCTTTTCTGAAAAATGAAACATTCTATTACTATCTCATGGTGATAGATTACAGCTTAATTCTACTGAGATAAAGCATAAGTTATCTGGGAAATATAGTGGGATCAATCTGGTTGGTCACAGGCTCACATGAAGACATACAAGTTGTCCCAATGGTAGTAGCATGTGATAACCCCATGTCCAAAAACCTTGGAAGCACTAAGACACCAATATCCCTTGTACTTAGAATATCCCTCGTGAGAACTCTATTGGAGTGAAGCAGGGGTGTTCTCTCTCACCCACCTTGTTTGGGCTATGTATCGATGAGCTAGAGCAGGTTATCACTCAGGATGATAGATATGGCCATAGACTTGGTGACATTCTGATAGCCATCTTACTTTACACAGTTGTCCAATGATGTGGTTTTCGTCTCCTCGACCAAACAGGGACTTCAAAGACACTTGGACACGTTACAATCCTTGGTTCCAAATGAGGTTTGCAGGTGAAAATCAGCAAGACCATGGTCCATGACTACGGTCTTTAATACCTCTAGGGCAAATTATGCAGCATCAGAAGCTCACTTTGGACAGCTGTCCTCTAGAGTATGAAGGTTGTGTCCACTTATTCATATCCAGGCATTCAACTCACAATTCCTATATTTAGTATGAGACAAACAGGCAGCTATGAGCCAACTAGGGAAGGGTCATGCCTCATTTAACTTAGAGTGGTTTCTTTCCACACGTCATATGCATGATGCACAGAGTAAGTGTCAGTTGTTTGAGGCACTAGTCACTCCCATCCTGTTCACTATAGTCTTGTTGCATATGCTATATCTAGTCTTCTTGTTGTCAAAAAGATAAAGCTGCCCACAAGTTGTATGTACAAACCGGCATTGACAAGAGGAGAAACATCAAGCTTGGACGACATTTGACTTGAGTCAATGGGAGTTGATATTGGTTTGCATTCTTGCATGTTGAACTTCTTGAGTATCTCTTGAGCATATTTTGTTTGAGAAATGAATGTATGGTTCTTTTGCCTCCATACTTCAAGGCCTAAACAATAGTATAGCATCAGTCATTTCAAATTCCTTGGTTAGACCTTCTTTGACGCCATCAATTTTTAATTGATTAGTGCCTTGCTGTCCTTGTAATCTATGCCTTCTCTTTGTGTATATCCGGATTTTTGTAACAAGTCTAGCTTTGTGTTTGTCAATGCTTCCATCAACTTTGGTCTTGTAGACCCATTTGCAACCATCGGGTGTCTTTCCTTGTGGTAGCTTGACTAACTCCAAATTGTCACTTTTATACAATGAGTTCATTTCCTCTTGCATTGCTTGTTGCCACACTTCTTTGCTAGCTTCCTCAAAATATTGAGATTCTTGACTGTTCAAAATTGTCGTCATCAAGGCAACATTGGTATTGTGCCTTGGTTGCCTTGGTCTTGATTTTCTTGTTGCTCCCTAAAAGCTGAATCCTCCTCCAACTTTTTTTGCATCTCTTAAGGTCTCAATGTCCCACCTTGGGACTTTCTTTAAAGGTGAGGATGGTGGCATCCATGTGTCCCACAGATGTTCTTCCTTTCTCTTGCTTCTTCATCATCTTCATGTTGTGTGTCATCTTTCTTGCTTGGAATCTCTTGATTTTCTTTGTATGGTAAGACATCAATGATAGGTGTCAAAGCTTTGTTTGCAGCTTCTTTGTCTTCTTGCTGCTTTTTGAAATACAAAGAGTCATCTCCATCAAATATGACATCTCTTGACATGATGGGCTTGTTGGTGTCAAGATCAAGTAAGTATGCTTCGTATTGATCATGATATCCTAAGAAAATATAGAAGGGAGATTAAATAAGCTCTATATCTCCATTCATCCACGACCGGCGAATACTATCTCGAACACCTCCCAAACAAGATTGTGGCATGAAAGATATGGCCACTTGAACTTCCAAAGTCTTCAAGTTTTCAAGAGACAAAGTATGGTATATGGACTAGCAAATTTGCAATTCCATCCCACATTATGTGAAGCTTGTGTCTTTGGCAAACAACATAGACTAGGATTTCCAAAAGGAGTATATAGAGCAAAAGAACCATTGGAGCTTATCCATATGGATCCTGCACAAACAAAATCTCTTGGTGGCACTCTATATTATGTCCTTCTCGCTAATGACTATTCCCTTTCTGAAAGAAAAAGGCCAAGCTTTTACTTATTTCAAGCAATTCAAAGCTGAGGTAAAGAATCAAATTAGCAAAAAAATCAAGTGCATAAAAAAGGAGAGAATTCATATCAAATGAATTCAAGGAGTTTTGCGGCTCTCATGGCATAAGAAGGCAATTCTCAAGACCATATACTCTGCAACAAAATTGCATAGACAAGAGAAAAAATAGAACAATTGTCAAATGTGCAAGGAGCATGCTTCAATCCAAAAATCCACTCAATAATTTTTGGGGCGAAGCGGTCAATACAGCAGCTTGCTTGCTTAATAGAAGGCAACAAAGTCCGTGGAGGCAAGAACTTAAGAAGCAGATTTGTTAGGCATAAAACTGAATGTGTCTCAACTTAAAACCTTTGGTTGCATTGCTTATGACCATGTTGAAGATGAAAAGAGGCACAAACTTTGTTGTCCTTGTCTTTGATAAGACATTTTCATGCTCAAATTCTACTCTCATCTTTTGAGAGGTCATAGGTGATGGCTCCAACAGATCTGAGGCTCTTGGAAAGTCTTGGAACATAAAGAACATTGGGCATTGGTCAATTTCACTTGGACAATTCCTTGTCTTTTGACTTCATGAGTACTTATCACCAAGGTAAACTTTCTGCCCATCTGAATGTTACACTCCTTATGAGGAGTCACACAATGCGAAGCTCCTAAATCAATGAACCATTTTGAAGTAAGCCTTTGATCATTAGAAGTAGTGATGTACAAGTGAAGATGTTTTTCTTCTGGAACCTTATGCACAAATGTGAGGATGGCCTCATAACTCCTCTTGCCTTCTTATGATTTGCTTCCTTCTTTCTGCATTCGAAGGCTGTCCAAACCTGCCACAATAATTGCAAGTTCCTTGTCCTTTTGGTGTGCTAGAGAATTGTTGAGCTTTTGCGCTTTCTCCTCCTATATGTAAGTTTTCCATGTTTGGCACAATAGAATGCTGTTTGCTGAAATTTTGCATATGTTTGCCTCTTTGACCTACATCAAAAAACTTTCTTTCTAGCAGCGAAGGCATGCTCTTGTGAGTGTCCTTCAAAAAGAGATTTTGCTTCGAAGTTCTTCATCCAATAACATTCCATTCAACTCCTCAAATGTTGTCTTTCTTTCTCTTGTAGAAATTGCAACAACCAAATGTTGAAAAGAAGGAGATAAGGTATCAAGAGTGATGCTGACAAGTTCAAGATCTGGAATTCTCTCTCCAACAGTGGCAAGTTGATCTCTTAGATCTTTGATCTTTGCGAGGTACTCTGTGATGGACTCTTCTATTCTCATCCTAAAGAGTGTACAACATGTTCTTTAAATATAAGATGCTAGAGGTATTATTGTTGCATAGATTGATTTGAGAATGTCCCAAGCTTCCTTGGATGATTGAGCATTCCTAATATGAGATATAATATTATCTTTGATAAAAAAAATCGATGATATGGTGAGCATGATGTCCTCTTTTGTTGAAATCCCTTGCTTCCTTCTCAGAAAATGGAATTCTTTCCTCACCCATGCTAATTCCCCAACAATCTTTATCCATAAGGATATTTTGCATTTGAACTTCTAGATACTCTAATTG
The DNA here is from genome assembly GCA_029204225.1 of Diphasiastrum complanatum. Taxonomy (NCBI): domain Eukaryota; kingdom Viridiplantae; phylum Streptophyta; class Lycopodiopsida; order Lycopodiales; family Lycopodiaceae; genus Diphasiastrum; species Diphasiastrum complanatum. The sequence goes on along the minus strand of CM055103.1, from coordinate 29,732,745 downwards.
ATGCCATCTAGCTTGCTAGCTTCAGGTACTCTCACTCAAACTAGACCTTTCTAGTTTCTTGGAGAGAGAAAACACAATAGATAGGGTTTTAGTCTAAGCTAGGGTTTTAGTCTAAAGCCACATTACAAAGATAAAGAATGATTGTATGGCTTCGTAGAACTTTAAGAGAACTTTCCAGCCATGCTAGTAGCTTTAGAACATTCTCCTCTTGGAAGTACGCCCTCCTGGAAACTTCTTGACATTTAGAACCTTCTAGAACATTGGTCTTCAAATGGCTGAATCTTGACGTAGCCTTCTTCCTTGCTTGATGCTGATTCTGTTGACATATAATAACGCATCAAGTAGAAGTCACAATCTTTTGATCCAAATATTCTCCTTAGGACGTAAGGAATCTACTATGCCTTGTTTCACTAGAATCTAATAAGACATGACAAAGTTCTAAACAAAAGATGGAACCACTATAAATCACGCTCCAAGATCATCAAAAGCTCTGATACCATGTTGGAAATCAGATTGTAACATTCATATGCTAGATCTATTGATGTCTACACTAGAGAATCAGCTTCTTAAGGTGAATTGTATGCTGAAGCTGATGCAAAATACAAGTAGATAAAGTATCAATCGTAAGGATACATGAAACACAAAGTAAAGAGCACTTTCATTCATCAAAAAGGTAGCTCACACAACATCAAAGTTCGACATGAAAGATCTTGGTTCACTACAATACTTTTTTGGGATTGAGGTGAGAGTAGCACAGGGGCTATTTATTTCTCAATCTAAGTATGACCATGAACTTCCTGAAAAGTTCAATATGTCAGAGTGCAAGCCTATTTCTACACCATATGATAGTGGATGTAAGCTTACTAAAGTCGAGGAGGATCAGGATGCAGATGAGACATTATATAGAACGTTTGTTGGAAGCTTAGACAAACAGCTACCACTTAACTTGGGAAGAGACATGCTTCCCTTGGTTAGCTAGATAGGTTTTGCTTCCAAAAGTCCATACAAGATGCTTGGAGTAAGTGTAGACTTTTTGATACCATTGTCACCACCACAGCCTTATATGCACAAGAGACATGGTGTACTGATCTTTGCAACTCACATTGGGCCAGTATCTCGAGATTATAGACTACCATGTTAGCTCATATGATTCGGGCGAAGCCCTCTGTTCCACACGAGATCCTCCTTGTAAAGTTTATTGTTCCACCTATACAGATAAATGCAACTTTCCATCTTATTACATAGTCAAAGAGTTCAGACATTTCCAGATGTAGAGGGAGATAGCAATTGCTTCTTCACATTATCCAGGGCTACAGGCTATCATGGTTTTCTTAGGAATCCCACCTCCTTGAGTAATTTGGTATCTCCATTAACGATCTTCCTTCGAGTACTCATCAGTATATCATCAGAAGCTTTTATATAGGGCAGCATATCTTGATCGTACATATGGCGACGTCAGGTAGGGGTTAAGCTTGCTCATTTCATTGAGCTAGACATACCAAGGTTCCCAGTTTTGCCACGGTATTTGGACTCAGGTTTATTACACAGCCTCAGATTCACATTGGGCCAGCTCCATGTTTCATCACATCAGTTGGCTATTGAGACTGAGAGGTCTCACAATATCCTGAGAGAGGAGCAAATATCCAGCTATGCTCTTTGGGGGAGGTGGAGTCTGAGGAACATTTTATCTTCAGATGCCTGATATCAAATATACTATGAGATCAAAGGGAGATATCACTGCTTGTTTCGCGACATGCCTAGCACACTTCAATTACTCATAGCATATGCTAATTCCCGCTGTGTTGCACTTATGATAAGAGAGTTGTTCTTGTTACGACGAGATATATGCCAGACAGCTCAGCAGACTCATCCTATCTCTCAGTCTCAAATTACCTCTTTCTTCTCTAGGAGAAGACCACGTTGGGACCCAGAGTTCAATGATGATGAGATGGACGATGATACACATATTCACACAGATTAGAGACAGCATACGATTTATAGTCATGTCACAGCTCAAGCTATCCGTCCTATCATGAGGAGACATACTTCTCATCCTCTTAGACAACGTCAAGGACCACCAGAGTTACCTAATGTTGTATGTAGCTTGCATCACATCCTTCTTCTTCAGCAGCAAATCATGATGATACTGATAATAATATTGTTATACCTCACTTTGTATATCTAGCAGCATTTATATCTCACAGGAGTCAATTGAGTAGGACCCTTGTCTAGCTTTTTAACTTGACTAAACTTACCCTTGGGGTTTTATAAGAATATTTCATGTACCATGGGCCCAAGTATTATAGACAATATAACAAAATGACCATTACCTCCAACAAACCCAGATCCAACAGTTCATTAAAAAATGTTATTTTTCAAGATGCAAATTTTTCAACCTTCGCCAACCAAAACCCAGATTATGCTACGCTTATTAAGTACTGACTAAAGTTGTAACAAGCATGTTTCTTGTTTATTTTTAACATATGCAAGCCACCTCCCTCTTCCAAACAGCCAAAAACAACCGTTATTTGATGCTAAATCTGCTTTCTTCAAAAAAAGGAAGAGACAACTCTTTTGAATTAGGCTTTCTACTCTTCACAAGCTACCTAATGGATGGGGCCTTACATGTTTTATGAGAGAAAAGCGTGATTCTAAATCGGAATCAATTGGTCTAACCCCATAACAAGCGCAAAATCCTATACAATCGTATGCCTAAAAAAATCTTCAAGTAATCCTTTTAATAACAATCAAGCTTTACAAGTGAAATATGACATGTCAAGTAGATCTGGCCTGCTACTTCAAAGGGCAATGCCAACCAGGAATCTGCTGCTTCAAAGGCATGGCACAGCATGGTCCAAAGGTACATTACTCTAACCACTAACTACTGCTAACAAAGTTCATCAACTAAATGGACAATGTTTTCCTAAAAAATGCTATGTCAGCTGGGCCAGTATTCGGACCAGAATGAAATTAACTTCTTTCAATAATCACAAGTTCAATGATATTATGCTATTTATCCTCTAAGAAATCAGGATCTAAATTGACACTCTTTATGAACTTACTATGCCCGAGGAAAACATAGTCTGAACCTAAATACAAAGCTTCCAATTAAAAGTCAAACATAAACCAGAAAAACATATTTCAAATACAGGTTAATAAAGAAAAAGGAAGTGTATAACTACAATAATACAGGAACACAACTTCAATAATCAGGCCCACTTCGAAGGTCCAGAGAGATAAAACTTCAGAAATATTCCAACTCCTACTCTTGGATTCTAACTACTCATTGTCTTATCATGTTTGTGCAGGTGACAAAAAATAAGATAAAATTTGGAGCTTCTGTGCAATGCTAGATGTTATGTAATCTCTCTCTCTCTCTCTCTCTCTCTCTCTCTCTCTCTCTGCCCATCGCTGCCCTCCATCTGCTCCATCACTGAGGCTGCTCCATCACTGGGCCCCTTCACCCCTCCATTGCTGCAGGCCAGCCCTCCACTGCAGGCCCCTCATCGCTGCCTAGCCTCCTGTGCCTCCTAAGAAGACAGGTGGGGCAGCGCTGGCTGCCCCATCCTCTGCTCGTCCACCCATCGTTGGGACAGCGATGGAAGCCTCTTCACCCATCGCTGTCCCAGCTGGGACAGCGAAGGCTATAACTTTAGAGGGGGGGTCTTGCCTATCTCAGCTTCTACTCCTCACTCAGATTTCTTGAATCGGCTGTCGACAGCAGACTATACCCATTCCAAATCCGTTGAAGGCATGTAGGCATGTTTGCCTATGAAATTAGCTTTCTTCGGCATGAACTTCTTGGACTAAAAGGCAGGATAGGCCAGCTTGAAATCGATAATGGCAAACTTCGTAAAGATCTCATTGGTTTTCAAGAAAAGGTGGAGCAGCTTGAACAAGAGAATGCGCAACTCAAACCTCAAAAGAATGCTTTGGAGGAGACTTCAAACAAAATATCCAGCCTTGAAAAACAAGTGGAAGAAACGAAGACATGGGCGGCACGTCTCAAAAATGATGGTAAGGCTGAATCTTCAAGCTTGGTTCAACATGCATTTGTGAATTCTACACTCGAAAATGTCTTTTCCGAGCAAGAAAGAAGGGCTAAAAAAGCCCTTAAAATCCAAGTTCGAGGGATTCCCGACGGCGATAAGCCCATTGAGGAGGCAAAAGAGTTGCTTCTAACTAAGCTCGCACACAACACGGATGGCTTTGATACAACTTGGAGAAATAAGTTTGACACTAATGTCTTGTTTATCAAGTTTCGCTCTATGGAATGCCGCAACGCAGCTTTACACCTTAGAGCCAAATTAAAAGGGACCTTTATTTTTATGGATGATGACCTTACACACACACGCAATGGCAAGCCAGGAAACAAATTATTCAAGATGCAAACGCAAGAAATCAGCAAGTGGTTTTCTTTGAAGGGAAGCCAAAAAAATTTGATAGGATTTCTCAATAGGGATTCGGGGCTCCCCGGCGAAGGAGCAGCCCGCGTTCCCCTAAGACTTTGCATATTGGTTTTTGGAATTGTATTGGCGTACTATCATCATCTTCAGCAGGCAATTTCCATTCTTTTATGCTGAAATGTGCTATCCTTTTGTTAGCAGAGACTCATGAATCATTATATTGGCCACTCCCATCCATAAAGGATTGCACTTGGCACTCATTGCATAGGCCCTTCTTGAGAGGGAAGACCTCTCGTGGTTCAGGTGGTGTTGCATGTCTCACCAAAGATGTTTTCAATTCTAATTTTAAATTGGTCAAAAGTGACCCATTTGCACGATTTATTTGGTTTCAGTTCTTTGGTCACTGTTTGGGGCTTTCTCAGGACCTCTTTCTTGCAGTTTGTTACTTTGCACCACAGCCATCATCTTTTGCAGATTTTGGTGGTGTCCTTTCTAGGCTTTCTCAGATGATATAGTCAGCTTTGCACAGCGAGGCCTTATTCTTGTAGCAGGGGATTTTAATGCTTGCACGAGCATCAGGCAGGTAGAGTTTCATGCAGAGAGTGACTTTCTACAGGTTCACACATAAGATATGGGATTTGACAGGACCTCACAGGATGCAAATACTCCAGCTACCCACTTTGGAGAGCAGATGATTGGCTTAGCAGAGGCCCGTTCCTTAGCCATATTGAATGGCCTTCCTTGCTGGACTTCATCATCTTATTTTACCTATCACCCACATGGCGGAGGACATAGTGTTGTTGACTACTTCATTGGGTCACCAGCTTTGATCCCATTCCTTCATACCTTCCACATTATACCTCCTACCATCTCTGATCACTCCCTCCTACTTCTATCCCTTGGACATCATACTACCACGGTCACAACACATCGTCCCATTCTTCACCATCGCCCGGATTTCTCTCCATCTGGTTTTTCCCTGTTACACTGCATCCCTAACCACTTTTCCCCATGACTTTCATTTCACCTCCTCAGGAAATCAACAAGTTGTCTTCTTATCTCAATCTCTTTTGCAATTTGCCAATACTGCCTATCCTACAAAAACTTTCTCATCCCATAAACGCACCCACAACAGACGTTATGATATAGAGTGCTCTTCACTGCATAAACAAGTCGTTTACGCTAGATACCACTCTCCTCACACCCTAGCCTTGAAACAAAACGAATATCACAAAGTGACTCTAAAAAAAAAGATAGCCTATCTATAATCCTTGGGACAAAAACTTGTTGATGTTATTGCCTCCCCATCCTCCTCTTTCTTTTGGCGGATGTTCTCTAAAAACCCTTATAAACCCGCTCTTGTTGCTATAGAGTCACGGATAAATTATGCTACCAAGCTTTATACAGTAGACTCTCTTTCCATTTCTCTTTCCCCACGCCCTTCAGAATTCACCCTCTTCACCCCGTCCATGGTTGAAGACGCCATTCAAAATGGTCAAACCCACAAAGCCACTGATGTTGACCTCTTAAGCATGGACTTCCTAAAACTAGTTGCTCACATTATTGCCCCGTACATTTCCCATATCCTTAACCAATCTGTCATTTTCGGTCTCCCCACATCTTGGTGCACCAACCTTTTACACCCTATCCTCAAAGCTAGAGATCCTTTGAATGTAGACAACTACCGCACTATTATGATCAGTCATACTATGGCCAAGCTATATGAATCGGTTTTGCAGTCTATTATCAACTCTCAGGCAGAGACAAAGGGGTTACATGCTATGGGACAGGCAGGTTTTCGCGCTGGCTACTCCACGGCTGACCAAATATTCATCCTGAGATGTATTATTGAGGAGGCTAAGTTCAGGAAGCAGAGGGTTTATTGTTGCTTTGTGGACTTCCGCAAAGCCTTTGATCCATCCATCTCTAGCGCCTAGCATTGCTTGGCTTTTCTCAAGAGATCATTGCTGCTATCATCACATTGTATGAGAGAGTGTTGGCTCGCTTTCGAGATGGTGATGGATGGTCCTCTTATATTCATAGTACAGTGGATTATAAGAGAAGAGGGTGGAGATGGATGTCCGTTAGCAGATATGATTATCCCTATTCTACTATATGCGGATGACGTGATACTACTGTCGATATCATCCTCGGGGCTTCAGCAGCACCTTGATGCTTTATATACTTTCTGCCAAACATGGGTTTTGATGGTGAACATTAGTAAGACTAAGGTCATGGTGTTCAACACCAATCGACAGCATATGAGAGACATAGTGTTCTACTATGATGGGCAGCCACTGGAGATAGTAGCCTCTTATACATACCTAGGTGTCCTTTTTACTGGTCCATTGCTCACTTTTAGACCAGCTGCACTGTCTAGGCTCCGCAAGGGGCACTCTGCTCTTGTCCAGATGGAGAGGTTTTCCTCTATTTACTATGTACATGATCCTGATACGCGCTGTCACCTTTTTTCTGCCACTGTCTCTCCGGTTGCTCTATATTAAGCGGAGACATGTTTTCCTCTATTTACTATGTACATGATAATGATACGCGCTGTCGCCTTTTTTCTACCAATGTCTCTCCGGTTGCTCTATATTTAGCGGAGACATGGTGTCCTGGCTTATCAAGAGATACTTGGAGTGATATTTCACATCTGCAGATCCTTATGCTTAGTCGGATGATCCTTGCGAAGTAGTCAGTTCCCCATGATATCATATTGGCGGAGTTTGCCTCTCCATCTTTATTTGTTGAGGCTATATTTCGGATTATCACATTCATTCATAGAGTCTCGGAGCTTGATTCATCCAGATACGTGTGTGGTTGCAGCTTTCTCATCCTCTCACACTCTGGCTAGTCAGCAGGCTAGGTCCTCATGGTCTTAGTGTGTTTCTGACCTTTTGAGTATGTGGGGCTTATCTATATCTGATCTCCCCAATGGGACACACACATTTATCCACCAGCAGATTTACAGGGCTTACATCCGCATAGTGTGGTCTCACCCAGATCCATCACGGGTCAAGCTTCAGTTTTATCACACTCATCTTCTTCAGCTTGATGTTTTTGGGCTTCCAATTCGGCCGGGTTATTTGTCTCGAACGTTATCTTTCGGCCTACGATATCGTCTCAGTCAGCTTAGGGTCTCTTCTCACTAGCTTGCTATTGAGACAGGCAGATACACATACACCCCTCGGCCACTACGGATTTGTCAGTGCTGCTCTTTACAGGAGATTGAGGATGAGTTCCACTTCATTTTCCGATGTCCGGCCTACTATGAGATCAGAGGCAGATACCATTGCTTATATAGAGAAACTCCACTTACACTTGGTTCGTTCCTTGCCTACTCAGATGCGAGATGTGTTGGTTTGTTATTATGAGAGATGCTTATTCTGAGATCTTCTCTTTTATTGGATGCTTCTGATGTGGATCATAGCCAGTCACACATTACGCACTTTTTCCAGAAGAGGGATAGAGATGGGACTTCTGACAGTGAGATAGACATTCTAGTATGACGGCCGAAGCTCAAGCGTCCTCTTCGCTCCTCCAGGCCCAGGGCTCTTCACCAGAGGCCAACGCCTGCTTCTCACCACATCACGCAGTTTTTTATATCCACTTAGCTAGTTAGTTAACTTATGTCAATTTTCCCTTTCCCTCTGTGTAGCTGGTGGTTAAGCTACTGATATTGTACCCTCGACAGAGCTGGAGGTTATGCTTTGTTTTTCTCTCTGTTTTCTTGTTCTGGTTTAGCTTATAGGAATAAGTCCTACGTGGACAATGCTCCTTTTTTTGATGTACTTTTTACTTGTCTTTTGTGCCCACGGGTACTTGATAGACATTAATATAATTCTAATTCTAATTCTCTCTCTCTCTCTCTCTCTCTCTCTCTCTCTCTCTCTCTCTCTCTCTCTCTCTCTCATTTTAGTTCACTAAAGCATTGAATCTGTCTCTTAGATTACCTACCCATCCACCAAGTATTGCCGATGTTGATATTTATTAAGCAGATGTAGGGCAATAAGCTGTCCAAGAAGCATCTTGTGTGTGTAGGCAATTTGAGTAACCCGTGTTCCATTACAATCAAGAATTGGAGCCTTGTCTAGGTCTGAGCTAGCAGTTAGCATGCGCTTGAGTTAGACAATCATAATCATTCAAGTAAAATGTATATTAAAAATGACCTATTTTAACTGCATCTAGATTCTAGTCAAGAGTTGCACTAGCAAACAGCTAAAAAAAGATTACACACATCAGCATGTGACCAAACTGTAATAAGCTTTGATATATAGAAGATTTTCACCAACCTGGAAACGGTATAGATGATTGAAATGGCGATGGGTTTCACAGTAGTTACATATACGACTAAGGGCAGCAGATGTATGCTGAGAAAAGAGTGTATCCTGGTTATTTGAACTGACAACTCTAGCAGACAGTATTCGCTCCAGAACAGGAATGGCTCCATGTGCAACACATTGCTCACATAGATCATCTATTGAGCCAAAGTCAGTTGCTAAGGGATCTGGCTTTTGAGGAGTGGATGATGGAGCTTGGGCCTGAAGCTTAGAGCCAAGTGCAGTTGAAGGCACCGTGCTTGGAGGAAAGAATAGCAAACATGCTTCGCTGTAATGACCATGACGAAACATAAACTGTAAAAGATCTTGTCGCACATACTGCAAGACAGTCATATACCTGATGTCAGATTCTGCAGCATTTTAGCATTAACACTGCTGACAGTGGCTAGGATATTACAAGCTAGTAGACGGTTACATAGAAGGAAATGTAAACCAAAGCATAAAAGTTAATCACTGTCAGCTACATCTGTCTATCGTATCATCTTGGTCCACCTGTGGAAGACAAGCAAATCAGCATAACATCGAAAAGAAAAACGTAATATGCGAATGAAGTGCACACGTGGCATTGCAAACAACAAACCTACATGTAAGCTGTAAGAATGTAATTTAGAACTAGAAATACCTCTCAATAATCCAAAGAAGCAACAGCAAATCAATGTCAATATGGTACAAAATTTACAATAATGGAAGTCCTGAAAAAACTCCATAAACCCAAGCTTGAACAACTCAAGATACTGATATCTATTTAAGAGCAGGATGGATAATTTAGAATTGGAGGAATAAATTCTACAAAGTTCATTGCACAGTTGAGACACTATAGTTTCATATATTATACTACTCTAGTTAACTGGGTTCTCCGTAAAGTAGGATGACCGCATTCACAAGCACATGCCCACACTAGGGTTTACAATCACAGCTCTTCCTCACTCAGTTGTCTTGAATGCATCGTGACAGAAAAGCAGGACAGGAATCGGGATTTTGCAGCCAGAACGTGAATGCTATTTTTGTTGCTAGATTCCAATGATAGGAGGATAAGCATCGCAATTTTGCAACTGGTGACTGATCCCTGCCTTGCTAATTTATTGCCATTCAAATCATTTCCTTGCTGATTTGTTGCCATTCAAATCGTGGCCAGGTTACTGATTTGTTGCCATTCAAATCGTGGCCAGGTTACTGATTTGTTGCCATTCAAATCGTGGCCAGGTTGCTGATTCGTTCCCATTCCAATCGTGGCCAGGTTGCGGCATTTGATTTTGTGGTTGTCCTTTGAAAGTTAACTGCAAACCTGAAGCATTGAGGTTTGTAGCTTTTACTTCAAGGAAGAATGATTGCAATCATTCGTAGGACTCCACAATAGTCAGCAACCTATGAAGGCCCCATTACTTTACAGCCCATGAAGGCCCCATTACTTCTGCTAGAGGACCGTCACAAAATGGGAGGCTAATGTCATCCTCTAAGTTCGTGTCTGGTCTGGACCTTCAACAAGAAAAAAGTAAGTAATCCAAGGCTAAGAATCCTGGTGTCGGAGCTGGTCCCTCTGACATGTCTTTCTCCAAAACAGAAACATCTCTCAAATTATCAACATCACACAACGTGGGTTCTCGTATGAGATATTATTAGAAGATTTTGGAAAAAGATAGTGGTATCATCCCCTAATCTTGTAAGAAACGGGACATTGGAATACGACGTGCTCCTCTATTTCTACTTCACCAAGAATACACCTCTCGCAAATCTTGCTCTCTTGTGCAATACCCTATTAGTGTTTCATTGAATCACAATTTTTTCCTAAAAGAATCATGATTCCATTTCAAAACGTTCAGACTGTTTCAAACTTAAAATAAACTTCACTTTTTTCAGAAGTTACCCTTTACCATTGGGAATAGATTATTCCCTATTTGTCCTCCTTGTGAACGTGGTGAAGGCATCACAATAGGAGAAGGAGAGAAGGTGAAGAGTCCACAACTTATTGCAACAAAAAACATTGTGATTCTATCGCGAGTTGTGCAACAAGATAGGAGAATCATGTGTCGATTCAACTGCACCGATTGAGGTCTGCGGATCAGCCACATTGATGTGGCATTTTTTGTGGAGAGAGAGAGAGAGAGAGAGATCTTTATTAATGTCCTTGACATACCCTAAGGTACATAGGACTAATGAAAGGTACATGTCAAGTATGCACAGGGGGAGCTTTAAAGCTCAACCATCTAAAAGAAACAATAGCTGCAAAAACGGAAACTGCACATAGTGAGATGGCTGGCACAATGGTAGTCCATCATCATGATATAATACATGTCCCTCCGCCTGTGAAAAAATGGTATATAGTATGTTGTGAAACTGCCACTGAATGGGCTGCGGACCTCTGTCTCCGAGTGGGCTGTCAGTGTCGTCTCTGCTGTCGTGGACCTGTGGGCTGTGGCCTATGGGCTGGCTGTCTCTCTGAACGTCTACATTGTCTTTGCCGTCTATGTACGGAAGCATCTGGAATCCCAGCCTCTCCATCAAAATCACTACTCTTCTGTCTCTGTCTCCGACGAGATAAGCACTCTCTGATGCTCAGATGTATCAAGGGGGGCTTTGTCTGTGTCTAGCCTCACCATCCTCAAGTCTGACATCTCCCGAATCATCAACGCAACACATCTAAGATCCTCATATGATATCAAGGTAGAGAGTGTGACTGGGTGATCTCGAAACAAGCAGTAACATCTCCCTCATATCTCATAGTGAGCTGGGCATCTGAAGAGAAAATGGAACTCATCCTCTACCTTGTGTGTACACATACCATAGATCCGAGCCTCTCGCAGGGTGCCACTATATTTGCCGGTCTCAATGGCTAGTTGGTGTGGGGAAACCCGAAACTGACCCATCACTATTCGTAGTCTATGTGAGATACTCTCCACCAGATACCCAGGTACTATAGGACACCTAGCTGGATCCCGAGATAGAAAATGTGCACGATAGAACTTAGTCCTCGCTCTGGAGATACACCCTGTACATATGGCCTCAAATATACTAATGAGTACCAGCAGCCCAATGTGGAAAGGAGACTTCAGCCTAGGAATACCATGAGAAGGATTGTCCCTCATAATGTAAAGTGTCAGGATGATGACAAAGTTGCTGCAGCATAGTGTGTGTCTCCACCCTGGAGATCCTTCAGTCGCTGTATGAATGTGATAATATGGAACAAAGCCTCAATCTGAATGGGGGGGGACAGCAAACTCTGCCAGTATAATAAGATGTGGTACCGAGGCTTAGCCCGTATCATCCGAGATAGCATATGGATCTGGAGTCATGAGATGCATGCCCACTCGATGGCTGTCAAGCCAGTACTCCATGTCTCTACTGCGTACAATTTATGGATAGGATGGATAAGGTTTAAGGACCACTTGGAGGGGAATTCAGATGTGATAGCGCGGTTGAATGAGATAGAGAGGAAGGGTGAGAGAATGTCAACAACATACTTCAGAAGTTCAACCTCTAACTCGTCGATGTCTTTAGCTTTATGTAAGTGCAATCGTTTGATAGCCTCTTCTACCATGTCCGTGGAGAATATATCAAAAGTATGATGAGCGTGTCGGAAGTAGAGGTGCATCAGAGCCAGTGTACAATGGTGTGGCATAGGTCAGCCCTGTGCTGAGATTTGTGATCCGGGGTGGAGGTGCTCGTGGGAGGAATTTTTTCCAAAAGGATCTCGACAAGGAACTAAACAGAAGGTCCATCACCTTCTTTCCCTGGTAGGTCTCGTATGCAATTTTCTGTTTTCAAATGGTTCTACAGTATACACGAGATAAGTCCTGTACCAAATGGGGAAGGTGGCAGTGTGCATAGATCGAATTCTGGTGGAGGTGGTTGCATTCGTGGTTGCATTCGTGGTCATACGTCGATAGTGTCGTGGATGCGTGGGCCGTGGAGATGGAAAAGCAAGAAATGCAGGATATGGATGGTCCAAATAAGAAAAAGAGACTGGTCTACTAAAGTATGCTCCTATGGAAAGGAGTCAGAAGTTCAGACAAGGCTTCCCTATACAAGAGGAGTGTTTTGAGGGGTATAGCGATATACGGTCTTCACGCTGGGGGTTAATGGACGAGTGTGTGAGGTGCAAAGAAGGCCAATAGAGAGCGAGAGGTATGAATGGTCAGAGAGGGTGGTGCGGTGAACCAAGAAGGATCACATGGAGGAAAGGAAAGACGGTGATCCCATAAATACTCAACAAAACTATGCCCTTCGTTGTGTGGGAAACAAGTATAGTTACCTGAACCAGGCCACTGCAATAGGCCATTATAAATGGCCAATCCATGAGCCTCACCCAACTGAAGCATCTGCTCTCCATATGTTGTAACTGGACCCTCTGCATCTGCCGATTGTCGCCGAAGGCCAAGATCGTCCCAATCTATGGCATGTATCCACTCTGGATCATCCTCTGCTCTATGAACTTCGTCTACCTAGACTCAGTCTAGGCATTGAAGTCTTCAGCTAGAAGAATATAACCCCGCTCCTCATACCTGATAATGTCCAAAGAGATATCCATCTAAGGTCACTCCTCATCCGATGTGAAAACTGATGTATCTAGTGGAAAATAACGAATGGCCATAAAGAGGTCCAGATCTAGGCTCATCAAATCACGATCCACCCTAATCCAAATATAGCGGGCCCACTCATCAGTATGTACCAACTCGACCCAAGGCTGAAGGAAGTCTCGAACTAAGCAGGCCACCACCCCCCCGAACCCCGATTTGTCAATGCTCTCGTCACCCTCCAATGTGCAGAGTACCAACAAAAAGCCTCAAGGCAATCCCCTCTCAGGACCTCTCATGTGTCTCAGTGAGTAGTAAGAATCCGCATAAGAATCTCTGAAATTCCCTGTTGTAGCTGAAGAGTGGATACCATTGCAGTTCCATAAACTCAACCGCAATGCTTTAGAAAGAGCCCCCGAACCGATACCTGGTCCGGGGGGCCCTAATCCCTATTTCTCAAGATTCGGAGGATCAACATACCGAGCCTTGCCATCCCGATATATTACCCTCTTTCCCAAAGCTTTTGCCTCATTGAATGCCTTCTTCTGATCTTCCAAATGCACAAGGGTGAGATCATCATCCATGAAAATGGATGTACCTCTAAGCTTGGCTCTTAATCTGAGGGCCGCCCAAGGTTCTTCCAAATTGTTGAAGCGAACAATGAGTGTTTGGTTCGGCATGCTCGCTCCAAACCCTTGGAATGGTGGGAAAGCACATTTGAGAGAAAGTTGGTTGCTTCAGTCATTGGATCATTGATGTCTTCGATCCCCCAAACCCTAATGTTCATAGATTTATATTCCTGAATTTCATCCTTGGATATGGTGACTGAGATAACACTATTGAAGGTGGATACACCTGCTTTACCACCGTCCTGGAAATATCCGGTTCTTCTTGTCGATTCATTGCTTTCAACATTCATAGCTTGAATAGTTGCCTGGAGCTGAATTCCCGCTTCATCTGTTCAATGTAGGATAAGATATATTGCTCGAATGATCTAGTGGGGGTATACATTTCTGGAAGGGACAGAATAGGAGCTGCAGTAGGAGAAGGAGAGGGAGAAGTAGGAGATGGAGGTGGGGAAGAATAGACAAGGGGGGGGGCGCACCTGCTTGCGTGGCAGGCAGTGCTGCCTGCATGGCAGCTGGGCTAACGTGTGGCTTAGGCGGCATGTAGAGAGAGAGAGAGAGAGAGAGAGAGAGAGAGAGAGAGAGAGAGATTAATTAATGTCTTTAAATCTCCAAAAAGTCATGAAGAAAGTACATTTCAAGAGTGTGGGAGAGTAAAAATGTCTTCGAGACAACTAGAAAAGAAATATGTACAATGCTACTACTAATGATATGAAAAGAAAAACATACAACTAGAGCATATGCTATAATAAAATCATTAAAATAACATAAATCGTCAATCGGTCTTGCTAAAGAAAGAGGTCATTTGTGCAATCACTACAGCTTTCGTAAGTGGATCATGTCGTCATTGTTGTTGTCATTACCATCCAAAAGGTCACGTAAGAGAACTCAAAGTGTGTACTCTCAAAGTAGGGCAAGTGACTCTTAACTGCAATATGACGTTGCTTACACAATGTACGTCGTCTTTGATCTATATGTTAGTCCCAAGTAGGATATCAGCATCATCAACTGACTTTGAGTCTGTCGAGATCTTCTCCTGGAGAAGGATGTTGTTATGGACCCCTCGGGGCCGAAAGTGTTACGAATGTTTAGTTGCAGAAATAAAGTCAAACAGGTCAGACATAACTATAAGAGAGTATCAGAGAGGACAATAAAGAAAGCATAGCATACACACTGACATTATCTTGAATGCAATAAGACATTTAATTGATTCAAAAAGTAAAGAATACAAGTCAGGTGATGTGGAGAGCAGTGCTTGCATTGGTGATTCCATCAATCAAAATGAGCTAGTCCAAGTCATTCTCAATGGCTTGAGAAGTGAATTTGATAACCTTGTCCAATCCTATGCCATTAAGGAGGAGCTACCAAGTTTGGAGGCTCTCCAAAGTGTGCTAATTTCTGAAGAATCAAGACAAGAGTATAAGCTCTTGAGGATGGACAAGCTTTCTCTCACTCATAATGATGGCAAAGCCCTCTTTGCCAAGGACAAGCACAAAGGGAGGAGCAAGAACCAATTTCAACAATCCTCAATCAAGGACAAAGCCAAATCCAAAGACAAAGATGAGGAGGAAGATGATTCCTCTAATGCTTCATCATCCAAGCTCAAGAAGAAGAAGATCAAGTGTTTTTATTGTGGCAAGAAAGGCCATTATGCCACCAATTGCTTCAAGAAGAAGAATCAACTCAAGCAAGCCAACATCACCAATGAGAAGGAAGATACTATTGCAAGTGATGGAGAGGGATCTCTTATGGTTCTAGCTTCTCATCCACTCCTTTCAAGAAGGACGACTTATGGTATATTGATAGTGGAGCCTCTTCACATATGTGTAGCTCCAAGGATTCTTTCTCTTCTATTGCACCTTATGATGAAGTCGAAATCAATATACACTGCAAATGATTTTGAATGTCCTATTGAAGGCATAGGGAACATTCCCTTAAAGCTTGCAACCTCAAAAGTTCTTTCTCTTTTTAAAATGCTTTTTGTGCCTAAGCTTACTAAGAATCTCATTAGTGTTGGCCAATTGCTTGATAATGGCCTTGATGTAAAATTCAATGTTGATACTTGTACTATCAAGAAGAATGATGAGATACTTGCATTAGGATCTAGATTTGGAGGCATCTATAAACTAGATCCAAATGAATATGTGAATTCTTGTAATGTTGCTCTTGTGAACAAGCTCTCTATGGAGGAATTATGGGTAGTAACCGCGTGCTCGAAACTAAATCTTTCTATAAAAATTGTAAAAACCGAGACAGGGAGTAAAAGTTATGACAGAAGTTCTCATGTCTCACTTTATCCTTATAGGACGAGTGTGGAAGGTGGAGGATGAAGTTGCAAAGCAGCTTCAGAATTATCTTAGGATGGGACACATCCAACCTAGTAAATCTCATTGGGGGGCGCTTGTACTGTTAGTTGATAACAAAGAAAGAGGAACTCGTCTTTGTGTAGACTATAAGGAATTTTTAAAAAATGATTATTAAGAACAAATATCCCTTATCGCAAATGAATAAATTAATAGACTGACTACATGGTTTGAGATACCACACAAAAATCAACCTAAGATCTGGTTATCATCATATTCATATTGAGAGTGAGGATGTGGAAAAGATAGGATTCAGGACCAAATATTGTTGTTATGAGTTTCTAGTCTTACCTTTTTGTCTCACAAATGCTCCAGCAACTTTCCAGCAAATTATGAAAGATATTTCTTCGTCCAAGTTTTGGGAAAGTTTATGATTGTCTACTTAGATGATATCCTCATCTATGATAAGACTTTGGAGGAGCATGAGGGGCATCTATGTAATGTCTTGAGGATACTAAGACAAAGGAAGCTCTATGCCAAGGAGTCAAAATGTGAATTTGTTCAAACAAGACTAGTATACTTAGGTCATATCATTTCGGATTGTGGTTTGGAAATCGATTTCAACAAGATCCGTAAGGTTCGAGGGTGGCCTATTTTTAAGACTGTGCATGAGGTCAAGTCTTTCTAGGCTTCATGGGGTTCTTCCAAAGATTCATCAAGGACTATGCTATCTTGGCTTTGCTCTTGACAAATGTCCTCATAGGGGTGAAGAAAACCAGCCTTCATGGTAAATTCAGCCCGCCAAGTGTTGCAGGTTGCAAACTTATTTTAAAGATGATATTACATCTTTCTTTATTGATATCCGTCTTTCAAGTACTAAGTGTTTACAACTCCAATTTTACACACAGCATTTGAACCTGGCCTATGGAATATTTCCCACACCTCTGAGTGCCACAAGCTCCAACACAGTCACTATGTGTGGCTTGCAAACTAGTCCACTAACACCCTCACTCAAGCAAGCACAGTGAAACACCTCCTCCGCTTGCTCATACAAGACCCCCATTTGGCTCCGATACCATGTCAGAGTTCGGCAGCACAAAGCAACACTCAGTTCAATAGACGACAACACGTACAATGCTCACCCGCGGGCCATCGCAAGATCCCATCCCCACCACCTAGCCATCCGCCATCCCTTTGACCCCAAAAGGCCGGTACCAAGTGGGTAGGGAACATTGTCTATTTTGAGCTTATATGGAGGCTATTGAGCATCTGAACTTTGCTTAAGGGATGTTTCCTTTACGTTCTTTGGGTGCCACAAGCTCCAACACACTCATTGTGCATGGCTTGCAAACTAGTCTGCTACAATTAGTGCACCAAAATGAAGGGAAGCCAGAAACAACTACACAATTAAGAAGTGTGGCTAGGGTGTGTGAAAGTGTGTCTGTAGCATGAATTAGTCGCTTAGATTCAAGGTTTCAATATCTCGTGCCCAATCTCTTAATGGTCGAAAGTACCATTCCAGAGGTGGAAAATGAGAACCTAGCGGATGAGGAGAGTTATAGATGGGTGTGTAATTGGGTATCAATGTGGTGGCATAGTCAATTCAATCTGTAAGTTTGTCAGGTGGGGGTGGGGTGCAAGGGATGAGCTCACACCAAAAGCCACCTATAGAGGAGGTGAACGAGCCTTTTCCTTCATTCACTTCATACGTGCACCTTTTAAACAAGAGTATACAATGGTAAGACCGTCTGATGGTATGCAAGAGGTAAGGAGTATGGGTACAAGCATGTGTGATCTACTAGTGATAGTATTGGCATTCATCATCATACCAGGGCTTTCATATGGGGCATGGTGAGGTTGGGTTTACATCTATAAGGTTTAGATGGGAAGGCTAGAGAGGTTGCTATATGGAGTATTGTGGCAAGGAAAGTAGCTTGCACATCCAATGGGCAATCATGTGGGAAATCATGGAGCAGTGAATTGAGTGACTCATGATAAATTGACATATATATATATATATGATCGAAGGAGTATCTTTGTGCACAATAAATGTGGGATGAGGTGGTGAGTGATGATGTAAAATTGTGCCAAGACGAAAGAGTAAGGAATGGGTGGTGGGAGATGCAAAATTTTGATATCAGAGGAAAGGAGGATGGTGACCCCATGAGGTAATCAACAACAAGTGAACACATTATGAGAGTGGCACATATAACTTCCGGAGTCTAGCCAACAAGCTCACTAATCTCACCTCTGTATTGTACACTAAATCCCAGTTGTAGACTGAAAACTTTAGTAATCCCCTCTCCTGACTTTCATGAGATGTCACCTTGAGTGATAAAGTCCACCAACTCTCCAGTCGTGGATGAAGAATATATGCCATAAAAATTCCCCACTCCAATATGTAGGCTCTGTGGATGGGGGGGCATGGGATGCTCCCAAGCCCAAGGCCCCAACTACCTATGTTTGGGTTCCACTGGATGAGCCTTTGTCCAAGTAGCATATGAGACCATCTCTATAGATAACTATGTTTCTTATCTACTTAGCTATCTATAATGCTTTGAGTCTTTTTCTACTTGTATGAAGGTCAAATCATCATCCATGAAAATGCATGTACCTCATTATTTGGGCCATTGACGTAGGACATCTCTTCGTCTACCAAAAGAGGCCAACCTAAGAACCAAGGCCAAATTATCTTTCTTGGGTCTCCATGCCTTCTCAAGTCCTATAATGCGCTTCTTAAGAAAGTGCTCTACAAAACCTTTGGCTTTTTCAATTGCACCAATTCTGTCAAGAATACCTCTTTCCTGAATGTTGTGAACTTTTCCTGAATGTAGTCTCTCGTTCGATATCATGGCTGAGATGAATGCCATCATAAGTCTTTTACCAAAGAAAATTTGGCTTCATCAATTGCATCATTTCTGTCAGGAATACCTCTATCTTGAATGTTGTGAGCCTTATGCTTACAGAGTCTCTCCTTTGATATCGTGGCTAAGATTAATGCCATCATGGGAATTCTTCGATGTGCTAGCATCATTCCTTGGTGAGGGGTTTACTTGTGAGAGAAGTCAAAAGGAGAGGCATCAAAATGAGAGGGAAAATTTTATTGTTGTGAAGTCCAATCCTAAGGTTGTTAATCATGTGAATGTTAATGCGGTTGAATCATTAACATATTTAACACCTAACGTAATAGTGAGAGAGTGTCTTCTACTAACCTTGAGGTGGTGGCTTTGGCTTCTATTTTTGGGTGTTCTACTCTCGATAGGTATATGGTGGATCTTGGTGTTGACAAAAAAAAGAGGATCATGTCATGGATCTTGGTGGTGAATGTTAATGTAAAAAAATGTTACAGAATGAGTAAATGCTTGAGAATTTTCATAGTGTGAGCACCAAATTTCAAGTTTGTGTAGCATGGGTCCATTACACTAGAACAATTTAGCTTATATTCTACTGATTAATCACTTCTTGTAAAATTGAGGAGAATTTAGTGTGAGTTGTAAGGCTAATTTTGTGGTCTGTACTATGTAATACATAGCTTGTAATGTGTAATTTGTTCTTACAAGTCCCCATGCAAAGTTCTTAGCAAAATTCATGCCAGAGCTTGCAAAACCATGTGATGATTCAATGAATGTAGCATTCCAAACTCTCTTAAACCGTACTCCTTATAGGATCATGCCATCCATTACCTAAACATAATCATTTCATGACAAACTAATTCATGAAACAAAGTCAACACAAATCCATTACAAAAGAATGAATATATTTTGGACATCAGATTCATGTCCACTTTGTCTACATGTGCTCATAATCACACCCACACAAACAAGCCTTCTAGCACTTTTAAACCATTACGTGAAAGCCAGAGTGGCCTGCCCAAAAACTGTAAAGCCTCAAAGAACAAATGTCAAGTTTGAAACATTTTGCATGCAGATAACAATTTACTTTTGAAAACAATGTCTGACAAATGATAACATTCTTACATCATTTTAACGTACTCCATGTTATGAACTGAGTACAACCTCTGCTAACTAAGACTTAAGAACCTTGAAAATAACACAAAGAATGGATGTTTTCTTTAATGTTAATATGTTTGTATCAGAACATGTATGCACCTCCTGCAGGTAATAAAGGCATTCCTCATAGCGTTCATTATCCAAGTTGCTTCGAACAGTATCATCTGTATAAGTCTGAGAGGAAAGTGTAGCGCTATGATCTGCAGAGTCCTCAGATGTCTTTCGTAACCGTTCAGATTTCGTGTAAGAAGGTATATAAAGAACGTTCAAATAAGAGTCTGCAGACAGCGAATCGTCTGAAGATGTGGAAACACTCTTGGCCATATGCTCATAACTGCACACATGCCAAGTTGAACCAATTGTTTGATTTCAAATCAATAAAGAGGTCACAACTCTGAAGTTACAATTAGCTGCAATGCACGCTTATATATATAAGGATAGTCTCTCTTACAGAGAACGAACAGCAGAAACATCAACTGGTGGGCCTGCCTCCATTGTAAGCACTATCTGCCGGACAACTGGAGCTGGATCACCTTTAAAAATTTTAAGAGCTTGTCTGGAAACACAATTACAGATTTCAATCACTTGTTAAAACCTGTTTATATGTGAGTGGCAATTTCTCAATAAGCATGCAGTCACATGGTTGCATTGCTATGTGCTTTAGAAATTCGCAGCTATTGGTAAAACAATCTATGACAACAAGGGGTAAACAAAAGAAAAAACACAAAAGCTTTAAGATACTGCAGTTATTAGCTAAAAATCTTACTTGAACTTCAGACGAGCTTGAGCATAATGTTCTATTCGAAGCAAGGCATGTCCCCAAGCTTCCCAGACAGGAAAGACATCGATCTGCAATTGCACAAACCACTCTGCCAAGTGAGCTTAAACTTTTCCCACAATGATGCCTTTTTGGAGCCAGATTAATGGAAAAACTAACAAGACATAGTGTCAAGTAATAAAACGTACAAAAGGTTGCATTTTGAAGTACAATCAATACGAAAAAAAGAATCTTGGCCAGTAGTGTGATTGACACTATGTACAGGAGGTTGAATTGAAGTGCAATCAGTAAAAAGAGAATCAAGAGTGTAGAAAGAGGTTTAGCCAGGCAGTAGAAGCTGCAAAGGGAACAGACTGCCACTAAATTAGGATATAACTGCAGGAAGCAACAGTTGGATGAGAGAGGAAACTATGAGATGTCCCTAAACAAAAGAAAGTACTATTTGTGCATTTCAAAAGTGCCTCTATTATCAGGCCTCAAAAGCTTTCAAAGTGTATAGTTTTCTTTGTCAAATCATGAGAAAAGTTTGACATTTGATTTCGAACAAATACCTTCCCTCGGCCCAACGTACTCAGAACCTTGTTCTCCTCTCTCCCTTCAACTCCGAACAGCTTATTGTCTTGACACTTGATTGTTTGGTTGGTAGCAAATCTTCTTCACTAGATTAGAGCCAATTAAATTTATGCAGTTAGCTTTGATCCTCACCATGTCATGTCTACTGTAAGTAATTTCTCTTGAATCTTGTAAGCAGTAACCTATCCACCCTCCAGTCAGAGCGTGTATAGAATCTAAGCTAGCAAGGAAATACCTCGTCAACAGTTTAACTTCTCGACAAGTTCTCTGCAATGTATTTAGTATCCTTTGCATTGATTGTTGTTACACTCAACTCCTTTTGCAGTCTGTGAAGCCCTCAAAAAATTGCAAGGGGGGGGGGCTGTCAAATGCAAACTCTATTTGGTATCATTGTCTATCCCATAGATTTTACTCTATGTATTATACCTTTTACTTAAATCTAATGTATTCATTCATGGTCAAAGTAAAAGTACATTCTATTGTCCTTCGTATAATAATGCGATGCTAAATGACATAGCAAAAGGATGTGGCTACCATCACCGTAGGATACTAGGGAGCTTCATCACCTCTTTTTGTGAGTTGCTTGGGTGAATGTATAATTACCCCCGACTGCAACTAGTCAATAGATTATTGAGGGTTTTAGTGAGTATAGCTGCGAGAATCTTGACACCTACATGAGCCAAGGAGCCATCAAGGTGTTGTGATTGTTTATTGTGTTATTCCTTCCAGATAAATCGATTTTCATTGTGTGATTGGTCCAAGTTCCAGTGTGATTGAGTAGTTGTGTGACTTGAGTGATAAGTCATCTCCATAGTCAATTTTTCTACAAAGGTGATTCGGTCAAGTAAGAACAACTATGTCCAAGTTTGAAAAGCAATCAAATATTATGAGCAAATTAAGAGGACCACTAGCAATTCAATAGTAATTAATCACCTGACTAGAGGCTAGATGAACAAGGACAACAAGGGGATTTACAACCAACAGCTAGTCAGCAAGATATTGATCAATTAGATCACTGACTTTGTTGGAGTATGGGTAGCAAGAAACTATAGAAGTTCACAGGCCTAAGTTCAAGAAACATTTGCTGGTAACTATGGGTACGTGATAAGCTAGCTCAACCAAGGACCAAGTGGCACTGCACATATGGTCTTGCGACCCACGCCATGCTGATCTTTACTCTAATCGAGTAGCTTCCTAAAAGGTTTCCTTTAGGACCTCCAAAGCACTGACTAAGAGACCTGACAGGCATTTTACAATATAATTATGATGTTCTTGGATTTCTTGTAGGAAGGCCTGCACACCAGCATAATGTTGACTGTACAAAACCTTGCATGGAGGATAATATTTAATTATCACTTTGTTCTCTACTTTTCTTTAGGTGCTGATCAATGTTCTGATCTTGGTCATAACTAGACAACATGTCAACTACCTTTCGCCTATGTTCTTAGTATCCTCATTTTGTCCTTCATTCTCCATTCACTTTTGCCCCTTTGCAAGAACTCACAAAAAAGGAATAAACTATAAATCAAAGTAAAAGAACCTACAATTCAGTAGCTCACAGAAGCTCATAATAAAGTTCTAATATTTATCATTCCTAGTCTGATGAAATGATTCCTGGTCAATATGGATGCGTGTGGATTGTGAAATTGGGATTGGTGTTATTCTCATGCATAAGTATGAAAAGAAGTGCTTGTCTATCAATGAACTCATCGAATGTTATCTCCGGGGGAGGGGCCAACTTTGTTGTTCAAACTGATTATTGAAGTTTGAGATGATTCCTGACCCAACCATTGTGGCTGGTGAACAACATATCAATCGGCAGCATCCATACCAGACTTTATTTTCTAGTTTCACCATACTGCTGGAAAGGACAACGAAGTAGCCAGTGCTTTATCTAGAAGGCCTTCTATAAATGCTATCTTCAGTTTAGCATGAAGCATTTGACACCCTCAAGGCCTCATATAAAGGTGATGCTAATTTTGCCAATAGCTGGCCAGATCAAGAAATGGCAATTTCAGTTCCTGGGTATTCCCTCTATTGTAATTACCTTTTCCACTGAAAGAAGCTATGTATTACCCTACCTATATACTTTAGGACACCAGATACGTTGCTAAGTCTGTACAAGAATGTTCGACTTATCAATAGACTAAGTATGACCATGGCGAAACTCATGACGCATTGCAATCACTTCCTATTCATGATGAACCAATAGAAATTGCCATGGCTTCTAGTTCTAGTTTTCCCAAATTGCATGATGGGGCGGATCAAACCTGGACTATCGTTGACAGGTTCAATGAACAGGCCCATTTCATACCTTGCAAGAAGACCATAAAAGCTCTACAGGCTTCTCATTTGTTCATTCAGCATATCTTCAAGCACCGTGCACTTCCTACGTCCTTTTATATTTCTTTCAGATCAAGATGCAAAATTCACAAATCATTTTGAAAAGCATATTCAAAATCTTGAGTACTGAAATAAGCTTCCCCTGAGCTTTTCATTCACGAAGTAATGAAATTTCAAAGTTTACCTTATCGTAGGTATAGATCATTGAAATTCAACAAGAACAACGTTTTCAATGTCACAAGAGAGATTCTAGTTTGATCAACATAATATGCATGTCCATCTGATCACAATTCCTTAGGTTTTTACAAAAGAAAAAAGTTCAGGAAACACTTGTGATAAGTGTTGCTCATAAACCAGACAGCAAAGAAACTTTTGTTGGAATTAAATTCACAGGCTCTTTGGACATAAATCAGAGCACAATTTTACCTTGCATTTTGTACATGTGTAGACAGCCATGCTATAACGCTCTTCTGTTATAAGGCGATCACGAAGCAGGAAAGCTGAACCTTCATCACCAACATCCTCCACAGAAGCAATGACACCAGAACCAAGTAAACTCTGCAACAATTCCACTCTATTTAACCAGACTTCTGCTTCTAGTAGTAGTTTAGTCAAAATCTGGAAATTTTGACCATCTCCACTTGACTCCTTCAAATTTATTTCTCCATTGGAAGATTCGTCAGCTGTTTTCTCCTGTGCCGGACTAAGCATAGGAGTCGTGGATGTTTCCAAACTCCCCACAAGCTTCCGCAACTCAGTCCTGGAATGTAGCAACACCTGCCAAGCAAGAATGAGAAGACCAGCATTCAATCTCCTTGCTGAATTCAGTGTTCCACACATGCTGCTTTTAAAAACTATAACCAGATCTAGATACCTTTTCCTAGTAAACATACAACAGGCAAATGAAGAGGAGGAAAATCAATGAGCCAGAATATAATCTGCAAACTTCAAAGTCTTACAGAAAATGTTACTGAAAAGGCCAGCTCATAGCAATGTATCACACATAGGTGAGATATTGCAAATGGGTCTAAAGGAACAGTAAAAATGGGTCAAAAAATCTTCAATACCTGCACAAAAGTTTCTGTTGCATGGAATGCTCGCTCAATGATCTCTGAAGAAGCATTTAGTGGTAATTGATGTGTGCTCAACACAGACTTTATCTGTGCAACACAAAGCTCAACAGAAGCTTTTGCAGCAAGTGATTGCTCTGAATACAAAGACAGTATGGCCTACAAAAATGACAATATGAGATGCCAGATTGGTACATTCATCAGCTTTTAAAGGAAACATAAACTGAACGAGCTAGATAGAGCATATTTTGAATCTCAAACATGATTTATCACGTATATACAGTAAATCAAAGCAAATTTGAGATGATCTGAAATAATCTACAATAAAGACTGTGCGACAAGAAAAACAACAATACTCTTCACCAAATGAAGAGTTTCATGATACCAAAAATCGAGCAGCCACTCTTTAAGAAATATCTATAACACAATCACATAGAGAGCACTCACATACATGATTGAACAAAAATTGCTGATTCACCTGGAATAAAACAAAACTTGGAGCACTTTCATAGCGATGAGAACTTCTAACGGCATCATCTTTTAAGGGGTCTCCCGTGAGTACCCATTCGTCAGCCATGGTTACAGGTGCCAGCCTATCATAACCTTCCTGGGTGAACCCTACAGGATGCTCCTCTTGAATTCCAGCCATTGCTTCCCAAGTAGCTTTCTGTGATGGGGGAAGTCCAGAAATTTTACGTTTTCTAGAAAATTCTTTTGGGGGAACCTTACTTGCAGTGTCTCGTGATGTCCAGGAAAATGCACGACGGGCCCCAGTCTCTCGTACCGAATTGTTCACACCAGGTGATGACTTGATTGATGCTCCTGTTTGAGTCAATGGTCTGCCATTTGCAGAGCGAACACCTACCCGTCGCTCACTAGAAGAAATGTTAGCAGCACTGATTGCCTTTGCTGCATACACAATAATAAGGTTGTCGTCCCGCAAAGATGGAAAAGCCTGTAAGAGCTGTCAAACACAATCGACTAGAACGTTTATGGGGTGAACAAAATAGCACCTCAATACAACAAAATGAAACCTTCTTTGAGAATCCAGTTTGTGACCATCTTGATAGCTGAAACGCCTTCAACCATGCAGCCATTTCTCTTTAGGTCAGATTACATTTTTGAGGGTTATAAATTGTTTAAGAACTGGACAGATACTTAGCTTTTATTTTGTACTACATTCCACATGTTTAATTATAGCACTTAGTGTATCGAGAGCTTCTATTCTAGGATTTCAACTGGGTTTGTGTGCCAGTTTCTTAACTTAGTTTTGCAATTAAAATAATTTTTTTAACCGTTTCATCCTTTTCTCAAAAGTTACTAATTTTACGCAAGCCACTAAAAGATGGTCCTTTCGTATTAGATTTCTTTAAGCAATAAATGGGTTCACATGCTCAATGTCAGTACAATCACAACAAAAACTAAAGCTTTAAAATAATGTAAAACAAAGAGACTAATGCCATAAGTCTCATTAGACTCCACTTTAAGAACTTCCATCCAATGAGAAATTTGCACTACTCATAGATTGAGTGGAACACGTTCCACTGCATCCACGTTCTGGAACGCGCGTTCTGGAACTTGTGCGTTCCGGACAGCTTTCTGCTTTCCAGAACTCAATTAAAAAAAATTTGTTTTTGTTTTATACCCTTGAACATGGCCGCCATCTGCTAGACTAGCTATCTTGATGACATTCAGCTTCTCTCATCAATTAAAGTTACAGAATTGTTGGCCTGAAATTTAGTTATGAGTTCCTAAAGCGCACATAAAGAGAAAGCTACTTCAAGCTCACATGATTGCCGAGATGACTCCAATTAAAGATCACAGTACATTGCTAAGTCGAGTTGTATTCAAAAAGTTTCATATTTGTGTTTGGCCAAGTTACTGCTATTGAATGAAGTTCTTAGATAAGTGCTACTAAGGCTAGCTTGATTGACAAGATCACTTGCCAATGCTCTTTGAATCTCTGTAGTCCCAACTCTTGTAATCTAAAGGAATTAGATTCCCATCCTTGGAAAAGGGGAAGGCTATCATCTTAGACCCTCTATCGATGTTGATGAATTGATGATAATTAGTCTTAAATTTGCATAGCTGTCTAAATTATAGTTATTTTAAGCTCAGCAACTAAAGGTGTCAATAATTTAGTTTTTTTTGTTTTGAAAGAATCTTTCTTGTTCCTTGGTGCTCAAAGTTAAAGCTCTCGAGACTGTCATACAGTAGGCTTTCATATGGATCATGTAACATGTGCATTAAGATCTGGCGATCTAAATAAAAGAATAAAATCATTACCAAGAAGATACTTGCACACTGCATAAACCATTGCATGACTTTCTCTTTATGTTGTTGAGTAAGTAGCCTTCGCAGGTACCATAGTTTTGCTTGGGTTGGATAGTCAGAACGTCTATTCGCAGTAGGTTCTGCTAAGAGACAACCCACTCCAGATTCTGTGGAGACCACATCCATGGGAATGGTTTGTCCCAGTTTGGGCAGTGCTAGTATGGGTATATTTGTGAGCACCTAAAGAACATCCCTAGACACCCCCTGTTGTTCTTCTGCAAACTCATTTCTTTCATAGATCATAGAAATTTAGCTCATCGATCAACAGAAGTATTAATAAATCGTCAATGATGATATCATGTCATACTGAAAAGTGCTCCCATATATTTGAGATTCATAAGCAAATAACATCTTGGTTGAATCAATGCACAACCCATGTAATTATACAAATGTGCTTCTGAACAGATTCTTGGAAAAGATCCGTTCCTACTTATTTTGGATGAGGGAAAATGTTTTGCAATCCACACTTTACCATATTGGATAAACATGTTTTTATCATAGGGGGTTCCTACGTGGGAATGTGCTTTGAGATGTCATTTGTGTGACAATATCACAGCATAATTAATGGATGGAACTTATGATAAACTTGTCATTTGATAAGATGTTACAATTTGGCAAACTTTCAATAGAATGTCATAATGTGTCATTCATCAATTTTCATTTTCCATTTGCCATTCAAGTTTCATGAGGGGTCTAAGTTTCCTGAGTAGGAAATGTTTCCCAAAACTATGCCTCTGAACCATATACATGGAAGTCATATTATAATGTTTTTATAAATTTATATAGATACTCATGCTACAATGGTGACATCACTTTTTGAAAGGAGGAAGGGACATTTGACAATCCAACCATTACTCTTAGGCATATGTGGCTCATTCTATAAAGAAAGGAGTCTTCTTTTGGTCTCTCTTTGCTATTTGGATCCGATTGTACCCACTGAATCCATCCAGAAAACTATACCACTTACCTCTTGCAATATCATATAACACTGCCTCTGTAAAGAGATGAAAAAATGATCTTTGCTTGTAAATGAATTAATCTTTCTATAGTTGCCACAAAATTTTTATATTGTTGCTAAACAGGGTTTTTCAATCATAGCCCATTTCTTAGCTGTATACTTTTGCTAATTCATAACATGCTGCATCAGCCTGTTGGGATTTGTGTCAATCACTAGGTCTATGAATGTGCTTTGGGACTCCCTTTAGATCTTCATAGTCCCAGATGAACAAATCAGAATATTGTTCAAAGAGCTCGTGTGCCTGCTGCTCTAAGAACTTACAGTAACTACCAAAGACATGAAGTGTTCATCCAAGTGTGACCATGGATACTGTAGAGATATACTAGCTAGATAGTGTGA
The DNA here is from genome assembly GCA_029204225.1 of Diphasiastrum complanatum. NCBI lineage: Eukaryota > Viridiplantae > Streptophyta > Lycopodiopsida > Lycopodiales > Lycopodiaceae > Diphasiastrum > Diphasiastrum complanatum. The sequence continues at coordinate 29,704,094 of CM055103.1, read as the reverse complement.
CCATGACTCTTGTAGGGATGTTCTAGCTAGATAACTTGGAGTTTACTTTTGTAGTTCTAGACACAGAAAAATCCATATAAACCTCATGAGAAAACTGATTCCTATCTTTACGTTGAAAGAGAAAACTTGAGTATGGTTTGTTGTTTCAGTGTGTTCTATTTTGTCAAGTTCATGTCAATGATTTTGTTGATAGAATGGAATGATCCTTGAATTTTGGAAATTTTCTTATGTAGATTGTCACCTGAGATGCAGCTTGTAACTGCTTCCACATCAGTAAAGTTTCTAGTATAAGTTGAGGATGTCCATGTAAAGCTGAGCAGCGTTGCTGCCATGGTAAAGGAAGAGCACCAAGCATCCGCAATCCAAGCGCTAATCTATCTAGACGTGCATGCTCGTCTTCAGATAAAGTACCAACCCGGCGCTTCAGGAAAAAATGAATCTGAAAAATACATGCAAAAGTTGGATTATAATCAATGACAACACAAAAAACAACAAAAACAGTATAGTATGATGCTTATAACCCAACCGTAATCTTCAAATGACATACATAAACCCAGTCTACAGTTACAACGAACGTCAGTCTTGCAGCACGGAATATATGAAATATGTTAAGCCTCATACATCTACATCCAATATTGGTTCTCAATGGTGATCTTCTACAGATTGACCTCGGCCACATGATGTTTAAACCTTTATGTCATTGAAACGCATAGCGTATAGGGATATCTCACTACTTCGCATGTTGTTTTGTTTACCAATGAGATAAGAGTTGAATGGGTTTGCAATTTTTTACCAGTAACTGTTTAGACTGTAGGTTTGGTAACTGTTCCATAGCAGCCATAGCCACTGGCAAAGCATCTTCAGGGTGACGTAAAGATCCAAAAAATCTCAACCCTTCTGCAGGACCTCCACCACTTAATGGATCTGCTGTCAAAAGCTTCACAAGCTGTCGGCCTTGAAGCTCTCTCCGAAGGTCCTCTGACAAACCAAAAGATTCTGCCACTTCTAAAGCTGCAGTAACTGCTCCTTTAGCAGCCAAGCGCATTGCTAGACCTTCAGGATCAGTTTTACAGAAGGCCTCCACCTGATTTAGCAACTCTCACAAAGAAAAGACCATAATTGTTTTACTAAGGTGAAAGATTACCCATACGAATTGCATTAGCTCGACTTAGTTGATGACATTAACATATTGGCAGCAAGGAAATCAAGAAGATTAAACCTGTTGCCAACTGGTGAACCTTCCATCTGCACGCAAAATCACATTGTACTGCTGCAATGCCTGTTTCTTCTGCATAACCTGCAATTAAGCCAGCAATTATCCAGATGCAATGTCAGGCTTCTCTGAGCTCCAAGAAGCTGCTTCAAAGTTCCAAGTGTATCTATTATTGTAGTGGCCTGTACCTCAGCATAGAGAGGATTATCTGAATGTAGATGGCAACTGCACATTGTAAGGACATCAATAGCTGCACCCAGCTCCCAGCGATGTAAAAATCTGCATATTCCACCACAGCTATGTCATGGGATCGCAACCTCGTGATATTTACAAAATAACTACCATATACATTTTGCCCTTGAAAAGATTGCCAAGTCAAGGGAGAATTCTCCATCTAGAGCTGTCAGCAACTCCCACTTTGAAGCAGTAAAGGTAGACCAGTAATGAATTGAACTTGTTCCCAATCTTTGTGAGTCATATCCATCTTGACTTCTACCTTGCCACTCAATAAGCTCCTTAGCAAGGCAATCACCTTTCTTATTACCATCAGCATCGACATTAATGCAATGCTTCCCACAGTGACATGGCATTCAAACAGTCCACACCACATAATTGAACAAGCGTAAATATAAAAATATTTATCCTCAGCACTTTGTCCTCATCCACACCTTCACTATAGTTCGCAGAGGTTCTAAGGCGAATTTCCCCAGATTAAGACAGTTTTTCTAGTACATGATGCATTCATCCTCGTGGTGACACAGACCAGATCCCATCCTAGCATGTGTTACTTTACTCAAGATTTGTTTAAGCACACCAGCTAATATGACTATCATGAAGTCGATTTTGGCGATTTTGGCTTGAATAATTTCATGCTTTCATGGAATCTAGTTTTTGAAGTTTGAATTGTGTCCATTCAACACTTGTGATTCTATGAAAATATCTATAAGATTTCAAAAACATTTTGGACTTTATACATACTACAATAGATATTTTTTAAGATTATATGTAAAAAAATCTCTTATCGATTCTTTCGGGATGGACCCTATTCTAAACCATGATTCATATGCCAATTAATCCGATTTTGAAAAGGTCAATTTTGAACTGGGTGGAAACACTATATAAAAGCACTCCGGTGTCCCATCCATACCCACTGAGGATAAAATTTTGGTATTAAAATAGGATTCACTCTTCAGCAACAGCATGAGACTTCATTGAGGATGGTGGCATTTGGTTCCCCATCAAGACACATGAGTCATAGCAAAAGCCTACCACTATTTCCATGTTTCACCATGAAATCTCTACATCATGATGAGATCCAATCAGTAATTAAAGGTGGGGTTGCATGTCTTTATAGGGATCATTTATGCCTCCTACTCTCTATGGCTGACAAAGACGAGAAAGCACGATATATCTCGATAGAACTAGTGGAATATTGTATTGGCTTAGAGACAAACATGTTTAGAGTTGCTTCAAGCTTGCTACCGTCCTCCTAAAAGTTCCTCATATGTCAAGGATACTGATGCCTCTCTTTATGTTGACATTTTCCTAGATATCATTTCTTTTTTTGAGCATGAACAAGTTCTACTTCTCAAGAACTTTTAACGCCATGTCTTCAAGTAGACCAACTTCTTAGCAAGATGTTGAGATTGATTTTTTATGCCCACCAGCACTTGATGATGAGGAGCTTATATTCAAAGATCTTCAGCAAAAAGGACCAATCCAGTTACTGCTTTTGGGGAGCACTTGTTGCATTTAGGAGAACCCATGAGCTCATTATATAGAATGGCCTTCTTGAAGTGAACGAGCGAAGTTGCAGCCAAGTTTCCAGTTTCACAATTGTTCGAAGAGGCAAAGGGCCCTCGAACTCTAACATGAGGACGAAAAGTATTGTTTCCCCAAGAAGAGCCATAGACGAGATCGAAGAAGGGGCCATACGTTTTCAAGGAGGAAAGACTGCAACATTGCCAGTTGACCTCTGCTATGCTAGGAAGACCCTCCAGCTTTTGGCCTCACGACCTAGTACGTATGCATGGGAAGATTGGCAATCAAACAGTTAGAGAATGGTGGATGATGGGGCAACCCATAACTTCATCAATTACACCCGGGTCAAGAAACTAAAACTTCCAAAAACACCTAGGCAGCATAGGTATATAGTTCCATTGGCTAAGGGTCAGGATAAGAAGTGTGGAAAACCATGGGCAGCAGTTTGGATTTGGACATTCAGGGCTATCAAGATAACGTGAATTTCCAGATCATGCATCTGGAGTTTGGACCGCACCAACCTAGTGTTAGGGAGAGATTGGCTCTATAGCTTGGGCCCCACTCTCCAAAGAAATTATCAAGATAATAACCTCAGATTTCAAAAAAACGGTCGGAAGATTCATCTACATGGGGAGCATGGAGTTCCCAACAGTCCTTTGGTGTGCAGTTCAGAGCTTGTTCAACTTATGGAGGATGGTCAGCATTAGGTATTTTTTGTGCCTTGCACTTTATTTTTAATGACTGTTTCCAATCATATATTTCATATAAGGAAAAAATTAGATGTTCAATTAAATAAGTATCATGATGTTTTTCCTAATGATTACCTAGCGGTTTGCCACACAGTAGGGAAGTAGATCATGCCATTAATTTAGTACCTAGTACAACACCCATATCTAAGCCACCCTATCGGGTTAGTCAGTCAGAAGATAAGAAAATAACTAAACAATTAACATATAAATAAGAGACATATACAACCAAGCAATTCCCCTTGGGCAGCACTTGTTCTTTTAGTTAAAAAAGAAAGAAGGGTCACAATTAAGAACAAGTACCCTATGCCTCAGGTAGATGAGTTGTTCGATAAGTTCTACGGGGCCAGATATTTTAGTAAAATAGATTTACGTTCGGGGTATCATCAAGTCCATACTAAGGCGAAAGATGTCTCGAAAATAGCTTTCAGAACTCGTCACAGTCATTATGAGTTGAAGGTTATGTCGTTTGGGTTCACCAATGCTCCGACGACTTTTATGACCCTGATGAACAATGTTTTTTGGCCATATCTAGGAAAATTTGTGGTAGTTTTTCTAGATAATATTTTAGTTTACAGCAAACTAAAAGGGAGCATTTGGCTCACCTCAAAAAGGTGTTATGTCTGACCTCTATATGTCCATTTAGTGTTGGGGGCTAAATGGCAAGTTACCCTTGGATAAGGGGTACCCATAGAATTAAGGGTAGGTGCCTTTGGATAAGGGCAGACAAGTGATTATAACTTGGTCGGAGGAATGGAATCAAGTTACCCTTGGACAAGGGGTACCCTTAGGATTAAGGGTATGTGCCTTTAGATTAAGGTACTGGTGTCCTTGGATAAGGCAGGTAGGTGTCTATGCCTTGGTCGGAGGTATGGAACCTAGTGAGGTGTTAGAAAGTCATTACCATGGGTGTTTGGCTATTTTTTTAAACCTTGGGCCTCAACCTTGAACCATATCACTTTATTGGTCTAGGACCAAAGTATACAAGCACAACTTGGGCAATGGGACCTGGTAGGAGGGCGCCCTTCCAAGGGGTCCATTGAGTTCCCAACTCCCACAAGAAAAGCATTCAAAGAGTCATAGGTTATGGAATAAGTCTCTTGACCTTCCATAAGCCTATGAAGGTCCTTTAACTCCCCTAGGCCTCTCTCTTTCTCATTGGTTGTGCATGGAACTCCATAGTGTATTGGAGGGTGCCAATTGCCATCTATATGATGGGAGGAGGGCGCCCATTGGGAGGGAGAGTTATCTCTCTTGTTTGCTATGCTTATGCTCTAGTGTGGCTACTAGTGTATAGAGTGTTTTCTTGTGTGTAGTATGCTTAGGGTTTGGATCTTGCTTATGGTATGGGACATAAGTAGGGTTTGGATCTTGAGTATGCTATGGTGTGTGGTGGTATGCTTGTGGTTAGTTATTGGTTAGCAAGGGAGTGCTAGATTAGCCTAGATGCAAGATTGGATGTGCTAGCTAGCTATGGTTGGGTGATGAATACTTGAGGCCACTTGTTATCTACCTTTGTGATTAAGATTAGGGACACAGGTGGAGGACAGATCCATGGAGGCTTGAAGATCCTTACTTGCAAGTGGAGGCATCCTAGCTTGAAGTTGGGGAGCATCTTGAAGCTTGCAAGTTACTTGGAGGAGCTTTGGAGGCACTACCTTTGGATTAGGAGGACTTCCTAACTTCACTTGTAAAAGTGGTATCAGAGCTAGACAAAGGATTTCTAACCTTTTTCAAGTTCTATTAAGATCACAAACTAAATTTTTTTGGAGGAAGATTATTGGCTTTTCTACTAGTAGGAAGCTTGTAGTTGAAGTACCCAATAAATCTAGTTCTCTTGTTAAAGAGTAGTCATGCTTATAGAGTTGTTTAGGGGCTGATTTTTATTATGTTAGAGAAGTTTGAATGTGGGCTTTTGGTATAGAATCTTTTTGAAAAAGGATTTGTAGAATGGTTAGAGGAAGTCTTCCTCTACATCCACAACAAAAAAAATTGGAAAAAGATTGATTCTAGCTTGTGTTTTTTTATCAAAACTATTGTTTTTTTGCATAAATGAAGTGTTAAAACTTTTGATTTTCATTTTGAAGTTCTGTTTTTCAGACCTGTAAATCTGAAAATCAGATCTAAAAAGTGAAGTTTTCATAAGGACTTCATTAGTTATACCTTTCTACTTACTAGTTTAATGTTATGGGCAATGTAGGAAGGAAAAGATAGTGTAACTTTATGCATAAAAAAGGTTTTGAAGTTCTGTTTTTTTGTCATTTTGAAGTTCTGATTTTCAGACCTGTAAATCTGAAAAACAAATCTGAAAAGTGAAGTTTTCATAGAACTTCATTAGTTTTCCATTTCTAGTCACTAGTTTCATGGATTTGAAGAACTAGAAAAGTGAGAAATGTGAAAATTTGTGTTGAATTTAAAATGACAAATGAAAATGGAATAGGAATGGGAACTTTATGTAAACATTAGCTTGAAGTAGTTAATTGAAGTTTACATAAAGATTTGTTTTGATTTTTGCTTTGGATTGAGGCAAAAGTAGGAAATTGCTTGGTGTAGTTTTCACTTAAGCTTGGATTGAGCTTGCAAACAATAAGTATCGAATGAGTAGAAGTAAATGCTTTTATTTGCATTGGATTATGTAACAATTGAAAAATTTCTATCATTCTAATTGGAATTACTTCTTGTTGTATTTGCATAATAGGAAAACACACAAGCAACCCCAATGGATCAAACCAATGAAAACCCATCATTTGATCTATCAAACCAATCCAATGTGGCACAAGCTCTTGAACTTTTATACCAACAAATTCAAGCCACTAATAAATAGCTTCTTCAAACTAATCAAAGGAACCGAGACTTAGAGTCTAGGTTAGCCAACCAAAAGAAGCATGTAGTTCCACCTCCCGTAAAATTGTTTAAGGGAGAGAAGAAAGATAGGAACTTGCAATGTTAGAAATCAATGATAAACTTCATTGTTACTGTTTACGATGCACATTAATGTTGACAGCTGTGACCAGCTGTCAATAGCCGTAGGCTAGTCTATTAGTCTACTCGTAGGTTTTCTCTCTCTATAAGGGTTCAGGGTTTATTTGTACATTTTACATTCTGTATGTGTTAGTGTGATAGTGTGACAGTGCATGTTCTTCTTCCGCCTTCTTGTGGTGATTGCTTATGGTGAATGCTTGATGTTGCATATCTAATTCTTGACTTAGTATCAGAGCAACGATAGTCCTGCGTGCCTGATCAGTGGATACAGCTTGTCACAGGCTCCGCAACGAAGTGAGAAAGTCCTTCACGGGAGGTGAAAGCTTGGAGAGACAAAAACGGCTAGAAGAAATTCTTCTTTGGTGTATTTTGTAGGGTTGGAGCTCAGAATCATCAGTGGGGAACGAAAGCACAGTCCCAGAGGCATCAGAAAGGCCAGGGCAGCATCAAACAGATTGAAAATCTGTTGAGTGGGGGAGATTTTTACAATACTTCCTAGTTATTGTGGAAAGTGCTATTTGTGTGAGAGGTTCTGCCAAGAAATCTCTCATTTGTCTGTTTGGAGTACCGCAAATCACACTAGACAGTGTCTAGTACTACCATTCAGAGTTAGAAGGCTTCATACTTTTCACATTACTGATCTTTGTCTTTTGAACGATCACACATTTCAAAATCTTTGCAAAGAGGAGGCGGCGTAGATGCCGCGCCGAAGTGGAGAATCTAGAATATTCCCTCTGAAAGTTCTTATATTCCCTCGTACCAATATTGGATCGATGCGTCAGAGGTAGGAAAAATTTTGAGCAGTCGTACATCCGCGCGTCATACAGATATAGCGTATCCGTACCAATATCGGATCGACGCGCCAGAGGTAAAGAAAACCAAGAGCAGTCGTACATCCGCGCGTCATACCGATATCACATATCAGAACCAATATCGGAGCGACGCGCCAAAGGTAAAGAGAATCCCAAGCAGTCGTGCACCCGCGCGTCGTACCGATATCATGTGTACAACCAAAAATTTACAATTCTGTGGTGTGAATAAATTTTGTGATCTAGACTCATCTATCCAGTAATGGCAACTCTAAGCGAGAGTGTTCTTAATGAGTCAAGCAAATTGGAAGGTGCCGGCAACTATGCAGTTTGAAAATTCAAATTGAAGAACATTTTGATGGAAAAGGAGCTACGGGAGATCGTGACAGGGGAAGAGACAAGGTCAGTGATTGAAGAAGATCAGCGAGCATTTGATAGGAGAAGACAGAAAGCCCAAAATGTCATCAACTTATCAGTTAGAGATGCAATTATTCCCTATATTTCAGATTCAGAAGGACCAAAAGAAGCGTGGGATACATTGAAGGCATTGTTTGAAACGACAAATACATCTCGAATACTATTTTTAAAGACAAAGTTGCATACACTGCGGATGGATGATGGTGCAACTATTGCCGATCACATACTGAAGATCAAAGAGATCCGTGATCAATTAGCAGCAGTTGGAGAGCGAGTACAAGATCGTGAGATTGTGCAATTGACATTGAATAGTCTGAGTGAGTCACATCAGATGTTTGTGACGAGTATAGCCACAAGAGAAAATCTTCCAACCTATGAAGAACTAGGTGGATTGCTTTTGCAAGAAGAGCAACGTCAAGAGAACTTGAATCATCGTAACAGGAGCTATGATCAAGCTCTTGCAGTTAGAGGACGAGGTGGAAGATTTGGCCGTAGAAAGTATCAATCGAGAGGAGGAAACTCAAGCCGAGGATCATTTCAACAATTTCATGAGCAAGTCAATGATAGTCCGAATCGAGGTAATTGGAATCAAGACCGAGGTCAAGGACGTGGCTATTCAAGACAAAATAAACCTGGAAATTGTAGGTACTGCAACAAACCTGGTCACTAGGAGCGTGAATGCTTCAAAAAACAGAAGGAGATGGAACAAAGAAAAGACAAATGGCAAGCGGGAAATTATGCTGATCAACATCAATTTGATGACTATTATTATGAAGACAATTACACTTATCAACATCAATACGATGATGATCAATATGAAGATGATACAGGTGAGAGTTCAAAATTGTTCATTACAGCAATAATGACAAGTGATGAAGCCAAGGATACCTGGTACATTGATAGTGGTGCATCCAAGCACATGACTTCAAGGAAAGAGTGGTTTTCAGAACTCAAGAAAACTGACAATGGTGATGAAGTTGGACAAGCTGATGGCAAATTGCTATCTGCTAAAGGAGTTGGAGTGGTACCAGTGAAGTTAGCCAACGAGAAGATAAAGCATATAAGCAATGTGCAATATGTACCTGGCTTAGCTAACAATCTACTATCTGTTGGGACGATCGCTGATCAACAACTAAAGGTCGAGTTTGACAGTGACAAATGTCTTGTCAAAGACATCAAGAATCACTACAAAGTGATTGCTACAGGAGCTAGAGTCAACGGGAATCGACTCTACAAATTGAATGCGAGATCTTTTACTCAAGCTATGGTAAGCACTGTTGACAGTCGAAGTGATCTTTGGCATCAAAGGTTTGGTCATATCAGTGCTCAAAGCTTGCAAATCCTTAAAAGAGGTAATCTAGTTGTTGGATTGCCTGATATCTCTTTTGAAGGAAAAATTTGTGAGGGTTGAATTTTGGGAAAACAGCATAGAGAGAGATTTCCCAAAGATGGAGCAAGAAGAGCCAATGGCATTCTTGATCTTGTTCATAGTGATTAGTGTGGACCAATACAAACTAGGTCCATTAGTGGTTGTTACTATTTCATCACAATCATTGATGACTATAGTAGACATATCTGGATTTATTTCATAAGTAAGAAATCTCATGCTTTTGCCAAGTTTAGAGAGTTCAAGGCTCTAGTTGAAAAACAAACAGGTTGTTATATTAAGACCCTCAGATCAGATGGTGGCAGTGAATATTTTTCAACAGAGTTTATAAATTTCTGCAAGGATCAGGGGATCAAGAGACAAACCACTACACCCTATTCACCACAACAGAACGGAGTTGCCAAACGGAAAAACCGATCCATTGTCGAGATGGCTAGGGCAAGGGTTTGCCAAATACTTTTTGGGCAGAAGCATGCAACACAGCTACTCATATATTGAATCGGTGTCCTACGAAGTCCGTGGAGGGTAAGACACCTTACGGAGCTTTTACTGGAAAGAAACCTAATGTTTCTCATTTACGAATATTTGGTTGTGATGCTTACGCTCATGTACCTGATGAAAAACGAAAGAAGCTGGATGCAAAAGCTGTTAAGTGTATTTTCCTTGGATATGATGAAAGAGCCAGGGCATACAGGATGTATGACACAGATGCACAAAAGATCGTGATTTCCAGAGATGCTACTTTTGATGAGATGGGTCAAAATGACCAAATAAAATTGACAATTGATCCCTTTGATGATAAAGCTAAAGTGCAAGTGAAGAAAGAAGTTGGTGTCGATATGGAAGAGCCAATGGAAAAAGACAGGGTCAATAATGAGATTTCTAGGAGAGTGCCTAAGTGGTACTTGTCAGTAACAAGTGATGCTAATAAGGGAGATACTCCCGAATCAAGTGAGCAGGGAGAGCTTAGAAGATCAAGTAGAAATTGAAAACCTCCTGCAAGATTAGAGATGAATCTAGCCCTAATGGGTTCTGTGCTCAAGGCTCAGGAACCAAAAACTTTTGATAAAGCAAAGGAGCACAAGGAGTGGCGTGAAGCTATGGAAACAGAAATGGAAGCTATATCGAAAAATAGGACGTGGAACTTGGTTGAGCTACCTGATGGTAAGACGCGTATCACTTGCAAATGGATATACAAGATCAAATATGGAGCTGATGGGCAACTCAACAAGTATAAAGCACGGTTGGTTGCGAGAGGATTTGAGCAGCAGGAAGGTATTGATTTTGAAGAAACCTTCGCACCCGTAGCTAAGATGGTAACTATACGTTCTATCATTGCTATTTCTGCTTTCTATGGTTGGAAGATCCAACAAATGGACGTTAAATCTGCTTTTCTTAATGGAGTGTTGGATGAAGAGGTGTACTTAGTACAACCTCAAGGATTTGTTGAGCCAGGGAGAGAGCATCTCGTTTGTAAGCTCAGCAAAGCCATTTATGGATTGAAGCAAGCACCACGGGCGTGGTACTCTTGCATTGATGAACACTTCAAGCAAAGGGGAATGATAAAAAGTGATGCTGATCCTAATCTTTACATTCTAAGGCAAGATTCAGATATAGTGTTCATTGTGTTGTACGTGGATGATTTGATTATTACAGGAAGTAATGAGAGCTTAATTGATGAAATAAAATCAGATCTTTCCAAAGCTTTTGACATGAGTGATCTAGTATTGATGCACTATTGTCTTGGCATTGAAGTATGGCAAAAGAAAAGCATGGTCTTTCTTACACAAAGCAAATATGCACGAGGCTTGCTTTATAAGTTCAATATGCAAGATTGTAAGCCTTTGAGTACACCTATGGATGTCAACATGAAGCTTACTGCATATGATGAATCTGAGAAAGTGGATGCTTATTTGTATAGACAGCTGGTGGGTAGTTTGATTTATTTGACACACACACGACCTGATATTTCTTATGTTGTTGGTGTTGTTAGTCAATTTATGCAGGATCCTAGTCAAGCACACTGGAAGTCTGCTAAACGTATTCTCAGATACATTCGAGGGACATTGAATTTTGGTTTGAAGTATAATCAGCCTAAAACGCAAATGTTGGTAGGTTATACAGATGCCGATTGGGCAGGTAATATTGATGACAAAAGATCTACAAGTGGTCATACATTCACTTATGGTACAGCTGCAATTTCATGGAGCAGCAAAAAGCAACCTACAGTAGCCTTATCATCGACGGAAGTTGAATATCAAGCACTCAGCAATGCTACACAAGAAGCGGTATGGTTACGAAGATTGCTTGTGGATTTAGGTCAACCACAGGTGGATGCGACTACTATATCTTGCGATAATCAAAGTTGCATTCACCTTGCCAAAAATACAGTTTTACATACTCGAACCAAGCACATCGAAATACACTACCAATTTGTTCGAGAGAAAATTCTTGATGGAGCCATTGATCTTGTTTTTTGTAAATCTGAAGATCAAAAGGCAGATATTTTTACTAAGTCATTAGGTAGATGTAAATTTGAGAGGTTTCGTACTCTATTAGGGATAGAAAAATGTAATTTTATCATTGAGGAATAGTGTTAGAAATCAATGATAAACTTCATTGCTACTGTTTACGATGCACATTAATGTTGATAGCTGTGACCAACTGTCAATAGCCGTAGGCTAGTCTATTAGTCTACTCGTAGGTTTTCTCTCTCTATCAGGGTTCAGGGTTTATTTGTACATTTTACATTTTGTATGTGTTAGTGTGATAGTGTGATAGTGTGATAGTGTGGCAGTGCGTGTTCTTCTTCCGCCTTCTTGTGGTGATTGCTTATGGTGAATGCTTGATGTTCCATATCTAATTCTTGACATGCAAGTGGTAAGTTCATGGCTTAAAGTATGGAACAAATACTTTGGCATGAACCAATTCCCTGAATGTGAAAAGTTGTCCACTGTAACTATGTATTTTTGCATAGTTTTTAGGGGATACTTCCTACCACTATTAGATGACTATGAACACTTTCAAAAGTTGAGTCATTTAACAATGAATAAAGGTTTGAAACAATTTATTCAAGATTTTCATGAGTACCTGAATCCACTTTATAGTGACATTCCACCAAAGGTGCAAATGTTAATGTTTATTGATGGGTTACCAAAAGATTACCAAGTGGATGTTCGTAAGAACCATCCAAAAACCCCAGAGAATGCTATTAGGGCTGCAAAGTATTTTGATGACACTAAGCCATCTAGGGTTCACCAACCTAATGAGCCAAAGACAGGTTTTCAATTCAAGAGGAAGGATAGGGAAGTTGTTAATGAAACACATCCCAAATCCAACAATCCTAGGTGGCAAAGATATAGTTGAAGCTCGTAAGAAGAACTTGTGCTTCAAGTGCAATGGCGAGGGTCACCTTGCACGAGATTGCGTCAAAAAACCAGCTTCTACCTCAGGTAATCTATCTCGAAGTAATGAGATGGATGTATGTTTCCTTAGTTCTTTAGTTTTTGGACCTAATGAACTTATTTGCATTTAAAGGTAAAGTTAAAGATCAAGTTGTTAATGTCCTTTTTGACACAGGATCCACTCATAACTTTATTAATGTAAAATTTGGTGCAGACGCTAAACCTTCCAACCAGAAAAAGTGAGAAAAAATACTGTGTGACAATGGCATCGGGAATCAATTCCGCGTTTATGAATTATGTTGTTCCTGATGTAGAATTGCACATACAGGATTACTCTGAAAAACTAGAATTCCTACTATCGCATTAGCTTATGTGAATATTGTTCTCAGGCAACAATGGCATTTTGATAAGAATAAGTCATTGAAAATTGATTTTGTTGAAAAATCTTTATCTTTTACGCATGAGAGATCAAGGCTAGTTTAAGTGTTAACACTAAAAATGTTAATCCTTATTCTAAACGGGAACTTAATTCAATGATGAAGAATTCTGATTTTAAAATTTATTTATGTTTTCACAATGATTTCATTTGCTTCAATGATAATAAACTTAACATAAATGCCATGAATATACCCAGTGAAAACACTACAGAGTTTGAAGCCTATAATGAACTTAGGCAGGATGTTTTCATAGACCTTCCTGTAGGTTTACCACCCAAAAGGACAGTTGATCATAAAATTGAGCTTATACCTGGATCAATTCCGATCGCACAACGTCCTTATCGGATGAGTGCATCGGAAAAGGGTGAGGTAAATAGGCAATTACATGATTACCTGAAGAAGGGGTGGGTACAATCCAGTAAGTCTCCTTGGGCATCACCAGTGGTTCTGGTGGCCACGAAGGATGGGACTATAAGGTTTTGCGTAGATTATAAGAAATTGAACAAGGTAACCGTTAAGAATAGATATCCACTACCGCGGATGGATGACCTAATAGATTATCTTGGTGGTGCTAAGTACTTTACCAAGATAGATCTAAGGTCGGGATACCATCAAATACGCATTAGGGCAGAAGATATATCAAAAACAGGTTTTCGAACTCGCTTTCGACACTACAAATTTTTGGTGTTGCCTTTTGGTCTAACCAATGCACTGGCAACTTTCCAACAGATGATGAACGATTTGTTCAGGCCATATTTGGGAAGATTCATAGTGGTATTCTTAGATGATATCCTAGTGTTCAGTAAGACTTTGGCGAAACATAAAGAGCATCTTAGGATTGTCCTGGACTTTGTAGTTCCATCGGCATATTCCCCAATTTGCTCGATTGGCATTTCCTCTTACCCAGGCCTTGAAAGGCTATAAGAAGCTAAGCCGGAGGGCTAAGAGTCCACTAGTGCAGTGGACGAAGGATATAAATAATCGTTTTGAGTTTATTAAGAAAAGTGTTACTTCAGCACCAATACTAATCATTGGTGATCCTAATAAGGCTTTTGTGGTTAGGACCGATGCCAATGATTATGCTATTGGAGTTGTTTTGATGCAGGATGGACATCTTGTTGCTTATGAAAGCAAGAAACTCAATCCTCCTCAATCTAGATATTGTACCTATGAGAAGGAATTGTTTGCAATTGTTCATGCCTTAAAAATTTGGCGACATTATTTGTACGGAGCGATATTTGAAGCTTTGACGGATCATCAGACTCTTCGATATTTCTGTGATGCTACAGATTTAAAGGGGAGGCAAGCTAGATGGACTGAGCAAATGCAAATCTTTGACTTTTCTATACGCTATTGTAAAGGAAGTCAAAATACTCTAGCGGATGCTTTGAGTCGTTTACCGGTTATTGTTCAGTTATGCTTTACTATTATAGAACCGGGGTTGTTTCAGTCTCTCCAAGGACTTTATGAGTCCGATCCTTTAAAGGCAAGTTGTGTGTACCGGAGAATGACACAGTAAGGGCCCAAATCTTGCCTGGGTGTCATGATAGTCCATGCGCAGGACATCCAGGTATACAAAGAACACTTGACTAAGTTCGACGGCAATTTTGGATTCTTAAGATGAAGAGTCAAGTAGAGGCCTATGTACTTAAATGTGCTAAGTGCCAATTAAATAAAGCAGAGAGGATAAAAGCTAGTGGCCTATTACATCCTTTAGATATTCCTACCGGAAAGTGGGAAAGTATATCTATGGATTTTGTGGTCGGGCTTCCACGTACAGGGAAGGGCCACGATTCGGTTTGGGTCATTGTTGACAGACTTAAGAAGTTTGCTCAATTTATCCCAACAAAAACTATTGTTAGAGCTTCAGAATTAGCTCAACTTTTTGTTGAGAAGCTTTTTCAACTGTACAGGCTGCCTTGCGATATTGTCAGTGATCGTGACCCAAAATTCACTGGGAAGTTTTGGCAAGCAGTGTTTGAAAAGTTGGAAACAACTTTAAGTATGAGTTTCTACAAATCATCCGGAATCAGAGGGTCAAATGGAAAGGACCAGCCAGACGATGGAGGATATGCTGCGAGCATATGTGGGCCATCGACAATCTGATCGGGAAAATTACCTTCCACTAGTGGAATTTGCATATAATAGTGGCAAGTGCAAAACACTCAGCGACCGGATTCAGCCCTTTCATGCTTATGTATGGTTATCAACCTCGATCACCGATTAGTGTTGGCATGAAGAACCTTAGGGTGCAAGTCGCAGCTGATTTCCATGCGGATATGCAAGAAACGTTACAGCTGGCTAAAGATAGCATAAGAAGTGCCCAAGACAGGGCAAGGCACTATGCTGATCTATCTCGGAAGCACAAGGTATTCATGGTCAACGACTGGGAGTTTTTGAGAGTCCCTAGTCACTCTAGGGGCTTGAAAACTGGTAAGTGTGCAAAGTTGGAGCCTAGGTATTGCGGTCCTTTTAAGGTTATCCAAGTGATAAACAAGGTCGCATACAAACTAGACCTTCCAACTAACATTGGAATTCATCCTGTTTTCCACGTTAGGCGATTGTTAATAGTCGGCAAAAAACTCTAAGGAATAGAGAGCTTCGGGAATTTTTAATCAAGTGGAGGGGCAAATCAGAAGAAAAGGATACCTGGGAAAAGGAGGCTGATCTCCAGAAGAATTTTCCAAATTTTTCCCTACAATTTAAGTTTAGGTCGAAGGAATGTTACATACCTATGTAACTAGCAGTACTTCAGTTGCCTCTATATGTCCATTTAGTGTTGGGGGCTAAATGGCAAGTTACCCTTGGATAAATAAAAATACCCTTAGGATTAAGGGTAGGTGCCTTTGGATAAGGGCAGGCAAGTGACTATACCTTGGTCGGAGGTATGGAATCAAGTTCTCCTTGGATAAGGAGTACCCTTAGAATTAAGGGTATGTGCCTTTAGGTTAAGGTACTGGTGTCCTTGGATAAGGCAGGTAGGTGTCTATGCCTTGGTCAGAGGTATGGAACCTAGTGAGGTATTAGAAAGTCATTACCATGGGTGTTTGGCTATTTTTTAAAAACCTTGGGCCTCAACCTTGAACCATATCACTTATTGGTCTAGGACCAAAATATACAAGCACAACTTGGGCAATGGGACCTAGTAGGAGGGCGCCCTTCCAAGGGGTCGATTGAGTTCCCAACTCCCACAAGAAAAGCATTCAAAGAGTCATAGGTTATGGAAGAAGTCTCTTGACCTTCCATAAGCCTATGAAGGTTCTTTAACTCCCCTAGGCCTCTCTCTTTCTCATTGGTTGTGCATGGAACTCCATTGGAGGATGCCAATTGTCATTTATATGAGGGGAGGAGGGCGCCCATTGGGAGGGAGAGAGATCTCTCTTGTTTGCTATGCTTATGCTGTAGTGTGGCTACTAGTGTATAAAGTGTTTTCTTATGTGTAGTATGCTTAGGGTTTGGATCTTGCTTATGGTATGGGACATAAGTAGGGTTTGGATCTTGAGTATGCTATGGTGTGTGGTGGTATGCTTGTGGTTAGTTATTGGTTAGCAAGGGAGTGCTAGATTAGCCTAGATGCAGGATTGGATGTGCTAGCTAGCTATGGTTGGGTGGTGAATACTTGAGGCCACTTGTTATCTACCTTTGTGATTAAGATTAGGGACACAGGTGGAGGACAGATCCATGAAGGCTTGAAGATCCTTACTTGCAAGTGGAGGCATCCTAGCTTGAAGTTGGAGAGCATCTTGAAGCTTGCAAGTTACTTGGAGGAGCTTTGGAGGCACTACCTTTGGATTAGGAGGACCTCCTAACTTCACTTGTAAAATAAAGCAAATGGTAAAACACGCCAAGCGTACATTAAGCAAGCCCAAAATCAAGCTAAGCATTATGCAAATCCATCATCCGCACAAACGGGATGTCTAGTTCTCCCCTGGTGAGAAAATCTTTTTCGAGTGCTAGCTGACTCTAGAACCCTCAAAACAGGAGTGTGTGAGTTGTCTCCTGGGTATCGTGGTCCGTTTACCATTACTAGGAGAATAGGCGAAGTTTCCTATTAGCTAGAACTCCCGAACAGTGCTAAAGTCCATCCATTATTCCATGTTATTCAGTTACGAAGGGCTTTAACTAGATCAGACAATCTAGTTGGGGACATTGGTCTAGTTCCCCTTGTGGATTCTCAACAACTTCCACATGAGACAAAAAGTATTCCCAGTTCTAGGGAGACACAAACACGTCATACCCTATATCAGCAATATTTAATCAAGTGGAAGGATCAGCCAGTTAAGAATGCCACTTAAGAAAAATGCAGCATACTTCGATAGTTATATCCAGACTGTCGTAGAGGACCAAGACAACTCTTAAGGGGGGAGTGTTACGAGACCGCAACAGTACCAACCCAACAGTACTTCTAGGTGCAACTAACCACCGGAGGCAAAGGACAGTGTGAGTCAATGGCATGCATGCATACCATGCAGTAGGTATGAAGGCCAATAATGCCCATGCAGACACATGCATGACAGTAGGAGGCCATGTAGTCCTTCAACAGTGGACTGGGACTCTGCATGCATTAGTAACCCATGCATGCAGCATGAGCGGTGGGTGTCAGCAGCAACTACCACCAACCGCATGCAAACTCACACTGGGCTAGGAGGGGCTTTCTATAAGAGAGTGCATTGGCTAGGTGGATGAGACTAGCTTTGCCTTCTTCATGTTATTTATTGAAAACGTGCCAGTCTTGTTTAAACTTTAGAGTAGACTTTTCATGCTTCATATGTCAAATCTTGAATTAGTAATCAATTAATAATCCTTTCTCCAGAGTCGCCTGAAAACTCATCTCTGGCTTTGTTGGAAATCAGTTAAACAAGAAAAAAATGAAAGTAAAATGTTTGCAATTTTGCACTCAGGACACCAACTTACTCTAAAACTGTTGTGTAAGCTAGTGAAAGATATTGCAGAACAATACTACAGTCACGGCATTCAGGTATCCATGTCCACGCATTTTACCCTACACAAATATCTTGACCAAAAGCTAATAAGGTATCACTCCAAAGTTTACTAATATCAGGTGCGCTTGAGCTATTAAAAATTACAACAATCAAAATAATGACCTTGATGATAAATGTCAGAACCTGCAGACTCACGACAGTTAGTGAGCAACATACTTCAAGGAAAGTGAGGCTGCAAGACTTTTGTCACGAAGTCGAATACAATATTGCCAGCTGTTGTTCCATAGACTTTGAGCAGGTCCATAACCCTGTGACAATTCAGACTGTGAGGCACCATCTTCTCCTTGTTCCATGAGCAGTTGAAGCAATAGATCCGGAGCTCCATCAGGTAGCCATCGATCAGCCAAAGCCAAAGCATCTATCAGCTTCCCTTCCTCCATCAATCTGGCATTTGTGGTGTGTAAATTTGCAAGTCAACAGCAGTGTACACTCCAAAACTTAAGCCCAGAATATAGACCAGTAAGAGACTCTTAGAAGACCTACTGTCCAACATATCAACACACACTAATTTCAGCCCACACATACCTCTGTACTGCTTCCTCGTAAGGACGTTCATTTTCCCAGTCTAGTAACAGCAGACATGAATTCTGTGATTGTGGATTCCTAGAACTTGTGAAGTTCGTTGAGGTCTCCCTGCTTTGCTTCTCATAGACTTCTTTCCATCCACTTGCAGAAGGTTTGTGTCCAAGAAAAGGACTTTTATCGTCATCATCTTCTGAATCTGTGTCACTCTCAAGTTCGCGGAACCGTTTCACAGCAGATCTCCGATCTGTTTGCTGTTGGGTATCAAGATCATTTATCCTTCTTGAAGAAATAGGATGTTCTGAGAACCGGCGAAGATTAGCTTGAAGCTGAATCCAACGATTCAGTGTGGGATACCTTCCAGAGAAAAGCAAGCTTGCGATAGTCAGGAATTAAATTTTTTAAGAAGAAAAGAATGAGAACATTTAAAAATGGTGGATATTCTATAACATATATAATACATATACATATGCCAATAAAACAGGATTTCACCTCTCAGATTGTTCAACTGCAAATTCATAGAAGGATCGATCTGCATCAAGTTGTTGGACACTCAGGCTATCAAGCTTGAGTTCGCCCCCTCCACTGAGCATTGTATAGGTACAACTGCCAAACACACAAGCCAATATTGCTCTCACAGGGGAGGAAATTGCTAGATGTTTTATAACATCTAACTGTATGGGATAAAGGGGAACGTCTTCATCTCCACTTGAAGGTAAAGAACTATCTCTGTTGACCTCCACCAATTCATTTGATCTTGATGGCAGGCGAGGAATGGAAGCCAAACCTTTGGCTTCTATAGGAGGGAAGACCGGAGGTACACAAGCAGAGATCACCTGATGAACCAGATCTGCTCCCATGATTTCTGCCACTTTCCCAGCTGCATCCGCACTTCCTCTTTCAAACACTAAACGAGTTAATAGCTGCAAGAACAGAGTAAACGTCAACTATTCCAAAATATCTACATGAGTTTAACCACCAGCTAATTAGAGTCAAACGGAACACTTTTTTAAAAAGGCTGGTCTGCTACATGTCTTTGAATGATTTTGTTTTAAACACCAAAAAGCAAATATGAGAGCACCCCACTTCTTTTTGCTGCAAGAGCAACTGCAGGCAGACTGCAGCTACAAAACCAAAATATTCACTAAATTTTTGAAAGCAGAGCACATATCTACCAACGTCCTGGTAAGTGCCATAATCTTAAAAAAAACTATTTCCAATGGAAGAAAATAACTCTCTTACAAATATCTCAAATTTTCAGCATAGAAAGGAATGGAAAAACTGCAAACAAGCACCTGGTACAACAGTTGAGGACTGAATGAAGCTGCTTTTTTAAGACATCCTAAATGCTGTAAACCACAGCAGAAAAAGCAGGCAGTCACAGGAACAATATAATCACCAGATTTTTGAGAGCAGAACAAATATTGACCAAAGTCGTGGTAAGTGTTGTAATCCAGAAAAACCTTTTCCAAATAGAAGAAAATGGCTCTCTTGCAAAACATTCAGATTTTAAGTATAAAGAGGAATGCAAAAACTGAAGCCCCACTACAATAGTTCAGCTAACCAATGACTGCTTGGTTAGAGTCCTGTTTGAATGCCGTTTGAAGTGAAGCTGCAACAAGTTTTTTAATAAGTTTTAAATGGTAAAAGCAATAGAAAAAGAACAAAAGATACCCCCAATTCAGGATAATTCTAACATTATATTCTTTAGCTTACATCATTAGGCCGCTCGTAAACTAGGGAGAAGAAATTGAAGTCGTGAGTTGTATCAACACCATCAACAATGTCCCCAATTGTAGCAATATACAGTATAAAGGCGGAAAGGTATGCAGTGGGCTTATTATTAAGAAGTCCAAAGAGACGCTTGTTGCCTGCAACCCTTGCTGGATGAGAAAGAATCTCTCCACCGAGGTCACCAGTAGCACCACTGCTTACAGTTATGTTGTTTTTGGTGGAAATACGAAGCCCAAGAGCAGGACCAAGGCCACTGTCAAGGCCAATGACTTTCTTGTCTGATTGAGAGCTTGTCAGTTTGGCAAAGCTTTCATCCAAATCTTCATCGGCCAAAGCCTTGACAAGATTATGAAGCTTACCTGTCTCACAAATATAATCAGAATTTATCAATAGACGAATTATCTAAAATACTGCTATAAACCAAGCCCTTTATACAATCAAAGTAAATAGCGTCATCTTGTCTCAAAAAACACACATTGTTGAAACAATGCAAGTAGCAAACACTCTGCATACCATCTACAAGTACGTTATCAATATGCTTACCACTCAAAAACTGTCTTATCCCATTGTGCGCATCCTCAATGATTTGCTGAAGCATGCCTAAAGCACGATGCCTTGCTCCTTGGCGAGTATGATCCCAACTAGAGGAGAGCACGTCAGCACCAGATAGAATAACTTGTAATGGCCTAGGTTGGTCCTGTTCAAGAAAGTAGATCAAACAGTACCATTCAGACTCAGCCCTTCTCATTGGAAAGCTTCAAGCCTGTGTACGGTCCGTGTGCTGGTCTTTCAAAGAGGAATATGGAATTTCAAACAAAAGCCATTTTGCCAGTGCCGCAGTTATAAAAGGGCAAAACAAACAGACTACCAACAACATTTAGAATATCCCTCCAAGACAAAAAACCAATATTTTAAATAGAGCTAATGTATCCAACAACACCCTTCAAGTTCGAGCACCTGACATTAATTAATTAAGGAAGCATGAACCGGTCACTCTGTTCAAGTGTCTTATACCTGTTCCAATAATTCCTGTAGACGTTGTAAGACACGTCTGGCTACCAGAATAACACAAGCCTCTTGGACTTGCTCCATTTGAGAAGCTACTTGGCGCTGACCCACTCCATGTGAAAGATTCAAAAGCACACCACGAGCCTAAGAAGATCAGGAATGTGCAAGGAGAATGTCACTTAGAAAACCATATGAGGAAACTTCCATCACACATTTTTCTTTACCAGGCATATTAATTACCCCAATGGAGCTAATGAAAAGATCCAGAATTTCCCTTGACATTCTGAATACAAAGCAAACCAGCAACCTGAATCTTCAAAAGCTCATCTTTTCTTACCTGATCAAGTAGTTGCTTAGACATCTCAAGAGATCTTGCAGAAGCAGCAGCCACATCAATACAAAGAAGTACCTAAGAATAACCAAATATGACTTTGTGACGTTGGAATATACCCAAATTCATGAATTCAATTTTCAAAGAAGATCAGTTATCTCATGCAACCAAAAAAGTCAAAAAAATCCATATCAAAACAAAAAAACAAGAACCAAAATCTGAGCTACCAAGCATTACATATGCTTCATCGGTCATCAACCGCTATCCAGGTTTCAGGAATCCAAATTTTTCTGGGTCAACCAAGTGCTGAGTAAGAAGTAATTGGCAACCAACAAAAGCAAGGAACAGAATTAAAAGAAACATGAAACCAAAAGCGACAAACAAAAGTTAACAATAAATAGAAACGAAAGATAAAACCATTAGTGTGTAGAGCAGCTGAAATTTTCAATAATTTTCTTGAGTAACACTTATCAACAAACAAAAGAATTATAATAGATAACTGGTATACAAATACATCTCTAGTGGAAACCTAGAAGTTATCACTCCATATTTAACAAAATTAGAAACATTGGAAGAATAGTGCAGCCCAAAAATATTGAACGGTACTCTTCTTTGCTCACAACCTTTTATTGAAAAAGTAACCCAAAAGAATCAAGTTATCTTGCTTATTGAATGATTCAAAAATTTGCATTAATCACCTCTAGATTAGCTAGGATAAATTCCTTCACCAAAGACATTAGGGTCTGTCATGTACCATAACAATACGCCCTGATGTGATGGCCTCGGTATGAGACAGAATGCTAGTCCGGCATTGTTGACATTTTTAGTGTCATGTGTCATCACCTCAAGTTGCCTCATGTCACAGAATTAAGCATGAATCATGCTTGAGGTGGGACCTATTCATACGATGTATATAGAGCTCGGACAGCCCTTCATCATTCACTCAATCTACCTGGGAGTTGGTGGATGGTACAAGCACGTGCAAAGCCAAGATATGTCTCTAGTCGGGGAGAAGATGCCAATGAGAACGGAGGGTGACGACTGGTGGGATGGAACATCGTGTAACGTTGGAGGCTTGATATAGCAAGATTTGGTATGTGATGACTCCACAAATGGGTGAGAGCATTCATCCCCCATTCATCACTTCACAATGTGCAGTCATTTTATGGAGATCGGCTCATTAGTTTCCTTAAACTTGGTATCGGTCACCTTACCAAGATCACTTTCAAGTTTTGTTACAGTTGGTATAAGAACCACCAATTTTACTTGTATGAGGGGCACACATTCCCACCTTGATTTCTTTTAAGTAGTTCGCTCTTTGAAAACAAGATGGTTCGTGAATTCTTACAATAAACTTAAACTTCAGGGCTTTTTGCCTCTAGAAAACCTTGGTAAACCAGCTATGAAAATTTTGGTTTCTGACTCGTCACGATTTGTCTGGATCTTGTGTACGAGATGCATCATGTTTGGGTAATTTAGAGCCTGTTTATCTCACAGTTCCTGGTTTTGTTTATATCTTGTGTCAAAGATGCATTATAAAACCTTGACAGCATTAGACTGAAAACTTCAGGGGAAAGAAAAATGTTAGACTTACATGAATTAAGTTTGTATAACCATAGACTTATTTTCTGCAAACTTATATGAAATATGAGAACACAAGAATAAGAGCTGATGAGTATATATAAGACAACATTGAAACTTTTTGAGTAGATTCCGCATACCATGAAGAACATAGCAACATAATCACAACCCCCAAAGACATCTTGCTTATTAAGGATAGAGTATCTTTTCTTTGTTGAAAGGTTCACACCTGTATCAGCATTTTGCCCATATATAGGGCAACTTTAAAAGGTTCCTATAACTGTATCAAAGAAAATGCACCCAAAAGATGCAACCTCCTTACATAGTTCCGATGAGATGACATTCTAGAAACAGCATACCAAGAAGAGGAGGGAGAGGAAAGTAGCTGGTGAACTGCAACGTCTTGGAAAAGAGAAAGGGGGAAGCTTCTACTTTTTTTTTTGTTTTTAGATGGGTTCTCCATGACATAGGAGTTTTGTTGGGCACTTTTCTACCTTTTCATAACAAGGACTTACCTTAGAAAACTTCATGAGGCCATGCCACCTTGAAAGAATTATAAACTACAAAACTCTCCATCAACGTGCTCAATCAAGAAGATCCTAAATGAGTCGTCCAGATTTAGCTATAGCCAAATGGAAAGGCTTTAACTTCTTTAAGAGATCTAGAACTATGCAATTTTCTCACTTCTCAAACTTATTCTGCAGTTCTCTCACTTCTCAAACTTATTTTGAAAAAACACGCTACTACTTAGTGTATTAAAAAAGCAAAATAGCTTAAAATGTAAAGTCCTTATAGACAAAAAAAAAAGCTTTATTAATGTTTTTTCCATGCGTAAAGGCATATAAAACGAACGAGTACGTGTCAAGTATGTGGTGCAATTGGGAGCGTATGAAACATTTCCAAACTGGAAAGAAAATAAGTTAAGTATAGCTACTAAACCAAAGTACATCTAGTACAAGAGCATAAGACTACAAATGTAAACGTAAGCATAATACAATGGTATAACACTAAGGAAGCGGGACCCGGACGCGTCCGGTTTTTTTTTTTTTTTTTAAATTTCTTAGAAAAAATTTAGAC
Source organism: Diphasiastrum complanatum (assembly GCA_029204225.1). NCBI lineage: Eukaryota > Viridiplantae > Streptophyta > Lycopodiopsida > Lycopodiales > Lycopodiaceae > Diphasiastrum > Diphasiastrum complanatum. The sequence goes on along the minus strand of CM055103.1, from coordinate 29,679,682 downwards.
TAAAACAAAAAAAATTTAAAATATGAAGCCACGGGTGCGTCCGGCGGTACGGACACGTCCTTTTTTAATTTTTTTTAGGGTTTTCTAGTTTAAAAAAAAAAATGGACGCGTCCGACCCCGCGTCCGGGTCCGGACGCCGGACGCGGATGCGGGGCGGGCATTCCGGCCCGGAACCCTCATGTCTGGCATACTATAACATAATGTCGTCAGATCTTGCTGCTGGGGACTACAGCTGGCGGGGGTACATGCTGCTGATGTCGTTGATGAGGTCGTTGTCTGTAAGATGTATGGTCCCTCATGGTATGACCAATGACTCTATGAACTCGAAGCTTCATAGAGCAAAGTAGATTATTATTCACGAATTATTTCGAGATAGCTACTGAGGCAAAGGTCACTCTGGAACAGATCCTTACCTCTACATAGATCAAAGAATGCATGCACACCTATTGGCTACTCATTGTTGAATTTTTGATATCTACATTCATAATGTTGGAGGTCTGTCAAGCCTATTTGTTGAAATTTCTAGCCACATAAGTTTACTCTATTTCTTGTGTCACAAGGTCTTACCACATCCGTAGCTATAACCAATGAACTCCTTATAGTTAGCCAAACCAAAGCTTGGAAATCAGATTTGCTATTTTTACATAAGTTAACATGGATAATAATCTGCCAAAAAGTTTTATTTCATGAATTTATTGTTGCTGCATACAAGATATATACGTTCAGAATTATAGCTTTTGCATGAAATCTAACCAATTGGGCCGGGGGGCATTAAGATCAAGCTCACTTAGTGGCCAAGCCCAAAAGGACCTAAAAGACCCTAGCCTTAAAGCCTCGGCTTTTAAGGACACGAAATCCAAATTCTCATTTCATTTGTTCTTGATATTGTTCGTGTTTGCTCTACTACTTTCTGAAATATAAATTTTCTATGAATCACAACATACTCCTGAACTAAGCCAGTTTTGATTGTGTTTCGAGAACAAAGACAAGTATTTGACTTTTAAGGTGGGTTGCCTTTAGAATAGAAATCTATCTTTTAGGAGAAATAACTTAAATAGAATATAGGTAGCCTTGAAATGACTAAGCCTTCAACATTTTGGATATACGTTGATCAAGTTCAATAGATTGAGATCAATCTTGAGTTCAGTGTCTCTAACATAGTGCCGAGGTGGAAACATGCATAAGCAACATATATCCATAGCCATACTTGCCATGTATTCCCCATATCTTCAATGCATACAGATTCACGTACCAAATTCCAGAGATTTTTAATTTTAGGCCCCAAAATAATAGAGCATCAAAAGCCTAAAATATTATAGAGCTTAAGTGATCCATCAAACATGTCTCAAAACATAGAATAAGCATAGATAAACTTCAATAAAGTTTCATCGCCCAAAGTTTATCATTAAGAACTTTAAAACAACTAAAAAGTGGCAGAACATGGCTACGACATATATCCCTCCTCAAATGCGTAGCGACTCCTCAAAGGTAAACATTATGATTCATTGCCAGGTAATCCTCATGAGAACTATGCAAGTTCATTGTGTTCTTTAGGGTAAGCGATTTTAGACTAAGATATATTGATAAGTTTGACTGACATAAAGCATGATACTACTTCGAAATGCATATTTTAACAACGAAAATCAATTGGGTGGTATGGATTAGATTAGAAAGCAAATAAGTAACTCAACGTTTTTCCTTGAGTCACCTATAGTGATTCAAGATTCTAATACAGTTATTTCTCTAATGAGTAATAAAAATAATTCGGAATTGGATTGTATGATAGGGCATTCACCAAAATAGCAAAGCATATATTCAACTAGCGTTGAGGTTGCAATCAAGGCCCCACCTTCTATTGATGGATGAGCCTTGATGATGATGTAACGATAATACTTGCAGCATCCACCCTTAGATGAGAATGAGACCCTGACTGCAACCTCAATCCCAATTGAATGTACACTCCTCCCCCCAAAATCATAAAGTTTTATTCAAATTACTTCTAGCATAATGTGACAATAGCAGACGAACAAGTGTCTGCAACTTCATGAAAGTAGCCTTACTAGACTTCGTTTCATTGTGAAGTCTTTAATGAAACAAACTAAGAAACCGTTAATCCTAGAAGAACCCAAGGAATTACATGTGAATATGGTTAGGTTCCGCGGGAGAGTCAATTACATAGGCATTCTTTAAGAAAAATGACTCGTCAAGATAAGTAGCGTGAATCACCAAGGAGCCATCACACAAAATTCTAATCATACAACTTACTTCAGATTGCATATGCACTCAAAACCAAGAACCATATATGCAAGAGATTTTCAAAACATAATACATGAAGAGCATATCGATCACCCTAGATTCAACCATACACAAAGGAAAGTAGTTTTTGAGCAAGTGAAATAAATAACCTCAAAAAGGCAAATATAGGATGCACAATCAAGCTATCATGAAAAGTGACATGAACAACCAAAGGAGCCATTACACAAAATTCTTCACAAGAGTCAACTATTAATGTGCAATTTACTTCAAAGTGCATCTACATTCAGGGCCCCAATAACACAAATGTAAGAGATTTCTAAAAAACATTATATCAAGAGCGAATCAATTACCCTACATACAACCATATACAAAAGAAAGTAGTTTTTGAACAAGTCAAATAACCAGCCTTCAAAGGGAAAATCTAGGATCAGAAAGACAAACTATGCAAACAATGAAGAAACTACCTTTAACTAATATAAAATCTATAATTCTAACAACAACTTGTTGCTATGATGAACAATGTACTCAAACAAACTCCTAAAACTCAAAAGGGGAGTTGCGTAGAGAAAAAGTAACACAACAAAGAATAGGTAGGTATATATCACAGGACTATAATATGAAACGACAAAACCAAAAGATATCAGCCATGCAAGGCATATAATTGCAATATTGAGAAAGTTAAAGAGTGCCTGCTCTAAATTCTAAAGGCTTACCCTCGCTAAGGGTGCTAATGGAGCCCTGGAAGCAGAAAGCTTCAAAGCTTCATCACTACTAAATGCCCCTTGCGCAACACGTGTGACGGCATCTTCCACCTATACATAACCCAAACAAATAGTGATTTTCCTCAACAAACGACTTGCAAGTGATTTAACTAAACTAGGAAGTTTCCATTGACATCTACTTGCTAAATTCTTTGAAGAAAATATTACCAAATAAGCACTACCTTCACATTGGTCATCCCTAGAAACAATATAAATATAAACAAACCACAAATGACATCCAACCTTGAATAAATAATGATGCTATGCAAGAAAAAGCTGTAATCTAGAAACAATTCAAGAAAAAATATAAAAGCTATTGGCATGAAGTCCAACTAAACTCAACATGTTATTTAGATGAATCAGTTAACAACATGGCAAGAGGGTTTATAAAAGTCAAATTAATCATATGGAATTACCCAAGAATGGCAACTTCACAGAAAAATCAAAATCAATCACATGACCAAAAAATCTATCCTCCAATGAACCCCTGAATCTAATCAATAAGGAGAAATATAGTCAATTATAATACAACCTTGTAAGAGAGTCACATCAAATTTTTATTTAGTTGTATTTGAATAAAGAGAACTTTAAACAACAACATAGCTCTTCATGAATGTGGCTACCTCATATGCACACAATAAATTTTGAAGCTCACCTATCAGCACATTCTATTTTAAATTCAGAAAATGTAAAGCCAATTTACAATAAAAGAAATATGAGAAAAATCACACCGAAGCTCTTGCAACGGCACCATCAACCCACTCTGCAAGCTGCAAAGATGCTGCATCTTCTGGAGGCAAGGCAAATCGACTAACAGCCTCCTCACCCAAGTCATATTGTGCCCGTTGTACACACCTGCGATACGCAAAATTTCAATTCTCTCTCTCTCTCTCTCTCTCTCTCTCTCTCTCTCTCTCTCTCTCTCTCTCTCTCTCTCTCTCTCTCTCTCTCTCTCTCTCTCTCTCTCTCTCTCACACACACACACACACACACACAAAAGACATTAATAAAGCTTTCTTTCTTTCTTTCTCTCTCAATGTCAGAGTTAGGGAAGCTTCTTTTGCGGGTAAGGACCTCGTGGCTGAGGCAAATGCTTTCATTCATTCCACCTTTGGTCTCAAAGAGGATGTCATATCTGCTGCTTTGGTGGGCAAGCTCCAATCCACTACAGTGTTTTTGCGTTTCAAGGATGCTTTGCTTCGTCAAAAGGTTCTACATAAAAGAGGTTGCCTGAAGGGATCTACTATTTTTATGCATGGAGACTTGACGCCCATTCAATGGACTGAGAGAAAGAAAATTATCGCAGATGCTAAGGCCAACAGTTTACAGGGGGCTCTCTTTCGAGACGGACGCCCAGTCTTGGTTAAAATTGTAGAACTTAAAATTTCAGATTCTTCTCCCTCTCCTACGTGAGAGATGTTTGAGCTACAGTCATTTATGTCCTCTCCTGCGCGAGAGATGAGCTTTCTTACATAGCGAATTACGTTATAATATAGTTTTCTGTTGATGGCATTGTTTTGTCCAAGTTCCATTTCTTATGATGTACTCCTTCCGTCTTATACGCCTTTTGGCATGGAAAAGACGTTAATAAAGCTTTCTTCTTTCTTCTCTCTCTCTCTCTCTCTCTCTCTCTCTCTCTCTCTCTCTCTCTCTCTCTCTCTCTCTCTCTCTCTCTCTCTCTCTCTCTCGTGGAGATGGCTCCACGCGGAGCTGTTGTTCCTCGAGCCACATCTGCTCCCCCTCCTCATCAGACCACCCGCTCCCCCCTCGCTACTATCTCCTCTCCCCCCCTCGCGGAACCCAGCACCTCCATCACTATCTCCTCTCCCCCCCTCGCGGAAACCAGCACCTCCATCGCTGGCAAAAACGCACCCCTCGCTGAGTGCAGCACCCTCCTCGCTGAAACGGACATCTCCTCCCTCCTCCCTGAAGCCAACACCATCCCCCCCACACTCGCTGCTGGATCAAAGCCTGAAGCAAACTCCTCGCTGCCCACAGACTCCTCGCTGGATTTGTCCTCTCCCTCACTGTCCTCAGATTTCTCAGATTTGCCATTGCTGCCTATAGCTGATGTGGCACCCCCTTCCTCTTCTTCCCCACTCTCAATCTCTTCCCTCTCTTCTTCTCTCTCCTCTGTTGTTCCTACCTCTCTTCCATCTTCTTCTTCTTCTGCCTCTTCCTCGTCTCCATTGATCTCCCACCCTATTGTTTTGGCCACCCCTACAGGCCTCCTTCCTATCCCTATTCCCCAAGAACCCACAGCTCCCCCATCTGCGGTACCCATCCCATACACTCCCTCCAAATCAACGGAACTATTTTCTTCCTAGGAAGCCGACCAAATGAAAGCCAATTTCCAGCTTTTGAAACATGAACTATCACAACTGAAAGGAATAGTGGTCTCCTTACTCAAGGAAAAAAATGTGTTGCAGTCCAAAGTCGCTTCGTTAGAGCAGGTGATCAACACTAAGCAGGTTGCAGCCTCAGAATCGACCACCACCAAGATAAAGGAGCTTGAGAGTAAAATAGAGCAGCATAAAGATTCATGGGCAGCAGTCTTGCAGAAAGGCACCAAACCTAGCGCCCCCATCTCCTCTGTCATCTTAGCTACCATTTCAGAAGAGAGGTCAAGGGAGCAAAAGGCCCACAACATCAGGGTTCGTGGGATACCAGACACACAGGATGCCATTGCCGAAGCCACGAGATTTCTCGAGACCACTCTAGGACATATGACAGATGGGCTAGATACAGCTTGGAGGACCACCAGAGATGCCGCTACACTCATTATCCATTTCACTTCTCTAGAGAGTCGCTGAGATGCTTTGCGGTGCAGAGCTAAGCTTCGTGGCACCACTATCTATATGGATGACGACCTCACATATATCCAGGTAGAGGAGAGGCGTAAGGCCTTTCAGGCAGCCCGTGAGTTTGGCAGACGAGTCATTTACCGAGATGGGTGAGTGCGCTTTCTTGACAGTGCACCTAGCAGATCCCAGCGCTAGGGATTTAGGGTGCCCGGGGGTGAGAGCACCCCGGGGCCCCATCCACACCACCTTCGGATTGGAGTGTGGAACTGTGATGGCATACACTCATCTTCTACGGCAGTGGACCTTGTTGATTTCATTACAGGCAGGGATATATTATTCTTCATGGAGACACACGAGAGCCCAGAGCGAGGACTTCCTTCTTTTCCTGGATATAGATGGGATTCAGTATTCCGACAAGAGACTAGATCTGCTAGTGGACGTGGTTCAGGTGGGGTCGCCTGCTTGTACAGGGAGGCTCTTCACTCGAGTATCGACTTCATCCGACATGACGAGCAGGCCCGCTACACCTGGACTCGCATCGTGGGTCAGGATATTGGCTTGGATAGAGATCTTTTTATTGCAGCATGTTACTTTCCACCAGAGTCCTCGTCTTTTGCTGAGGGTATTGGATCTCCATATCAGGACCTCTCATCAGATATTATCAGATTTTCAGAGCGGGGGCATATTCTCCTCACGGGGGATTTTAATGCCCGGACATCTTCGCGACAGGTAGAGTTCTTCGACACCACTGATCAGCTACGTGTTCGTGCCTTGGACAGTGATATGCTTGGAGTTACCAGGACCTCCACGGATAGTTTTGGACCTACTACTTCATATGGTGAGCACTTATTGCAGTTTGGAGAGGCACATGAGCTAGCCATTTATAATGGCTTACCCTGCTGGCCACATTCAGACAGTTATACATGCCACCCTCACAGTGGAGGACATAGTGACGTTGACTATCTCATGGGGTCACCAAGCTTTGTACCCATAGTTTCTGACTTCCACATTTTCCCCACCACCCTTTCTGATCACTCATTTCTCTCCTTTGATATCGGCCACCTTCCACCCATCCATCTACACTACCCACGCTTACCCGAGCACCCACGTACACATTTGATCCCACTTACATGCCGCTATACCGGCAGTCCTTAACTTCACTTTTACACTCCTTTCCTCATGACAGTCCAGTCGACACCCAGGCTGATTTCCTCACCACCTCTCTCCACACAGCCGCATCATTAACCCTCCCACAAAACCCCACTCCAGAAAGACCCGACGCACACCTCGACCACTACGCCCTCCTTGGTACGATACTGAGTGCCGCTCTCTCCATCAGTCAGTAACCCACTCACGCATCCATGCCTCACATCTGCTTCGATCTTCCCGACGCTCCTACCATCGTGCTCTCCGCCGTAAAAAACGTTCCCATGATGATTCTGAAGGGAAACGTCTCATTGACCTTCTTTTCAGCTCTTCTTCGGGCGCTTTCTGGCGCGAGTTCATTCTTCGCTCTCCACCACCTCTCTTGGCGGACCTCCGCATATGGACTGATTATGCTACTAGCCTGTACACGGTCCCTACCGACTCACCTATCGCCATATCCCCACGGCCACCTGAGTTCTCCTTTTTCACATCTGACATGGTGCAGCCATTAAGAAGATGAAGTCCCACAAGGCCAGAGATATCGAAGACCTTGAATCTGAACTCCTTTCCCATGCCTCCGACTTACTCGCCCCCACTATAGTTGTTCCACATGAGATTCTCCTAGCCGAGTTTGCAGTTCCACCTATACAGATCGAGGCAATTCTTCAGCTTATCACCTATATACAGAGGATACAGGCGTTACCAGAGATAGACAGGCGATACATACAGGTTGCACTATCCTACAGGCGTTACCAGAGATAGACAGGCGATACATACAGGTTGCACTATCCTCCTCACAGCGTCTTCACGATCAAGGCTACAGGCTATCATGGCTCTCTCAGGCCTCTCACCTCCTACTTGTATCATTTGGCATCTCCATCACAGAGCTCCCCTCCGGCACACATCAGTATATCAGACGCTTCCTTTATCGCACATATCTAGAGCGGACTTGGCGTAACCAATTAAGGGTTAAGCCAGCTTTCTATCGGACTCATTTCTTGGAGCTAGATGCATCAGGGACCCCGATCATGTCGTGCTACTTGGACTCGGGACTGTCACATTGCCTCAGATTCACATTGGGGCAGCTCAGGGTGTCCTCTCATTAGCTAGCTATTGAGACTGGGAGGTTCCACGGTTTTCCCAGAGAGGAGCGGATTTGCCAGTTCAACTCTCTAGGTGAGGTGGAGTCTGAGGAGCACTTTATATTTAGGTGCCCTGTATATTATGAGATCAGAGGGCGATATCATTGCTTGTTCCGAGAGATGCCTACCACTCTACGCTCTCTCATAGCTTATGAGGACCCACGATGTGTCGCTCTGATGGTACACGAGATGTCCAGACTACGGAGAGATTTATACGAGACACCCCAGCATTTTACCTCACAGCCATTGATTACTTCGTTCTTTACTAGACGGAGATCGCGTGATTTAGTACCTGAGGATGAGGATTATGATGATGACGACGACGAGGATGATGGCCGCTCTCATGCTCAAAGAGATCAGAGACAGTGTACCTCCCACCATCATGTTACCACCAGGATTACTAGACATTCTACGCAGAGGCGTACTACTACTACTACACAGGCACGTGCTCATGCTCACAGACGCCACCGGCAGGCTCCAGTGCTTTCCCATTCTGTGGCTCGCATTACATCTTTTCACAGCAGCAGCACAGCCTTGACATCTTACCCTAGATACATATGATTATTATGTGCACTCTCGCATACGTGTCTATTTTAGTTTGCACTAGATGTTTTCTTTATTACAGTTTTGAGACGTTTTTATACGCTCCCATGGTTACCACATACATGACATGTACTTCATTAGTCTTATATGCCTTTTGGCATGGAAAAGACATTAATAAAGCTTTCTTTCTTCTTCTTCTTCTTCTTCTTCTTCTTCTTCTTCTTCTTCTCTCTCTCTCTCTCTCTCTCTCTCTCTCTCTCTCTCTCTCTCTCTCTCTCTCTCTCTCTCTCTCTCTCGGCTGTTGGCGCCCTCCATCGCTCTGCCTTGAGCCTTCCTCCATCACACTTGATGGAACCTGCCCGCATTGCGCTGTCTCACCTGTCCATCGCTAATGGTGCCTAGCGGATCCTTGCTTGCCTATCCGTCAGATCTGCAAAATGCCTCGTCGCAAAGGTGTTCTCCTTACTCCTGATCCATCTTCTGTTTCCAGCATTGCTTCAACCTAGACACTTCCATTGAGGCACTCAAGAACGAAGTTGCAGCTATCCAAAGTGAAACTTCTTCCCAAATCGCTAGTTCAGCTAAAGTTCAGCAGCTCGAAAGTCAGGTGGAACAGCACCTTACGGCTGTCCAATCATGGGCAGATGTACTTAAAGGTTTGTCTACAATTATCTCTCCACCTTCGCCCTCACCTTCGTTTATCTCAGCCACGTTCACTGAGGGCCGTCTGCGAGAACATATAGCTCTCAATGTTTGTGTTAGAGGTATTCTAAACTCCAAAAATGACGTTGAAGAAGCTGAAAAGTTTTTGGAAGGAAATCTTCAGCACCATAGCAAAGGTTTGGAAACTGCCTGGCGACCTAAGAAGGACCCATATACTCTTGTCATCCACTTCACGTCAATGTCTCACGTCAAGTTTTAGGGCAACGATCTAAATTGCGTGATACCAAAATCTATTTGAACAAAGATCTTACTTTCATCCAAGTCCAAGAACGTGAGAAGGCAAGACAAGAAGCTCTATCAACGGGCAAACGGCATATCTATCGTGACGGCATTATCAGATTTGTGAATCGTAAGCCTATAGTTAATGAGAGTCTTAATTCTAAGATAGAGTCTGAGCTAGAGAAATGAAGAGATGTCCAGTTGAGCATGTAAGTTGTACACGTACCATATAATCCTGGCTATATCACTCTCTTCCTAGTTAGTTTGGTTTTAGTTATATTGTTTTGACGGCACTGATTTGTCTTGTTTCCATCTTATCTGATGTACTTGTTCATCTTATACGCCTTTCGGCATGGAAAAGACGTTAATAAAGCTTTCTCTCTCTCTCTCCCTGGATACTCTTGTCATCCACTTCACATCAGTGTCTCACCAGTTAGGGAAGAGATTCAAATTGCGGAATACCAAAATCTACTTGGACGAAGATTTTACCTTCATCCAAGTTCAAGAACGTAAGAAGGCAAGACAAGAAGCTCTATCAACTGGCAAGCGGCTTATCTATCGTGATGGTATTATCAGACTTGTCAATCGAAAGCCTCCTTACAGCGCATGAGCAGCTGGATTGATGTGTTTGAAATATCAGTGTGAACTCATTTGTAGGGGAGATCGAGAAATCAACATCCATATGAGACAAACAAAAGGATGAAAGAGAACAGTGCAAATATCTTACATGTTTAATAATGTGGACGGTGCAGCCCGCAGAACTGCCAATGCTTCCTTCCATTGCCACTGGAGCTTATAAGATGGACTCAGTCGTTGAAGGACTGCAAGACGCCACTCCCAATCATCAATAAACTGTCGTAAAGAAGTCACTTTTCTTTCCCATGCCTCCCTTCCTAGTCGTCCAGGGGATCCAAGTTTCAATCCTTTGATTGATGTACCTCTTAGACCTTTTAATTCTAAGTCAAAACCAGGGGGTGGAATCAATTTACGCAGCATTCCAAGGATGCAACCAACAAATGCAATTGCTGGATGTTTTCCTTCCTCAAAAAAAACCGTTCCTTCCTCTGCATCTTGTGTAACGCTGTCAGAATTATTTCCCTTTCCATTGAAACCTGAAGGCATATTCGTTTCTAAGAACAATAAGCTTTCATCCATGTGGAGAAGGGAAACAATGACACTCATCATCCATATCTGCAAAGATAATTCTGAAGTTGGTCAAAGTTATCTGCAATAAAAAGGGCATAACAGCGTGGAATTTTCAACTAGAAGTGATAGGTTAACTCCTGTGATTGAACAATCATAAAGATGATACCCACACATTAAGGGGATGTTTGGACTGATTTTTATCTCAAAAACCATATCCACTACCTCAGATGTTCATGCAGACCCTCTATTTCCTAGTCCAACTATCATATGCTATCATACACGTGCTCTTATTCAATTCCATTGTATCATTTAAGCAGGTCAAAGATAAGTGCAATTATAAATGTCAACAAACTAAAAACTTTGGCAGCACTCACACGGCGAACTGGAGTTGTAACAGCTGACAAATGTTCCTGAAGATCTTTCAGAAATGAGGCACTAGCCACTTTATTCACATGTGCATGTCGATCCTCAGTAACGCGTGCTCCCACTGCAGCAAGTGCATTTATTGCCGCTTGTATTCCATAATGCATGTGCAGAAGTTCGATGTCATGCTGCCTGCACTTCCACAGCACCATATGATTTATATAAGTGTCATCCTCCAATACATGGCATGTTGATTAAGACCTCTTTTCCTCCCTTTGAGGCTGGAGTTTGATTGAAGTCTCGACTCAGTCGTACAAACAACATACATGATAGACACAAGCTTTTACTTCACAAGTATATATGACCTAGCGCAGCCCTTGATTGGGTAATAATTCGAGCTTTCTCTAGAGAGTACATTATGAGGCAATTGAGATCTACCTTTGCAGGAGAGCAAGTGGAGAAGGAGCAGGCTGCATTTTTACAAGCTCTAGGCTGTCCTTCAGTTTAATATTTGGAACAACATCAAAAAGAACCTGTACAGATAAGAGAAATTCAACAGACTGTTAACCTGGAAAGCAAGCACAAACTCTTCTACCATAGCCAGTTTACACAAAAAAATCGTCTTATCTTTAAACAGACCTTAAGTTCTTCTCATTTTGGAATGAGAAAGCAGATTGTGACACAACTGATATGATTATACAATAGCACCACAACCCTCTTGAGACATTATTCAAGCGGAGATTACCCGAATTGGGGAATGCATTGATAGTCGTTCAAGGACAAGATTAGCAACAAATCCATCTGCAGGTTCTTCATCTGTTTGAATTGCATTCTTTCGAACCCCTCTAAGAGGAGGAAATAACCTGCAGCTTTTCGCATCCCAGGACAAGCCAGAATTGCTGTGTGCAGCAAAGTAAGCCAGCTCCAAATAGTAGCAAAGCTGGTCACAGAGATGTTCTACACAAGAAGTCTGTAGCTTGAAGCCCAGCCAAGAACGTGAATATCAATATACAGTCAAATCTATCTCCCTGAACTTTTCTTCTAAGGATATTCCACATTGGCCATAAAAAGGGAGAAAACAAAGTTGCAAATTTACTGTCCATATAGATAAAGAACCAAACCTCCTCTGCCTGTTTCCAATGAACAAAGAGTCCCTCCAGTCTAGTAGATTTTGACTTGCTTGCCCAGAGAATCTCCATAACTTTACGCCGGACTGCTGTTTTACCAGTAAGTACATCCCAACCCATGACAGCAACCAAGGACTGAAGTCGAGGAAATGGCACAAGGACCTGCTTTGAGAGAGAAATACTCATCCGTTACAACACAATGAAGCCAGCCTGTACACCAAAAATAAAAATGAAAGGATCAACCTACTGCAAAAATTCTTATAACCATATTGTTCGCTCATGTGGACTCAACTGTCATAAACCTTCACATTCAAGTCCAGCTTCTTAAAATATGTCCAAATCATCATATGAAAGTACAACAGAGAAAGGATCACATACATCTGCAGCTACTTGTATTTGATGATTTTTAACAGCAGAAAGGGCAGCATTTATCACGATTTCGAGCACATGAGCCCCATTCACACGTGCATAGTGAAACATATCTCCCATGAAAGATAAGACCTCAGAAACATATGAGCTGCCCATTGCCAAAGGAACACCTTCTCGGAGACGCTCAAGCCGCTCATGGAGCCTCTGAAGTGGTGGTGGAAGAAGTTGTTCTGTTGATGCTTGAAAGCATTCTGCTTTTTGTCGCACGATAGCATCCAGGGCAGCCTGAAAAGTCATGAAATCAGATAAACAGATCAAGTAAAATTCTATACATTTTTTACTAGTCACTACAGCATTAATAGAACAAAATCGGCATTACTATCCAAACCTTTCAAAGCTTCAAAGCCATGTTGCTTTTGTATAGAAATCAAACCAGCAAGCAAAACGAAGGGACACAAACTTGGCAAGGAAGGTAATAACAAAGAAATCAAATTTTTCCTCGAGTCATTTCATGTCAATTTGAATGATTTCTCAGTAAGATTCCATCCAAATCCACCAATTTGAGCATTTATTTTATAATCAAGAGAACATGATTTTGCTGAATAAGAACAAATTCACAGGTACATCACACTCCAAAGGTTGGTAGAGATTAGGGAGTCTTGACTCTCAGAAAAACTCTAGTGACTGTGTTGTATACTAGAATAGGAGGACATCAAACTCCTTGCCCAAATTAGCCTGGCCTTGTAAGCGGGCACACATTACAACCAAGGTACAAAATTCCTGCAGTACATTATTCAGCGCCCGTGTTTCCAAGAATACCAAATCAGATCAATTTATCATTATGAAAACAAGTTACAGCCATTCCAACAATTTTTTGGATATAGGTAAGGAAGATATGCTCTACTCAAAAATTGTACTTCATAATTCAATGTAAAATGCATTGTGAGATAGATGACGTCCTTGATTGGCCATGATTGATCTGGAATGATCACAAGCAAAAATACCTTGACCTACAAGGGGTTTAATTATATATTTTTGTTTGTTCCCAAAACAACATAGGCCCTATCATTTTTGGAGCTCCACAGGTCGAAGCTTTCCATGCTTTTTACTAGTTAATTTTTCCTGCTTTTCTTCTACTCTTTCGATACCTGTAGAACCTATTATACGGCATCTTGATAATCTGCAAATAAATTGCCTGCAACTCAAATAATAGCTTTTGCTGGAATCGGCTGAGTCAGAAGCAGCCCTATAATCCATCCAACCTAAATCTAGAATGTTGGAACATACTAGGTTGTCTCTGAGTGTTACTAAAGGGAACTTGACTTGCATTCAGCTTCTTCCGACCAGCCAATACTAATCAGTAAATTTTGGATAAGATAACCTTGCTGATGGTTAATATACTCATCAAAATCCCCAAAGGATTTTTGTTACAACCACACTAACCGGAAACCACCACGTGCCAGTCAACACTAGAAATCGAACGCTCACGACTCACCCTGCCGTAAGATCCAATCCAGATCCACACTCCATGCCCTAAGCCCAATGACTAGACAACAAGTGGTATCCAGCTTCCAGCCCTAACGACGTCCATACCACCGCCAATACCTTCAGCCTTCTCCTACCCTAGCTAGCACCACCCTGGCTATACGCATGCGCACCACATCCAAGGGCGTCCAACCATAAAATCCATGAAATACTTTCCCACTTCCTTTCGAGAAGTTCCAATGAAAGCAACAAGCCAGCTGCCTTAAGTCCTTCAGCTTCAGTAAACTGCTATTGCCCGCACTTGCGAGCACATGCCTCCACTTTATCTTTAGGTTTTGGCCAATAAAAGTTCCTCTTTACTAGATCAAGCATCCTTTGTGTGCTTGGGTGTCCCGCACTTGGGCTGTCATGACATTCATGCAGGATTTGGCGCTAATCTCATCATTTTTTGGCACACATACATTCCCAGTCCCGAAAAGTAACCCATCCCTAATGGAATAATCTTGATGTATTTTGCCCCGAGGAAAAATCTTAGAATACTAACTTCCAAGTTGAATACTAGATCTAGGATTTCCTACCAAGACATCTAGCCAAAGTTGACCGAAGTAATTGTCGATCTTACACATATCTCTAAGGGATAGATACGCTTGGATCTCAAGAAAGGTTAACTGATTAACCTCTCCAATCCGCCTTAAGGCATCCGCGACCTGGTTTGATGTACCCTTCTAGTACTTAACGTCATACTGAAATTCCTGGAGCAACACTAGCCACCTGACTTTACGACCCCGAAAGCCAACCGCATCACATATATACCTTACTGCTTGGTGATCAGTAACAATCGTAAATATAGAGCCATACAAATAATGTCTCCAAATTTTAAGACCATTTATTATGGCAAAAAGCTCCTTATCATAGGTGGAATGCTACCTTTGAGAAGGATCCAACTTTTGCTTTCAAAAGCAACCAGTCTACCATCCTAATATAGGACTACCCCTATAACAAAGTCGCCAGCATCCGTCTCAAGCAGATACGGCTTGTTTGAATTCACTATGCGTAATAATGGAGGTATAGACACACAATTATTCAAAGTTTCAAAACTTTGATTCAACTCTTCAATCCAAGTAACCAGAGGACTGAACTAACTGTGTCGACTGGTTTTCTTCACAACTTTGAGGAGAATCGTCAAGGGTAATGCAATTACCGCATAATCCAAGATAAATATGTGGAAAGACCCATTGACGTCGAGAAAAGACTTGACTTCACATATGGTCCGGAGAATAGGCCACTCATGAACCTTACAAACCTTATTAGCATCAATTTCCAACCCATGGTCCGAAATAAAGTGTCTAAGATATTGTACTAGTCTGGAAAAATTCACACTTGATTTCTTTCATGTGGAGCCTCTCTTGTCTTTGTAACCTCGAGACAGTCCTGAGATGCTCCTCTAAAGTTCTACTATAGATGAGGATATCAACCAAGTAAACTATGACAAACTTCTCCAAGTGTGGATCAAGAAGATTGTTCATCATTTGTAGAAAGTCGCAGGAGCATTCGTCAACCTAAATGGCAAAACTAGAAACTCATAATGACCGTACCTTGTCCTAAACTTGTTTGGCACATTCTCAGGTTTAATTCGAATCTAATGATTCTCGGATCTCAAATCCATTTTGGTGAAGTACTTTGCACCATGTAATTGATCACATCCATTCAAGGTAAGGAGTATCTAGTTTGTTTGCTTAATTTTTTATAGTCTACACAAAGACGAGTTCCTCTGTCTTTTTTATTAACCAATAATATAGGTGCCCCCAAGGGGACTTACTAGGCTTTACATTGGCCATCTTTAAATATTGTTGCAGTTGCCTATAGACTTCATCTTCCTCCTTGGTGCTCATCCTATAAGGATACAAGAATACATGGGAGCTTCCAGAGAGAAGTTCTATGCCATGGTCAACAATATTAGAGGGGGAAGACCCTCTGGTAGCTAGTCTGGGAAAACGTCACTAAAATCATGTCTAAATTTTTAAACGCCTCAGAGGACCTTCCAACGAGTTTTCCTCCCTTGAATTATTAGTCATTAGTGCACGTTGCATGTTATGATTGTGTATGTTCATGGTAAAACAAAATCTTTTAACCAGCATAAATAAGACTTACAATCCACATCATTCATGCATTCAACCATTCCCATATTAGAAATGAGATACAAGGGAGAAATATCCACATTTTCATTAAGTTCTATCAAAGAGCCATTGTGCATGAAAGATATACTACGAGTCTTATGACCTTTCTTCAATGGCTCATTATGTACATGAAACCATCATTTCCCAAGTACTACATCTACTTTTTTTAATTTATAATATGAAAGTCTAGTTTATCCTTATAGGCTTAAGGCTTGGGGACTTTAGGCTTCCCTCGAAGATCTTGCCACCATGTAAAAGCGTGCATGATAGCCATATTGATCTTGTGGTCATCCGTTGAATCCTGCAAAAAGAAATGCGCACTCCATCGATCCAACCATGGAATCACATCAGAGGATCTATCCTTGTCGCCAGCAAAGAGGTCAGGCATGAAGAGAGGATGGTGCAAAGCTTGCCTAGTTTGCACTACATCCCTCCACTCTTGATGCTCCCTATTATGCCTTGCCTGCATATCAATAATTTGTTGCTATAAATTATTGATTGCCAATCTTCAACATCCATAGTAGGCGTAGAACTCATGGCTTCAACTGGCTTAGGTTGGGTAGGATCCATGGATGATGGAAGAAAGAAGAGAGCTGATTGAGGAGTACAAAATCTTCAACTTAGGACATCTATTCACAATTTCCAAGAATCCCTATAGGTCCTCTTATGTGATATTTTCTGCCACAAAGCTTGAGTAACACCAGCCAAAGGAATTCTGAAAACTGAGTAAAAAAAAATGCCGTAACCCTGATTATAGTTTGTACGATTTTTAATTTTTTCGAATTTAAATGAAATTCAAGTTATAGTTCACAAATGAGATTGATCAGACCTATACGTGGTTTTCGGTGGCTCTAATACCAACTGTTATAACCACACTAACCAGAAACCGCTAGGTGCCAGTCAACACAAGAAACTGAATGCTCACGATCCACCCCGTCATAGGATCCAATCCAAATCCACCCTCCGTGCCATGAGCCCAATGACTAGACAACAAGCGGGATCGAACATTCAACCCTAACGATGTCCCATACAGTCGCCAATACCTTCAGCCTTCTGCTACCCCTAGCTAGCACTATCCTGGCTATGCACATGCACACTATCATCCACAAACTCCTAGATAGATAGAATGAATGGTAACTGAGATCTCCTTCCCTTGTATACCTATTACCTCCAAGGTGGGAGCCTCCATGCCAACACATCCCTTATTACGACAAGTGGTATGCATGCGGTCCACAAGTCAACTAGTCAAGTCAATAGGCCCAATCCAACATCTGGTTTCAAGTTAGGTGCGGGACCCAAGGGGTTGGGTCCCTAACAATTTCAACAAGAGAATCGGTGAAATTGGACCTTCGACATTCTTCTCTGGTGTTTTTGAAGCCAAAAATCATAAAATGAGCAATCGTGATCCAATGCAAAACTCTCTCTTAGTGACAAAAGAATGGGCACAAGGATTCGATAATCTTCATCAATTTCACATGTAGAACTCTTGAAGTTAGAATTGGCCCACAAAAATGAAATGGAAACACATCTAGGGGTTCCCACAATAACTACAATCACCAACTGAGAAATGTAGGCGGCCACTCCAACATAGGAAAAGAAACCAATAAAACTTCATAAGTCATTTTCTCTATATGCCAAGGATATCGATTGCCAATCATTTTCCCAATTTTTGAAAAGTGCCCATCTAGGTAAATCTTTAATGACCCCCGATCCAGCTCTCACTCTCAATTGGACATGTCTCGCAAGTCACAAATTCTAATGGCTTCACAAATCCCATCAAGAACCAATTCGACCATTTCTTAACACATGTAGTAAGCATTCGTCGATCACATCTTACTGCATTCTTTAAGCAAGAGATTGATTTTTCTTATTTGAAATCAAAAAGATACACGATAATTTTATCAAATTTTAAAAATAAAAGATGGAATAAAGCAAACAATTCTAATGTCACTGATAAGATAGTGCAAACAATTCCAACGTCAAGAAAAAAATTGTCGTTTTGCAAAAAAATTCAATGCAAGAGAGTTATAGACTATTGGGTCCATAGACAACATGTATTACAAGGCCTATGTTCATTTGCATTCATTTATCGGCCACAAGCCTTTTTCATTCATGTATAAAACTAGAAGACCTTTTAAGCATTTATATTTGGAACTAGCCAAGGGCCCAACTATTACTATTTTGGTACTAGAGTGGGGTCCTATTGGGAGGGCACAAACTTTCCAAGAAAGCACTATTCTCCCTCATGTGACCCTGTTAGAGCCTACACTCCCTATCCCGGTTATTTACAGTTTTCAATGACAGATGTATATTTTGTAATTATTGAAATGGCTAAGCCTGTGGTGACATTTGTAAGTAATTTGTAAATCAATTATAATTAGTTGGCATTGGACCTCAGAGAGTCCTGCTTAGCTTTGGCATGGGGTACTAGGTCATTTATTAGGAGTGGCTAGACTGACCTCCTAAAAAGTAGAAGAGTTGACTAGTCAACATGACACCTGTCATATGCTCACTGGGACACTTGGTGCAATGAATGAGTGACACATGTTAGGGTTGATCGGTCATACATGACACGTGTCACATGCTCATTGGGAGACTTGGTCCAGCTGGTATGACACATGTCAGCCTACTCACTTGCCTATGTGTCAGGGTATGCCAAGTGGCAAGTGTCAACTGTGCATGGAATTGGCCATGTGTAAAAGTTAGGAGGGGTCAGGGTTAAGGGGTGCTTGAGGATTGTGCATAAGTGAGCCTAGAGAGAGGCATTCCTGATCATAATCTATGCAGCAAAGGTTAGGATGAGACAAGGCAGCCAGCTCCACCATGTTTCATGCTTTCTAATGTTTGTATGTGCAGGGAAATCAATAGGGATCAAAGTTTCAGATTGCTATGCACAGGACATGCTAAGTTTTGAGTGAAGTCTCAATTTAGGAGTCTGACAGACCCTTAGTTTGAGTAAGATTAAGTCAAGTGCCTAGAAGCTTATACGTTAGGGTTTCTATAGGGTATAAATAGGCCCTATGTACATTCATTTTTCAGTTATGATTTGGTAATGCTTGGGCTCTTCGTGGCAGAGCTCTTGCCTTTGCTATTGCTTGTAGGATTTTATCCATTGGTTCTGTGTGATGCTATTTGTTGCTCTTCGTGGAAGATTGTTACATTGCATCATGTATTGTCAACTTGTGCTTCATTGATGCTAATATGTGATTCAACGCATAACTTGATAACAGAGCACTTTCCAGGGGTGATGTACTATTTTCTTGGGAGAAGAGATTAGGAGCCAGCCTTCATGGACTTTTTCTTAGGTGGACTATTGGTGCCCTACCACATTTGAGATATCTTTTGCTTCAACATTGGGAGGTATCATATCTAGCACCCTATTTGGAGGCATTTCTGACACTTTTCATTGCTATTTCTTTGCTTATTCTATACGACACTTTGGAGACTTCATTGCCCTCTTATTTGAAATCACTTCCAACACTTTGCAGTCCTATATGCTTGCTGAACAGCCCTTTTGAGGCTCCATCACCCTCTTTTCAGAGCTTATTATCACCACTACCGTGTGCTAACTTGCTAGTTTTTTGAGACAGCCACTTTCTCATCTCTAGCGCCCCCCATCACTTTAGACACTATTCATTGCTGTTTGATTGCTAATTTCTGAACAGCACTTTAAAAGTTCCATCGCTCTCTTTGGAGGAAATTTTTCACCAAACTAGTTTCTACCATCCGTACTGACAACTGACTGAAGAATCGTCCCATACAACTTCGCAATAAAGTGCCCAATCCTAAAAGTCCGGTGGTTACTAGGATTCATGGGATCGCCATTTTTGTGTATTGGATGAATGATGTTAGTGCACCAAGAAGAGGGAAAACCAAAGACGGCCTGATTTGGTAAGGTCATATGAGCAGTGAAGAAGGTAAACTCGGAAGGTCTAGGGGAGATGGAAATGGGTATGCCAATATGAATGGTATATAAGGCAATGGCATAATCAGGCCAAATGCGCAAGTCATCAAGGAGTCGAGGTGGAGCACAGGGAATGAGCTCACACCAAAATGCATTTGTGATAGGACTGTAGAGAAGCCCAATAAGGTGTCTCTCTTCCAACTTGTCACAGGACTGCTTCTTACGATGCAGTAAGCAAGTGTAGAGATGGCAGGTGGAGCATAAGTGCAGGGGGGTGTGCATGCGCGCATGTGTGACAAAGTGATGGTGGGAACTAAAGTTGCACGAATCGCAGTTCGAACCTCAAACCGCGGTTCGAATCATTCAAACCGTTCAGAGCTGGTTAGAACCAAAATCCAATTCAAGCCAAGACAAAAAAAAAAAAAAAATACCCAAAAAAACATTTTGAAAAAAAAAATCGGGGTTCAAACCATTTTCCAATTCGAACCAGCCTGGCAGGTTCCAATCGATCGAATCGGCTGGTAACCTTGGTGGGAACGACACTCATCCTCATACCAATGAGGGCATACGAATTTAGGCCTGGTAGATTTGTTTTTGTTATTGTGTTTGGAGGAAAGGCAACTACAGCAGCAATGTGGAGTGTTGTAGTAAGGAAGGAAGCTTTGCGGTTCTAGCG
This sequence comes from Diphasiastrum complanatum, assembly GCA_029204225.1. Lineage (NCBI taxonomy): Eukaryota > Viridiplantae > Streptophyta > Lycopodiopsida > Lycopodiales > Lycopodiaceae > Diphasiastrum > Diphasiastrum complanatum. The sequence continues at coordinate 29,658,841 of CM055103.1, read as the reverse complement.
ACTCAACGAGCTATAATGTGGGAAGATGTGGAGCAGTGGGATAAGTGAGTGATCAAAGGTGTATTCGGGTACACGGGTCAATGAAGGAGGTGAAGACTGCTGCAATGAAGAAATAGTACCAAGATTGAAGGAAATGAAGGAATGATCAGAGATAGTCGTAGGAGATATACGAAGGTCGTGTATGAGCGAGATGGAGGATGGTGATCCATGAGGTAGTCAACGACACTATGTCCACCACTGTGAAGATGACAAGTATACATACCTGAGTCAAGCCTACCAAGCTAGACCGGTAAAAATTGCCAACTCATGCGCTTCTCCCAGCTGCAATAAGTACTCTCTATAAGGGGTGATAGGGCCCAAAACATCCTCTGAAGTCCTGGTAACTCTCAAATCATGTCCATCAAGGGCAAGTACATGAACCTGGTCAGTAAGACCATAGAAGCATGTCTGTGGTGAGACTGTCCTGGCATTAAAGTCACCAGTGAGAAAGATGTAACCTCGCTCTGCATACCTAATAATATCAGTAGAAAAATCAATGTAAGGTGAGTCAACACCCACCACACAAGCAATCATGCAAACCAGACAAAGCACGAGTACTAAGACTCACCATGAATACATACAAGCAAGACGCTTCTCGAGCCATCAGCTCCTTGTATCACAAGCAATCATGCAAACCAGGCAAAGCACGAGTACTAAGACTCACCACGAATACATACAAGCAAGACGCTCAGGCAAGTTTACTAACAGGTAACAAAGACAAGGTCCATCGATACGGTTGTTGAAAAGCAATGTGTTGTCCACATACAAAGTGATAATGTTAAAAGACTATTGCATTGTCTTGAAGCAAACATTTGAATCTGAAGAGCTTGGTATGTAGCCATGATCAATAAGGAAAGTATTGATCCTTTGAAACCATGCTCGAGCAGATTGCTTCAAGTTGCAACAAAGATGTCCTTCTCTGAACCAATGCTATGCCTATCGATGCAAAACTAAATCATGACTTACAAACTCAAGGAGAGGGTGTAATGACTCCCTGTATAAGCAAGCTCCTAAACCTCTAACATTGGCGGATCTCATCTCATGACGATAGACTAAGTCCCATCTATAAACTAGAAAAGTAGGCGATCCTTGCTCCTGACTCTCATGTGTCTCCATGAAAAGTAATAGATATCTCTCGCAAATAAAGTCAATCAGATCACCAGCAGTGGACAATAAATGTGTGTCGTTACAGTTCCAAACCCCAATCTGCAAACCGTGTGGATGGGGCCCCAGTATCCTCCAATACCAGGTGCCCCAATCCCCTATTTCTTGGAAGCTGTAGCTGTATTGTCAATGTATTGGCTTCGACTATGTAGATGTATTGTCAATGTAGAGAGAGAAATAGGGTGTTCGCCACAAGTATCTCCTACATTGATATTTGTTAAGTTCAAAATGAGAAAGATGATATATTTGATAACAAGGGTGTGTCCCCTTGTAACTACCCTACTCTAAGAAAGGGTTAATAAAAATAGAACTCACCAATATAAATGGGTTCTTTGGGTCCAAGTTCAATAAGCACTAAAAAGAAACTTGTGTGCAAGGCAAATAAGTGCTCATTATTCCAACACCTTATATAAGCATTAGATAAATGTCCATTATTCCAAAACCTTTCATGCCTTCGGTGATGGCTGGCTCCATAATCAGGTTATCGTCAAATGTTTGGTCTAAGCCAGCTTGGAAAGGAGCTTTTGCTTCATTTCATTCAGCCCATTCACTTATTTTCCTTTCCAAGACCATTCCATAAAGGTTAGCCATCAAGTTATAGGGGACCATGATCCCTCCCTTTAAATACAAAATATTTCTTTACAATCTCTAGTAGGTGCTTTCAATTCTATATGATCATCTCGAACAATAGACCCTATGAGCCTCATGCCTTTCCATGTGCTAACTTGTTATGCCTTCCTCAATACCTTCGCTATTGATTATATCTTAAACGAAGGATTCAAAAGTCTCCTTACAAGATGGGGAGAGAGATTGTGAACGGCAATCAAAAGACTTATGTTACAGACAAATCAGCTTAAATGATTTCAGGCTATTCCTTGCACAATTTCTTTTTTCCAACATTTTGATGTTGTAGCACAATAATTTAGGTGATTCCTTTTGCTAGGTTTGTCATGGCCTTGCTAGGAAGATCATCTTGTCTTTGAGTTTGACTAGTTTCAGCTAGTATTGAGTTTGAGCATCCATACTTCAAAGCTTGTTAATTGCTCAAACTTTGTTGTAGCTTTGTATTTGGCACGACTTAGAACCTCCAAACATAAGTTGACATGGTAGCTACTCCCAGCCTCCAAACTTGAACTCTAGATGGAAGATTATAGCAAGGCCATAGATGTTTGTCATAAAGTTGGATATATATTTTAGCTTTGAGTTATGAGTGGTTATATGAAAAGTATGATTCTCTCTGAACAGATGATAAAAACTAGATAATCAACTTCTTTGTAGCAAACAACGGGTGTGTATTCAAAGGGGAAAAGATATTATACTCCAATAATGTACTTCCCAGTTGGAAATAAACGATTATCTCAAATAGTGTCATATTATTGTATATGACATAGTCTTAGAATCAAACATCCCTATGGATGTAATACTTAATAGCTATAAAATCTCAAACATTTTAACCGGTTCGTTTAGTACCAACTCGAATTGTTCAATTTGAATCGAAAAGAAAAGGTAGGGCAAAAAAAATACTACTTTCTGTTTCAAATATATTTTGTTTTGGGCATAATCTTCACTCAATCAATGTGCAAACCTCTCTTGTGTCTAACCCAAGCGAATGCAAAAATATGATTCAAATAGACCTTCACTAATTTGATGCGAAAGCCAAGCTCTCTATATCTAATCCACTGGATCCAAGGGCCCATTTACAGGTGTTTGATGGCCTATTTATATTGTTATAGGGTCCAAGTTAGAGCTAGGTGTATAAGTGTGACCATTGACATGGTTTGATCTTGGGTACATACTGCGATGCTTTGAAATTCCAAACCAATTTTGAAAGGCTCTTCAACCTTCTTAACATATAAGTTCTAACACTAAGCATTTAAGCCATTGAATGAATCTGGGGGGTTTGAATACTAGGTATCTAATCATGCACCTACTATTGAGTTTCAAAACAATTTGAAGAGCTCTTCAAATTTCACGCTTCTCAATTTAAGAATTATAACAATGAGCATTGAAGCCACAAGGCACTCGTCATCTGTGATTTACTAGCATTTAAGAAATAAGACCCGCTTCCATAATCAATTTGTCCTATATGATGTGAAGAGTAGAGTTTGATCGATCAACAGTAAATTCATAACCTTAGACCTAGTACTAAAAATTTCCAAAGAGCTCTTCTAATTTCAATCTTCTTTCTTAAAGTTATAACATTGAGTTGCATTGAAGCCAATGGCCACTAAGCATTGAGCATATGTTATCTAGGAATCGACAGTCATGACTCATGAAACATGATGTGATAATCGATTGACTATAGTGTACAATGTACAAAATTGTGATTGCACCCTAAACGCTTAACTAGAACTTGTTTATGCTATAATAAAATGCCAAGAATAACACTAGCAAAAAAAAACCTAAAAGAATTTGACAGCTCAAATCTAACTTTGATTAAAACCCAATTTGAACGCGATTCAAACTGGCCCATGAAACATTGCTTAAATGTCTTGATTTTGGACTAAATTCATACATATTTCAGTCATATATGGCATGAATTTCTAGCAAAAAGTGAGGGCTCAATAGAGGGTGTTGGCCTATAAATTTTCCAAACAAACTAGAGTCAAATTAAGGTAGCGTATCAATATGTTATTCAGAATAAATTACTATTCAAAAAATGAAGGGATTGGATACGAATATCGAGATCACTAGTGCATAAATAGAACCTATAAGTGCAAAGGTAAAGATTCTTCACTTACTCACCAAAACATGAAAGCCTTTGTAGAAACATATGCTCTCACTTGTATGTAGTGCCAACTCAAGAAAGCAAAACTCTTAAGAGCATGTTTCATATTGCATCCACCATAAACTTCTAACAAAAGGTGGGAAAGTATTTCTATGCACTTTTTAATGAATCTTCCATAAATGATGATCTCTAAGTGTGAGTAGATCATGTAGAGAAGATAACATTTCTTTCAAGGAGAAAACCCACAAAACCATCTTTATTAGATAGATGTTTGTTGATCTTTTGTTCTATGGAATACTCGCTAATGTTGTGAGTGATCAAGATGAGTGAACAATTTTGGCACTGTAATTTTTCAAATATTGGAGGCTACACTGATTTGTAGCTCCGAACCATCCAAATCTGATGGTTGAACCAAATGATTTGACTATAGGTAATATCTTTAGGCATATCTCGTAAGCAATGTAGGAAAATCCGTATGGAGAATCTATTTAGCAACTCTATTGAAGCAGTGAGTACCTCCATACCCTGTATATGCAGTCTATTGAAGCCACCATCCTAACTAATACATGAAGGTACAATTACATCTACTTCAACTTTAATCATAATGTAAAAATTGTGACTCTAGTACAACGTACAAGCCATTGGAATATTAAAAAATGCAAACTAGATGTTACATTCTGACACTCACCCCCTCCAATTAGTATGGCACCTAGTAGACTTATGAACTTTTAAAACTTTTCATTGCTCATTGCTTTTGTAAAGTTGTCCACAATCTACTTTGTTAAAGTCATTGAGCTTGATTTTCTTCTTATGTACCTTTTCTTAGGTAAATCGTTGATTGACTTCGATGTGCATAGTTCTTGCATCGATTACCTGATTTTTGGCTACTTGTATACAGCTGTGATTGTTGCATTGTAGTATAGTAGGTGCACCACTTCTTCCAAGTTGCACATCTTCTAAAACTCTTCTCAACCAAAAAGTGTCACATCATACATGTTGATTATGTATTAGCTTTTTGTCCACCTTCGTAGATGACAAGGCCATTGTTGGTTTCTTTTATGCTACACCCATGATATAGTTCCTAATCCAAATTGAACCTGCATGTAGTAGTCACCTTTTGTCAGCTTTATCATCAAGCCGAATGAGCCTCCTTAGGCTTTCTCTTGTATACTACCGAACACATTTTTTTCACCGCCTTCTAAGAGGAAGTTAGAAAGACAAGGCTAATTTTTGTAGAATAAGGTCCACTAGGCCGATTGGCCACGTATTTGGCCTCTTTGGAAACAAAAAGAACATTCAAAACACATTTCAAATGTCCATATTTTCAAAAAAACTGCGTAGTGTGTTTCATTGCTACTATGACCACCTCTATGAATACTAAGCCATTCAACTCAAAAACTAGGACCCTCAAAAAAATTTCAATTGTATGTTTTTCTAGAATGTGAATGTATGGTCACGAAAATTTAAGTGACTAATCTTTAATATTGTTGTCCCCTTTCCCCACTCCAGGTTGAGAGCACTCACTTGACTCTCTTCCAATTCTCTCCAACTCCCATTCCTAAACCTTGAACCCTAAACTAACATCATTCAATGATGTAATCATTTTGATCATATAATTGATGATCATTATATATGTATGTAGGATTTAGGAAATCCAAACTTGGGTTACTAAATTCTATATTTTGCGAATCGTAACTTAGTGCATTATGAAAATACAGTTTGTACGCTCACACTTGTATTTTTGCTATATTAGATATCCTGCATAGACATGTCAACTTTTTAAAATGCTAATTCTGAATCTCCAATTCAAAATCTAGACAATCGATCTTGAATTAGTTCAAACAAGCAAATCAATCAAGATACTAAATCGGTCATCCAAGATTTTTGGATTGCTTGAAATTTTCCTCCTGAACCTCCATGCATAATATGTAAGAGTTGAAAATGCTTGAATAATGTGTGATCATGTGAGACATGAAACCTTAATCCCTTGAAGTAATAAAGAAAAATGTTTCTTGATAAATACATCAAATTTTGTGCCAAAATTTGATACCACGATATAGTCTGTAAGAATTTCAAACAATTGACCCAAATAATCTCACTCTTGAGATTTAGAATGAATTTGATTATTAACAAAAGACTAGGCAAAGAAGTACAAACCTCAACCATGGATAATAGTCGAGGACTTCCAGATGCAATAACCTTCTCATAAATTGATAGCATTGAAGACTCGATTGTTTCTTGACTAGTAGCAAGCCCAATGTTTCCACCTTCTGAACCTTTCAACTTTTCAATGCCTAGATTAATGACATCACTGCAAAGGAGCGCATATGCTTTACATTAACTTAGATCATTTAGAAAAGTTAAAGTAAGCAAACAAAAATCCCGATGCAAAATGAGTATTTTGATAATTGTGTTCTATACATGAATTTAAGCTCATAAATTTGAAAGAAAGGAAAAGATGCATCATAGATAAGCAAGAGGTTGACTAACTTGCAATCGAACAACTCAACAAAAAAAACCTTCTTAACTGACAATACTTTCTCGTTTTCTTGAACTTGTACTACAAAATAAGGTAGCCTATATATTTTCAAGTTCAAAGTTCAATTAGAAGACTAGAAGTCAAGCATGAGAGGAAGTACATGAGAAAGAAAGAAAGAAGAAGGCTTTATTAATGTCTTTCTCATGCCAAAAGGCATATAAGACCAAAAGGAGTACATGTTAAGTATGTGAAACCATGGGAGCGTATATAACGTCTCCAGAAAAAAACTATGCATAAAAGAGAAATGAGTAATATAATTGTAAACTACAAACTACAAACTGCCATCTGTCCGTGAGTGGGAGCAAAATAGCTGCTAGGAGTAGAGTAATATCATATAGTGTTGTTGCTGAAAAAAGATGAGTGTGAGAGGAGGTGAGTGAAGAGACCGGTGAAGGAAGGGGCAAATGACAACCCTCTAGACCACAAATTGGAGGGTCCAATCCCTAGTCGTGGTCGTTTGTACTTGTGCTTAAAAAATTTGAACTGACAAATATGTTAGTGATCATATTTTTGTGGGACTAGAGAATTGGTCAAGAAAAGAGACTCGATGATTAAGAGGATGGACTATCCATTTGGAAGCAATCAATTTGACAAGAGAGCTCCAAAGGCGTTTTGTTGTTGGGCCATGTCACATGATAACTTAATATCACATACTAGTATTGAAGCCTCACCGTTCAAGCATGGATTGATGCCTTTTTTGACGAGTTTGATAGATCCCTTCAAAGAATTGCAAATTAAAGAATCCACTCCTCTAGAGCCTCTATTTTTATCACCTTTTTCATTCCCCATAAAGAGTAGGAATGAAATTGACCAAAAATTGGCAACATCAATGTGTTCCAAAGTTTCAGCCAAGAGTATACCATCTTTATCTTTTGCCACTCCACTCAAACCAAAACCTTTATCCCAAGGAAAACTATTACGATTCCGAAACTTTCAATGATTTTTGGTCCCATAAACAACCTCATTTTAATTTATTGGTGGAGCATCCTACCAAGAGGCTGTTCTCCTCCTTAATGCTGCCCATTTAACATTTGATCACCATTTGTTTGACTTTTCTCCATTCAAATGTTATATCCACTGTTGAGTGGGTGTAAGATCTTCATTCCAATAAACTTGAGTGCCCCAAAGATTCCCCCTATTTTGCGATACGAATTTCCTCACCTTAGTATTTGAGATATTAACCAATAAGACCCCTACCTTTGTTGCTAATTTTTTTCCCTAAACAAAAGGATTCCTTAATATCTTCCTTTGCTACCCATTTTGTCAAACAAGAACCACAATCGATATAGGTTCCCACTTTCCGAAAAAAAAAACCCTCAATATCAAATTTAATGATTGTTTGAAAATTTCTTATTCCTCTTTTACAAGAATAGATACCCCTATAGAAAGGGAAGATTTCACTCTATCCACCCAAGTGGAGGTTTCCTCTTTTCTTCTTGTCTATGTTCCTTAGCTCTTCAGGCTCCTTTGCGCTCCTTATTAAACCATTGATTGTATGGGGAAGTGCCCTTTCTTGTATTCTGGCCTTTGCTGAGATAAAAAATGATTTCCTTGGATAACTAACTATATTTGTAAACCTTTCAAATATCTCTTGAATCATTGGTCCCCAGTAAAATGTGCTAGATAGCCCCTCAAAGCTTATTGCACTAATCCATGTGAAAAGAATCAACTACATGTACTTTCAGCCTTTGCTATACTATTAAAGTTCATCACTTCTAGTTCCAATAACAAGGAATGATGGTGTGATTCCATATACAAAGGGCCAACCTTCATATCTCCCAATCAGTTTGAGTAGATAAAAGAGACAGCAAGCACATAATCTACAATGCCATTACCTTTGTTGGAAGAGCAAGTATAATGTCCTAACGTATACCATTGTTGTAGCCCATTACATGTGAAGAGCCAATGCTGCAGCGGATCACGATCTGGACCAGCACCGATCCAAACAATCCGAATCGATCAATCCGGATCACTATAATAAAGGTATAAATATGAAATAAAAAAGCTGCAAAACAGCCCGAGCGAGAGAGAAAGAAACAAAGAAGCTTTGTTGTCATTTTAATGCTATAAAGCATATAAGACCAAATAATACATCTCAAGTGGCGCAACTGGTACAATGATACAATGATCAATATAATGAACTAACAGATATCATGGTATAGAAGGACTGGAGCTCTGCTGAAGTAAGAAAGGATAGACAGTCCTAGTACTACAGATGATGCTGATGTTGAAGATGGAGGGTGTTGTCTCCTCATAGGAATGCTTATAGTCTGCTGAGAACTCTGAACGGCACCTGACCTCAATACTAAATGTCGTCTCCAATCACGATGCTGGTCACGGGACGGGATATTTGTCTGATTCTCAGACAATGTCTCACATTCAATATCTACTCTAGAGTGCCTCCTTGAGAAAAAGGAGGTAATTTGGGGGTGTCCTAAATCTCCATACTAATCCTAGTGGCAACAATCACGATCTGAACCCGTGATAACAAGATCATCTACATACATCACTACAATAACAATATGGTCATCCCTGATCAAAACATAAAGTGTAGGCTCCAAACTACTCCTTTGAAAACCAAGCTCCTCAAAGTATGGGTCAATCCTCGAGTACCATGCCCTGGATGCTTGCTTAAGTCTGTATAATGCGGGGTCCAACTTGCAAACCTTGTTTTCTTGTCCTGCTATTATGTATCCCTCTGGCTGCTCCATGTAGACTTCCTCCTCTAGAAATCCATTCAGGAATGCACTCTTAACATCCATTTGTTGAATATCCCATCGAAACTGAGCTACGAATCTTGCTTCTCTAAACTTCTAGCATCTATCTTATTTTCCAAGCACCACACTTTATTGCATATAGCTAATGGTTGTTTTGGTAGGTATAGATGCTCGACCGACATTGGGCCTTAGGCTAATAAGTGCCATGAAGCACAATTAGTAATTAAATATTATTTTAAACTTAGCTTTTGTAAAGTTCCTAAGTTGGGAAACACAACTTGTCCTCAAGAAACACAAAGTGATCTTGACGATCAAGATCGTGATCCTGATGGGACTTTAGTAGCCAATCAGAGTGAAGGAGGCTCACCTCTCAAATCTATAAAAGGGAGCTTTGTATTGTATGTTCTCTATTCTCCTAATAAAACTCTGTTGGTTTACACCTCTCTCTCTCTCTCTCTCTCTCTCTCTCTCTCTCTCTCTCTCTCTCTCTCTCTCTCTCTCTCTCTCTCTCTCTCTCCTGCCAGATCTACACGAGCCTCCAGAGCTACCAGAGCTCCTCGACACCAGCCACGGATCACAGCTTCTATGGGTATCAAACGTTTTTTTTGGGATTGATATTTTATTCTTCCTTTTTACTTTCCTCAACAGAGCAGGTGGTTAAGCTCTTGCACCTATACCTTCTTTGAAGCTGGAGGTTAAGCTCTTATATGCTTTTTATGATTCTATATTGGATGTGTCTTTAACTAGCTAGAGAGATTTCTATATTGTTTTTTCCACTTAGACTAGCGATTTTTATGTCGTCCGACATGGACAGTGTTCCTACGAAATATGTACTTATTTCTTCTGTCTTATGTGCCCTTGGGCACCCAACAGACATTAATATAATTTCTTCTTCTTCCTCTCTCTCTCTCTCTCTCTCTCTCTCTCTCTCTCTCTCTCTCTCTCTCTCTCTCTCTCTCTCTCTCTCTCTCTCTCTCTCTCTCTCTCTCTCTCTCTCTCTCTCTCTTCGTGCTATGCAAGTGAAGGCGAGGTTGCCACTCCCAATGACGATCTAGTACTACGAATGACACTACATGGGCGCCGTTGTCGAGGAGTGCCATCACTTGTCTTGCCGCATAGCACTTATCGAGTGATAGATGGACCCCACTTGTCGGCAATCCATCATCAATATATTGATTTCTCGCTCGCTTGGCACAATCTTCTTGCGTGGAGTGGATGCCACTTGAGCTAATACAATGATCACAGCCGAGTTCAATTTCAAGGAAGTCAACGCTGCAATTCTTGAGATTAGGGTGGAGCACGTGGTTCACATTCTCACATTTGTTACCACAAACTACAACCAACTGCGAGATTTATTGACGAGGGAGAACCCCAATGTCATCTGGACACCATCATGTGCTACACATTGCATAGATCTCCAAATCCATGACCTGTGTGCACTTGCATGGATCCGCCAAGTACAATTTACTTCACTTGCCTTACTCTTTTCACTTGCTTCGCTTCCAAGTACAATTAGACAATTTGTGGAGCAGAGTATGATAAGGTCTTCCATGATAATTTGTAGTCATATATATTGATTCTTCATATCTTTCTTTACTCCTTCAATTGTATTATCAAGTAAGATCTGAAAATAAGAAGACAAACCTCCAAATCTCCTATTCCTTTCACCCTTCAGGTTAGACACCAAGTCCACAGTATAGTCATCTATGCATGGTAGTTTGGATGTTTCATCTTCCCATGTTCTCACAAGTGAAATATGTCAACTTCACTATGTCCAACTCTTTCGTCCAAAGAGAGAGAAAGTACTACAATATTTCACCAAGAAGCTGATGGAGATTGAAGAGGGCATCCATCCTAGGTAGCTCCAACTTTCTTACATAAGGAATCTAGCACTTTCACCGTTTCTTATGAGCCTCTGACCACAAGGGCTCTAGCCAACTTAGGTTTTGCTTATAATCATCACTCACAACTTGGGTTCACTTGTGATAGCAATTGAGAACTCAGTGTGGTGAGTGCACTCAAAAGCTTTCCACTAAGGCATTTGTTTTCATATAAGAATCCCTTCCCTGCACATCATTCCAAGGTCAACTCAAACTCAATAGTGAAGATCTTGCCTCCCTATGCATTGATAGGCTTCCAAGTGATACTCCCTAATTTAACATGGACAATGCACCCTTGTTTCATAAGACACATTTTCTTCTTTCCATGCAATGATGGTCTCCCGGGTAATACTCCTAGAAATAACAAGGATGACACATCCTTGGTTCATCATTACTAGTAATCAATTCATCTAAGTCACCATCAAGCCTAATTCTCATCATGGAAGTCGCGCATCTTATTAGGACAAACTGTAAATGAACAGTCTTGTGCACAACATCATTAGTTTCAAAAGTCACGATGTCATTAACGTGTTCACAAATCAGCCATCTCAAGGCACATCATACATTGCATGCATAGCATGCTACGTGAGTCAAAATCATCAACATTGCCCTTAAATTTAAAGCTAATACCTTGATAATTAACAGGCCCTTGGCCCCTGGGCCCTTACATGATCCCAATCGAGGATTTATCAGTTGCAACTGACCCTAGATTAATGATCCAGGCCCAGCTTACCCATATCCCAGATGCAGGCATAACCTACAGGACCCAATAGGAAGATTGCAGCAGCACACTTCATAGCTATGCGAGTCTTTAGCCCATCGGGCATCCAGCATCAAGAAGCATTAGTCTTTTGTGCTAGGTAGGAATGATCGACAACCAAATGCCTTTGGATACCAACTTGCAACTGTCCTGCATCTCTAATCCCCTAGATTATGATCCGAGTTGCAAATTCTTGTACAAATATAAAGCTAGAGACTTAGTAGCGCATATAACACATACAAAGACCTAAGAATGCACAAAACTCTGTAGATTGCTGTCAGAACTGCAACAGCGGGAGCTCACATCAACAAATGCATGGTAAAATCTGCGTGTAGCAAATCCACTTTTTAAGCGCCAACTATCCAATGGCTCATAGTTGGAAAAACCATCAAATCTCTCCAACTACAAAACTGCAAGTTCCATCAAGAGAAACTGAGTCAAATCTTCTGAGAGTGTGTAATTAACTAATTTTACAAGTAGAATATTTTCTAGGTTGGAGCCTAGTTATGGACTTGGCTCATTACATTCGCCACGTCCATTCTTTAATTGTTATTATGCATAAGCAGGCCTAAGGGCCCTTTTTATTCATATACTGGCCTTGGCCCCTATTTGGTTATATTTTTAGGACTTGGTCACATTGATTTGGAGTGGGGGTCCTCCTATTGGGAGAGCGCACTATTTTCCCTCCAAATCCTTTTCCCTCCCTTTTTTGAATCCTCCATTTGATTCAGGGAGAGGGTATAAGTAGGGCATCATTGTATTCCTTTATTCAGTTTATGATGATTGCTCCTCTTTAGCCTCCTTAAGCATTCTCTTCCTGCTCTCTAGCTTAAGTCCTGCTTTCTAGCATAGCTAGTGAATCTTAGCTTGTAACTTGGTATCAGAGCACTTTCCTGCAGATTGGTGGAGGCTGTCCAGCGCCCTACCACCCATCACTTTCATCGATTTTTCTCCGTCAACCTTCCTGCAGATTGGTGGAGGCTGTCCAGCGCCCTACCACCCATCACTTTCATCGATTTTTCTCCGTCGTTTTTGCAGATTGGTGGTGGCTGTCCAGCGCCCTACTGCCCATCACTTTCGACGATTTCTTCATCATTTTTTGCAGTTTTGGTGGAGGCTGTCCAGCGCCCTGCTAACCCATCACTTTCGTCAATTTTTTCGACAGATTTTCATAGTTTTTGCAGATTTGGTAACTATTGCCCAGCGCCCTACTACCTCATCATTTTCGACACTTTTCGTCACCGATTTGTGTCCATTTTTTATATTGATTGGAGGCTGTCCAGGGCCCTACTACCGTCTCATTTTCAGCGGTTCTCTTCATCGACTTGCTGTCCATTTTGGCTATTGATTGGAGGCTGATCGGCGCCTTACTTCAGCACCCTTTCCAGCCTATTTTTCAGCATATTGTGGATCTTGGTAGTTGCTGCCCAGCGCCCTATTATCTCAGCATTCTCGACGGATTTTTCCATCGACTTGCTGCTCATTTTGCTGATTATTTGTCGGCTGTCTAGCGCCCTCTTTCAGCACTTTTTTTAGCTTATTTGGCGCGAGTTGAGGATTCGAATTGGTGGCTGGTTGGCGCATCTATTCTATCATATCTTCAGCTTTTACCTCTCTTTGTTGGCACTACTGATTGGACGACGGATCAGCACCTAGGTATTGCTTGTGCCCATTTGTACTTCCTTTTTGCACATACTTGCTCTCTTTTTGTTCACATACTGCTCTTTTTCCAGCCCCCTATTTCCCTCTCATATTTGTTATTTTGCTGCCTCACACCCTCCTCCTTCCTTTTTCCATTTTGTTAGAACCCTTCTACTTATTGGCCTTGCACATTTGCTGTCCATTATTCTACTTTCTCAGCCCCTTATTTTCTGATTATTATCCATCTTGATTCCCTATGGCGACTTATTCATCATAAAGCCCACCGCAGAGCTCTTTAGATGATCGTTTTACACATATTGATGCCCGCATGGATCATCTGGAGAGTCGTATTGATCGTGTTCTTTCTAGCCTTGAGACTATCCTACCACGAGGGGATACCATCCCCCCAGACATTCTTCATCATCCTGGTAAAGCACCTTTATTTCCTATTTTGAGTACACCTGCTCCTGCTTCATCTTCAGGAGGTACTTTTGGTAGTACGTTTGGTCTCCCTTCATATAGTGCTAGTCCTTATGGGTCTCCTTTCGGGTCTTCTGTACCACCACCTGGATTTCCCTCCGCACCACCAGGATTTCCTTCTCCTACTTTTTCAGGTAATCCTGAGCCCCATTTTGCTCGTGATTTTCATGATCGCATCCAGCTTACTACTTATTTTGGTTCGTCTGACGGGAATATCTTGGAAAATTGGTTCTCTAAATTAGAGACCTATTTTCTTATATATCCCAAGACTGAGACCCAGAAAGTGCAGTTGGCCACATTACATTTAGATGGTAGAGCTCAGACTTGGTGGCGTGTTTATCGCTCTGAGCCTACTCGTGAGGGGTTACATATATGGCCTACTTTTCGTCATGATCTTGGTATGGCTATGATTGACCCACAGTGGTTGGTTCACCAACGTGATCTGTTTTGTAGCCTTCGCCATACTAGTGATTTGACTGCTTATATTGATCAGTTTATTGAGCTTTCCTACCTTTTTACTGATCTTGATCCTACAGAGCTTATTTCACGTTTTATTGTCGGTCTTAGAGACACGGTACACCTTACGATATGATGTCTCATCTTTTCGGCCTCTTACTCTCTCAGATGCTATCTCCTTGGCTACTACCTTGCAGCATAAGTATCCTGAGTACACATTCATTTATTAGCAGTTACATTTCCAACAGGATTCGTGCTACACCTATTTATGCTACACAGTCTCTCAATGTCGAGGTTGCTCGTTCCCATTCTTTTTCCAGTTCTCAGATGTTTCAGGGCTTGGACTAAAGCATTGGTGACTTCTCTGGACAGGCAGATTTCTATATTATTTCTCTGGAGCGCTATGACATTATTTTTGGTGCAGATTGATTTTCGTCACTTGGTACTGTTGCTGTGGATCTTTCTCAGCAGACACTGTCTTTTACACATGTTGGTCGGCATCATTTACTTTCTGGTATTGATTCCCAGAGTAACTATCAGTTGGTTACCGGGAAGCAGTTTATGCGTAGCCTGCCAAAGGCTCATGATGCAGCTCTTCTTTCCATTCAGAGTACATTAGTTGCGCCTTGCGCCTATATGCCTTGATTCACAGATATCGTATTCGGTGGTCATTCCTGGTTTCATTGATATTCAGGCCGTATACCTTGGTGGTATTTCTACTATTGCTTTTGCGCCTACCTCAAATAGCCCTCCTGGTTCGGTGGTTGGTGCAGTATCTTCTCCATTGGTCTCTATATCTCCATCTCTTGAGTCCGTTATAGCCGATGTTCCTGCTAATTTCTATGGGGTTCTTCACAGGTCCACGTTTGTTGGTTCCCTCGCTATTGGTGATCAGGTTGTATCTTCTTTCGCTTTATTCCATGGATCTCTGCTTGAGGTTTGTGATCTGCCTCATGATATTTCTACGGTTCCTTACATGATTCATGAGCCTTTCGCCGTTACCGTTACACATTTTCCATCCGAGGATATTTGCCAGATGGTCACTATTACTTATATAGGGTATTTATATGCTGGGATCTTTCTAGATGAGTATACGGGGATCCTTCAATCTCCTTGTGTTTCTACATATAGGTTTCCTGCAGTCCATGCCGATGCTATGGCTATATGGCATTCCTGGTCATTACATATAGCTTGGTTTTCATTTGGACCTGTTGATTGGTGCTGGTTTTTCCATATTACTGATCGCCTATGGTGCCGATATCTCTATGATTATGCATGTGGCTCTCTATGTGTTCCTTGGATTGTTGCTCATTGTCAGGCTTGGCATATCCTGATGGCTTGGGTTATTGCCTCCATTCCAGCTACTGTTTGTCCGAGTGATCTTCAGGTTCCCCGTCATTTCAGGTTGCTCCATATCGCTTGGTCTTTGATGCTGAGTTGCCACTTTGTTCTGGTGTTCCAAGACCATCAGGGTACCTTGAGAGAGTTCCTTCTCCACTCTTGGATAGTTTTTGGGGATGTTGCCGCCATATACTTCAGAGTTGCTCATATGTGCTTTGATACTCATTCCCAAATACATGTGGATATTGCTCCAAAGCTTGCTACTGATGTTGCGGATCATGTTCCTCGTTCCAATCCATTTCTTCTATTCCTCACTTGTGCGCCTAGTGTGTACTTTGAGATTACACTTGCGGCTAGTTCCGATGGGTCATCCAATTCTCCATCCGTTTTGGGTGTATCCTATGATGGATTGGTATGTCCATATGAGGTCTTTCTGGATGAGTTTTTCGGCTACAGTTTTTCAGTTGGGGCCTCTACTATTTCTAGATTTGTTGCTATTGTTTTCATGCATCATGTCTTTTTAGATGATGCATTGATTTCTTGGACCTTCTGGAGCTTTTGGCATGCTGCTCTTCTCGTGATATGGGCCTTGAGGGTACCGTGTGCCATTGCTACTTCTCATTCATGGGCCTTATGGATACCTTGGGTTTTTGACCATGCTAGTGCATATTTCTCCATTTTAGCTATCCTTTGTCAGGATGATCTCTTTATGCTCCATGTTTCCTGGCATATCGCTTGCTTTTCCATGCTGTTACAGCGTGCCTGTTATCCTGCTTATGTTCCTACTCTTTGGTGCTGGTCTTCCGATGCTGCTATCTTTTCTTGGGGCACCTTGCACATATGGTTGATGGTTACGTGTATGATGCGGCTATTCGCGATAAGTGTCCATCTCTTTTTCAGTCTCCTTATTGGCTTCCCGTTGCTGATGCAGTTCTACCTTCTTGGGCTTTTTGGATACCTTGGTATGATGTCCCTATCTTTTGGGCTGATCCTCTACTAGCTTGGGCATTACGGATACCTTGGCATTCCTAGTTGCTGCTTGATCTTCTTCTGGTTCCTTGGCATTCCTGGCTATTCCATATTGCTTGGTTTCTGATGACGCGGCCGAGATGTTCCCTTCGTCGCCATGATGTTGATCTTGAGCTGTTCCCTTTCTTACCAGCTGCCATTCACCAGGTTCGCCTTCACCATAGTCAACGCTGCCGGCAGATTCAGTTTTTGATCTAGTGGGATGGTCGTCCTATTGAGGAGGCCACATGGGAGCCTATTGATGTGTTTTATCATACACCATTATTGGGAGATCAGGCTCGAGCCCTCATGGCTTTAGTTCTTTCCTCTACTACAGATATCATTGGAGATGTTCCCTCTACTTCATAATTCGGCTAGCTATGACTATTCTTTATTGTAGTATTTGCTTAGTACTTGCTTTACACAGTTATCATACTTTTGGGGTATCTGTTGTGACGACTTATGTCCTCTCCATCAGTATTTCTATTAGTTCGTGATTTTTCAGTATTTAGCATGCTTACATTATTATTTTAGATAGTCATTATGCTTGCTAGCCAGTGGAGGGCTTTGTTTTTCTGCAGGGGAGAGTTATGGACTTGGCTCATTACATTCGCCGCGTCCATTCTTTTATAGTTAGTATGCATAAGCAGGCCTAAGGGCCCTTTTTATTCTGGCCTCGGGCCCTATTTGGTTATATTTTTTGGACTTGGTCACATTGATTTGGAGTGAGGGTCCTCCTATTGGGAGGGCGCACTATTTTCCCTCCAAATCCTTTTCCCTCCCTTTTTTGAATCCTCCATTTGATTCAAGGAGAGGGTATAAGTAGGGCATCATTGTATTCCTTCATTCAGTTTATGATGATTGCTCCTCTATAGCCTCCTTAAGCATTCTCTTCCTGCTTTCTAGCCTAAGTCCTGCTTTCTAGCATAGCTAGTGAATCTTAGCTTGTAACTACTCGGTTGCCGGAGATTGCAACTCATCATTCCCCGTTGTCAGACAACCAAATAGCGACTTTACATATAGTTCAGATGGCTGATTATTGCTGAAAGTGCATCAAAAGTTTCTTTGAAATGGGCACGCTACAATGTTTCATGCACCGATTCGAATCGGCCGATTCGAACCGGTTCGAACAGGTGAGGTTCGAATTGGCCGATTCTATCATTTTTTTTGTTTTTGGGGCCATTTTGAAAAATAAATTTACTCTGTAACCAATTCGTGAAACATTGACAAGCTAAAACACAATTTCAACTCTATACTTCTATGCATATGTTATTTAAAACTAATGGGAAAGAAGCAGAATGACTAGTGCAAGTTCATGGAGGTATATTATAATCATAGTTGCACTGCGTTTCTGAAACGCGTTTCGGAAATTTTTGAAAAAATTCCAGAAACGTTTTTTTTTAATTTTTTATGGGTTTTTTTTTTGGGCAATATGGGTATCAGATGAAAGCTCTAATTAAGAGCATAATTACTGTGTATTTTGCCGACTGTTTCGGGTGCAGGCTGGTCCAGTTCAAGTGCATTAATCCATGTTGGGTTCTGTGAAGGATAAAAATTCAAAACTAACCTCTAGCATGTCTGTTACGATCACAGATGGTCCCAGTAAGTGTGTTTTTCGCTCAGGGAGTGGAAGGCCAAGTCATGAAGAGGTCTTACCGTCGGGGCCGGGGTCTACCGGCAGCCCCCAGACCCTGCCGTTGGGGAGCGTTGCCCCCCAAACCCCCCACCGGGGGGCTGCCGCCCCCCGGACCCCCAGTTTCTCGGGGGGTAGCCCCCCGAACCCCCTGAGCATTTATTGAAAACCAGAGCAAATAACAACCAAATAGCTATTGACAATAAGATCTGTTTGTGCCCCATCTACTGCACCTCTGAGAGGCAAAATGCTCGTTTGACCATTGATCCCCTAAAAAAATTTCAGCCATAAGCTATTTTTTCCAAAAAAAAAAAAAAAAAAAAAAAAAAATTGCGATTCTGGGAGGAGAAACGCGTTTCTCAGAAACGCGGTTTCCAAAACGTCTCCTCCCGAAAACGCGATTCTGTGCAACTATGATTATAATCATAGAATTAAAGAACCGTGTACGGTTGGTTCACCACGGTTCTGAGAACCGTACGGTTCACTAAAAATTTTGGCCAGAACCATGGTGAACCGTACAATTGATTGATTTTTTTTTTTTCAGTTTCCCACCAAAAACAGCTCAAAAAAATTCTAAACAAAGGCCAAAAAAATGCCAATAAAAACCAGAAATCTGTGTCTGTCTCTCCAAATCTGTTATGGATCAGGTCCACAGGTCCAAATCTGTGTCTGTCCAAATCTGTATCTGTCCAAATCTATGTCTGAAATCTGTGTCTGAAATCTAAAATTTGATTAATTGATTAATTAATTATATAGAGGAACCTTACCACAGTTCATGAACTGTGGTACGGTTCACCCCACGGTTCCCAGGACCGTGGGTTCTATGATTATAATTTACAAACACCACTGGCCATGCTGACTAAGTGGATGGTCGATGGCTGTGAGAATTCAAACCATTCATGGTCAATCCCAATCTCAAATTCCTGGGCTCTTCATGAAATATTGGTTACTTACTTCAATGTGCATTGCTATCTTCACTAATCCATCGAATCTAAGGATCGAATTCTCGCATGCCAATTCATGAAATTGACCAATGATTGACAACTGAGCATGGTTAAAGATTTGCTTTTATTTTTAACAAGCTTATATGCTTCACATTTGGCTAAAATTTAAGCTGTGAATGTCAAAGACACATGCTTTCATAAGGGGGATGCAGACTTCTATTAAACAATAGATCCATGGGTTACAAAACATTGCCTAACTTTATCGTTATCGTTTACCCTTTGAATGAGGCAGCAAATTGAGTTGATGTGTACCAGAGGTAATCAGTATGGAGACTCGTTATGACTGCCGTAATATATCAGATAAAGTTCTACTGAGAAACCTACATGTTGAAACTTTCAACTTTACATAGCAAAAAAGTATCTGATTGTCGGTTCTCTTTAAAATGACTGCTTCACAGCAAGCTAACTACTTTTACAATGGACTCTGAAACACCTGCTTAATTTTCTCACACATGTTCCAGCACACCGTTCAGGCAAATCCACTTAGCGAAGTAAAATGCTTCTATTTGTTCATCAAAGCTGAGCCATCAACTTTCAAGGTTCACTAGAAGGTAAACTAATGTAGCATTCCAAGCTCTAAGATCATGAAGTTAGCGTTGATTAGTGCAAGTGTTGCAATTTCTTGCATTCACACAGGTGGACGAAATAAGTTCCTATTGCAAGATTTGACACGAGAAGTCTGATTGCGAGAATTTAGTTTTTTGCACTAAGTCTGGACTTCAAAAAAATCTACTCTTTCTTGAGTCTGATATATTTATAGCCCTTAGAAGGCTCTGACAAGCTGGATAATAAATTTGACTCAAGAGATGCATCTTAAAACTTAAAATTCAAATATCAGGGGCCGAATTGAATAACAAAACACTGATTTTGATTGTAAAAATGAATCAATATGGTTGTTGGAACTAAACAAAAAAGAAAAATCCCAAGTGATAGAACTGGAACATTTATCACGGATTGTGGATATTGATATGATGAAGCATTCTCTATTGTTGAGCTTGATGATTCTGATATTGACGAAGTGAATATCCTCTTATTTACTAGAAACATCTGGATCTCTAGCATAATGAAAAATTTAGAGTCTTCGAGTCAACAAACCTATACTCATTCATAGAGAATCCAAGGCCTTCATGAAGGTAGCCAATGTGATCAAAAGCCTTGTTAACACGTCCTTCGACAATGTTCTCTCTCATTGTGCTGAGATGTACTCGCTGCACCTCTTTCTGAAGCAAGGAGCCAAGAACAAAAGCATTTTCTTCAACAAAAGAAGTTCCTGCGGATAGGTACTTGTGCACCTCAGATGATTCACTTCTTTCACCTTGAAGTGTAGGTGAAAACTCTACCAAGGCACCAGAATCAGGACCTATATCCAAATCCATACGTGAACCTGCAGGCTCTGCCTCTATGCTTGGAACCTTATAGTCAGAGATTGAAGAACTATCAGCAGAGACTCTCTGAACAAGTAGATCCGCCTGTCTTGCTATATTCATACATAAGGCATCAAACAGCTGAGGTTGAGAAAGGACGGCCTTCCGTAGCCATATTCGCTCCTTATCTGAAAATCTTTCATTAGCCATTTCATCATCCTCCATAGAGGTGGATGGCAAATCATCTGGTCTCAAAGAATCATCTCTTTCGAAATTAGTGCTACTGTCTAAAGTTTTTAGCGCTGACACAGACTCCAGAGCATGCCTTTCCTGTACTTGAGAATCCTTGAATCCATCCTCCTCTTCTTTGTTTGCATCAGTTTGAAGCACTCCGCTTTCAGAGCAAGTAACTTGCTCAAGTCTCTGAAGGCAAAAGGACAAAATTCGATCCAATATTTCTCTACCCGACACAGTCAGCTCATCTGCAGAGTATTCTTCTTCAGAAGGAAGACCTGCCTCTTCAGAATCCTCCAGTCCTTCCCCGCTCTGCGCTTCCACATGGAACGTGCCATTTCTTGCTGGCTCACTCTGTATACCTGCTTCCGGCCTATTATCATTATCTGGTGATATTATTTCCGTTTCTGGCTGATTACTTGGGGCAACCTGTAGTTCTGCAATCTCCCTTCGTAATGTCTCCAGAATAAGTAGGCATTCCACCAAAACTTGAACGAGACCTGGATTTGGCAGCAGCTCCAGGGTTGAAACCTTTTTACCAGATTGCTCCCGGTCCCATAAAGCCCTCTTTTCCAGCGCCAAAAGCTCTGCTAGTGAGAGCCATGAGAGATGAGAGGGGGAAGGAACACTGTCAGACCACAGTACTCTCTCTAATCTCCCACCTTTCTCAACAACAGATTTCAAAATTGCCAAAGCAACGCTCGGATTCTTCTCGAAGAGAGTAAGGATGGATGCGCGGAATGTCTCAAATTGTGCTAAAAAGAGATAATTAGCGGTAACTCGGATCAGAAGCTGCTCCTCTTTGGTGTCCATATTGAATTGAAAGTCTTTAATTAATATAAACCCGGTCCTCTCGTGGATAAAATAAGCATTAGGTCAAAACAATTCCGATCATTGAAAGTTGAGTATAAGCTTTTCCAAATCCACCATCTGGCTTTCCGTCTTATAACACAGAAGAACCTGAAAACCTCGATTCAGTTTCAAATAATTCAACGAAAAAATCTAAACCTATAAGCTCTTCAACCTCGTACTCCAAACGGGGTTTATAAGCTAATGCTTCTGTCACACAGCCTAAGAACAGACCTCTGCTAGCTCAATTACAGATATGCAACCATTACTGAGCTTCAATGCACTCAGAAACAAGAACGAAACCTTGCATCAGCAATGTAAAACCCTTACCAAACCACAGATCAAATAAAATAACGATCCTGTCATCTCAAACCCTTGACAGATTGATCTTTCCAAATTCCAGCACAGTGATCCTTCCTTCCTTCCAAAGACAGGACTGGATTCAGGGCCTGAGCGAGGTATGCCATCGCCGAGGAGGTGCCATCTTTCGCCGATGGATCGAGACGAGCAAAGACGAGCAAAGACGAAGGATCGCAGAGCAGAAGATCTCGAAGCTCAGAATCCTTATATATAATTTAACACAGGGAGTCGTGGGGCTTAATGACACGGAATACTCGAGGCCCGATGACTCAGATCTTTGCCACGTGGAGTGAATGCGACTTTGACTTTTAAATATAAATAGTAGTGGCAAGATCTGAGCGGTGTTAGTCCAACGGTGGAGGGCTCTAAATCAGCTCGTGTCATTAGTATTCGAGGTACCCGCGCCTTCAGACCTCGGCCTAGGAAAGAGAATTAAGTTTTTTTATTTCTTTTTTTTTTGTGTAATTTTCTTTCTTTAAGCATGACCTTTTTTTTTAGTTATAGGATAAAGTCATGGGATTGGAGACACTCACCAAGCCAGGGAGAGATTTTAAGCATTGTCCTTGGTTCCCCAGTGCTCGACGCGTAATGCCTTGCCTAGGGAGGTTGCTCGGGCTTTTATGAGCTTATCGCCTTGCCCTCACAAATTCCTCAAGTCTTTCAGTAGAAGGTAAGACTTTTGAGTGGACGCCTAAAAAAATTTGGATGGTCTTTGAAAAATCTACGGGTGCACGGTTTAAAACTCATCCTCCTTAAACTATAAATTTTATAAAAAATTTCCTAGTTAGTTGGATCAGATTGGTTGTCTCTTGCTTTCAAAATCGGACAAACTTGTCGAATAAGATAATTCATGTGGCAATGGGGACCCATCCTCCAATCCTAGTTTGCATGTGCAAAGGACACCTCAAAAAATATTAACTAAAGTTGAGAACTTTGTGCTCGTAGTATGACTTCACTTATCTATATGATATAATGGGTGATGATGCTAATGAGATCACATTGAGAAACAATTTTAAATGATTTTTGTCTTTTATATGAGTGACCTAGAGTCTAAATATTGTACTTGATGATGCTAGTGGCTATTGTATAGGGGAAACGCCTATACAATGATGATGATAGCTTTCATGTTATCCCGTGAGGGCTTTCTCTTTCTCAATTTTGAGAGTCGCGCCCAAGGGCACTATGTTGTATATAATGATGCTAGCTAGATCCATGTTATTCCTACACTTGCACATGCAAATTGGATAAGAGTGGCTATTGTATGGGAGAAAGCCTTTTCCGGTTTAGAGACCTTGAGCCCAAGTTAAAACCTTGTAATTTCTTGTGCCCTAGAGCACACCCACAAAGCCCATGTGTTTTATGGGCAAAATGCAATTGGCCCAAAAACCTAACTAGTCTATAAATTGGCTACACATATGAGGATTTAAATATTGTACATAATATTTTTTTTTTCTTACATTGAATATGCCTTTTTTGTGGTTCTATTATGATGTACAGTTTAATATTGTATGTGGTGTGATCACGTGAATTATTTTAATCGTTTATGTATAATGAAAGTGTCTTCATATATACCTTATGTCCCAAACCAACTTTCATGTGTGGAAGAGACTTAATATCCAAAATGACTCAAACTACTCTTAGAGGTCTCTGAAAAGACCATAAAGTTTCTAGAAAGGTCACTCTTATAGGTAACCTAAACGACCGTACCTTGCATTGTAATAAATTTCTAGACATCGTTTGTGTTGAGGAATGGTCTTCCAAGTGACCTTTGCACCCATTAAAATGGCCATAATCTGATGGCAACGTCATTCGGCCAAGCGATAGTTGATCGTTCACTTGGTGTATAGGTCATTAAAAAGTCCTTTCACAAGTGTAAAAGATGACGAGGGAGACACCTTTATACACTTGGAATTTCATAACAAGTCTCTTACCCATCAATATGGTCATGTTCTTGTGAAAATCTCTTTATGAACTTGTGAATTCATATATGCCCAAGAAATATGTTGTGTCACTTTGAAATCTCATAATATAACCTTCGTTGTCTTATAGGCAACTGACCAAATGGGAATTGAACGCATGATGGGCGACATTTTATTCACATGTTTATGCATCATGGGGATCAACATTCTCTTCATGTGTTTCTGCAAATAGCCGGAACTCAACAACCCTAAACCCTAAACCCTAAACCCTTTGTAGTATTTGATGTTCTTCAAGAATTTGGAGTGATCTTTGAAGTAAATCATGTGTTCTTAGATAAATAGTTCATTGAAAGGAACCATTTAATGGCACTAAAGCATCTTTATGGCCACAAAAGTAAGGCAAATTTTATGGCCTTATACAAATTATTTAGTAGGTAAATTTTGTAGACACCGAATAAATTGCATATTAGTTCAAATTTTGAGAAAAACTTTTAAACTAAGGAGAGTGCTTCATTGCCGAATTGTTATTGTTAATTTTTATGTTGTGTTTTTTCCTTCACTTTTTTAGGCCTCCACAAAGACTTTCAATTCTTGTACAAGGTGTTATTTGCAGATAAGAAAAAATGCACGCATTCGAGCCTTGTGTTGGTGATGAGTGTAGCCTAGAAAATTGCTTAACGTGACTTGAACAAAAAATTCATGCCTCATATCTGCATAAAAGTTGCATCCACCCTTTTTTTTTCCCCGATTAGATTTTCTAAAAGAGTCTACAAGTGAATTATGCTTGTAATGTGCTTTATAGTGTAGAGCCCATGTGCTTTACATGTATAGGGCTCCTAACATTCCTCGATTTGTGGGGCACTCATCACACAATCAGTTATCAGAATAACTAGTGAAGTAGGGGTCAACATTCCACTCGATGCATGCAAAGAAACCACCTCTATTAAGGTGCCATCCAAGAGAAAAACTACAATCTACCTAGAGGAAACAAATGTGGAGGTTGACTTCACTTCCGCACTTGAAAGAGTCAATCCTGGCGCACTCTCACAACCATCACAAGCAACAGTTGATGAAGGGAACCACAATGACTTTTTTGATGCAAAACAATTTGATGATTTTCCATCTAGTGCAACTATGGCAAAATCAGATGATGTAATGTCAAGGCCAAGACCAAGCTGTCAAAACAATCGAGCAACAACGAGGGGAGGTACATGCAATGCAAACTAGTCTTGTATCCTATCAAATAATGATGCCCTCACTTCAGGCACAAGTAGCCCAACTCCAAGCCAATTGACAACCCAACAACGAGAGACAAATAGACAAAATTTGCTAGTCCAGAATCAAGAGAAACTGACCAAGAAGACATAAAAATTCAAACATGCACGCACACTCAACACATGATTGAGAATTACTTGGTCGTTCCACCAATGCCAGATACTGCACCAATGTCAATTGTTGATAGATACAATGCATAACGATATCGAATCTCAATGTGCTTACTTTTAGAGTGAAATCTGGAGTTGGCCGATAAGGCAATAGCACTTTGATTATCACAGAACATAATTGTTGGAGTGTGCTGATTCAGACTAATGTTTGACAGTAAATTTTTCAACCAAATTGCTTATTTAATGGTATCAAAAACTACAATATACTCTAGTTCTGAGGAAAGAGCAATAGAGGTTTGCTTACAACTGTTCCAAGAGATAGGACCGTCGTAAAAAATGAATGTAAATCCAAATATGGATTTACGAGTATCTACATCTCCTCTCCAACTCGCATCTGAATATAAATTGAGCCGATGGAGATTGGTGTTGTTGACTTTCCCAAAGCAGAGGCACACATGTCCATTGTAGCTCGAATATATCTCATCACTCTTATGAGAGCCTTCCACTGGATGATGCCAGAATTGGCCATGAATTGGCTTAGGGAGCTAATTGGGTATTGACTGAAGGAAGGCCCGACTAGTGGAGCGAGAATTTTCTTTGATCCCAAAATCGACAACAACGAGACTTTCAGTTCGGTGGTCAAGCATTCATCAATCCAAGCTCTCCTCTCGTATGTTGTTGCAACCAACCTCGGAATACATCATTTCAATGTATAGATAGCCTATCTGAATGGAATTATTGAAGAAGACATCTACATGCTGCTACAGCCTGAGGTGTGTACTTGAAGGTTTGAAGAATCATGTCTATAAAATCCATAAGACACTTTATAGCTTGAAAGAATCAGCAATAGCTTGATTTCAGAGGATCATCACATTCCTCATCCAACATGGTTTTCAACCAAGCACTGCCGATTCTAATGTTTATTTCAAGTCAGTGCAGCATTCTTTCATTATCATCACCTTGTATGTCGATTACTTTTCAGCAATAATACCGATTAGGTAAAGGATGCTAAACAGATGATCTCTTCTAAATTCGACATGACCAATGTGGGTGAGGCTCATTACTGTCTAGGAATTAAAATACACCGACACAGAGTGAGACGACTGATTTATATGACTCAGCAAAGGTATCTTCATAATACCCTTATTAGATATAATCTGATCAATTGTAAAGAAGCTCACTCATCAATGGATCCAGGCCTGCGATTGTCGAAGGACCAATGTCCTTAGACTAAACATGAAAAGGAGCAGATGAAAGAGCATTCATACCATTCGATACTCGTATCTCTCATGTATGCAATGGTCTATACAAGACCTGATTGTCTTTGATCTTAAAGACCCATTTGCAATCGATAAGATTGCTGCCAACAGGTAGTTCGACCAATGATCATGTCTGGTTCTTGATCAGAGAGGAAATACTCTCTGCCCATCACTTCTGTCTAGAGATCAGAGTCTGGTTGGCTAAGTGCCTCATCGATGGCGGTCGGTTCCTGAATTAAGAGACAAACAAACTCATGAATATACCTTGTGGGTTGTGTGCGCACTTGGTTCAATCTTTTTGGAGGTGGCGGTGATTGATAATCCAATCCTTGGTTGTGTTGTCATTGAGTAAAGTCAACTTCTTCTTCTGATTTGTTGTCAAATAGTTAATTGACTATCGGCACACTTAAACCAGAGGCTCGAATTGTCGTGTAGAAGACAGGGGATGTTGAAGGTTTGCATGGAACTTTGCTCTTGTCTTTGAAGGTGATGAACTGATCCTCGATAAAGACAGTATCTCTGCTGAATAAAATCTGCTGGGTATCGAAGTCATATAGCTTGTAAGTGTTATCAGAGGAAATGTAACCAATTAGAATGGTCTTGAGATTTTGGAAGTCGAATTTCTTCCATGTCTCCTTTGGGATCTGTGCATAGGCAATGCATCCGAACACTCGTAAGTTCTTCACTGAAGGTTTAGCTCTTGGCCAAACCTCATAAGGTGTCTTGCCTGAGAGGACCTTAGTTGAGCATCTGTTCTGGATGTAAGTTGCAATGGAGACAGCTTCAGCCCATAAACACTTTGGTAATCATGCGTGAGCCAACATGCATTTGGCTGACTTCACCAAGGTACGATTCTTCCTCTTGGCTAGCCCACTTGATTGAGGCGAATAGGGAGCAGTGAACGCTATTCTATGTCTTGGTTGAGGCGATACTCCTTGATTCAGTAGATATGTACTCTCCAACGTTGTCGGACCTCAAGGCTTTGATCTTCTTACTAGTTTCTTTTTTTGCACACTCCGTGAAGGTTTTAAAGAGGTTGAAAGCCTCTGATTTTTTCTTGATAAAATACACAATTGCTCTTTTGGAAAATTCATCAATAAAAGTGAAAAAATATTTTGCATCATTCAATGAAGAATTCTACATTGGGCCACATATGTTTATATGCATAATATCTAATAGTCCTCTAGCAACATGTTGATGGCTTGATCTAAAAGGTTTCCTAGCCTACTTACCGACTATACAGTCTTGACAGATAGGTGATTTGACTTTCCTATCTGGATAGTCAAGATCAAGTACAATAGACTGCTTAGACATGTGAGATACATAAGCATGATTCAAATGACCAAGTCTGTAATGCCAAAGTAATCTTTTATTGATCTGAACAAAAGTACTTAGCGCCCTTACTACACGCAAAAAAGCAATGATTTAATTTGTACAAGTATCCATGCTCTTTCCGAGTGCTAGGATCTTGTCTGTCCTATCGACTACTTTACACTGATCTTATTCAAATTATACTTTGTGTCCTAAATCTATAGTTCTACTTACAGAGAGCATATTTGTAAAAATATTTGGTACATGCAGGACACTTGAAAGTAGCTTGGATTGATCATTTACAAAGCTTAATCTTACTATACTTTCACGTCTGATAGCTTGTGTACTATTATTGCCCAAGTTTAACATACTTCTTGGTATTGTAAGGCGTATAGGACTCGAAGCAGCCGATATGGCTGGTCATATGCTGAGTGGATCCAGAATCAAGAAATGAGGAGTTGTCGTCTGATGCTTCTCCATGAATTCCACTACATTGGAGGAATCTGGTGATGATGTTGTTCCTTCTTTGCCTCGTTGTAGATGCGGATTCAACATTCCTTGATGTCGTGATTAGCTCTCTTGCAATATCTACAGAAGAGCTTCTTGCGTGATCCACTGCTCTCACCTTGAGTATGAGGCTTCTGCTGTTGTTGCTGCTGCACTTGATTCTTGGCCTTGGAATAGTCTTTCTTCTTGGTGTACAGGGCCACGGACTTGTCTTTGATGGACAAGCCGCTGGTCTTTCTCCACATTTCTTCTTGAAGAAGATGAACAATCACCTTTTGAAGAGTGGGGTCATGTTGTGTGGAGATCATCACCACAAAGTGTTCATACGACTTTGGAAGAGAAGAAAGCAAGGTCGTAACAACATCATCATCTTGAATAGCACATCCTACAGCTGATAACTGATCCATTAAAGACTTAAAGCTGTTGATGTGAGAAGTGATGGCAGTAGAATCAGTCATGCTAAGTGTGAAGAACTTCCTTCTAAGGTGTAATCTAGTGGTTACATCTTGAGTCTCGTATAGACTTGATAACAAATCCAGTGCTTCCTTAGAGGTTTTGCACGTGGTAACATGGGATATTTGGGAGTCAGCCAGATTGAGTGCAATACATGCTAAGGCTTTTTGATCTTTGATCTTCCATGCCTTTGCTTGATAACCATCTTTTGGTTTCGGGTTAGAACCTCCTACTACATCCCAAAGATCTCTATCTATCAACATCATCCGAAGTTTTTTAACTTCCAGATGTAGAAGTTAGAACCATTGAACTTGTCAATGATTCTAGCCTCGTTGGATAATGAAGACGATGAGTTACCAATATGAGACATGTCAACAATAATACAAATAGAATGATCTCTCGGTTTATTAAGTGATGCTCTGATACCAATCTGATAGGGCGATAGAACGTAAACAGACAACGGAAAAGAAAATATTTGCGGAATGACTCTCCCCATTGTTATGGGCTGCTACGTGCAAAAACAATCTGAAAGAATGTAAATGCTAAATTACAATCACAACTCAATCGCTCTGCCCAACAGGATCTCAATAAAGTCTATTCATACTCAAAAACAAATGGATGAGTACAGTTCACCGAAGATATTAGAAATGGTGTGAGGTATCACTGCAAATGAATCTTTATAAGAAGTTCAGATCAGAATATCGTAGTGGTAAAGCAATGTGATAATGCAAGTTCCTCAGGCGTCAAAGACAGTCATCGTCTGATCAAAAACTGAGGAGTCGTAGATGTCCGTGTTCTGGTCAGAGTGAGTAAACAAGCGTGATCAAACAGAAACAAAGTGCATTACAATAAGCATTCATCTACGTTATACACAAATAGAAAAGCGTGTTGCTATTATATTACATTGAAGAACAACAATAAATTATAACCAGTATGGCAACGTAACTTGGAGGCTCAAATTCGTCTTATGGATGGAGCATCACATATTGTGTGTGATCAAGGTGTATTTATACACCGGATTTATGTATCTAATCACAATAAGTGTTTGTCATCTTACTAAGTGCTTTGTCGCACTCAAGGAGTAGTTGAACTACCATGATAGAATGACAGAATGACAACTATACATGGTCATGTGATTTCGGAGACTTCGGTTGATGAACGAATTTGAACACTTCAGTTGATGAACGAAGTCGGACACTTCGATTGATGAACGAAGTTGTCAAAGAAGTCAGAGACTTCGGTGACTTTGGATGATGGAAGAAGTTGAGTGACTTGATTGTTGAAGAAGTCGAAGTCTTCGGAGACTTCGAGTGATGGAAGAAGTTGAGTGACTGAAAGAAGTCGGACACTTCGGTTGATAAACGAAGTTGTCGAGGAGGTTGGAGACTTTAAAGACTTTGATGTCGAGTGACTTCATTGTTGAAAAAATCCAAGGTGGTCAGGACTTTGATGTTCTTCATGATTCTTTGACATTCAAATGTAGAATTAGATGAGAATGGATACCCTTTGATGTAGTTCAGCCAAAAAGTCAATGAAGTCGACTTCGGCTGATTCAACTCTATGTGAAATTGCAGGTTGTCAAACTGCTAGCAGAAACCCTTGTATTTTACCAGGTATTATTCAAGGAGACAACTGTGGACTTAATTTCCAACAAGTAAGAAGTAATAAATTGTTGCTCAATGCCTTTGCTAAGGCAATACTCTCTGAATTCGGTTGAGATGTATTCTCCACCATTGTTTGACCTTAGTGCTTTAATTCTTTTACCAGCTTCAAATTTTGCATGCTCCTTGAATTGTTTGAAGATGTTGAAAGTCTCTAATTTATGCCTAGTACTTTGCACCTAGCAAATACAAAGTTTGCATCAGGCCACATATATATGAACGAACATCTAGAGCATCTTTTGCTGCATGCTTATGACTCGATCTTGTTGGATTTCATTCCTTCAATCATTTTGTAATGTGGATTCATTTTCTGCACTTGTAAATGATAGTAACTTGTATTTATGATAATATCGAAATAGTTTTGTTATTACATTAACTATTGTTCTTCCTACAAATGAACTACCATTGTTGAATAATTATTTGACTCATATATAGCCATTTTTCAACATGGTATCAAAGCTAGATCATATTTTTGGTAAGTAGTTCAAAGAGTTCATCCTTATTGCCATATTTTCAATATCAGGTTTGTCTACTATGGATGCGTCATCTTTGAATTCTATTGAGAAGTTGGATGCGACAACTATCACTCGTGGAAATTCAAAATGAGGGTTGATTGTTTCTCATTTACTTAGTTGACCATTTCTCATTTACTTCGTTGGCTAAGCTATTGATCCAGGAGATTAATGATAGCGCATTGCTAGAAGTGCTTATTGCTTATTAGCGGAAGTGTATTAAACATAGTCGATTAGTTACCCAGAGTTAGTTTTGAGTACATGGTTGCTTTTGCTATTATTTTGTGCTCGATATTCATCTGATTTGTACATGTTGTTTACTGAATCAATCATACAGTTTTACTGCGTTCAATGTTATGCAATAATAAATGCCTACTTCTATGTTCTATTGTAATCTGATTATGTTCTTTTACAATTTCGTTTGAACTATCGAAGTATTTCGATACATCAATACATACTCTGTTATATGACCATAATCAAGGCAATAAGGGACAAACTGCATTCCATAGGCAAACGCATACGTGATGCTGAGTTGGTGCACACCACATTGTGTGGCATTGCAGACTCTTATCAAATGTTTGTGAGCTGGGATAGCGTCAAGAGAAAGACTACCAACCTTTGACGAGCTCACAGGAATCTTGATGCAAGAGGAACAACGACAGGAAATGGTGAAAGCTCGTCGTCAAAATACTGATGATCACGCACTTGCGGCACGCCAGAAAGAAGGCAAAGACAACGGCAAGAAAAAGTCTAAACAACAGTTTGCCAAGACTCGGGAGGAAGAAGGGTCATCCAACAAGACCAAGAAGAAAGACAAGTGCTTCTATTGCGGAATCTTCTCGACGAAGGTGAACTCGAAGACTCTAGCATCTTTAATCTAATCAATCATGATGATTTTAAAGTTAGAATGAATTAGAATCAAACATGGTGATTGTCACAATAGTTTTTGTTTGAATGATAGGTGTAGTCATGCATTAGAAGAACGATCATTCCGTAGAGCTCGATAGTAAAGTCTATTGAATGCACTCTTTTTCTATCGAGCATCCTTTCCTTCTTCCGACATGGTATCTGAGCATTTTTATTGATTTCCAATTATAACATTGCATGGTAACAATATCTTGATAAAACCAAATACTATTTTTCATTCTTAGGTCATCGATTATCGATAGACTAACTTTTAGATGGATTCGCAAAGCAAATTGGCTTTACAATCGACAAGCTAGATGGATTGAATTACCATTTGTGAAAATCTAAGATAAACACTATGCTAATTGTCAATGAGCTATGGGATGTTGTCACATGTATCAAATTGAAACTTGAAGATGACACAGTCGACTCAAAATGGAAATCTAAGAATGGTAAAGCTTTCATGCTAATCATTCTTAATATATCAGATACTCAGATTGGCCATGTATCTGAAGCTCAAACTTTGAAAGAAGTATCGGACATCCTGAGCGCACTATATGATGTGAGGACGTAACTTCTAAGTTGCATTTCAAAAGGAAATTCTTCTTACTCAAGAT
The DNA here is from genome assembly GCA_029204225.1 of Diphasiastrum complanatum. Classification (NCBI taxonomy): domain Eukaryota; kingdom Viridiplantae; phylum Streptophyta; class Lycopodiopsida; order Lycopodiales; family Lycopodiaceae; genus Diphasiastrum; species Diphasiastrum complanatum. The sequence goes on along the minus strand of CM055103.1, from coordinate 29,626,114 downwards.
GTCTAATGGTGATTGTCTTCAGAATCACGTTAACCAATTTAAGAATCTCTTGCAACTGATGGCAGTTGTCAAATCAACTATCGACAATCAAGATGCAATCATGAATTTGCTATCGAGCTTGCCACCTACATACAAAAATTGGGTGATGATCATAACGACACACTCAGATTTAACTTGTTATAGAGTAATTGATATGTTACTACAGGAAGTCAATCAAATAAGCGCAATCGAATAAGACAACCAAATAAGCTAATGACTTTTCCTAACCATTGTTGGCAAATGATTATCATGTAATCTAATTGGATAAGTGACAATGCATTATGGCTAAATGCCAATTGCAATCTGCAACCATACAAATATCTTTTACTATCATTTTGGATAAGTCTAAATGGCATTCCTCACTAGTATAAATAGTTGGTCATTTTCTAGTTTGATAATGTTGCTTAAACTTCTAAGAGAATTGCTATTAGCACCTACTACTAATAAGCAAAAGTGCATCAAACAAAGTTGATTAGATACTCAAAGTTAGTTTCAAGAATGCGGTTGCATGCGCCATTGTTTTGTGCTCGCTATTCATCTGATTTGTACATGCTATTTACTGAATTAATCATACTGTTTTATTGCATTCAGTATTATGTTAGGGTGAATGAATACTTCTCTATTCTATTGTAATATGATTATGTTCTCTTACAATTTTGTCTAAAATATCGAATATTTTTATACATCAATATCTACTCTATTATGTTTGTCTACAAAATCAGTCTAACCAATTCTGACGATTTCAAAATTAGAATCAATTAGAATCGAACATGGCAATTGTCACAATAGTTTTGTCTGAACTCGATAGGCTTAGTCCTATATTAGAGGAGAGATTTTTTTGAGAGCATAATAGTAGTATCTATCGACCATCCTTTCTTTCTTACAACATGGTATCAGAGCCATAATTGTTGGTATCAAAGTTATTCCTATTAATTTTAAATTAGAGTGTTGCATGGTACTAGTGTCGTGATAGTATCAGATACTATTTTTCATTCCTAGGTCATCGATTATCAACAAACTAACTTCTAGATGGATTAATAAAGTATAGTTGGCTTTATAGTCGACAAGCTAGATGGATCAAATTATCATTTGTGGAAATTTAAGATGAAAACTATGAAAATTGCTAATGAGCTATGGGATGTTGTCATATGTATCAAATTGAAACTTGAAGATGACAAAGTCGACTCAAAATGGAAATCTAAGGATGGTAAAGCTTTCATGCTAATCATTCTCAACCTATCATATACTCAAATTGGCCATGTATTTGAAGCTCTAACTTCGAAAGAAGTATGGGACATCCTAAGCGCACTATATGATGTGAGTTGCATTTCAGAATAAAATTCTTCTCACTCAAGATGTAATGGTGATTATCTTCAGAATCACGTTAACCACTTTAAGAATCTCTTGTAGTAGATGGCAATTGTTGGATCAACTATCGACAACCAAGACGCAATTATGACATTGCTATCGAGCTTGCCACCTACATACAAAAACTGGGCGATGACTCACTCAAATTTGACTCTTTCTAGAGTAATCGCTATGTTGCTGCATGAGGACAATCGAATAAGCACAGATAACTCTTTGAATTTGACATCGCATGCTCTATACATAAACAAAGGCTCTAAGCGTCAAAAGAAGAAAGACTCAAAACAATCTGAATCACATCAGAAGCTAACACAAAGTCAAGACCAATTATTGAATCCAAAAGCGAAGAAAAAGATGTTCTATAAGTACTACAAATGCACTAATCATGAGATTCAACATTGCAAAATATTGAAAGCGAAAAATGCCAACAACAAGCAATTGGATCAACAAGCGAATGCAGTTGTAGTGACATCTCTATACTCAATTTGTAGTACGCTTTTTTTTTCTTTTTTCTTTTCTAATGATAGCACAATACCAGTTTCACCAGCTTTACCAAATATCATTGTAGTTACATATCAATAACATTGCAAAGAGATTGAAATGATCACAAAATATGAATAACTCGATCAGCCATCAACATGACATAATGTAAAAACACAAATTTTCAATCTAATTGCACTAGGCAAGAGAAAACTTAAGGATGTTTCTTAAATAGAGATGCATAATCAACAACATACCTATATTCTCTCCTTCTCTCTCAATTTTTTAATAGCACAATACTTATCTCAATGCAGAATACTTTTTATCATTGCATTTTTGGAACTAGCATGAACTATTCAAACACTTTCACATGCATATTCTTCATATTTACATATTGCAATTAAGAAATACATGCCAATAATCTTAATTGATTTATAAGCAAGATCTAACTTGCCAAACATTTGGGGTTATCTGACAAATTTCAATTTGTTCAAATATAGATGTGAAATACCTATATTTATGTTTATAGTTGTCTACTCTCCAGAATGATTTATGACCATAGCAAGATGGCTATCGAATCAAGTTTCACTTAGGAGTCCTAGAGGTAGTTGACAAATTACAAGCTACCTTTGACAAATGTTGGATCCTATTGGGAGCTCCTTAGTAATCTATTTCCATCATATCTCACCAATTAGCAAGGACCTTACACAATAATATATAATTTTGTCAATTCAAAACTATGAGAGTTTGAAATCATGCTAAACAACTTATGGTGTGCAAAACAAAATGTTTGTTAGACCTTTCAGACATAGGTGAGCAATATAATATATTTTGGTACTCATTTTATGAGTTTTTTATTTTGATAATCTTATGATGGGAACATGTGCATAAATGGTTAAAAGAAGATCCTATAGAGATATGTACAACCAATGAAGTAGTGTTTGAACAACAACATAGGCCTTTTGATGCTTTTCTTCATTCACAATTCACAAACTACCATGAAATCAAGTGAACATTTATAATAAATGATAAACATCACAAGACATCTCCTAAAACTTATTAAAAGCAAGCTAATAAGTGTCCAAATAGATTGAACTACCTAAAATATGATACATTCGAATGTGGGTGTGTAGTATCACAAATAATACTATGTTTTCAATGATTGCCTATTTGAAACATCTTATATGACCCTATAACACTCAAAAAAATAAAAGCAATTTGGAGTTGTGCAAAGATACACTTTACCATTCAAGGTTGCCTTAACTCAATTATTGAAAATTACATTTCAAATCATGTGGTGTATTTCTTGATTAGCTCTAACCATCAATTAGATGAAAATATGTCTACAAGCCCTCTTAAGAAGTAATGCAAAAATGAGTGAACTCTTATGTCAAATTGAAAGTAGCCAAATTGACTATGTTTTATTTGGTTATGCTCATATAATTGCATAGAAAATTGAAATGCACTTTTGGGAGCATGCACACCAAAGTGGTCTTGTTACAATTCTAATGTTAAGAGGACAATCAGATTGGCCTCTCTTGAAAAATGCAATAATGTTAGAATACCAATCTAACTTTATCACATTCTAATACTAGTATTCTTTGAACATGCTCCAATTGAGTTGGAAGAGTAGACATCAATCTTATAATTTACATCCTCACACATCTCCTTCGGATGCAGGTTATGGCTTCCAAGACTTTATGCATCTTGTTATACTCAATTTGTAGCTCAATCTTTTTACCAACTACAATATAATATGCGTTTCATCACCATTACCAGCTATCATTAATATCAATAACATCACAAAGGCATTGAAATGATTACAATATTTAAATAATTAAATGATCAATTTGTTTATGCATCATAACTATTTCAAATTCAATTATTTTCTACAATTCTAGAATTCAATTTGATCTAGATAACCAAGCTCAAAATGCTACAATTTGAGAACTAAATTCTCAAAGGTCATACTCATAGACTCACTTTAAGGGTTGCAACTTTGCAATATCACTTATGAGTCGAGTTTGGAAAAAGCTAGAGAAAATTCAAATTCTAGTTCCTTGGAAGTAGATTAATCACCAACACTTGTTATAGATAACTACTAAAATAGGCACTTCCCATGTACTTTAAATTGATGCTCTAGATCAAGGAACTATTGTGTGACTTCATGCCATAGTAAGGTCTTGATGTAATGGGTATCTCTTGGCACCATGCTATCCAAAATGGTACATGGAGCTAGATGACCTCGTAAATGACAACATGATGTCCACGAGTGCTAGCTGGGAAACAATGGCTAAACCTCACAAGAGAATATGTTTTTCTTTTTCATTCAATTTGTAGCTCATCTGAGAAAAAATGTTGTTTTTTATATAGAACTAGCGAGCTGCCTTTACCACATGTTAGATACATGCAAATTACTGGTATCTTGATTCTTCTTGCTTCCAAAGAAAGCTTCCTAAGTCTAATTTTTCCCTAAGAGAAAATGCATGATCATATGTAAGTTGGAATGACAACAATCTAACCTGAACTTTCAGCAAAAACACAAGGGCCAAGTAGCAGGTGGTAGGATCTCCTTGTACAATGGCAAGTGGCTTAGTAAAATTGTGAGTGTACATATGCCTTGCTTGATTTTGTTTGATATAAAAGTGTGATGTTATCATTCCGTGCTACTTTGAGATTGATAGTAAGTTAAGCAACCATTTAAGAGGTCTATGAATAGATCTTCCTCTCCTCTTGATCTCATACATCCGGATGTACACTCATTTTCACATGTATCTAATGGCGGAGCTTCTATGTATGTAACCTTCATAGATGATTATTCAAGATACACATGGATCTATCTCTTGTATAAGAAAAGCTTAGTGTATGATTCCTTTGTAAATTTTAGAGATCTTGTGGAAAAACAACTTTATGCTAGCATCAAAGTGTTAAGATGTGATAATGGAGGAGAATACATCTCCAATAGCATTAGAGAGCTTTGTGAGGCTAATGGTATTAGGAGAGAGTTTACATGTACTTACACCCAACAAAATGGGGTGGCCGAGAGAAAAAATAGGTCATTATGTGAATGTGCTAAAGCATTAAGATTATATGCCTCTCTTCCTATTTCATTTTGGGGAGAAGCCATTACTTGTGCCAAATATTTGTGTAATAGGCTTCCAAATAGTGCCATTGGTGGAATCACACCTTTTGAAGCTTTGTATCGCAAAAAGCCAAATCTAAAAGATTTGAAAGTTTTTGGATGTACTTGTTATGTTCAAATGTTTCTAGAAGTAAGAAAGAAGAAAGATCCCACTTCCATTAAAGGAAGTGGAAATAATGTAGCAAGGGATATAGGATTTATGATCCTATCTTTAAGAAAGTTATTATAAGTAGAGATGTTCTCTTTGATGAATCTCATAATGCCAAAGTGAAGGAGATTTCATCTAACTCTCATGATGTCAATGATCTTGCAAAGGCCAAGGAGGAGCTTCAAGAAGATGAAGACTTTGAGGATCTATCTTAAGATCCAAGAGTGCCAAGAAGATCTACAAGGCTCAAGGCCAAGCCATCAAGGCTCACCTATATTGAGAAGGGCAAGCAAAGGGAAGACTATCATCCTCTTACTTCCTACACTTTCTTGACTGCTATTCTTGAAAAACCATCTTGTTTTTAAGATGCTATAAAGGCACAATCTTGGAAAGATGCTATGCAAGTTGAGTTTGATGCACTGATGGAAAATCAAACTTGGGAACTTGTGAATCTTCCACATGGGAAGAAGCACTTTCTTGTAAGTGGATATATTAGTAAGTACAAAGCATGGCTTGTAGCAAAAGGATTCTAGAAAACTAATTTTTTAGATTATGATAAAACTTTTACTCCTGTTACTGAGCTTGTCACCGTAAGATTAGTTATTTGTCTTGGTACTTCTTTCAAATGGGAGCTTTTCCAATGTGATGTGACTAATGCTTTCTTAAGTGGATTCTTGGAAGAAGATATCTACATGTGAAAACATGAGGGCTTCATCATGGAAGGAGATGAAGACAAAGTGTGCCTCTTAAAGAAGAGTCTCTATGGACTCAAGCAAGCACCTAGAGCTTGGTACTCTAGGTTGCATAACTATCTCAAACCTATTGGTTTTTTGATAAGATCTTATGAGCCTTCATTGTATTTCAAATGTAATGATGGAAAGATAATTATTTTGGTTCTATATGTTGATGATATCATTCTTATAGAAAATGATCTTAGTGGCATAAGAGATGTCAAGATAGCATTGTCTCATGAGTTTAAGATGGTAGATCTAGGATCTCTACATTTCATACTTGGCATAGAGGTCTCTAGAAGCAATGATTTTAGTTTCATTTGTTAATCAAAGTATGCTACATCCATCTTAGAAAAGTTTGGAATGAAAGATTGTAAGGGGATTGAAACTCCTATGGAGCAAGCTCCATCCACCAAGGGTATAGTATGCTAGAGTACGTTGGAGGGATACCCTTCAGATCACTATAATTCCAAGCAAAACAGTCCTTGTATTCCACCAATAACGAACGTAGTTTTTCGAATTGAGTGGGCGTGCTTGTGGTACTGGTTCTTCAACAACATGAGGTTCTGCAGGTATGTCTCTCGCTTGAGATGAACGAGTTGAGAAAAAGGTGTCATATGTTAGAAACGAAAAATAAGCTCAAAGAGGTACGATGAACATGAACGAGACACGAACTTGAACAATAAACGAACTCGAACATAAAATGTTCATGCGCAGCGGAACGAGCTATACGACTCTCTCCGTAAGCATGACTACGCCTATCAGAAAGAACAAAACGGTAGTGATGGGAATCACAATCGTTCTTGAATACATAGCCAAACTTTAATAAATGAATGAAGCTCTAGAGAATGGTTTGTCTCGAATAGTAAGACAAACTATTCGTCGCGAATGATTTACGAAGAGCTAGACGGTGCTCGACTGATAATTAGTCACGAATGATTCGCGAAAGACAAGACCAAATGTTAGTCGTCTATTATTAGAAAGAAAAACTAGAAATATCAGACAGAATGAATGATAATCATAGCAATATTAACATAGATCTGAACGCAAAACAAAAAATTGTATCAGATTAAGTATATCATGTATACATGTCAATAATGCGATAGAGCACAAGACAATGGTGGACCACACCGCGTGCCCTACGAAGTTTATACAATCTGTAAAGGAATAAAACCTTATTGCTGACAATCAATAATCAATGCGCAAGGCATATACTTCATCTCATTCACTCATAACACTTAGAATTTGCTTCGAACAGGAAGATAGATTATGCTACACAGTAACACAGACAGAAAACACTTGTGAAAGTACTGTACTTTAGGACCATAAATGGATTTACAAAAGATCCACAAGAGTGATTGGATGCTTGCTTAACAATCTATCAAAAAACTAGACACAAAAAAGTTGATCTAGATTGGCAATTTGACAAACAACAAGCATTAACAATCAAAAGCATTGATAAACATTGAAATCCGAGCTCACGCGTGTGTACTACAGGCTGTAGTACGGCCTTCAACCTGAGAAACAAGTAGAAATTGACTTGGTTTCATTTGGATCACAAAAACTCAATGTACATAGTGAACTAGCTTGAGATTGCCAATGAGCTCCAAAAATTTTCTTTCTTCTCACTATGGAGAGAGGGAATACATACCAAATTCGACTTCCTTCTTGAAGTTAGGTGGATTTCCAGCATGTAATAAGGAAGTTAACTCACTCTCCTTGACCTAAAATGAAACCCTAGTCTATTTCCTAGAGTTATGCTTGGTAGGTAGCTAGTTGGTCAAATTTTCACCTTAAACTTAGGTGTAGGTCCTATAAAGTAGGGATGACCACCAAATAGACATGACCAACTCTCTTGACATGACCTAACCTACATTAGGATGGGTTTCCCATGTGGCATCATGGCCTCACATGTGCGGGACCCACTTGTGTACACAATTTACACTATTCTACATGGTTTTTGATCAAGCTAGATTTGCCAATTTTTGGCAATTCTTCACACTCCTCCTCAAATTTAGCCTGATCTATTTACAACTCTCTTGATAGATCAATGAAAGCTTTTAGAAGTGTCTAAAAAATCCAGCTACAAAGAAGGAACTTTTGAGACTCCAATAGAGAATGATGTCCATGAAGGATCTTTCACCACCTCTTAGAGGATCCCTTACAAGATGTTCCATAAATGTGTCTATATACATGTAGCACACTTCAAAACTAAACATCATGCCAAGCCATGGATTCCAAGGCATTTTGTGCACTTGAAGATACATCAATTAAAATATTAAGTGCATAAATAATGTCGGCAAAGACAACTTGTCTTGCTTGATCCATATGATTGAGCCTAGATGGCTCCATCTTGATACTCAAGGTTCTTCTTGGAGTCCTCGGGTCTTGAGCTTGCTCCTCCACTTGACTTGACTCCAAACCATCAATGAATTGAATAAGGTGTTGATCCAAAGGTGCTTCTTCAAGTTTACAAATCTTCCACTCTTGAAAGATCACATTTCCACCATTGACAAATTCTTTGGCTGAAAACAAGTAGATTCTACAATCTCTACTTGAAGAGCAAAACACTACCATTATTCCTATCATTGAAATAGGATAATCTTTGGTCCTTACATTGGAATGATCATGCTCAAAGCATGTGGACCCAAAGATTTCCAATACAAATGATGTTTCATATTTTATGACACTATTCAAACTATTACAAAAATAGTTATCCAATGAAATTGCTTTATCAACGACAAATGTAGATTTCAAAGCATCCCATTTCATTGTCTTGTCATACAAAGTAATAAACACCATGAATCTTAAAGGTAAGAAACAAGTCACTTCATGTTTACTAATACTTTCCAAAAAGTATTCAAAGATAGTAGACTCTCCAATGCTCACCACCCTTGCAAGATGCACACTTGAATGGACAATTTGCATGCAATTTGATGACTCGGCCATTGTCATTGAGGACTCCCTTGGAACTCTCATGCTTTGAGGCTGATCCTCAAGATCTTCCTCCTTTTGATGCTCCTCCTCAATGCAAGCAAGATCACACTTTGCCAAGATCTCCTCTTGAGTGATCTCCTCCTTTGCCAAGCTCATTCTTTCAAAAGCAACACTAGCTTCCAACTTAAACAATCTTCCATGTTTAAATCCCTTTGCAATGCAAACATCATTCTTCAAGATGAAACAAACACCATGCTTAAAGTGGACATCCAAACCACTTTCTAAGAGTAAACCAACACTAAGCATGTTCTTGGTGATTGATGGTACATAAAGGACATTTTCTAGATCCATGCATTTTGAGGATTCTAGACACAAAGAGATGGTACCAACACCATCTATCCTACACTCTTCATCATTTGCAGTAAAGACAAACTTTTTAGCAGCATTGAAAGAGTGTAAGTTTGAGAAAAAGTCCTTTTCACAAGACATGTGGGAGCTAGGCCCACTGTCGATCCACCAATTGTCTCTTGAATTGCTATTGCTTGTTGGTGAGGATGTAGATGCCATCAAGAATACATCTACTTCATCCTCCTCCTGCTCCTTTGCAAGGTTTCCTTGTTTGTCCTCCTCCACTTGTGCTCTTAGCCTCTTGTAGCATTCAGATGCATAATGCCCCTTCCTTCCACAAAAGAAGCATTTTTGCTTTGACTTGTCCTTTGAGCTTGATGCATCATCCTCTTCTTTGGCCTCCTTTGGATGCTTCTTCTTTCCATTGGTCTTGCCCTTGACTGATAAATTGGCTTTCTCATCACCATCCTGCAAAGACAAGGAACTCATCCTAGATTTTGCATGGAGAATCCTACACTCTTCAGCCACTAATACACTGTGAAGTTTTTCTATAGTTGGCAAAGTGTCTTGGATGGCAAAACTTTGGACCAAATTTGCAAAGTCATCTCCTAGACCATTAAGGACAATTTGTACAAGCTCTCCATCATGAATCTTCTCTCCAATGGAAGCCAACTCCCTATTTAGAGACTTGATTCTGAGTACATAATCCTGTGCACTCTCCTCACTTCTCCTCATGCTTTGCAAAATTTGATTTCTAAGCATAAGAACTCTAGAAGTGTTGCTAGACTCATAGATTGATTTTAAAGACTCCCAAGCCTCTTTAGCATTAGTACAAGCTGATACTTCTCTCAACAAATCATTGCTCACATTCATCTTCACACAATGAAGTGCAAGCCTAGATCTCTTCTTGTATCTAGCTAACTCCTGTGCACCTAGAGGTTCATCTTCATCTTCAATCAAGAACTCATAAAGGTCTTGGAGCACCAATAGTGACTCCATTCTAACCTTCCAAATAGCATGATTTGTAGAATTCAACCTCTCACTAGCTTCTAGAAGGTATGCTCCAGCAGATCCCATCTTACTACTGACTTCTACAAACAAGAAATAGATTTGATTGACTTGAAACTCACAAAGGTCTCACACTTGCAGTGTTTCACTCAAATTTGATTTCTAATCCAACAAATGGACTTATAATCACAGTTCTATCACTCCCTCACAAAGCTGGAATGAAGATAAGATGAAGTGAAAACTACTTTCAAACAAATCTTGCCAAGAAATGGATTTGATTGTCTCTAGAAACTCACTAAGGTCTCTCTCTTGTAGTTTTTCACTCAAATTAGATTTCTAATCCAACAAATGGACTTATAATCTCAGTTCTAGCACTCTCTCACAAAGTTGGAATGAAGATAAGATGATGTGAAATCTACTTACAATCAAATCTTGCCAAATTTGGCTATTTTTGGACAAAAAAATGACTTAATCTCTTTTTCCTTCTTGGTGTACTTTCAAGACATGTTTTTAACCTTAATAGGACTTGATCTCAGCCTAGATTAATTAGATTCCATGAAACAAATTCAAATCTAATCAATGGCAAATCATCTTGGTAGATTATCCTAGGATCTCCACCAAAAATCACACCAACAGCTCACAAATTGAATTTTTTTGGATCAAATGAATACCATGCATTAAATGCAGGTTCAGAGGTGCCCACACATGTGGACAGTATGGATTTTGACCCCTACCAAGTTTGGGATCAAATCTCCTCACCAAAATCAAGATTCTAGCTTGCCCTCTCAATACTAGTTTTTAGCACCAAAACTTGCTAAAAATGGATTTGCATTAGATCAATGGCTTATGATCTTGTACTTGGATCTGATACCATGTGAAAGTACTGTACTTTAGGACCATAAATGGATTTACAAAAGATCCACAAGAGTGATTGGATGCTTGCTTAACAATCTATCAAAAAACTAGACACAAAAAAGTTGATCTAGATTGGCAATTTGACAAACAACAAGCATTAACAATCAAAAGCATTGATAAACATTGAAATCCGACCTCACACGTGTGTACTACAGGCTGTAGTACGGCCTTCAACCTGAGAAACAAGTAGAAATTGACTTGGTTTCATTTGGATCACAAAAACTCAATGTACATAGTGAACTAGCTTGAGATTGCCAATGAGCTCCAAAAATTTTCTTTCTTCTCACTATGGAGAGAGGGAATACATACCAAATTCGACTTCCTTCTTGAAGTTAGGTGGATTTCCAGCATGTAATAAGGAAGTTAACTCACTCTCCTTGACCTAAAATGAAACCCTAGTCTATTTCCTAGAGTTATGCTTGGTAGGTAGCTAGTTGGTCAAATTTTCACCTTAAACTTAGGTGTAGGTCCTATAAAGTAGGGATGACCACCAAATAGACATGACCAACTCTCTTGACATGACCTAACCTACATTAGGATGGGTTTCCCATGTGGCATCATGGCCTCACATGTGCGGGACCCACTTGTGTACACAATTTACACTATTCTACATGGTTTTTGATCAAGCTAGATTTGCCAATTTTTGGCAATTCTTCACAACACTCTCCACAACAAGCTCACATAGCAACTGTATTTCTCAAAATGAAATTACACTATACATATAGTTGTTCATTCAGGCAACCCATGCATGACCCAAGTTGTCGTTGGCGGGACGCGTGTCCCGTCTACTTGCCTTGTGGCGAGGCCAACTGATCCTTATCAACTAATAGGACCCACAATACAGTAGCACAATGATTCTACTTTAATTCTAACTCTCTCCCTTAAAGTAGAGTCTACTTTTTATGCAGTCATATACATAGCTTTAAAGTTAACAAACTTTAAGTACAGAAAGCTTTGATCTAAACTTATCAAACTTTTCTCCAACAAGTGGCTTAGCGAAAATATCAGCTAGTTGTTCTTTCGTACTACAATGAACAACATGAATTTCACGACTCAGCAGCCTCTCACATATAAAGTGATACTGAATCTCAATGTGTTTGGTTCTCGCATGGAACACTGGATTCTTTGCTAGCTGAATGCCACTACGACTTTCGTGAGATTTTTCTGCCTCATGCCAACTTCTTCCAAGATTTGTCTCAACCATATAGCCTCTTGTGCTGCACTACACATTGCCTTATATTCTGCTTCTGTGGTGGATAGAGCAATTGTACTATGCTTCTTACTAGACCAGGAAAAGAAACTACCACAAAACTGGAATACATACCCTGTGGTGGATCCACGATCATCATAGTCACCTCCCCAATCCGCATCCACATAGCCACACAACTCAGGTAAACCATCATGCTTCTTGTAAATCAAGCCATAATCTGAAGTGCCTTTCACATAACACAAAATGTGTTTAGCTGTCTTCCAATGTGTTTCTGTAGGTGCTGCCATAAACTGACTTACAATGCCAACAGCATATCATATATCTGGTCTAGTCGTTGTAAGGTAAATCAAGCTCCCTACTAACTGCCTATACAACGTAGCATCAAATGACTGTGACTCATCAGGGTTAGAAAGCTTTTTACTTGGTTCAATAGGAGTATTCACTGGTTTGCAATCCTGCAACCTAAACATGTGCAACAACTCTTTGACATACTTTACCTGTGTTAAACCCGCTTCGTGTCCTTTTTGCCACACCTCTATTCCAAGGCAATAATGCATCAGGCTGAGATCTGTCATCTCAAATTGTTCCATGAGGTCTTTCTTGATCATGTCTATCATCTCTTGATTGTTTCCCGTAATAATCAAGTCATCAACATAAAGAGCAATTGAAGCAACCATACCATCAAAGCATAAGACATATAGATTTGGATTAGAATGTGTTCTCACCATCCTCTTTGAATGAAAGTAGGCATCAATCCTGCTATACCACGCACGTGGTGCCTGTTTAAGACCATAAAGTGCTTTTTTCAAGCGACGTACTTTATTTTTCTGCCCCTTCACTATAAAGCCTTTAGGTTGATCCATGAACACTCTTCTTCTAACTCACCATTTAGAAAAACAGATTTCACATCCATCTAATGCAAAGGCCAACCAAAATGTGAAGCCAAAAGCAACAAGTAGACATAGAGTATTCCACTTACATACTGGCACAAAGGTCTCCTCATAGTCGATGCCTTTACTTTGTGCATACCCTTTGATCACCAATCTTGCCTTGTGCTTTGCTATACTTCCATCTGCATGGTACTTAGTCCTGTATACCCATTTGTAGCCAATGGGTTTCTTGCCAACTGGTGGTTCTACTAAGTCCCATGTGCTATGCTTAGCAATTGACTCCATCTCCTCTACCATGGCCTTGACCCAAATATCATCATCCTTCGCTTCACCATAAGTCGAAGGTTCTTTGCTTTGAATAATGCTAGATAAGAGCGCATAATTTGCTTCATACCTTTCAGGTTGTGTCTTCTCTCTTGTTGATCTTTGTAGCTCTCCCTGGCTAGATGATCCTGGAAAGTCATCCATGTCGCGGCTGTCCAACAATCTCTCAAACCACTTAGGGAGCTTCCTATCAGGTGATCGGCTTCCTGGTGAAAATGTATCCCACGGTACATCTTTCTCCTTGAGTTTGTCACCTGCAACTTCAATCCTTCTTGCACCAAAAGGTTTATCTCTACCTCTCCAACATGTTTCTTGGGGCTGAGTAGTAGTATCTTGAGATGTATCCTCATGTTTATCACTTGGAAGGTCAATGAATGGATCCCCATCAGGAGGTATCCTCACTATACCATCTTTCCCACTAGATGTATCTATCTTCTCGGCATCCTCGTATTCATACATCTTGGATTCATCAAAGATAACATCACGACTTACATTGATTTTGTTTTCCACTGGATCAAAACATCTATAGCCCTTCACACGTTCATCATATCATAGGAATATACACTTGATAGTTTTCACATCAAGTTTACGTCTCTCTTCCGTAGGAATGTGTACAAATGCCTTACACCCAAAGATTCGCAAGTGGTTCACCTTTGGCTTCTTCTTCGTGAATGCTTCCTCAGGTGTTATCTTTGGTATGGCAATGGTAGGACTTCTATTTTGAAGATAGACTGCCATACTGCATGCTTCTGACCAAAATTTTTTTGGTAGTTTCATCTCAGCTAGCATAGATCTGGCACTTTACACAATCGTATGATTCTTGCGCTTAGCTACACCATTGAGAGCGGGAGTATGAGCTTGCGTAAATTATCTTTTAATCCCACATTGATCACAAAGATCATTGAAGTCATTAGACTTGTACTCGTCTCCATTATCTGATCTTAGGACTTTGATCTTCATACTTGTCTGATTTTCGACCAATGCTTTGAAGCTCTTGAAATTGTCAAATGCATCTGATTTCTTCTTCAAGAAGTAGTTCCACGTCTTACGTGACATATCATCAATAAAGGTCATGAAATAGAAGGCTTTACCTAAGGACATGGTCCTCGTAGGCCCGCATAAATATGTGTGGATTAAATCCAGGATGTTCTTTGCCCTTGCAACACCCCCTTTATTGAACTTCTCTTGATGTTGCTTTCCATATACACATGATTTGCACATCGATTTCAAGTGGTCTTCTATAGTAGGCAATCTTGTTACCGTCTCCAATTTTCTCATCAAACCGAGGCTTCCCAAGTTCAAGTGACCAAGCCTCTTATGCCACAACTCAATTTGAAATGGAATGGACGATACGAGTCCATGTTGCCCCTTGATTGTAGCATTCAACTTGTACAATTTTGTATTGGGCTCCCTTACTCCATCCGCAATAACTTTGAACTTTTGGTTCACATCCTTCACAAAGCATCGATCATGGGCAAATTCTACTTTCAACTTTTGATCAGTAATGACTCCAACAGAAAGTGGATTTTTTTTCAAACTTGGTACGTAAAGTACCTCCCTGATCGTCTTGCTTTTGCCATCAGGTAGTTGGATTGAAACGGTGCCTATCCCCTTGATCTTGCACACATCACCATTTGCTTGTGAAATGGACGTTCCATTATCCAACACTTTCAAGCTACTAAACCAATTCTTGTTACCTGTCATGTGTCTTGTGGCTCCCGAGTCAATATACCACACTTGATCATCTTGATTAGATGACAATGCAGATATGAAGATGCTTGAGTCTTCAATCTCACCCTCATCAACAAGGTTACCTGCTTGCTTTGGTTTCCCCTTGCCTTGTTCCGCCAGGAATTTGTGACATTCACTATTCCAATGGCCCTCTTTACCACAATGGAAGCACTTGCCTTTCTTCTTGGTCTTACTGGAAGATCCCTCATCCTCCTAAGACTTGGCAAATTGCTGCTTAGACTTCTTCTTGCCCTTGCCCTTGCCTTGTTTTTGATGTGTCGCAAGTGCCTGATCGTCAGTATTTTGACATCTAGCTTTCACCATTTCTCACCGTTGCTCTTCCTGCATCAATATTCCTGTGAGCTTGTCAAAGGTTGGCAATCTTTCCCTTGATGCTATTCCGCTCACAAACATCTGATAGGGTTTCGCAATGCCGCACAATGCATTGTGCACCAGCTCCACATCACGTATGCGCTCACCAATAGAATGCAGTTCATCCCTCATTGTTTTGATTCTGGTCATATACGTCTGAATGTGCTCTCCTTGCTCCATTCGGGCACTATTCAGCTTTGACTTCAGAAACATGATTTTTGACGAATTTGACATCTCGAACTGCTCCTTTAGCACATCCCATGCCTGTCTGGGTGTAACAACATCACAAATGTGGGTAATGATGTGATCCTTCACTAACAAGTTAATGAAGGTCAAAGCTTTCCTCATCTTTTTGTCGAACACTTTGATATGCGCTTCATTTGGTGGTCTTCTCTCATCACCTGCGACGACTTCCCACACGTCTTTCTCCATCAATATGTTTTTCATTTTGAATTTCCACACTGCATAGTTGGAGTCCCGTCCAATTTTCTACTTTCACTCAAATTGGACTATCCCATGTTTACCATCGCAAAACTGCTTGAAAGTTCTACCGTAGGTTAAAAGCAGTATGTCGAGGCCAACTGTGATGTCATAAGTTGAAAATAATGACCTGCACTTTTTCCCTTACCAGGCCACTTGCCGCTTTTTTACCAATTTGAAAGCCAAATCGGCGTCACCTTCCGAAATGCACTCAGTCATCAACTCCCAACTACGTGCCCAGTGAAATGGTGAAATCACTTTTGGTGCACTCCGAACACTTTCTCCACTACAATCACTCTGTTTTGCTATACCATACTTGTAGGTACAGTCTGGGTGCTCTTCGTTTGGAGGCTATAGCCTTTCGTTTGGGGCAAAACGGGCAAAGGACCCAAAAATAGGGATTTTTCTTGTTTTTTAACTGTTTCTTCACCTTGAAGAAACAACTCCAATTTGAATATGAAATTTTTCAATGAAGTTGAAAGCCATAATGCACTTCAATTCTTCAGGGCCCTCCTGAATTGAATCCAATGGTGGCTTTTAATCCTGCGGCTTACATTTGTCTCCCCACGTTCAATCCTCACCGTTGAATCAACTCATCATCGATTAGACGGCTGTCAACGATCTGGGGCTCTGAAATGGACTCTTCCAGTTGTGGATTCCCTCAAATACACTATGTTGTCCACCACGTTGGGCGCGCACAAGCTACCTGCTCTCTCACGGCTTCCTCCTCCTCTAGCTTACCACCTATGGTTGTCCTCAAGGTATTCTGATTACTTCACAACTAAAGTGCGGCTGTCCACGACCACTTCATACCTAATTCACACTGCTAGGGCGCCCTCCTCTGGGTGTTTACAGCTTGCAAAACGGTTCAGAATAGAGAGAAATCTTTGATTTTGTGTTCCCAAACCCCAGACCAAAGTTTCTCACACAAATCTCTTCTTGGCTTCCAATTCACAGTGTTTTGACAGGCCTATCCTCTTGCTTTGAGGTCGCTTTACTGCTAGAACTCAGATGCTTCAATCCGTTTGTCAAACGATGTCCGATTGAATGCACATTGACTGCAAACACCAAATAGTCTGCTTCATAATTTCAAAATTCTGTTTGTTGAGGTTCTGTCCAGCCACAACCCTTGTCTCTGAATCCTCACACAGTCTCAATCTCACCAAGCTTTTGTGTGCCAAACTCTTTGCACCAGTGCTTCTCCTTCCATCTTCAACCCGCCGTAAACCCCGAATTCTTAGAAGACAGTTTTCTCGAAGCTCTCTTCAACGACGATGTTATAATGTGTACACTCCCTGTATGGCTCTGATACCAACTTAGAATTTGCTTTGAACAGGAACACAGATCATGTTACACAATAACACAAACAAAAAACACTCTCCACAACAAGCTCACATAGCAACTGTGTTTCTCAATATGAAGTTACACTATACATATAGTTGTTCATTCAGGCAACCCATGCATGACCCAGGTTGCCGTTGGCGGGACGCGTGTCCCATCGACTTGCTTTGTGGCGAGGCCAACTTTTCCTTATCAACTGATAGGACCCACAATACAGTAGCACAATGTTTCTACTTTAATTCTAACTATAACTCATTAACCTGAATACGCAAATGTAACCAATATATATACATTATATTACAGGTGTGCAGATGTGGAAAGTACAGAGTGGATGTGTTGTCTGTAAGAGATCGTGGGTATTAGCGCAGCTGCATGGGGTGAGCGTGAAAAGGGTGCTATGTCAGTCAGTGTTGAGGTGATTGTTGGTGATGACTATCTTACGAGTAGCCTTAGTATTAGATTTATAGGGTGCCTTTGCTTTTAGGACACTTTTGGCATTCTGTAAGATAGTGTCCCCTTTTCGCCTGTCACCATAACGTGTGTCAAAACACAATGTCGCGATTCTTTCGCCTTTTCTTCGTCTGTGCGAATTTGCGTGTAAATATGCAGACTGCGCGACAACGTTAGAAATATATGCAGCATGAATGGAGGCAGATTAAAATGGGATTTAAGGAGAGTAGAGGGAATAGATCCAACAAGTTGTAAAAGTTTATGTTGATATTGATGAAGCATCCTTTGAGGACATCAAATTCTATAGAAGACTTATTGGCTTCTTTATCTATTTGAAAATCACTAGACCAAATGTGTAAGTAAATTGAGTCAATTTATGTAAATTCCTTTAGTATGTCATTGGAAAAGTGCAAAAAGAGTGTTAAAATACAACTCGGCTACAAGGAATTTTGGCATAATCTATCAAGGGACTAATTTGTGTTTGAGAGCATACTCGAAATCTGATTTTTTAGGTGACAAGGTGGATAGAAAATCCACAAGTGCTTTTGCTACATTATTATGTGGAGGAGTTATTTCTTGGCTTTCAAAAAAGCAAGATACCATCTCTCTATCCTCGACTGAATCCGAGTATAAAGCATTTCCATCAACCACCAAGGAGATCCTATGGCTCAAGAGACTTTTGGAGGAGCTTCATGTGATCAAGGCTGAGGATATTTCATGCATTTATTGTGAAAATCAAGCATCCCAACAACTTGCCATCAATCCTATCTTCAAGCATATCGAGATTGCACATCATGTTGTAAGAGAGAAGGTGCAAGCCAAGGAGATCAAGCTCCATCATGTGTCATCATCAGAATGTGTTGATGATATTCTTACCAAACCATTGCCAAAGGACTCATTTATGAAGTTGAGATTAGCACCTGGTGTTGTAGATAGATGTACTCTAGATTTACCAAGCTAGATTTTGAGGAGGAGTGTTAAAATTGTCAAATTCTAGCTTTGGATTCATGATTTTATGTACATAACTTAATTCTACAAGAGTAAGAACATCCAAGCACATTGAGTAGCGGTTATAGTAGTGCAAATATGGATGAAATGTGTCTGCATTAAACAGATCTTCCACAAGAAAAAGCAGACATCATGACCATGTTGTGTATGTAGTAGTTCCATAATACTATTCATATGTGTATCCATCCATTGCTTCTGGAGTAGTTACTTTTGGTGGTGCAAAATGTACACAATAGGATAAATTGGTGGAGAAGCATGTGCATAAAAGAAGAGTCAAGTTCATGAAACAAAAGTACTTGTGATGCAAAACCCACTAGGAATCCAGACCAATGGCTTTGGCATAATGATATTTGAAATTAGGATGTAGGGCATAAGTAGTAGGTAAGGGATTAAACTAGTACCAAACAAAGGTGGTAAAGTCATACATGAATGCAAGAAGATGGGACAGGGCATCAATGACTACATTACTTTACTAGGATGATATTTGATATCAAAATAGAAAATAGAAAATTTGACTCTTTTTAGATGGTGTCCACTAAGATTATATTGGGTTAAAAGGTAACATAACAATTGGTGGTTTGTGTCTAGGTCAAAAGGAACATGATGTACATAGTGTTGCCATTTTTTCAAGGCCTAGACTATGGCAAGTGATGTTTTTTCATGAGTCATACAATGTGTTTAATAAGAATGAAGTTTTATGGAACACGTTGTACCACTCATGAAAATATGAAGAAGTTGGACTCCTTGTAGATGGTGTTCACTAAGATTATACTGGGTTGGTTAAGAGATAACATAAAGATTAGTGGTTTGTGTCTAGGTCAAAAGAAACATGATGTACATAGTATTGCCATTTTTTCAAGGCCTAGACTATGGCAAGTGACATTTTTTCATGAGTGGTGCAATGTGTTTCATAAGAACAAAGTTTTATGGATACATAAGCTATGACACCGCAGTCTTGGCATAAGAGAGCACAAACTCCAATTACTAGACTTTATGGGCATTAGTTGGAGTAGGCCCACATACAATGAAGTGTAATTTGGAAATATCAACAGTGGCTAGTGCCATCAGAAAGAAGAGATCCTAGAAACTTGATTTTTTGGACAACAAATGAGTATTTGGAGTTTCTGGCCAAGAATTGGTTGTTTGAAAGAGGTTGAAGAGTTGATTTACGATGGCCAACATGAGTTCTAAGGGTGATACTATATAAAACATGTCATCAAAGTATACAAGGACACAATTGTTTTAGAGTATGTTTTAGAGCATACTTCACAAGACTTTGACCAATAGACGAAGCATTGGCAGCTCTCAAAAGAAATAACAACGAGCTTATACAAATCCAATGAACTGCAAAAGGCCATCTTGTACCCATCTCCTGGATGATAATTAGATGTGAGGTCAATCTTGGAGAAGATGGCCTCTTTGCGCAACTAAGTCATTCATATGAGGTATAACATAGCAATTTCAAATAGAGAATATTGTTCAAAGGTCAATAATTAATACTAAGCTACATTAAGTAGATAGTACAAAGGTGATACACCATGCGGCTATAAATGGAGGAGTGGGTGATGTATGTATCCAATAAATTAGTAAAATCTCTACCTGATATGATTAGAAGTATAATGTGTCATGGCCCTTCTTTGCCAAACCAAGTATAGCAAGCAAATCTAAGCACTCCACGATATCAAAAAGCAATGCATTTTCACCTAATAATCCTACAATTTTTGCCGTGATTGTATAAAGAGCTCATAATCATCAACATCACTCAAATGAATAGCAATGGAAAGTAATGAACCACATAAAACAATAAAAACAAGGTGTGCTAGGCTTGCTCAATGTTTTTTCCTTGAGTATTTTCAATTTCTCTATTTTGCTTGTGGTGATTTGAGACAATCAGTACAAAGCAAGTTTATAACTTCAATGGAAGATAGAGCTAACAAAGTTTGCTTGTGATTGTTCCATGAAATAGGACCATTGTTGAGGAAGAATGTAAATCTGGAAGTGGATTTACGAGTGTCTACATCTCCTGCCCAACTTGCATCTGAATAACCACTGAGAAAATTGAGTTTGTCGTTGTCGACTGTTCCATAACAAATGCAAAAGTTCATAGTAGCTCAAAGATATCTCATGACTTTGATAAGAGCCTTCCAATGTGTTATACCAGGATTGGTCATAAATTGACTCAAGGAACTGACTACAAAAGCTATGTCTAGTATGGTATAGATCAGTGCGTACATAAGAGCTCCTATTATCGAATGATAGGGATACTCATGCATCCGCTCCTTCTCTTTGATTGTTCAGGGAGATTGGTCCTTCGACATCTTGAGACTTGGATCCATTGGTGAAAGAGCTAATTTGCAATTCATCAGATTATATATGATTAATACATTGTGAATGTATCTTTGCTGAGTAATATAAACCAACTTTTGTTTTATGTCTCTTTGGATTTGAATACCTAGATAGTAATGAGCTTCGCCCAGATCGGTCGTGTCAAATTCGGAAGATAGCATTGTCTTAGCTTCTTTTATCAGATCGATATTGTTGATGAAAAGCAATGTGTCGTCCACATACAAAGGGATAATAGTAAAAGAATGTTGCACTGCCTTGAAGTAGACATTAGAATCTGAAGTGCTTGGTTTATAGCCGTGATTGATGAGGAAAGTATTGATCATTTGAAACCATGCTCGAGCAGATTGCTTCAAGCCATAAAGTGCTTTATGGAGTTTACACACATGTTTATGTTTACCTTCGATATTTTAACCTTCAGGTTGCACCATGTAAATGTCCTCTTCGATAACTCCGTTAAGATATGTTGTCTGTACATCCATTTGATGTATTTCCAAATATGTTGCAGCAGCAAATGACAGTAGAAGTCGAATAGAACAATGTTTTACTACTGGACTGAAAGTCTCTGTGTAGTCGACGTTGTATACCTAAGAAAATCCTCTGGCGACAAGTCGAGCCTTTCACATTCGAGTTCAAAGTCAAGCTATAAAAAAACCATCGACATCGAATCAAAAACTGAGCAAACTAACTTGAGCCAGAAACAACAACATGATCGACAACAATAAGAACCCAAGACCAAACTCTTCTACAAGTACTACAAGAGAATCAATCACGACATCAAGGATTGTCGAATTCTCAAGCACAATGAAGTAAAGAAGAAGATGCAGCAACAAGATGGAGGTTCGAATTCTGCCCAAAACTCCCAAGAAGACTCGACACTACTGATGGTACAAGACCAACAAAGTAGTGGTACCCAGCAATGGGATCTTGATTCAAGAGCTTCTTAGCACATGACTCCATGCAAGCACCTATTCGAAGATCTCACAATATCTGATTCAAAGTATATATTCTTTGGAGACTCAAGTTTACACAAGATCGAATGCCAAGGGGCTATTCATCTTCAATTTTTAGATGATATTTTTAGATTACTAAATGGTATACTTTATGTACCCAAATCAACAAATAATCTATTGTCTATTAGCAAGATTACAGATCAAGTCTATAAAGCTTTGTTTAATTCTAAATGATATACCATCTTGGATGAAGAATCTAATGAAGTCCTCTCTGTGAATAAAGAAATTTTTTTGTACATCTTGAATAATGATTATGTACTTACAAGAAATGTAAGCAATTCTAATGCACGATTATGGCATCAATGACTAGGACACTTGAATATGAGAGCTATCTTGTACATGCATCATAATAGTATGGTCAAAGATATGGGCATCAATGCTACCTCCATAGACACTCAAATTGTCTGTGAGATGTGCTTACTAGAAAAACAACCTAGATCAAAATTCCTAAAAGGACAAGTCACTAGAGCTAAGTCCATTCTATAGTTGAAACATACCAATCCATGTGGCCCTATGAGCATACTCTCTTTGGGTTCTACATTGTACTTTATTACTTTTATGGGTGATTATTTCAGATTTACCAAGACAATGTTCATCAAGAACAAGTCTGAGGCATTCAACTACTTCAAAGAATTTGAGCAATTTGTTGAGACACAGACTGGTCGGAAGATCAAGACCCTACGCACTGAATTTGGGAGAGAATACATGTCAAACGAAATGTCGAACTATTTATCGTGCGACATGCATCATTAGTTCACCACTAGCTACACCTCACAGTAGAATGGAGTAGTCAGAAGGAAGAACTGAATACTATAAGATGCAACATGAACAATGTTCTCAAACGCTCAACTACCCAAGAAATTTTGGGTTGAAGCTGTTTCTACTGTCTGCTATCTGCAAAACTATTTGAACACCAAAGTTGCCCACTTCAAGACTCCCTTTGAAGCCTACTATGATTACAAATCGAGTATGAAGCACCTTCAAGTGTTCGGATGTCTATGCTACATGCAGATCCCTTATGATATGAGAAAGAAGCTCGATCATGTCAACTGTAATAATATCTTTATCAAATATTCGACTTCACACAAAGCTTACAGAATCTACGAAGTAGATTCAGGACGAATCTCTGTTAGTCGAGATGTATCTTCTTAGAAGACAAATTCTATGATTTTAGATAGAAGCAGCCAATGTAGGAGTTTGTTCCAACAACTCCACTCACCATCGACAGGCCTCATGTTCCAACACCAATTGACGATATCCCAGTTGCACAACAAGGAGAGACATCTACTTAGCAAGTGACAATTTTTGAAGATTTGTTCAAATTTGACAAAAACCTGATCGATATATCTCTTAGACATTCATCAGTCATGATGAACCTGTCTCAGTTGTAGAAGCTTTGTTGAGTTCAGATGTAGACAACTGGCATACAACCATGAACATTGAGTACAATTCTTTGATGAAGAACAAGACTTGGAGTTTTGTTGACCCTCCTTTGAATGTGAAGATCATTGACACTGAGTGGATATTCAAATTGAAGCTTAACCCAAATGGATCTATATCTAGATAGAAAGCTCGACTAGTGGTGAAAGGCTTTGAACAAATTTACGGAATAGATCACACTGAGACCTTCAATTCAATGGTAGAGCATCAATCTATTCGAACAATACTGGCTATCGTAGCTATAGAAGATCTAGACATTCACCAGATGGATGTTCATACAACATTCCTTGATGGATACATAGAAGAAGACATCTATATCTACCAACTGGAAGTTTATGTCCTTCAAGGTCAAGAGCATAAACATGCAAGTTGGAGAAAGCTCTATATGGGCAAAAGCAAGCCCCAAGGGCCTATTTCGATAGAGTAAATGGATTTTTGTTGTAACACCAATTTACTTCCAGAAGCTCCACACATAATGACAAAAAGTCATTAAATTTCTTGTGAAGTCATCCATAAGTTTCCAAAGCAAAGGGGATGAAATCTTCACCAGATGCACGATCATTATAATCTCGCTCCTTCTCTTGAGCTACGTGGGGAGCTAAGGAAATGAATGAATATCTTTTCTAAGGTTAGGAAGGGCTTATGATGGACTATTGCTCTTACAATTGTGTGCAAGTGAATTTGTATATTTGCACACTTTGTTGATATTTCAATAGTATGAAGTTTTTATGCACAAAAAAGAGAGTGAGATGTGGGGCCCATATATGCCCAAATATAGTTATATATGAGTATATGTTGTTTGTGCCATCCCTCTCTCTCTCTCTCTCTCTCTCTCTCTCTCTCTCTCTCTCTCTCTCTCTCTCTCTCTCTCTCTCTCTCTCTCTCTCTCAACGTAATGTTAATCCTCTCGTTCCTCCCTCACTCTTGTGATACAATGCTCATCTTGCACATGATTTTTGGGAATTGATTTTGTTAATGTATTTTATATGGTTGCCAATAGCTTGAAATAACCATTGCCATGTGACAACATGCAATTGGGGGGTTTGCTAGAAATGATAACTTTGTTCCAACTAAAACTATAGCTATGAACATGGAAGCCAAAAAATGACAACCTCTATGCCACTAGTGACATGCAAGGCCTTGACGAAGTTAAGTTAGTGTTTATGGTTCATGATAATTATTGGAGTTTTGAAGTATACAATAAATATTCTCCATGCAAGAAATCTGTGTTATGGTGAGTTTGAGAAACAAAATTAGGTAGTGGGTGGTGGTGGCCAAGCTTAAATTTGATGTGCATAGCCACATTTCATGTTTAAGGACTTTTTATTTTCAAATGACTTGTATGTTTTAAGGATGTATTCTAATTGAGTGCTCAAAATAGTGCATTTGGCTATGTGCCACAATACCATTGTTATGGGCGGAATGGGCCATTGGCCCTTTCACATTGCAATTCACATGCCCTTATGTGGCGTGCAAGGCGGCAACTTGGGCCGGCCATGTAGGGGTAACTTATGCCATCATCATTTGGGTTGGCAAGTGTGGTTGCTTGGACGACAAGTGTAGGGTAGCACTATGTTCAGCTTTTTCTTTTCCACTGCCAACTTGCTTGGCTACCATTTTTTGTAGTGTGCAAGGGTGGGGGTCCAGATTCCACCATAGCTTCTTAGAAACCACCCTTCCAATTAGAAAATGTAGGAAGATTTCAGCCTCTCAAAACATAATATTAATGTATAAGGAAAAACCTAAAATTTAACCTTGTATGAGATTTGACTTTTTAAGAGCTAATTAATAAGTCTACATTTAGATTGAC
Organism: Diphasiastrum complanatum; assembly: GCA_029204225.1. Classification (NCBI taxonomy): domain Eukaryota; kingdom Viridiplantae; phylum Streptophyta; class Lycopodiopsida; order Lycopodiales; family Lycopodiaceae; genus Diphasiastrum; species Diphasiastrum complanatum. Next base: position 29,600,589 of record CM055103.1, on the reverse strand, counting down.
AATTTGATGCTCTCTTTGAAAGGAGATTACATGCATTATACCTTGCAAAGACAACACTACATGTTGGTGGCCAATTTTTGATTGGGCTAGCCCGAAACTTGGATGAGCTTATTTGTGGACCCAACTCTTCTAATGTGCAAGCATGGCCTTACCATCATCCAAAGTTGCATCAAAATCCGAAAGTGTTATGATGCTCTACTGTTTTTTAAATCGTTGGTGGATGTGGGTGGGACCCTCGAGTCCAATGGACAAATGTTGAGGAATACATTGAAACCCAAAAACTTAAAACCCTTCATAGTCCATCAAAGGGTTCTGGACTTTTGTTCAAAATTCTGGGTCCCTCTCAATTTTAATATTTTGCTATTGCGAGTCTTTTGGCAACAGAAGCAGGAGAATAATTCCGCTCTATTTTTGTTTTCCCGTCTCGAAGCTTGGGCGTTTTAGGAGCTTGGAAGCCAATGCAAACGATCTCACTTGGGCGGCTGATCAATTTCTGTTGTATTTTCCAAAGGATCAGATCTCTGTTTTGTTCGCAGGTATCACTGAGTTGCGATCCTCATTGTTATCACAGAGTGTTTGATGCTTGATTCTGCAGTAGCCTCGGATTTTTGCTGCAACTGATATCCCCACAACTCTTACGCATGTACACAAATGATTTGGTGTTTTTGCAGCATGGGAATCACTGTTAGCCAAGTGCTTGTTCAATTCAATTTCTTCTGTTTGTTTTTTCCCTTCTGTGGAGAATCAAATGCTAGCTCCCTGTTCATGTCTTGCTTGCATGTGATTCGTGCAAGAATCAGAGCAATGTAGGGATCGTCAAATTATGCGGTGATTGATTGCAAAGAAGATTGTCGACAAAGCAGTAATAAGTGAAAAAAAACTAAGGAATGCTCTAGCAACTTTCGATATTTATACGCTATATAAAAAGGGAATGCATGTTTATAGTTTTATCAGTTGTCAGTTCCTTAGTGCACCTCAGTCTTGACCATGTATAAAAAAAAAAATTGTCTTCACATGCAAGAACATGATATTAGTCCATATTGCATTAAGTTATCTTTCTCACACGAAGGAGCCAAGGGGCTCATTCATTGATTAGTCGGACTTAGTTATAAGGTAGTTATCCTAAGGGGAACACCCCTCTGTGTATTGGCTCTTCTCTTTCATTTTCTAACTAATGTGTATTGGAGATTCTTAGCCTAGCCACATGCATAGTGTGCATCCGGGATGCATCCTAAGATGGGTCTCCAATTTTGGAAGTACAAGCCTTGACAAACGCATTGCATTTTCAAGAGCTTGCACTTCTAGAATGTCCTAGTTCTGTGGATGTGTACCGCATCTAGAAACCATCTTTTTTGACATCCAGACCATAGATACCTTTTCGGAACCTTTTGGTTCGGTACGTTCTGTTCCGCACGTTCGGAACGGAACGAGTTCCGTATGTATGGAACGAGCTACATTTTTTTTATTTTTAGCTTCGAGTCTGCTATGCACTCTTGCAGAAAACTCGTGAAAACTGATCTGTGAATTCAGAATCTGCCTGAGATCCCACCTTTCTTGCCTGTGAATTTGTGAATCTGTGAAATCCTACTCCTGCGATCCCACAATTTCTAGGAATCATTTGCCTCACTGTTCCGCGAATGTGAAAAAAGATTGTGAACTGGCAATTCATTAATCTGCCAACCCATCAACTTCTGTCATGATTATGAATATGTCACAGTGGCGATGACTCTGAATCATCATAGCGCTGATTTTTCTAATCGGCTTTGGTTCTGTGGAGCTATTCTACGTGCTTCATACTGTGGACAGGGTGTTCGGCGTCATTTATCACTAATTTTTTAAAAAAATCGAGAAAAAAAAAGATCTACCACATAAACGTTCCGAACAATTTTTTTTTTGTTGGTTACGTTCCGTTTCTGAACGCGTTTGGAATGCCCGTCCCGTACGCCGAAACGGAACGGGCATCTATGACTAAAGTTTCCGCTTCAATCACACGCTCATTATTGGTCTTTAGCAATGATCACAATGCAAGGCAATCATACATTGAAAGAGAAACATCCACCTTTGTGTCTCTGTCTCTGGGGCCACATGCATTATCAGAAGAATCATCAGGTGTGACTCGACTTGAACCTGAAAAGATCTTGGATACAAGAACGAAACTATTGTGGAATCCTATAGTTATCGAGCATCTGGTTTGATGGAGAGGTCATACAGACGATGGTGACTCTTGGGAACAAGAGGTAGCTTGAGAAGGAACTTTTCTAATTTTAAGTTATGAGGACATAACTTGAATAAGGGGGGAAGAATGTCATGCCCACATATGGACTGATCTCGGATTATTATCTTGTAAGGAGGTCAGGAGGCCTACCTCGACCCGTAAATTAATTATGATTATGAGGGGTTGGGGCCCTTATTAATTAATGGTAGGAGGCCTAAAACTCAAGATGATGGATTTGTATGGATCTAATAGTGACTCATAGGAGAAGTGGATGAGGTGGCCCAGTTGTTGCTGATGTGTCCAGTGAGGTGTCACAGTTCACTACCAATGGTGGATAGGCCTTGGAGGGTATAAGTATACCCATAGGGCTCTCACTAGTGTTTGCTTGATTTTGGTGATTGTAGCTACATTTGTTGGTGATCTCTCTCTCCTATTGTGATTGTATGGTCCATAGCTTGGGGCTAGATCCGATCGATCTAGGTTTGGTTGGGTTGGTTATCCCCCATCCGATTCTCTTTGTTTCCTTTGTTCAGTTGCCTAGTCTTGGATCCTTGGAGAAGGACTTGAAAATTAGAGTGCCGTGTTTCAGCATTGGTTTATTTTACATTAGCTCATGTATAGTAGTATCATGTTGTTGATTACATTAAAGATCTATTTACAGCATGATTTACAGTTGATGGACTACGCTTTATGAGTTTTTTGTATGTTGCCTTTGGAGTACCTGTTGTGACGACTTATGTCCCCTCCTTCAGTATTTCCATTGGTTCATGCATATTTCTCCTCATATTATTTTAAGATAATCTTATAATTGGCTATTACCACAACTATTGCTTGGGGCGAACATTGAGTACAATGTTTCTAAAGTGGGGGAGAGTTATATACTGGGACTAGCCCCTACCCAGTATACCCATAGGTATTGGGCCATTACCATTAAGGGCATGTCCTTATTTGACACAAGTACCCTAAGTTGTCCTAGTCTCTAAAAGGTTCCATTAAAGACCTTTAGATAGTATATATAGGGCTGTCATTTGTTGTTACGAGACCATAATTGTACCGACCCAATAGTTCTTCTAGGTGCAGCTAACCACTGGAGGACAGAGGACAGTGTGAGTCATTGGCATGCATGCATACCATGCAGTAGGTATGAGGGCCAGTATGCCCATGCATACACATGCATGACAGTTGGGGGCCATCATGCAGTCAATCTTTCAACAATGGATTGTGACTCATGCATCCGTAACCCATGCATGCAGCATGAACGGTGGGTGTCAATAGCAACTACCACCTACCGCATGCAAACTCACACTAGGCTAGGAGGGGCATTCTATAAGAGGATGCATTGGCTGAGTGGATCAGACTAGCTTTGCCTTCGTTGTGGTTATGCTGTTCCTAACTTTTGCTCATAAGGTAGCTTATGATATTGGTTAATGTCTTAGTCCTAATTAGGTTTTAGCTATCCATGGCTTGTAGGGCTATGTTCATGATCATTGTGATGCATCTATGCTATTCTTGTAGGGATTGGTCTATGCTGCCTCATATCTGATCTTTACGCTTCATTGATGCTAAAATCTGTGATTCAGATCATAACGTATATGGTCCTTGGTGACATAGTAGACCTCTTGCTAAGCTCACCTCCCTATATACTGTGCTTTACGATGACCAATTTTTGGTGCTCTGTAGCCGAAATTATGATTGTCGGAAATTTGACAATTTTTAGAGCAGGATTTGCAATATTTCAATGATGTTTTGATTGCATGTCAAATAGTGAACAATAGGTTACTGTTGTTTTTTCTCAGTTGAAATAATCCTAATTTGCATCACTTTGAATGTTTTGGAGAGATGCAACAGTGAGTTACGATAGTTTAATCCCTGTTTGAATGCTATTTCATAATATGATTGTAGATACAATTTACCATAGGGAATGATTGATTACATAAAATTTTTCAAATAGATGATTGCATGTCGATGTTCACATGCCAGGCATGCCAGAGATAATGTCGATTTACTATCGAAGGGTGGTGAAACCATGTATAGAGAGAGAAGAAACTAGAGGTCGTGGACAATTGGCTGACCAAGTGGAACAATTACGTTAGTCTTCACGGTATTCTAGAAGAAAGGAAGATTGAGAGAATGGTCCTATTTTTCTGTGGAAGGCATCATCCTGGCGGCGTGATCTGCAACCAAAGCCCGCCACATGGGACATGTTCATGTATGTGTTTAGGACATTATTCGTGGTTGTGGATGATTTTGACTATTATCAGAAGTTCATAAATTGCAAGATGGGGATGAAGAGTTTAGATTCTTATCTCCAAGAATTCATGGATTTATGGTATAAGGTTTTGCTGTTCGATTCTAAGGTGGTGCTTTGGCAATTCATCCTAGGCTTCCCGGCGGACTATTAGAATAAATGTAGAAGAAATGTGCTTAAGTTTTTCAATGATGCTGTACAAATTGTGAAAGCTTATGATTCCACGGTGGTGGCATCCAAGAAGCAATTTCAAGCAAATTCATTGGCACCCAAACCTAAGAAGGGCAACAAGCAAGTTCGTGAGAGAACTAAAACCAAATACTTTGACAAGCTTAATTAGATGGCATCAGAGAAAAGAAACACATCTCCCAGAAGAAAGCTAAGAAGACGAATCTTTGTTTAATTTGCAATAAGCCTGGACATGTGAAGACATGGTTTCTATGGCAAATGTAAAGGAAATTTTTGATATTTCTCACTATGATGTTTTTTCTTTGTTTGCCATACTCATTTTGGATTTTTCTGAAATGTAATTATAGTTATGAATTTGTTTGCCACCTTCTAGGTCAGTAGACCACATGGTAGAGTTAATTCTACATAGTCAGCCTATTTCTAGACAACTATACCCTATACCCCTTAAAGGGAAGAAAGATGGAGGCTTTTGGATGGGCGTTGACTATAAGGGGTCAAGGTAACTGCCAAAAATAAATATTCATTGCCTAGGATGGATGATCTTGAGGATCGCGTAGGGGGAGCTAAATCCTTCACTAAGATGGATCTCAAAATCAGGTATGATTAGATTGGAATTCATCCTAGTGACGTGTAGAAAACTGGTTTTCAGACAAGGCTATCTTTCGGGTTAATGAATGCACCTGCAACATTCCAGCAGATGATGAACAATTTTTTTTGTCCATATTTGAAAAAGTGTGTGGTTGTATTCGTAGATGACATTCTCATCTATAACAAGACCCTTAGGAACATGTGAATCATATCAAGACTGTTTTGCGGATTCTTAAAAGAGACAAACTTTATGCTAAGGAATCCAAATGTGAATTATTTAAGCATGAACTGGTATATCTTGGTCACATAGATGCACCGAATAAATATTGGGCCCTTCTCGGCGCGCATTTGGACCCCATTTTTATCTACAGGGGGGCGGTAGCACATAAAAGGACTGTAACATGTAGCAGAATGCTTTCTACTATTGTATGCAAACTCAATCAGAGGAAGGAAGTCTTCCCAATGAGATTTCCTGTGAGAAACATATGTCCTCAACATATCTTCCATAGTCTGATTAGTCCTTTCTGTCTGGTCATGTTATTCAGGATTATCAGAAGAACTAAAACTAAGGGAAGTTTCCAGTTTATGGAATATTGTTGACCGGAAGTGACCCCCGAGAAACAGGGGGTCCAGGGGGCGGTGGGGGGGTTTGGGGGGCAACGCCCCCCAACGGCGGGGTCCGGGGGCTGCCGGTAGACCCCGGCCCCGACGGTAAGGCCTCTTCATGATTTGGCCTTCCAACTCCCTGAGTGAAAACACACATTTTGGTGTTTCGTACCCGAAACAGTCGGCAAACTACACAATCATAATCCCCTCGATCAAAGCTTTCATCCGATACCCATATTGCCTAAAAAATTTTCAAAAAATAAAATAAAATCGATTCTACATGATTCTGGGAAAATCCCGAATCGCGAATCGGGATCGCGATTCTGATCACGATTTTGAATCGCGATTCAGAATCGCGCTGCAACTATGATTGGTCATAAGATCACCCCTTTTGTGTTGAAGATAGACGAAGATAAATTCAAGGCAGTAGTTGAATGGCCAATTAAAAAAGTTAATTTTATCCTTGGATTTACTATATTTTTCCTTAGATTTATAGAGGATTATGCTAAGGAAGCTCTCGATTCTCGGCAGCTAGATTCTAACAACCTTTGTTGTGACTTTGTATTTTAACATTCAAGCCTCAGTTGCCCGTTCCGGAACGGAACCTTCAAAAAAATAAATAAAAAAGTACGTTTTTTTACAAAGGAAAAAAAACCATATCCTGAGCTCTCAACCTTAGAATTCAGAATGATCTAAACCATATGAAGAATCTACCTCATTCTCTACCTGAGTAAATCTAGCTTTGAGTCAGAATAATTTGGTTCTAGTTTAACTATCTACCAGTGGAAGAATTATCTCTATTTCTACATGTGTCTGATCAGTAGCTCTATTTCTATAGAGTGATTGTGTCTTAATAATAGACCACAAGTAATTCCAATTTCTATTTATCAACACTCTATCTCACATAGATTAAAAAGTTGAACAGTCAATCCTGAGAACTATAGTGTTCTTTCCCACCTAATCAAAACTAGTCTCCAACTCTATCAGTATAGGTCACTCATGATCCACCATAGATTGGATCCAAATAGATATTAGTTTTAGTTTGATAGATCTTTGATAGATATTAGTTTTGCAGAAGTCGTGGACCAGCAGGGTCATATATCCGCCATAGTTTTAGTTTGCAGGGTCCATGGTGGATATTATCTATTATCTATTTGGATGTCTGGTAGATCTTTGATAGATATTAGTTTTGCAGAAGTCGTGGGCCAGCAGGGTCAGATATCAAATTTTTTATAATCACATTAACTCGTTCCGACCCAGTACGTTCCGGAACGTACTGGACGGAACGTTCCGACCCAAGGGTCGGAACGGGCTTCTAAGATTCAAGCATAGTCAATTGCCTTATATCATTGAGCATGTTATGTGGAGGCAAATCTGGGTATTACTGGCCCTCCATTGTTTTAGGGCAAATAATTGTTTCAGTTTTGAGTATTGATTATGCTCATACAATATGCGAATAATTGTTTCAGTTTTGAGTATTGATTATGCTCATACAATATGTGAATAACCGTTAGTTCCAAAGAATCTTCATTCAAACCTTTTTGAGTGGACCTTTTGAAATCGAGTACCCTTACGAATACAGAGTCTCTCCCTCCTAACCTCCCGCGCACACAGGCATTCATTCCATGGAATTCCTGGAATCCTGTTGTAAAACAACAAGCCATTCTGATTTTATCCATGGCAGAATCCAACAGGGATTGATGCACCTAAACTGGACCACACTGTAACCGAAACACTTGGTAGCCTACATAAATGCAATGCCCTTGATTAGAGCTTTAATTTGATACCCATATTGCCCACAAAAAAAAAAAAAAAACGTTTCTGAGAAACGCTCCCCCATTTCAGAAACGCAATTCAGACATGCTTGTCTGACCGCGTTTCTGACCACATTTCTGAATGCGTTTCCAGAAACTATGATATGTATATATATATGTGTGTGTGTGTGTGTGTGTGTGTGTGTGTGTGTGTTATGGGCCCACTTGCTGGTCTGGGCTACTATGGATCAGCCAAACATTTCTGTCCTGCCCAACACTTCCTGCTGTCAATAATTTAAGCAGGTCTGCCAATGAGGTCTACCAACAATTTTTTGTCCAGCAGGACCATCGTGACCTTGCATAGACATAGTGATGGTGGCTTCATCATGCAAATTACCAGTGGAGGATCCCCCAAAAATTGCACCTATAAAACAGTCATTGCATGATCTTCATCACATTCATTGCTTTCACAACATTTGTAATCGGGTCTGCAGGAAATCCAATATGGGTTGATGAAAAGTCATGCTTCAAATGAAGAAATCTGAGCTAGAAAACTTACTTGGATATGATCTTGAGTGGACAAAATTTTCCACATGCATTTTCTATGCAGAAATCAGGTCCAGTAAACTAATGGGTGCGCACCAACATCTCATGCATGTGAACTATTCCAAGCAAGAAGTTTTATGAGAGTTGGAACAAAACAATTTGTCGTAAGTGTGGCAAGATATCTTGCGGAACTTACAAGAGCCCCTTCAGTTGGTTCTCATACTGTGTGAAACAACCTGAAAGTAAGATTCGAAGCAAGCTTAGTTAGTTGTCACTGTTCTTTATCAAATACACCAAACAGCTTGCTAGCAGACTCACCACCCAGCTATTACTCTATATACTCACTCGTGAGGATGATTTCACACAACAAATCACCCCTAGACCTGCATCATAGTCCATGATCCTCTTAGGAGTGCTTTTCCAAGGAGTCCTCTCTCAAGGCTTGGCGTGCTTATATGGACTTGAGCCCTTGAGCTTAAGAGCACTACCCTTAAAGGTGGGTGACCTTAGGTCCTTCAGCCCTTGCTAGCATGGGCACTCTCCCAATAACAAGGGCCTGTTTAATTATATCATTTAGGGAGACAAAAATGTGATGTAATTCTTCCACCTTGGTGCTAAATCTTCGTGCAACATGTAGCCTCTGTGCATCCTGCTTTCTGCTGGATCTTTTAAACTTTTCTGATTTCTGTTGGATTTCAGGCCTGGTGATAAAAATTCCAGGCACCTTTCTAAGCTGGTATCTGGATGCTGTCAAATAGTATAACTATTTATTTGCTGGCACTGGCTACTTTGCTTGAATCATTTTATTGAGTGCACAAATCTGTTCCTTTACTGGCCACTCTTGGCTGCAGCTTAAAAATCATCTCAGAAAAAAACACTCCACCTCTTTAATGTACAAAATATTCCTCTTTGACATAAGAAATTATATACTAAATGAAAGTAGCCGTTTCTTTGTTATCATGTTCATGACAGATGAAAAACTCTTACTGGTCTCATATACCCATTGCACAGCTGGTCACCTGCTTACAAGATGGCTTCAAAGGCTTGATTAATGAAGTTGATTGCATGAAGAATGGTAAAAGCATGCATAGTTATGAGTTATAAGATGTAACAATTACTTTCAAATATAGCTGGTCTCTGATCTTGTGGAGGTTTTGTAACTTACAAGCTTTGCAACGATTGCTGCACCTCTGCAGTCTGGAATTATCATCTTATACTTCATGATGTGATTGTGCTTGTGGCCAGTTCATTAAGGTTTCTTAAAGCAGACCGCGTCCACGAGATTTCCTCATCATGTTTTTTTGAATGAGTTAGATGCATGATCAAGACTAATCAAGTGGTCTTTGTGTACAGGCCTCAACACATGATACATTTCAAGAAGTAATCATTTAAAAGCTGCTCATCTAGCTTCTGGAGATTCTGAAGGAATTGCCCAAGAAAGGTCTACCTATGGATGATTCCATAGATGCCAGCCAAAGGCCTCGCAGGACTTCTAGAAAACGCCTAGCAGAAAATGACAATAAGTCCGATGTTACTGTTTTCAAACAGATAAAAGTCGATGATGTAAAAAAAATGGTGGTCACGGAGCTAAGATCTGCTCTTTGTGATCGTGGGTTACCTGCTTCTGGGACCAAAAAAGATCTTGCTGAACGGTTAACCACCGCTCTACTGAACAATATTGTTTCTATGGATGCTGTCGATAAGGAAGGTGAGCCTGGTGAAGAAGTGTATGATGCTTCAGTAATAATTTTAGCCGTTATTTTATTTCTGTTTGTAGTCAAAATTTTCCCTTTGATCACATATCAGGAGATGTTATGAGAGTGACTTTTTTCCTGATTTAATGTCTGGTTGCAAAATATGTAAATATTGATCACACTTCAAAGACTTTCTGTTCTCTCTTTTAGTGTACCACACTTGCAATTATCTGCACTAGTTATGCCATGCATTACCAAGTCAATCAGAAGATGCAATTCTTTGCATGTAAGCAATTTGCTTTTGCTATCATGTTCTTTCTGGACAGAGTAGTTGGTCATTGTATGATGATTGAGAAAAAGCACACAAGTAGTTCTGATGAAGGGCCACGCTTACCATGTTTGTCATAGACTTCAATTTACTTGCTAGATTTTTTTTCTTCTTACTTTGATAGAAGTCTTAATGTCACAACGGTTTAGTAAGGGCTGCTAGACTAGATATCTGGTTACTGGTATATTAAGTCTCATCTCATATTGGGCAAAATAAGATTTTAGTTTCTTTTCCAGATTCAGCGAAAGATGCAGAACTGGAGGAGAAAATTGTTACAGCTACAAAGAAGGGGAATGCAGTTCTTGACCAGTATCTACCAAGTGACATTCAGTCAAAGTTTCATGTACTACAGAGAGTATGAAGCCAACTTTCTGAGATCCACCTCTGCATGGTCTTTCTTTACATGCCGCTGTGAATATGCAGTCTGAAGTTGTTAATAAGGAATTCTACAGTATGCCCTTTATGTTTGAAGTTTTGAACTTAGGTATCTTTCTATAGTCTTTTGTTTTATTCCTCTTTGTAAACTTAAGGGAACACAATGGTTTGGTGCTAGAAATGCTTCTTAATTTGCACTGGACGTGTTATGTCCTGAATGGACATAACTGGGTGTAATTTCGATGGATCACTACTATTCATTGTACAAGCATGCCAAGCCTTGAGAGAAGATTCATTCTTGGAAATCACTTCCAAGATGATTGTGGACCCTAGTAGATGCAGGGCTATGAGCAGATCAGCTATGCGATGTCATCCTCAACGGCAAGCATCTGTGAAATGCAGGTGTTTACTGCATGGAAGTTAAGAGTCTGAATGAGGAGACCTATGTGCAAGAAGCTTCTCAGTATGTTGGTTCATGTATACAAGATGTGCACAATGTTTGCATGAGGGCAATTCAGCTCATGTACACAAGAAGTCTAAGCACTTGCATGAGGGCAATTTCAACAGGCTTCTTATTGGACAATCGGCTCACTTTCATGCATTAAGGACTTGTGATGATCTATCAGAAACATCACAAAGAGTATCCCTACCTAATGATGTAAAAAATGTAGGTGTGTTCATAACCTTTGTTTGGCTATCGGCTTCAAGAGTACATAAGATGCCCATAAGAACCTCAATGCATAAAATGTGCATCAATGCTGTTTAAGATCTTATTGTAAAATGGGTCCTCCTATCGGTAAGAATAGAGCGCGGTATTGTGGAGTCAATTTTTTTTTGAGAAAAACATCTGAGCACGCTACTTAGCTGTAGTAGTAGTTCTGATCACAGTGAAAGGGAGTGCTTTGAAAATCCGTCCACTAGATCTTTCAAGATATTTCTTTAGTGATGATAAATGGTCAGTCAATTTCGTAATAAGCTCTGGGTTGTACCTCTGGAGTACTTACCTTGGGCTCAAAAGTTATAGGAGGACATGGGGTGAGCTAGATCCTTGTTCATGGTAGGACGATGCAGGTGGGTCTGAAGGTGTTAAAAAGATGTCTGGAAATCAAAGTGCTTCCTCTCTGGTGAATTACAGGCGTCTTCCAAAAGTTGAGAGCGCAAAGGAATGTTATCAAAATTACATAAAGCACCATAATGGTAAAGTCGATCATCCACGAGGGAATGAACTTGATGTTGAGCAAATACAGGATTGGAAGCAATTCAAAGTGGGCTTGAACGTTTAGAAGAATTGCATGGAAGAATATCATTAGGTAATCAAAGTTGGGTCCACTTTTTTGCTTCAAGTACACTTTATGAATTGGACTAGGTAAAATGCCGCTCTTAAACCCCACATAAGTGTAATTAACACTTATCCAAGTCAGACTCTGTAAGGAGGGAGTAAATTTCCTTAACAATCAACCGTTAACACTTTTCCTCTGTCAATTCCTGGGAGTGAAAAAAAAGAAAGGAAGGGTTAGAGAGGCTGCATTTAGCTAGGGTTGATTGTATTGGCGAGGATTGGACATAATATACTTTGGATCCAAGTCGACTAGCATCATTGGGAACAAAGAACCTTGAAAATTCTATCTCATGTACAACAAAAAATTTGGACTTTTTGGTAAACAAATTTTTTCACATATGAGCTTCAAGGTCAATCTAAGATAACCAAAGTGGTCTTGTGAGGAGGTGCTTTATAGAAACATAACTTCAAAGTAGACAAGGACATACAAATTGCGGAAGATATTGTTCATAAGAATCTTGTAAGTAGGGACCATTAGTAGCATTCAAATGTGCTTGAGACGTATGTTTTGAACGTGGTTGAAACATCAAGTTTTTTTTTTTTTTTTTGTCTTAAGGTCCCAAAGGCCCCCATGTGACTCTTAGGGCCCAATCGGGTTGTGACAAGAAAAAGAAAGAAAACATTGCGACTTGATCACTTCGCCTCCACCTCACATTGTTCATGATTTATGGATCCTACATAGGTAATTGGGAAAATAATGAACTTTGTTAATCAGGTATACACTATAACTTACAAGTTACAAGTAGTGTCTCCAAGTTTTAAGTGCATGGACAACTGCAAAGAGTTTCCTTTTCTGCGTAGTGTAACGCATCTGAGGATTAGTGAATTTTTTGCTTTCAAATGCTAGTGTCCTATCATTTTGTAATAGAACTGCTCCAATTGCACTATCACTTGCGTCAATCCTCACGACATAAGGTTGATCTGGTTCTACAATTTGTAAAATGGGAGCCAAAACAATCAGGGTCTTAAGTTTCTCAAAACTCTGATTCAGTTTCTCATTCCATACAATAGGTGACAAGGTGGATTTTTCCTTTTCTTTTTGTTCACAATGCCTTTTATCAGATTATTGAGCGGTTCTACCACTTTGGCATAATCCTCAATCATTCTCCAAAAGAAAACCTTTAATTCTCCAAATGATTTGAATTGTTTTGACAATTTGCAGGATCAGCCAGTCAACAACTATCTTGATTTTATCATCATCAATCTTGATCCCATTCTTAATGATCTTATGATTGAGATAGACCAGCTCATGCTTAGAGAAGGTCTTACTGTAGATGAAAATATTATCTAGGAACACTACCACAAACTTCCCCAAATATGGACAAAACAAATTGTTCATCGAACGTTGATCGAGTGTTTGTTAACCCAAAAGGCAATACTAAGAACTCATAATGGCCAAATCTGGTACGAAATCTAGTCTTTTGGACATCTTCCGACTTAGTTCTCATTTGATGGTGCCCTGTTTTGAGATCAATCTTAGTGAAGTATTTAGCCCCGCCTAAACGATCTACAAGCTCATCCATCCTGGGTAATGGATGTTTATTCTTAACAATAACTTTATTCTACCCCTTATAACCCACCCACATCCGGAAACCTCCTTCCTTCGCTTTCAAAAGAACAGGAGCCCCCCATGGTGATTTACTAGGTTGAATATTCGCATCCTTAGATAGTTTTCAATTTGACTTGAAATCTCTATCTCCTCTTTTTAAGAAAACCTTTAAGGCTGCCTAGAGATAGGTTGACTTTATGGAATTAACTCTATCACGTGGTCTGCTGACCTAGATGGTGATAAATCATGAGGTAACTCTCATGAAAATACATTTTCAAATTGACTTATGATCTGATTTTTCATTGCTTGTTTGTGATCTAAATCTATCGAGTTAAGGATTATTGAAAACTCGACCAAAAAATAAGATTGTATAATGGAGTCTTATCTGCTACATTTTGGGTCCAATCCCGTAGCCCTACATGGACATACTCGCAGGGTTGGTATTTTGAATGATACACTCCTGAAGATCTCTTGAATGGATATATTTCCATTATAGAGCATTGTCAAGATAAAATTATGTACTAGTGTGTACAATTGATGCATGACAAAGGTTTTTGAAAGATGAGGATATAGAGAGTTCCCATAAGAACCTTTCAATATGTATAGCTTAGGAAATTTTACGTGACATCTTTTCTTTGTCAGAAAGATGAAAGTGTTCCATGTTCGAATGATTGATCGTTACTTGGAATTATTTCGGTTCAAACAAGGGACAATGCTATTGGTAAGGGATTCTAGTATTATCTAGATTTTGATCATAACTCAAGGCAGTTAGATGCATATTAGCAAAGGCTAGTAAAGGCTTTGGAAGGCAATCAGTCATTCAGAATACCAAATGTTTGTCTAGTTTGAAGCAATATTGATAGTAATATTGAGTTTTGCTGAATCAATTTACAATCATGAGTGTGTAATTTGAAATGAGATTTAAGACCTTGGAAAACGTAGACTAGAACTAGATAGTGGATGAGTATTGTCCTTAGTTAGTTATATCCTAGTCCTGTTGTTACGTCCATGTCCTGTATAGAGGATTCGGCATAATCCTAGACTTGGATATCCGGTACTCCAGAGTGTACGAGATTATTAGTTATGCCTTGTGAGGGCCTAGGTGCTCTAATTGGACCTATGGAGCTTTTGCATGGTGATTGACAATGTTTGTGCAAGAATAGGAGGTCAAATGCTTTTGATAGGAATAGGGGGATCCTAGAGAGAATGTTCTCTAGCTTTTGGAGAGTATTTATCTTGTAGGAACTCGCTCATCTCCTCATTCTAATTTCTTGTTTCCAAGAGCCAGGATCCTCTCCTCTCTTGCATTCAGTCACCATGGCTCGGGGGTGAAGCGGTTAGGGATTTGATTATCCGTTTCTTGATAGTTGGGTGGTTTGGCTCCACAGGTGGCCTTTTGGTTGAATGTTACGTCCATGTCCTGTATATAGGGTTCGGCATAATCCTAGACTTGGATCTCCGGTACTCCAGTGTACGCGATTATTAGTTGTGGGTTTGATCCACAAAAAATTGCAGAGAAGGTTGAAAAATGGTCAAAAAACATGGTTTTTTCAATGTTTTTAGTGTTATTCATAAAATCCATGGCTAATATTTTGTATGCACGATTTCAGAGGTGTAATGATGTTGTCCTAAGGCTGTCATGAAGTTTGGATAGGATTCAGATCACCAATTGAGAGTTATTCAAACTCAAAAAACCACAAAAATACACTATTTTTTGACTTTTTGAGACCCTTAATGGTGTTTAATCCTAACCAAACTTCATGAAAGCCTTAGGACAACATTACACCTCTGAAAACGTGCATGCAAAATACTAGCCATGGATTTTATGAATAACACCAACAACATTGAAAAAACCACCAAAGAACCATGTTTTTTGACCGTTTTTCAACATTTTTTGCACTTTTTTGTGGATCAAAATACATTGGAGTACCGGATATCCAAGTCTAGGACTACATTACTTGTTCATATGTCTATGCTCACTGACTAGTTTAAGTATATGATATAAACTCAGTACATAGGAACACATAGTAGACCCACAAGATTAGATGTACATAACCAAAATATTCCACTATGATCCAATACATAAACATAGGCTATAATCTGGTAGATTCTTCCATAATCCGCATATGTTACTCACATAACTCACTGAGAATCTTGCAACTTAGCTACAAAAGAAATCTATTTCTCATGAGTAAATAACATATCTAGGAAATCCTTGAAGTGAATAATTCCACATCCTCAAGTTTTCCAATCATCAAACTTTTACTAACAAACTTTTTCACCCAATCAACCTACATCAGATCTTAGTACTCAAACCAAGATTAGGTTGACCTATACAGACATCTTTGGACATAAGGTTAAGATCAAAGCTTTATTCCTACTTGATCCAATCCATAACAACGTGGTACTTGGTAAGCCAATCAGTGGAATCAATTTTAATCTTCAACCAGTGTTATCCATAATCATGAGTCCACTCACATATCAATTCCCCAAAACTTCCTCTAGTTCTAGATTATTCATAACAATCCCTAGAGAGTTCCTCTATTTCACTTGGATAGCTCAACCTTTGCACACATACTGGATTTTTTACAAAAATCTATGCAACTAGCTAATCCCATGAAAGTCTTATTCCTATCACTTCATCTCCCCCTTTTAAAAAAAATTCCATAATTTCCCTTAAAAAGGTTCCCAAGAGACAATGTATAAGATATCAAAGATCAGAAAAAGTCAGTAATGAGTATCCAATATTATTACAAACCGGACTTTCTCCAAAATCATAAAATATCTTATCCCGAGTGATAGAAATATTACATCTCAATATTCAACTATCAAATAGAGATAATCGTTTGGGTATAGGAAGTCTAAATTCCACGAATTCAGTCATTCCTTCATTGAATCTGAATCAATTGAAAACATAACAATAATCAGTCCTTCAGAACATAGTTCTACACTGGAAGGAGTTATATGAATCTCAATCCAATTGTCTGGTATTTAAGAAATTTCTAAAAAGTATAGGTTCATATAAAAGAGAAATAGATTTAAGGGCCTCCAGATTTTGTAAATAATGAGATACCATTTGAGATCCGGATGTATATCTCATAATTTCCCAAAATACCCTGAACCAAATGACCAATGGATTCCTTTGTTAGCATTACCATTGTAGTAATCACTAACCATCGGTCTATAGATCACTCTCGCACAAGAGAATCTCTTTGGAATCATTGATGTCCCATACCACTAGTTTTCCCTCCAAGAAATCCTTTGCTTCTAGATCTTCTTACTAGAAAGTCAAAAGATTAACTGGCTAGCCTATACCCAAATCTAAGGAAGCGGACCCTGCGTCCGAATGCCCTACCCTACGACTGATCCTCAGAAGATCCAGTTGGCTGCTTTACACTTAGATGGACGCGCCGCCACGTGGTGGCAAGTTTATCGAGCTGATTCTGATCGGGAAGGGCTTCATATATGGCATACCTTTCGCCGTGACCTCCGTCATGCTATGATTGATCCTCAGTGGCTCGACCGCCAACATGATACATTCGGTAGTCTCACTCAGACCAGTGACCTTGCTTTTTATACAGATCAGTTTATGGAGCTTTCTTATCTTTTCACAGATCTACCGCCCACTGAGCTTATTTCTCGTTACATTGTTGGGCTTCATGGTGCCTTACGTTACGATGTTTCTTCCTTCCGTCCTCCCACACTTGTTAAGGCACTGTCTCTTGCCAATACTGTCCGGACGCGGACGCGGACGCGCCAGGGGTGCGTCCAGGTCCCCGGACACGTCTGCTTTTTTTTTTAGTTTTTATTTATTTTTTAATTCCTTTTAGTTTTTTTAGTTGTATTTAGGCAAAAAAAAAAAAAGAATATGGACGCGTCCGACCCCGTGTCCGGGGGTTGGACGCGTCCAGGTCCGGACGTGGACGCGGACGCGGAATGCCCGCATCCGGCCCGGACCCTCACCTCATGTCTTACCCAAATATAGGATTAGATTCACAACCAATTCTAGGAGATACTTCTAGCCAATTCTCTCATGCTCCTTAAGCATTTCTTTGTAGATGAACACATCATCTAAGAATGCCCCTCCACACTGACCTAGGTATGGACGAAATATATCGTTCAAATACTGTTGAAATGCGACAAGTGTATTCACTGAACCAAAAGGAACAATATAATCGAAAACAATACTGTAATAGATATCCAATATCCATTTCAGAATCAGTAAAAAGAATTTCATTCTTTTATAAGTTAGAAGTACTCTTGGTTGTCTCAGTTATTATAAAGAAACACTCTATAATAACTACTTATTATAAGTACTTATTTGATATTTGAAGTCAGACTAAGGGTAATGATTTTCTGGGTAACTGGAGAAGTTAAAGAGTTGTCTGAACTTCTTGCCCATTCTGAGGACAAAACTTGTTTAAGGGGAGAAGAGAGTTACGTCCATGTTGTATATAGGATTCGGCATAATCTTAGACTTGGATATCTGGTACTCCAGTGGATGAGATTATTAATTACGCCATGTCATTCTGAACTAGGCCAGAAATGTAATTAAGAACCTTGTGAGGGTCCAGGTGCTCTAATTGGACCTTTGGAGCTTTTGCATGGTGATTGACAATTTTTTTGCAAAAATAGGAGGTCAAATGCTTTTGATAGGAATAGGGGGATCCTAGACACATATTTCGTTCTAGAGAGAGAAAGTGTAGAAATTGTCAGATTTTGCTTGTTTTTGAAGGTTTTTGGAGGGGGAAAACGTGGGAGACAGATTGGAGAAGAAAGGTGGGCCTCCAGCGCTGCTGTTCCAGCATACAGGGAGCCCACAAACACCCGTAGGAAAAACTTGGCAAAAGAAATCAGGTGCTCCAGCGCATTTTTTTTCAGAAGGATTTTCGCTCATAACTTTCCGGAGCCTTCTCAGATCCTAATCAGGTTTTGGGAGCTTGATTCTAGTATCCATAGCGATCCTATAGAGCCATTATACGCTGGTTTTGGAGCAGATTTGCCTCTGTTTCACTAAAAAGTCGGTTTCCAAGCAAAAAATAGGTCAGATTTTTGGATTGGACATAACTTCTCCGATTTATCTCCGATTTCTGCTGTTAAAGTTTCAGATTGGGCCTAGTAGGAGGGCGAAATACTGCTAATTGACTGTTCGTGAAAAGCTCTTGCCGTTTGGAAGAAATTCGACGTCAAACAGCCCGCTTTTTCCTGTTTTTTTTGACTTTCAAGCCGATTTGTCTCTTTCAGTTCGAAATTGTCAATAGGCTGAACATTTCTTTTTCCTGACTGTGTTTCAATAAGTGCAATTTTTAGCTTGATTCCGTGCTGTCTCTGTTATGGTTCATAATGGAAGATGATAGAGTTGATATTCCGCCTAGTCCACCCGTTGCTCTTCCATCACCACCACCCAGCCCTGTGTTTAGTCCTGCCCATAATCCGCCTACAGTGGCTGCCCGTTCGCCTGTTGGTACTTCCCCTTTTGTGCAAGCTCGCATGGATAGTGTGGAAAAGACCGTCGCAGAGATGCGAGCAATGATGGTAGCTGGTGGTTATGCGTCTTCCTCGCAGTATGCTCCACCTTATCCATCTTCTGCTGTTCGTCCTATGTTACCTCCACCCTATCCAGAAGACAAAGATATTAAACCTACCCGTTTCGCTGGAAACACTCCCCAACGCAATACTGATATCGTAGATCAGTGGTTGCATAAGTGGGAAGAGTATTTTGATTCGAAATGGTCCCCAACTGATGAGGGTTGGCGGGTCCGCAAAGCTGCTTACCATTTCACTGATTTTGCTGACAGGTGGTGGCGCAAGTTGTTGAAGTCTAATCAGGCTCCATCCACCTGGCTTGAGTTTAAGCGAGCTTTCAGAGCTTAGTTTATTCCTCCACGTGAGCATGTGCGTGCGACGGATGCTTGGCTTTTGCATCGTTAGAAGCAGTACATGGTGCAGGAATATGCTGATAGGTATCGTGAGACACTTATCAAGATTCTGGAAGAGATTCCCGAGTGGCTGGTAGTCCACAAGTTCATATTTGGCCTTCGTGAAGAGTTGAGGCCTTCAGTGCTTAATGAAGGGTGCAAGACCTTAGAAGAGGTAGTTGCTACAGCTCTCAACTTGGAAGGTAATGTGCGCACCAAGGCTGAATCTGGAGCGCCAAGCTGGCCTCAGAAGAAGGGTTCGCGAAAGTCTAGCCAAGCTGGTCAGAAAGGCTTTTCGCAGAAGGATCCTATCCAGATGCAGCAGACTTTGAAGCGCAAGGCGGGATCTCCTATGGCTCGTCGTGCTTACGACAAGTCTCCCCTCAGTCCTGAGCAAAAGGAAAAGGCCAAGAAAGACGGATTATGCTTTTTCTGTCTTGGCAAGCATCTTTTAAAACACTGTCCTCAACGTACGGGCAAGAAACTCCATACTATGCAACGTCAAGATGAGGACAAGGATGAGGAGATTTTGGAAGACTTATTAGTAAGCGACGATGAGTAGGTAGCCTGTATAGTTTTTCTTTCTTTTGCATGTATAAAGTTTGGACATGAGGGTTTGTCTCATGTTTTAAAAGGGGGGGAGACCATCTATTGAGGGTCCTCTTGTTACCAATATGCAAATAAAGAGAATGGAAATTCAGTATTTGTGGTTGTGTTATGTGAATGTTGATTCCAGTTTTGATTGTTATGTTGGTAATAATCAGATAAGCACACTCACTAATAAACCACAAGAAGCTTCATTTACTTTTGCATCCCCTAGTGCACATGCATTTGCATTACAACCTAGATGTGACCCAGCAAGTGAGTTGGAGAAGTCCATCCGCACGCAGTTTAAACTGCGTGCTAATTAGTAATATGCCAGAGGGATTGCCGCCTAGTCGGAACGTTGATCATCGTATTGAGCTCGTTCCAGGGGCAAGTCTGGTATGTAGGCCTCCTTATAGGATGTGCCTAGAAGAGAAAGAGGAAGTCAGAAAGATGTTGGAGGAGTATCTCAAGCTAGGGTACTTCTGTCCGAGTTATTCACCTTTCGCCTCTTGTATGTTACTTGTTAAGAAAAAGGATGGTAGTTTCCGGATGTGTGTAGATTACAGGGGATTGAATAAGATCACTGTAAAGCACAGGTATCCGATGCCCAGGATTGATGATCTACTGGATGCGTTGCAAGGTGCAACCATTTTCAGTAAGATAGATCTCAAAAGTGGATACCATCAAATACGGATTTGAGATGAAGACGTCCAGAAGACGGCCTTTCGAACCCGTTTCGGTCATTTTGAGTTTTTGGTTATGCCATTTGGGTTAACCAATGCCCAGCCACGTTCATGATGCTCATGAACAATGTCTTGCGAGACAATATGGGCAAGTTTGTTGTCAATCTTATTGACGATATATTGGTTTTTAATAAAGCGGTCGAGGAGCATGAGGTTCATCTCAAGACCGTATTGGGCATACAAGTTTCTGTCTTGTATGCTAATGCTCAAAAGATAGAGTTGTGTAAGACTCGTGTCGAGTATTTGGGTCACGTAGTGACAGTTGAGGGTATTTCAGTTGACCCAGCCAAGGTGGCTGTGGTTAAGAAGTGGCCGAGGCCTGCAGTTCGTTAGGAACTATTCCAAGGTAGCTGCTCCTTTGATGGACCAGTTACGGATGCGCTCAAGGTGTGGAGACTTTATTTATACGGCGCCGAGTTTTATGTGTACACAGATCATTATACTTTAAAGTATTTTGCACTCAGCCAGATTTGTAAGGCCGCCAAGCTTGGTGGGCCGAGCTGATGCAGGAATTTTATTTGGAAATTCACTTCTGAGGAGGGAAGGAAAATGTGGTCGCTGATGCACTATCGTTGGTACTGCATCAGATGAGCCTTGCCTTTAGTTGACAGTGATCTCATGGAGGAGATCAAGAGGGCTCAACAAAAGGACCCACATTGTCAGTGTGTGGAGCCTATGCATGCAAGTTAGTCAACCAAGCGGAAGAGTCAGCCTCGCTTGTCGCTTCCGTAAAGGAACACACCAGTACTTATTTGACATACATCGTGAAGGAAGGTATGTAGTTGAGAAAACGGAAAAGTATTCGTGCCAGACGTGAAGGATCTTCATCGTAAGATACTTCATGAATGCCATGTTAGTCCCTGCGCAGGGCACCCTGGTATTGATAAGACCAGTGAGCTTTTGAGAAGGCATTATTTCTGGCCATGATTGCAGCGGGATGTAAGAGAGTACGTCCAGCGTTGCACGACTTGTCAGGTGAACAAGGCCGAGAGAGTAAGTCCTCCGGGCTTGCTACATCCACTTGAGATACCTACAGGAAGGTGGGAAAGCATCTCCATGGATTTTATTGTTGGGATACCCAAGACCTAGAATGGATTCAATTCCGTTATGGTAGTGGTAGACAAGTTTTCCAAGATGGCTCATTTCATCGCAACGACCAAGAAGGTCACAGCTCCGCAAGTGGCTGAGTTGTTTATTCAGAATATTGTCAGGTTACATGGTCTTCTGAAGTCCATAGTTTCTGACAGGGATCCCAAGTTTACTGGAAATTTTTGGATTGAGGTGTTCGCCAAGCTGGGAACACAGTTGCGGATGAGTAGCTCTGAGCGGTCAGACAGAGCGAGTGAATCAAATCTTGGAAGATATGCTTAGGGCATATGTTAGTAGTACGCAAACAGACTGGGTAAAGCATTTACCGCTATTGGAGTTTGCGTACAATGATAAGAGACATGCGTGATTGAGTCCATTTGAGCTCAATTATGGTTTCAGGCCACTGAGTCCTGCAATCATAGGGATTCCGCATAGGGTACCTAGTGTTGTAGAGTTTTTGGCTCAGATGCAGCAGAAGCTAGAGTTGGCACGAGATAACTTGTCCAAAGCTGTAGCTAGGGCAGAGAGTTATGCTCATGAGAACCGTATGTATTGGGAATTTGAGAATGGACATTGGGTGTATTTACTAGTCCCTTCGAAGTCGAAGGTGCCACGCACATGAAAGTGCGCCAAGTTATCTCCTAGGTATTGTGGACCACGGTAGAAGGTGAGCCAAGTAGCTTATAAGCTACAGCTACATGTAGGATGCAAGGTGCATCCAGTATTCCATGTTAGCAAACTGAAGAGATGTTTGCACAATGGCGATAGCCTGGTGGAAGGTCTAGTGTCTCTTGAGGAGAAAGACACCACAGGTTATGGGCCAGACATAATCCTAGATCGAAGGGAGCGACGATTGCGGAATCGTCTCCTTCAAGAGTATCTAGTAACCTGGAAGGGCATTCGTTGTCAGATGCTACCTGGGAGACACGACAGGCGTTGCAGAAGTCTTAACCAGAGTTTGTCATCGAGGACCGATGACTTGCCAGAGGAGGGAAGGATTGTTAGAGTCCAGTTACGACTCTATCATGACCTTGGCACGGCCGGTCACCAGAGGGCCTGAGGCCAAGTATTGGCAAGGGCTAGTGATCGAGGAGGACATCTGTCCAAAGTTGGGACCGGTGCGTCACGAGCAGTGACCCGGTGTGGCCGCCTGACAAGTTGTTAGAGATGCGGTGTGTCTTGACCGTTGGGACCCTAGCCGTCAGTGACGAGATGCTAGCCGGCAAGTAGTCAGGGTGACCAAGAGGGTCACAGGTCTTTGGCGGGGCACGGGGGTGGTACCCTATGAGTCACTCAGAATTCATAGGTCACAAGGGCCAAGCATGCCAAGTGGACTGATCACCCACAGGTGGATGCCATATGCTAGTTGACGGGAATAGCAGGTAGAAGGACTCAAGGAGGGGGTGCCTATGGTCGGGAAGTTCATTCTACACACCAGCTTCTAGGATTCACGAGCTTGGAGAGACTGGCTTGTGACAACAAAGGTATTTGAGACTTTCATGGTCTGTCAGGACCTCCATACAAATAATGCCTCCAAGTCTTAAGGGCATGGACTATAGAAAAGAGTTCCTTTTCATAGGCAGTATACCTAGTCTGAGCTGGCTCGAGTTTTTTACTCTCGAATGCATTTGGTCGTCCACCCTGAGTTAGTACAGCACCAACTGCAAAGTCGCTAGCATCTGTTTTGACCACAAATGGCTGATTGGGGTTGACGACCTTTAGAACTGGTGTTGTAGCTAAGGTTGTTTTGAGAGCATCAAAGCTCTCCTGCTGCGTGGACTCCCATATGAACTCCTTTCCCTTCCCCTTAAGAAGATTTGTCATGGGAACTGCTATCTGAGCATATTCCTTGATAAATCGTCTGTAGTATCCCGCCAAACCAAGAAAGATCTGAAGTTCCAAAATATTCTGAGGTCTCAGCCAACTGAGTATGGCTTTAACCTTATTCGGGTCCATCTTAATCCCATCTGACGAGATAATGTGACCCAAATATGCTACTTCTTCAACGAAGAATTCACACTTGGATTGTTTAGCATAAAGCTTATGCTTTCTGAGCAGTCGAAACACCTTTCTGAGTTGTTTAAGATGCTCCTTCCTTATTTTGCTGTAGACGAGGATGTCATCTAAAAATACAACTACAAACTTACCCAAGTATGGTCTGAGGACACTGTTCATCAAGGTCATAAAGGTAGCTGGAGCATTTGTGAGCTCAAATAGCATCAACTTAAACTCATAATGACCGTGACGAGTCCTAAAAGCTGTTTTCGAGACATCTTCAGACGTTATACAGACTTGATGATATCCCGATCTGAGGTCTATTTTACTGAAAAACTTAGCCCTGTCGAGTTGGTCAAACAACTCGTCTGCCCGAGGCATAGGGTATTTATTCTTTATTGTGACTTTATTGAGGGCTCTGTAATCTACGCAAAGACGCATAGACCCCTCTTTCTTTTTCACCAAAAGGACTGGTGAGGCCCATGGTGAACTACTGGTCTGAATTTGGCCTTTCCCAAAATAATCTGTTAACTGTCTAGTTATTTCTTCATCCTCTGTTCAGTTGACCCGATACGGAGGTTTAGATACAGGTGCTATACTTGGTACTAGGTTTATTACATGATCTACCTCTCTGCTAGGTGGCCAACCATGTGGCAAATCTTCAGGAAAAACATCTTTAAATTTAGACAATAAAGTTTCTAATTTACTAATTTTCTGCTGTATAGAACTAGAAATAGAAACTTCAGGAATAAACTGAAAGTCACATAAGAATACCTGATGGTTGTCGTCTCCGATTAGCTGACAGAGCTCTGAACTGCAGACCATAGGACTGTTGGGAACATAATGCTCCCCATGCAACTGGATCTCTCGGCCTTCATGCTGAAAGCTGAGGGTGTTCTCCTGATAGTTTCTGTGGAGGGAAGGTCCTAAATTGTAGAGCCAATCTCTCCCGAGAACAATGTCTATGCGATCCAGGTGCATTATCTGAAAGTTTATTTCATCTTGGTACCCCTGAATACCAAGATTTAAGCTACTTACCATAGTTTCCCAGATTCTTTTATCTTCACCCTTATCTAATGAAACTATGTACCTATGCTGACTAGGTACTTCTGGAAGTTTAAGCTTTTTAACCAGGGTGTAGTTGATGAAATTATGGGTTGCCTCATCATCAACCATAACTCTTATTGACTGGTTACCAACTTTCCCGTGCATACGTACTAGGTCATATGGCCCAAAGCTGAAGGGTCTCGCTAGCATTGCAGAGGTTAGCTGGCAACAGTGTTCATGATCTTCATGATACAATTTGATCTCGGAAGCCGCCGAGTCACTGGGGAAACTTACAGTCTGAACAAGATGAACTTGTTTCTTATCTTTTTTATCTTTTTTAGTGAAAGGCCCCTTGGGACATTGTTTGACTGTGTGTCCCTTGCCCATACACACAAAGCACAAACGTTCTTGTTTGGCTTTCTCAAAATCTTCTGGTTTAAAGGGTTGTATGAGTGAAGGGCATTTCTGAGGAGCTTCACTTATAACTTTATCTTCTTTCTTTCTTTTTAAAAATTTCTTTTTAAATTGAAAATCTTTCTGAGGAGGCTGCTCAGAAAGGGGTTGCTGTCTCGCCCTCTTCCTATCCATGAATCATCATAAAGTTGAGCATATCTGAGAGAAGGGTAGTAGGCGAGTTTCTCTGGACCTCTACTTTATATTCATCTTTGAGGCCACGGACAAATCCCCTGATTTTCTGATAATCATCCATATTTTAATCCTTAAAATTGCTTCTCGGTACTGCGAGATATATTGGATTACGAACTTGTCCATTACTGTTCTTTCCCAGGCTCTATCAAGTTCATTTTCTGGTAGGAATTCTCTTAGGAAAGCTTCTTCAAAAGCTTTCCATGATCGGGAGTCTGCCCAGTCTCCTGGAGATTTAACCACCACTTAGGAAAGACTGGCCTCAATTGCTTGCAAATGGTCAGGGGTCTGTTTAAGAGCATGAATGTTCATCCATTTGCTGAGGAAGGTTTGTAGAATATCTGCATTTCTATCCTTCTCTTCCCCAATAAAAGTAGGAGGCTTTAAATCTTTAAAGACACTGGGGTGAGACCACAAAGTCTCACCCGAAACTGATGGAAGTGGAGAAGGGGACAACTGAGAAGTGGAGGGAAGGCTTCCTTTTGCGGAACTCAAAATCAAGCCTTTGAGTTCAACGAACGAGTCATCCACACTGGACTTGAAATTGATGGCTAATGCCAACTTCAATTCATCCACTTCTGTTACCAAGTGGAGAAACTACTCCTTGGTAACCAGTTCGTCGAGTTCTTCGGCGAACTGTTCATGTTCTTCCATTTCCATAGGTTCTTTCCCTTTACTGTAAGCCAAGGCTTCTGTTTCAAGTTCGTCGAAGCCTCTCTCCGGGGGTTGATCAGGTCCCTGAGGAGTGGTCATTTTCGGAACTGAAAGAGAGGTACCTTAACTTCTGAAGAAAAAAAAGTCAGAAAGACTAATTTACAACTGTACAAGGGAAGGAAAAGAAAACTTAGCTCTTTTCGAGAACTGTACTTCCACAGAGAGAATCAAGAAAAGCCCTCTCAGCTCTTCCTCAACTGCTTTCAGACCTGTAGCTCTGAGAAATTCAAATAGAAGGCGAAAAAAGTGCAAAGAAGATCTGAATTTCTTTGCTATCCTGCCTCGCTGATCTGACAGCTATCTGATGGCTCCAAAACTTTTGATTTAAGCCAAAGTGTAACTCGGAATCTCAGGATGGATGAGGCTACTGTCAGCGTTGGATCAACACCACTCTTCCACTTCAAATTTTCACTCTACTTCCCTGAATTTGATGGCAAAAATCAGACATGAAGGCCGGAAATGCAGCGCTGGACCTGCTCTAGAAATTTTAACTAATTTCTATCTGAAAAGCAAGCTTTTCTACAAACTTCTGATCGGTAGAAAGCTATTTCTACAGCGCTGGCCCTGCTCCTCTAATTTCTGAGAATCTTAGAGAATTTTCCTATCTTCTGATAGCTTTCTCTACTTTTGATAGCTTTCTCTACTGCTGCTACTAAGCTCCCAAAGATGGAGATGGCTCCGATACCAGTGTAATAGATCCTAACACCACAGTAGGGCAAACACTAACTGCTCCGCCCAACCTTGCCTACTCCCTGATATAGAGTAAGCCCCTCCTAGCCCAGTGTGAGGACTGGTAGCATGCGGCTGCCAAGTGTCACTGACGTGGCCGACTGCGTGTCGGGACGCAACTGGTAGCATGCGACTGCCAAGTGTCGGCCACGTGTCGCTGACGTGGCCGACTGCACGTCGGGACCCAACTGGGGGGCCTGTCCGGCTGACAGGGTCCCTAGACTGTGTTAGGCCCGCCATGGCTATGGACCGTGCTGGGGCACACTACTCACACTGTCTTGCCATGTTGGTCGTGTACTCTGGACACGACCCTGACTATGGTATCTGACCTATTTGTGTTCTCTAGGGTTCGGCACTGGTCACGAGCTCGTAACACTTACGTACGCCCTAAGCATGTCCTCCATGGTTTGGTTAACTCTCTCTGTTTGACCATCCGTTTCAGGGTGATCAATACTCATTCTCAACCGCACCTCAAGCTTATCCATTAGGTAAGATCGGGATCTTATCATTTTTGGTTATTTTAGTTACTAATGGAAATAGTCCTTTGGTAGCTATTGCATTAGACTTGCTAGTAGCTAGCAAAGGTACGATTTGCAGGAAGAGGAGAGAGAGAGAGAGATGTATTAATATCCTCAAAGTAACATAATGTTAGATACGATTGCCATATTATGTAACAAATGTGTTAATCCTTGTGTTAGAGTACAATGCATTTCCGCAACCAACCATAATAGGGACATCTATGTGAATAACATTGGTCTACGACAAAATGGCACTTGTAGCCATTATGAATCTATATCATAGGGTATTGCTTATAGCTATTATGTATCCAATTGAAGAACTTGGCGATCCCTAGCCCCACTACCTTTGAGTGCTCTTCTTAGTATCACCAAGAGTCATAACCCTTTGAAATAAGACGATCGATTAAAAGATAGGGAACTCTTCCAAGATAATCTAATGTTGGGACGATGGTTTCCTTTACTCCAAGCATCTTATATGTTTGGATTTTGGAAGCAAAGCCTCTCCATATTGATGAAGGGAAGACTGCCCCTTATCAATTGACTAGTAGTTTTATGCCTCATGCTAGATACTGGCCGAGTAAAAGTGAATCCCAAGTATCTATATGAGGAAACCACCTCCAATGGGGCATGGTGTAAGATCTAGATTTACCGAAGACCATGTCGTGGCCTTCTTTGCATGAGAGAGAGAAGAAAAAACTTATTGCATGCTAAGATATAGCCAGCTTACTTCTTCTTTGAGCTACTTTATGCTAGATTATTTTGGAGATCAATTAACTATTCTAAGAAGGTAGTTGTGATCCTCTATTTTATGATCTGCAGGAAGCCAGAACTTATCTGTCCTTGTCCCCAATCCTGAGTTTTGGGAGAAGAATTTCTATGGTTTCTCAGAAGAATCATTAATTAAGCCCATTTGGATTGCCCAAATTGTAGAATCTTGGAGCTTTGGTACTTAATCTTTGCAGTATTTTCAACTATATTTTATTCAAAATCCACTCCATTTATGCATAATATTTTTCGTTCATCTTTAGTTTGGGATAGCTTACAGAGTTCAAAGGTGGTTCATGCTTCATTCAGATTTTTCCCATAGTTTAGATTTTAGAAAGGCGTCCCAATATTTTAATGATGGTTGATGAAATTTTGCTTGCTTTTTAGAATGGTTATCATTGATCTAATAAATGGTCTGGGCACTCCAGGGCGATGTCATCTATGATGCTATGCTCAACCAAACAAATGTGGGTGACAACAACAACAAATTTTATGTCCTTCAAGTTCTAGGTAGGTTATCTTTAAACATTTCATTTCTCTTGCTTGCATTTTTAGATTTTCAAAAATCAATTCTGATGCAACAAACCTTCACGAGTGACTTTCAACGTCAAATATTGCCATTGAGTGTGTATAGAGCTCAAAGATCGACGGTGTTGGTCTCTTCCTTTTTGAGCAGCAGGCTTTCAACTTGATCTTGAAGCTTTAAGAAACTACTTTGGTTATCTTTCATTCTTAGATTGGGCATCAGACACCACTCCCAAATCAACTTCACTATACATACACACCAACTTGTAAACGTTATATTTCATCAGCTGCATTAAACTTTTCTCTGTTTGCTTTATGTTTGACTATTGCTTCTTGTACATGATCAATTTGGATCAAACTAAGAAGAGTATTGTGAAGTTCTTATTAATTGCTTTTCTTCTGATTCTAATATCTAGATTAAATAGAATGTACTCCAGATTAAGTAGAATCAAAATCAGGAAAGGTTTTCTTTAGGGAGCAATTCTGTATTAAATGGTTAGTATTTTCCACTTTCCTTTTTATTGACATGGTCTACTAACGGTTAGCCTTCTAGTTGAAATTGAATTTGTTCATGTCAAGCTTAGTTTGATTGTTTTTCCGGTTCAAAAACTTATTGGTTAGAGCTTTATGCGATCCATGGCATTAAAGGATTATATTGGTGCTATTGACTTCATTATTTGAGTATCGGGTGCAAACTGTTTGGTTTCAGGCCTTGCTATGAGGCAAGCTTTACTTTTGAATTGTGCCAAGTTATCGTGATTTTCTGTAAATTGTGTTTACGAGTCCAAAGACTGTTTGGGAAGCTATTATGCACATTTGTAAGGATTAATTAAAAAAATTAATCATAAAAGTTTTCGTTTGATGATGCCCTAATTTCAACAATGTTCTCTAGCTATTTCATCCACTTCTGCAACTCTAGTTGCATAAACCTGTAGAAAAAGCTAATGTCCGTGTGATAACAACTTGTTCCCTGCCTGCTTTCTAGTTGTCTTGGTTCAAGTTTTTCACATCTTAATATGTGAGGACTAAGAATTATAGTGAATACTTTTGGTAGCTTTCTCAAATTTTCAGAGGGAGACACTTAAGTGACATATTTGATATGCGATATGGAAAGATAGTGCTACCTAGCAAAGACAATTACAAATTCAACTTGTAGCAGATGGCTTGCATTAAACTTCTATTCTCAAGGCACAGGAATATTTGTAATTTTGTATTATGGATAAATGTTCTCCACAAAGAGCGTCTACTACAACTAAAAATCAGGAAAAGGCATCTTTCTCAAAATTTTAGATTGTATTTGCCTATCATTAGAGTTTTAACGAATTAGGACGAATAGAAGTAGATACTTACAAAAACTTTATATTTTCCTGTATTATTCTTCCACATGTTTTGCAGAAAACTCATATTTTTGAGTGTTGTTTCAGTTGACCTTACATGTCAAACATTGCATGTAATTTAGAGCATATTTCCATAATTTTTTTAGCTAAAAGGTGGCACCTTAGCTTTTGTAGTTGGTTGCCTTACATACTACGCATATCATGAGATATCACCAATAGGATGTGCCTTGGTGAGTCGTGAGGACAAACCAATAAGAGAGAACATTTCTCGTACAATTCTGTTCGTAAGTCTTGTTTCTATTGCAATGCATTTGAAAAGGAACAACATTGTTTAGGTAATTATTGTTATCAATTTTAGTTTTGTGTGCACCAAGCATGTAGAGAAGCTACTCAGCTTGAATTCAAAATCAAAGATCTCTTAGTTTCGGTTCAAACTTAAAGCTTATGTTAGAGCATAATATATACAATTCTGAGACCAAAAGACATTGTTTCTCAGCTCTAATGTTAATGATTTGTTGAGGAAGAGTAATTTTGAATTGAGTGATTTGGCTACTACTCTGATTAAGCTGCTGATTACACCTGTATAATTAGTTTACAATTGTTTTGCCTGCCATGTAGAGTCTGACACAAGCAACTCATATCATGTATATAATCGTTGGGGTCGAGTGGGAGTAAAAGGCCAAGACAAACTTGCAGGCCCGTATTCCTCTCGTGATCAAGCCATAATAGCTTTTGAAACCAAGTTTTTTGAGAAGACTAAGAACGATTGGAGTGAGCGACACAGCTTTGTACCTTTTCCAAAGAAGTATACATGGTTGGAGATGGATTATGACGAGGCACATGAAAAGGAAAAAGAATCAAAGGTTTGAAATCTACAGGACTCAACTTTCCCAGTTTGCATCTAGCCTGCGAGATAGGAAAGTTTCCATTTTGAAGAAAGGCTTTGAGCTGTCCCTGAGCATTGTCAGAAATCAGTCACTCTTTCATTTGTTGAGTTGATATATGCCTATCTTAAGTAGAGCGATTTTTAAGATTTCAGTGGGTGGTTGGGAACGATCTATCTTGTCTTCATAAATCCCTATTTTTGTTTGATTTGCTTCAACTTGACAATTTGGGTGCTTGATAGTGCGTGATAGCAGCCTCTTCGGTTTCTATTTGCAATTGTCACATGCCATAACCTTTCATTTTGTCATGCAAGCCTAAAATATCATCAATAAGATGGAGGTGTTTTCCTCATCAAGTAGAATATTGGTTTTTGACATTGTTACGATCAAAATGCTTCAAAACTGAAAAAAATCTCGTAGAAGAAGGCAATGATGAGTTTATTTTTCCTAGTAATGTGGTGGTCTGATTCTTCAGTGCCTGGTTGCTTCATTGGCTAGCTCTTTTGTATATTTGGTGCACATTGTACAATGAGGATTTTCCTAAATCTGAATGTCGTGAGTTGATTTTTTCTACAGTTTTCAAGAAGAAATGTAGTATAACATTGTTAGTATAATTCTATATACTATGCATATCACAAA
The DNA here is from genome assembly GCA_029204225.1 of Diphasiastrum complanatum. NCBI lineage: Eukaryota > Viridiplantae > Streptophyta > Lycopodiopsida > Lycopodiales > Lycopodiaceae > Diphasiastrum > Diphasiastrum complanatum. The sequence continues at coordinate 29,569,022 of CM055103.1, read as the reverse complement.
TGTGACGAATTTTTTTTGGAAGTTTTCAAAGAAACCTTGTTCATCATCTTCGTGATCAAAAGTTTAATAAAACATGGTGTACTTACTTCTTGTCCACTTAAACAAAGAAAGATGTAAACCTATTGTTGTAGCACATCATGTCTCAAATATAATTTATATCTCAAAGCAAGAACTGAATGCAATTGCAGTCTTTAAGTTTGACCTTGACGGCTCAAGTATCTCCTCCACTCCTTTTCAACCAGCACTACAGTAAGTTTGACCTTGAAGGCTCAAGTATCTCCTCCACTCCTTTTCAACCAGCACTACAGTAAGTTTGTGCCCCCTACGATATTCATAACATATTGATAGCTACTCCCTGTGGGTTGCTAGTGCAAGTACATCATCTGGCCATAAAGCCAACATGCTCCCATGATCTTGTTCAGATTGAAAATGTACTTGCTAATCTAAAAGAAAACCATGAGATGGAGACGCTATGTATTTCCCTAAGGCTGGATAGGTTGGTCGGAGGAGTTTTTTCCATCTGATTAAGAATCAACGAATTGTGAGCTAGTCATATCGCCATTGAAACTGGTTATGAGCCATTATGGGCAAGATAAAAAATCATTTTTGAAGAAAAGGTATGCACACACATGATCAACCCAACTATCAATTGAACATTTCTTTTTGTTCTGCTTCAGTCTTTGGGCACATATCCTTCGACAACTTGAATTTTGGATCCATGGGCGAGTTTATCGACTTGCAGTTTTCCATGCCTTACCTATGGAGTACATGGATTAGATACTTTTTCTGGCTTATGTGCTGTGATCCTACTATGCTTGTTATAGATTAAAACAATATGTCTATCTTCTTGAAGTAATCTCACTCTCTCTCAATGCCCGGGCTGCTCCATAATGGATCTGAGTGTATTGCTATAACTCACGCCAAAAAGCCCCTATGGAGGAGCTATGGAGAAGGTTAGTAAGCCTTCTGACTTCATTCACTTCATAGGTGCACTTTTTAGTGCGAAGAATACAATGATAAGAACATTTGGTTGTCATGGAGTAGATGGGGAGAGCGATCGAGAGTTTGGACAACTTGTTGGTGAAGGTAGTGGCAATCAGATTCATGCCAAGGTTGGTTATTGGACTTGGACAAGGAGGATAGGCTGGGGTCGAGGGGAATGGAAGGCAAGGGATGTAGTTGTCACAAGCAAGTCTCTCCAAGCTCGTGAATCCTAGAATGCCGGTGTGTAGAATGAACCTCCCAACCGTAGGCACCTTCTTTATGAGTCTTGCTACCTGCTATTCCTGTCAAGTCGCACATGGCATCTAGCAATGGGTGATCAGTCCACCTGGCATGCATGCTACATGGGACCTGGGAATACTGAGTGACTCATAGGGTACCATCCCCATGCCCCACCAAAGACCTATGACCTGCTTGGTCACCCTGGCTACTTGCCGGCTAGCATCTCGTCACTAATGGCTAGGATCTTGACGGTCACAATTCATTGCATCTCTGACAGCTTGTTAGGTGGTCACACTGGGTCACTGCCTGTGACACACCGGTCGGGACAGATGTCTTCTCCGTTCACTAGCCTTCGCCGATACTTGGCCTCAGGTCCTCTAGTAACCGGACGTGCCGAGGTCATGCTAGAGTGACACTGGGCTCTAGCAATCCTTCCCTCTTCTAGCAAGTCATTGGTCCTCGATGACAAACTCTGGGTAAGACTTCTGCAAACATTGTCGTGTCTCCCAGGTAGAGGATGCCCTTTCCAAGTCACTATATACTCTTGGAGGAGACGATTCCGCAATCGTCGTTCCCTCCGATCTAGAACCTCCTCTAGAGACACAAAACCTTCTATGAGGTTATCGCCATTATGCAAACATCGCTTGAGTTTGCTAACATGAAACATTGGATGCACCTTGCATCCCAATGGTAGCTGTAGCTTGTAAGCTCCTTGGCCAACTTTTTTAATGATAAGCCATGGTCCGCAATATCTAGGAGATATCTTGTCGTACTTTCCCTTGCGTAGCGCCTTCGACTTGGAAGGGACTAGTAAATATACCCAATCTGCAATCTCAAAGTCTCGATAGGCACTGTTCTCACGAGCGTAGCTTTCTGCCCTAGCCACTGTCTTAGAAAGATTAGCTCATGCTGTTTCTAGCCTCTGTTGCATCTGGATTGAAAACTGACTGCTCTATAGAAACCCACTTTCAAGTTAAGCTCCTCAATCTGAAATCTGAAAAATGATCTAGAAGTTTCCAAACTTTTACAAATCATAGGCTAAACAGCCTGGTCTAATACCCTGATGAACATACAGGTCTATCTATGAAGTATCTTAGCCTCTATAACAGACACAACAACAATAGAGATTGAATTTCATCTGTCAGCTATCCTCTATAATGCTCCTCAAGCTGGCAAGATGGTCATGGGTTTAACTTTTTGAAATCCCACCTGCTCTTTTGCTCTGAGATCACTATTTTCCAGCAAAGTGCTAAGTCTTTTCTTCACAATGCTGCCCCATAGTTTTGCAAACATTGACCAATCGTGATTGTTCTATAATTAGAGGGATTATTCTTGTCTCCACTCTTACAATTGTGAACAATAATGGTAGTTTGAGAGAGAGAGAGAGAGAGAGAGAGAGAGAGAGAGAGAGAGAGAGAGAGAGAGAGAGAGAGAGAGAGAGAATATGTTGGTAATGTGAGTTTTGTTGGTTACAGGAGCAATTGAAAGAAAAACAATCTGCAATCAATAAAACCCCTAAAGAAAGCAAGCTTGATAAACGTGTTGCAACCTTCATATCATTGATATGTAACTTAAATATGATGAAGCGGCAAATGATGGAAATAGGTAATTTAAAACTTATTGTGTTGTGTAAATTTTTCTTATCTATCAACAAATCCATTAGTGTTCTTATTGAATGTCACCTATATTGTTGTAGCCTTTATAGTTGGATGAAGGATAGTATTATGCTGGTGTGATACACTTCAAGAATGTGTGTTAAATTTTCTAAATCCTCAAATGAAACTGCGCTAGAAATCAATGAATTAGCTTATAAGTAAATGTGCAATATTAAAGGAATAGCAAGAACAAAAATGTGACAAAAAACAAAAAGAGTTGCATATATATGGGTATATTTTTGGCTTTAAGCATGCTCCTTGCAAATTCGACAATCGTTCAATTTTTTCTTTTGGCTGTGTTGTTTTGTTCGGAGCATATGGTGTTGCAAATTGCCTTCTTATGCCATGGTAGTTGCAAAACTCCTTGAATTCATTTCATTTGAATTTTCGCCCTCGATTTGATCTTATACACTTGATTTTTTTGCTGATTTGATTCTCTACCTCATCCTTGAGTCGCTTGAAATAAGTAAAAGCTTGGCCTTTTTCTTCTAGAAAATAGAAGAATACTTTTCTGGAATGGTCATCAACAAGAAGGAAATATTATAGAGTGCTACCAAGAGATTTTGTTTCTGCTGGACCACCCCATAGATCCTACTTGCTAAACTTTCCACGATAGTTGCAACTTCCTTGTCTTTTTGGTGTTCTAGAGAATTGTTGAGCTTTTGAGCTTTCTCTTCCTATATATGTAAGTGTGCCATCTTTGGCAAAATAGAATGTTGTTTGCTGAAATTTTGCATATGTTTGCCTCTTTGACTTGCATAAAAAAAAATCCTTTTAGTAGCAAAGGCATGCTCTTGTGAGTTGTCTTTCAAAGAGAGATGTTGCCTTCCGAGTTTTGCATCCAATAGCATTCCATTTAGCTCCTCAAATGTTGGCCTTCTTGTTCTTGTAGGAATTGCAATAACAAATGCTGAAAAGAGGGAGATAAGCTATTAAGAGTGACGGTGACAAGTGCAGAATTTGGAATTCTCTCTCCAATAGTGGCAGCTTGATCTCTTAAATCTTTGATCTTTGTGAGGTACTCTATGATGGAATCTTCTATGTTTATCCTTAGAGTGTTCAACTTGTCCTCTAGATATAAGATTTTGGAGGTATTCACTGTTTCATGGATTGATTTGAGAATGTCCCAAGCTTCCGTGGGTGATTGAGCATTCCTAATACGAGGAGTAATATTGTCTTGGACAGAAAGATTGTGATATGATGAGCATCATGTGGTCTTTTGGTGAAGTCCCTTGCTTCCTTCTCAGATGATGGAATTCTTTCCTCACCAGTGATAATTCCTCAATAATCTTTACCCATAAGGATATTTTGCATTTTGAACCCAAGTACTATGATTGATTCCATCTAGCTTGCTAGCTTTAGGCAATATTGATTCACTCAAACTAGACATGTCTGGTTTCTTAGAGAGAGAAAATACAATAGATAGGGTTTTAGCCCAAGTTAGGGTCTAAAGCTACTTTGCAAAGATAAAGAGTGAGTTTTATGGCTTTGTCAGACTTTAAGAGAGCTTTCCAGCCATGGTGATAACTTTGACAAAGCGTTCTCCTCTTGGAAATACGCCTTTTTGGAAGCTTGTTGATTGTTAGAACCTTCTAGAACATTGGTCCAAATGGTTGAATCTTGATTTAGCCTTCTTCCTTGGTTGATTTTGATTCTATTGATGTATAGTATTGTTGGTTTTTTTCTCCTCCTTTGCAATTTCTTCATAATTGTAATCTTGAGCTGCCTCCAAATTGATGTCACATGCAGAAAGTTTCTAGAGAAAGCATCAAGTAGAAATCACAATCTTTTTGCTCCAAATAGTTTCCTTAGGATGCAAGGAATGTAGTATGCCTTGTTTCATAGAGATGCAAAAGTTCTAAGCAAAAGATGCAACTATTCTAAATCAGGCTCCAAAGATCATCACAACCTCTGATACCATGTTGGTAGTCAGATTGTAGCATTCATATGCTAAATCTATGGATGTCTACACCAGAGAATCAACTTCTTAAGCTGAATTGGATGCTGAAATTGATGCAGATTACAAGTAGATCAAGGACCTTCATACTTGCCGGTCTACTAGGGACATCTTACATCTTTACTCCACCTTTTTGCCCATGACAGCCCTTGGAGTCACAAGCTGCCTTCCTTACCATGTCGCTCCATATCACTCTTGTATCTCCTTTCCTTTTAAGCCCCACAAAGGCAAATCCACTCGATACAATTCATGTCGTTTTCTGCATCCCCCTTGGTATGATGTGGAATGTCGCTCCCATCACCGTACTATCCTTCAGTTAGTTGTGAGTTCTGAGGTTGAGACCACGAGGTTACATGCATTGGGCCAAGATTTAACAATCCCGTGGTTTCCATTATACACACTTGACATGTATTTAGTCTTATATGCCCTTTTGGTATCTTAAAAGACATTAATAAACCTTTCTCTTCTCTTTCTCTATTTCTTTGTTGTGGTTTCATGATACATGGAGGACATGTGTCAATATGTTTGGTGCAAGTATCTCTAGTGCAAGTGGTGACATGTGTCTTTGTGCATGTAGACTTGCATGACATTTGTCCATGTAGGTGTCACTTAACTAGGGCCCTTGTCAACGTTTTTATTAAGTTGATTAAACTTAACCTTTGCATTTTATAAGAATATTCTATGTACCATGGGCCCAAGTATCATAGTCAACATAACAAAGTGACCATTACCTCCAATGGCACACATTTTTGATCCCATTTCCGGTCGCTTAGTATGAAAAAAGGCCCCATACAAAGGCTAAATGAGACGACATACACGATGTTCCGTCCCTTTCACCACAAATCCTTGGGGTGGTCATCAACATAGCCATAGAGAAAGGCGGATTTTACATCTATTTGATGTGTCTCCCATCCAAAGTGAGTTGCTAAAGCAAGAACAAACCTAATGGTGGGCATTTTGGCAACAGGAGCGACGTTCGTCGAAATTTTATGCCTCCTTTTGTGCATATCTCTTTTGCCACTAGCCAGTACTTGTCAATTGCGTCTTTGGCATCATACTTGACTTTGTAAACCCACTTTGTACCTATTGGTTTTCGATTTGGCTTTGGTTCAACTAATACCCCATGTTTTGTTCCTCATGATAGATGAATACTCTTCCTTCGTGGCTTCGACCCATACTTCTCATTGCGAAGCTTTCACATGGGATTGAGGCTCTTCAATGTTTAGTACTTTTGCCATTAAGGCAAAATCCATAGTTGAACTCTAGATTCGGCTTTATTGATTATCTCTCCTCCAATTGTCTTCAAGGACCATTGAGGGAGTTTCTTGGGTTGAGGAGGAGGACTAGGCTAAGGATTAACCGCTGTAGGTTGCTGGAAATTACTAATATGAAAGTGTTTTGATGTCGAATCTGCTCTACATTTCTAGTAGCACCTTCTTCTCTTCCTCTTGTCCTAGATCAAGGGAAAGAAACAAGTTTCAACAAACCATTCCTTGTAATAGAACCTTCTAGTTTGGATACCAATCAATTGGATTTATAATCAGTAACTTTCAATAGAATATTTTCTAAAATTTCTTCCCTTGCATCTTCAAACTACATTGATTCTTACAATCCTTAGAAGATTCAAATAGTATCCAAAATATCCTGTCAATCTAGGTCTCTCATCTATACATATTACGGATTCCTCTTGGAATCAATGCTTTGGATGTTTCTCTTAGATAATTGTTCTATCACCCTACTTCTCCCTCTTTTGTAGGAAACTCGAGATATGGCCTAGGAAAAGTTTTAAAGATTTCAAAAATCGAAAAAAAATTGATGAACTGTGTTGCATCAAGATAATCCAATACAGTTAATGCCTCATCACATTAGCATAAACGACTTATCCGAAGATATTTTTTTTTGGAAATTGAATTCATTACCTCTTAGAAAACTGACTCGTATAGATTAGAAAAGGATTCTTACATGGGATTAACTATATATTCATAATCAGTTACCCATGATTATTATTGTTAATCGAGGGAAATCAAATTACTTAACCTTCCATGTGACATTGTCCAAGGTGTTTGAGTAGTTACTAATACCTTCCAAGGAATCACTTGAAATCGGGCTAACCATTCTAATATCAAGAAATTCACAAATATATTCTTAGAAAAAAGAAATAGCTTTCAAGGTTTCCGATTTTGTGATTTGAGATATCCCATAAGGGGTCATGACCAATACCTAAAAAACTATGACAAAGTACCCTTTTGTGACTAGTAGTAATTGGCATCATTCAAGATATACGGCTTTACTAAGGTCAAAAACCCGATCCAGTTAGTTTCAGATCCTCCCTTTGGAATTGCCTGTCCCATACCATAGATTCTTCCTCCAGTCCACTTCATGATCTTATCTTCCAAAGATTAATCGATCCATTTTGGAATGCATTTTGCCATAGAGATTTTCTCAGAATCTCTTGACTTGATAAATGACTCAGGTAATATTTGAATCCAATTTATCGATACTATGCCAAGTTCTTGGGAATTTCTCTAAATTCCAACTTCATAGTACAAATCCCAGCTCATATTCTCTTTCCCCCTTTTCTTAATCTTTTCGGTCACTAGAAAGAATTTTAGGTCTCGTCCTAATATCCCTTAAGTTGACATATTTAGAAATTGGAAAGAACAAGTGGAAATCTTATCCAATCAATAACTAATTTGATTAGAATTTTTCTGTTAGAGGTTCTCTAATAGCGGGTTGAATTTAATTATTCGTGCAATATTAACTATTATGAAATTGCAAAATATTATTATTCAACCTTAGAGTTGCTCAGTTGAGTCATTCTTTGCAAATTTCTAGTTCTTAAAGGAGTTTATGGTTCCTTTGATATTCCACACCTCAAAATCAAACTAGAGTATCCAAAAACAGGAGATGGAATACAGTAGTCCCAACCGGGACTCTCCATGATTCACATAGACACTGGTGGGTGTTATATAGAGTATAGAGACCACCCTACCTATCCATGCACGGAATCCACATGGAAGCAGTCTAGCTGATCATGCCAACCTCCCATGCATGTCTACTCCATGTGGGAAGACCCTTTAGCCATTATAGCTAGTACCCATGCAAAAGCATAGTATGTGCACATTCACACCCAGGGCATGCATGCAATACACATGCTAGTACTGCATGCATGTGGTCATCAGCCCACAAGGTCCTATTCGGCTATTATGAAAGTTAGGTCCATACCCTATGTCCAAGGTACCCCCTAATGGTCCAATCCATTTAGAGTCATGACATTAGGTGATGATTCATGTGAGAGTTTTTTGATTAGCTTTAGGTGATGAATTTTCTAGGCCATCTTGTCCATTGAAATATTCCTTTTTTTCTTCCATTGTGTTCCACTTCCATGTATCTTTGATACTCAGGTTTTCAATCACCATTTTCATACATTTTAGCAATTCTATTCACATGCATTTACATTCTTTGAAAAGAGTACATCAAGAGAGGTCATCTTGCCATTTTGCTTTTATTGCTTCAAGGACTTGCCAATTTTCAAGTTGAATTTATATTCAATATAAATTTGATGTTAACTTGTATGGTTAGATATGCATTGGCTTCGATTTAGCATCATGTTCTTTAATTTGGGCCTTGTCTGGTTCCTTTTTTGGTCGTTTGTCACTAAGGCCTCCTTTGAGTGTTTATTTGGATCGCTTTGTGCTTGCTAGTTTCGTATGGCAAATTTGACTTGTCAAGCTAGCTTTTGATGTTATATGGATAAGCTGAATCTTGAGGATTTTGTTCCCAATAGAGGTTGTATTACAGTAATGGAGGAACTTTCCCTTCTTTGGCTAATCATTTTGATCTTAAATAAGGTAGGGATAGTTGGGAGTATCTATGCTACACATGGTTTATAGTTTTTACATTGTTGCTAAAGGATAATGTTGATAATCTATTAGCAAATGATGAATGGGCATCTTTGCTTCTTTTCCTTTTGGAATTATGACATACAATGTTTGATATCATTTGATGAATTAGTATTCACTTGTAGGCTATGATGCACGGAAAATGCCTCTGGGAAAGTTGAGCAAATCCACCATACTAAAGGTACATCCATTACTGAGTGGAAAATCTCGCGATTAGTTTGACCTTGAATGTAAATTTGAGGGCACAAGATGACATGTGAATTAACTAGTGCCAACTAGGCCCCAACATTGTGTGTGTGTGTGTGAGAGAGAGAGAGAGAGAGAGAGAGAGAGAGAGAGAGAGAGAGAGAGAGAGAGAGAGAGAGAGAGAGAGAGAGAGAGAGAGAGAGAGAGAGAGAGAGAGAGAGAGAGAGAGAGAGAGAGAGAGAGAGAGAGAGAGAGAGAGAGAGAGAGAGAGAGAGAGAGAGAGAGAGAGAGAGAGAGAGAGAGAGAGAGAGAGAGAGAGAGAGAGAGAGAGAGAGAGAGAGAGAGAGAGAGAGAGAGAGAGAGAGAGAGAGAGAGAGAGAGAGAGAGAGAGAGAGAGAGAGAGAGAGAGAGAGAGAGAGAGAGAGAGAGAGAGAGAGAGAGAGAGAGAGAGAGAGAGAGAGAGAGAGAGAGAGAGAGAGAGAGAGAGAGAGAGAGAGAGAGAGAGAGAGAGAGAGAGAGAGAGAGAGAGAGAGAGAGAGAGAGAGAGAGAGAGAGAGAGAGAGAGAGAGAGAGAGAGAGAGAGAGAGAGAGAGAGAGAGAATTAGAATTAGAATTAGAATTATTAACGTCTTTTGGTGCCCAGGGGCACATAAGACAAAAGAGAGTACAAAATGTGAGAAGCATTGTCCGCATAAGGACTTATTTACCAATGAAAAGACAGTAAAACTAAAACTAAAATATCGATCTCTCTGTCTCTAAGAGAAAAAGTATCCAAGCTTGACCACCAGCTGGTGAGGGTACAAAGCAAGAGCTTAACCACCTGCTCCGCGGAGGAAACTAGCTACGAGCAAGCCGAAAGTAATGAGTGATGGTAGTAGTGGGTCGTGATGTAGGCTGGTGGGAGGCGTATGAAGATCTAGTAGCACTGGATCGAGCCGAAACTCTCTGTGTCTTCGATCTTCGGACGGGGACGTCAAAATCCGCAACCGAAATATCCACTCTGTCTCGCTTCTGGAAGAACTGAGTAATGTGAGCCTGACTGGAATCCATATCTGAGAGCGTAGGTAGAAGTGAAGCTCGTAAAATATACATCTCTCTCAAAAGAAGACCCACACATCTAGCATCTGGATACTCGAGGAAGGAGCTCAACGTGAGGGGAATATCTCGGTATAAACAATGGTATCGTCCTCTAATCTCATAGTATACTGGGCAGCGAAAGATGAAATGAAACTCATCTTCCACCTCCTGAAGAGAACAAAGCTGACATATCCGCTGCAATCTGGGAGTGTCTGTGTATCTACCTGTCTCGATAGCAAGCTGATGAGAAGAGACTCGAAGCTGTCCTATACGATATCTCAGACCAAAAGATAGCGTCTGTGTAAGATAAACTGGAAGAATAGGCAAGCCCGAAACGTCCAGCCGTAAAAGATGTGTGCCATAATAATGTAGCTTGACCCTATCTGGATCAGGATGTGACCATATAGTGCGTATGTAGCTCCGGTAGATCTGCTGTCTGATATAAGCATGGGTTCCATTCGGAAGATCAAGTGCGGATAAACCCCAAGTCTGAAGAAGGGCTGAGACACTGCGATACCAAGAGTGCTTGGCTCCCTGATCTGCAATGGTACAAGATGAAGTGAGTGCAGCAACAATGTATCTGGAGGTATCTAGATCTGATACCCTGTGAAGAAAGGTGATGATCTGAAACATAGCACCAACAACTAATGGAGGAGAAGCAAACTCGGCTAGTATGATATCATGTGGTACTGAGGGCTTAGCGCGGATTATCCTACTGAGCATGAGAATCTGGATACGAGTAAGATCTCTCCATGTATCGCGTGATAAATCAGGGCACCAAGTCTCAGCCGAATATAGCACAACTGGGGAGACAGTAGCAGAAAATAGTAGGCATCTGGTAGCAGGATCCTGCACATAATAAGTAGAGCAAAATCTCTCCATATGCACAAGAGCGGTATGCCCCTTGCGGAGCCTGGCGGTGGCTGCTGGTCGAAAAGTGAGTAGCGGACCAGAGAAAAGAACTCCCAAATAGGTGTAGGAGGTCACGATCTCAATCGGTAGCCCGTCATAATAGAAAATCACATCTCTCATATGCTGTCTGTTGGTGTTAAACACCATAATCTTAGTCTTCTTAAGGTTAACCGTCAATCCCCAACGCTGGCAAAAGTGATGTAAAGCAGAAAGGTGACTCTGTAAACCAGCTGCAGAGGATGAGAGGAGAACCACATCATCAGCGTACAAGAGAATGGGGATAATAATGTCTGCTAGGGGACAGCCCTCTCCACCTTCCTCGCGAATAATCCGCTCGAGGTCATCTATATATAGTGCAAAAAGAGTGGGTGATAAGGGGCAACCCTGCTTCACCCCAATGGTAGAATGTATCTGTGAGGACCAGCCACTACCATCTCTGAAACGTGCCAAGACTCGCTCATATAAAGTAATGATCGCAGCAATAGTATCCTCTGAAAAGCCAAGTGAAGACAGTCTCTGGAAAAGAAGATGTCGTGGAACAGAGTCAAAAGCTTTGCGAAAATCCACAAAGCAACAGTAAATTCTCTGTTTCCGATGTCGAGCCTCCTCAATAATGCATCTCAAAATGAAGATCTGGTCTGAAGTAGAATATCCCGGTCTGAAACCAGCTTGACCCATAGCGTGTAAACCCTCAGTTTCAGCAAAAGATCCAGTGACTGTCTGTAGTATAGAGCCATATATCTTAGCTAGAGTGTGGCCAATCATAATGGTGCGGTAGTTTCCTACATTCATGGGATCACCTGCCTTGAGGATGGGGTGAAGGATATTAGTACACCAAGCCGTAGGAAAACCAGAAGTAACAGCTGTGTTAAAAACATGAGCAATGTAAGGGGAGATGAGATGTGCTACGGGCTTTAGGAAGTCTACACTTAAGGAGTCATAGTCAGTGGCTTTATTTAGAGAGAGAGAGAGAGAGAGAGAGAGAGAGAGAGAGAGAGAGAGAGAGAGAGAGAGAGAGAGAGAGAGAGAGAGAGAGAGAGAGAGAGAGAGAGAGAGAGAGAGAGAGAGAGAGAGAGAGAGAGAGAGAGAGAGAGAGAGAGAGAGAGAGAGAGAGAGAGAGAGAGAGAGAGAGAGAGAGAGAGAGAGAGAGAGAGAGAGAGAGAGAGAGAGAGAGAGAGAGAGAGAGAGAGAGAGAGAGAGAGAGAGAGAGAGAGAGAGAGAGAGAGAGAGAGAGAGAGAGAGAGAGAGAGAGAGAGAGAGAGAGAGAGAGAGAGAGAGAGAGAGAGAGAGAGAGAGAGAGAGAGAGAGAGAGAGAGAGAGAGAGAGAGAGAGAGAGAGAGAGAGCTTTATTAATGTCTTTTGATGCCAAAAAGCATATAAGACAGAGTAGTACATGTCAAGTGTGTAGTAGTCAGGGAGCATAGTAACTCCACAAAACAGCTATAGAAATATAATCTGAAATAGAAATGCAAGCTGAAATACATAGTGTCTATCACTAAGAAAAAAAAAACTACAACAGACATAAATATATATCCAAGAGAGAGTACTGTATGTGATATCAGCTAAGACCACTGAAGAAGTCTGTGATACGAGGTCCCGAAGATGATACTGCAGTAGAGGATGGACGCTGATGTCGTCTGTGACGTCTCTGTGGGTGCTGAATCTGTGCAGTATGGGACCTCTGAGGACAAACTCTCCTAGTAATCGGAAGTGCTTAGACCATAGTAATGCCTGAGGTCGAGCACTGTCTTTGATCTCGATGAGCTAGGTCAATGTCGATGTCATCGTCTGAGACTGACTCTGCTCGAGGCCGGCGACTAGTGAAAAAGTCCGTAATTTGAGACTGTGTATCACTATCCACTGAAGCACGGGCTCTCCGTAACAAGGACATCTCGTATATCATAAGGGTGACACACCTAGGATCCACATGAGTGATAAGAGAGCGTAAGGTGGGTGCATCTCTGAAAAGACAATGATAACGTCCCCGGATCTCATAATAGGCTGAACATTTGAAAAGGAAATGCTCCTCTGACTCAATCTCTCCCAAGGAACACATCTGACATAATCTGTCCTCACGTGGAGTACCCTGGTAATGACCAGTCTCAATAGCAAGCTGGTGGGAAGATACCCGAAACTGCCCAAGAGTAAACCGTAAACAATGTGAGAGTCCATAGTCAAGATAGTGTGCCTGTATAGGAAAATCTGCTCCATCAAACTCTAGAAAATGTGTCCGGTACAAATCTGATTTGACACTCAACTGCCCCTGCCAAGTATGCTGGATATAAGCGATGTCTTTCGCTCGTTGACGAGCTTTCTTCCGTTCTTCCACCTGTACGTAGATTAGGTTTTGATCCAGGAAAATCTGAGTACCCTTTAAGTTACATCTACGAAGAAAATTTTTCACATTCAAGATGTCTATAGGTCATTCTCTTCAGAATCACATTAACCAGTTTAAGAATCTCTTGCAACAGATGGTCGTTGTCGGATCAGTCGTAGATGATCAAGACGCTCATGACATTGCTTTCAAGCTTGCCCTCTGCATATGAGAACTGGGCGATGATCATATCGACACACTCAGACTTAACTCTTACTAGAGTTATCACTATGTTGCTGCAAGAAGATAATAGAAGAAGAGACAGGAGGAGGAAGAGAAGGTTGCCTGCGCAGTTGGTTGCATGGTTGCCTGTGCAAGCAACACAGCTAGGTGCACATGCAGTGTGGCATATGCTTGCATAGGCAACACACCGCCTATTGCAGCCACCTGCACGTGGGGGATGAGAACCTCCCATGCCCACTTTCCAACCTCTAGCCATGGAGCAGCATAGAGTGACGGTGCAGGATCGTGCTAGGGCTCCATGGAGGATCGTGCCAGGATGGTGATCTTTATTAATGTCTTATTTATGCCAAAAGGCACATAAGACCAGGTAAATACATATCAAGTGTGATAAACTTCTAATGGGAGCATATAATTGTCTCCATAGACAAAACAACAATTACTAGATTAAAAGATTACCATAGCAAATCTAGACAAAGACTCTACTCTACTCTCATGCGTGATATATGTGAAAAGGATGATAAGATGAAGCACAACTGTACAATAACAATGTTGTAGAATAGATATCATATCATAGAGGATTTTTATTGAAGAAATCACGAATAGATGATGATGATGCGAGTGCTTAAGTAGAAACAACAGCCCTCCTCACATGGACATTTTTACAAGGCAGAAGGGAGAGGGTGAATAGGGCTGGGATTTTCACACTGGTTTTGTACAAGGCACGACAATTTATACAAGGTGGGATTTATTGTATACAGGGTTTTGCGGGTACTTGCTAACCGACCTAGCCAAATTCTACCTCGCTTAGAATTATCACCTATTTATGCTAAAGGGCTAGGCTAGTCTACAATTAAATCTGATCGAGCTTAACTAACTCTCTAAACTGCCTATTCTAGGCTAATCTAACTATTCTATGCTGCTGGCTATTCTAGCATTCTATTTGGTCTAGCTAACTATTTAAATTTAAGGGTCAGGATTTTCTATTTTCCTAAGGTAAGGGTCAGCTACGGGACTAAATTTACGTTTATCCTAGGGGTCGGGACCTTCTAAAATCTCCTTGACTAACTATCTGTTTCAACCTAATCTAAAAGGTTACCTAGATTAACTAAGCTAGCTACTGCTAACGGATGGACTGTACTAAGTTTAACTAGCTAACGAAATCAAGCTTGACCTAATTTAGCTTTCTTGATCTAGTTAAGGGTCTCGGTCGGTAACTACCTTAATCTACAGATCTCGATCTGTTACTTTTAAACTAACTAATCTAAAACCTATGCGACAGGTAAGATTTTCTAGGTCTAATCAGACTTCCTAGAGTAGAACATTCCTGACAGAGACTATCTAAGCGGGCTAGTCTACCTACTCGGTCTCTCTAACTTAAACTACCTAGCGAAAGGCTGATCTAACTGGCTAAGTAATATTAATCTAATCAAACTTCCTGATCTAGCTATCTGATTTAACTAACTCTTCTAAACTTAAGTGGAACTTGGATATGGATCTAAAATACCACTAGCATCTAACTAAAAATTCCTACCTCCTATCTAATCGACGGAGTGTAGCGAAGAATCTACAAGCTACTCCTACCTAGGCTATCTAACAGGGTGTTGACGGTTCATCTTGAGCTGAAGAAGATGACGTGGATGGTGGCTCTGGCACATCTCTGAGTTCAACATCAGCGGAACAGTAGCGACGCAACCTGCTGCCATTAATGGGCGTGTCTGACAAATTGCCTTGCAGGTCGGCGAGTATCACTGTGCCATTAGGTCGAATCTCTACTACTCTATACGGTCCTTCTCTCTGAAACTTAAGGTTGCCTTTGTGAGCCATGGCGTTGTATAACAATGCCAATTCTCCCTTGACGAGATCCTTGGTTTTGATATTGCGATCATTCCAGGCCTTCCGTCACTGTTTTTCTACAGCTAGGGCGTGAAGTGCTAGGAATTGAGTTTCGTGAAGTTGAAGAAGGTTTTCCAACCTCCTCTTGGTTGATTCCTCTGTACTAAGCCATTCGGCGATGGCAACTCACAGACTTGGAACAACAAACTCAACAGGCATTATGGCTTCCTGTCCATACACCATCTGAAATGGGGTTTGTCTAGTACTCACTTTGAATGTGGTTCTGAAAGCCCATAGAGCTGCATGAAGCTTGTGTTCCCAATCAGATCGTGAAGCTTCAACCATCTTCATGATAATCCCGCAGAGGATCTTGTTTGATGAATCTGCCTGTCCGTTACAACGTGGGTAATAGGGAGTATTCTTCCTATGGACAACCAGATAAGAGGATAACAGGTGAGTGATAGTCTCGTTTAGGAAGTGCGTTCCACGATCACTCACGAGTTCTAATGGGCACCCGAGAGCGTTGCACAATCCAAATGGCATCACCTTGTAGGCGTATGTTCCCCACTCAGTGCTTCTGCTCTAGCTATTCTCTCTAACACATTTTTCGTGAATGGTAAGGAAAAATAATCCTTGTTGGTTACGGCATTCAGCTTCTTGTAATCCACAGATTCTAAGTTTTCCATTTTTCTTAGGTACTACCATGATAGGTGATACCCAATTAGTGTGTTCCATCTCGTAGGTGAATCCTACATCTAGAAGCTTCTTCAATTCTTCTTGGATCAACTGGGCGTAGTGCAGATTGGACCTGTAAGGCCTACTAACTGTGGGTTTTGCACCATCAGCCAGTGGAATGGTATGAACCACTACATCTGGCGATATGCCCTTCAGGTCAGCATAATTCCAAGCAAGACAGTCGTGGTATCTGTGGAGAAGTGCCTTGAGATCCTCGAGTTTCTCTCCTTCTACATCTTCCCCTACTAATACGATACGACTTTCCTCTCCCTTCTAGTGCAAAAATCATGAAGACTGTCTAATGGTCTTTATAGGGTCTCTCTAGTTGTAGAAACTAGAGCCACCTCAGTTGCATAAAGGAGGATGACAACCCGTACCGTCACACTACTCAATGACTCTCTCAAGCTCATAAATATATAGTCCAAATAGAGTGGGGAAGAAGGATTGCTTCACCCCAATGGTGCTCCATATATTGTTTGAGATGCCAATGTCACTCCAAAAACAACCAAGGACTCACTCATAAAGTGCCATCATCCCCAATTCTATATTAGTGGTAAAGCCAAGATGACGTAATGTTGCACACAAGCTCACAAACCCTAAGTAAATACACAAAATTACCCAACAAATCCGTCACTTTATCAATCTCAAGCAAATGTACATAGATCAACAAGCAAACATGAGAGCTCTGCTGCAGGTCTCCTCCCAACCATAGCTGCATAGGAATACCATAATGAGGGCTCACACTATATCCCCTCAAGCACCCCTTAACCCTGACACATCCTGACGTCGACACATGGCAAACTCCATGCACAGCTGACACTTGCCACTTGGCAGCACCCTAACACATAGGCAAGCTAGTAGGTGGAGTCTGACACGTGTCACTCATGCATTGGACCAAGTGTCCCACTGAGCATATGACACATGTCCTGTTGACCCGTCCATTGACCGTCCGACAAGTGTCACTCATGCATTGGACCAAGTGTCCCAGTGAGCATATGACACGTGTCCTACTTTTTAGGAGGTCAGTCCAGCAGACTCTCATGAGACCCAGTATCCCCTTGGCCATCTCGGATTTAGTCACTATAACAAATATTTACATTGCAATTTACAATTGTCTCCACAGGCCGGTGACACAGCCATTTACAATTGAATAATTACAATTTAACATTTACATTGGGCAAGGGATTCAAAGTACATGTGACGTCCCTTCCCTCCTCAGATGACATCGTCCTCGATGGCAAAGTCTGGATACTGTGCATGCAACCCCTTTCTCCCAGGTAGCATCACTGAGAGGTCGTCCATGCCATGCAACCAAGTACTCACGGAGCAAACAATTCCGCAATCGTCTATGCCTCCGGTCCAATACTCTCGTTGGTCCATGCATCACCTCCCCATGCTCCTGAAACAATACAAGGCCATCAGCGAACAAGTTATCACCGTCATGTAAAACCTTCTTTAAGCGTGGAACATGAAAAACAGGATGAACCTTACAACCAACAGGAAAATCCAATTCATAAGCAACGCTATTAATCTTTTTAACAATTTTCCAAGGTCCACAGTATCTAGGTGACAACTGATAACACTTCCCTGTCTTTAGGGTTTTCGAGTGCTTTGGAATCCTGAGAAATACCATATCTCCTTCCTCGAACTCTCTTGGCGTACGATCCAGATAAGCATATGTCTTTGCCCGATCCATCGCCGCTTTTACATTTTCCTTTGCTAACTCTAACATCTATTGCATGTGAGCTAAAAATTCCATAGCACTAGGTGTCTTATGAGGCATACCTATAGTAATTGGACTGGCTGGTCTAAAACCATAATTTAGCTCGAAAGGACTCATTTTTGTAGATGCATTCTTTTTATCATTATAGGCAAACTCCAATAATGGTAGGTAACTGTTATGGCCATATTCGGTTAAGGACCTAGAATAGTCCTAATATGGTAAGCCGGCCCTCCAGTATTCGAGATTGTTGGTCACGCCATGATTTAATTCCATGTCAAGGCCAGTTTGTGACTAATTAACCTTGAGAGGACCCAGACACTCTAATTGAGACATATGGAGTATTGCATGTCTGTGTGACAGATATAGGCAGGAGGACTGCATGAAGAGATGTGATCTATTTATAGTTGACCTGCATGGGGGTTGCATGGTTTCATGCACTGGACTCTACTCTCTATATAACTTATTAACTTGACACTTAAAACAATGTGTCACATAATGGTTTACTTCTTTCTTAAGTCTAGACCTCCAAAAGTTATGTCGTATCAACTCATAGGTCCTATCCACACCAGGATGACCAGCACTAGGGGTATCGTGTGACAGAGATGCAAGATCCTCTTTCGCAACACCTCACAAGCTGGAATAAGAGCCTTGCCATTTCTCATCACTATTCCATCTTCTTTGGAATACTTAAGATAAGTGCGAACCAAGGTAGAAGAGTTCTCCTCTTGAGACTCTGCATGGCCATGACTCACCTCCTATTCCACTTTCTTACAGTGAGGATCTTCTTGCTGAGCCTTTCTTATCTCAGACAGTAAGTCATTTTGAATGACTACAAATGACATCTGATACACTACACGAGATAGTGCATCTGCCACACGATTCTCGGTACCTTACTTGTACCGAATCTCCATTAGGAATTCTTGCATGAGCTCAGACCATCTGGCTTGCCGGCCTCTAAGCGCTATCTGCTTACAAAAGTATCTCAAGGTATCATGATCAGTGAATACCTCAAATTCCGATCCATACAGATAATGCCTCCATGCCTTTAATGCATGAACTATGGCATACAACTCCTTTTCATGAGTTGGAAAATTTTTCGGAGCAGGGTTGAGCTTCTTGCTCTCAAAGGCCATAGGCCTACCCTCTTGCATCAGAACAGCTCCCACAACAATGTCACTCGCATCCGTATCTATAACATAGGGCTTTTGAGGGTCTACAATCTTTAGACTGACGCAATCAGCAGTAGCTTGCTTCAACTGATCAAAGCTTGCTTGTTGCAGTTCAGTCCACTCACCAAATCTATTCTTTTGAGTCAAATCAGTCAAAGGTGCTGCAATATAGGAGTATTTCTTAACATATTTTCCAAAGAATACTGCCAATCCAAGAAAAGAATGGAGTGCTGTCAAATCAGCTGGCACAGGCCACGCAACGATCACAGCAACCTTCTTAGGATATGGCCTTACTCCATCAGCAGGCACTACATGACCAAGGTACTCGATCTCTTTTTTAAACAATTCACTTTTTTTACTATTGGCAAACAAAGTGTTCTCCCTCAAAGTAGACAACACAGTCCTAAGGTGAGCCATATGCTTGACCTCACCTGCACTGTAAGTCAGAATGTCATCAACAAAGTTTACGGAAAACTTACCCATATACGATCTAAGCACATCATTCATCATCATCATGAATGTAGCTGGGGAATTAGTCAATCCAAATGGCATCACAAGATACTCATAGTGACCGAACCGAGTTCTGAAGGCAGTCTCGTGTACATCCTCTTCACGAACTCTAACCTGATGGTATCCACTCTTTAGGTCTATTTTACTGAACACAGTGGCATCTGACAAGGCATCAAGCAAATCATCTATACGTGGCATAGGATATCGATGTTTAATAGTTATCCTGTTCAAACCTCGATAATCCACACACATACGCCATGATCCATCCTTCTTGTTTACAAGAATGATCGGAGAGGCAAAAGGGGAATAACTAGGTCGTATCTGCCCCTTGGCCAGATAATCATCGACCATCCGTCTCACTTCCTCTTCCTCAAGACTCATTCTGTAAGGACGTCTATTGATAGGACATGATCCGGGTATTAATTCAATCTTATGTTCAACATTCCTCCTAGGAGGTAAAACAGATGGAAGATCATCTATGAACACATATGAAAACTCTCTCCTAATCTCTTGATCCAAATTGGCAATAGTATTGGTTTGCACACACTGCATGCTAGTCTGACTAGTATTAGTAGACATATCAAGTAGAAAGCAAACACACATGTGCTCACAATGGATCCTACGCAACTGCGTAGCTAAAACAAGCGGTCCAGGAGGCACATCCCGCTCACCACGAAGGGAATGCATCACACCAGTTAGTGGAATGTCCACAACCCTCTTATCCCAAATCTATGTACCCTTTCCATCAGCCATTTCCACTGTGTACTGGTACTGGGATGGTTGAGTATTCACACCTAACTTCCATACCAAAGTTGAATTCAACACATTATGAGAGGACCCAGTGTCAAATAGAACCTGAACATCTCTACCACACAGTTGTCCTCGCATAACAATAAGAGAAGTGTTAGGAAATTGATACCCTTGGTGAGCCGATTTTGACAAAAGCGTTGGTGGAGCCGTGTTCACTCTCCTGACCACCGAAACATTCATGAGGCGTGGAACATCTGGATTGGCTACCTGCTCGATCTCTTCCACTGTCATAGGGTCATCACCCTGGTTCATCTGGTCCACCTGAAGATTATATGTGGTCCGCATCAAGTTCCGTGGACATTCCTTCCACCTATGCTGTCCCAAACATCCAAAACAGAGGTTCTCCCTCTTTGCACGTTCTTGGTCCTGAGGCGATAACATTGAAGGACGCTGACCCTTTTGGGCATGGGGCTGCCCATGCAACCCTTTGCCTTTGGGGGCCACTGCACCCTTCTTTTGGTCACCCTGAGCTTGCCACTGATTGGTTTGAACTTCAAATTTTCTCTTTTTGTTCCATTTGCCCTTGCGTCCCCAAGGTTGCTGACCACCTGTACCAGCTACCGCAACAGGATCTGGGCCTTCCCACTTTTGCAACCAATTCTCAACGACATAAGTAGTTCTCATAGATACTGCTCCAGTGAACTTCGGAGGTTTTAAATCTTTGATAGTAGGTGGCTTTCTCTTTCGAAACCCCAACTTAGCTTCATGGCCCGTTGACAATGTCCTTTCTGCTTCCATAGCTGTACCACTGACTCTCTCAGGAACACTAGCCCCTTTACCTTTGAGTTGGTCCAAAATCAGCTTAAGAGTAGCTTCGATAGCATCCACCTTGGAACATACAACATTTGATCTTTGTGAATCTTGACTGGTGTTGCTTGCGGATGCCATAGCAGAAGAATAGGTAGCAGAAACAAAGCAAAACCAAGCTCTCAGCACCTCAAATCACTACACAGATAGGTTACTCTGAATTCTTAGAAGAACTGGATAGAGTAGACCTCCTACAGCCAAGTTCTAACTACACATAGACTCTTCTTCTCCAAAAATCAGCAAACTAGGGTTTCAAACTGACAATTGGCAAAAAACTATGGATGATCACCGAATTAGAAGGCGAAAAGGTCTACCCTACCAGCGACCTACCACAAGAAGCTTATTGCAACTGACAGATCTGAAAAATATTGAGTATTGAAGAAGTTACAAACAGATTTACAAATCCTACGCGGGCTGGATTTTCACAAAAACGAAGAGAATAATCAAGCCGCGTAGTAGAAAATGCTCAAAGGCTGCCAGAAGATCAACAATCCACCATAGGGCTTCAATCTGCTATCTTATGGGCTCCAAATCTGCCAACAGATCACCTGCAGTAGGGCGCTAGCTCTCCAAGAATGCTCCAAACCCTAACTGAAGATGCCAAATCCCACACAAGTCTTGAAAGCAACTGCTCTGATACCAAATGTTGCTCACAAGCTCACAAACCCTAAGTAAATACACAAAATTACCCAGCAAATCAACCATAGCTGCATAGGAATACCATAATGAGGGCTCACACTATATCCCCTCAAGCACCCCTTAACCCTGACACATCCTAACGTCGACACATGGCAAATTCCATGCACAGCCGACACTTGCCACTTGGTAGTACCCTGACACATAGGCAAGCTAATAGGTGGACAGTCTGACACGTGTCACTCATGCATTGGACCAAGTGTCCCAATGAGCATATGACACGTCCTGTTGATCCGTCCATTGACCGTCCGACAAGTGTCACTCATGCACTGGACCAAGTGTCCCAATGAGCATATGACACGTGTCACGTTGACCGGTCAACCCTTCCTACTTTTTAGGAGGTCAGTCCAGCAGACTCTCATGAGACCCAGTACCCCCTTGGCCATCTCGGATTTAGTCACTATAACAGATATTTACATTGCAATTTACAATTGTCTCCACAGGCCGGTGACTTAGCCATATACAATATAATAATTACAATTTACCATTTACATTGGGCAAGGGATTCAAAGTACATGTGACACGTAACCTTTGGATGAGAAGGGAGCGCGGGACATAATCAAAGGCTTTCTAGAAGTCAACAAAACAACAGTAAACCCTTTATCTGGCTTCTTGATGATAGCTTAAAGAGTGAATATATGGTCTATAGTGGAATAATGAGCTCGGAAACTAGCCTGGCCCAATGCATGTAATCTCTTGATCTCTACTTCTGAACTAACCGCGGATTGGAGAATAGTAGCACATTGCTTTGCAATGACGTGCCCAGTCATGATAGTGCGATAATTACCAAGATTCATGGTATCACCATTTTTGTGAATGGGGTGGATGATGTTAGTGCACCAGGATGATGGGAAACCGGAGACAATGGCTCGATTGAATAGAGTGGCTAGAATATGTGAGAGTATGGTTGCAGCATGGACCAACAATTGGACTCTTGTACGTTTGGTCTTCAGTCTCTTGATGGCCTCTAGGACCAGTCAAAGGTGAAGAAGGTAAATTCACATGGGCATGAGGAGATGGAGATGGGCGAGTCAGTGGGTACAGTGTAGAATGAGGTAGCACATGTGGTCCAGATATGTAAATCATCAAGGAGGGGAGGTGGGGCACAAGGTATGAATGCACACCAAAAGGCACCTGTGGAGGAACTATGTACATAGTCGATGAGGCATTTTCCTTCTCGTTCTTCATAGGCATGTTCTTTACGGTGGAGAAATCGACGAGCAGTATGAAGAGCAAGTAGCTCATATAGTCGTGCACAGGCAACATGGAAGTGTAAGGAACGACACTCATTATCGAACCAAGGAGACCGAATAGGACGAGATGATTTGGAAGGACGTATGTAGGTTTATATGGGAAAGATACCGAGGCAGCAATATGAAGTGAGGTGGTAAGAAATTGACCAGTGACTCCAACGGACCATCATGTGGAAAGTGATGTAGTAGTGAAATAAGGTTGAGCAAAGGAATATTTGGGTCCATAGTCATGGAGTGGGGCAAAGGTGGTGAGGTTGGGATAAACCCCATTTGAAAGGACATGAAGGAGTGATCAAAGAGAGTAGTGGGAAGGATTTGGAAGTGTGAAATCAGTGGGATAAGGATGGTGAGGTAGTCAACAACACTGTGTCCACCACTATGAGGATGAGATGTGTAGCTGCCTGAATTGGGCCAACAAGCTAGGCCATTATAAATGTGTTATGTCCACGTCTTGAATATAGGATTCAGCATTATCCTAGACTTGGATACACGGTACTCTAGTACTTGAGATTATTGGTTATGCCTCGTTATTTCGAACTAGGCCAGAAATGTAATTAATAACTTTGTTAGGACCCAGTCACACATCTAATGACATGTGGAGCTAGTGCATGGGTTAGGACAGCTTTTGGCATGGTGTAGAGTATCAATAGTAATGAAATGCTTTTGTGGGAATATTCTTGGCTTGCATGGGGGCATGCACAGTAAAAGCTAAGGCTATATATCCAGGTGGGAACTTGCCCTACTACCATTCCAGCTTCAGGTTTTCATTACCAGTTTCCTCTCTCTACACCTGCATCCTATCCTGTGGCTCAGAGGTGATGCGATTGGAGATTGATCGGTGGTTTCTCATTGGTTAGGTGTTTTTGCTTCACTAATGTTCCTTTGTGTTTGTCTTGTAAGCATGATCTTGAGGTGCTTTCCCTTTCAAAATGGCTAACTCATGGGCTTTACCGAGCTGCAACAAATACTCGCTTCATCGTATCCACCTCTTGTTGTAGTTGTCAATTAGCTCCTTTGAGTTGGGACATTTGAAGCTTAATCAAGTGTAGTTTTGCTTTTAACCCTTGAAAATCCTGTAGTAGGACATTCATGCTAGCAACAATGTAGGATTCAACGACTTTATAAGGGGTATTAGGGTTCTTTCGATGAAGGAATTGCACTATAAGGGGTAGGTGAAGAAGGTAAGTTGGGTGAAGAAGAAGATGTGGAAGAAGCGGAAGAGGGCCCTGCGGGGCCCGGGGGGGGGGGGGGGGGGGGGTGGTTTGCGCAGCAGCAACATAAATTAGAAGTTACTGCGCAATAGCAACAACGGGCTGCTATTGCATAGCAACCACATTCAACTATTGTGTAGTAGCAGCTACGACGACAGTTGCTGTTGTGTTATAGGGGAGTGGGGTGGGAAGGCATGGAGGGGGGTTGAGGGGGACCAAATAATTACATCTCAAGTGTGATAGATATTGAAAGAAGCATATAAATGTCTCCATAAACAAACGACAACTACTAGTTAAAATAATTGGTCTATCAAGACCAGATAAAAACTCTAAAATGCTCTTGGACATGGGAGTCTGAAATATGGTACAATGGGGTTTAAGGTTGAGAGAGAGAGAGAGAGAGAGAGAGAGAGAGAGAGAGAGAGAGAGAGAGAGAGAGAGAGAGAGAGAGAGAGAGAGAAAGCTTTACTAATGTCTTTCCCATGCCAAAAGGCATATAAGACTAGTAAATGTACATGTCAAGTATGTGGTAACCGTAGGAGCGTATGAAACGCCTCCAAAACTATAACAGAAATAACAAATCTAACTGCTATGAACTGAAATGGAAACTGAAAAAGATGCGATGATATATGAAGCATGTGGGAGAATATATACTGCTAAATGTCATGAATATGGTATGACACTATCATCCAATCCTGTAACGCTGATGCTATAAAAGGATGTAATACGGGCTGCAACATGAGGAACCACTGGTGGTCGCTGACATCATCTAGGAGGATGAGGTCTCCTCATGATCGGTCGTGTAGCTCGTGCAGCAACATGAGTATGAGTGGGACACTGTCTCTGATCCCGGTGGGCATGTAAGTCGTCATCAACCTCATCAACATCAAATGCTAGGTCTCGTCTCCTCCTCCTGGAGAAGAAAGAAGTGATCTGAGGCTGAGAAACATGACTCCGCTGGGCTATCTGACACAGGTCCTGTCTCAGAATAAACATCTCTCATATCATGAGTACGACGCAACGGGAGTCTTCATAGGCCATTAGGGATCGTAGGGTGACAGGCGTGTCACGGAACAAACAGTGGTATCTCCCTCTGATCTCGTAATACACCAGGCACCTAAAGATAAAGTGCTCCTCTGACTCCACCTCATCCGAGGAACATAAATGACAAATCCGCTCTTCTCTCGGGGTACCCTGGAATCTCCCAGTCTCAATGGCCAACTGATGTGACGAAACGCGGAGCTGTCCCAGTGTAAATTTGAGGCCGCGCGATAAACCTGAGTCCAAATAGCGTGGCAAAACTGGGAACCCTGCTATATCAAGCTCAATGAAATGAGTCCAGTAATAGGCGGGTTTGACCCCAAGCTATCGCCTCCAAGTACGGTCGAGATATGTCTGAAATAAAAAGCGTCTGATATACGGATGAGTACCTGAGGGGAGCTCTGTACTGGAGATGCCAAATGAATCAAGGAGGAAATGGGAGGCTTGTGAGAACCACGACAGTCGGTAACCCTGATCATGAAGGGAGTGTGAGGAGGCAAGTGATGCCTGCGTAAGGGAACATCTCGGTCGCGTCATCTGAAACCAAGCAATATGGAACAACTAGGAATGCCAAGGAGCCAGAAGAAGATCAAGCATCAACCAGGAATGCCAAGGTATCTGTAATGCCCAAGATAGTAGAGGATCAGCCCAAAAGATAGGGAAGGGACATCATACCAAGGTATCCAAAAAGCCCGAGAAGGTAGAACTGCATCAGCAACGGGAAGCTAATAAGGAAACTGGAAAAGAGATGGACACTCATCGCGAATAGCCGCATCATACACGTAACCATCAACCATATGTGCAAACTCAGTGATATAGGTGCCCCAAGAAAAGATAGCAGCATCGGAAGACCAGCACCAAGGAGTAGGAACATAAGCAGGATGACAGGCACGCTGTAGTAGCTTGGAAAAGCAAGCGATATGCCAGGAAACATGGATCATAAAGAGATCATCCTGGCAAAGGATAGCTAAAATGGAGAAATGTGCACCAGCATGGTCAAAAGCCCAAGGTATCCATAAGGCCCATGAATGAGAAGGAGCAATGGCACACGATACCTTCAAGGCCCCTATCACGAGAAGAGCAGCATGCCAAAAGCTCCAGAAGGTCCAAGAAATCAATGCATCATTTAAAAAGACATGATGCATGAAAACAATAGCAACAAATCTAGAAATAGTAGAGGCCTCAACTGAAAAACTGTAGCCGAAAAACTCATCCAGAAAGACCTCATATGGACATACCAATCCATCATAGGATACACCAAAAACGGATGGAGAATCTGATGACCCATCGGAACTGGCCACAAGTGTAATCCCAAAGTACACACCAGGCACACAAGTGAGGAATAGAAGAAATGCACTGGAACGAGGAACAAGATCCCCAACATCAGTAGCAAGCATCGGATCAATATCCACGTGTAGCTGGGAATGAGTATCAAAGCACATATGAGCAATACTGAAGTATATGGCGGCAACATCCCCAAAACTATCCAAGAGAGGAGAAGGAACTCTCTCAAGGTAATATGATGGTCTAAGAAAACCAGAACAAAGTGGCAACTCAGCATCGGAGACCAAGCGATATGGAGCAACCTGAAATGACGGGGAATCTGAAGATCACCTGGACAAACAGTAGCTGGAACGGAGGCAATAACCCTCAGGATATGCCAAGCCTGACAATGAGCAACAATCCAAGGAACATATAGAGAGCCACATGCATAATCATAGAGATATCTGCACCATAGGCGATCAGTAATATGGAAAAACTAGCACCAATCAAGAGGTCCAAATGGAAACCAAGCTATACGTAATAACCAGGAATGCCATATATCCATAGCATCAGCATGGACCGCAACAAACCTATATGTAGAAACACAAGGAGACTGAAGGATCCCCGTATACTCATCTAGAAAGATCCCAACATATATATACCCTAGATAAGTAATAGTGACCATCTCGCAAATATCCTCGGATGGAAAATGTGTAACGGTAAGGGCCAAAGGCGCATGAATCATGTAAGGAACCATAGAAATATCATGAGGCGGTTCACAAACCTCAAGCAGAGATCCATGGAGTAAAGTGAAAGAAGATACAACTTGATCACCAATAGCGAGGGAACCATCAAAGGTGGACACGTGAACAACCCCATAGATATCAGCAGGAACATCGGCCATAACAGACTCAAGAGATGGAGATATAGAGACCAATGGAGAAGATACTGCACCAACCACCAAACCAGGAGGGCAATCTGAAGTATGCGCAAAAGCAATAGTAGAAATACCACCAAGGTATACGGTCTCAATATCAATGAAACCAGGAATGACCACTGAATACAATATCTGTGAATCAAGGCATATAGGCACAAGGCACACAACAACAACCTGTAAATCCGAAGGAGCATCAACCTAAGGAAGAGGACCCACGAATGGTGAAAGTGAAGCAACAACTGATGTACTCTGAATAGAAAGAAGAGCTGCATCTTGAGCCTTTGGCAGGCTATGACTTGGGAAGGGGCATCCCTTGTTCAGCTTGAGCGGTTCTGCTTCAGGAAGTCCATCCAAGATGCTCGCAGTAAGTGCAGACTCTTTGACGCTATTGTCACCCCCACAGCCTTGTATGCAACAGAGACATGGTGTACCGGTCTTCCCTCATCACACTGGGCCAACATTTCATGATTACAGACCACCATGCTAGCTCGTATGATTCAGGCGAAGCCCTCGGTTCCACACGAGATTCTTCTTGCAGAGTTTGTCGTTCCACGCCTTCAGATAGCTGCAGCTTTTCAGCTCATCGCATATATTCAGAGTGTTCAGGATCTGCCAAATACAGACACGAGATATACGCAGTTATGGACTCGGCTCATTACATTCGCCGCGTCCATTTACATTTACATTTACTTTACTTTATGCATAAGCAGGCCTTGGGCCCTTTTTTATTCATTAGTGACACTTAGACTATATGGTTGGCCTTTGGCCTTATTATTCATTATTAGGCCATTTGCACATATTACTGGAGAGTGGGGGCCTTCTTGGAGGGCTCACTGTTTTCCCTCCCAGTTGGGCCCTAGCCACTGGAAGCTTCCTTTTAGGGCTTCCTCTTGGCTATAAGTAGGGAAACTGTGTCATTTGTTATTCGGCTGATGATATTGATCTCTCTCTTTAGTCTCCTTAATCTCTCTCTTTCCTGCTTTCTAGGGTTAAGTCTTGCTTATGTGCTGTTTTCATAGCTTAAGTCTTGCTTATGTGATGCTTTCATAGCTTAGCTCTAGATCAATTGTGGCTCTATTCGTAACTTGGTATCAGAGCACTTTCCTGTGCACTACTTTTTCAGATTTAGTAGAGGCTGTCCAGTGCCCTACTAACCCATCACTTTTGCGCTGCATGAAGGCTCGAGAAGTGTTGAAGACCATAACCACACTCGGTATCATACCATGGAGGGTGTGGAGGGCGTAGCGATGAGGGACGTGTGTGTTTGCCTTTGTGGGCCTTGGATGGAAGAGCTAGGGAAGCAGCGGTATGAAGAGAATTGCTAAGAAAAGCTGCTTGAGTCTCGACTGTACTATCGTGCGGAAACGAATCGAGTAGGGAGGTAAGAAACTCCTGGTAGAATGGTGCATATAGAGAGCTGAAGGTATATATTGGGGTGCACGGGTAAGCAAGGGATGTGAGGGTAACTGAGGGGGTGGGAAGTTATGGACTCGGCTCATTACATTCGCCGCGTCCATTTACATTTACTATACTTTATGCATAAGCAGGCCTTGGGCCCTTTGTTATTCATTAGTGACACTTAGACTATATGTTTGGCCTTTGGCCTTATTATTCATTATTAGGCCATTTGCACATATTACTAGAGAGTGGGGGCCTTCTTGGAGGGCTCACTGTTTTCCCTCCCAGTTGGGCCCTAGCCACTGGAAGCTTCCTTTTAGGGCTTCCTCTTGGCTATAAGTAGGGAAACTGTGTCATTTGTTATTCGGCTAATGATATTGATCTCTCTCTTTCCTGCTTTCTAGGGTTAAGTCTTGCTTATGTGCTGCTTTCATAGCTTAAGTCTTGCTTATGTGATGCTTTCATAGCTTAGCTCTAGATCAGCTGTGGCTCTATTCGTAACTTGGTATCAGAGCACTTTCCTGATTGCTGAATTTCAGATCTGATTTTCTGATTGGGTGCCCATTTTCCTTGCTGATTTTTCTCTCTTTGTTTAGGGCTTTCGTCTCTTTGCTTCAGCAACATTCAGCACAGTTTGGAGGAGGACCAGCTCCTATCAAAGCATTTTCCTTGGCGGAGCTTTAGCAGATAGTTAGCGGAAGTACTTCCGCTAAATTTGGCGGCTGAATTTTTTTTTTTTTTTGGGCAGATTATTTCCGGCGCCCAAGTTCCAACCCTCTATCACCCATTTCTAGCTTGTTTGCAGGCTCTCCAGCGCCCAATTCCCTCATCTCTTTCATCCGTTCCTCCTCCCATTTTCAGCCCTCTCACTTTTGTTTGCAGGCTGTCCAGCCGCTTCGTACTTGTCACTTTCGTCCGTTTTTGTCTCCGTTTGCAGCCATTTTTCACACCTTGTTTGCAGGCTGTCCATCGCCCATCCTCAACCAAATTTCACGAAATTCCGACTCCGTTTGATACTCCAATTTGTCACTTGCCTCTTGGCTGTCCAGCGCATTTTTACAGCCTTCATTTTCACTTTTTTCATTTGCTGATTGCTGCCCTTTCTTAGTTGTGATAATAGTGGTTTTAATAGACTAATTTTGGGTGACGACAAGAGTCCGCTCTCTCAAGTTTTCGTCTATTCCTTCCACTATCATTATGGCACATTGACCTACCCCGAGTGAGACTACTCAAGAAACCTTATCCGATCAGTTTCGTCGCATGGATGAGACCCTTTCTGGCCTCGTTCTTCGCTTCGATACCGTTATGACCGGCTTTGCTACTATGCAGTCACAGATTGATTCTTTACAGCCTCATGGTCCTGGTAAAGCTCCTGTTTTTCCTTCATTTGGGACTCCCTCTCCATTTGGATTTCCATCTTCCTCTGCTAGCCAGCCTGGTGGTGGACCGTTCATTCCACCTAACGCATCTCCTGGTTTCTTTTCACGTCCCCCACTTCCTGAGCCACACTTTGCTCGAGACTTTCGTGATAGGGTACAGCTTGCTACCTATTCCGGTTCCTCTGACGGAAACTTATTAGAGAATTGGTTTGCTAAGCTTGACACATATTTTCAGATCTACCCTAAGACTGATCCTCAGAAGATCCAGTTGGCTGCTTTACATTTAGATGGACGCGCCGCCACGTGGTGGCGAGTTTATAGAGCTGATCCTGATCGGGAAGGGCTCCATTTATGGCATACTTTTCGCCGTGACCTCCGTCATGCTATGATGGACCCTCAGTGGCTCGACCGCCAACGTGATACATTCCGTAGTCTCACTCAGACCAGTGATCTTGCTTCTTATACAGATCAGTTTATGGAGCTTTCTTATCTTTTCACAGATCTACAGCCCACTGAGCTTATTTCTCGTTACATTGTTGGGCTTCGTGGTGCTTTACGTTATGATGTTTCTTCCTTCCGTCCTCCCACACTTGTTGAGGCGATGTCTCTTGCCAGTACTTTACAGCATAAGTACTCTAACACTCTTCCTTCCCGCTTCTCCCGACCCCATCCTTCTGCTTCATCTTTTCCCGCTGCGTCCACCCCTACACCTGCCCCTTTTGTTCCAGCTCTCTCCATTGTCCCTCCGTCTCCTCGTCCTCCGACTCCTTGACCTGCTTTTGTCCGACGTTACATGTCTGCAGAGTTCGCTGACCTTCAACAGCAGCGTCTTTGCTTTCGTTGTAAGAGTCCTGACCATTTTGCCCGTGATTGCCGTCAGCCTCTCCCTACTACTACTGCTGTTTCTTACCATGAGGGCACTACTCCAGATGATTCCGATATCTACATTCATATTTCTGATGAGCCTGACCTATCCTCTGAGCCTTCCACTAATTAACTTCCTGCTACTTGCCATGCTCAGCTTGCCTATGCTACTTGGACAGGGCGTTCGGTCCTCACTCCATTCGGTTACGTGTACGTATTACAGGTCGTGAATATATTGCTTTAGTTGATACTGGCAGCACTCATTCTTTTATTAGCAGTTATATCACTAGTCGGATACGTGCTTCACCTGTTCCTGCTTCACAGCCTCTCACAGTTGAGGTTACCAGTTCCCATTCTTTTCCTAGTTCTCAGATGTTTCAGCGTTTACCATACCGCATTGGAGATTTTTTTGGACAGGCAGATCTTTACATTATTCCTATGGAGCGTTATGATCTTATCCTTGGTGCTGATTGGTTTGCATCTCTTGGAGCCGTTACATTGGACTTGACATAGCAGACATTGACATTTGTACTTGATGCACTTACACAATCACTTGTTGGCATTGATTCTCAGGGAGACTTCCAGTTGGTTACCAGAAAGCAGTTTATGCCTAGCCTGCCAAAGGCTGACGATGCAGCTCTTCTTTCCATTCAGAGTACATCAGTTGCTGCTTCACTTTCACCATCCGTGGGTCCTCTTCCTCAGGTTGATGCTACTTCGGATTACAGGTTGTTGTTGTGTGCCTTGCGCCTATATGCCTTGATTCACAGATATCGTATTCAGTGGTCATTCCTGGTTTCATTGATATTGAGACCGTATACCTTGGTGGTATTTCTACTATTGCTTTTGCGCATACTTCAGATTGCCCTCCTGGTTTGGTGGTTGGTGCAGTATCTTCTCCATTGGTCTCTATATCTCCATCTCTTGAGTCTGTTATGGCCGATGTTCCTGCTGATTTCTATGGGGTTCTTCATGGGTCCACGTTTGATGGTTCCCTCGCTATTGGTGATCAGGTTGTATCTTCTTTCGCTTTACTCCATGGATCTCTGCTTGAGGTTTGTGATCTGCCTCATGATATTTCTATGGTTCCTGACATGATTCATGCACCTTTGGCCCTTACTGTTACACATTTTTCATCCGAGGATATTTGCCAGATGGTCACTATTACTTATCTAGGGTATTTATATGCTGGAATCTTTCTAGATGAGTACACGGACATCCTTCCGTCTCCTGGTGTTTCTACATATAGGTTTGCTGCAGTCCATGCCGATGCTATGGATATATGGCATTCCTGGTTATTACATACAGCTTGGTTTTCATTTGGACCTGTTGATTGGTGCTGGTTTTTCCATATTACTGATCGCCTATGGTGCGGATATCTCTATGATTATGCATGTGGCTCTCTATCTGTTCCTTGGATTGTTGCTCATTGTCAGGCTTGGCATATCCTGTTGGCTTGGGTAAATCTCTCTGTTCCAGCTACCGTTTGTCTGGGTGATCTTCAGGTTCCCTGTCATTTCAGGTTGCTCCATATCGCTTGGTCTCCGATGCTGAGTTGCCACTTTGTTCTGGTGTTCCGAGACCATCAGGGTACCTTGAGAGAATTCCTTCTCCTCTCTTGGATAGTTTTTGGGGATGTTGCCGCCATATACTTCAGTGTTGCTCATATGTGCTTTGATACTCATTCCCAGCTACACGTGGATATTGCTCTGATGCTTGCTACTGATGTTGCGGAACCTGTTCCTCGTTCCAGTGCATTTCTTCTATTCCTCACTTGTGCGCCTGGTGTGTACTTTGGGATTACACTTGCGCCCAGTTCCGATGGGTCATCCGATTCTCCATCCGTTTTTGGTGTATCCTATGATGGATTGTTCTACCTTCTCGGGCTTTTTGGATACCTTGGTGCTCGAGAGCTTATTACCCGGGCCAGTTCTCATTTACAGCATGTTCAGCAGCGTTATCAGACCTCAGTTGATCGTCACCGCCGCCATGTTGAGTTTCAGCTTGGAGATATGGTTTATTTACGCCTACGGTTTGCACGTCATCATTTTGTCCAGGGACATGCTTCTACTGAGAAGCTTGCACCACGTTATTATGGGCCTTATCGCATTTTGGAGGTTCTTAGTCCAGTTACATATCGCTTACAACTTCCTGCTTCCACACGCGCCTATGATGTATTCCATGTCAGTTTATTACGTGCTGCTATTGAGGATGATGCTCCTTGTGATGCTGAGTTTCCTACTGCTCCATTGTTATTTCCATTTTTACCTGCTGCTATATTACAGGTTCGTCTATACCATAGTCGACGCCGCCGACAGATTCAGTTTTTGGTCCAGTGGGATGGCCGTCCTATTGAGGAGGCCACATGGGAGCCTATTGATGTCTTTTATCATACACCATCACTTGCGGATCAGGCTCGTGCTCTTGCTGCACTTGTTGATTCCTCTACATCAGATGTTGTTCTAGCTGTTGATGCACCAGGGCTTGCTGCTACTTGATCCAGTTTCTTTTCGGTAGTTGGGTCTTTTTCTTTTGTGCCAGGGAGAGTTATGGACTTGGCTCATTACATTCGCCACGTCCATTTACATTTACTTTACTTTATGCATAAGCAGGCCTTGGGCCCTTTTTTATTCATTAGTGACACTTAGACTATATGGTTGGCCTTTGGCCTTATTATTCATTATTAGGCCATTTGGACATATTACTGGAGAGTGGGGGCCTTCTTGGAGGGCGCACTATTTTCCCTCCCAGTTGGGCCCTAGCCACCGGAAGCTTCCTTTTAGGGCTTCCTCTTGGATATAAGTAGGGAAACTGTGTCATTTGTTATTCAACTGATGATATTGATCTCTCTCTTTAGCCTCCTTAATCTCTCTCTTTCCTGCTTTCTAGGGTTAAGTCCTGCTTATGTGCTGCTTTCATAGCTTAAGTCTTGCTTATGTGATGCTTTCATAGCTTAGCTCTAGATCAGCTGTGGCTCTAGACCAGAAAAGAGTATCCCCAGATAGGTGTACGAGGAAACAACCTCTAAAGCTCGTCCATCAAGCATGAGCTGCTAGCGCTACATGAAGGCTCGGGAAGTGTTGAAGACCATAACCACACTCGGTATCATACCATGGAGGGTGTGGAGGGCGTAGCGATGAGGGACATGTGTGTTTGCCTTTGTGGGCCTTGGATGGAAGAGCTAGGGAAGCAGCGGTATGAAGAGAATTGCTAAGAAAAGCTGCTTGAGTCTCGACTGTACTATCGTGCGGAAACGAATCGAGTAGGGAGGTAAGAAACTCCTGGTAGACTGGTGCATATAGAGAGCTGAAGGTATATATCGGGGTGCACGGGTAAGCAAGGGATGTGAGGGTAACTGAGGGGGTGCGAGGCGGCCGATATCGAAAGAGAGAAAGGAGTGATCAGAGAGAGTGGTGGGGGAGATATGAAAATCGGAAATGAGAGGTATGGAGGATGGTGATCCCATGAGATAATCCACAACACTATGTCCACCACTGCGAGGATGACAAGTATAACTGCCGGAATCTGGCCAGCAAGTTAGGCCATTGTAAATGGCTAACTCATGTGCCTCTCCAAACTGCAATAAATGTTCACCGTAGGGGGTAATAGATCCCAAGCTGTCCTCTGAAACCCTGGTAACTCCCATCTCGTCTCTATCGAGGGCATGAACGCGGAGCTGGTCGGTGATGTCATAAAACTCTGACTATCGCGAGGAGGTTCGGTTATTAAAATCCCTAGTGAGGAAAATATGCCCTCGCTCTGCGAATCTGATAATATCAGGTGACAAATCAAGGTATGGTGAGCCTGTGCCCTCTGCAAAGGATGAAGACTCTGGAGGAAAGTAACATGCCGCCACAAAGAGTTCCCTGTCCAAACCAATATCCTGTCCAACAATACAAATCCAGATATAACGTGCATGCTCATCGTGCCTGATGAACTCGATGCTCTGGTGAAGAGACTCTCTATATAGGCATGCAACCCCTCCGGATCCATGGCCACTAGCTGATCTAGTCTCGGGCCTGAATACGGAATCCCATCTTTATCCTGGAAAAATAGGTAAGCCTCTCTCTGACTCTCGTGGGTCTCCATAAAAAACAGTATATCTCTGCCAGTGATGAAATCAATCAGGTCGCCAGCTATGGAGGATGTGTGTATACCATCGCAGTTCCATACTCCAATCTGGAGATGGTGTGGACGAGGCCCCGGGGCACTCCCGAACCCGGGGACCCCAAATACCTAGCACTGGGAGCTGCTAGGAGCACTATCAAGAAAGCGCACTCATCCGTTGCGGTAGATGACTCGTCTGCTTGACTCACGGGCTATCTGAAAGGCCTTACGCCTCTCCTCCACCTGGATATATGTGAGGTCATCGTCCATATAGATAGTGGTGCCACGTAGCTTAGCTCTGCATCGCAGAGCATCTCGTCAACTCTCTAGAGAAGTGAAACGGATAAT
This sequence comes from Diphasiastrum complanatum, assembly GCA_029204225.1. Classification (NCBI taxonomy): domain Eukaryota; kingdom Viridiplantae; phylum Streptophyta; class Lycopodiopsida; order Lycopodiales; family Lycopodiaceae; genus Diphasiastrum; species Diphasiastrum complanatum. Next base: position 29,533,468 of record CM055103.1, on the reverse strand, counting down.
GAGTGTGGCTGCATCTCTAGTGGTCCTCCATGCAGTATCTAGCCCATCTGTCCTGTGCCCGAGAGTGGTGTTGAGTTGTGATTTCTCTTCCGAGATGGTGGCTTAGATAACCGAAGAGATGGGAGCGCTTGGTTTAGTGCCTTTTTTCAAAACTGATGCCCAAGAAAGGGCCTCTTCGTGCTGCTTTTCAATCTTTGTCTCTAGTTCCCGTATCATATTGGGAGAGAGAGAGAGAGAGAGAGAGAGAGAGAGAGAGAGAGAGAGAGAGAGAGAGAGAGAGAGAGAGAGAGAGAGAGAGAGAGAGAGAGAGAGAGAGAGAGAGAGAGAGAGAGAGAGAGAAGAAGAAGAAGAAGAAGAAGAAGAAGAAGAAGAATTTATATTAATGTTTGTTGGGTGCCCAAGGGCACATAAGACATAAGAAATAAGTACATATCTCGTAGGAGCATTGTCTGTGTCGGACAACATAAAAATCGCTAGTCTAAGTGAAAAACAGTATAGAACTCTGTCTTGCTAGTCATAAGACACATCAAACATAGAATCATAAAAAGTATGTAAGAGCTTAACCTCTAGCTCTGAAAGGTGCTAGAGCCTAACCGCCTGCTTTGCTGAGGAAAGCAAAAAGAAAGAATATCATATGAGTCTCGAAAAAACGTCTTATACCCATAGAATCTGTGATCCGTGGCCGGTGTCGAGGAGCTCTGGCAGCTTGGTGGCTCATGTAGATTTGGCAGGAGGTAGTGGCTGAGCACGCTGGGCCTTCGCCCTCGCCATTATGACTGCCTCTTCATCTGACAAGTCCTCACGCTCACGCTTCTGAAAGAAGCTAGTGATAAGACGCTGGCCATAATCAGTAGTACTCTCCGAAGGTATCAAAGAGGCTCGCAACATAAGCATCTCTTGCAGTAAAGGGCCAACACATCTGGGATCCTGATACTCCAAAAAAGTACTGAGGGTAAGGGGGGTGTCCCGATACAAATAATGATATCGACCACGTATCTCATAGTATGTAGGGCATGTGAAGATAAAATGGAACTCATCCTCCACTACTCCCAATGTGCATACCTGGCAGACCCGATGATCTTGTCTCGATAGCCAGCTGGTGTGAAGAGACTCGTAACTGTCCCAACCTATATCGGAGCCCAAAGGGAAGAGGATGAGAGAGATATAAAGGCCTAATAGGCAGCCCCAGACTGTCTCTACGTAAGATATGTGCGCCATAAAAGGGAAGCTTGACTCTGCCATGATCAGGGCGATCCTATACTATGTGGCAATATCTACGATACAACTGCTGTATGATATATGCATGAGTCCCCTGTGGGAGATCCAGCATCGAGAAGCCCAATGATTGAAAGAAAGCAACCACATCACCGTACCAAGAAGATCTAGCCTGCTGTCCATCGGGAAGAAGTAAGCACTGCCATCATGTATCTGTGAGTATCCATGGTCTCAAGTTGATGTAGAAAGTTAACAATCTGAAACAAAGCCTCCACCACCATGGGAAGTGAGGTGAACTACGCCAATAGAATCTCATGAGGAACTGATGGCTTCGCACGAATCATCCTCCCTAACATGGTGATCTACAGGCGAGTGATGTCTCTCCAATTACTCTGAGATATCCCTGGGCACCAAACCTCCGCTGAGTGCATAGCCACTGGTGAGACCATTGTAGAGAAAAGGTGGTCTCTAGAAGCAGGATCATGAATATGGTAAGTAGTACATACTCTCTCCATATGTACCAAGGTTGCATGCCCCTTACGTAGGCGAGATAGAGCAGTAGAGCGAAAGGTGAGTAAGGGACCAGTGAATAGTACACCTAGATAGGTGTATGAGGTAACAATCTCAAGCGGCTGTCCATCATAATAAAATGTGTCATCTCTCATATGTTTTCGATTAGTGTTAAAAACCATTACCTTGGTCTTAGCAATATTCACCGTCAAGCCCCAAACTAAGCAAAAACCATAGAGAGCATCAAGATGTCGCTGTAATCCAGAGGTTGTAGAGGATAGCAAGGCCGCATCGTCCGCGTACAGTAGGATAGGAATAATAACATCAACAAGTGGACATCCATCACCACCCTCCTCCTTGATGATCCGCTCGAGATTATCAATGTACAATGCAAAAAGAGTGGGAGAGAGTGGACACCCCTGCTTGACCCCAACTGTGCTCTGGATAAAAGACGACCAGCTGTTGCCATCTCTGAAGCGTGCTAATACCCTCTCATATAAGGTGCCATCTCTGATAGCCATAATGATATCCTGTGAAAAACCAAGTGAGGATAAGCGCTGAAGTAACAGGTGCGGTGGAACGGAGTTGGGCTTTTCTAATCGCGGATTCAATTTGTTCAGAGGTAAAAAGGGAGAATGTAACTAGTCGAGTGATAGGGATAGGAGGGGCATCTGTAGTGTATAAGTGAGTAGCATATTCCACCCAAGAGTCGATATCAATGGGTGGAAGCAAGGAAGACTTCTTAAAACAAAGATTCCAGAAAAGCGAGGAAGAGGAAGAGAAGAGGGAGTCTAATAAGATGGAGCTTGTTGTCCATCGCTGGACAAAGAACCCATCTATCTTGCAAAACCATCATCAAAAGTGAAGGTATCATGCTAGCTGTCCATCGGTGGACAGAAGCATACATAAGTGTTTTAGTTTGAAGCTAAAAATCCGCTACAAAGTAGCTATTCCATCGCTGCCCTCTGAAAGCGAAGAGGCATTCACACATATGAAAAGGTGGCAAGTAAACAGTCGCTGCCTACTGAACAGATTTGAAGTGATGTAGTAGAGCGCATGATGTTCATTGCTGACAGGCAGAAAACACCTGTTAAATCTACACAATGATGCATTGGATCTGTCCATCGCTGGACTTATATCCATCATACCAAAAAAGACTCATACAAAGCATTATGTTATGAGCATGATTTAGCCATAGCTAGCGGTTTAACAAAGAAGTATGATCGAAAATGAGCTGGAATGCCAAAGTAATGGAGAGTTGCTTACCTTAAGATAGTATGTTGTCGAATACGGAACTGGTAGGGCGCTATTGCTGTATGTGAGAAACAAGCAAACTCTTCACAGTGATGTGAGGGAGGATCCTCGAAACTGCAAGCTTTTATAGTGTTATGTAGAGTATTTTTTTGGAAGGTAATAAGGGAGAGAATATTAATTTCCCTCCAGTTAGATTTTGTAGAGTGTTTTTTTTTAAAAGCCACAGAAGAAAAAACCCTTTAGTTAAAAAAGGACCATTTATGCGTGAGAGGGTTACTTTGAATTATAACCTTGTGTTTTTGAGGAGGCGATGGTGCGTCTGTTGTCCACTTGTTGAATAGCAAAGTAGAGCAAGTATAAACGTAGAAGCATCCATGAGAGAAAGAAAGAAAGAAAGATTTTATTAATGTCCCTGAATACCCTAAGGTACATAGGACTAAGAAAAGGTACATGTCAAGTGTGCACATAGGAGCTTAAAGCTCAATCATCTATAAAACAATAACTACAAATACAATGCATAAAGACGGCTGGCCCAGTCAGGATCCAATAGCAATGAATCGTATATCATGATGCCCATCAACATGGAAGAAATGGTGGATGGTATGCTGTGAAGGTGTCATTAGATGTGCCCTGGACCTCTGTCGCCGGATAGGCTGTCGGTGTCGTCTCTGCTGCGGTGGCGCTCTGGGCTGTGGTCTAATAGCTGGCTGTCTCTCTAGCCGTCGACATGGTCTCTGATGTCGATGTACGAAGGAATCGGGAATCTCGGCCTCTCCAGCTGAATCGCTGCCTATGGGTACCTCGGATCTCTGTCTCCGATGGGATATGCACTCATCAATGCTCAACTGTGTCAGGGAATGTGTATCATCTAGTCTCCTCCTCCTCAGGTCTGACATCTCTCGGATCATCAGTGCGACACATCTAGGGTCCTCATAAGATATCAAGGTAGAAAGTGTAACTGGGTGCTCTCTGAACAAGCAGTAGTACCGCCCCCGAATCTTATAGTAGGCTGGACATCTGAAGAGGAAATGTGACTCGTCCTCAATCTCATGCATAACACACATGCTACAAAGCCGGTCCTCTCGTGGGGTGCCACTGTATCTGCCGGTCTCAATGGCCAGCTGATGTGAAGAAACCCGAAACTGACCCATCGCTATCCGCAGACTATGTGATATACTCCTCAACAAGTAACTCGATACTATGGGGCAGCCAGCCGGATCAACAGATAGAAAGTGTGTACGATAAAACTCACTCTTGGTCCCCAATGGACCCTGCCAAGTGATATGAAGATATGATTTGTAAAGGAGGCCTCTGATGTACTGGTGGGTGCCCGCAGGTAGGTCACTGATCTGGATACTCAATGTGGAGAGGAGACGGCAAGCCTGGGAGTACCATGAGAAAAGGTGTCCCTCTGAGTGTAGGCGCCGGGATGAAGATAAAGCTGCAACTACATAATGTGTACCCCCGTCCTGAAGATCCTCTAACCTCTGTATGAATGTCACAATATGGAATAAGGCCTCGATCTGAATGGGGGGGACCGCGAACTCCACCAATATAATCTGGTGTGGTACTGAGGGCTTAGCCCGTATCATTCGGGAGAGCAAACGAATCTGGAGCCGGGAGATATATGTCCAATCAGTAGCTGTCAGACCAGTACTCCATGTCTCGGAAGCATACATAGCTGAGGGCACAACCATAGTGTCAAAGAGCCGACACTTACTAGTCGCATCTCTGATGTGTGAGCTGAAACATAGTCTCTCCAACTCTACCAGTGAGGCATAGCCCTTCCGTACCCGGGAAATAGCTGTGTGTCTCATGCTGAACGTAGGCCCCGAGAATAGTACTCCTAGATATGTATAGGAATCAACAACCTCTAGTGGATGACCATCCCATAGAAGCTCCTGCCGCATCATGAAAGACCTAGAGGTGTTGAACACCATAACCTTAGTCCTGGCCACATTCACCGACAAACCCCACCGTGTGCAGAAAGAAAGAAGAGCATCTAAGTGTCGCTGCAAACCCTCTCTCGTCCGTGAAAGCAAAACCACATCATCAGCATAAAGGAGAATAGCAAGAATGAGGTCGCCCAATGTACAACCCTCCCCTCCATCACTCCGTATAACATGCTCTAGCTCGTCAATGTAAAGACCAAAAAGTGTAGGAGAGAGTGGACATCCCTGTTTGACCCCAATAGTACTGACCACCTCCGGTGAAATAACTCCTGATAGTCAGACCCTGCCAATAACTCGCCTGTACAATGCTACTACCGCCTGTATAGTATCCTCCTGAAAGCCCCGATCATGAAGTCTCTGTATCAATAGATGCCTAGGCACAGAATCAAAGGCCTTGCGGAAATCCACAAAGCAGCAGTATACACGCTCCCTCTTGGCCTTAGCCTCCTCAATGATGGACCTCAAAGTAAAGATATGATCCGATGTAGTATATCCCAGTCTGAAACCCGCCTGTCCAATGGCATGGAGTGATCTGGCATCACTGATCTCTGACTGTAGGATAGAACCATATACTTTGGCGGAGAGGTGACTGATCATAATGGTTGCTGTGGGGGGTGACAAGTGCATCAAAGAGCTTACACCTACTTGGGGTGTCTCGAATGAACTTACGAAAACATAATCACTCTAACTAGGCAAGGGAGGCGTGTCCCTTCCCAAGTCGAGCAGTAGCTGCCTGTCCCATGCTGAATATAGGGCTAGCAAAAGGCACCCCTAAGTAAGTGTAAGATGAAACTATCTCTAATGGCTGACCATCAAAGATAAGTATCTGTCACTGCATGAGAGCCCTGGATGTGCTGAAGACCATAAGTTTGGTCTTCGCAATGTTTACCCCCAAACCCCATATGAGGCAAAAAGCATGGAGACAGTCCAACTGTCTATATAGACCCTCTTTAGTCGAGGAGACTAGAACCACATCATCTGCATATAGAAGGATGGCAATCAGAGTCAAAAAAGTGTAGGTGAAAGAGAGCACCCCTGCTTCACCCCAATGGTGCTCAAGATCTTCTCAGAAATGCTGTGATCAGATCGAACACATCCCAAGGTTCTCTCATAAAGTGCCATGATTGCCAGGATAGTATCTATAGAGAAATCCAAATCACGTAATGTTTGGATGAGTAAGGCGCGTGAGATAGAGTCAAAGGCCTTTCTGAAATCCACAAAGCAGCATGATATTGACCTCCAACCCGCAAGCAGTATAAAAGGAGTGCAAGGTAATAAGGTGACACTGTAATCCCTCTCTAATCAGGGAAACCAAAACCAGCATATAGTACAATAGAAATGAGTACATCACACAACCAACAACCCTATTCACCATCCTGATTAATAATGCGCTCTAGTTCATCAATATAAGGTTGAAAGAGTGTGGGAGAGAGAGCACAACCCTACTTTACTGTAGTAGTACTATCAATCCACTGGAAAAATCATCCTTTGTTCTAAACAATCCCATAGCTCTCGCATATAGTTCCATAACAGCGAACCCCATAAACCAAGGTCCTTGGGCATCTAGATGATCATATGATGGGGTACTTAGTCAAAAGTCGATTTGAAATCCACAAAACAACTCCCTCCTGGATTTCGCCTCCTTGATGAGTGCTCTAAGAGCTATTGTAGAATGATGTGCCCTGAAGCTCACCTGCTGTTTTCTGATTCTCTACTTCAGAATCTGTTAGCTTATTCGTTTCTTTTTCGAGTTCGTGTTCTAGTTCTTTCGTCTTGTTCCAAAACAGTTTCGAGGTTGGTTTTGCCTGTCATCAGGCTTCGTGGGCATTCATTAGATGTATTCTTGTTATTGCAATGCCCAAACCAGGCAGAATGGACTGATTAACGTTGTAGTATTGTCCTGCTTGTCAGAGGACACTCAGGTTTGTCACTCTTGCACTGAAGCACATGCATAAACTAGCACAATCAGTCAAGCATGCATGCCAAAACATTCAACCATCAGATCAGCATGCAAAACCGTTGAACAATGACTGAACTCCTACTCTAATGCTGCAAAAACGAACTGAAATCAGATCTTAAACACTGCTAAACTTGCATAAATTCACAAAACAAGAAACAAGAAACTAATCTACAGCATTTTAGAAGTCCAAGAATCAAGAAACCAACCAGTCTTTTGATTCTAGGACATCCCAAGAACATCAAGAACAGGGATGTAAGGAGATATGCAAGAACTACACCACAAACCCAGTCTGTTTAGTTTACCTGAATGCTGATTCCTACATTAATCCACAAATAAGAAATGCAATCTAATCCACTCTAGGAAAGCAGGAAATCTAATCCACTCTACGAACCACAACCACACACAAAGGAGGGAAGGGCAAGATCATGAATGCATTCACTCAAGAAACAAGCATGATCAAGGAGCTCAATGGATGCACCAGAACTCGTGGAGGCTCTTCTCATTTCAGCATGGAGTAGGTACATTTCACAAAAAGCTCCTCTTCACAAAGAGGGAGTCTCTTAAATGAACAAGAGAGCTTCTTAGGTGGCATCCTAGTGGCATTTCCACATTACACAAATTACAAGTGGAATAATGCTCTCCACTAGAGGTCACCATCAAAAGGTGGCTCACTCTACTTTCCTTAAGAGGGGTCTACTTGCATTTATTACTTTGCCTAGAAATACTAGTTCCTACATGGTCATTCCATCTTCCGGGATTCACCATGAGGCTTTCACAATTTCTACTTGACAGTACTGACTAGTATTCCTCGACTCTCATACTTGGCTCTCAGTCTTCGTTCGTCTCGTCTTCTCAGAGACCTCCTCGGTCTAAGGTGAGAGGTGCTCTTGGGTAGCTCTGGCCGAGCATCTTGGGGATTCGTCAGAATCAGCCAACATCATCCCACCCCTAATGTGTTGCAGGACCCACTGCAACTCATATGAATGATGTCGCTCTGCTATTGGCGTTGGCATCTTTGATTGTCACTTGGAAAAGCGTAGATCCTCGTTCGCTTGCATAAAACCAAGTGTTTATTGTTGCCGGTCTTTATCAAAAACTGTTTTCGCAACTTGCCGCAATGTAATCAGAATGTCTTATTGCTGCAAGTGGTTGACATTCTCAAAATTGGAGAGCTCCCAGCAGCTTCACAACTTGCATGCTCGAGTGCTTTTCTCGTGTCTCTTTCTTTCGTTGCATCTGCCATGGATGGTTTCACTCTTAATTTCTGGGCAGATTCTAACTTCTGGGAGGTCTGTATCCTCCATTTGCTTTTGGGTGTTTCCGTGATTCTTCTCTCAGTTGAAGTTCCAGTCTCAAGGAAAACCTTCGTTCTGCAGGTTGCACAAACTTTGATTATCAGTCTCAAGGGGATGAACTCATCAAAAAATTGGTGGTAGGAACAGATTTGGGTGGACGACTTAGTAATGGTAAGGAAACATGATGAAGGCTTGGTGGCAGGGTGAAGGAACTGATAGTTCTACAGTTGCAGCCTTGGACCCTTGCAATGTCGAGCTTTGACCACCACTTGCTGGGTGAGGAGCTCGCTTTATTTGCAGGTTAACGGTTGTCTTCATCTTTCTTTTTCTGCAACTCTTTCTTTTGATCCATTACTTTTGGATCTCTTTGGGCTTCATAAGAGGGGATTCAACTATCATTGCTCCAGAGAGTTTCTTTTGATCAAGATCGATCTGACTCATCTGTTGCTTAAGTTTTGTCCTTTCCTCCATTTCTTATGTCTTCTAGCTGCTTCGCCTGCTTCTTAGATCTTCGTTTGGCTGATCAACCATTGTAGGTGGTAGTTAGTCTCCGCAAGACACTTGCAATGATCTATCAGCTGCTTCGGTAAGACTATCAAAAACTGGAGATTTCTCAGAAGAACAGTGAATTGATGATAAACAAACAGATGGAAGGAAGGGTGGTGGTGGTGACATCGGTAGATGGTGTGAAAGATAGGCATGAGAATGGGCGCAGAAGTATGGCAAGAAGGCCGGTTGAAGAAGGAGACTGATTTCCCAATGCTTGCGTTTCCCTTTCTGAAGGATCTTCGTCGTGACTGGGGTACTTCTTCTGATTGAGTCTCTTTGGATTGCCCATCTGCCTTCTTAAGCCTTGTCTTTTTCATATTTGACTTGTGACCTTGGCTGTCGATCTTGCTGATGTTGTTGCTGGCAGTGTAACTGCTTCAGTGGATCCAAGCAGATCCACTCTCTTCCCCCCAAAAAAAATCTGTTGATGGGATGTTGTTGTTGGTAGCCGTTCATGCTCAAGATTGGATCGGCATGTGGAACACGTAGTTAAAAACACGTTGAACATGTGACTGGACTAAAGATTGAACAAATTTTAAGTAAATTTGTTTCGATCTTGCTGTAGTTGATTCGAATATTAATATGGCAATGAGATGCAAGAATCAACTCTGACGTGATCTGTACTTCGCAGATTTGGAATATGCTCAAAAATCCGAAACTCTGAATAAGGGTAATAAATGTTTAAACTCAGCTCGGATGGATCGCTCTAGCTGACTAGCTGGATCACATCGTTGCTCATGTATCAAATTAGCATTAACCAAAGTTATTAAATTAGATGAAGTTGCGAGTGGGTTTATTTGCAAACAACTAAAACTGGAATTAACATTCACATTTGCAAGATAACACAACCACACATACTGCAACTCCATTTTCTTTATTTGCATCAAGGTATCAAGAGGACCTTCAACAGTAGGTCGCTCCCCCTTCAGAACATGAGACAAACCCTCATGCCCGAACTTATATACACGAGTCTTAAAATCTATAGCGGGCTGCTTACTCGCATGCCACCGCTTACCAAGCACTTATTTGGATATCTACATAACCTTGAATCACTTTATCATATGCTGCTCAATAGCTACAAGTTTATTTGCTAGAGAATATTTATTGCATGCTTTGTTAGCTGCTATGTCACTGAGGCTTCGCAATTTCTAGCCTCACCTTTGTGATGCAATTCAATTTTTCCTTTTTTTTTTTGTTAGGGATTTTTAATTGTGACTGAATAGCAAGACTTGATGATAAATATTTAATCCATTTTCTTATTCTATTGTATAATATCAAATTGTCATCTTATTAATGATTTGTGCCATCGAAGCTAGGGTTATGAGGCTTTAAAGAAGATCGCAGCCACTTTGGACTCTGGAAACCACAAAACTCTCTCAGATCTCAGCAGGTGCAAACTCAACGATCCAACTTTTGTTCTTCAATCAAATGTTGAACTGTCATATCATGCAGCTTTAATAATGCTTCGCCAAGCGTCTGATGTCCAAGAGTGCTGTTTTGTTAACAACCCCTGGAGATTTTGCACTTTTGATTTTGAATATAGTATAATGTTCTGTGTTTTCTAGCATATATTTCAGCTCTTTATAGTTGCACAAAAGTTGTCAGATTTGACATGAAGGCTAAGCTGCATATATAGGTGAAGACTTTTGGTCAACATAGGGCCACCAAAGAATTTAACAGGTATCTATACACCAGTTAAGTGAGCCTTTTAAAAACTTAATAATTTTTCATGCTTGCAATTGCTCATTTGGAAGGATTGATAAAATGGATAAAGTGGTGGTGAACCGTCCAATTAATTAATTAATTAATATTTTTTTGGTTTCCCACCCCCAAAAATATGCAAAAAAAAGGCCAAAAATTCTGTGATATCATTTGAATCTGTGAAATCTGTGAAATCATTTGAATCTGTGAAATCTGTGTAATGCCAAAAATCTGTGAAATCTGTGAAATCATCTGTGAAATCATTTGAATGTGTGAAATCTGTGTAATGCCAAAAATCTGTGAAATCTGAGGACCATTTGTGAAATCTGTGAAATGAGGACCAAAAATGCCTTGGGAGGGGTTTTGGGGGGGAAATGGAAATTAATTAATTAGAGGAACCGTACCACGGGTCATGAACCGTGGTACGGTTCACCCCACGGTTCTCAGGACCCACGGTTTTGAGTTCGTGGGTTCTATACTTGTGCTTTAATTTGTACTCTCCTGATGAAGAAGACACCAGACGTTGTACATCCAATGACTATGAATAAATCTGAGCTTCTGCTAAATCATTGAGAAAGTCTTACTTGTGTACTATTATAACATGCATTCTTACTTTTTCGTCACCCTTGGAGCTATGGGTTACTTAATGCTATGATTGTTAAAATTCTTATTTCTTTAGAAAAACCTTCTCTCCAAATTTATCTTGGCTTCAAGAATCTAATAAGCTGAGTTAGTCCTATGTTATCCATGAAAAATCACTAAGATTTGAAAAAGTAACTAGAAGCTGTAGATTGGATTGAGAAGTTTATCCTGCCAGGCAGTTATTTAAACAAAAGAGAATTCAGCTGACTCTGAAATACAGCAATGCATAAGATGGAAGATGTACTGAATGTCAGGATACAAAAATAACTGCATTGTCTCTTGAGTCTTGTAGCTCCTGCTGTGAGATACGGCCAACAACATCCGAAGACTTCAGTGGATCATGACACCATCTGCTCTGAACAGTTGTAAATCTGTCATAAGGATCATATCTGAAAGGGCCATTGCAATCAATCATATCAGTTTTTTCAGTTATTTTGATCATGATCTGTACCTCCTGATCATTGAGGACAAGAAAGTTTGGTATTTGAAAGTTAAAGAGAGTGCATACCATTTAGTTCACATTCATGATGTGACTAAATGTATGAAGTTGCTTATACTGGTGGTAGAAACATGCTGCAATGAAAATAAGCTGGAACCCTCAAGGGACCTCAACGCTAGTTTCTTGATCTTCGCAGTATATAAAACTTGACAAGAAAATCATCAGTGTCTACCCCCCAACAAAATGGGGTGGCCGAGAGGAAAAATAGGAGTCTATGTGAATGTGCAAAGTCTTTAGGACTTGATGCATCACTTCCCATCTCATTTTGGGGAGAAGCTATAACTTGTGCTAATTACTTGTGTAATAGACTTCCTAGTAGTGCTATCGATGGGATCTCACCATATCAAGCTTTGTTTGGTAAGAAACCCAATGTAAAACATTTTAAAATCTTTGGATGTATTTGTTATGTCCACATCCCTTTGGAGACAAGAAGGAAGGAAGATGCTACCTCCTTCAAAGGGATTTTTGTTGGCTATGGAGAAAATAGCAAGGGCTATAAGATATCTGATCCTATATCCAAGAAAGTAAAGGTAAGCAAGGATGTACTTTTTGATGAGTCACAATTTGCTAAAAGCTTGTCTAATGGATCTAACCCATTGTGCATTGAAGATCTTGACAAACCCGAACTCGAGGAGGATCTTGACAAACCCAAGGATGGAGACAAAGATCCTAATCAAAGGGGGCCGAGAAGATCAACAAGAAGCAAGGCCGAGCCCTCAAGGCTCACCTATGTGGACAAGGGAAAGCAAAAGGAAGACTCTACATCTTCTACCTCTTACTCCTTAGTTACATTGCTTGAAGAACCATCATCTTTTGAAGAAACATATAGATCTAAAGTTTGGAGAGATGCAATGCAAGTAGAGTATGATGCATTAGAAGAAAATTATACTTGGAATCTTGTAAATCTTCCAAGAAGGAAGAAGCCACTTGCATGTAAGTGGATTTATAGAATAAAGTACAATCAAGATGGATCTATTAGTAAGTACAAGGCTAGGCTTGTTGCTAAAGGATTTCTTCAAGTAAAAGGATTGGATTATGAAGAAACATTTGCATCTGTAGCTAAGCTTGTAACTATTAGATTAATCATTTGCATTGCTACTTTGTTCAAGTGGGATCTCTACCAAATGGATGTGACAAATGCTTTCTTGAATGGCATCTTAGAAGAGGAAATCTACATGATGCAACCCAAGGGCTTCATCAAGGTTGGTGAGGAGCAAAAGGTGTGCTACTTAAGGAAGAGCCTATATGGCTTGAAGCAAGCACCTAGAGCTTGGTACTCTAGGTTGCATGATCTTCTCTATTTCCGGGCTTTGTACTAAGTGCTTATGAACCTTCTTTATGTTTCAAATGTAATGAAGGAAAGATCATCATTTGGTGCTTTATGTTGATGACATCATTATGACAGGAAATGATGATGAAGGCATAGGCAAAGTAAAAGTTGATTTATCTAGTGAGTTCAAGATGGTAGATCTAGGCTTCCTAAAGTTTATACTTGGGATAGAAGTGTCTAGAAGTAGCAATTGTACTTTCATAAGTCAATCTAAGTATGCTACTTCCATTCTTGAAAAGTTTGGTATGAAAGATTGTAAGGGGATTGACACCCCTATGGAGCATGTTGTGAAAGCAACTAATGAAGGTGATGAAGCATCCTTTGAGGACATTACCCTCTTTAGAAAGCTTATAGGCTCCCTAATCTATTTAGCCATCACTAGACCTGACTTAAGTTTTTGTGTAAGCAAGTTGAGTCAAAGTATGCAAGCTCCTTTAGTGCATCATTGGAAAAGTGCCAAGAGAGTGCTTAGATATGTTTCTAGTACTAGATTTTTGGCATACTTTATGAAGGATCTAACTTGCACTTGAGAGCCTACTCGGATTCAGATTTTGCAGGTGACAAGATGGATAGAAAGTCCATTAGTGCATTTGCAACATTCCTTTGTGGAGGAGTAATATCTTGGCTTTCCAAAAAGCAAGATACTATCTCACTATCTTCTTGTGAAGCCGAGTACAAGGCATTGACTTCAACAACTAAAGAGCTCCTATGGCTAAGAAGACTCTTGATGGAGCTACATGTGCTAAAGGCCGAGGAGATCCCTTACATATATTGTGACAATCAAGCTTCTCAACAAATTGCTTCCAATCCTATCTTCCATGCTAGAACAAAGCATATTGAGATAGCTCACCACTTTGTGAGGGAGAAGGTACAATCCAAGGAGGTGCAACTACATCATGTACCATCATCCAAATGCATAGCTGATATCTTAACCAAGCCATGTCCAAAGATCTATTTTACAAGTTAAGATATGCTCTTGGAATTGTAGATAGATGTACATTAGATTTGCCAAGTTAGAAGTGAGGAGTGTTGAAAATTGTCACTTCTCACTTGTCATTTTTTTATTGTAAATAAAGATCAATCGTGAGTACAATGTTCATGATCTAATTTCACACGTGTGGAGCCTGTTCCCATGTGTGAAAGAAAGTACTTTTAATATTTGTAAATATCTACTTTGATTTTGTATCAATCAAGTCAAGTGTGAACATGATATGACTAGTTTTTAGTCAAGTTGACTAGTCACCTAGAAGTTAGCTTATCCTTGCATGTGCATGAGTAAATGCTCCCACATGGCAAGTGGATGTTCACACGTGTGTATAGAGTTCTAGAAGATAAGAGTTGACCATTTTCCTTAGATCCTATTTTGTAGGGAAATTCCTATATTCTAGGAGACTGGCTCTTTGGATTTTAGCCATATTCTAGAAGGTCAACTTTGGATAAGGATCAAGGATGGATCAAATGGATAGATTTGAGTGATGTGGCACTCTTCACACGTGTGAAGACCTGCTGGACTGTACCAGACTTGTGGATGTACTTGATCCATAAAAGGATCATCATTTTGCTAATGAGATTGATGAGACTTTTGCATTCTACACTTTTGTGAGATTTCTAGTCAATAGAATTGTGATTTTATTGAATTATTGCTATCAAGAACCTATGTACTTGTTGTTTCAGGTGCAGGCCGTACAGTGGACAGTACTCCACACGTGTGAGGCCGCTCTCACTTGTTTATGAAGATTTGATCCATTGCTCTTGCTTAAATCTAAGTGTAGTGAATCTAGATCAAGATCTAGAGTGTAGAACTTGATAGATCCATTGATTAAGCAACCAATAACTCTCTATGATTGTTAAGTACAATCATTAATGTCCTAAAACTGAAATTTCATGGTTGTGGGCGTCTCTCTGTTAATTTAAAAAAGACGAAGGTCATGATTTTCAACACCAATCGACAGAGCCTTCACAATTATCAATTCTTCCATGATGGCCAGGAAGTTGACATAGTTGCCTCTTATACTTGGGAGTCCTGTTTACTGCACCCCTTCTTGGTTTCCGCCAGGCTGCATTTGCGCACATTTCCTCCGGTCTTTCAGCATTGATCTAGTTCGAGCGTGATTGTACAATGAATCATATTTTTGATCCCGCTACTAGATGCCAGTTGTTTCACACATGGGTGGTTCCAGCAGTTATGTATGCCTCCGAGATCTGGTTGCCAGGACTTTCTCTCCGAGACTGGGCAGGCATTTCCCGCATTCAAGCCACTATGTTGGGTCGCATGATACGTGCCAAGACTACCACCCCTCATGATGTCCTATGTGTTGAGTTTGCTACTCCTCCGATCATCCTTGAGGGCTTTTTCCATCTTATTCTTTTTCTTCAGCGGATTCAGGAGATTGGTGCATCTCACCCGGATAGATACAAAGTTGCTGCGGTTACTTCTTCACGTGTCTTAATTGATTCCCATGCCAAGCTCTCTTGGTACCAGCAGGCGTCTGATCTCTTATGACATCTGGGCATCTCTATCATGGATCTTCCTCGTGGTACGCATTCATATATCTGTCGATATATGCAGCAGACTTGGAGCTCCCTCCCACCTTCCCGCATTCGATTGAGCTCTCATTAGCTTGCTATTTAGGCCGGTCGTGCATGGGATATCCCCCAGGAGCGTTGTGTATGTCGCTTGTGCTCGTTGCAGGAGGTGGAAAATGAAGCCCATTTCCTCCTCGGATGTTCGTTGTATTATGAGATACGGGGGAGGTATTATTGTCTCTTTTGCTTTGGCCCGCATACACTTCGCAGTTTTGTCTCCTATCCTGATGCTCGTTGCTTGGGACTTCTTGTTCGTGAGATGCTTACTCTCCGTCAGTCTCATCTGCCTGTACAAGATCACCTGGGGTTAGACTTCCAGCAACTGCTTCTCAGTAGCTTCTTTCAGACTCAATAACATGTTGATGACTCCGATGATGAGATTTCTATCCCTATGCCACCGCAGAAAAAGCCCAGATGTGGTCGCCACTTGCCTCCATCAGGGCCCACTGTACACTCCACTCAGCGGACACTTCACACTTACTTTCGCTGATACGTACTTATTCTCCACCTGGCCTGGGTTGTGGGCATTGGTACTTTTTCTGTAGTTCTTTTGTTATACCTGGCCTGGGTTGTGAGCTTATTTTACTTCTGCTTTTGTTCTATTTTCATTCGTAGCTAGTTTATAGCATTTTACGGCCACGTCCTCCTATGGATGATGCTCCCACTGTTGCTTGTACATATTTTCTGTTTGGGTCTTATGCAGACGTTAATAAAGCTTTCTCTCTCTCGCTTGTGACACTATACCTAGTTGTGATAGGTAGGGTAAGAAACATGAAATTGGATGATAGATTTAACAGTCCATGTCATTGCTGATTTTTGTGGATATGTCTTTTTATGACTTGTAAGGAGAGTCCAAAGCTTCCAATTACAAAGCTTGTTGAGTCTACAAACCAGAATTGATCAAGGCTTCTTCTAAGTTAAATTTTTCTTGATTAGTTTCAGGAGTTTTTGTTGTCCTATATACATCAGCTTTGAAATTGTTAGCATTGTTAGTTAGTGTGCTTAGCTTTTTGATCTTATGTGAAATCACAAACCTGGATCGGCCAGCTTGGAATCACAATTCAGTGAAACATTGAATATAGTCAGGCTATCAAGCTGAAAGAAGAATATGTTCGTCACATAGGCTGATCTGAAATGCATATTGTTGGGCCAACATATATGAAATAATCAACTTGAAGAAGGGGAAATAAGGGAGCATATTGCTGGGTCAACATATATGAAATGATTGACCTGAAGGTGGAATAAGGGAAATAGAGGTTATTACTTCATACCTAAGTGAGTTGGTAAGTAACAAGATATAGGCAGTAAGTTAGTCTTGAAACTGAAAACTCAAATGAGCAGTGATGGATATCTTACATAAATAGTTGCACACCCTGGTATCTCACTTTTGGACAAAATGCAATCAGATGCATGACAATATTTGGTAATTCGGGAAACTAAATATGAAAGTTTTGCCCATCAACATGTGTCAAAAAGTATCAAGCAAAGAAGACTTAGAGATGGTAAAGTACAAAAAATGCTGGAAAACTGGGTAAATCTAGAATTACACTGATTAGGGAATCAGTTCTAACTGTGATCGATCTATTGTAATGCATTGGCAGTGATTTCTACACGGTGATTCCACATGATTTTGGATTCCAGAAAATGGGTACGTTCACCTAAGTGCTTTCTTTTGCAAATCAGCCCCTGGGAGATGATCCATTTGTCTCAAATCTGTCGAGACTAGAGAGTACCTTCAATTCAATGTTTTGCAGTTACAGCCAATGTGCTTGAATTCTAGTATTGTTTGCTTACGCAGGAGCATTTGTTATTGACACTCAACAAAAACTGAAGAGGAAGTTGGAGATGGTACTAATCTCTATTCCTCATCTCTTTCTAGACAATTCTCTGATCTCTTCTCACTGTAGCTCTTTATAATCTGGTAGCGCTTTCCATGAGCATAGTCTACAATTTTATGATAGAGTTTGATCAATTGTTGTCTTTATTTTATGTGATTTTATGTCCTATAAGCTTCTATAGCAACTCATGTAGTACTGAGCTTGCTATTCAAACTTTTGACATTTGGTAGGGTGATTTGGTTTGGAAGTTTCACAGTGTATGACATAGATACATATAGTCCTAACCTTTTATTCTAAAACGTTCTGTTCCGAAGAGATATATGTAGTGAACATAAAAATTGTTGATTCTTTATTTAAACTGCATTTGAAGAGTCCACGTTTCAATGTAGCATAAATCAACATTCATTTGAATGCTACAATGACTGAGCCCCTTTAAAATATAATTTTGAGGGCTCCTGGGAGATGTAGGCTTAGGTAGCCCTCCTAGAAAGAGCATGGCATTGCATAAGGGATTTATTTGACAATGATCTCAACTCTGCATAGTACAACTTAGAAATGTGTGCTGTAAATTAAGCCAATGTAAGAATATGAAGAGCTTTAATTATGAATCTTCAAGGCAAAGTATCAGGTAATAACACACTAGTATTGGATATTTTCTTACTCAACATGCTCACATAAGTGTGATTTGAAATTTTTTGACACAACTATTTACCATTATATTTGAAAGTTACCAAAAGTAGCATATGTATGAATCATAGAAGTTGTATTTTTATTTAGTATTATTATTATTGTTTTATTTTATGTACGACTGGTATTCTCTAATTAATCTATTTAAAGCAGCCGAATTTCATCTCCTATTTTCCACTAATATTAAGAAAAATTACATTTTGGTTTTGAAAAGAAGTGTTTTTTGTTTTTGGGCTACATTTTGAAACGAAGATGCTTTTTGTTTCCGAACATGCTTCCTGAACAGGCACATATGGAGTGATGTTTTGTGTGCATTTATGTGTCCAAAAAACTAGGGCACTTTCTGTAAAAATCAGTGTTTTTTAAGATTTTACATAAGAAGCCTTGCAAGCTACTTACCGTGTATTAAAAAAAAAAGGTGAGTGTCAATAAATAGAATTCGGTACTGCAAAAGTGACAAAGACAATATGTGAGAATTCTCTAGATTGTATTGCATAGTTGACAAATGAAATATTGTTGTCAATAAGTAGAATTTGGTACTGTAAAGTACGAGACATTATGTTGGACGTTCTGTAGGTTGTGTTGCATATGACAAAAGAAAAAATAGATTATAGTAGTTGCTCGTAATGTTCATTGAAAATAAAATGTTTTGATACTATAGGCCCAGGGAAGTGTCAGCTTGATTTGATTATCATTTATTTGATTATCATCAATATCTATTTGCTCTTTTATTTTCGAGAAATGGTTGAACGATAGAAATCTCATATAGTTGTGTTAGTTGTCTACTTGTGCATATTATAGTTTCGGAAATACTTGTAGGTACACAAAATCTTATGCACGCCCTTATAGGTGTCCATTATGCCCATTCATATGTGTATTGGAGGAAGGTGTAGGGTCCCTATATGGGCTGTATACTAGCTAACCAAGCGGACCAATCTTGTTAAAATCTTGTTACCTAACCCTATTAGAGAACTAGAAAGGAATAGGTGATGCATCACACATTGAATTTGACCTGAAACAAGCTAATTTGCAAAAAGTAGAAACTAAGCATTCAGAAATATTGTATCAAATGGAAAACCTTTGACGTATTTCAAATACTTGCACGGGCGTGCAAAAGGATGGTGGCAATGTTGGTGGGCATGTAATTGATATTTTTGGCTTCTTATTGGAATTATAATCTCTAAAAACACAAATCTTAGATTTTGATATCATTGAAGCATAAACGAACGTACATGAAGCAAATGATAGTTCCCCTACAAAGAATGACTAAGACACATATAATCAATGGCTAAAGCCCAACAAGCAATAGCTAAGGGATACAGCACTCAATGATGCTCCTACTTATACGGTGGCTTGTGCCACAAGTTAAGTGAAAGGTGCCCTAATTGTATCCCAACCCTAGAGTAACTCTAATTGTCCCCAAGCAATTGCTTTGGTAATAAGCATGTCATAACTCTCCCTGATTTTATAAAACGTTGCCCTCAATGTTAGGCTGAAAGCAAAATGAAAAATAAGTGCTAGAGTAATGTATCCAAATGTATCTCAAATATAACTAGTAGAATTGAGATCATGATACTATGGAAATAGGGTGTAGGCCCAAATAAACCATATGACCAACCTGAAACTGAACATGGCGGCGATGGCGATCAACAGAAGTCTGGGAACGTTGTTGGACCTGCTGAAGATGTGTACTAGCTCTAGTAATAAGCTCGCAGGCACTTGAAAGAAATTAAGAAAGTGTAACAGGCGTATCATCCGACAGAAGAGGACCCCAGGCAAAGTAGGTGCATAACCATGAGCTAGTAAAAAGGGAGAGACACCAGTGCTGGTACTGACAGAGCTATTATAGCTATACTCTGCTAAACATAAATGTTGATCCCAATCCTTCCCTGAAGGAGGAACGAAATGGCGGAGATAATCCTCAAGGATCCGATTAAGGACCTCAGACTGTCCATCGGTAGTGGAATGATAAGCGGAACCCATGAAAAGCTGAACATCCAGAATATGCATAAGCTCTATCCAAAAGATAGAGGTAAACTTCTTAATCAGATAGTATAGTGGGGGGAAATCCATGCAGCCGAAAGATCTCTGATAGACATAGATGTGCATACTGCTCTGCTGTGATAGTGCTACGGACTGGAATGAAATGTGCCTGTTTCAAGAACCGATCAACCACCACCATGCATGAGTCATTACCACACTGGGTATGAGGAAGGCCAAGGATAAAGTCCATAGAAATGTCTGTCCACTGGCGATGAGGAATGGACCAACTTTGGAGCAAGCCATCGGACTTAGCATGGGAATATTTATTACGGGCACAAAAGGTACACTCACAGATAAGATGTGCTAGCTTAGACTTCATGGATGGCCAGTGCAAATGGTCCTTGAGACGAGCATAAGACTTCTGAAAACCAAAATGGCCACTAACAGGAGAAGAATGAGCATCATACAACAACATAGGACGAACATCAAGGGTACTGGGAATACAAAGAGAACCATAATGATAAAGACGACGATCAACAATGGAATACACCTGATGTGGATGAGAGGAAGTGGAGACGAACTATAAACATCACAAAAATCAGGACATGACAGATAAGCAGATGGTAAATCATCAAACCATGAGGGGATAGTAGTGACAAGACTGTGTAACAAAGCAGGTAGACGGGACAAAGCGTTAGCAACAGTATTTGACCGACCAGGGTGGTATAGAATCGCAAAATGAAAAGACTGTAAAATCTGCAACCAACGATACTAGCGATCACTAAGATCACGCTGTGTAAAAAGATATCGGAGAGACTGATGATTAGTAACTATGTCAAAAGAAACACGATAAAGATAATGATAATGACGCCACTTCTTAAGAGCATAGATGATAGCTAGAAGCTCTTTCTCATGTACAGAGTAACGTTGTGCATAAGACAGTCGCAACACTCATATGCAATAACACATTGGGATTGACGAAGTAAGGCACCTAAACCAACAGAACTAGCATCAGTCTCGACAATGAACTTCTAATCAAACTGAGATAAACACATACAACAGCGCGACGGAGGGTATCAAAGGTTGTTTGACAATCAAGAGTCCATAAAAAAGAATGGGATTTCTTCAAGAGCGCATGAAGAGGAGCAGCCACAATGGAAAAATGTGGAATAGGACGACGAAGATGAGTGACTTGACCGAGAAACATACAAACATGATAAACATCAGTAGGCACAGGCCAATCCTGGATAGCTTGGACCTTATAAGGGTCAAGGTGAATACGACCATCACAAATAGGAAAACCCAGAAATTCAATCTTAGAAACAATAGAAGAACATTTAGACAACTTAGCAAATAGCTGATGGTGAACAAGTAACTTAAAAACAGAGGACAGATGGGAAATATGCTCGGACAGAGAAGCACTAAAAATGAAAATATCATCAAAATAAACTAAAACGCATCGGACGCATAACATTATTCATAACATTCTGAAATGTGGGTGGACCAGTTGTTACACCTAAAGGAAGCACATGAAACTCATAAAGATCAAGGTCCAGTAAATCCGCCAATACAGTAGTCCAATCCCTGAAACATCTGAGAAATGGTATAAGAATGAGAACTGGCAACCTCAACACTGAGAGTCTATGGAGCCGGAACAGATGAAGCACGAATCCAACTGGAGATATAGCTATTGATAAAAGAATGAGTACTGCCCGTGTCGACCAAGGCAATATACTTTCGCCCAGTAGTGCGCACACGTAATTGAATAGACGAGGTGGGCACTGGAAATTGGCTGAAATGGGTGCTAAAAATTGCTGAGAATAGGAGCTGGAAATAGGTGATTTACTGGCTAGAAATTGCTGGAAATAGGCAATAAACTTGCTGAAAAATGGGTGTTGGGCTGGCTGAAAATGGGCGCTGGTCCTCCAAACGGCGATGAAAAACCTGCTGAAAATGGGCTCTGATCTGCCTCCAATCGACGACGAAATCCTGCATAAAAATTGTATTCGTAGGCTGAAAATGTAAGTTGTAGATGGGCACCCTCCTGGAGAAAAATCAGATCTGAAATATGCACCAGCCTCCAGCCAAGGAAAGTGCTCTGATACGAAGTTATGAACTGATTCACAATAGATCTATGGTTAAGCTAGAAAAGCTGCACATAAGCAGGAAACTAGTCTCGAAAGTAGGAAAGAGAATGCTTAAAAGACTAGTGAGAGATCAATATCATCAGTTGAATAAAAGACTACAATGTTGCCCTATATATACCCTACCGATGAATCCTAAAGTAGGAATTTAAAAGAATAGAGAGGTAGAAGATTTGGGGGGAAAATATTGCGCCCCTTCAATAGGAGGTCCCCCACTCCAAATCAACATGACCAAGTGCTAAAAATGTGACCAAATAGGGCCCAAGGCTAGTACATGAATAAAAATTGCCCGTAGGCCTGCTTATGAATAATAAAGAATAAAAGAATGGACGCGGCGAATGTAATGAGCTGAGTCCATAACTAAACGTGAAAAAAAGCATAAGCAAAGCACCTTGACAAGCAACAACTGGAATGGGCATATTGTTGGAATTTGATGGTTAAATTCAAGATAGGAGTGAACTAATCATATTAGCACTCACACACACCAATCAAGATCAACATAAGAGATTAAAGAGAATGTAGGTTAATTGAAGAATGAGCATAGCTCTCTACAATGGAATGAATGGAGGTGGGGCGCCAGCCCTCCTTATGTAATTTCTCTAGTCCTTAGCAAAGCTAAAAGCATAAAGCAAAAAGCAAAAAGCAAAATAGAAAAAGGTTGTTTGGTGAAAAATCTTATTAAATTTCTAAGTAAAAAATCATGTTCGGTTCTAGTGCGCCCTGCGCCCTCCTACATGCCAGACTAATTAACTTGACTTTAGGACTTTGATATACTAAAAATAAAAATGGCCCCCAAAATAGCTCGCGGGAATGGACAATCCAACATTAGGGGTGCAAATAAACATTAATTTCTAACACTCCCCCTTAATGTTTATTTTGTTATCTATTACTCCTAGAAGTTCTCTAAACTTCTGAAACTTTTGCCAAGTCCTTTGGTAAAGATATCTGCAACTTGCTCTTTTGTAGGGCAATAAATAAGCTCCACTTCACCACTTTGAATCTTTGAGAGTGTTGTTGTACTTTGATGTGCTTTGTCCTGCTATGAGAACTTGATTCTTCGCCAATGTAATACAACTTTGATTATAATGGATCTTAATAAGAAGGAACAATAGGAAAGAACAAGATCCAATCACATATGCAAAAAGAACAACTAAAAGAAAAATGAAAAGTAAAAAGAATACCCCTTTGGAAAACTTTGCATGATATTTGGATGTAGTCCTCTGTTTGACATGAATCTTGGATCAATAGTCTTGTCTCAGCCTAGCACCCTCATCCATATGATTATTTTGAATTTCTATCGCGAAAAAGGATGAAAAAGATGAGTTTTTTCAAAAACTAAAAATTAGGGTTTCGAAAAAACGGCCAGCAAAAACAGTACATCACCATAGGCGCTGACTTGCTATGACACCAATGCAACTAACAAAACTCAAGTACGATCACAAACAAAAAAGTTATGACAAATTGTGAAAAAAAAAATCTAGAGAGAGAAAACATTTCTCTTGTCATCAAGGAGGAGTTAATTATAATTGAGGAATTAGGATATTTATTGCCGTTATTGGCATGGTTCATTTGGACCCAACTTTTAGTTAACTGCTTAAGAATACATTGTTGGAGCCATGTAAGCATTTATTTTTTTAACTTAGTCCTTCCATGCGGGATATTGGTAGGGCATAGGATGCCTTTAGGCACATGTTATAGTCACGGAACCTTCTAGAGTATAATATCCTACATTCTTCAAGATGGATCCTAAGGAGTATATGTAAGAGTTCCAGTGGCTTCTTCGATATAATTTTCCGATTGGTTTTCTACTGTTGTTTTATGGGATGATTATGTGATATTGTGTTCTAAATAGATCCACACAATACTTAAAGATATGTATGTGTTGTTTTAGGTCGAGGCTTTAGGGGAGATTGAGCTTGCCACCAAAATTCTCGAGGATGCAGATGATGACGATGATGTATGGCCATCTAGTGTCTTGTGTTTGTTCTCTCGCATAATTTCTCAATATTATTACGGCCTGCTACCATTTAGAATTGATTTATTTCGACAGCTGAATATAGATTGTGTTTCTTTTTACCTTGAAATCAACTATACAGGATGATCCAACATACAATCACTACAAGCACCTAAAATGTGAAATGCAACCTCTTGATGACAACAACGAGGAAGCTGCTTGGGTATTGCTCATTTTTCCTATTTATAAACATAAAAAACATGATTGTAGTTTTGATAGCTTTATGCAATATGTTTGAATATGACATGTATTGTACAATGAAAACAAAGCTTTGTTTCAAGATAACCCAATAATGTACACAAAGGTATAATGAAAGTGTTTTAATATATTATCGTGCTAAAAATTTTGATAGTTGGAATTTTTGGCAAACTCACATAAAGCTTTTTTTAATTGAATTTTTTTATCCTATAACAATGTGGAATGCTACATATTATGAATCCCAATAGAGCGTTAATTTACTTTGAATCGTATTGTGTTGCAAAGCATGGACAATAAAATGCCACAATCATAAGAAGTTTTGTTTCAAATCACGTATCTAATTTAGGGACATCTCACCCCAGCTAACATATGAGTGAAGTTTCTTAAATATGTCTGTTAAGGTTTGTGTTTGAAACATTTGCAATCAACCAACAAAGTCACTTATTGTTTTGGAATCTAGATTCATGTGTCCTAAAGGAGCATTATTTTCCCTTCTCCTTTACATTCTCTTTCACTCAAATGTTGATCTATATTATCGTTTTGGGAGAGATTCTCCAACAACGTTCCCTTGTATAAGAACTTGCACATCATCGCTGTATTGTTGATTACATATATTTTTTTACTTGGAGATTGCTATACGATCATTGTATAGTTATGTAGTTGGTTCCTCTATGTGTAGATGTTTTGTAAACTTGATAATTGAGCACTTTTAATTGCAAGCAAGGACATTTTTTAAGCTGCTGAGGAGATTTCCTAGTACTCCATCACTAGAAGAAGTAAAGGTTTCTCTACGTATTTTTGACAAGGAGACTTGATTCTAGCTCATTGTATTAGGTCAAAGTATAATATGACCTTCCTAGTAGGCAATTGTTGGAAGGAACGAACTTTTATGACCCATTGTTGAAGATGATACTTACTTAAAGCTCCACACAGGAGGGGAATCAAACATGCTATGTTCTCCATTCTAGCAATCAATTGACGGTATCCACATCCAAAGAGGGGCTCAAGGGCCCTCGCTAGTGCTAGTAGCTAGTACTAAGTAGCTACATCGAATTATGAAACATTGCCTTGTATAGTGTACTTACGGACGACTCTATAACACTCCTCAACTTTAAAAAACATTGTCCCTAAAGTTGGGCTTAAAACAACATACTAAACCCTTAAAACTAGAAGAAAGGCCACAAGCAATAGTTGTGGTATAGCCAATCATAAACAAATGTGAAAATAAAACTACTAGAAAAATGCATGCACCAACGAAGATATTGAAGGAGAGAACTTAAGTCGTCACCAAAAGTATTACAATAGTAGCACAAGGAAATCCACTAAGCATAATACATCAATTGTAACAAGGTTGCATCCCGATTCGAACAGGTCGATTCGAACCGGCCGGTTCGAACCGATTCTTTGAGGTTCAAACCGCCAGGCTAGGTTCGAATCGGAAAACGGTTCGAACCTTTTTTTTTTCAATTCTTCAAAAAAACAGTCAAACATTCACTGATAGTACAGATACTTAAATTTTAATAGCTAAACAATTTCAATCTTCCTCTAAATTTACAGATATCAGAATTCAGGATAATCAGATCTCTAAGCTCTTGTGAGTCGTGACGGTGTGACCTGTGACCTGTCATATCAACTTTCAAGATTCAATTTTCAAAACAGAATTTACAGAAATTAGAATGACATTATGACTCATGAGTCATAACCCAAGTTTAAACAGACTACATAGTACATAGTACATAGTACATACTAGTTAGCAGTTGCCAGTAACTAGTAACTACAGTTAAAACTTAAACAGGTTACAGAGTCCAGACTACATAGACTGTACATACTACAGGTAAAAGTTAAAGTTAAAACTTAACTTCAGGAATCAGAAACTTGAAACTTGAAACTAGATTCTAGAATCCATAATATATCATGATTCATGAATCATAACAAAGTAATAAATACAAATGCCAGGTGCCTCATGAGTCCGGTCACCAATGTAATGCGCGATGTGTCTGATGATAAAATTTAAATCATGATGTGTACATATGTGACATGTCATACTACACTGTACAGTCACCAGTGTAAATACTAAACAGCTCAAGAGTCAATGCTCATCTAGTGACATAAACATCGTAGTGTCATCTACAGACTAGTAACTAGTAACTACAATGATCTAATGTACATACTAGTAACTACAATCATCTGAAGACTGACATCAATGAGCACTGAGCAGGGGCCAGGGCCCAGGCTGCAGTGAGCACTCTAAGCTCTCCTACGCCTGAGTCTCCTCCCACTCGCTGGTGGTGCTGTGGAGCCTGCTGTGGCCTCTCGATTGGTAGGCTCAGCTGCGAAATCCTCATCAGAGGCAGAGGTATGATGCCCTCATCCTCATCCCCGCCCTCCTCGGACTCCTCATCCTCATACTCCTCCTCCTCTGAGGACTCTGACCCTGACGATGCCTCAGACTCAGACTTAGACTCGTCCTCGGGGCTATGAGCACGGGAGTTGCTAGCCTCTCCTGCCCTCCTCCTACGCTCTGCTCGAGTGACAGGCCCTGCACAATGCACACAAACAGGGACAAATGTGTTATTGCCTGCAAATTAGTAAATTACAATTTACGATAATTAGTAACTTCAAACCTCAAAAATTTAATTCAAGACCTGTCACCTTACTACTTAGACAATCCTAATTTCTCACCTGCACTCTACATGGCCTCCTCATGGAGGAATGCGTACACGTCCTCCTCTGACTGGTCTCTCGGTGGCAACTCTGGAACCTTTGCCACATCGATCAGATCGGGATTTACCTACGCACATGTCACAATGCACATTGAAATCAACGCAAAATTTGGAGGGCCGAGTCCCGACAAAAGTTAAAATTTAGCTACAGTCTAGTATCTACTATCATCTATTTAGTATCTACTTAGTACTAACTGGGTCCTGGGATGATGGATCACATGTTAGAATTTAGTAATTATAATTTATGGCTTACAAGCAACCTGGATAGGCTCTGCGGTGGTCTGGAGTCTACCCAAAAGTCTCAGGTTGGCGTGTACGTACACCAACCTCTCCAACTGCGCTGATGATAGTCGATTCCTCTTCTTCGTGTGAATCATGGAATGGACACTCTAGTTCCTCTCACAAGCGACTGCAGTGCAGTCCTGTGAGAGAATCTTGATGGCAAGGCGACGCAATTTGGGGACATCAACCCCAAACTTCGACCACCATGACATGGGACGTAGTTGGCCTGAATCACAGTTCAAGGGGCAGTTAGTACTTACTACTAGCAACTTGCAAGATGCAACCAAGTTCCAAGTTCCAACAAGTTACAATATGATTGACTAACTGTGCAGTAAAATGTGAAGTAACAAGTTTAAACTGTAATGGACCATGCCACATGAACAAGTTTATTACCCTCTCTCAAAAGTGCCGGGCCAGTGGCGAACTCCAAGATCTCCTGCCTGAAAGTCTGAAGCTCATCCAGCAGGTTATCCTGCTCGCAAACATCAGGATAAACTCGGGAGATATAGGCATTCCAGCCATCCCTGAGCTCCCTATCTTTGAACTGCTCCTCATTCCTCCAAAGTGGATGGAGTATGTGGGCCATGGCATGCAGGGGCCTATGAAACCACTCCCACCTGCTCAACCAAAGGAGCCGGACCTCCGTAAGCCTGCAAGAATTAAGATTCAAGAGTCAAGACACAGTAATAATTATACAATATAGTACAATGTACATGATAGATCAATCATCATAGTACATACTACGTACTGCATACTACTGTCAACATACTAAATTTGAAATTTGAATCTTGATTCTTGATATACATAATAGTAAATACCTCTCTGGGCTAATGGTCGTGCAAAGCCTCAACTGCTCGCCCAGCCTGTCCATGAACTCGTACAAGAGGCCCAATGTGCAGCCCTCTCGATCTGTAAGGCGCAGGACAGTGTAGATGGGCTGTAGGCCCACCACAATGGATCGAGCCTCATCCTAAAATGGTGAATGCATAATGGTCCGCTCGAATCTCTTACTCTTGGGCTCCTGTGATGGCCCCCATTGCGCCCAGTCAACAACAACAACCATCTGCCTCAAGCCCTGATGAACTTTCAGCAGTCGTTCCAGGACCAGGAACATAAATGCAAACCTGCATAGGGCACATTGCACAAGTGACAAATTCTAAGTTCTAACTTCTGACAAGAGTCAAGAGTCAAGACAATACATGGCACATGCACACTTAGGGAAGCAAAATCGCTCCAATTGGGCAAGGGAGATGTACCTTTCCAAGTCGAGCAGTAGCTGCCTGTCTCATGTTGAATATAGGGCCTATAAAAAGCACCCGTAAGTAAGTGTAAGATGAAACTATCTCCAATGGCTGACCATCAAAGATAAGTATCTTTCGCTGCATGAAAGCCATGGACGTGTTGAAGACCATAACTTTGGTCTTGGCAATGTTCACGCCAAACTCCACTTGAGGGAAAAGGCATGGAGACAGTTCAACTGTCTTTGTAGACCCTCTCTAATCAAGGAGAATAGAACCACATAATCTATAGAAGGATGGCAATCAATATATCACCCAATCTGCATCTTGTGCCAGTACATTGCTCAATGGCCCGCTCCAACTCATCTATATACAGTCACAACAAGTGTAGGTGAAAGAGAGCACCCTTGCTTAACCCCAATGGTGCTCAAGATTTGCTCAGAAATGCCGCAATCAGATCGGAAACATCCCAGAATTCTCTCATAAAGTGCCAAGATAGTGTTTCAAATCACATAACCTTTGGTCATGAGTAAGGCGCATGGGACAGAGTCAAAGGCCTTCTTGAAATCCACAAAGCAGCAGTAGACTCACTCTCTCTTATGTATGGCTGCCTCAATAACAGCCCGAAATGTGAAGATATGATCAATTGTAGAATAGTGGGCCCTAAATCTTGCCTGACCCACAACATATAATCTCCTGGATTCTGCCTCATTGCTCATTGTTGATTGAAGAATGTAGCCGTATAGCTTTGCTATAACATTGGGATGGAGGACAATGTGCAACAACAATGAAGATGGAGGAAGATGTATGACAACGATGGAGCACAAGCAAACATGATGGCATCGATGAAGAAGAAATGTCAAAAATGAACGACAGAAGTGACAAGGTGAGCAGAAAAGTGCTTTGCTACCATGCTATGATCTCAATTGTATATGTTGATAGCAATGAAGAACAATGGCTAAAGCCCTACAAGCAATAGCTAAGCATAGACAAGAGATCACCCACGAAGAGGCCAAGCAATACTTGTTAAAGAGTTCCAATGTTGCTTTTATGAAAGGTATTTCAACTATTGTTGTTGCAAGGGGTCTAATGAGGTTGTCACCACAAAAGTTAAGAATTATTTCATAGGGAAACAAATTGGCTAAGGTGGAAATGGATCTAGAAGAGGATAGGTGTGAGCCTTACCTTCAAAGATGACAAAGTTGATGTTCCAAGAGTAGAACTTGGAGATGGAGCTCTTCATACCCAATAGAATGTTATGAAAAATCATCGGAACCGGATGTCAGATAATGTCTTTAGGTCCAAAATGTCTTATGCCAAGTGACATAATCACTATGATAATGTCCTTTAATTTTGACTCCACTTACAATCATCCACAAGTTGTGTGATAAGAGGAGCTAGAAAACAACCAATTAGAGTGCACCATGCTACATTTTCCCAACGCTTGTGATTAAAACGTTTTACAATGGCTACAAACTCTCGTTTCGGACACCAGAATCTCCCGAGTCCCTAGATGGGTCATGAGTCACGACAAAATACTGTATCATCGACTCCAAGGTCCAAGATATAAACTTTAGATTGATCACAATACATATCATCATTGAACAATGTAGGTGAGAGCGGGAAATGGGCATCCTTTTTTCAAAATCCACACCTATAGTACTGTAGACACTGGATTGTAATCCATCTTGAATAAATTCTCCTGAGAATCGCGATCTAAAATGTCCCATCACCCTCTTAACTAAATCCATAATTGCCCCAAATTTGTGTGACTTGTCTAGTGAATAGTGGAGATCTCTCAACCTCTAGACTCTGGAGTGTAAATCTTAGATAAGCATATGTTATGGAATAGAATAGAAGGCTGAGGGATTGTTAGAAATTTACAAATTACAAAACAACAATAACTGTTGGTGTATGATGGTGGTCTGCGTGGTCTACGATTGATTGCAAAGCCGTGACGGAAGCAAAGCACGAGAGACGATTACGATGTAAACAATGTCTCTACCAACAGTAAGAAAAACAAATCAAGAATCATGTTTGATTTTAATTGTATACCTACACAACATTCTCTGGTCCCACCTCCACAATGGCCTCCTAGATATGGCGAAACATATACTCGCCAATGACCGATGTGCCTGCCTCGAAGGTGTCGATGGCTCTCAAAAACATCAGTCCAGCCATCAGATATGACGGTATACCCATACCTGGTTTCAAGCAGCCAGTGGCCATCTAAGGTCAACATTGACAGTCGATGATTGTGGGAATTAAACTTTGAGTAAAACTGTTATCTGTAGATAGTACTAAGTAGATACTTAACTAATTTATTAGATACTAGATACATTATACAAGTAACCGGTAACTAGTGACTAGATGCCTATAGTCCTGATTCTCACGGCAAGGTGAAATGGGAGGTCACATGTGTAAAAGCACCTCCTAACAGTGATCTCAGCCAATTTCTTGTTTGATTGCGTCCAAGAAGCCATAATAGTCCCTGCCTCTAGCTTGTCTTAGGCGAAGGCCTCTACCCCTCGATGATGCACAATCTGTAGATGGTGCTTTGGAGGAGCCAATTCTACCAGTACTGCTAGGTCCTGCTCCCGATGTGGAACACTTTGGCCGCTCTGCTGAATGAAAAGCTACAAGTGAGAAAAATTATAGCACATGTTGCAAGCAACAATTTCAAGAGACAAGACTCAAGACTCAAGCCTCAATGGGGACCTTTTCTCACTAACAACTGTGCTATGTAGTATGTACTGTGTACTATCATCTATGTAGTCTATTGACAATCGAATGTTCAATGCTCACAACTACAACTTACAGATAACAGAAATTTGAAAGTTGAAATTGACCATTACAGTTTAAACTTTACCTATAGGCCCACCGCTTTGTGTCCGATGTGCCATAGTTTGCTTCGATTGTCACATGATCCCATGCGCGATCCCTAACCTTTGGCATTGTAGGCTAGTCCTAATTTTAATACCACTACCTATTACCTAATACCTAATTCCTCTCACTAATTACCTAATACATAATACCTATTTGATAAAAATTCACTCCCCAACCTTGAACCTACTTACTACCTACTAAGACATTCTAACTTCTAACTTTTAACTTCTAACACACTCCCTCCTCTCAAGCCTCACACTCTTAAAATTCTAAATTATCAGTAATGAAATTATGAATGCCTCTAAGCTCTCTCCCACTCCCTTACACTCACACTCTCTTTCCTACACACACTCCCTCTCCCTCTGGCTCCCACTCAAGACTCACTCCTACCAAATTCCAATGATAACTAATCATTTTATCAATGCTCCTCTCAAGTTTCAACTCTCAATGGCAAAATTTAAGTCAAATGGAAAAACACCCCCTCTACTCTAAGCTCTTCTCTCATTACGTCCTCTTTTGTCACTCCCTCTCTCCTCTTCTCTCACTCCCTCTCCTCTTCTCCCTTCTTCTTTCCTCTTCAAAAACTCATTTTGGAGACCCTTGGGTCCAGCCGCGGCTTTTTTCCAGTCGAGCTGTTCGAACCAGGCCGGTTCAAACCACGGTTCTTGGAACCACGATTCGAGCAAACATTGATACATGTGCAGAGATGCATAGCCTATTCCAGAACATGTTCTGGAACGAGTTTCGGGAATTTGCCCGGAACACTGTTCAGGAACACACTTTTTTTTTTGCAATATGGTACTCAAATTGCAAAAAAATTTATGGGGATTTGATGGTAGTGTTTCGAATTTTTTTAAGCACTACAGGGACCCTCTTTTTGTCAGATAATATTGTTCTAATTGTTTCAAATAGTTGGAAATTTTTTTAAAGCTTTGAATTTTTTCGTTTTTATTGCCAAAAAACAGCATTAAGTAATTAATATACTGCTTATATAATGCAGAATATATATATATCATAGGTCCCGCGGATCCCGGTACCGCGGGACCATATATGGTACCGCGGTACCATATCGGTCGGCGGTACCAAAAAAAAAAAATTATATTTTTTTTTTGCGAAAATAACAAGGGAATTTTTTTTTTTTTTTTTTTTTTGTATTATATTATGGTACCGCCCTGGTACCGCGGATCCCAGGGCGGTACCGTACCGGCGGTACCACTGTTATGGTATCGGCGGTACCATACCAGCGGTACCACGGGGTACTATGATATATATATATATATATATATATATATATATATATATATATATATATATATATATAATCAGACATGAGGGTCCCGGACGAAGTGCCCGCGTCCGACGCCCAGACCCGGACGCGTCCTTTTTTTTAAATTTATTTTTTTTGGGCTGGACGCGGATGCGTCCCGGGGTCCGGACGCTTTTTTAAGGCATATAAGACAAAAGAAGTACATGTCAAGTATGTGGTAACCATGAGAGCGTCTAAAAACGTCTCCAAAGTAGTAATAAAGAAAAACATCTAATACACACTAAGATAAATACATAAATGAGAATGTCTCCTCCTGTGCAGAGTAGTCATATGTATCCATGTCAGGATGTCAGGTCTGTGCTGACGCTGTAGAAAGATGTAATGCGAGCTGCAGCATGAGGAAGTGCTGGAGCCCGCTGACGTCGTATGTGAGCATGAGATATAGTACGTCTCTGTGTAGGAGATCTGGTGTGACATGTGACTCGCATGGTCACCGGGCCAATTTCAAGTCCAGTGTGGATGACTCGTTCGCTGAACTCAAGAGCTTGATTTTGAGTTCCGCGAAAGGAAGCCTTCCCTCCACTTCTCAGTTGTCCCCTTCTCCACTTCCATCAATTTCGGGTGAGACTTTACGGTCTCACCCCAGTGTCTTTAAAGATTTAAAGCCTCCTACTTTTAATGGGGAAGAGAAGGATAGAAATGCAGATATTCTACAAACCTTCCTCAGCAAATGGAAGAACATTCATGCTCTTAAACAGACCCCTGACCATTTGCAAGCTATTGAGGCCAGTCTTTCCTTAGGGCCTATGGCCTATAAGTGGTGGTTAAATCTCCAGGAGACTGGGCAGACTCCCCGGTCATGGAAAGCTTTTGAAGAAGCCTTCCTAAGAGAATTCCTACCTGAAAATGAACTTGATAGAGCCTGGGAAGCCTGGGAAAGAACAGTAATGGACAAGTCCCTCATCCAATATATCTCGCAGTATCGAGAAGCAATTTTAAAGATTAAAAATATGGATGATTATCAGAAAATCAGGGGATTTGTCCGTGGCCTCAAAGATGAATATAAAGTAGAGGTCCAAAGAAACTCGCCTACTACCCTTGAGCAAGCTCTCAGATATGCTCAAATCTATGATGATTCAGTGAGTAGGAAGAGGGCGAGACAGCAGCCACTTTCTGAGCAGCCTCCTCAGAAAGACTCTCAATTTAAAAAGAAATTTTTAAAAAGAAAGAAAGAAGAAAAATTTAAAAGTGAAGCTCCTCAGAAACGCCCTTCACTCATACAGCCCTTAAAACCAGATGATTTTGAGAAAGCCAAACAAGAACGTTTGTGCTTTGTGTGTATGGGCAAGGGACACACAGTCAGACAGTGTCCCAAG
The DNA here is from genome assembly GCA_029204225.1 of Diphasiastrum complanatum. Classification (NCBI taxonomy): domain Eukaryota; kingdom Viridiplantae; phylum Streptophyta; class Lycopodiopsida; order Lycopodiales; family Lycopodiaceae; genus Diphasiastrum; species Diphasiastrum complanatum. The sequence continues at coordinate 29,499,339 of CM055103.1, read as the reverse complement.
GGGCCTTTCACTAAAAAAGATTAAAAAGATAAGAAACAAGTTCATATTGTTCAGTCAGTAAGAGTAATGGTTGATGATGGGGCAATCCATAATTTCATCAACTAAACCCTGGTTAAAAAACTTAAACTTCCAGAAGTACCTAGTCAGCATAGGTACATAGTTTCACTAGCTAAGGGTCAAGATAAGGAAATCTGGGAAACTATGGTAAGTAACTTGAATCTTGGTATTCAGGGGTACCAAGATGAAATAAATTTTCAGATAATGCACATGGATTGCACATATATTGTTCTCGGGAGAGATTGGCTCTACAATTTAGGACCTTCCCTCCACAGAAATTATCAGGAGAACACCCTCAGCTTTCAGCATAAAGGCCGAGAGATCCAGTTGCATGGGGAGCATGATGTTTCCAATAGTCCTATGGTCCTATTGTCTAAATTTGAAGATGTTTTTCCTGAAGATTTTCCACATGGTTTGCCACCTAGCAGAGAGGTAGATCATGTGATAAACCTAGTACCAGGTACAACAGCTGTTTCTAAACCTCCGTATCGGGTCAGCCGAACAGAGGATGAAGAAATAACTAGGCAGTTAACAAATTATCTTGGGAAAGGCCAAATTCAGACCAGTCACAATAAAGAATAAAAATCCTATGCCTCGGGCAGATGAGTTGTTTGATCAACCCGACGGGGCTAAATTTTTCAGTAAAATAGACCTCAGATCGGGATATCATCAAGTCCGTATAAAGTCGGAAGATGTCTCAAAAACAGCTTTGAGGACTCGTCACGGTCATTATGAGTTTAAGGTGATGCCATTTGGGCTCACAAATGCTTCAGCTACCTTTAAGACCTTGATGAACAGTGTCCTCAGACCATACTTGTAGTCGTATTTTTAGATGACATCCTCGTCTACAGCAAAACGAGGAAGGAGCATCTAAAACACCTCAGAAAGGTGTTTCGACTACTCAGAAAGCATAAGCTTTATGCTAAACAATCCAAGTGTGAATTCTTCGTTGAAGAAGTAGCATATTTGGGTCACATTATCTCGTCAGATGGGATTATGATGGACCCGAATAAGGTTAAAGCCATAATCAGTTGGCTGAGACCTCAGAATATTTTGGAACTTCAGATCTTTCTTGGTTTGGCGGGATATTACAGACGATTTGTCAAGGACTATGCTTAGATAGCAGTTCCCATGAGAAATCTTCTTAAGGGGAAGGGAATGGAGTTCATTTGGGAGTCCGCACAGCAGGAGAGCTTTGATGCTCTCAAAACAGCCTTAGCTACAGCACCAGTTTTAAAAGTCGTCGACCCCAATCAGCCATTTGTGGTCGAAACAGATGCTAGCGACTTTGCAGTTGGTGCTGTGCTAACTCAGGGTGGACGACCAATTGCGTTCGAGAGTAAAAAACTCGAGCCAACTCAGACTAGGTACAATGCCTATGAAAAGGAACTCTTTTCTGTAGTCCATGCCCTTAAGACTTGGAGGCATTATTTATATGGTGCCAACTTTGAGGTCCTGACAGACCATGAAAGTCTCAAATACCTTTGCTATCAACCTGAGCTTAGAGGTCGGAAAGCTCGTTGGGCAGAGTTGATGCAAGAGTTTGATATGTCTATCAGATATAGATGGGGGAAATTCAATACAGTAGCAGATACCCTTAGTAGAATGCCTATGATAAACGAGCTGAGTTTTACTCAGATTCGTAATGAGTTACTCGAGTCCTTGAGAGGGAAGTGCCAGCATGATGCATTCTTCTCTACTATCTGGAATTCAGTCCAGAGCAGACAGTTACAGAATCTAGAACCAGTTCCCGGGGCTGGTACCAGTTCATCCAAGAATATGGCAGCTTCCGTTGAGGATGATGATGAGTCTGAGTATACGTCATCAGATGACGTTGAGGATTCTGAGCCTGTATTACCCAAGCAAACCCCAGTGGTTGAGGGTCAGTTGACTCAAGGATTCAAATGGAAATAGTATTCCATTCAGGATGAGTACTTGCTCTATAGAGATAGAGTATGTGTCCCCAATTCAGAGGATTATAGGCAGCAGGTCCTATATGAATGTCATGACAATCCTAGTGCGGGACACCCAGGCATACAGAAGACCTATGAGCTTCTTCGTAGGCAATTTTTCTGGCCCAGTATGAAAAAGGACGTCCAACAGTATGTAACCAGTTGCCAGAAATGTCAAGTAAACAAAGCAGAGCGTTTAAAGGCAGGAGGGTTGTTGCAGCCCTTAGAAATACCAGCTGGTAAATGGGAGAGTATCTCCATGGATTTTATAGTAGGCCTGCCTAAAACCCAAAAGGGTAATGACGCTATATGTGTCACAGTTGACCGTTTGACCAAAATGGCTCATTTTATTCCGCCAGAGTTAGCCAGGTTGTTTATAGACGGGCTATTTAAATTGTACGGTCTACCTTCCGGCATAGTCAGCGACCGGGACAATAAGTATAATGGAAATTTTTGGAGGGCAACATTCCATCATCTCCATACTAAACTTAATATGAGTACCACCGACCATCCACAGATGGACGGTCAAACAGAGAGGGTAAATCAGGTGCTGGAGGATATGCTTCGTGCATACGTCAGCAAGAAGCAGACTAATTGGGAGGAGTATCTCTCGATATTAGAGTTTGCTTACAACAGTACCAAACATTCAGCTACGGGATACAGCCCATTTATGCTGATGTACGGTTTTCAGCCACGCTCACCCACAGCTGTAGGGTTTAAACAAGAAAAAGTTGAAGCAGCCAGAAACTTTTTAGAGGACCTAAACCAGATGATATAACATGCTAAGCGTAGCATCAGGCAGTCCCAGGATCGAGCCAAGCATTATGCAGATCCACACAGACGGGATGTGTAGTTCTCCGCTGTTGAGAAAGTCTACTTGAGAGTCCCAGTTGACTCTAAAACCCTCAATTCAGGAGTGTGTGCTAAGTTGTCTCCAAGGTATTGTGGTCCCTTAACCATCAGTAGGAGACTAGGCGAGGTCACCTATGAACTAGAACTCCCACACAGTAGTAAGGCTTTTCCAGTCTTTCATGTAAGTCAGTTACGAAAAGCCTTAACCAAATCAGAAACTCTGGTAGGGGATAGTGTTCTAGTTCTCCCATTGGATCCTCAGCAACCTCCACATGAACCAGAGGAGATTCTTGATAGTAGAGAGATGCAGACTCGTCATACTCTATACCGAGAATATCTGGTCAAGTGGAATGATCAGCCTGTTGAGAATGCCACTTGGGAAAGAGGCAGCGTCCTTCGCAAGATTTTTCCAGACTTTGTCTTAGAGGACCAACGTACACGACCAACAGGGCAAGACAGTGTGAGTAGTGTGCCCCAGCACGGTCCATAGCCATGGCGGGCCTAACACAGTCTCGGGACCCTGTCAGCAGGACAGGGCCCCCAGTTGGGTCCCGACGTGCAGTCGGCCACGTCAGTGCCACGTGGCTGACACTTGGCAGTTGCATGCTACCAGTCCTCACACTAGGCTAGGAGGGGCTTACTCTATATTAGGGAGTAGGCAAGGTTGGGTGGATCAGTGAGTGTTTGCCCTACTGTGGTGTTAGGATCTTGTCCACGACCCCAGAGGGCTTGGCCTTCCACGACATCTTATTCATGGAGCCTTTCTGGGTGGAAATGCAGCAGCTGATGGACGTCATGCGCCCCATCTACTCATGGAGATCTTTTTATTGCAGCATGCTACGTTCCACCAGAGTCCTCGTCTTTTGCTAAGGGTATTGGATCTCCATATCAGGACCTCTCACCAGATATTATCAGATTTTCAGAGCGGGGGCATATTCTCCTCACAGGGGATTTTAATGCCCGGACATCTTCACGACAGACAGAGTTCTTCAACACCACTGATCAGCTACGTGTTCGTGCCTTGGACAGTGATATGCTTGGAGTCACCAGGACCTCCGCGGATGGTGTTGGACCTACTACTTCATATGGTGGGCACTTATTGCAGTTTGGAGAGGCACATGAGCTAGCCATTTATAATGCTGGCCACATTTAGACAGCTACACATGCCACCCTCATAGTGGAGGACATAGTGTCGTTGACTATCTCATGGGGTCACCATCCTTTGTACCCACAGTTTCTGACTTCCACATCTTCCCCACCACCCTTTCTGATCACTCATTTCTCCTTCGATATCGGCCACCTCCCACCCACTCACCCATCTACACTAGCCACGCTTACCCGAGCACCCACGTACACATTTGATCCCACTTACATGCCGCTATACCGACAGTCCTTAGCTGCACTTTTACGCTCCTTTCCTCATGATAGTCCAGTCGACACCCAGGCGGATTTCCTCACCACCTCTCTCCACACGGCCGCATCATTAACCCTCCCGACAAAACCCCAACCCAGAAGACTCATTTCTTGGAGCTAGATGCATCAGGGACCCTGGTCACGCCACGCTACTTGGACTCGGGATTGTGACATTGCCTCAGATTCACATTGGGGCAGCTCAGGGTGTCCTCTCATCAGCTAGCTATTGAGACTGGGAGGTTCCACGGTATTCCCAGAGAGGAGCGGATTTGCCAGTTCTGCTACCTAGGTGAGGTGGAGTCTGAGGAGCACTTTATATTTCGGTGCCCTGTATATTATGAGATTAGAGGACGATATCACTGCCTGTTCCGAGAGATGCCTACCACTCTACGATCTCTCATAGCTTATGAGGACCCACGGTGTGTCGCTCTGATGGTACACGAGATGTCCAGACTACGGAGAGATCTATACGAGACACCCCAGCATTTTACCTCACAGCCATTGATTACTTCATTCTTTACTAGACGGAGATCGCATGATTTAGTACCTAAGGATGAGGATGACGACGAGGATGTTGGCCGCTCTCATGCTCATAGAGATCAGAGACAGTGTACCTCTCACCATCAGGATACCACTAGGATTACTAGACATTCTACGTAGGGGCGTACTACTACTACAATCACACATACACGTGCTCATACTCACAGACGCCGCCGGTAGACTCCAGTGCTTTCCCATACTGTGGCTCGCATTACATCTTTTTACAGCAGCAGCACAGCAGATGCAGCTCAGCCTTGACATCTTACCCGAGACACATATGATTATTATTATGCACATTTCGCACACGTGTCTATTTTAGGTTGCACTAGATGTTTTTCTTTATTACAATTTGGAGACGTTTTTTATACGCTCCCATGGTTACCACATACATGACATGTACTTCATTAGTCTTATATGCCTTTTGGCATGGAAAAGACATTAATAAAGCTCTTTCTTCCTTTCTCTCTCTCTCTCTCTCTCTCTCTCTCTCTCTCTCTCTCTCTCTCTCTCTCTCTCTCTCTCTCTCTCTCTCTCTCTCTCTCTCTCTCCCATTTCCTCCTCAAATGTTCGTTGTATTATGAGATACGGGGGAGGTATTATTTTCTCTTTCGCGATGGCCGGCATACACTTCGCAGTTTTGTCTCCTATCTGGATGCTCGTTGCTTGAGACTTCTTGTTCGCGAGATGCTTACTCTCCGTCAGTCTCATTTGCCTGTACCAAATCACTTGGGGTTAGACTCCCGGCAGCTGCTTCTCACTGGCTTCTTTCGGACTTGAGCACATGCTGATGACTCCGATGATGAGATTCCTATCGCTGTGCCACCGCGGAAAAAGCCCAGATGTAGTCGACACTCGCCTCCATCGTGGCCCACTGTACGGTCCACTCAGCGAACACTTCACACTTACTTTCGCTGATATGTACTTATTCTCCACCTGGCCCGGGTTGTGGGCATTGGTACCTTTTCTGTAGTTCTTCTGTTATACCTGGCCCGGGTTGTGGGCTTATTTCATTTATGCTTTGTTCTACTTTCATTCGTAGCTACTTTATAGCATTTTACGGCCACGTCCTCCTATGGATGATGCTCCCACTGTTGCTTGTACATATTTTCTTTTTGGGCTTATGCACCCACGGGTGCCCAAAAGACGTTAATAAAGCTCTCTCTCTCTCTCTCTCTCTCTCTCTCTCTCTCTCTCTCTCTCTCACACACACACACACACACACACACACACACACACACACACACACAAGCACGCAAAACTAATATCTCTCTCTCTCTCTCTTCTCCTAGACCCCAAACCCAAGCACCCTAAACCCTAAACTCACACACAGTCGAGTAGATGCCTGCCAAGTATTCACTTGCGAAGATTGGACGCCCACAGCTCTCAGAAAAGAAATTTGCCTCCTCCACTGCTGGCGCGGTTTTGTGCGCGAGGAGGAGGCCTAAATTCGAGTTTCTAGTTTTTTTTTTTTAACGATTCTGTCCACGATTCGCTGCAGCGAATCGCGAAGCTGGCGAATCGCGATTCGCTGCAACTATGTATATATATATATATATATATATATATATATATATATCATAGATCCAACGGTACCGGGATCCGCGGATCCCGGTACCACGGATCCATACTGGTACCGCGGTACCATACATATAATTTTTTAAAAAAAAAAAAAATCTAGTGGGGAATATGGGTATCAGCTTGAAGCTCTTAACGAGAGCAATGCATTTATGCAGGTTGCCGGTTTTGACGAGAGCAATGCATTTATGCAGGTTGCTCCAACTTCTAATGAATGCCTCTCAATTTGGTAGTTATATAGTAGAAACCACCATCTGAGAGAAGAGGCTGTACCGTCGGGGCCGGGGTCTACCAGCAGCCGTTGGGCTACCGCCCCCCGGACCCCCTATTTCTCGGGGGGCTTACCCCCCCCCAGAACCCCCCAGAACTTCTTGCTATATAGAAATTGTAATCTAGCCATCTCAAAATCATCATGGTCTCACAGTAGACCCTATACTAACAACTATGCCCAATAATGGCTTCTCCATAATGGGGGCCTTACAGATTTGAGCTCACGGTTAACTAGTGACTACTAAACTGAGAGGTGCATTATTTAGTTATGTCTAACACATTTTGTAGCTGAAACTACCAGCAACCTGCATAAATGCACTACTCTCGTCAAGAGCTTCAAGCTGATACCCATATTGCCTAAAATAATATTAAATATGGTACCGCCCTAGTACTGCGGGTCTGAGGGCGGTACCATAATGGCGGTACCACCATTATGGTACCGGCGGTATCACAAGGAACTATGATATATATATATATATATATATATATATATATATTTATTTATTTATTTATTTATTTAAATTAACTGCATTCTGGACAATGTTCCACAGTGCGGAACGCTCCCGTTCTGGAACGAGCGTTTTGCGGGGGCAGGCCCCGTAACGCGTTCCAGGGCATCTCTGTACATGTGATACATTATGTCTGAATTTGTTCATACTGTGATAGCAGATCACTTTCTACGGCACATCAAGAACTTCTCCAATGATTGAGCTTCATTAGTGTGAGTATGCAGCATGATCGCTATCAACCATTGATTGGCATGTACTACTGCCAATGATTGGTTTTTCCCTTTCTTCCATCAACAATTTGCTTTTGGTTTCAATGTGGGGCCTATTTTACAGCAATCTACTTGCTTCTTCTAAATGATTCAGCAGCTTGGTTCAACACTTTGGTTTTGATGCATTATTGTTGATTGTATTGTCCATGACTTATCATTCATCATCAAGTACTATTATAAGTGATCAATAGGGGTGCCACTAGTTGGCTTTATGACTGAAATGTAGGCTATGTTGGCAAAGATGATGATGATGCATCAATCACAGACGGTTTTGTACTTGGTTCCCACTGCCACGATTGGTTCTATTTCTACTAATGTTTTGGGGGCAAAATTTAGTCTTGTTTGAGTCATAGTCACAGATTCAAATCCTTCTTTCAGAAAATTAAACCCCCAAATGTCAGCGGGCTGCTGAAAATTGTGCACAGTGAATAGGAATCGTAAACGCTTGTGTAGGTTACAAGCAATTTACAGGTGCTTAGAATCTTCCCTGATTTAGGCTATCCATCACTGATCTCCATCTCCTCCCATCTTCCATCTATATCTCCATTTAGTATGACCATTAACATCATCCTAATTGTCTAAAAGCTTGAAAAACATGACTATCCAAACAAAATTGCTCATCTAAAATCTTTTGCAATTTGATCCAATCTGGGTTCAAATTTTTTGGTGACCATGGCCTGAATGATTGTTCTAGCTTTTATTATGTACATGTAAGATGTCACTTCTTGAATTGATAGACTACAACTTATTGTAAATTTTGGTTCATCGGATGGCAACGAACTAATAAAGTGATTGGCAAAACTAGAGATGGTCCTTAGAAGATACGACTAGTAGCATACATCTAGATGGCGGAGCTTCCACCTGGCGGAGGAAATATAGAGCAAACTCATCACAAATAGGCTTAACCTTTGTTGAGGAGGTTACTTCAAAGTTGAACAAACCATAGTTGCACAGAAAGACGTTTCTGGGCAAAAGCGTTCCCAGAAACACGTTTCTGTATCCAGAATCGCTGAGAAAAAAAAAATGAGATGCCCTTGATTAGAGCTTTAATCTGATACCCATATTGCCCAGGAAATTCAATTTTTTTTTTTAAAAAAAAAACATTTCTGAGAAACGCGGTTCAGAAACGCGTTTCTGGAACCTTAGTGCAACTATGCTTCAAACCATGTAGCAAGATTAAGGGGACCCTTCAGGTATGGTGTTGCTTCTTTCTAGTCTACATCACTGTCGAGGGGCCGAAGGCTGTCTCTTATTGCTACATTGTAGCTCAAAACCCAGATGTCTAAGGTTTTCGTACGACTAGCTCCACCATGACATGCTATTGTTGTTCCTATGTCTTCAGATTTCTCTTGTGAGCAATGTCAATGATCTCATACCATGTTTCAGAAATTCAGCAACTGATGTGCTTTCAGCCTGAGAAAATTTAACAAATGATGGGGTTTCAGCGTAAGGAGAAATGAGATCTTTTGGTAGATGTATCTCACAACCATAAACAAGATGAAATAGTTCAAAACTAAGTGCCCATATTGTGAAAATTGTTGTGTGACATGAGTACATATTGCTCTCCAATCCTTCCATGGAAACTAACCTAGTTTCCAAATAGTCTTTGTGTATCGCATTCATCTCTTCAGTACCTAGTTATCATGATCTTTGAGAATGGCCTTTGGAAGCCCATGCAACTGAAGAATATCCATCATGAATAATCACCCACATTGAGCACCAATGATATTCTTGGTTGCCTTTGAAGTGGCATTGTTAAGACAACCACAGAACATGTATTGTGATTCTCAAAGTCCATAGATATTTGTTCCGAAGGGTAATCTGGAAGAGACCATTGCTGAAGTTTAGTTCTTTCATACACGTTTCTTTACATTTGTTCCATTCTCCTATGGATGTAAGCATGTCTCCTTTCATGGCTAGCCGTAATCAAGACACTTGATGCAAAGGAAAGCTTTTTTTAAGCCACCAGACAAGAAACTCGTCCTAATAATAATTTCATATTAGATGAGTTCAACATAAGTTGGAGAAGAAATATTGGGAATTGTGGATAAACAATTTAATTGCTAGATTTAGTTCATGCAAATCATGGAAGGAAAAAAAGGAAAGTGACAAATTATTGATGGGCATCTTGAAGCCATTAGCTTTCCCAAAAGGGCATCTACATGCTATAGTAGATTAATGATAAGGGTACAAGAGAATCAAAGATATAACCTCCTTTTTATGGTTGAGATTTTGGGCTTATTTCAGCTGCTCGTATTGTTGTGAAAAACTAGCACCTTTTGGGTAAGCAGTTGATATAAGTAAAAAGTTCAAACACAACAACATCACATAATATGCAATTGTGGAGGGCAGCATACCATCCACTTGCCTAAAACTAGAAACCCCTATTCGTATTAGGTTTATTGCAGTCGACCATTGCCTTATAGGCGCTACCACCAACTTATTGGTAGTCTCCATTGACTTGCAAGCATCTTGAGTTGGACTTGGACATCAATAGATCTATGCATCAACAATGATGATATACAAGTAACCCAAGACAAGATTCCTATTGTGATGAAACAATAGCCAAATGCATGAGAGAGAACACAAGTGATGAGAAACTCCAACTATGTCCCATTGCAAATGAGGTAGGGCGGACTACATACTTATAGACGTTGGTCTATGCTGAAAAGCAAAAGCAAAAGCAAAAACAACCTTAAAGCAATTGCCTAATTGATGTCTCTATGTAACCCAACATCTATCTATAGCAAAACTTGTGCTCCAAATCAAGCACTAGAATTTTGAACTTGTCTAACTATAGTCTAACTTGACTTTTACTAAATATAGGTAAAGGCCCCTATAATTAGCACGCAGGCATGGCCCAATAATCCCAATCAATCCTAAACGACAACATTAGGGATACTAATGTAAACAGTAACTCTAACACTCCCCCTTAATGTTTACATGTCAAGAACTATGCATAGCACGAGTATGCGTATGTATCCTCCATGATGCCCATGTAATGAAGATCCTCAATTATGTTGTAGAATCCACAAACAACTTTGATCTCAATGTCTTCATGACTCGATGTAGAACTTCCTTTGTATAATGACATAGAATTCCTTTAAATGTTGTTCCTGCTTCATATGACTTCCCAATGTCTTGCTTTAGTCTTCATATCCCTTTAGTGTATATGTGTGACCACCATGAGTACAACATATCACCCGATTCCTTGACTTCCTTTGAATCAAAGAACTTTGACTCCCCTTGAATCAAATAATGTAGACATGATAACCTTTGCCTTAACCCTGAGAACTTATGCTTGAAGATTGACTCCCTTGGTCTCTTTGAACATCTTCCAAGCTACCGGGCTACTACGAGTGCAACAAGTGAAGCAATATTTACGAAGCGTTCTACAGGATCTACATATGGTACAAGACACACCTACAATACTTCAATGCAATAAACAAAGTTGTATCAAATTGGCAGAGAATCCCGTTTTTCATAGCAGGACAAAGCATATCTGTATAAAAAACGTCTAATGTACTGGTGTGTACCCAAAGGGAGATCAGTGACAGTGATACCAAATGCTTCCATGAGGAAGTGTGATGCCTGAGAGAACCATGATAGCCGGTATCCCTGAGTCTGAAGGTGATGAGAGGACATGAGTGCAATCCGCGTATATCTCTGCTCGGTATCAGGAAGTGCCTGAGCTTGTTGGATGTACGTGATAAGCTGGAAGGCAGCCTCAATCTGAATAGGGGGGGTGGCAAACTCCGCAAGGATGATCTCATGGGGAACCGAGGGCTTCGCTCGGATTATGCGAGCCAACATGGTGGTCTGTAAGCGTGAAATGCTGGACCAGTGTGAAGATGATAATCCTGTACACCATATCTCTACGGCATACAAGGCTGAGGGGGTGACGATGGTGTCAAACAATCTGCACTTACTCGTAGCATCCCGAATAGACTTACGGAAGCAGAATCTCTCCAGCTGGACTAGGGAAGAGTGGCCCTTCCCAAGTCTAGAAGTAGTCGCCTGTCTCATACTGAAGGTAGGACCAGAGAAGAGCACGCCCAGGTAAGTGTATGAAGAAACCACCTCTAGGGACTGTCCATCAAAGGTAAGCTCCTGGCGCTGCATGAAGGCCCGAGAGGTATTGAAGACCATAACTTTGGTCTTCGAGAGGTTCACCCCTAAACCCCACTGAGTATAAAAAGTGTGTAAGCAGTCCAACTGTCTCTGTAATCCCTCTCTGGTATGAGAGACTAGTACCACATCATCCACATAGAGAAGGATGGCAATCAAAACGTCTCCCAGCCGACAGCCGTCCCCACCACACTGAGAGATGACTTGCTCTAGCTCGTCAATATATAATCCAAAGAGAACTGGTGAGAGAGAGCATCCCTGCTTAACCCCAATAGTACTCCAGATCTGCTCAGAAATGCCACTACCATGACGAAAGCAACCCAAAACTCTCTCATAGAGAGCCATGACGGCTAGAATAATATCTGTAGAGAAACCTAGGTCTCGGAGTCTCTGGATAAGTAAAGAGCGTGGAACAGAATCAAAGGCTTTCCTGAAGTCCACAAAACAAAAAGAGAGAGAGAGAGAGAGAGAGAGAGAGAGAGAGAGAGAGAGAGAGAGAGAGAGAGAGAGAGAGAGAGAGAGAGAGAGAGAGAGAGAGAGAAAGGTACATGTCAAGTGTGCCCGGTGGGAGCGTGAAAGCTCAACCACCTAAAAGAAACAAGATTACAATAAAACGGAAATAGTGCTATGCACAAGGTGAGTCAAGCATCATAGATGTCTGTCTGCTGTGAAAAAATGATGTAAAGTATGTTTTGGCACTGTCTCTGTGCGAGCTGCGTCTCTCTGTCGTCGAGTAGATGATCGGTGGTGTCTACGATGTCGTGAAGTTTCAGGCTGTGGCCTGCGGGCTGGCTGTCCCTTTGGTCGACGACACTGTCTCTACCGTCTATGTATGGTGGCATCTGGAATCTCAGCCTCTCCATCAGAGTCACTACTCTCCTGCCTCTGTCTCCGACGGGATAGACACTCCTGTATGCTCAGCTGTATCAGGGGGGAGGTGTCAGCATCAAGACTCGCCATACGCAGGTCTATCATCTCTCGGATCATCAACGCAACACATCTGGAGTCCTCATACAATATCAAGGCAGAGAGTGCAAGTGGATGGTCTCGAAACAAGCAGTAGTATCTCCCTCGAATCTCATAGTAAGCTGGGCATCTGAAGAGAAAATGAAACTCATCCTCTATATCATGCAGGTCACACATACTACAAATCCGCGTGTCTCTCGGGATGCCCTTGTATCTCCCAGTCTCAATGGCTAACTGGTGAGAGGAAACCCGGAACTGACCCATCACTATCCGCAGTCTATGTGAGATACTGTCTACTAGGTATCTGGGTACAATGGGATACCCAGTAGGATCCCGAGATAGAAAATGTGTCCGATGAAACTCCGTCTTCACCCCAGATGAATCCTGCCAAGTGCTCTAAAGATATGCCCTGCATAAGTATCCTCTAATATACTGATGAGTACCAGATGGTAGATCCGTAATGTGAATACTCAATGTGGAGAGGAGACGATAGGCCTGGGAATACCACGAGAAGGAGTTCCCCTCAGAGTGTAGGTGCTGGGAGGACGACAGATCTGCTGCAGCATAGTGTGTGCCTCTACCCTGGAGATCCTCTAGGCGCTGTATGAATGTGACAATATGGAACAGTGCCTCTATCTGAATAGGGGGGACGACAAACTCTGCCAATATAATATGATGTGGGATAGAGGGCTTAGCCCGTATCATCTGAGAGAGCATATGAATCTGAAGTCGTGAGACGCGCGCCCACTCGGTAGCCGTCAAGCCAGTACTCCATGTCTCTGATGCATATAGAGCTGAGGGAACGACCATAGTGTCAAAGAGTCGGCACTTACTAGTCGCATCTCTCCAACGCTACCAACGATGCATAACCCTTCCGTAGTCGGGAAATGCCGCCTGTCGCATGCTGAAAGTGGGACCAGAAAATACCACCCCTAGGTATGTGTAGGAGTCAACTACTTCAAGTGGATGCTCCTCCCATAAAAGCACCTGTCGCATCATGAAGGATCGAGGTGTTAAATACCATAACTTTGGTTTTGGCCACATTCATTGATAATCCCCACTGAGTACAAAAAGAGTGAAGCGCGTCAAGATGCCGCTGCAAACCTTCCCTCGTCCTCGAAAGCAAAACCACATCATCAGCATATAATAGGATAGCGATAACGAGGTCACCCAATGTGCATCCCTCACCTCCCTCTATCTGTATAACTTGCTCAAGCTCGTCTATATATAAACCAAAGAGTGTAGGAGAGAGAGGACATCCCTGCTTAACCCAAATGGTGTTGAAAATTCCAGAATTCACACGTGTGGGGAATGTCCACAAGAGTGACTGATCTTGATTAAGCTTTGTGATTGGCACAGTACCCTGATTCTAGATTGTTCAACAAGATCTAGTTCAGAAGATATGGCTAATTCACAATCTAGCATGCTAACCAATAGATTATGATAGCAATGAATCAAAGAATGATTAAAAGTACAAGATTACAGTGTTTTAGCATTAGCTTCAACACGAGTTAGAGAGAGAAAGCTAAAGAGATAACAAGAAAAAACAGTTTAGATCCAACCAAGCATGAGATAGCTACAAAACTTTGGTTCTTCATTACTTCGTGAATGAGAATGATATGTACTTATATAGGAGAGCCAAAATTCGTGGTACTCCTTGCATTAAATGCACATCCTACACCTATTCAAGTGCAAACAACTATTAACTTGACACCTAATTGCTAGCATGCACAGGTTGCACCTATCTACCTACTTTCTCCAAATGGCAATTTCTCAACTAGCCATGTACAAATCTACATGCATGTGTCCATTAGAGTGATTGTATGCTTTGCATGTCACTATGGAAACTTAGGACATTATGCATTTATTGTGGCTCGAGTTTCTACAAGGTCATAGTTGACCAATTCCATGTGAATCTCTATATGCATGTCAAACTAGACATTGTCAACATTATTGCATATCATACTAGACCAACTAGACTTTATGCATGTCACTGGAATTTGATCTACCTAACCCAAACTCGCCCTATTCTACAAGGATATGTGCTCAATTCACATACCTTGGATATGTACAAAATATTTACATGGGTAGGATCCCCCAAACATTAACAACAGATGATAGATATGTTTTACAATTTTTAACACTCCTTAAAATATATCTATCTGATGTTGATGAAGATCCTTTGAGTTTGGATTCTTTGCTTTGCATTTGAAGTGAAGATGAACAAAGAATCCATCATAGCAGTATGCTTACCAAATCCACAATAAGTTCTCTTTGATAGAAATCTTTTCCAAATGCCTTTGAAACATATTCCACCAACCTGCTACTATGCCAATGTACCTCCTGCATGTCTGATGTCGATCCTGGGTATGCAAAGTCCACATGCATGAAGTTGGCTGCAAGAAAAACTGAAAAAACCGAGGCTTCCATGCCTCATCATGACCGCTTCACTAGTCTAAAAAATATGAACTCTATCCAAAATGGATCTAATCTTAAAATCATACTCAAACTTGATCAAATTAAGGCTAAATACTTTCTTGAGGGTGTAAGTGTCCTCAGTGGATGCTTCACTCAACCTCACAAGAAGTTTACAATATGCCTCAATACATGAAAAAACTCCTTTTTTCAAACTTTAGTACTAAACTCATACTTGCTCTTACTCAGTTTAAGAGCATACAAATGATGGTACAACATCTTGCTTGCTAGATGTTTTGGAAACATAATCAAGTCACAAAAGACAAGAATTAATTCCAAACTAAAGACTTCATTCAAAAACAGAATAGTCTTACTTGATCTTTGAGATAAGCAAATCTCAATTAAGCAAGATACATCATTAATCAAAGAAAAAGAACAATAGGTGAGTAAAACAAAATGAATACCACTTTTACTTATCTTTTCTTTTCCATGAAATAAGATCAACAAGGACTCGGCCTTGTACAATGATGAAGATCTCCTTGGACATGCATGTTGAGGATACTCCTCCTCAAACCTTGACCTCATCACAACTTGATTACTTGCCATAGTAATGACTTGTGATGCACTATGAGACACAGTGATCTCGGCCACTTCCAAGATAGAAAATAGATCTTCGAAATCAAGAACTTCTCCATGCTCAAACACCTTCGAGATAGAGAGTGTAGAGGCTATGTAGCCTTCCTTGGTGGATAAGCATCCAACCATGATCCATAGACTAGGATCACCATCCTTCTTTCTTTCCAAGAAACCACATACAAAGCAATAGTCTTCAAGAACACTGAGGTATACAACCTTAGGCTTATAACTGAACAAGACTTCATAAAGTGCACTCCTTCCATTAGCTTCATAACTCCATAAAGTTTTGCATGATGGAACATACACATGCACCAAAAAACTTGAAGAGACAAGACACAGCCAAATGTAACTTGTGGATTCATCAATAGTACATGCAAAGCAAGAAACACCTTCCTTGCTTACTGATAAAGAAAGATGAACATTGGAATGTTCCAACTCCATAGAATGTTCTGTCTTTTTCGAAGACATTAAATATGGATCCATAAGTGAGTTTGCCATAGAATAAGCCACTCTTGGCTTGATCTCCTTGACTATAATAGGCATAGACCTGAAGTTGGAAATATACAACTTCCTATGCCATAGCTCCTCCTTGGAAACATAAGTCATCAATGCAGCATCACATAAACTTGAATTTTCATGCACATCTAGCTTGAAAATACCTCCATATCTAGATCCACTTGCAAAGATCTTATCTTCTTTCTTTATGAAACAACCATTGATATTGAAATCTAGTTCATAACCATCATCTAACAACTTTCCTACACTAATCACACTCTTTGTGAGATTAGGCACACAGAGAACATTGGAAATTGTAAAATTCATAGAAGATGTAAGTTTTAAGGAACAACTTCCAACACCTTCAATTGCACATGCATCACCAACTGCTGTGTATATTGATTTCTTAGGATCTAGAATAGATTCAATAGAAACAAAAGAATCTTTGGAGCAACTCATATGAGTTGTTGCTCCACTATCAATATACCATGATACATCATTAAAGGGTAAAGAAGAAAAACTAGACATCAGAAGAGATGCCTCTCCACAACTTGCATGTGAGTCTTCTATGATACAACTGGTTTGAACTTCTTGTGTCTTCTTCTTGAAGTTAGAAGGATGAGCTGACTCATCTTCTACTCCACCATAGTCTTTGTTCTTTGCTTTTTTCTTGGTGAAGGCACGAGAGTACTGGTTCTTACTCCTCTTTCTTGACTTGATCTTGGCTTCTTGAAGGTTCTTAGAGTCTCCCAAGTCTCCTTTGCTGAGGTGCATGAACTAATCTCTCTCAACATCTCATCAGAGATGTTCAATTTGATGATATGTAGAGCAATTCTTGCTCTCTTCTTGAATCTCTGAGCCTCATCAAAAGCTGCAGGTTCAACTTCAATTCCAGTTACAATATCCATTACACCATAGAGAATCAACAAGGATTCTATCCTATCCTTCCAAACTGAATAGTTAAAGGTGTATAGTCTTTCACTAGCTTGAAAGAGACAATCTCCTACAAATGCCATAAATGTGAAGACTCTTGTAATTGGACTGCAATATGTTTGAGCTTGTTCCTATCTGACTTAGAGTTGCTGCTCTCTTTCACTATAGGTATTTTCAAAAAAGTACTACCTTCCTATGTGAAACACATGCAACTGTATTTGAGATAGATCTCAAATATTCCACAAGACAAGCTAACTAGATCAGATACTAGTTTGAATCCTACTTTGGCACGTGTGAAATGCAACAAAAGAAAACACTATTGACACTCAGAAGGCTCAAAGGGTGTTCAATTACTTCAAACTCAGTCTTGATCTTTAGTTTCTTGTGTAGGATGCTCAAAACCATGAATTCAGAATAAAAAAAATTGATTCAAATCAAAATGTTGTCACTCGGATTTTGGACCTATCCTAATCCTCTTTAAGAGCTTATAACTCTTGCTAGACACTTCAGATTGATTTGGTTTCAATTTCTATGGAAAGTACAGATCATAAGCTTTCCATCAAGTTATAACACTGCTATCTTTGGATCTATCAGCAAGGAAAACAAAGGGACTGAAAATCTCTGATTTTCACACGTACGGAATTCCAGAATTCCGTACTACCTCAATTCAAGTCTGAAAATTCAGTTCAGGTCCGATTTGATCCAATTACACTTCAGAGAAATGTTAGAAAAGGTGAAAAACTGCTTTTTTGCTTGTTTATCTCTCAATTTCTTGTACTATCAGGGAAATTAGCATGCAAAGCTTAAAGAGGCTCTGATACCATGTTGAAAATTCCAGAATTCACACGTGTGGGGAATGTCCACAAGAGTGACCGATCTTGATTAAGCTTTGTGATTGGCACAATACCCTTATTCTAGATTGTTCAACAAGATCTAGTTCAGAAGATATGGCTAATTCACAATCTAGCATGCTAACCAATAGATTATGATAGCAATGAATCAAAGAATGATTAAAAGTACAAGATTACAGTGTTTTAGCATTAGCTTCAACACGAGTTAGAGAGAGAAAGCTAAAGAGATAACAAGAAAAAACATTTTAGATCCAACCAAGCATGAGATAGCTACAAAACTTTGGTTCTTCATTACTTTGTGAATGAGAATGATATGTACATATATAGGAGAGCCAAAATTCATGGTACTCGCATTCAATGCACATCCTACATCTATTCAAGTGCAAACAACTATTAACTTGACACCTAACTGCTAGCATGTACAGGTTGCACCTAACTTCTACCTACTTTCTCCAAATGGCAATTTCTCAACTAGCCATGTACAAATCTACATGCATGTGTCCATTAGAGTGATTGCATGCTTTGCATGTCACTATGGAAACTTAGGACATTATGCGTTTATTGTGGCTCGAGTTTCTACAAGGTCATAATTGACCAATTCCATGTGAATCTCTATATGCATGTCAAACTAGACATTGTCAACATTATTGCATATCATACTAGACCAACTAGACTTTATGCATGCCACTGGAATTTGATCTACCTAACCCAAACTCGCCCTATTCTACAAGGATATGTGCTCAATTCACATACCTTGGATATGTACAAAATATTTACATGGGTAGGATCCCCCAAACATTAACAACAGATGATAGATATGTTTTACAATTTTTAACAAATGGTACTCTCTATCTCTGGTGATACAACTCCTGATACTCGGATACGACCAATAACTCGTCTGTACAATGCCACAACTACCTGTATGATATCCTCTTGGAGGCCACGGTCCCGAAGTCTCTGTATCAGTAGATGTCGAGGCACAGAGTCAAAGGCCTTGCGGAAATCCACAAAGCAGCAATATACACGCTCTCTCCTGGCCTTAGCTTCCTCAATGATGGATCTCAGGGTGAAAATATGATCTGATGTGGTATATCCTGGTCTGAAACCTGCTTGACCTATGGCATGCAGTGCTCGGGTATCCATCTTTGTACTGATCTCTGACTGAAGAATAGAACCCTAAACCTTGGCAAAGAGGTGACTGATCATGATGGTACAATAGTTGTCGGCTTTCATGGGATCACCGCCTTTATGTATAATATGGATAAGGTTTGTGGACCAGGGTGAGGGGAAACCAGATGTGATAGAGCGATTAAAGAGGAGAGAGAGGAAGGGTGAGAGAATGTCAGCAGCTTGCTTCAAAAGTTCAGCTTCTAGATCATCAATATCCTTGGCCTTATGTAGATTTAATCGGTCAATGGCCTCTTCTACTATGGCTGGAGAGAATATATCAGAAGTACATGTGTAGGGATGTGTAGGAAGTGGAGGGGTGTCAGGAACAATGTACAACGATGTGGCATAGGTTACCCATGTGCTAAGATCTGTGATCTGGGGTGGAGGTGCCCGTGAGAGGAATTTTTGCCAAAATGATCGCGACGAGGAGCTAAAGAGAAGGTCCATCATCTTCTTCCCTAATATAAGTGTACCTCTAAGCTTGGCCCGCAGTTTGAGAGCTGCCCGTCTCTCTTCCAGATTCGTGAAGCGAACTATGAGTGTAGAGGGGTCTCTCTTGGTTCTCCAAGCTCTATCCAACCCTTCGGAGTGATGGGAGAGTGTGCTTGAGAGAAAGCTGGCTGCTTCAGTCATTGGATCGTTGGTGTCTTCAACTCCGTGGACCCTAATATTCAGGGCTTTGTATTCTCGCATTCGCTCTTCGGATATGGTGGCTGAAATGACTCGGTTGAAGGATGGTGTACCCTCCCTAACATCCTCCAAGCCCACGATTTTGTCTCAGCCTTATGTTGCTCTATCTTCTCTTCCAACTCTTGAATCTTAGTAGGTTCTCTTTGGTTACTTATTGCTGCCTCCAAAGAAGTAATCCGGGCTAACATGATTTCTCGTTCAACGGCCATAGTGTGAATGACCGTTTGAAGCTGTCCCATTTCTTTCCGTAGAGAGGTGGATTCGTTCTTGATTTGCTCGATGTAGGAGAAAATGTATTGCTCGAATGACTTGGCAGGTGTATAGATCTCAGGTATCAAGAAAGAGGAGTGAGTAGGTGGATGGCAAGGAGTATGGACTGTGGGCAACACTGTCTCATCTTTCATACCGCGTATGATTCCATCTGTAACCACAGCAGAGAGAGAGAGAGAGAGAGAGAGAGAGAGAGAGAGAGAGAGAGAGAGAGAGAGAGAGCTCTATTAATGTCTTTGAATAAGAGTGCATTTCAAGTATGTGAACGAGAGATGTAAGGCAAATATGAATCTTTGCAGATCTTGAATTACGTGAACAACACACATGGAAAAACACATTCAAGTTATAAGCTTGAAGTACTTCAGATTTTCAAGGTGAACAGGGATGCAGAAGTTGATCACTTCAAACCTGTAAGTTTAAGAAATGGTCTTCCCAAAGTTATTAAGTGAAATTGATGAGGGGTGGTGCTACGTTTTGTTGGTTTTGCATAGTTTGTGTTCTATCATAACCTTTTATTTTGTCATGCCTTGTGCATTGATTGAGCCAGCGCCATCATACTTTTTGTTATTTCTTGCAAAAAGTAATGAAAATTACAAATGCCTTTTAGTTCTTTGATTAATACATGGTACCTCCTATCAGTTTTATGGTATCTTAACACACCATAAGTTTCTTCTTTTGTGTATGACCTTATGTAATAGCTTATCTTGTGTAGTACCACTAAAATTCTCTATGTTGGCAAAGATTAAGGTCACTATGTAGATAGTCATATTTCTAGTATTCATTGAAGCTATCGGTGGCTTTACATGAATTTCTGTGTATTAATTGGAGTGTGCCATCCTTCTGCTTGATTTAGCTTAACAATGTGTGAGCAATTAGTTATGAGCTTAGTATCAAGGAAGCATAAATTGACAGTATATGAAGCAGTCTAGCAATCTCCCATGAAGAATGGCAACATCAATGGCTAAAGCCCTAGATGCAATAGCAAAGGCAAGAGTTCTCCCGTGAAGTGCTTCAACAATACCAAATCATAAGCTGAAAAATGAATGTACATAGGGCCTAAATAGGCCCTTAAGAAACCCTAAAATGTACAACATCCATAGCAACTGAGATACGATCTATCAAATATGATTGATGCCGGATCCAAACCACAGAAGTGCATATACTGCAAGCTCCAACATTCTGAAACTACGGCAGGCTGTAAATTTGTGGGGCAGAACTGTGTGGGTCAGAAGACGACTTTAGTTGCCAAGAAAAACAGCAATTCAGCATTAGGTTCAACTGTGACCTGCAGGAGGCTGATTTCGGAAATTTCAGACCTTTTAAAGAGTAGTAAATCCTGTTTTTTGGGGCTTTTTTCTGTTTCTTAATCAGATCATAGAATATGTCTCAATTTGAGAGTCTAGCCATGATTCTGAGAGATTAGATGCAGTATGTTCCAAGGTGGACGCTATTAAAGCCACTCTTAAGCTGATTTTCCTAAGAAAGTCAGTGGTGCTAGTGTTCCTAAGAGAGTCAATGGTGCTAGTGTTCCTAAGACAGTCAATGGTGCGGCTGTTGAAGCAAAGAGAACATTGTGAACATGCCATGAAGCTGAGTTGGTTGGGTTACTATCAAGGATTTCAAACTTCCGAAGTTTATTGGAGCAGTGTCTATGAGGACCACAAATGACGTTGAGAATTGGTTACAAAAGTGGAGAAAGTATTCCAGTTGTGTGGCGTATTTGAGATTAATATGATTGCTGAAGCCGCATATCATTTTCATGAGTCAACACAAAGATGGTGGAGGAAGATGGAAAAGGATGACCTAGTTCCAACCACATGAGAGGCATTCCGGCAAATGTTTACGCAAAACTAGGTGCTTATAGATGAAAACAATAGAGCCCTGCAACAATGGCTTATTTGAAGCAGGGTAAATTAAGTGTGCAGAATTTTTGCAAACAAGTACCGAGAGGCTTTGTTACGCATTCCTCAGGAAGTTCTGATGTTCATGCAAGTGTTTCACTTTGTGGAGGACTTCGAGAGAGTATTCGCCCTTTCATGCGGAAGGAGCAATCTCATGATTTACAGGGAGCCATACAAATGGCTTTGTGTATGAAGATGGTAAAAGAGGCTCAGATCCTACTGCGGTAGCTGCTACAGGTGACCAGCAACCTTGGGGACGCAAGGGTAAATGGAACAACAAGAGGAAAAATGAAGTTTCAAACCAATCAATGGCAAGCTCGGGGTGCCTAGAAAGGAAAGGGTGCAAGGACCCCAAAGGTAAAGGGTTGTATGGGCAGCCCGATGCCCAATAGGTTCAGCGTCCTTCCATGTTGTCGCCTCAAGACCAACAACGTACAAAGAGGGAGAACCTCTGTTTTGGATGTTTGGGGCAGCATAGGTGGAAAGAATGCCCACGGAACTTGGTGCGGACCACATACAATCTTCAAGTGGACCAAATGAACCAAGATGATGACCGTATGACAGTGGAAGAGATCAAGCAAGAAGCCAATCTCACTTCCTCTTCCTCCTTAAGACTCTTTCTATAAGGATGTCTATTGACAAGACATGATCTGGCTATTAGTTCAGTCTTATGTTCAACATTCCTATTAGGAGGCAAAACAAATAGAAGATCATTTATGAACACATCTAAACACGCCCTCCTAATGTCTTGATCCAAATTGGCAACAGTACTAGTTAGCACACACCGCATGCTACTCTGACTAGTATTAGTAGACATACTCAGTACAAAGCAAACACACACACATGTACTCAAAATGGATTCTACGCAACTGCGTAGCTGAAACAAGTGGTCTAGGAGGCAATCATGCTGACCACGAAGGGAATTCATCCATTAAACTGGAACTCATACCATGAGTATCCTAGGCTATGTGTAGCTTCCGCTGCCGGCAAATGCCAATACCACATCAAACTGCGCTAGCCATGTTATCTCAAAATCCAACTCTTCTGTGTAACTTTGTACAGTTAGTGGAATGCCCACAATCCTCTTATCCAAATCTTTGTACCCTTTCCATCAACCATTTCCACTTTGTACTAGTACTGGGATTGTTAAGTGCTCACACTTGACTTCCATACCAAAGTTGAATTCAACACATTATGAGAGGACCTTGAACATCTCTACCCCACAGTTGTCCTCGCATAGCAATAAGAGAAATGTTAGGAAATTGATACTCCTGACGAGCCGACTTTGACAGTTGGAGCCATGTCCACTCTCCTAACCATTGAAACATTCATGAGGCGTGGAACATGGATGGTCGATGATTATCTGGCCAAAGGGCAGATATGACCTAGTTATTTCCATTTGGGTTGACTAATGCCCCAACTACATCAATGATGATGATGATGAATGATGTGCTCAGAACATATGTGGGTAAGTTTGGCAGTCATCTCAAAAACATGTGTGATTGGGAAAAGTATCTTCGAATGGTTAAGTTTGCGCACAATAGTGCAAAGCATTCTCCCATTAAATTCAGTCCTATTATGCTATTGATTGGCTTTCAACTTCGTTCACCAGTTTCTATCGGACTCAAAGGTCCCAAGGTGCAAGCTGTAGTTGATTTCTTGCAAGATGTGCATGAAATGTTGCAAGTGGCCAAAGGAAGCATTGAACCCACTAAGGACAGAGCTCAGTTTTTATGCTAACTGTGGTCGCTCACCTCAAGAATTTGAGATTAGAACTTGGGTGTATCTTGAAACCGCAAAAGATTTTAAGATACTTCGAACTGGGAAATGCCATATGCTATCTCCATGATATAGTGGTCCTTACAAGGTTGTAAAGAAAATTAATTGGGTCACTTATCAGCTAGATCTTCTAGTTGGAGTTGGAGTTCATCTTATATTCCAGGTAAATCCTTCAAAGGAACAACTTAGTAGAAAGCACAACCCAATTCCAGAAGGTTATTCGAGTTGGAGGATTTGACTACGTTTGTACCAAATGTACTAGAGAAGATTGTCGACATTTGTTGACATCAGTTGAGAAACCATATGGTTTTTAAATATCTAATACGCTGGAAAGTGAAATCAGATGATGTGGACACTTGGGAGAGAGAAGATTACCTAAGACTGAACTTTTCTAGTTTGCTCCCTTTAGGAGGAGGCTCTTAAAGGGGAAGGAAATGTTACGTACTGTTAAAGGCATGCAACAACTACCCAGGGTGATGGTTTGACATGTGGCAAACAAACGTGTGGCTATAGATCGTTTGTTTGCCACATGTCAATGTTCTATTGGCACGGAGAAACCCCTTGTCTATTGACCTTCGATAGTAGATGCAACTGATGTGTGTTGATGGTTCGAACATGACCATGATAGCGAAGGTGACCCCAACCTATACTACGCTATAGCAATCGATCTCCATGGAATGGGCATGGATTCTCATCTTTATAATGGAGAGCTCTTCCCACATGATTAGGCCAAGACGATATCTTAGCCTCCCAATGTAGTTATGCAAGGGTTGAAGGCAGGATGCAATGGTACTAGACATCGTAGGCTAGTGGAGACCTGAGCATGCCTGATGATGTTCTATAGCTCCAATGCACAAGGGTGAGTTGACAATATCTCTATTGATGGGCTAATATAGAGCATATTCATCAATTGATTGCATGGTTAACCTTATCTTGGTCGGTTTTTCAACGATAGGAGTTCATAACACTAGCACATACATCTACCAAGTCCATAGGAAGTGCAAGAGGAGTATAAACCAATGAATGTAAAGTATCTATCTAATCATGACATTGTGTGCCAACTAGAATCTGTACTATAAATGGAATCTCTGTAGCATCTAGATCATGAGCTAAAAAAAGCATCTCCCTCTTGTACTTCATGCACATATGGAGAAAGAGTGTGCACCAGGTTCAATATAAAATCATCAATGAATCGTTGCCACTGCTGGTCAAGATGCTAGTCATCTAGTTAAGATGATCAAGGATGTGCTACTCAAAATTGCTAAAAGATCCAAACATGATGACTCTTCAACTAACTGTGAGAAGGATATACACTTAGACAACTACTTGAGGGAGCGGACCCTTGCTGTCACCCCAACTATGCTAAATGTACACACAAACACACTAAGAGGTCGAAGATCAATGTCAAGTAGCTAAGATGTAGCAAACATCGAAGGAAAAACGACCAGAAATGGGTGCTAGCATGCATGTATTCTTGGTTCATCTTCTACATAGGGTGGTTCCACAGAGTGTCAACTCCCTTTGTTTGGCCCTTTTTCTTGCCACCCATTTTTTATGCCCTGCCAAGTGAGATGATGGGCAACAAAAGACCATCCCTCTTTCACACCTGAGTAGGTGGTAAGGTTTTTATGGAGTGCTCCAAATGAGTGGTTACTATGGCATTGGTTCATTTTTTTTAACTTGCCTTTGGCAATCAAACATGCCTTGTAGGTTCTCAAGTCCAAAAAACACTTTCACTTGCCTCTACATGGCAAGGGGTTCATGCCACCTCCTCATGTGCCACGTGGTGGCAACTCAAGTATAAAAGTGGGGAAGCCCTTATTTCTCCAATAGACCAATGGGAGAGCTCCATTTTGAATTGGGACTCACCACATAGTAAGTGTGAAAACACTTTGAAGTGCTGACATGTACGACAACACATGAACCCATGTTGTGCTTGAAACATGGACAAGGAATATTTGCATTGAAAGTGTCTCTACATTCTTTCTTAACCAATGAATTTGCCTAAAGGTTGTTTGTTGAGAAAAAAATTAACTTGTCTTCTTAGAAATCTGCTCCAATTGGCCAAAACCTATTTGTGTGAATGCAGAATAAACATAAAGAAACCAATGCAATTGACAGAACTCAATTCCAATCACAAAGAAAAAGTTGTGGCAAAAAATGTAGATGTAGATGTAGATCTAGAGAGGAAAAAATGGCTAGAGAGAAGATTTTGAGAGAGAAAAACCCGTGCTTTTTCAAATGCTTAGGAAATGTGCTCTGATACCAACTTATGAACTAAATCATAGATTTGAGTATCAAAGAAGCATAAATTGACAATGCATGGAGCAATCTTGCAATCTCCCTTGAAAAATGGTAAGTAGCATCATATAACATCCAATGGCTAAAGCCCTACAAGCAATAGCAAAGGGAGTAATTCTCCCATGAAGAGCCCAAGCAATACCAAAATGTACGTAAAGCCTATTCATAATCCCTTGAAAAACCCTAAAAGCAAGATTCAAATAATCAAGGAAGGCAAAACTTTTGGCGGAAAAACTTAGGGCACTCTAGGTAATAAAGTAATAAAAGTTGGGCCCTTGACCAGTGCTATATATACATGCAAAAACTAGGCTTTTAAGCTTGCACACAAATAGAAGGGCTAATTGCCAAGAAATGAATTTAGGCCCTTTAATCCATGCAATCAATGGACCCAAAAATCCATAACTCAATGCCCCTTCTGAGTTTGAGACATGCTAGAAATTATAAAGGCTAGCATTTTCTTAAAAGTGAAAGGTTATTGGCACCATTAACAAGTATATTACTTCGCTTAAAGTTTCTTATCTCTTCCCTCTATCTATTCCTGTTTGGTGGACTCCATAGGCTTCAAGATTGCTCGTCTCCTTTGTTATGTTGTGTTATCCTAGACATAACATTGATATATTGTATTAGAATGAAGGCTCATGACATGCCAAATGCTAAGAGCATGGCTTTTAATGGTATTATGCTGAACATGATTCCTTTATAGAAACTTAGTTTTCTTGAAAGGACGAGATTTTGCACTAGAAGGGAAAGTACACAAGCCTTTGGGAATTGGACAAAAGAGACAAAGTGCTAAGATAAAGTATGAAGCACTAAGCCAATTAGTTAGGGATGAGATGAGCCAATAATATAGGCATAGGTGGGTTGAATAGAGAACTAGATGGCAGTTGTGGCATCCCTTGTCAGCAATTGGGCATCTGACTACATCTAGAATGGTGTGGCTTAGTTTGGAGATTATGACAAAAACCTCAAACTAGTTTGCACTATCCTAATAAATTGGAACAATCTAATATGTGCTTAGAATTTCTCTGTCATATATTAAACAATATGATATTCAATCACTATCATTCAATGTATCTTAACTAAATTATCGTTATCAACAACTTAGGAATTCTTCTAATTAATCATATCACTATTTGTTTGACGTTGGTTTTTACATGAGAAAAAGTCGAGAAGAAAAATACTTTGAAAATGAAAGGATAGTCCGAAAGCTAGGGGTCTTAGAATTCATTTTGACGCAAGTTATGTGTCATTGTGTGATGGAAGGTTTCGTTACCTAATAATGTCAGTATCTTGAAGTTTAGCTTCTTAAATTTGTTGTGAACTCGTTTGATTGATTTTTCTCGATGAGTTTTGATGCTAATGTTATGTGACCAATACTTAGTTGTCCAAGCTGGATTTGCCATGCAGTTTTCAAATACTCCAAACCGTATGATGCTCTGGCATGGTTCAAGGCTTACAAATTGGACGGGCATTCTTTCTCAAGGTTGTATGTAGACTAGTTTCACATGCAAAGCCTTTAACGGTATATGCTTTTAGTTCTTGTTCATGTTCAAATTGATATCCAAATATATTATGCGTTTAGTGTCCAAGCTCTAAGAGTTGGAGAACTCTCATGGGAAACGAATAAGTGCAGAACCTATTGTCTTGGTGGTGGGTCCTACGAACTTAACGTTATGGAATGGACCTTGCGTCAATGACTCTGTGAATTTGAGTTGGTTCATATGGCAACTTTGTGAATTGAATTTTTAGCAAATCACACCCCATCATGTTGATAAAATGAAAAGGGTGTAATTATTCGTGCATTGCCCTAAAATGGCTTTGGATGTGTGATCTAAGATAAAGTTGAAGTATGGGATTTACGAGTCTTAGAAATAATGAGTTTGCATTTGATCACTACCCTAAAAAAGGGAAGACTATGAATGAGAATCACATAAATAAATTGTTCAAGTTGAGAGCTTTCCAAAATAGGTCAATGCTAGTTTGCACGTCGAGATAATTGCAAAAAGAAAATCTACTAACATAGAATTTTTTATTTTGGCAACACTATATTGGACAGACTTGTCTAGACCTAAAACTAGTTGACATGTATGGTGGACTTGGATTCATGCAAGGCAATCATAGCCAAAAAACACAATAAATGTGTATAACTTACCTAAATGGGGTGGAACTCTAGCTTAAGGCAAAGGCAAATATCTAATGCATGGATTGCTTGATTGTTGTTAGAGCCCTAATCTTGGAACTAAGATCCAACCCTAACTTTCAAATTAGAGGGCTTAAGGCCCAACAAACTAGTATTTTATCAAAGGGGAACATGGAAGGAGCGTCGTTCTTTCCCCCTTGCCTTGGAAACCATGCAAGGACCTTGAGGAGTACTTGGAGGATTCTAGAGAGAGAGAGAGAGAGAGAGAGAGAGAGAGAGAGAGAGAGAGAGAGAGAGAGAGAGAGCTCTATTAATTTCCTTGATGCCAAAAACCATATAAGACGAAGTAGTACATGTCAAGTGTGTATGACAACAAAGGGAGTGTAAGAACGTCTCCAAAAAAACTAATAAACCGAAATAATAGAGTTACTTTAAAGAGCTGATATGAAAATGAAAATGCAAATGCAACATCAATCTATGAGTGAATGAGAGAGAGAGAGAGAGAGAGAGAGAGAGAGAGAGAGAGAGAGAGAGAGAGAGAGAAAGAAAGAAAGAAAGAAAGCTTTATTAATGTCTTTTCCATGCCAAAAGGCATATAAGACTGAAGAGGTAGTACAACAAAGTAAATGGAACTCGGACGGGACAGTGCTGTCAACAGAAAACTAGACTAAAACTAAAACGTAAAACGTAAATCGCTATGTAAAGAAAGCTCATCTCTCACGCAGGAGAGGAAATAAATGGCCGTTGCTCAAAACATCTCTCACGTAGGAGAGGGAGAATAAGTTCTGCAATTTTAACCAAGATCGGGCGTCCATCTCGAAAGAGAGTCCGGAAACCATTGGCCTTAGCATCTGCGATGATTTTCTTTCTCTCAGTCCATTGAATGGGCGTCAAGTCTTCATCCATAAAAATAGTAGACCCCTTCAGGCAGCCTCTTTTACGCAAAACCTTTTGACGAAGCAAAGCATCTTTGAATCGCAGAAACACTGTGGTGGGTTGGAGCTTACCCACCCAAGCAGCAGATATGACATCCTCTTTGAGACCAAAGGTGGAATGAATAAAAGCATTTGCCTCAGCCACGAGGTCCTTACCCACAAAAGAAGCTCCCCTAACCCTGACATTGAGGGCCTTGAGATCTCGTTTTTTATGTTCTTGAATAGATTCAGAAATAACCTGCTTAGAACCCTTGAGCACGTCGGCCCAAGAACTCTTCGATTGCTGAAGTTGCTGCTCCAAGGAGTGAACCCGTTCTTGCAGCTGCTTTGACTTGTCTTCTGAATCTGCATTGCCGCTTCCTTCTTCTTCCCCTTCATCTGATTCCAGTTCATTCTTGAGGTAAGTAACATCAACCTCAAGAATGCCAACTTTGCCCTGTAGGGCTATGATCGTGTTCTCCAGAGTGGAGATTTGGAATGCTTGTTTCTTGATGATCACAAGCAAGGATGTTTGTCCTCATGAAGAGAATCAATGATACGGGGGAAACCAGATAAAAATTCAGCTGAAAGAGACGGAGACAATGGGGGGGATGAAGATAAAGGGGTGAAAGAGGGAGAGGAGGAAGAAAGAGTAGAGGGGGTAGTGGCAGTAGGAGAAGAGGTGGAGCTTGCGAGAGTGGAGGGTAGGGGCGAGGGAGAGGAAGCAGGAGAGGGAGGGGGCAAGGTAAAGGGGTTTGGAGCTGTAGTAGGGATGGCTGAGAAGAAAAAGGGAGAAGGGGGAGAGGTTTTCTTCCCTTCCGATTCACAGATCGCCAATCAGCCATAGTACCACAGCTAGATACAGGATTAATGAGGGAAAAGGGGTAGAGGAAAGGCAAAAGGATAGGCAAAAGGAAGGGTAGGGACAGGGACAGGTAGCAAGGGGGCAGCAGGAGCGGGTCAGGAGGCAAAAGGGAGGGCAGGGCCAGGGACAGGTACAGGTAGCGAGGAGATGGGCAGATAGCGAGGGAGACAGGTAGCGATGGCAGGAGGGAGGGAGAGGGAGGGAGAGGGAGATGGGTAGGCAGTAGGCAGTGGGACAGGTAGCGATGGCAGGAGGGGGCAAATAGCGATGGCAGGTAGCGATGGCAGATGGGAGGGACAGGTATGGCAGGTCAGGTAGCGATGGGAGGGAAGCTATGTCAAGGTAGCAATGGAGGGTAGCGATGGAGGGCCAGCGGCAGCAGAGCAGTGAGTAGCAACAGCAAGGCATCAGCAGCAGGGCGCCATCGCTGTAGGGAGCCATCGCAGGAGGGAGGGAGGAGAAGGCGTGCTGCTGCCATCGCGAGAGAGAATCAGAATTAGAATTAGAACTATATTAATGTCTGTTAAGAACCCGAGGGCACATAAGACAAGTAGAGAGTACATCAAAAAAGGAGCGTTGTCCATGTAGGACTTATTTCTAACAGCTAAACCAGCACTAGAAAACAGAGAGAAAAACAAAGCTTAACCTCCAGCTCTGTTGAGGGTACAATATCTGTAGCTTAACCACCAGCTACACAGAGGGAAAGAGAGAACTGAAATAAGTTAGCTAACTGGCTAAGTGGATATAAAAAACTGCGCGATATAGTGAGAAGCAGGTGTTGGCCTCCGATGAAAAGCCCTGGGCCTGGAGGAGCGAAGAGGATGTTGGAGCTTCGGTTGTCGTGCTGGAATGTCTAACTCACTGTCATAAGTCTCATCTCTATCCCTCTTCTGGAAAAAGTGCGTAATGTGGGACTGGCTATGATCCATATCAGAAACATCCAATAAAAAGGAAGATCTGAGAGTAAACATCTCTCGCAATAATAAACCAACACATCTCGCATCTGAGAAGGCAAGGAAAGAAGCAAGTGTAAGTGGAGTATCTCTGTATAAGCAATGGTATCTGCCTCTAATCTCATAGTAGGCTGGGCATCGGAAAATAAAATGGAACTCATCCTCAATCTCCTGTAAAGAGCAGCACTGACAAATCCGTAGTGGTCGAGGTGTGTCTGTGTATCTGCCTGTCTCAATAGCAAGCTGGTGAGAAGAGACCCTAAACTGACCAAGACGGTAACGCAGGCCGAAAGATAACATCTGAGACAAATAACCCGGTCGAATGGGAAGCCCGAAAACATCCAGTTGAAGAAGATGAGTGTGATAAAAATGAAGCTTGACTCGTGCTAGATCTGGGTGAGACCACACTGTGCTGATGTAAATCTGCTGGCGGATATATGCGTGTGTCCCGTTCGGAAGATCAGATATAGATAAACCCCACCTACTCAAAAGGTCAGAAACACACTTAAACCATGAGGACTTAGCCTGCTGACTAGCTAGAGTGTGAGAGGATGTGAAAGCTGTAGCAACACATCTGGATGAATCAAGCTCCGAGACTCTATGAATGAATGTGATAATCCGAAATATAGCCTCGACAATCAGTGGTGGTGAGGCAAACTCTGCCAGTATGATATCATGGGGAACTGACTGCTTCGCACGGATCATCCGGCTAAGCATAAGGATCTGCAAACGTGAAATATCACTCCAAGTATCTCTGGACAAGCCAGGACACCATGTCTCTGCTAAATATAGAGCCACCGGAGAGACAGTGGCAGAAAAAAGGTGACAGCGTGTATCAGAATCATGTACATAGTAAATAGAGGAAAACCTCTCCATCTGGACAAGAGCAGAGTGCCCCTTGCGGAGCCTAGACAGTGCAGTTGGTCTAAAAGTGAGCAATGGACCAGTAAAAAGGACACCTAAGTAAGTATAAGAGGCTACTATCTCCAGTGGAAGCCCATCATAGTAGAACACTGTGTCTCTCATATGCTGTCGATTGGTGTTGAACACTGTGACCTTAGTCTTACCAATGTTCACCATCAAACCCCATGTCTGGCAGAAAGTATATAAAGCATCAAGGTGCTGCTAAAGCCCAGATGCGGATCTCGATAGAAGTATCACGTCATCCGCATACAGTAGAATAGGGATAATCATATCTGCTAATGGACAGCCATCTCCACCCTCCTCCCTAATAATCCGCTCAAGATCATCAATATATAGAGCAAAGAGAGTAGGGGACAAAGGACATCCCTGCTTAACTCCCACTGTACTATGAATGTAAGAGGACCATCCATCACCATCTCGAAAACGGGCCAACACTCTCTCATACAATGTGATGATAGCAGCAATGATCTCCTGAGAAAAGCCAAGCGATGCTAAGCGCTGGAGTAAAAGGTGTCTCGGAACAGAATCAAAGGCTTTGCGGAAATCCACAAAGCAACAATAAACCTTCTGCTTCCTGAACTTAGCCTCCTCAATAATGCATCTCAAGATAAATATCTGGTCAGTCGTGGAGTAGCCAGCGCGAAAACCTGCCTGTCCCATAGCATGTAACCCTTCTGTCTCTGCTCGTGAGCTGACAATAGACTGTAAAACGGATCCATATAGCTTGGCCATAGTATGACTGATCATAATAGTGCGGTAGTTGTCGACAATCAAAGGATCCCCGGCTTTGAGGATAGGGTGTAAAAGGTTGGTGCACCACGATGTGGGGAGACCGAAGAGGACAGATTGGTTAAAGATATGGGAAATGTATGGGGCAATAATGTGAGCAACTGGTTTTAGGAAGTCCATACTTAGGAGGTCAACATCAGTGGCTTTTTGGGTTTGACCAATTTGGATGGCGTTTTCAACCATGGACGGGGTAAAGAGGGTGAATTCTGAAGGGCGTGGGGAAAGAGAAATGGAAAGAGAGTCAACTGTATAAAGCTTAGTAGCATAATTTATCCATGATTTAATAGCAATAGGAGCGGGTTTATAAGGGTTTTTAGAGAACATCCGCCAAAAGAAATGGGAGGATGGGGAGGCAATAGCATCAACAAGTTTTTGTCCCAAGGACTGGAGATAAGTTGTCTTTTTTTTCAGAGTCACTTTGTGATATTCTCTTTGTTTCAAGGCTAGGGTGTGAGGAGAGTGGTATCTAGCGTATACAACTGGTTTATGCAGTGAGAAGCACTCTGTATCATACCATTTGTTGTGAGTGCGTTTATGTGAAGGAAAGGTTTTCGAAGGATAGGTAGTATTGGCAGATTGCAAAAGAGACTGAGATAAAATGATAGCTTGTTGGTCAACTGAGGAGGTGAAGGGGAAGTCTTGGAGAAAAGTAACTAGGGACTCGGTGTAAAGGGGGAAACCAGATGGAGAGAAAACCGGGCGATGGTGATGAGTGGGACGGTGTGTTGTGACTATGGTACTATGATGACCAAGGGATAGAAGTAGGAGGGAGTGATCCGAAATGGTAGGAGGTATAATGCGAAAGGTATGAGGAAATGGGATCAAAGTCGGTGACCCAATGAAGTAGTCAACAACACTATGTCCTCCTCCATGTGGGTGACAAGTAAAATGATATGACGAAGGCCAGTAAGGAAGGCCATTCAAAATAATTAAGGAATGGGCCTCTACTAAACCAATCAGCCGCTCTCCAAAGTGGGTAGCTGGAGTATCTGCATCCTGTGAGGTCCTGTCAAAGCCCATATCTAATGTGCGAACCTGTAGAAAATCACTCTCTGCATAAAACTTAGCTTGCCTGATGCTCGTACGAGCATTAAAATCCCCTGCTAAAAGAATAAGGCCTCGCTTTGCGAAGCTGAATATATCATCTGAGAGTGCCTGGAAAGGGTCACCACCAAAATCTGCAAAAGATGATGTTTGTGGTGCAAAGTAACAAACTGCAAGAAAGAGGTCCTGAGAAAGCCCCAAACAGTGACCAGAGAACTGAAACCAAATAAAGCGTGCAAATGGATCACTTTTGACCAGTTTAAAATGAGAACTGAAAACATCCTTGGTGAGACAAGCAACACCACCAGAACCACGGGAGGTCTTCCCTCTCACAAAGGGCCGATGCGTTGAGTGCCAGGTGCAATCCTGTATGGATGGGAGCGGTCTATATAAGGATTCATGAGTCTCTGCTAACAAAAGGATATCACATTTCAGCATGAAAGAATGGAAGTCACCTGCTGAAGAAGATGATAATATGCCATTACAATTCCAAAAACCAATATGTAAAGGCTGAGGGGATCTTGGGCTGCTCCTTTGCCCAAGAGCCCCAAATCCCTATTGATCCTGGCTTGCCATTGTGTGTGTGTAAGGTCATCATCCATAAAAATAAAAGTCCCTTTCAATTTGGCTCTAAGGCGTAAAGCTGCGTTGCGGCCGTTCATAGAGCGAAACTTGATAAACAAGACATTAATGTCAAGCTGTATCAAATCCATCCGTGGTGTGTGTGAGCTTAGTTAAAAGGAGGTCTTTTGCCTCTTCAATGGGCTTATCCCCGTCGGGAATCCCCCTAACCCGGATATTAAAGGCTTTTTTAGCCCTTCTTTCTTGCTCGGAGAAGACATCTTCTAGTGTAGAATTCATAACTGCATGCTGAACCGAGCTTGAAGATCCGACCTTACCATCGTTTTTGAGATGCGCTGCCCATATCTTCGTTTCTTCCACTTGTTTCTCAAGGCTGGATATTTTGTTCGACGTCTCCTCCAATATATTCTTTTGAGGGATATGTTCCGCAATCCGTTGCTTAAGATATACATTTTCTTGTTCAAGCTGCTCCATTCGCTTTTTAACCCCACAGAGATCCAAAATCAGCTTGCCGTTCTCAATTTCAAAAGAGTGTAATTGTCTTTTGAGTCCGATGATTTCTTGTCGAATAAAGCTGATGTCAAAAGCAAAGAGGCCTTCA
Organism: Diphasiastrum complanatum; assembly: GCA_029204225.1. Taxonomy (NCBI): domain Eukaryota; kingdom Viridiplantae; phylum Streptophyta; class Lycopodiopsida; order Lycopodiales; family Lycopodiaceae; genus Diphasiastrum; species Diphasiastrum complanatum. Next base: position 29,464,555 of record CM055103.1, on the reverse strand, counting down.
GTAGGTTTGGAGGGGGTATAATCGACTGTGGGCAATTGATTAACTGCAAATGTTTCGACAGTAGGGCGAGCATCCGTCTTGGATTCCGATGCAGATGCGGTGGACAGATCAGAAGTGGATGCGGTGGATACACTTAAAACAGGTACGATGGCAAGAGCAGGTACCAAAAACTCAGATGTGAGGGATAGGGGGTTGTTTTCTGGGTCTCCCAAAGTAGGGCATGGTGGAGAGTGGGGGGAGTTACCTCCCCCTTGTTTGTTGCGTGGAGCCATCGCTCCAGGGAATGTCAGTTGATAGACAGCTTCAGGTGTGAGAAAGAGAGAGGTCCGCTTTCCCAGATGTCCGTTCCACAAAAGTGCGCTCCCCAGATGTCCGCTCAGATGTCCAGAGCTCAGACAAGCCCTGCTCAGAGATCTGTGCCCTTCAGAAATCTATGCTGCAGAGCGAGGTCCATTCTGTCCGCTCAGAGATCCGTCCATGCTCAGCGATCAGTCCACTCAGAGATCCGTTCGTGCTCAGAGATCAGTCCGCGCAGAGATCCGCTGAGAGAGAGAGAGAGAGAGAGAGAGAGAGAGAGAGAGAGAGAGAGAGAGAGAGAGAGAGAGAGAGAGAGAGAGAGAGAGAGAGAGAGAGAGAGAGAAAGAAAGAAAGATTTTATTAATGTCCTTGAATACCCTAAGGTACATAGGACTAAGAAAAGGTACATGTCAAGTGTGCACATAGGAGCTTAAAGCTCAATCATCTATAAAACTAAATAACTGCAAATACAATGCATAAAGACAGCTGGCCCAGTCAGGATCCAATAGCCTGGAATCATATATCACGATGCCCATCAGCATGAAAGAAATGGTGGATGGTATGCTGTGAAGGTGTGATTAGATGTGCCCTGGACCTCTGTCGCCGGATAGGCCGTCGGTGTCGTCTCTACTGCCGTGGCGCTCTGGGTTGTGATCTAATAACTGATTGTCTCTCTAGCCGTCGACATGGTCTCTGATGCCGGTGTACGAAGGAGTCGGGAATCTCGGCCTCTCCATCTGAGTCGCTGCCTATGGGTACCTCGGATCTCTGTCTCCGACGGGATATGCACTCATCAATGCTCAGCTGTGTCAGGGAATGTGTACCATCTAGTCTCCTCCTCCTCAGGTCTGACATCTCTCGGATCATCAGTGCGACACATCTAGGGTCCTCATAAGATATCAAGGTAGAAAGTGTAACTGGGTGCTCTCTGAACAAGCAGTAGTACCGCCCCCGTATCTCATAGTAGGCTGGACATCTGAAGAGGAAATGTGACTCGTCCTCAGTCTCATGCATAACACACATGCTACAGAGCCGGTCCTCTCGTGGGGTGCCACTGTATCTGCCAGTCTCAATAGCCAGCTGATGTGAAGAAACCCGAAACTGACCCATCGCTATCCGCAGACTATGTGATATACTCCTCAGCAAGTAACCAGATACTATGGGGCAGCCAGCCGGATCAAGAGATAGAAAGTGTGTACGATAAAACTCACTCTTGGTCCCCAATGGACCCTGCCAAGTGGTATGACAATATGATCTGTAAAGGAGGCCTCTGATGTACTGGTGGGTGCCCGCAGGTGGATCACTAATCTGGATACCCAATGTGGAGAGGAGACGGCAAGCTTGGGAGTACCATGAGAAAAGGTGTCCCTCTGAGTGTAGGCGCCGGGATGAAGATAAAGCTGCAACTACATAATGTGTACCCCCGTCCTGAAGATCCTCTAACCTCTGTATGAATGTCACAATATGGAATAAGGCCTCGATCTGAATGGGGGTGACCGCGAACTCCGCCAATATAATCTGGTGTGGTACTGAGGGCTTAGCCCGTATCATTCGGGAGAGCAAACGAATCTGGAGCCGGGAGATATATGTCCAATCAGTAGCTGTCAGACCAGTACTCCATGTCTCGGAAGCATACATAGCTGAGGGCACAACCATAGTGTCAAAGAGCCGACACTTACTAGTTGCATCTCTGATGTGTGAGCTGAAACATAGTCTCTCCAAATCTACCAGTGAGGCATAGCCCTTCCGTACCCGGGAAATAGCTGCGTGTCTCATGCTGAACGTAGGCCCCGAGAATAGTACTCCTAGATATGTATAGGAATCAACAACCTCTAGGGGATGACCATCCCATAGAAGCTCCTACCGCATCATGAAAGACCTAGAGGTGTTGAACACCATAACCTTAGTCTTGGCCACATTCACCGACAAACCCCACTGTGTGCAGAAAGAAAGAAGAGCATCTAAGTGTCGCTGCAAACCCTTTCTCGTCCGTGAAAGCAAAACCACATCATCAACATAAAGGAGAATAGCAATAATGAGGTCGCCCAATGTACAACCCTCCCCTCCATCACTCTGTATAACATGCTCTAGCTCGTCAATGTAAAGACCAAAAAGTGTAGGAGAGAGTGGGCATCCCTGTTTGACACCAATAGTACTGACCACCTCCGGTGAAATAACTCTTGATAGTCGGACCCTGCCAATAACTCGCCTGTACAATGCTACTACCGCCTGTATAGTATCCTCCTGAAAGCCCCGATCATGAAGTCTCTGTATCAATAGATGCCTAGGCACAGAATCAAATGCCTTGCGGAAATCCACAAAGCAGCAGTATACACGCTCCCTCTTGGCCTTAGCCTCCTCAATGATGGACCTCAAAGTAAAGATATGATCCGATGTAGTATATCCCGGTTTGAAACCCGCCTGTCCAATGGCATGGAGTGATCTAGCATCCATCTTTGTACTGATCTCTGACTGTAGGATAGAACCATATACTTTGGCGAAGAGGTGACTGATCATAATGGTGCGGTAGTTGTCAGCTTTCATGGAGTCCCCGCCTTTGTGGATAGGGTGAATGAGGTTTGTGGACCATGGAGACGGAAAATCAGAGGTGACAACTCGGTTGAATAGGATGGAGAGAAAGGGTGAGAGGATGTCGGGAGCATACTTTAGAAGTTCAGCCTCTAGCTCATCAATGTCTTTGGCTTTATGGGAATGTAGTCGTGTGATGGCCTTTTCTATAAGTTCGTTAGTGAATATGGCAGAAGTATCCGTGAGACAGGAGGTGGGAAGAGGAGGGGTATCTGGGATGGTGTACAATGATGTGGCATATGCGACCCAAGTGCTGAGGTCTGTGATCCGTGGTGGGGGTGACCGTGGAAGGAACCTCTTCCAGAATGAACCTGAGGAAGAACTAAAGAGGAGATCCATCAGTTTCTTACCCTGACCAATCTCGTATGCGATTTTCTTTTTTTTGGTGGTTCTGCGGTAGACACGAGATATGGTTTTGGTCATATGAGGAAGATGGGAGCAAGCATATATGAGGTTCTGATGTAGCTGGATGCATTCCTGATCATACCAGACAAAAGAGAGTACAAAACGTGAGGAGCATTGTCCGCATACGGACTTATTTACTAATGAAAAGAAAAGAACTAGTATATCTATCTCTCTATCTCTAAGAAGAAGCATCAAAGCTTGACCACCAGCTTGTGAGGGTACAATGCAAGAGCTTAACCACTTGCTCTGTGGAGGAGACTAGCTACGAACGACCTGAAAGTAATGAGTGATGGTAGTAGTGGAGTGTGCCATATCTGGAAGCGTAGGTAGAAGTGAAGCTCGTAGAGTACACATCTCTCTCAATAGAAGACCTACACATCTGGGGTCTAGATACTCGAGGAAGGATCTCAGCGTGAGAGGAGTATCTCTGTATAAACAATGGTATCGCCCTCTAATCTCGTAATATACTGGACAATGAAAGATGAAATGAAACTCATCCTCCACCTCCTGAAGAGAGCAAAGCTGACATATCCTCTGCAATCTGGGAGTGTCCGTGTATCTACCCGTCTCGATAGCAAGCTGGTGAGAAGAGACGTCCCATACGGTATCTCAGACCAAAACATAGTGGCTGTGTAAGATATGCTGGAAGGATAGGAATGCCCGTAGCATCCAGCCGTAATAGATGTGCCATAAAAATGTATCTTGACCCTATCAGGATTAGGCTGTGACCATATAGTGCGTATGAAACTGATCTGTTGTCTGATATAAGCATGGGTCCCGCTCGGAAGATCAAGTGTAGATAACCCCCATGAAGAAGGGCTCAGACACTGCCATACCAAGAATGCTTGGATCCCTGTCCAGCAATGGTACGGGATGAAGTGAGAGCAGCAACAACGTATCTGGAAGTATCTAAATCTGATATCCTGTGAAGAAAGGTAATGATCTGGAACATAGAGCATCGATAACCAGGAGAGGGGAAGCAAACTCCGCTAGTATGATATCATGTGGCACCGAGGACTTCCTGATGAGCATGTGAATCTGGATACGAGTAAGATCTCTCCATGTATCATGTGATAAATCAAGGCACCAAGTCTCAGCAGAGTATAAAACAACTGGAGAGACAGTAGCAAAAAATAGTAAGCATCTGGTAGCAAGGTCCTTCCTGCACATAATATGTGGAACGGAATCTCTCCATATGAACAAGAACGGTATGCCCCTTACAGAGCCTGGTGAGTGCTGCTGGTCGAAATGTGAGTAGTGGACCAGAGAAAAATACTCCCAAATAGGTGTAAGAGGTCACGATCTCAATCGGCAGCCCGTCATAGTAGAATACCACATCTCTCATATGCTATCTATTGGTGTTGAACACCATAATCTTGGTCTTCTTAGTATTAACCGTCAATCCCCAAAGCTGACAGAAGCCATGTAAAGCAGAAAGGTGTCTCTGTAAACCAGCTGCAGAGGATGAGAGAAGAACCACACCATCAGCGTATAGGAGAATGTGGATAATAATGTCCGCTAAGGGACAGCCCTCTCCACCTTCCTCGCGAATAATCAGCTCGAGATCATCAATGTATAGTGCAAAGAGAGTGGGTGACAAGGGACAGCCCTGCTTCACTCCAGTGGTAGAATGTATCAGAGGGGACCAGCCACTACCATCTCTAAAACGCGCCAAAACTCGTTTATATAAAGTAATGATCGCAACAATAGTATCCTCTGTAAAGCCAAGTGAAGATAACCTCTGGAAAAGGAGATGTCGCGGAACAGAGTCAAAAGTTTTGCGAACGTCCACAAAGCAACAGCAAACTCTCTGTCTCCGATGTCGTGCCTCCTCAATAATGCATCTCAAAATGAAGATCTGATCTGAGGTAGAGTATCCTGGTCAACCTGAACCATAGCGTGTAAATCCTCAGTCTCAGCAAAAGATCCAATAATCGTCTGTAATATAGAACCATAAATCTTAGACAAAGTGTGACCAATCATGATGGTGCGGTAGTTTTCTACATTCATGGGATCACCTGCCTTGAGGATGGGATGAAGGATATTAGTACACCATGCCGTGGGAAAACCTGAAGTCACAGCAGTGTTAAAGGCGTGAGAAATGTAGGGAGAGATAAGGTGTGCTACAGGCTTTAGGAAGTCTACGTTTAGAGACTCATAATCAGTGGCTTTATGAATTTTGGCATGTTTAATGATGTTTTCAACCATGTGTGGAGTAAAAAGCGAGCAGTGGGCAGGTCGTGGTGAGAGTAAATAAAGTCCATGGTATATAGTTTCGTGGCATATTCGATCCAGGATTCGGTTGCTATGGCTAATGTCGAAGAGTGTTTGGTGAAGTGCTTCCAGAAAAAGGAGGAGGAACGGGAATCTAAAAAGTCGATCAACCTTTGGCAGAGAGAGAGGGAGAGAGAGAGAGAGAGAGAGAATGGGTGCCATAGATCTCTCTCCTCTCAAGGGGTGATAGTTTGTTTGCTTTTTGCTTTTTGATCTCTAATTAAAGTTTTCTTTCTTGCATGCTTGATCACTAGAGCCAGAGCATGCTTACTTTTGCACTCAATAATGGGATAATGCTGATCCAACCAAGTATTGTTTTGTGGTTATACTTATATCATGGTTTTGCAAGGTTTACACTACATTTTCTATATTCTTAGAAAAGATTTCATCAAAAAATGACAATTTCCTGATTGTCGCGTGACTGTACCGCCTTCATATTTGTGGCAAAATAGCAAGTATGGTACAAGCTTACTACATGTTTGCCCTACCTTGGATACATCAAATTTTGCTTGTTGGTGTTGGATTGTTCAAGGTACATCAAGAATGGTGCAAAATTTTATTGATAAAGCATTTTTTGGTCCTAAAAGTAAAGTTGTACGGACTTATAACACAAATTTATAATTTTGTGTTACAAATTACACTTTTTCTAGTATGATTCACATGTTTGACTAATTTTTAGGAAATCTCGACATGTTTGCAAAATTTATGAAAATTTTGAAAAGATTGTTTAAGATGGCTCCATATCTTTGACTAGATGCTCTTTGTACATTGCATGTGTACTTGCTTGACATCATGTTGTGATTTAGTGTCTAAATTCATAATGAATTTGAGTCCCTAGTCTCAAGATTGACTAGTCAGAGATTTGTCTTGCTATTGATACTATATCTTAGGGAATTTTCCTTCTTGGGGGAGGGCGAGGAGGGCATATTGGCCCCTCTATTGATATCATCGTATTAGATATTTAAATTTTAAGCTTTTCATGGTATAATCCACTTTTATCAAAAATAGATCCTTGGGCTTGACTAGGTGTGGTAATCAGGTTTAAGACATAATTATACTAGGTGTCAATGACATTTTTCCTAAGATACTTGCCTAGTGTGTTGCTTCTTGTTGCATGTCACGTGCATGTCTTGAGCCTAGCCATCTCTAGTCATTTCCTATCCATATCCGTTTGAGAATCAATTTTGCTAGTGCTCAAGTATCGATCAATCAATGCTACTTGCATAATCAAAGAACTATCATGTTTCTTTTAAGAGCACCACAAGAATTGGATTTTGCCAAATCATTCTATTTCTAAGGCAAAAGCTCACGAGTTGTGACACTTAACGAAGAAAATTGAAAGTTCGGAAAAGTTGATGCGAAGGAGTTCACCAACATCATAGACACAATCTTTGAAGTTCGAGCTCTTTAGGGAGAAAGTCATATGCATTCCTAGTCCTCCCAAGCAAAAATGAAAGAATTTTGCGAAGTTGGGTAAGAAATTGCTTATAATCAACGAGTATGAATCAATGATGGTGAATGAAAGAATTTTGCAAAGTTGGGTAAGAAATTGCTTATAATCAACGAGTATGAATCAATGATGGTGAATCTAATACAATTGTTCTAACTGCATGAACTACAAACTTAGACATTCATTTTGGAGATGATGGTTATTTAGAAAGGGGTAAGCTTTGTTTTGCATCACTAAAGTTGGAAAAGTCGCTAGCGGGCTGCTGTGGGGAATGAAGCCAAGGCAAAGAAGACATGGAAGATTTCAAATCACAGATTAATTAATGCTTTCTTACTCAAGTGTTTGAGCTAGAAGTAATGATTCAGTGGGACATATTTCATCAATGCCAAGATGATACTATATCCAAATAAATCAGCCGTTGTTGGAAAATCTTACTTGAGTTTTGGGGTGCTATCGAACATTGAAGCAGTTTTCTTGCAAGATTGAGATACTTTTTGTATGGGATGAAGCAAGTACCTACAAACAAATGAAGACATGATTGTCATTGCTAGGAAGGTTAAGAGCAAGTTACTTTAAAGGAAAAAAAAGCAAAAGTTGCAAAGGAGGACAAGAATGGCAACAACAAATTGTAAAAGATAAAAAGAAGAGAAACAAGGACTGTACAAGAGGCATGAGGTAAAAGAAACAAGCCAAAAACATTCTAAAACAATCAAACCTATTACAGCTCTAACTATTCACAACTCATGACTTACCATCACAGAAGCAATCCAAATTCAATGGTAATTAGCACATTATCCAACTTGTAAGAGTAGCCATCGAAACATGAGGTCTAACATGCTTCTGATGCGGCAAAAAGGGACATGTATTCATTGAAAGCCCCCTAGGAAGCAAGAGAAAGGGAAAGACGATAAAGAATAGAAAATTCAGGTGCATGACTTTATCTAAAACTACATCTCTTTGAGAGCTCATGATGCATCTAACAACAATCAAAAAATTTGGATCGAAAGCAAAATTGAAATGTAGATTCAAGGATATGCAATTATATTGGGGCTTCCATGAAGACATGAAAAGAGCCTCACGGTAGACTATACAGCAAAAGAAATTTTGTTTTGATCACAATGTCAAAGCAGTGGTGATGCAGGCTATTGAAGTGGAGAGGTTCTCTCTTTGGTCAATCATATCCAGGTTGCTAGCAAACCACTAAGGGAAGTTTAATGTGAGATGATAGTCAATCACATCAAGGTTCCTAAACAGGTTTTTATTTGAAAGAGATGAGCACAATAAGGTTGATTTTGTTTAATAAAGCTCTACCCCAAATCAGTCACTATTGTACAAGCCAAACACAACAATAGGAGATCATCTAGCAAGTTGTTGGCTAAGGGATTGATTAGGCCTATTGGTTCACCATTTTGTTCTCTTGAAAGAGAAAATTCAGGTCAAGGAATTGTATAAGTGAATTGTTTGAGTTAAGACCTCTACAAAATATGTCAATTTGTCAAAATATGACTACTTTAAAATTTTACTTAAAGTAGAGATTAAGGCGAAGTCTTCAAATGCCAAGATAGCCACATCAGCAGAATTTACCAAATTTAGAATTATCTTTGTTTTGACACTGCTACTTTAAACTTAGACGAGTCTCGACCTGAGAGTATTACATGCAACATCCATGCATGGCAATTCCAAACCTAACTCCTAAATAAGAGGGCCCAAGTCCCAACAATTATTAGTTAATGATGAGGGGGTGTGGAAAGAACCTCATTCATCCACTCTTAGTGAGAGACGATAGAAGGCACTAGAGAGAGAGAGAGAGAGAGAGAGAGAGGGCTAGAGATAATAAGAGATTAAAAAAGCTCTCTCTCTCTCTCTCTCTCTCTCTCTCTCTCTCTCTCTCTCTCTCTCTCTCTCTCTCCCCCAACCCAAGATCTTCCCAAGGTTTGTGCTCTTGTTTGTCTCTTGTTGCGATTTTGTTTGCTTTTTGCTCTCTAATCAGTACTTTCTTTGTTTATTTAATATCAATGACAGCAGACTGGATAATCAAGTTTCTTGAAGGAAAATAAGAAATGTTGACCTGAGGGTACAGTTGTTTTGGTTATTGGAATGATGCAGGACTGCGTATAGCACCTCCAGAAGCTCCAGTCAATGGATATATGTTTGGAAAGGGTGTCTATTTTGCAGACATGGTTTCAAAGAGTGCAAATTACTGCTATATATCACATGCAGAGCCTGTTGGAGTCCTTCTTCTATGTGAGGTATTGCTTGCTCATTTGACCTCCTTTATCATCCGGACTGTTTACATGTGAAACGATAAGAGTCAGAAAACTCAGCAGCCTTTCCGTAATCCAGGTAATCTGTTTTCATGGACAGGTTGCATTAGGCGAAATACAGGAACTGAAAGGAGCAAAATATGATGCTGACAAATTACCTTCAGGAAAATTAAGGTGTAGTTTTTGTCAAAATTCATGCTACATAGTAGCATTCTGCATATACAAAGTTCTTCAAGCCAGCCAGTTCATATAGATGTGTTTATCCATTGATGATGACACGTAATATATCAAATGCAGTTCAAACCTTTGCATGTTGAAAACAAGAACTTTGGAGAATATGGTGGCTGCAGGAAAATGGCACTTTTTTTTTAAGAAGAATCTACAGAATGATCCATTCACGTATCATTTTATTGATATTGTGCTGAACCGCCATACTAATCTTGAAATACTCCATTTCTGAAATGCACGCCTGTAATGTGATATCTTTGCTGACGGCATTCTAAAAACACACAAGGGCTTACAAAACAAGAAGCTTGGAATTATGGTGCTTCTCACAAATTAGTAAGTAAACCTTTGAGGTGACCTTTCTAGCAGCTCATTCATTCTACTTTGCGTAACAGGTAAGTGAAGTTTTTTTTCCAATCCTAGCAACATCTAGAAAATAATCTAAGAGATTCTTTCTTTTGTTATATGATCGTTGCCTTTTGTGTAATGTCTTTGTAAATCTTCTTATTTCAAAATTCAAATAAAAAAAGAACCGCTTATATAATATAAACTTTAGCTCTTGTAATATACAATCTATAAGGTTGGAAATTGAAAATTGTCTTGCTATAAGGCTAAAAATCCTACAAACAAAAAAAATAAACTCTGGTCACGTCAGCAAGAAGTTCAACCAAAACACCAATAACCAGTTATCATGCTGCCAATCTTAAGTGATGTGTTTAAGAAGGAACTATTGGATGTTCTTGTATGAACTGTAATCTCCTCATCTGCCATTTGAGTAATGTAATGTGGAAAGTAAACACCTTACGTAATACATATAGAGTAATTTCAAAAGGTTCTGAAGGGAAAATGAGTTTGTGGATGGAATTCTACCTATTTGGCACGTTAGTCGAGTTGGAGAGCCTTTATTTTGTCTCATTTCAACTTAGTGACGATGTCATTGTTTGAACTTTGATCTCACAGCACGAAGGGACTTGGCAGCACAGCTCCTGATCCAAAGGGATTTATGGTTCTTCAAGATGGAGTTATTGTTCCAGTATCAAAGCCAAAAAAAGTGGCAGATCCTGCAGTAAGCCTTGATTTTGCAATCTATTGGATACAATTGTTTTGTCATTTAACTAAATGGATAGAGGTTGAAGTTACTATGTTGGTTCATGAGGACAGTTTAGTTACAAGAGGAAACCATAAATTCTCACTCCATAATCGTGCTAGTAGTCTAAACCATCGTATTTGATCCTCGGTCTTCCTTGCTTCGCTAGTACGACTATGACCATTCTTTGAGTGAGATATATAAACGTTTAAATCTGCAACCGTTTACCATTTGGTGCTTTACATGCATTCCAATTTGATTTATGCTTTGCTTTATTTTTTCAACTGACTCAATAAGTAAATAGCCTCTTAGCTAGAATTAATCAGCAGAAATCTCGAAACTCACAAATTCTCAACTTCACAATAAACTTCAGAAAGCAAATTCTAGTTAAGCTGTGCCTTATCGAATATCGAAATTAGATATGTTCCAGAAAAACTCGTACTCTGCTATTTATATTACATTTCACATATAAAGCCATTACTCTGTGAAGTGTATTATATAGGATTTACAGAGGATAGATGTGATATCATTAGTTATTTGAGGACAATGAAGCGTAAAGTATTAAATGGTGGACGATATTGGAAGAATTTGACAGAGAAAGATTTCTTCCAACGATTACTAAGTAGAATGTTCTTTTTTTTCATTTCCAACATTGACCGCTTCACAACATTAACTTACTATGAATGTTGTTCTTTTTGCTGTAAATTGCAGCTATATCTTCTCTACAATGAGTACATCGTGTACAATACAGCCCAAATCAGAATGCGCTATCTTCTGCAAGTCAAATTCAACTATAATTAGATTGCTGGATTATCGCAAAATATGATATTGCACACTTATAAATGTGCACTCCAGGCTACCAAGTTCCGATATATATTTTCGTTAGATGAGCATAGGTAAGGACATATAAGTACCAAATTGCAGTTCTATTGCAGGTTATTTTCAAGTCGGCTTCCTAAATTAAATCATGGAAGGATCAATCTTCAAACCGTCTATCATTGACTATTAGTCTGGTGATTGGACATCATGTACATGACTTCCAGTCACTTGGGTAGCTCCAAAACATGGCTTTCAGCATACTTCTTTGTTTTCCATTTCATATGGTCTCCACATAGGTTCATGGCAATATTGACACGTTTTCTACAACATTGTTATCACTGGTCATTGTTCAAAAGGTTTTGTAAGGATTTGAGGCTATTATTGGTCAACTTTAACTAAGAATAATGGCTGATCTTCTACAGTAGTTTACAGGTTGTTATCAGTTTTGTCCTCCATTATATCTACTCCATGACACCTATAATCTTATTTGATGGTAGACCTATTATTCACATTTCAAGGTAGCCTACGACCAATTTCTATTGGGTCTATATTCTTCTATTGCATCTGTCTATACGCTACTTTTATTATAAATCTGGGGAAACTTTGGTCTACTTTTGATGCTGTATTGGTACTATTTTGCTTGTTGTTCATAGATATTTACCATACATTTGGAGCTGTTTGCCCCTCTTGCCAAACTTTTTGCTATATATTGTTGGTTGTTCTGAACCAGATTATTTATTGTGATTATCTAAGTCTCCAATTGCCTTCCATGTTGTGTCTGCTCTTTTTTGGTACAGTATTTGCGCTTGTTGACTGCATTCAGGCATGTTATATTTTGATTACCACCGCTTGGTTGTATACCTTGCTTTGTATGGGTTTCTAGCGGTACTTGTACCCTAAAACTTTTTGTCTATGCTGAGATTCTTTGTGACATGTTTTTTTGGACTACGTGCTAAAAAAGGTCTCTGCTAAGACCTATCAAATACTCATTTCTTTCCACAGGTGTTAGATGTCTGAGACTACATGTTAGATGCAATGCTCATAGTAATCTTCTCTCTTTGATGTTTGAAAGTAAGCTGATGAGCTTCAGGTACATTGATTGAAAGAAGATGACAACATTGGTACTTCAAACTGCTTATTCCTTGTGCAAGAAAAGAGTGGCTCTTTAAGAAACAAAAATTTCCTCTATGGTGCTTGTTGGTTATTATAGCCCATAAGTGCTTTCTAATTCTTTTTATTACTAAACTAGAATTGGTAAGCCCATCAACAAGTGAACAGTTGTTTATAATGACAATCTATTAGATTTGGGGGGTTCATTTGAGGTTCTCTTTTTTCTTGCATTAATACTGAAGCATCTATAATTTGTCTTTGGAGTATAAAGGCATGCTAAATTGGATCCTGGCTGTCATTAGTTTGCATCACCTTACAGCTTTGTATCTTGTTATACAAACTACTATTAAGATCGGCTAAACTATCTTCCAAATTTCTTTTCTAAACCATGATATAAAAATGATCATAATGATAAACCCATAGCACCCAATTGTGCAAGAATCCTGGCTTCCCAAGTCTTTCAAACATCAACGTGAACGACCTTGAAAACTTTCCATGGGATTGTCCTCGACTTATCAATAAAAACTTATTATTGATGCCTTGGAAATCATGGACTCCATAGCCTTGTAGTTAGGATGGCCTAACATTTTGTGCCACAACTCCACTTGACTAAGATCCTCCCTTGCCATGTTCACACTTCCAATGACAACATTAGCATCCAACTTGAATAATCTTCCTTGCTTAAGACAATTAGCAATGCACTTATCATTCTTCATTATGGAACAAACACCATGCTTGAAGTGCACATCTAATTCACTATCCATGAGTTGTACACTCAACAAATATTTTGTGATGGATGCTACATAAAAAACATTATCAAGATCTATTCTTTTTGAAGATCCAAGACATAATGGAATAGACCATATGCCATCTATCTTACACTCTCGATCACTTGCAGTGAATATGAACTTTTTAGAATCATTATAAGAGAGTAAGGTAGAAAAATATTCCTTTTGATGAGACATGTGGGAGCTAGCTGTTGGATTATTTTAACTATCAAGAGTGATTCATCCTAATAATCGTTCTTTCATCTATATCCATTTCATTTATTCAGTTTTGCAGTTTTATATGTGTTTCTGCACAATCTACAAAAATACTCGAGAATTGCTCAGCAGGTGGCACCGACATATCGGAGCGACTTCGACGACACCGAACGACTTGGACAACTTATTGAATTCGAACAATTATTGTTTCCACTTGTTATGAAGCTTACGACTTGCCCTAACCATTTTGCAAGTAAATTTTCGGGAACGCCTTACTGAATGGATGACAACGCATTGGCTAGCTATCAAATGCGACCTACGACCTAATTGGATAGGCTTAAATTGCTTTAGCATAAATAGCTGCTCATTATAGAAGAACATCATCAGAGTAAATATAGAGATATAATGCATAATTCTATTAATTGTTTTGTTTTGAGTATTGCTAGCGCTCACTGCTTATCAACGGAAGTGCATCAGACATAGTTATCAGTTGCTCAGAGATAGTTTAGAGACGCGTAGTTACATCCGCTATTGTTTTGTGCTCATCATCATCTGACTTTGTACATTCTACTTACTTAATCAATCAATCTTTTTATTGCATTCAATATTATGTCAAAATGTTTGCATGCTTCTTTGTAGTTATCAGTAACTGATAAATCTCTTATTGTTTAGTTTATTGCTGCAATATTCTTCACTTTGTGATTGTTTGGCTATGAAATCACTTTAGCACAAATGATTCCAAAGTTAGTTTCTAAAGATCAAACATGACGATTGTCATAATAGCTTTGTTTGATTAATGATAGGCACTCGATAGAAAGATTATTCCACTGCTCTTCATAGTTCGTCTTTCATATTTGACTTAATCGCTATCGATTCCTATTTTCTTCTCCCAACACTAGCCCCACTATCAGTCCACTATATATCCTTGGAATTATCCTTGCTTGATGGTGTTGTAGATGCCATCAAGGATGAGTTGGATTCATCCTCCCCCTCCTCAAGTACTAAATTTTCTTGTTTTTCTTTCTCTTGAGCATTCTTCTTCTTGAAGCACTCAAAAGCAAAATGTCCCTTTTTGCCACATATAAGCTTTGACTTGTCCTTCTTGCTCTTGCCTTTGGAACTTGAAGCTCCATCCTTGTCCTCGGCCTCCTTGCCTTGGTTCTTCTTGGATGGATTAGTCTTCTTCTTGCCTTTGAATGAAAAGTTGGCCTTCTCATCTCCATCTTGCAAGGACAAAGATCCCATCCTTACCTTGACATGTTGCATCCTATTCTCCTCAGCCACAAGCACACTATGGAGCTTGTCAATGGTAGGAAGTTGGTCTTGGATGGCAAAAATTTGGACTAGATTAGTGTACTGATCACCTAGCCCATTATGAATGACTTGCACAAGTTCAAGATCTTGGATTTTATCTCCAATGGACGCCAATTCCTTGTTCAAATCTTTGATTTTTAGCACATGATCTTGTGTATTCTCACCACTTCCCTTTATGCTTTGAAGTACTTGGTTTCTAAGCTTGAGAATCATTGAAGTGTTTTTGGATTCATATATTCCTTTCAATGAATCCCAAGCCTCCTTGGCTAAGATACAAGATGACACCTCTTTCAAGAGGTCATTGCTCACATTCATCTTTATGCAATGTAAGGCCAATCTAGGCTTCCTCTTGTATCTAACTAGTTCTTGCCCACCAAGAGGCTCATCTTCCTCTTCTTGTACAATGTCATAGAGATCATGGAACACCAAAAGTGACTCCATTCTCACTTTCCAAATGGCATAGTTTGTGGATGTTAGCCTCTCATTGGCTTCAAGCAAGAATGCACCCATTGATGCCATGATGAATAATCTAACTCTTGAAATTAAAAAAGATTTCACTTTTGGAATGATTAAAGGTAGACTTCTAGCACTCTTATTCCTTCTAGTCCCAGACCAGTCAATCTAGCACAAAGCTTGGATGATGGTAACATGAAATCAACTCACAAATCTAGCAAATCACTCCCTAGATCTTTGATTTATGGCAATCAAACCTCTAGTTCTCACTATCAAGATTTGAAAAAAGCCTTCTTGAGACCTGGTTCAAGCTCACAATCATTCACATCAATGATCCAATCCAAGATCTTATCATTGAATTAGAAACTATGGAGCTAAATCTTGACAATGCATCAAGAAATTTTCAAAATGGATGTCTGAGCAAATTATGGGATCAAATCGAACCTAGGCACTTGAATGATAGGTACAACATGGTCCCGCACGTGTGAACCACACACCTACAGCCCATAATCAAATTTGAGCCTAAACTTTTGATGCTATCACTCACTTCTAGCTTTGACCTACTCTATTGATTCATCATGCCTGGCACGTGTGGGAATGCCACATCATCTTCAGATTCACCAATCAATGCTAGATAAGCACCCACCTCCTTGATTCCTAAATTGATGCCATTGCCTCACATTGATTTTCCTTGATTTGAGGTAATTTTCCTAACTTTTAGGGACTCGCTCAATCAACTCTTATGATCATCTACTAATATTTTGCTGATATGTACACACGTGTAAATAGCGCCTCACACGTGGAAAATCATCATTATTCACAAGGGTATGCCTGATCAACTAGTAAAACATTGCCAAATGGCAATTTCCAACTTGACTAGTTTTTCGCTAATTCATGTAAATCAAGATCTTTTTCTATCTAAACAATTTGAATGCATCTAGGCCTAACATCCACACGTGGGAACAGGCTCCACACGCGTGGAGTTAAGTTATGTGCATAAAATCATGAATCTTGAATCCAAAGCTAGAATTTGACAATTTTAACATTATATACAATAAATCAGAATAAGGAAATGCTACAAGAATTAGAGTTCAAGTAAAAAATAGATAATATCATGTTATCTGACACATTAGAATCAGATATCACGAGAGAGTGAGAGTAATTCAAGAAGATAGAGAGATTGCTTCATCTGTAATAAGCATAGTAGGATCGTAGCGCTTAGCTCACAACTACTATGAACCGTTATCGGTCACAGGATTCACTTTTGGTAATCTGATCGTTGTATTACAACAGTTAATCTACAGATTTTCTACTTTTCTTTACATACATTAGCATTGTAGGATGCTCTCTTATTAATTTCTCTTTTTGTATCTGATATCATTGCTCCACTGATTGACGTAGATTATTTGATTCGAAGATTACATGGCCGTAATAGACACCTAATTTTTCGCTCTCTTCATGGTTGTCTAAGACACTCATCTAGATATTATACTAGACAACCGAATGATCTAAGTAATTGTTTTAACTTCAGTAGTTCGATTTGATTGTTATAGTATTCATTGTTTCTCTTTGATTGGGGAGAACACACACAACCAACAATTTGGTTGTGGCCAATGGGTTGGCATGCACGTACCTAAAATATAAAAAATGAGTCAAAACTTTATTTTGATTTTTTGTTTCAAGTTTGTACAATATAACATAGACACATAATAGGCTATTTGGCTATGGGCAAGTGGGCTAGGTGCACTTATCTAATATGAAAAAAAAAAATTGTCTTTTTCCATATTGTATCATGTATGTGCATGTAGCGGGTATTTCCTATCCACCTTCAAACCTAGATCCAAGCTCTATCAAACATCAAAGAGATGAAGATGATTAACTTGTTGTCACGTGGAGGTTCGTTCCCACGAGAGAAATAGCATAGTTCATAATCAAGCACATGCTTATGATCCACATCTAACACTAACTATTAACACTACGATTTATTAACACTACTAAAGCAACATTTGAATGCTTCTTTGAATTTGAGTGTATGTACACGTGTAAAACAAAACTTCTTGCAATAAGATTGTTTGCATCGTAACATTGATAGCACAATGTTGTATGATATATCTTAATATGTGTAGAAAATGAAATATAGTCATTTAAGGTATATTGCCCACATGCAAACATACTCATATTATTTGATTATTGAGTGTCTAATATTCAAGCCTGATAGAAGGACGATATATTATATAAAATTTTGTGGTAGAAAGTATGATATACTTTTTGTAACAAGAACACACACCATTGATTATTTAAGAAATTAAAGACTACATTAAATTGTTAAGACGTTAGGAAAACCATGAACTTTTGATATGTCCCCCAAGCTAGTGTACTTAAGTATCTTAATGACATCATATAGCCATTCATTTTCTATGGCGATTCAATAACGTATGATGACCTACCACATGAGATATATATTGATATTGCAAGTTTCATTAAGGCAAGTCAATTGTACATGGTGGAAAGATTCAACTACAAATATGACACGTAACTTATACAAATATTTACATCTACATATGTTGGTTCTCAAAAGCAAACTTAATGTCAATGTTGAAATGTTGGTTTGTATAGGTATGACATTTCAAAACTATATAAAAATTGTAGGAACTTTACTTTTCACCTACTAAGGTGTAGACCAATTAATGAGGATTATCCTAGCTTGGATATTCTCTAGAAAATGTTTCTTCTTTTTCTAGCCTGATACATTTATTAGTGTTTACTATGTTGGCATGAAGGCTTATGTCACACATGTTTTGTTATGTTTTTATGAAAAATAACATACTATTAAGCATCTTTTATTAAATTTTTGGTAAATAGAAAAAATAGTACATAAATGGCTATTCAAACCCAAGACAAAGAATGTACATAGACAATGGAAAGGTTGGTTTTTTTTTAACAACCTTGGTGGTTCTTATGTTCTTTTATTGTTGTACATGTGAGTAGTCAAAGTATTTGTGGCTAGAAAAAAAATTGAGTGAATAGAAAAATATACATGTACATTGTGTGTGTGTGTGTGTGTGTGTGTGTGTGTGTGTGTGTGTGTACACATATGTAGTCAAAAAATTCATATGACAATTGCATGCAATTTTTTTACAGAGTAGCTTGTGTAAGTTATCGTACCCTATGTGAGTGTGGATTGCGTACTTGACTTCTTTAGTGCTAGAAATTGGGGCAAATGTAATATGTAATCTTCTACATTGACATCACAATAATGATGTTTTGTACTTCTAATGTTTCTTACATAGGAGAAATTTTTTCCTACAAGTCAAAATAAAACTCCTTTCTAAATTTATGCTTCCCCTTATACTATCTATTGTGATAAAAGGAAAGTGTAAGGTTATACTACTAGGTAATCTTATGAGTTGTTGAGTCTTGTGGATCAGAGTTTTGGTAAAACATTCAGTCAATCAATCATCTGTGTACAAACGTAGATGAATGCTTGTTGTAATTGAATGCACTTTCATTGCTGTTTGATCGCGCTTGTTTACTCACTCTGATCAGAACACGGACATCTACGACTCCTCAGTTTCTTATCAGACGATGGTTGTCTTTGACGCCTGAGGAACTCGCGTTATCGTACTGCTCTTTCATTTATTTCAGAACTATACTTCACATTGAATCTGATTTCAGTAGTACCACACACAAACCATCTCTAATCTCTTCAGTGGACTATACTCTTGTTTTAGAGTATGAATTAATTTTTAAGATCTTGTTGGGCAATCAGAACACTTAAAGCTGTGATTACATTTAGCATAAACTATCTATTAGACTGTTTTTGCATTTAGCAGCCGATGAGAACGGGAGAGCTGTTCCGCAATAATTCTGCTCTCTTCTCCGTTCGCGTTCTTCTATTTCCCTTGTCCCATCATTTATCGATATTGTACCACCCTTCCAACTTTTTATTTGCCCATGACCACTTAAAGGCGTCCCTTTCTTGTTCCCACTTGAAACTCAGAAGCATCTTATTGGAATGTTTGAAAACATAAGTAATGGATTTATTCATGATGGTTTTCAACCCATCAGTGCCATCTAAGGGTATGTTTTCATAGCATTTAGAAATATCTGCAACCCATACATTGGTAATCTTTGATGGTAGATTGAGATAAAAATCAATTGAGGATTCACACTGCCAAAATAAGCATGTATCCACATTTAGGATACCCTTGTATGTTTTTGCCTTACGGCCTGCACCCTCCTTGAGGAATGGTGACAGCATACCAAGAGCTCCTGTTAGGAATTTTGCGAGTTTAGTAAAGCAACAATCATGCGCATTGGTAATTTATCTAAAAGACTCCTTGTGGGCTTTGTACGTACATAGTAGATATGTCAAGGAGTCATTCTCCAAGAAGATATTGGATAAAAATCTAGTTAGATTTTCCATAACATACGTGATAGTTTTCGTAACTGCGTTTTTTTTATCATTAGGAAAGGGGCTGAAGTGAGGACTATTAAGTCTATTTAGGGCAAGCTTCCATACAAGAAATTTACATATGAACTGGGATTGTGTTGTGCCTTGTCAATGCCATTGATGTAGAGAAAATTTGTGAGCCATTGTCTTTCATTTTTAGTAGTTTGCATTTTTGCAGTTGTGTCCTTATTGCCATATAGCCAGGTCCTTTTTTTGATAATTTCCATGGCAATGCTTTTACAAAAAGTTGCATGCTCCCTTATTGTTTCTTCATTCAAATCTTCATGCATAGGCAAGAGCTTGATTAATCTGAACCATCCATTATAATGTTCATAAGCCACCTCATTAACATTATTCTTTTTCAAGGTAATATGATTGAGACCCAACTTTGAAGATTTACGTAAAGTCGGGCTTTTAACAATACTGCTGTCCGTGGAAATAACATGCCCAAATTTTTTTGCAATAAAGTTTTTGAATTTATTAAGAGATAAGCATTCACATAAATGTAAGTTTTCTATGTCAATATCACAAAAAACATCAAAGGAAAAATAACAATCGCTTTTGACACTTGGTAGGTAAGTCCAACCGAACGTAATATCATGAAAGCGTTCATCTACAACAGCGAATAGTCTAAATAAAACATGAGCGTAAAAAGTCTTCACATGGATTGCTTCAAAAACTCTATTGTGGTAACATAGATGTAAGAAAGAGCTCCCTGAATCACTGCTAGTGGTCAGCTGAAGACGTCATGTCGCTGAGACACTGACTTCCCTCCTTTCTGTCCTTTCCCCATCCTGCACACCAATTAATCCCGGTAAAAATTCAGCCTTTTGATAGGTAGGTCGGTCTTTGTGCTACTTTGCCCTTTCTTTCCAGTAAACCGTCTTCTCTTCCTTGTCCCTGACATAGATACTACGGAGTTTGGATTGTTGAGATTAAAATCTGCCCATTCTTTTGCTTGTGTTTTGAAAGTATTTATCTTGGAGAGTGGAAAAGCTTGGTCGTTTAAGGAGGCATTCTATCTCTCGTATGTTTTCAGCATTGCCGAGGTGTGATAAGAGTTTGGCAGAAGAATCTTTGGCAAGCTCAATAGAGGCATCAACCATGTACTGTCGAATGAAAAGAAAGGTAAGTTATGCCTTAACCACATATCTGGCGGGCTTATGTAGCCACAGAAAGAAAGCAATCATTTGGTTTTGGAGAGAGGCACCAGGGAAGAACTTGCCTAAGTTTTTCATCATATACCAAATGTTGTGGTCAAACCAGATAATGGATGAATTGTTTTTGCATTTATCACCACATCTACATTTAAAGAACGGTCGCTTCCAGTTCCAGATTCTTGCTTGGTGAAGGTTCATCCTATTAAAGCCAGTCTCAAAGTGTCCTCTGATTCTAGCCTAGGTTTGCTCAGAAGGGCAACGAGAAGGCTCAAATTTGTTCATGCGAATAACAGTATCAAAGGCTACAGGAGCTTCAAGAGAAGGATTTTTGTGTAAAGTAGCGGACTTACAAACTTCTATTTTTTTTCAGTAAGATGTGACATCAAGATCCAAAGGTCGATAGGCACAGGGGCAAGAAAATTGACAGTAGGTAGGCTCCAAAGCTTATAGGCGGTAAATGCAGATTTGAACTCAATAGTTTTGCTAGATACAAAAGAGATTTGACAGTTTCTGGATTGGCAGAAGTCATATGAAGATTGATCACCAATATCACAGATATCTTGAGAAAAAAAATCAAGTTGGGAAGCACTACCCTCATCAAGCTTATCTACAAAGACCAAAGGGTGTGGTCAAAGTGGTGCATCTGAGGGATATGTGGCACATCATCAGAGGAATTATCATTCTCATTTTCAAGGCACGCAAAGACTAACCTGATATGTAGATTAAAAAATCTTTCATCTTCTTCAAAACTTTCGACAAATTCATTAAGCCGGCCATATAGATCTTCTACTAGACTCAAAGTATCCTTCTTTTTAACAAACTCCAGATAGATCTTAACCCAGTCCACAATCCCCAACAGATCAGTCAAACATAAAACCTTATCCTCAGGTCCAGCAGAAGAACAAGTAGCCCTATCATTGTCAATGATAAAAGAATGCATCATTACGGCCTTTTTCATACAACAAATAAGCGTTTGAATACAATGGTTAGGTGGAGGTAGGGGCTCCCCATAATCCAAAAGAGCAGCATCTTGAAACCACCTTGTGGACTAAAACATGAAAATAGACCTTTGTTAGCTTATGGACCGGATAAAATGTAAGGGTTTAGTACTATCCCAACCAAGGAATAGTCGGAGTTACACCACAAGGATGCAGAGAGAGAGAGAGAGAGAGAGATACACAATTTCACATAGTTCCTCTTGACAAAGCAAGACCAAACCCTTTGAAGCCTTTATTCATAAACCAACAAGGTACAGTAAAGTTGAAAAGTAAAATACAGTATAGTAAAGCACCATATAGCATAACCACTCTCAAAACGTCTAGCTGATACCTGCCACCATCCCACAACACAAAACCGCACGAGTTAGTACAGTGGGGAAGACAGCTGTCATAGCTGAGCGTTAGTTGTTATCCATGTCCAAAAGAAGTTATCTACTTATCAATATAAATAGCATTTTAAATCATAGTCCAGTCTTCCCAAAAGCAAAGACGATTTTTTAGTAATAGGCCAAGCCCTGCCATTACCATATCAGGGCGAGTGCCATGTTGATCAGTTTTTGGGCATTCCTCCGTATCAGTTTATTTCGTTTAAAGCATAAGTATGAATAGTTTTCACCGTATGTATTGCTTTATCGCTAAAAGAAATGGTGTGAACACGTGTGCAGGTGTCAGAGCAAATCCATGTTATGCTAACACCTGGTGACTTAAGAAATGTCATGCACTACTGTCCATACTCTTGAGCATATCCATGCTTTCTAGTCGTATCTCACCATAATCTGATATAACTACTGAATGGGTAATAAATTTGTAAAAGCCATGGTTGAATAGTGTAGTTACGAATGAACTTACGTTTATCGCAACTCCATATCCAACCCGTGGTTTTTTAAGACCTTGTATTGGATAGGCTACATCTTATTAGTGAGGTTTCTATGGTTTTTATAAGGTATTAGGGCATATTCGTGCCATTCTAATCCTTTTGTGAGAACCGTTTATCTTACGCAAATCCATGCTGTCCAAGATAATTTGAAGAGAAACCTTGTTTTAGGACAGCGTAGGTGTCATTATGTACAGAGAGTAGTTACATCATTTATGAAGTGATATAGTCGAACTGACTAAAAACCAACTAATTTCTGTATTTAGGATCATTATTAGTCACCGAGAATGGAATATATTTGTAAAGACACACCTTCCCATTTTGAGCGTAGGTGGTGTCTGCAAAATCTGAAAACTGTTTGGAAAACTCATACCTGGATGATCGTAGAAGTGACTTCTTGTGAGGATGCCATGTTAGTCCCTCAAGTGCTCTTGCCTTCTTTAGACTCAAACCATTTATAACGTTATTGTCAGATATTGTGAAAACGATACTAAGCACGTTAAGGAAAGCCTTACTAATCATTGCTTATATAAGTCCGAAGCGAATGGTTTAATCTGCATACCTGAGCAAATGCTTATAGCTTTATGGTTCAAAATCGAACCTAATAGAAAACAAAGATAGTAGTAATATATGATGCTACAAAGAGGGCAAGTTTTATCTGTTAGTAATAGTATTCCCTTTGAAATTGCAACCATTCAAACGTACGATAGCAAACAGGTTAAAGCATGAGATATGCTAATCATAATCAGAATGTGCCAGTATCTGAGTTGTATATTTTGTATAATAGCATGATGCTGCAATGGCTTCATCTCTAGACTATGTATGTAACCTTTTTTTACTTATGGAACAACCAAACATTCATACTGTCCTTTGAAGGATATTAATGCCTATTGTATACTGTAGTTATCAAACCAACCTTTCATCCTTTCATATCTACGATAAAGAGTTTGAATACACACAACCATTCATAACGTATGAAGTGCTTCATCGATGGTCATTAAGAACCTTTGTCTCAACCCACAATATGTGATGCATACCTATCATTATCATGCTTAAAAAGTATGTGGAAAGAAGCATTGGTTCATTGATTGCAAATGGATATTCAAAATCGAATACAAAGCTAACGGGAGTATCGATCAAAGAAAAGCTTGACTAGTATCAAGAGGAATTTTCCACATCTTGAATATCGACTACAATGAAACCATCAGTCCAGTAGTCAAGCATTATTCAATTAGGCTAATTCTATTGTATTTCGTTGTAGCTAATGTAGAGATACATCAGCTAGATGTACATATAGCCTATCTAAATGGAGTAATCGAAGAAGATATCTACATGATGCAACTCAAGGGTAACGTGCTCAACGATAAGGAAGATCATGTATGCAAACTCCATAATGCACTTTGCGTTATCACGCTCAGCAAGCTGAAGTTATTACTTCAAGCCAGAGAGAGAGAGAGAGAGAGAGAGAGAGAGAGAGAGAGAGAGAGAGAGAGAGAGAGAGAGAGAGAGAGAGAGAGAGAGAGAGAGAGAGAGAGAGAGAGAGAGAGAGAGAGAGAGAGAGAGAGAGAGAGAGAGAGAGAGAGAGAACTTTCCAAAATTATTGTTATTATTATTTTGGTTTTGTCGTTAAGCGTTCTTGGTCAAAAGTTCTCTCTTTAAGGAGTCCAAATTGGCTCCCTCTTGTGCACCCACTTTGCTTATTGGGAATGAAATAAATGATATTGAAGTATATTAACCTATGGCTCCACTCGCATTCATTTGCATTATCAAAACTTAATGCCAAGTGCTCATTTTTTTTTGGTCTTGAAACCACCCTCAGAAATAGATTCATTATGTGTGTCCCACGTCTGCCAAAACTCTCAAGTGGACAATCAAATGATAGACTGACACCTAAGCATGAAACCTTATGACAAAATGTTCATATGGACTTGGCTACCACACAATATAGGCACCTTCCACTCTATGTGAAAGCCATTCGCTGATTGTCCACATAAACATTCTATTGGTTTCATAGAAAAAAAAATTCAAAATAAAAAATCTCACACCTATGGCATTATGTAGGGGAATGCTCGTTTCCCTTAAGCGCTGCACTCTAGTATAAGCGGTGCCCTCGAGTTTCGGCCCTAGGGGTAGGGCCTTCCACCACCCACACCAAATTTCAAAGCATATTATGCTACATAAAAAGTTTATGAAGAAGTTTGAGGAGGATATTAAATCATTTAGAAAAAAAGTGTGCTCCATAAAAAGAATTTCAAACCATGAAGTATAATTCTTTGCCAATCCTTGGGAAGAATTTTGAATGATCTGTCCACTGGATTCAAATGTTGCTCAATTATGGCAACTACCTTGCCATTGTTTCACCATCATGTATTTTGATGGAAAGGTGACAAAAAAACCATTCCCCAATATGTAACTACATACACGTGACTTTAGTCTATTTTATTGAGCTTTATGGAACATAATTGCCCTACTCGCGTTATTGCCCTTCCATTTCTGGGTGCAACCAGCATTGTGCATAAAGCAAGATTTATGAGATTTTTTTTGGCATAACTTAGGGGGCTTTTAGAGCATAAAGCACATGGGTATTTGCATAAAACATGAGATATGTTATTTTTGCATCTACCCACAGACATGAGGTGCTATGCACCCACCAACCTAACAAAAAAGGATTCCAATTTTATTCAAGCATGGTAAATGCCTAAGCATCAAGCTTTGTGCTTTTTGAGCTCTCACCCATGTCCAACAGTGCCAATGCTCAAAGACGCGGGTTCGCATGTGCCAACGTTATGGGCTTGTCCCAATGAATGTTTTCCACTTGATGTGCATGCAATTTTTAGAACTAAAGACTTGCAAATCTAAGTTGTTTCCTTGCCACATGGCATGCACATCTTGTACAATTGCATCTCTGCATCCAGACTGCATGTGCAAACCTAAGAAACTCGCCTCTTCTCGACAATTGGAAAGCCTTTGGAAGGTTGAGCTACATGACCTATATATTCATGCTTTGTAGAGAGGGCAAAGTTTGTTGATGGGATTAAGAATTACGTTTGGCAAGTGGCTCTCTACGAGAGCTTCATGTGACAAATCCAATTGGTGACCGTTTATTGCACGAAGGCGGAATGTCTCGCACATGAGAACCTCTCTCCCAAGATACCATTTGGTAAGGAACTAGGACATCCTCAAAAAGCATAAAGCCTTTTTCCCCTTACCTCCTCATGCATTCAAGAAAATAATATATTCTCAATAGGCCACTTTTGGGAAGGTAGGACCAACTACACCTACTCTCCAAATTGTGGTGTGCTCCCTTCCTTCCTTTCTCCTATGAATCAAAGCCCTAGGGTATAGGATTTAGGGGCCTTTTCACTCTCTAGCTGTTAGGGTTTAGTTTTCACTCTCAAACTTTTAGGGTTTCGAACCTTCTTCTAGCTTTAGGGATTTGGTTCACGGGCATTTTCTTTTGAGGCTTTTAGGGTTTAGGGCCTTTTTATCTCACTCAAGCATTTCAGATTTAGGTTTAGGGGCCTTTTCACTCTCAAGCTTTTAGGATTTAGGATTTAAAGTATAGGGCCCTTTTAGTCTGGCTTATGGTATTTAGGGTTTAGAGGCCTTCTGTGAAGCCTTTAGGGTTTAGGAGCAAGCTTTTAAGGTTTAGGTTTAGGGCCTTTCCTCGAGCCTACTGCTCCCTTACTATATTATCGGCTTCTTCCTCTTGTTTTCTCACTTCTGCTTCTTCTTCTTCTGCTACTGATAATCAACATGATCAAAGCTCATGTTCGCTTTTTTGTGATCACAAAATCAGTCTGCTTTTGCATTTCGTCGGTATCTGATTGCAAGCTATGTAATACCTCTGCAATTTGGTTGTTTCTCTCGGAAATGGGATTGTAAAACTTATTATATAGCTTTTGTAATCTTTCACAGGTATTGGATTATCTCTTCTTTATGTTGAAGCTCTGAATCTGAGGGTGGGAAGTTGGATCAAGCGGATTTAAGAGTTGTCCAATTTGTTTCTGATCAGGATCAGGATGGCTTTTACATCGATCAGGCCTATAGTTGTTGCTGTTATGTTTGTTTTGGGCCTGCTTACGGTTATGCTGCCACCTTTGGTTCAGGGAACTCGTCCTTTTGGATTCTGGGAAAGTGATTCAGGAGAGTTTTCATATGGAAGCTTCAACATGGAAATGGATGACATGCCATTGGAAGAGCAGCTTAAGTTGATGCATTTAGACGAGTCGGCCGACATAGGTACACAACGATCAATGGCCGGCAACGATCCATACCTAACTATCTAGGAATGCTTTTGCAATAATTTGGCCAATTTGTGAAAAAAGGAAGGCATTTAAATGTGACGAATAGGCACTTACTCGTAGCGTTGTAAGATCATTCTGTGATTCATAGATTAACATTTCATGCTCAGGCGCTTGTCCTGTCTGACGATGACATTTTCTCCTGAATTAGTTACGTTTGGTAGTTACGTCAAGATTTTCTTTAACCATATTTTGCATGAGTATTTTACTAGTATTCTTGGAGTTTGGAAAGGAATGGCGTGTTGACTGCTCTTCACGCTCCATCTGTTGGCAGACAAATTTAGCAACGGAAGTTGACCGCCGTTTTACTTTCTTTGTCGTTTGTTCTGTTTTCTTTTTGATCTTTTGGCTGTTTTTTTTGCCAACTACATATCATTCATGGAGCATTGTTTATAGTTGTAGCGTTACACCGAATTCTGAAATTTGATGCATGTCTTTTACACGTAGACGGTAGTTTGATTTGTTTCTGCTTCTCTTTTACATCACTATAATCTAGTCAAAAAACTTAGCATTTGCGAGCACATTTTGCGTTGTTGATTACGAATTCTTTGACAAGCTCAGAGATTATTAGGCTTTTACAAACCAACAAGTCAGTTTATGGCATATGATAAGGGCCTGGACTCATGTAACCAATCAAACTCTGTAAATCATCAAAGCCAATGAATGATTTGCTATTCAAAGTGATCATATTACCATGATATACGTATTATACGTAACAGATAGGGAAGATGGATTTATGAAACTCTTATCGTTCAATACAGATTTTCGAGAGCTGGAGAACATACAATGAGCCTATATAACAAAAAGGAAGATAAGATCACAGCATTACAGGAGTTCTTGCAACAGGAAGGCAAGCTGGCTCCTGCTGTTTTCATATTTGCTGATTTTTTTGTGACAACATATTTTGGTTTCAATTGTTTGATTTCATTTGTCAAGTTAAATTGTGAAGACATCCTAATAACTAGAATTCATATCTTTATAGAATTGAATATTCATGGAGAAGGTTAATCCTTGTGGAAGAATTTTAATAGATTATGGAAATTAGAGCCCGGAGGATGACATTTTGCCCGGGATTGTGACTGGATAACATTTTGCCCTGGATTGTGAGTCCTTACCAGGCAGAATGTCATGTGGCTGGGTACTTCCATTACGTCATGGGCACTGTGGCTTTTTCTTCACACGACCATTATGAAATAGAATCCGCATATAGAAAACAAAATCATCATAAGCAAGTGTGTTGTTCATGCTCATTCTGCCTCTTAAACAAACTAAAAAACAAGCAGAAAAAGCCTCAAGTGCCCATTAAGTACTATGGAAGGGCCGGGTACAAGCCATTCTGCCCGGTTCGGCTTTCCAAAAAAATTTAGACTCCGGGCCTCGCCCAAAAAATTCTTGAAATCTTTACCGGGCAGAATGGCCTTTTCTTAAGGATCCGGGCCTCGCCCAAAAAATTTTGGAAATCCTTACCGGGCAGAATGGCCTCTGTCCGGCGCTTTCCATTGCGTAATGGATCCTTTGAAACCTTTTACATGCTCCTTATGAAGCATAATGAGCAGTTTGATTTTGTCCAACCACTCGGACCCTGCCACG
Organism: Diphasiastrum complanatum; assembly: GCA_029204225.1. Taxonomy (NCBI): domain Eukaryota; kingdom Viridiplantae; phylum Streptophyta; class Lycopodiopsida; order Lycopodiales; family Lycopodiaceae; genus Diphasiastrum; species Diphasiastrum complanatum. The sequence goes on along the minus strand of CM055103.1, from coordinate 29,435,906 downwards.
TGGCAGTCGGGGCCTAACATTTGACGTGCAGGCTGGAATGCGTAGCAATTTTTTTAAAAAAAAACCAAATGCCTATTCTGCTTTTTAATTTGTTCAAAAAGTGGGCATAATAGGCACAAAGTATCCATTAAGTGGACTTTAGAGCTTTGACTCACCTATTCACTTTCCTGTATAAAGCACTTTGCAATTCTAGTTACAAATTGGCACATGACATATTAGATCAACCATATTAAGATCAATTTCTTTTTCTGCCTAAACTTTTTTTACACACCTTCTAAGCCAAGTGTGTGAACAACTTCCAGTGCCTGAAAGGTGCATGTAAAAAAAATTGATTAATTTTTTTTTCAAAGGAATTGTTGTACTTTGAAAAAGTGTCTATTTTATGATAAAGAGAATTTTCTTACTTGGAAAAGTGATTACTCATGGATCCGATGTTGCCCAGTTTCTAAAGATTAACTTATCCTAGATGACAAAATAATGTCATGAATATAGCTACTTGCACATGATAAGATGTCACAAGTCACACTTCTAAGCTAGATCACTAAATGATTCTTCGAGTTCAAACAAAGATATGGAACTATACATCGTATCATCAACGTGATTTCATGCACTTGTGTCAACAACATCTTGCCCACTCCAATCTACTCATTCTTCTTCTTCTTCTTCTTCTTCTTCTCTCTCTCTCTCTCTCTCTCTCTCTCTCTCTCTCTCTCTCTCTCTCTCTCTCTCTCTCTCTCTCTCTCTCTCTCTCTCTCTCTCTCTCGTGTGTGTGTGCGCACACACACACACACACACACACAGTATCTCAGTCAAGCATGATCTATTACATCATATGAAGGGGCTCACAATTATAACATTCAGTCTTTGAGCCAGAACTTCTGACCAACATGCTCATTTCTGAACATTGGTCATTGCCCAACCCCCCTTTTGGTTGACAACCACGTCCCAACTCCCAAGTGTGGTCCCCTTTTTATGCCTCTTCCCGTAGAATTGCAAATGAGGCTTTACAAAGGGTGTTGGATCTACTTCCCATGAGTATAGCTTGTAGTATGAATTTTGATCTAATGAGGAAACAATATATTTATCTAGAAGTGGGGATCTAGACAATTAAGATTGTCAGCATCCTTAGCACAAGATCTGAAAGTGGAATGGTGCCTAAATCATGGAGGTGATGCGTTTTTTGGTTTCCCTTTTTTTCTTTTTTTTCTTTTTGTCATTTTTTCATTGGTTTTTTTTGAGGCATCAATGGTTGTAGATCTTCTCAAGGTAGGTTAACGATGTATTCAAAACTCCTACCTATGGATATTAAGGATCTCTTCTTAGAATATGTGGATCTTGCCTGATCGACAAATGCCTACACCTGTTATTGTTGGGTGATAGTTAGCTAATCCTTGGTTTGTTCGACTACTTGTTGAATGAGTATTTGGTGGACTTGGTGTTGGAGGCCTGTAAGGACAGTCCAGCAACCCAAAGCTTGATCATCCCAAGTTTGGTGGTTGGAGCGAGGGGATTAGTGGAATATTCTTAGACTTCAGGGGTCTATATACCTATCAAACACGCCCTCCTCTTGAGTCTTGTTTTCAGTTTCTAATTCTTAGAAATATCTCCTATCTTGTAGTCGACGATCATGGCTTGGGGGTGAAGTTGATTGGGATTTGACATTCAGCTTTCAATTGGTTGGATGATTTGGCTCCATAGTAGTCCTTTTGGCATGTGCAATAGGATCTAGAAGACCTTCACTTGGTGATCACTACAATGATATCAAAGTTTGGTAATGCATCGATCAGGATGCATGGTAAGTTGCTTTCTTTTCATGCATAGAGACTTAGCATGGTAGTTAGTAGTATGCAAGCAACAAGCCTTGACTAAATGGTGGGAGTATTCCTCAATCAATGTTCATAAGACTTTCTCTTAGCATACTAGAAAGCATATGATTCTATAAAAGTGTAGGTTTTTTCAAAGTTGAACTAACAAACCCCTCACGTCCAATTTAAAACTTGCAAAACCTAAAGTTTCTTTTGTTTTTTGTTATAGATAATATAACATAATTTTTTATAAGCTAGCATAAGAAAATCTACAAGTCAAAATTTCAAGAGTACATGTTACCTTAAGCTCAAAGAAAAATGAGTGACAGTTAACAATGTTAGGGGTTGGACAATATGAAAGAATAAAGTTGGGTAGGTTGAGAAAAAGTATGGATCCAATCAATCTTCAAAAAAAGACACTAAGCACATAGATTAATTAATTTTCCTAAATATGTTCCCACAACCAACAAATAACATCATAAAAAAGCAAGCCATGGAACAAAAAAAAAAAAAGGTCACCTTAAACATGTTGCCTGCACCAAAAAAACAAAAAAAACAAAAAACAAATTATGATACAAGACAGGTCTACTCTTGATAGCTCATTTTGCTAGCATACTCTCCCTCCATGTTGTGCTTTACAGCATCCAATTGGGTGCTTTGTAGCCAAAACTATGATAGTCGAAAGTTTGGCAATTTCTAGTTCAAAATTTGCAAAATTTTCGAAATGTAGAAGATTACATTTAGAAAGGTAAATATTAACTATGCACGTCCTTTGTGAAAAAGTCATTTTTAAGTTACTTTGCTTGTCTAGGAACATAGTATTAAGTGTTACATTGTTTGATCAGTACAATTTTATGCATGAATACAATTTTGGTATAAAGTAGTTAAAAATGATTTGTCAGTTCAGTTAGGCACTTTATGTAAAAAGGTTGATTTTTCCATAAATCACTACATGTGAATTCTAATGCATGATGGATGTTTTAAAATCGATTCTATATGAATTATTAACAGTGAAACTGATAATTCGATGATTGAAATCGATTTTCACAATTTCAGTCTATATTGAACAAAACTCAAAAATCCCAGTTACGTAAATTTTCAAAAGTACTATAATTATTTCAATTTTGTTAAGATATTTTGGTGATTGATTAAAACACAATTGGCTTATAAAGTGAATGACCTTGCTGAAATGCAATCAGTCGGTTTACCAAGTATTTTTACTTCAGGTGATCAATAATGGCCGAGGATAACACAAGTCTTGAAGGAACTGTTCCTATGCTGACCTATTTACAAGTTTGCCAACAGTTGGGTGCAGAATATAATGAAATGAACAATCGAAACACTTTGAGAGACAAGCAGAGAAAAGTTATGCTAAATCAAGTTTTTATCTTCGTCGAATTTGGAGTTTCAGCCTGAACTGTATTCGAGGGAGAAGACACATGAGGTGGTAGATGATTGGTTGACCAAGTGGACCAGTTACTTTAGTCTACACAGAATTCTTGAAGAGAAAAAGATCGAGAGTGTGCTTCTGTTTTTCCGTGGTAAGGCTTCATTGTGGTGGCATGATTTGCAACCAAATCCTGCTACATGGGGAGAATTCATGAAAATTTTCATAAACTTGTTTGTGGTTACAGACAATTCAAACTACTATAAAAAATTTAGTAATTGCAAAATGGGAACGAAGAGGTTGGACTCTTGTTTCCAAGAGTTTACGAATCTATGAAACAAAGTTCCATCATTTGATTCGAAACTGTCTCGGTAGTAGTTCATTCTAGGTTTGTCAGTGGTTTATCAAAACAAATCCAAGCTTCAGACTTTTAATGACGTTGTTCAGATTACAAAAGCCTATGATTTGACAATGGTGGCATCCAGGAAGCAATTTAGGCTAATCCATCAGTGCCCAAATGAAAGAAAAAAAATAAATGAGTTTGTGACAAAACTCAAGTCAAGTATCTTGACGAGCTTCATCAAATGGCATCCGAAGGTAAGCAAAAGAAACAAATGTTTTGAAAAAAGGCTAAGAAGGTGAATCTTTGCTTTATATGTAATAAGCTTGGACATATTATGAAATTCTACTCAGAGCGAAAGAAACCCACAACTCAAGTGATTGAGATGCCAGGTAATAGAATTTAAAATTTAAAAGTAATTGTCATGTACTTTTAATACATCCATGCTTATAAATACAAGATAATATCCAATGTAAGTTTTGTAGGCCCAAAGGAGCTATTAGCCTTAAGAACAAGGCGGTTTCCTCTTTAGGCCCTCCAAAGTAATTAATAAGGATAATAGGCCAATAAGGGCCCAATGTACATTAAATAATACTTAAGGGCTAACTATTCCTCAAGATAGTTATGTTTAGTTAGGTAAGATCATTGTCTATAACTAGGCAAGAGACATCAACTTTTGGATCTTTTGGCTCATTTGCAAGTGAGATAGCTCTAAGCTTCCTCTTGTGAGTGTGAGTTTTGGGGATTTTCATTGCTAAGTCTCATGTGCCCTATCCACATGAATTCATGCTCTATCCATTGCTATGCACTCAATCATTCCATGCCTAATGTGATTATATGGAGATCCTTGTGTTTTTAGCTTTCTATGGATATGCTATCATGCATGGATTGTACTTTTCTTGCTCTTAGCTTTACTTCCATTGTAAGGGCTATTAGTTTGGATTTGGCACATGACACTCTTGGTATTAGCCTTAAGAACAAGCGGTTTCCTCTTTAGGCCCTCCAAAGTAATTAATAAGAATAATAGGCCAATAAGGGCCCAATGTACATTAAATAATACTTAACAAGGACTAATTATCCCTCAAGATAGTTATGTTTAGTTAAGTAAGAGCATTGTCTATAACTAGGCAAGAGACATATGGGTACCCTTCAGATACTGTAGGATTCGTTTTGCCATTTGCCAATGTGCCAGGCCAGGATTGGAAGAGAATTGGCTCAAGGCGTAAACAGAGAAAGCTAAATCGGGTCTGGTACAAATTGTGAGGTACATCAGACTACCGATTAAGTTCTGGTAGGGTATACCTGCCATCTTTTGTTCTTCCTCTTCCGTTTTTGGGCAATCTTGCTTCGTGAGCTTGGCTCCAACTATCATTGGTGTGGCCTTCTCTTTGCAGTCCATCATGTGGTACTGCCTTAGCTCATCTGCAAGTGGAGAGCTTCTAGCTTCCTCCTTGTGAATGTGAGCCTTGGGATTGCCATTGCTAGGTCTCATGTGCCCTATCCACATGAATTCATGCTCTATCTGTTTCTATGTACTCATCATTGCATTCCTAATGTGATTCTATGGAGATCTTTAGGTTTTATAGCTTTCGTTGGATATGTTATCTTGATTGTTTTGCACTCTTCTTGCTTTTAGCTTTACTTTCATTGTAATTGCTATTTTTTTGGAATTTGACACATGACAATCTTGGTATCAGAGATAATTAATGTAAGCTTTGTAGGCCCAAAATGAGCTATTAGCCTTAAAAACAAGGTAGCTTCCTCTTTAGGCCCTCCAAAGTAATTAATAGGATAATAGGCCAATAAGGGCCCAATGTACATTGAATAATACTTAACAAGAGCTAACTATCCCTCAAGATAGTTATGTTTAGTTAAATAAGAGCATTGTCTATAACTAGGCAAGAGACATCAACTTTTGAATCTTTTGGCTCATGTGCAAGTGAGAGCTTCTAGCTTCCTCCTTGTGAATGTGAGCCTTGGGATTGCCATTGATAGGTCTCATGTGCCCTATTCACATGAATTCACGCTCTATCCGTTTCTATGTACTCATCATTGCATTCCTAATGTAATTCTATGGAGATCTTTATGTTTTTAGCTTTCTTTGGATATGTTATCTTGATTGTTTTGTATTCTTCTTGCTTTTAGCTTTACTATCATTGTAATTGCTATTTGCTTCGGATTTGGCGCATGACATTAACTTGATAGATTGTGAGTATCAATGTTTCTTTAGGACTGTTTTTTTCTTATCTAATGGTTTGTTTCATTTCAAAGACACAATAAGAGATTAAGAAGTTAGTGTTTTGGTGGATAGTGCTTCAACTCATAATTTTATAAATTCTCATCTTGTACATAAACTTGGCCTAGAAACTGAAATCGGCAATCATAGATATAAGATATATCTAAATTTAGGTCTAGAATTGAAGACTTGGAAAATCAGTGCATCCCAGTTTTGATTCCAACCTATTGAGTATTACTTGATTTTCATTTTTTAGATTTAACACGCACAATTCTAGACTAAGAGTGGATATTTAAGAAATGTCTTGATATTAACTTTGATAAGCATGTGCTCGCATTTAGGTTGGGAAGATAAAGTAGTTACATTTTTTGGAGACGGATATGTACATCCATCTGAGATAATTTCAACGGCTAATATAACGAAATTTTTTTAGTACCTATTTTGAATTTTTTTTTGAAATGTATCTAAATAGTTGTAAATTTTTTAGAATTTTTAACTCGGTGGATTTAGATCAAGAGCAAATTGAATTTAAAAATATTAAGATCATAGATAAATCTAGTGATGTATTTCCATTTGAATTACCTCATGATTTATCACCTTCTAGGTCAGTAGATCAATAGAGTTATTTCCAGGTAGTCACCCTATCTCTACGAATTTTTTTTAGTACCCATTTTGGATTTTTTTGAAATGTATCTAAATAGTGTAAATTTTCTAAAATTCTTAACTCGGTGGATCTAGATCAAGAGCAAATTGAAAACATTAAGATCATAGATAAATCTAATGATGTATTTCCATTTGAATTACCTCATGATTTATCACCTTCTAGGTCAGTAGATCACGTGATAGAGTTATTTCCAGGTAGTCACCCTATCTCTAGACAATTGTATCGGTTTTTTCAAAAGGAAGAGATAGAGATTACTAGTTGAATTAAAAGTTATTTTAAGCTGGGACATATAAGACCTAGTAAATCATTTGGGGGTGCTCATGTTCTTTTGAAAGTGAAGAAAGATGGTGGCTTTCGGATGTGTGTGGATTACAAGGGATCAATAAAGTACTATTATTAATAAATGTCCATTTTGTAGAATGGGTGATCTAGTAGATCGATTAGGCGGAGCTAGATACTTCACAAAAATATATCAAATTTTATCATATTAGGATTCGTCCAAGCGATGTGCAAAATACTGGTCTTCAGATGAGGTTAGGTCATTATGAGTTTTTAGTGCTTCCTTTTGGGCTAACAAATGCACCTACAACATTTTGTCCATACTTGGTATAAGGGAAGCTGCCTAAGATCCTGCTTACAAGACAATACACAATTGAAAACACACTATGGAGCAACCACTCAACCAAGTAGAAGCAACCAATCAACTCTAGTAGCTTCACCCCCAAGCCAAGGAACAAGAAACATGAATGTAGAGTGAAACCTTGGCAATGAATCCATAATCACAATAGGGAGTAGGGCGAGTTTGGCCTCTTCTTATATAGCCATAAGCATCATGGGCACATAGCCATGCATAGCCCTAAGTTCCCTATACATAGATTCACCTAGAATCGAGTCCTATGCATGGACCACCTATTCATAGAATTGCTATTGATAACTCTACACATGCATACATTGTCTCATACCTTGTTTAAACTCCAATTAGTGTGTTTTGGGCCTCACAAGGATATTAGTTACTTGCGGGTCGCATCCAGTATGACGTGGCATAACTAACAGCTTGATTTACTGGAGTATCGTGTAGCCAAGACTAGGAGTATACTGAATCCTACTTACTGGTCATGGACATGCATTCTTTCCTCCTTAAACTGTTTCTATCCTTAGAAACTCTCTAAACATGAAAGAATAACAGGAATAGTTCTTTTAACTATAAATATCAACCTAGAAAATCATTAACCTTAGTCAAACTTTCACATCAAACAAGTACTCAGAGATAATCCTATTTTCTAAATGATAATCTCTACACTGGAGTACAACTCAGGTTTGAAAAAGTACACTAAGCGATAAATTTTCCAACTGGGTTATATTCACCATAAGTTAGTAACATCACCTTCATGTAAAGCATTTACATGAAATACTGGGCGAAATACCCTAACTTAAAAGATTAAAGTTAAAGAATTAATAAAATAATCATAATTATAGTCTGAAATCATCCACAAACGCTGGCAGATAATTCATAAGTTTTCAAGTACAAATATCCTTAGAATCCAATTCCAAGATATGATAATTCATTTAATTAGAATCTCTAGAAGAATCATTAAGATATAGAATGATTAAAACTCAACTCCGAGTATCCCAGATACTCTTTTTGAGTTAAATGCTCTTATATCTAACAGCAAATGCCAAAAAGCAACATTCATTCATCTTAATAGACTTGTCTGTCTCCTATGATAACTGGAGATCCAATCAGATAAATAACTATACTCAAGCATCTGCAAACCATAAACTGTAGTAGAATAACATCCACTAGATAATTTCAATTCTCTACAAATAAAATATTTATTTTGTGAGATCCATAGGTCCTCAAATAAAATACAAGAGTAGAGAGATTCAAAACACTGATTTGAATTCTTACTCAAATAATAGATCAAGAATTAATCATCACACTTAAGAATCATTACAATTTCTTAATGGAAAGATTTTGGAACGACTCTTACTTTTCCTCAGTTATGTTAGACATATACTCCAGTATCTTGTAAATGATTAAGTATGATTTGGATTTAGGAATACTTTCTACCAGGATTCTTAAACTGAAGTGCAAGATTCAAGGTCTATAAATCACTGGTAATTAAAGACTGAACACATACCAAAATGACAATCATCTTCAACTACAAAACTTTAGATTACAATCCAGAATCACATCTAGATATCCAAAGTCCTGTTGAATATCAATTCAGTTGTTATTCTTGGATTCATTATGATTCGTTATCCATTTGAGCTCTCTAGGATACAATCATTAATGAGCTGAGTCTATTTCTTAACTAAGGAATACTCTATCCCAAGAATACTATATATCCATGCACACAATTTTTAATTGATGAACCAAAATGATTCACTAATCATGCGTCTTACAAGCAATATAATTCAAAAACCATCAATTCCCGGTGAATCCACATCACATTGATCGTTTTATCAATTAACTTCATCCTGGAGTAATCAACTACTCAAGTTAATTGCCAATGATTTAGAAATCTCAAATGTCTAGGTGAAGAATTCAATTATACTAGTATGACACCACATTTAGATCCTTACCCAAATCATTTATAAGTTAATCCATAAATCTTCTATACAAAGATTTGTTAACTCTGCAAGTATCTGTCAAAACAATACTTGATCATATGCTTATGTTCACCAACTAGGTTAAGTGCACCAAATAACCCTAGTAACTAGGAATACACAGTAGATTCATACAAGATTAATCGTGCACATATGAGAATAATCTCACTATGACCCATTACATAAACACATTCTTATCTGGCAGATTCCTCCAGAACCCACATATGTTACTCACATATCTCATTGAGATCTTGTCACTCAGCTATAAACTCATGAGTAAATAACATATCCGAAAAATCTTTGAGACGAATAAAATTCACTCTCAGTAGTTTTCCAATCTCACTTACCTCTAATTACATAATTTCTCCCACTAATTAACCCCTCTCTAATTCTAGTACTTAAACTAAGATTAGGTTGATCCAATATAGAACTCTCAGACTTAAATTCTGATCAAACTTACTTCTATTCCAATCAAAATGGAATTAGTAACCTTTGACCTTTTACTGTACTACTTATAAATAATGATTCAAAAGTCCAAACTTGTTCCAGATTGTCCACAAAATCCCTAGAGAATTCCTCTTATTTCGAAAAGTTCTAATTAGGCATCTTACTCTGAATCTATTTGAAATTACTTTCAGACCACATCTCATTTCTATACCATAGTTGGCTCTTTTCCAAAACTATGCAACCAATAGAATCCCAAATAGAATTTTATTCCACCACTTCACCTCTCATTTTAAGGAAATTATAAATTTCCATAAAAGTTAACTGGAAAGATGATATATGAAAATATCTAAATTCTACAAAAGTTAGTAATAAGTGCTTCCACTAAAGGATTCACCCTATTACACACAGGACTTTTCCTTCAAATATTTTCACTCTGAGTGATAGAAACTACTATTCCATCGAAATCTATTTATGCAACAGAGATATTCCATGGCTTAAGAAATTGAAACATTTTAACCTTAAAATTTATCTGAATTCCAAGTCTATTCACCCAAGTAGTAAATTATATGACATAACAGTCTTTCAGAAGAATAACTTCATGCTTGAAAGAATCATATAAATCAGTTTGATATCCTATATTCGAGAAATTACTAAGAAGTAAAGGATTAATTAGAAAGCGAAAAATAGATTTGAGGGCCTCTGATTTTTAAATAATGAGATACCACATTGGGATCTAGATTAAACCTCAGAATTTCCAAAATACCCCACATTTGATCGAATGGTTTTCTTCAATCCCATATCGCGACTAGGTACTAAACACACCATTGATCATCATATCTTTACAGTCCTAGAATTCTCTTTCCAAAATTATTGATGTCCCATACCATCAGCTTTTCCTTTCAAAAAACTCTTAAACCGCCTTACCTGATATTCTAGAGATCCACTGATCATCTAGCTGTCCTACAATCATATAGGATATTATCTCTTGTTTTCAAAACACTGGAGAATCCCATTTATTTGGATGATTGGCATGCCTATCAAATGGATCTACATCTGATTATGTGACTTAGATAGTAGAATTAATATGATTCACTATTATACTCTGAACCTTTCTGGTTATTGACAAGCTTCAAAACCCTACTGATGCATCAAATCTAGGGACAAGCTTCTGTCAACTAACATATCCAATGTAATCCACGTATCAGATTCCACTTCTAAACCTCACAATTGACATCCAAAACTGCGGATACTCAATGGTTACAAAAATATCAGTTACAAATTCATCTGAATGAATTCTAACCAGGAAATTAATAACCAGTATTAAACAATTATTTACAGGGATTACCAGAATCCTAACTACGAAATACATTTCCCGATCACACTTACTACCTCTGATGTCCACTCTTCTTCCCTCCTTAGAATTTTCAATTACTTGAAAATCTATTTCAGCTAAGGTACCAAGAAGACGTAATGACATTAGTAAATGTTTAAAAACTAATTACTATAGGAAAAAAAATCCAAAACAATTTCATTTCTATCCTATACCTGGGTTGAATATAATTCACCATAGGATTTTACTGGAAATGAAATCCGTTATGTAATTTCTATTATTACAAATTTCCAAGTAGAAGCAACCAATCAACTCTAGTAGCTTCACCCCCAAGCCAAGGAACAAGAAGCATGAATGTAGAGTGAAACTCTGGCAATGAATCCATAATCACAATAGGGAGTAGGGCGAGTTTGGCCTCTTCTTATAGAGCCATAAGCATCCTGGGAACATAGCCATGCATAGCCCTAAGTTCCCTATACATAGATTCACCTAGAATAGAGTCCTATGCATGGACCACCTATTTATAGAATTGCTATTGATAACTCCACACATGCAGACAATGTCTCATACACTGTATAAACTCCAATTAGTGTGATTTGGGCCTCACAACGATATTAGTTACTTGCGGGTCACATCCAGTATGACGTGGCATAACTAACAGCTTGATTTACTGGAGTACCGTGTATCCAAGACTAGGAGTATACTAAATCCTACTTACTGGTCATGGACATAACACTTGGGTCAATTCATAGTTGTATTTTTAGATATCCTTATCTACAGTATAACTCTTAAAGAGAATATAAATCATTTCAAGACTCTCTTGCACTCAAAAAATAAAAACTTTTTGCTATAAGTCTAAATGCAAATTTTTTAACTTATGAATTGACATATCTTGGTCACAAGATCACCCCAAAAGGGTTGAAGATAGATGAAGATAAGATCAATATAGTGTTTGAGTGGCTGACACTGAAAACAATTAGAGAAGTTAAATAGTTTCTCGATTTTATAGTTTTCTTTTGAAAGTTTTTAGAGGATCATGTGAAAGTTGCAGCACGTCTTAACAATCCAAAAGGTAAGATAAATAGGAAAAATAAGAGATGTCAATCTATTCCATCTATAGAGCTAAACCAATGCTTTGAGAAACTATGGTGGTTTTAGCTCCTATTTTATAGACCACGGATCTACATTTATCTTATGTCGTTAGAACCGATGCAGATGATTTGGTGACAGGAGGCGTTCTTTTGCAAACGATAGACCAATAGCATTTGAGAGCAAGAAAAGTATTGAATCTCGGTTGTGTTATACAACTCAAGAAAAAAAAAAAAGCTACTTGTTGTGATACATGCATTTAAAACTTGGAGGCATTATCTTTATGATAATCAGTTTATAGTGTATACAGAGCACCAGCTTCTGAAATACTTTTGCAATCAACACGATTTGAGATTTCGTACAACTTGGTGGATTGAGCTTATGCAAGAATTTGATTATGAGATCCGATATGTCAAATGCAGCTCTAACCAAGTTTCAAACGCTCTTAGTTGGATTGATGAACTACATGAACTTTCATTCATATAGATTTGTATAGATATATATCTTTCACTTGAAAGTCAAATGATGGATTCTATGAAAGATAAAAATGGAAAAGCTTGTTCAACAAATGAATCAACCAACTACTTTAGCAACTTTTGCTCTCCTATGAAGCCATATGTCCAGTCTTATGTGGTAAAGTGTAAACCTTGTCAATTAGTTCAAGTTGAATGCTTTAAGACTAGAGGTTTATTGCATTTTTTAGATATACCCAATAAGACATGGAAAAGCATCGCCAATTGTGTTAGCAAGAACTCTCTGTAATCTTGAATCCAAATTGGGAGCTTTGGAACTTTGACATCCCAAGTCTCCAACTTCGCACCTGAAGCTAGATATACCTTATATCTACAATCACTGGCTTTAGTTTCCAGGCCGAGTTTCTGCACAAGACCAGAGTTAATAAAATATTGAGTTGCACCACTATATTCCACCAATATACTAACTTCATGTCCTTTAACTGTGCCTTTCAAATGATATAATTCATTAGGCAATAATGAAGCAGTACTGAATGAACATTCACACTCACAACTAACCTTGTTAATTTTCAATTTTAGATTTTCCTTACCTAGCATCTCAATGACTCGAGCTGCGGGTTTCTTTTGCTCTGGGCAGAACTTCATAACATGTCTAGGCTTATTGCAGACAAAACACACATTCGCCTTCCTAGCCTTCTTCCGAGACATTTTGCTTCTTTTGCTTAAAATCTTATGCCATTTGATCAAGTTTGTCAAAATATTTGACGGGTTTCTCATCACGAACTCATTTCTTTCCCTTGTTGGATCCAGATGAATTAGCCTGAAACTGCTTCCGGGATGCCACCACCGTGGAATCGTAAGCTTTTGCGACTTGTACGACATCATCAAAAGTTTGAAGCATGTTTCGCTTACATTCATTCTGATAATCAACTGGCAGAACTAGGATAAACTGCCAGAGTGCTAGTTTCGCATCGAATGATAAAACTTTGTCCCACAAATCTTTGGTAAAAGTCCGAATCGTACGAAACCACAAACGATTTTCTAAATACCTCCATGAATTCTTTCCACGTAGCGGGTTTGGGTTGCAAATCACGCCGCCACAACGAAGCCTTTCCTTGGAAGAACATAACTACGCTCTCAATTTTTTTCTCTTTTGGAATTGCGTGTAGATTGAAATAGCTGGTCCACTTGGTTACCACCTAGGAAATCAGCTTTTTGACTAGATTTTTCAAAAATAGCATTTATGCATGAAATTACTCTTATCAACCTACTGTAGCACCCCGTACCATGCATCCTAACTGAAGTGAAAATCGTTGTTTACCAAACTGTATTGATGCATGAGATTGTATTGATCAAACAACTATAACACTGAATACCATGTTCCCAAACACGAAAAGTGACTTAGAAGTGACTTTTTAAAAGAGGACATGCACACTGCTTAACTTTTCAACATGCAATCAGAACATTTTGCAAATTTTCCAAATTCTAAACTAAAAATTGCCAAACTTCCGATCATAACTTTTGCTACAGAGTACCAAATTGGACATTGCAAAGCACAATATGGAGGGAGATTAGGTTAGCAAGTTGCTTGCCACATCACCCTATGCCTTAGAGTTCACACATGTGAGCTATTAGGGATGGAATTACCATAGGAGGGCACATTTTTCAAGGAGTCTTTTTTCCCTCAAAAACCACATGTAAGATTCGCATGCCATCAAATAGAGGTTACAATCACTCTATTTAATTTCATTAGAGAGTATTAAAAGCTTTTATCAGGTTCAACAATGATTAGTGGGCTTAGATCCATCACTAAATGGATTCTAGGAGGGCGTCTACAAGAAATTTTTTTGGTGAATTGTTGCCTAAGCCTCCAAGCACAAAATTGAGTGTATGAGGGCTTGAATTAGAGGCAATTCCACCTATTCATAAACTTAAGATACTATATAAAGAGTTGTTCATACCCAAAAATCACCAAAAATACACTAAAATTTGAGGTTTTGGGAACCTTAACAATAGCAACTGCTTAACAAACCTATTAACAACATCTAGATAGCTTCGTTTCACCTTATAAAATATGCATGCAAATTTTTATGCAAAGATATTGACTAAAATTCCCAAAAAAGTGGAAAAACTAAAAAAAACCTTGTTTGTGGACCAAAATTTGACTATTTTGGCATAATCTGAGATGGATCAAATCTATATGCAAGTGCAATCAACCTTAACTATTTTGATTAACCTACATGAAAGCACTAGAGCTTACTCAAAATATCGACTCTTAACTGATCAATTCTAGCCAAAATCATTGAATGTTGACCAAAATACAGTCTTAATTTAAGATTGACCATAAAACTAGCATACAATCATTAGAACCTATAGTAATGATTGAAAAGAAAAAATTAAAATCCTAAAAATCATTAATACAATATATTTGATGATTTTTAAGCTGAAACAATGAAATATTATTTGAAAAATTGTAAAAAATCGAAGAATTTGCAATTACGGCTATGGAGAAATTGTCTCCACCTTTTGATCGATGCAAAGGCAAGTTCTGATACCACTATAAATATCACCAACTGAAGATGCTCTAGATCATGTTGCATGCGCCAAAAGAATAATGTGGAGGCAAACCACCCAACCTACTAGAAGACAAGAGTCAAACCCCAATCAGCTTCACCCCTACACCATGGTGATTGAATGCAAGAGAGGAGAGGTTTCTAGCAACTGGGAATTGAATTGTAGAGTATATATAGATTCATGAAGTCTAAGATTATTTTCTATGGATTCTACCCTTTTCTACATAGAAGAGGAAAATGTTTTGGTGTTGCATATTAGAATTCATCTACAAAATGCTTGTATATCAAAACAAACAGCTTGGAACATCTTTTTTGTTTCTTACAATGTAACTATATGCAGCTATTATTATTACCTCTCAAAAGATGTAGGGATATTTTTTTTCTTGTATGTCTACATAATCGTTTTTCTTTGTATTCCAGAGGCACCTCCAATGGCAGAATCTTTTGTGAGCCTTCACACCACATGTCTCAAGTGGGCATCCAATAACAAAATTGAGTCATATCACATTAATTTTTTGATGGAATTTGCATGTGTATAGCCAGTGATAGGCTTCCATATGGCCATGTAGATTTCGACACAAAAACTTCAATGCGACATGCATGTGATAGCCAATGACAAGCTGAAATGTGCATGCCCGTCACTTTCCACATGCACATTCCATAAAAAAAAAGAAACTTGACAAGAAAAAAAAGTGCACCAACTGGGAAAACCATAATAATGAAAAACAACTTCAAAAATATTCCCAAAAATAAACCTTTACATGAGTTAGATCATGACCACAAAGTGTAAAGCTATATACTCTAATTCATTAACTCTTATTTATATGAAGTATTTTGTTCAAGGTGGTGTTGTAAATCTCAACCATTAATGAGCTCTGTAAAAAAAGCCACATAGTTTGAGCATCCACTACTAATTCCATGGGATAGATGTGAGATCATTTCTATAGAGTTTACAAACATTTGCTGATCCTAGTTGTGACAAAAACTCCCAAAGGTAGGTCATTTTTTTGGAGTCTTCTCAATGATTAAAAGAGGAATGCCCTACATGGGTTGAGATCTTTATTTAATGCACCTTGCAAAATATGCTAGATCCATCATGTCTCCTAGAGATAAAACGTTTGTCAACATTTTAGATTGTCATGTTTCAAAAATTAGACATGCAAGTGGATAGATCATCCACAGACAAATGCACAACAAGAGAGTGAACCCCTTAGGACACACTCAGTGCATATGTGATTGTAAGCAAACACAAAGAAAATGTTGTCTCCACTTTGAAGCTTATTTTTAACAACAAAGCGATTAATCTACTAAAACGAGTCCTTTCATTTCATGGTCTTAGGCACACTAGTCCCTAGTATTCTAGAGTTACCATCTCAAATGTAAAACATGCTGAAGTTTATAAGCCTGTCATGAAACGAACAGTACATCAAGCCAATACATTTATCTTTTTTTTTTTTTTCGTTTTTTTGAGGAATCAATAAAAATTAGATACCTAAGGATTTCAAGGAAAAAAATATGGTGTTTTTTCTTTTCCAACAATAGCTAGTCTATTTAGCTTCATTATGTACAGTTGACATCACTAAGCAATGCCAAGCCAAGGAGTAACACAAAGCTCCAAGCATTTGCTCACGCAACCACCGAGATTTGAGCTTGCACCTATTCGAACAAACTTCCAACTCTGCCAAGGATGACATGTTGCTTTTCCAAATATTGACAAACTTATGACAAACTATCATGAGCTACAAATGTTACAAATTGCAAAGTCTATAACAAAACTTCGACAATTACTTTGAATCCACAAAAACCTATAAAAAGATTAAATCAAATAGCCTTTAAAATTTCTTTATAATACTAACCTGTTTCATTTTATTTTGCAACAATAAGCTATACGTGGCACCTTAGGATCTAGACATTGTCTTATATACATAATATTGGTTCAATAAAATGGGGCGTAGGCTAACATTATTTAATTGTTGATACTAATTATCCAAACACACTTGTTATTTGTTAGTTGATTAATTTTGTAACAACCATCTTGGTTTCCAAGCGGGGCTCAACTTGGAATCAAAGAAATTATGAAGCTCCAAGAGCTTGACTGCTTAACTTGATGCTTCAGCCCTCGATCCTCTTTATGTTTCAACATCCCTTGTAAGAGTCTCCAATTTACTTCATCACTTAAAAAGATTCCCTTTCATGTTCTCAAATCTTATTTTGCATAGCTATAAAAGGACATAACATCCGTCATACATAGGTGGGCTACTTGTAGTCACCCTTGCCACTTCTAGGTATCCATCATACATAGGTGGGCTACTCTTCTTGTAGTCACCCTTGCCGCTTCTAGGTATCCATCATATATGGATAGGTGAGCTACCTGTTGTAGCACTCGAGCCACTGAAGCAACAAAGGTGAGTACAACAAATAGCCTACCGTTGGATGACTAATATCAAACGTAACATTTGTAGATCTACGATGGAGATTCAAAACACTTTAAAAGCCTTGCTATGGCTAAGAACTGGACTGTTCTTAACCAACCAAATAATGCCATGTGTCTGCTATCACTCCTCCCAAATGCTTCGTACTTAAAATGGTCAAAAGACTTAGTTAAAAATTCCAAATGAAATCCAAATGCTGCTAGTGAGAACATCTCTTTTTTTCTCTTTTATGTCCTCATGTGTGTGAAAATTGTCATCTAATCCTTGACCTCATGGGGAGAAAAGGAAGTCCTAACCAAGCCCCCGCATATTGGAAGACAAGGCATAACACTTCTTACATCAAATGAAGTGGAAAAATAGTGTGTAAGGTCTTTGAGAATATTCAGTTTGAAGCTTTGTATTAGACTTTGGGCAGCCCCTATATAAAAGCAATAGGCTTTTCGCCCACAATTTCGGAAGAGCCTACTGTGTTTAACACCTTGTATATGATGAAAATAGCTTCCTGCAAAAAATGAGTATCAACAACAGGTTGCTTCAACAATAGATGCCCTATTTTGCACCAACTTTAGGACACTTCAACAATTAAAGCTAGGAATATATGCCATCGTTGTTTTGGTAACTATTTATTACCAACAACCTTTGAAATGGACTAAAGAATTGCACAAGCGTTACCGATTGGGATTTCTATACGAAAATAAGGCTTAGCTTAAAATGCAACAGGGTAGGCTAGAGGTAAACTTTGTTCCGCTGGGTCCTGCTCGGGCAAGTTTCAGTCACCACCCACAAATATAACCTCGCTTCCAAATAGATATAGTTTCAACTTTCGTAGTTCTTCTGCCTCAGTTGAGCTTACGTTGTTCTCTCGAAGTGCTAGATTCATATCATTAATTCACAAGAGAAACGATTCACAATCAGCAATAAATAGCAGGCTTTTTGGAGAAGCTAGGTGGTGGTTGAACGAACGTTGATGAGACGGTCAAAATATGATGTAAACTTGTAATCTGAACGTCAATTTTGCTTTGCACCTTTGTAAAAGATAACAAACAGCTTTCACCACTTAAAGCAAATAAAATGTAAAACTCAACAAGAAAAAAAGAGAAGTAGCAAAGAATTTTTCCAGCCTTTGGCAAAATCAAAACCAATAATGGTATCAGTCTCGGTACCACGTATATTGAATTATCACACTTAACCGGTTACAAACTGAACAAAAAGCATGTAAATTTGTAAATAAGATATCTAATAAAGCTCTACTGTTGCCACGATCATATATGTAGCCACCTCAAAGAGCCATCGCCCTGATTGCTTACAAAATTAATTCGAAACCCAGGAATTCTGCACTATCTTCTCAAGGAGGAAAATACTAAACCTGTAAGAAGCACAAAGCAGAAACCATATCTAGCCATCGCCCTGATTGCTTACAAAATTAATTCGATACCCAGGAATTCTGCACTTCGTCTCAACGAGGAAAATACTAAACTGGTAACAAGCACGAAGCAGAAACCATATCTAGGTCAAAAGTACACAATTTCCAACCCTTATCATCGATTAGCTGACGTCTGTACTTTCAAAGGATTTTAGACTCACCATACTTTGTTGGCATTATCCAAATAAAAGAAAGCGTTTTCAACTTTAAAAAGATGTGCTTGTGAGTAAGGCCCTATGCACAATTATGATGTAAGCATTATACACGCCCAAATTCTTGGATAACTTGTTTGCGTTATGGAAAGATTCACTCATGACAGATCATTTGGCTTTGGTGATATGAACATGGCTGTATAGAGACGAAGGCGGTCCTTCTTAGAAGTGCCTAGTCCACTAGATGCTCTTGTTAGAAACTTTTGTTGCTCCGATAGCTTTTTATGATTTAATGCCCTTAAGGCTTCCCGGTGTGCCTTAAATCGCCTCCATGCCAATTGGATGGTGACAGCAGCCCAAGTTTGCCAGCGAAACGAATGATGGCGTACAGTGCGAGTCAGTTTGTCGTTTGCAAACTTGTAACGCAAATGCTCTGTCACATACCTAAGATCCTGTGCTCCAAGACTGAATGTTTCTGCTGAATCTAGACACGTTAGAGTTGCAGAGGACTGAGGCAACTGGTCAACAAAGGGCCTTCGAAGACACCATGACAACAACTCATCACCCCAGAAGTTACCAGGCCCTAGCATAAATTTATTTGTTTGATTGGGGCTCACACGTTGCTCGCATTGTAGATGGCCACGCAATATGAACAGCATACGCAATACAGGATCTCCCTCTCTGATAACCTGAGGACCATAGAAGCTCATTATTGTAAATGTAAGTTCGATAAGCTACAAAAAGAAAGGAGCCACTTGCTATGAACTTTCAACAGCCTGCTTGAAAAAGCTTCCAACTCATTACCTGGCTAAAAAAACTGAAGGCTTTTTGTCAGCAAGATAGATCACAGCCATATGTGATTTGCAGTCAAACTGAAAATGACAATCTACAGCACTGAAGCGCTACATATAATTCCACTCCTTTAGTTGACTAGTATCATAGTCTAAATTTTTACGAGTACCAAAAAATTCAGTTTGTTGATACAACCATTAAGGTACCTAAGAAATCATGTGCCTTACTCGCATGAGCATTCACTATCAGAGATACAGTGACAGAAAATAGTTCACTATAAATTTGCGAGGGGAGGGAGCTTTAAACCATGATTGTCAAAGAAGCCATGCACGAGATTCATGAAGCAGCTCAATTTCTTGTGTCCTTGAAATCTCAGCCCATCTTGTTCGTGAAATACCCTCACCCCAAACTTCACAACCATGAAGGAGAACGGGTGTCACCAAAGCTTCAAACAGTAACTTCTTCTCTTCCCATTTCCCTAAATCTATTTTGTTGCATGTTGCTTTCATGATAAGGATTTTAACCTTCCAAAAAAACAATTGAATCAGGTGTATTTTAGAAAAAATTCAGAGAGATTTCCACACTTCAATAATTGTACGTACTCTAGAGTGATATCGATTTCAGCTCCATTTAACATGAAATTGGGTTCATTAAACTTTTCACATTGGAAGATGATCACTTTTGTCTTGTCCAAGTTGATTGATAAACGTGAACTTCAACAAGCACTTTTGAGGACCTCAAGATGTTGTTGAACACTTTGAACTGTATCAGTTGAAAGAATCATGATATCCACATACAATAAGAGCTTAATTATGTATTTCATAAGCTTGTGTCCCCAACAATAAAGGCCATGTTGGTCGATGGCTCCTTTCCTCATCTCAAAGCTTGGCGTTCGTTTCACTCTTGAATTTCGTGACCTTGGCAACTCTTAGTCAAATCAAATTTGGGCTTATCTATGCAGATCCCAAAAAGTGTGAGAGAGATTGACCATCCTTGCTTCAATGCTCATATCTCAGCTATTAAACAACTAGAAGTGCAAACTGTAATTGTCACTTTAGTTCAGCTCTCCAATCTCTTTTATTTGCTCGCACAAACTCTCTTGGAACCGTATTCAGCTCTTTTTTGGAGAGTACAAAGCAGCAAGAAAGACTTAGCTGAATTTGTGCCTCTCCTTAATGATGGCTCTGAAAGTAACTAGAATCTACTATAGAATGCTTTTTATGAAAAAATGGAAGTCCACTGTAGAATGCTTTTTATGAATACCAGCTTGTCCTATTGCTCCCAGAACATTCAATTCTACCCAGCTATTAAGTTTCCTTCCACGACTCCCCCTAACTTTGCCAATGTATGGCCTATCATGATGTTCTGAAGGTTCGTAGTTATGTCGTATTTTGAATGAAGGAATAATAATGTTTTGTGACAATGATTGGTTGAATGAATGTGTAATAAATGGGCCTATCACTTGCTTTTGCCAATCCTAATCCACTTGTAACTATCCAATATATTGTGCTTTATCATCATTCAGCTTCAATATGCTCTGCTCACCTTCTTTTCCCCTGGATCATCCTTTGACTTGAACTTCTTCATAGGAGAGTGGATTCCAACTCCTTCATACAGCTCCTTTGTTCGGTTGAACCTTTCTCTTTTGGAACGTTGTTCAAGGGGCCTTAGGCTTATCAAATGATGACCTTCAAAATCTTCTTAGCTTCTGCCTCCACATATCTGACCATCGTCTTTGTTGATCATGAGTGAGCCAATTTGCTGGCCTTTATTTACTTCTATTAACATTGATTACATGTGAAGCAACCCTCATGTGCTTTCAAACCTCATAATGCCTTAAGAAAGCCTCCTTCAAGTTAGAGTAATAAGCTTCTGGAATGGCGGTGATTTTAAGTAAAGAGGACCAACCTTCATATCTTAATGCAAATTTGGCAAGCTAGAAGATGCTAAAAGTTTCTAAAACATAATTAACAACAGTAGACCCTACTTTGCAGAACAAGTAAATCCCTTTGAAAATGGCCACTGTTGCAAGCCATTTTTTATTGGTACTCCAGCTAGAGTCATCAACTGGATAATAGCACTTCTTGTGATTCGAAGAATTTAAAATCCACATCGAAAGCTGAATTTCCTTTAGCCAAAAGAAGTATTTCCCACTTGATAGATGACTGCTTATTATTTCCAATTTGCTCATTGTAATCTCAATCAAGATAATTTCCCTTCTTTCAAGGCTAATTTTCAAAATAGTTATCAATATCGAATTTTGTTAAATTAGAAGCTATGATCCAAATATTACCCTAGAAGGAAGAGAGAGAGAGAGAGAGAGAGAGAGAGAGAGAGAGAGAGAGAGAGAGAGAGAGAGAGAGAGAGAGAGAGAGCAAATATATTGGTAAAACCCTAGAGACCAATCACAATCCCCTCTAATCCTTAGAAGCCCATTCCGACCCTTTTGGGTCGGAACGTACTGTACGTTCCGGAACAAACTGGGTCGGAACGTTTTATTAAAAAAAACAGACATTAAAAGAGTGTATGTTTGTGATCGATGAATTGACCAAGAAAGCCTGAAAGGAAGAGTCAGAAACAGAAGAGAACACACTCAATCCTTCCTACAATACTGATTTGTATGGATCATATCTCAAAGTGGTGCAACTAGCCGCTCCTCCACAGACAATTCATGAAAATGGCCACTGTTGCATGCTATTTTTTATTGGTACTCCAGCTAGATTCAATAACTGGATAATAGCACTTGTAATTCGAAGAATCTTTTGAAATCCACATCAAAAGCTGAATTTCTTTTAGCCAAAAGAAGTCATTTTCCACTTGATAGATGACTGCATGTTATTTCCATTTTGCCCATTGTAATCTCAATCAAGATAATTTCCCTTACTTTCAAGGCTAATTTCTTCAAAATAGTTATCAACATCGAATTTTGTTAAAATAGAAGCTACGATCCAAATATTACCCTAGAAGGAAGAGAGAGAGAGAGAGAGAGAGAGAGAGAGAGAGAGAGAGAGAGAGAGAGAGAGAGAGAGAGTGCAAATATATTGGTAAAACCCTAGAGACCAATCACATTCCCTGAGATAACAATGACTCTAATCTTATTAAGCTACTTGATGCTAAAATGAGCAACTTGATCCAACTAAACTAAGAACGAAGAATCTCATGAATCAACCATTGACAATTGAGGCTGAAGGCCTATTTATCATGTCTAAGGCCCCACGAATTAGGGTTAGGCTTACTCCCCGAGAAGGCAAATAATGGCCAAGTAAGCAATAAAGTCTCTAATGAATGTCAAATAAAAATGCAGGGCCCAAGTTCTCAAAATATATGGTCTAGATGAAAGGTAACAAGTGCACACCCATCATGCATATAGGAGTCTTAATCAATACTATTCCCCAATGTCCCCACTGCCCATATAATGAAAATGTCACGGCAGCAAAATGGACTCGATGCCATCAAAATCAGATGCTAAAACCATAAAAAAAAGTGTTGATGTTGCAACATGAAGACAATATGAAAAATGCATATACCAAAGAAGCTACAAACATATACATAAAAGGAACCTGCAAAATTGAAAATCTCAAAATTGACAATATGTGGATGTGCCATGCACCAAAAATGCACTGAAGGTCGATAGAAGAAAAGCAAATAAAAGATGTGACTTTAATTTTCAAGTACCAAAGAAGAAGATTAAAAATAAACCCAAAGGTGCATCAGTGAAGTCAGGGCCATCACAAGAAGTAATTGAAGGTAAACATGTTGAAGCAGAAATGGCCAATGTATTGACACCACTAGATAGAAAAAGAAGTCAAATGGAGATATAAGACCTAGAAGTTAGAACCCTAGTAGGGGAGTCACAAAGAGAATCTTGCATGTTAGCCCTCGAAAATCTCATGAGCCTAGCCCCGTGAGGAATGCTTCAAAGTCATCTTCCTATGCATCTCTCTTCAAGAGTCAACTTTTGTGATAGTAACTTAGCAATGAACTTTGTGAATTTGCAATGAGGACAATATAATAGCATATGGTTATAAAGGTTGTTCAACAACTTGCATTAGGGCTATATTAGTCTTGGACAACAGTTCAAGCTCAGGTCTGCCATTCCTTCAGAACAATACAGCGTCTGCATATTATGGAGTCTACAATTTCTTGCCCGGGTTCCTCACTTAGACTGGCCCTCTCTGTAAAATCTTTGAAAGATTCAACTGATTTTTCAAATGGGCCTACATGCTTTCGAATCAGAAGCTTGGCACCCATGGCCTGTTATAAGCAAACCATAATACATCACCAACCAAAGCTTTAAATAATAAGCACAAAGCCTCAGATCTATACCTTATGGTATTCTAGTCACAATAACAACCATAAGCAGTTTCAAGTGACCAAAATTTTCTATTACATGTAAATTATTCTGTACGCTAGAAAAACCACCCAAATCATCCATATGGTCATGAACATTATCTAGCCAGCTGAAAAGAGTTTTTGCAGACATGAATCCAAGCTCTTCATAGCTGTGCATTTAGCCAAGGGGAAAAATTACCACTTCGCCTTTGATATAGAGAATAGGCTTGACACGATCACAGATGTTATCAAGCATAATCTCATCCATTTGATCAAAGAATGGAACCTGAAAAGATAACAGTCAAAGGTCAGTAGTTGCTCCAAATTTACTGCATCAATATGTTGAATGGAAAGATGAAAAGAGCCTCGAACACCATCGCAAAAAGCTGTGCAACAGTAGCAACCTTAAAACAGAGATGCAGCACATAGAAATTTTACTTCATAATGTCCTATAGAGGTGTTGCTGCAACAGCACACTCCACCCTTGCCAATGCAGGAAATGAGTAGGTGGACATGTTATTTGACCTGTCTAACTAGATCTAAGCAGAGATGGCGCTTGATCTCACGCCTTAATCCTTCTGGCAGCTCACGGACCATGTCATCTTCATCAATGCCACGCATAGCAGCCCATCTTTGACGTTCATATAGTCGAACTCTGTGCCTCAGGCGAGTAGGAAGCTGTCGCCTTCTCATCCACCATTCTAGATCCCTGAATCTAAATCTCATAATTTCCTTCTTTTGAATAATGGAATGCAAAAAGACCTTCACAAACAACAGTCAGCCTTAAGGCTCATTAACAATACAAGCTGATGATAACACTGGTACTGATCTAGCAGACAGTTAACATAGAGAGTATTGCATCTCAGACTACATGTTTGATAGAAGCCTTCATAACTTGTTAAGAATTGGACACCTTATGAGGCTTGTCAAATATACCTGGATATTGCCAATGAGCATTGTGAAGAGAAGCAGGCCACAAGTGACAAGAGTGATGCAAAACACTACCTCCAGCATGTGATTGCTTGGAGTTAAGGCGTTTCCAAAAGAGCTACAGTTGCCAATAATCATAGGCTATCAGCTGCTACAGTATTGGAATCAAACTAAAGCTTTCAATCAAAATATTTCAAAAAGTGAACATGGACAGTAGCTCTCAAATATAGGCCAATCTTGGTCGTATAAATATTTAAGCATACAGAGGAGTGGGTACTAAGCAGAAAAGTTTATTGAAGATACTATTACTCCATTGCAAGAAGATACATACCTCAAAGTCATTAGGCCCCAGAAAATGGGATACAGCATCCGCTGCAACCCATTTGCAGTTGACACCAATGGTACAGCCGACTGATAGATACTGGTTGTGTTGCAAATTGAATTCTGCATTGTTAACTCGTTCAGGTTCGGTACAACTCCTGGTGGAGACAACTGTGACATAGGTGTTCTGAACCTTATGGGACTTGAACAACCGAGATGAACTAAGTCACAGTGATCCATCTCAAGACATGCTTTGTGAAGGCATGACTCGACTCTCTGAATTGCAAGCAAATACCAGAAGGAACCAGCAACCTGCACCAATCAGGCAAGAAACGTTTTCTGTATTGCTGGCAGCTGCCAAACGACTAATTTTTGCCATTTTGTACTAAAGATAAAGGATAATCAACGTTTTCCTTCAGCTTCATATTAGAAACACTGTAAGGGCTAAGTTTTTAAATATTACAAAATTTCTTGACTAGCTGAATACGAAGCTCAGGTAATGAGATTAAGGCCTCCACTGTAAGGGATAACCAATTAGAATCCAATATGGTTTTATCTTTTGTTTGGATAGGTGTCTGCTTAACAAGGCTTCAGTTACCCTTTCGATTCTAAATACTTAAGCTTACAAATGATGTGCTACAACATAAAATAAAAATGGAATTCACTGCAACTATACAAAAGATTGCTGCAGAGACTTACATGGGCAGCAGTTAAATATGCAAGTAGATTAAGAGCAAAACCCCACCAAGCGGTGCCAAACACATAGCCAGTTGCATGTTGCATGCGCTTTACCATCAACACCAAATGGAAAAGTTTTGGAATAAATTGGAAGATAAAGACAATAAGTAAGGTTGTCATTATTGAAGTTTGACCACCTTTCTTCACCATGGATGGAACAAAAATCCAGAACATCAGCTGCAGCAGGCAGTTCAAAACCTTTAGTAGTGACTGGGTAAGTAAATGAATCAGACATAAAATATGTATTGTGTTCAAACGCAACTTATCGTTTTTACTGTCTAAGTCAGGCAACTCAAAAAAATAAAATCCCACCACATGCTCAAATTACACTGAAAAGATAATTTGATGTTAGCAATATGTTGAATAGCCCCGAGTTGAATTTTATAGTACATGAATGTGATGAGTTCTATTCTTTTGTGGAAGAAGCTACAAATTTTGTCACTGTTTTAGATTCATGATGTTGCTTTTTTAACTTTGAAAAAAGTGATGTCAGAAGAGAAGCTGCTGCATGCCTGCATCGAAGGTACCTCAAGTTGACAACCAGCCTATGACCAAATGGTTCTCAGGTTGCTACTCCACTTCCATATCACCAAAATTTTCTACTCGTCATGGCTTTTTTCCATCTATTCAAGTTTTCAAAACTTTTAACAGGTATGCATTGTCACCTTCATGAGGCCCACCTTTCAACATTTAAAGGATCAAGTAGTTGCATTATATGAAAAGTACATGTTGGTGCAAGGCTGAGCAAGAATGTACAAAGGAGTCAGGACCAGTATCCTGAGCTTTTTACAAAGTCTCCAGAGAAGGTTAGAGGCCACAAATTGAGATATATCAACAAATAATTTATTTCATATGAATATAAGCCTAACTGTCAATAACTGAAGCTCAATAACAAGATTTTGAAAAAACAAAGTGAAGCTCAAGGTCTCCCAAAAGGGTGCATTGAATCAGTACATCTAGTAACTACTTTTAAATTTTCATGATTTGGCCTCCATTTTCCTACTTACATGAAATATCATCTATGGTTCCTCCCTTCTTGACTTTTACTGCAATCAGAAGCATATGTTTGCTGAGTTCAGAGTTCAGAAGGTGTAGTCATACCACATGACACCAATTTGTAAAGATTGAAATATAAGAGTTACCAAAGGAACTCAATAGCTGGCAGCAAAGATTGACTGATAATAGACTGACCAGATCAACGTTAGATGGAAATTGCTACATGCAACATGTACTTTTGTTGGTGAATGTAATTCAAATATGTGGAGGTATTCAGTGCCTAAAACCCATATTCTGCAATGACATCAAAAAAGCAAAGTACACACAAGAATTCCATGACTTCAGGTTTGCATGCCTTCTTTAGGCAGGGGAGAACTTCTTAAATCGCAAGAGCCAAGCACACACATTGCTAGAAAATTTCAGACATGCACATCTGCATGTACTCACCAAGCAAGCTCTGAAAGGTGCCATCCATTACCTAACAGCCAAGACAAAAAGGTGTTTGCTCTGAATAGCTTTTATAACTTGTGATCACTATAACAGCAAGGCTATTCCCACTGAAAAGGTTATAATGCTTCTTCAGACCTGTGGTATTGGGAGAATCACAAAAGCGTCAAATATTATTCCGCTGAAGTTAAGATAGTGCAAAACAATCTTTTGAGCATCCCAGACCAGCTTTCCACGTCCCACGACAAGTGACTCCTTACAAACATAGGCTAGCTTTAGCTGGAGCCAGATATGCCATAAGAGCATAATATCACTAGCTGATCGCAAAATTGTCACCCAAAGTGCAAACCGGCCATCAATATACAAACATGACCGCTCTTGACTAATAACAAGCAGATAGAAAAACACTGGGTCCACAGCTACCCCCATGGCTCGTGACAGCAACAAAATACGGTTCCACCGAATAATTGCTTCACTCCGAGGATTTAATA
Source organism: Diphasiastrum complanatum (assembly GCA_029204225.1). Classification (NCBI taxonomy): domain Eukaryota; kingdom Viridiplantae; phylum Streptophyta; class Lycopodiopsida; order Lycopodiales; family Lycopodiaceae; genus Diphasiastrum; species Diphasiastrum complanatum. The sequence goes on along the minus strand of CM055103.1, from coordinate 29,407,898 downwards.
CTTTTCCAAAGATCCAGCTTCTCTTTGGTTCAGATTTGAATACACTTTGGCTTGGGGTTGTAAACAATTGTTTATGCAGACCTTGATAAGCATTGAAAGAATAAGGATGATTCATTTCGCAGCTAACTGAAAAATTCGTTGCATACTCCACTCCTGAGCATCGATGACAAATCTCTTTTAAATCGCTAACTTTCCTGTCTCGAGAGAGGCTAGATGAAACAAGTCCCATCTCAGCAAATCTCTTTTGAAGTTGATCACAAGGCACAGTGCTATTTTATGCTTAATGCGACTGTTAAGGGAGGTATTAATTGCATTCCAACTTCAGCCATGCCATTTGCTTTTGTGTCCACCCTCAGCTTTTCGAACCTGCAACCAAATTCACAAACATATAAGTAACAAGTGATCACAAATAACTCTTATGGTACACAAATCAATCTATGAATTTTAAATTCCTGCAATAAAAGTCATAAAAGTTGTGCATGCTCTCTCCCACTTGAATGGATAGTTGCAGCCTCCAGGATAAGCCTTGATTTTGCCCAAACCATCGAGATTCAAGCATAAACTTAGGATGTAAAATAATTCTCCATGGATGGACCAGAGTAGAAAAACTAGCCATAAAAAACAAAGATTACATTGCATAACAAAAATTTATGAAGATCACAAAGCACGTTACTCAAATCAAACAACATAAATCTAAGAGAATTCTTAATCAGCATTGGATGTCCCACGTCATTTCAAAAATATTGATATGTACCCTCTTTGCTCAAATAGTCTCGTGCTGTCACAACCGTTCAAGTGTATGAAAGAGCCTGAATAGGGACTCATAATGTTCCTACAAGTTCTACTTACAAACTTTCGGCTTGTCACCACCATCAAGATTGTCTCCACCTTAGATTACATTTTCTTATTGCAAGATTGTTATCACTTGACACAATACTCTTTGTAGATGCAATTATTTTTATGTTTCTCTACAAATCAAATATCCTACTCATGGAATTCTATCAAATACTCTTCCTTATCCATTGGGCATGGAGTGTGGTTCTCAACAACGGTATCTAAAGCCATTGGTTAAGCCCTGGAATCACACATGGTACCTGCATTACATGAAAGGCCGAAAGCCAAAAAGAAAAAGCTAAAGGCAAAAAGCTAATTGCTATTATTATTATCTATTTTGGGTAAAGACCCATAATGAATTACTAAGCAATAAAACTAAGTTCTACAATTGTAGTAGTGCTCCCACCTACATGCATGAATAACTATAGACTCTAGAATTTATTATAAATAGAAATGGCCCCTATAATAGATTATAGCACGCACCCATGGCCAAACTAACATTAGGGGTACAGATTAAACATTAATTCCTAACACTCCCCCTTAATGTTTACTTTCTTATCTATTACTCCTAGAAGTTCTCTAAACTTCTGAAACTTTTCTTTGCCAAGTCCTTTCGTATAGATATCCGCAACTTGCTCTTCTATAGGCTCCACTTCCCCTAAAAGTAGATGGATCCTTGGTTTTCAACATTGTAGCCATATATGCAAAGTGTACATCCCCATCCTCATGATGATCCTCCTGTCGACTTTTTGTCGATCCTGATCTTCATGATGCTTTTCAAGTCTAACAGATCTCCTAATTCCCTGTGTACTAGAAATGGTTCATGAATCATCAAAGTTCAAACTAGTCAACTTTCAACTTTCAAGACTTCAATTCCCAAGATAATAGACTACCTACTGATGTGTGATCATTGATGGGAGTATCATGATTCTAATTTTGATTTATTTATGAACACTAATTTAGTTTCGGTTGTTAGGCTTCAGCATTTTACAAGCAACAGCGAACTTTCAAATGCATGTATTGAGTACATAGAACCCACGGTTCCCCGAACCGTGGGTTCTGGGAACCGTGGCAGGAACCGTACCACGTGGAACGACTCACCTAATTAATTAATTAATTGATTTCCTAAATTTCCCCCCCAAAACCCCCTATAGCTCGTTTACAGTCCTCCCCCTCTCTCTGTGTCCCTCTCTCTCTTATCAATTTTGGTAACTTTTTCAACTTTTTTGGCCTTTTTGGCCATTAATTAATCTAGTAAAAAAATGCCAAATTTTTTTCAGAAAAAGCAGATTTGTAGGGAGACAAATCTGTTTTTTCTGAAAAAAATTTGGCATTTTTCAAGGATTTTTTTGGGCTGTTTTTGGGGTGGGAGACCAAAAAAAATTAATTAATTAATTAAATAATTAATTCTGCCACGGTTCACACGGTTCTGCTTAAAAAAAAATTGTGAACCGTACGGTTCTGAGAACCGTACTGAACCGTTAACGGTTCATTGATTCTATGATTGAGTAGCAATCTAGTACTTATAAGATTTTAGAGACATTGTAGATACTATAGATATTACTTGACAATGAACATGTTTTCTAGCATTACATTAGAAAAAATGCCAATTTTTATTTTTCACTAATTCTTTCAGGAGGGACCCAGTTCAGAACCACCATTCATGTCAATTCTTCCGATTCTAAAAAGGTCGATTCTGAACCGGGTGGAAACACTAGCTAGGTGCCCAGTACAATTGTCAATGAATACCGAATCCACTAGCATATTGACCCTCTAGGCAATTGGCTCATTCAAGGACATGTTTGGTCTGTTAGCAGGCCCTAACAGGATCAATATTCTGAAATGATTAGATCCTCCTTTTAAAAGTTTTGTAGCACCATTTGTTTTTCCCTTTTTTTTATCTAATTTCCTTCATATCCATCACTATTCCTTCTATTTGCAAATTTGGAATACATGTTGCAAGGGGATTACAAATATGTCAAACTTTGAGTACTAGAAGGTGAGATGCAATCAGTATTGCCACTTTCTAATCTGATGATACTTGTTGACTGAAGGTTTAGTAAGACAAAAAGGCTTAGAACAGCTGTATTACAATAACATTACAAGTGGAGAGGAAAGCAAAAGAATCCAATACCTGTATAAGGTACAAATCAAAATACCAATACTAGACAAGTACTACTCCAATGAATATACTTGCTTTTCATTTTATTTTAAGCTACAAAAAACATCCTTGTGGGATTAAGCTCGTGAGCTAAATAGCAATTTGATCCTCTTGTGTAATGCTATTTCTAGAAAAGAATTATATAAGAATATGCAGAATGTATGAGTAAATGAAGAGGTTATACTAAGTGGTCTCTTATCATAATATTTCACTTGGTAAAATGAGCAGGACCTGTTGCCGAGCATGCTATCAGATAAGAATGGTGAGAACGATAGTTGCAGCCGACGATCCAGACATGTTTCGAAACACATTTCGAATTGTAATCTGGGATTTTGTCCCGAATTGTCCTGGAACACAAATTTTGTCCCCAGATCACGCCTGCCAGCGTGCCAGCTGTATTGGTATAGTCGAGTAGATACTTGCCAAATGTTCACACTAGAGTTTCTTCCGCCTAAATCGCAACTCCTGGTTTGAAGAAATATGCTGTTGAATCGTGCATTCTAATGCAACCTTCTTTCACCTTCAAGAGCATGGTTGCTGATGAGGCCGTGCGTGCGGGCCCGACTTCTTACAGATTTTCACACCTATTAATGTTTCAGAGACGTGGGTCTAATCTATCATGGATGCAACGGATGTAGACATCTTTGGTATATTAAGCTGACAATCCTCGGCAGATGACAGATGGACACTATGAGGAGTAAATCTATGCTTTATGCTGCGAATGGTCAACGAGAGGAGGCTATGCTTTATGCTGCGAGCATTGGAAGCATTGCTAAATACTAGTTCTAGGAGATAGTACAGGAATCAACTTTACAAAATAGTAGCAAAACTGGCAAATTATGCAGATGCTAATGTCCTGGCAGCTGCACCTTGTAACAACGCAAAATTTTGACCTTCACGAAGACACGAGAGAATCATTTAGCTTTATGAAGATATATTTTTAAATCACGTTGCGTACGACACGAAAGAGTTCAGTGCAGAACGTCTACGGAACAAATCCGTTTGGTTCGATGCGGAACTCTGCGAGACTCGAGTAACGTTGCCAGCAACTTTAGAGAGCGAAATTTCTGTTTTGAAAGATAAACTGATGCGATTGCTTGTCACTTCGGTGAATTTTTTAACCTCAACTTTTGTCACCGGAGTAATTCATAAGCAGGTGAAACTATTCATTCTTCGAACAAGTGTAACATGCAATACGCCCCAAAAACCTGTCATCGTTTAATAGTTGGCCTTATGTAATTTTTGCATACGATCCAAATGTTTGCACATTCTACAGCGTACCTAAAAGTTTTAGCCCAAATTTTGAGACCTAGATTTTTAGTGATATTAGAGTGCAAGTGTACAATGAAATAGTCTGAGAAATTATACCAGAGAGAAAAATACGCATGTCAAGAACACAACACAGACTATGCGAACTGCAAATGATCTACATTAAGAAGGACCAAAGAACTTAATAATAGTAGAAGCAAATGCAAAACTCGTATTCATTACTTCATACCGTATCGGGCATCTACCGTATGTTAATGGCATGAAAAGTACCTTTTCGGCTTAATCTGGACACAAGTCAGATGAACTCTTTCTCTCATAAGATTCCAAAGCAGATCCAATCTGTGACGAAATTCATTCCTATGCTCTACTCCTATCTGCACTTAAAACATGAAAGCTCCAAAGAAAGAGCATGAAATCTCCAAAGAGCTATATGATCCCGCAAGTGAAGTGATGGATCCTTGACCGCCGCATTATATCCGGCTACGGTGCTAGCGAAGAGCAGTTTTCCGTTTTTCACTTAAAATAGCCGGTTAAAGCTCCCAATGCCCATACGACAACACAGCCCTCGATATTATCGCACTGAGAAGCTACGTACACTAAGAACTACAATACTGTAAGAAGTATGGAAACACTTAAAAGCGCTGCCACTGACATCTGGATATCATCTCACACAAGAAGATGGGAAAAGAAAACAACGAATAATATTATTAAAGCGAGCTGAGGGTAAATCTGCCACAGGTGACATGACGTGTGGGGTCAGTAATGGCGGGGTGAAGAGACAAACAGAGATAATGCGCCTTTTCGTATCGGATGTGACGCCATGGATATTATTATAAAAAGATAATCCATAAATGCACTGAATCATCCTCAAAGAGTCAAAAACGATGAAAAGTGCTTAGCAAATGTGCCAAAATAAAGCAAGATAACAAGAATAAAACAAAGAAACGAGCGACTGCGACTCCTTGCATAGGTCTGGAAGTTTGGAACTGTTGCACAGTTGCAGAATAAAATATCACATAAAAGCAAGCGGCTCGTCGCACGGGTTTGAAATTGTTGCAGAAGTTAAAACAGAAAAGGACGCCACTCCTGGTTGCAGAATAAAATATCATAAAAAAGCAACCGATTCTTCGCGTGAGTTTGGAATTGTCGCCTACTAAGCATAACATAACCGCAAGGGACTCCTTGCATAAGTCTGTGATTGTTACAGAGTAAAATACAATAAGCAAGCCACTCCTTGCATGAGGTGTATTATTACAGAATAAAAAGTAACAGAAAAGCAAGCAACTCCTTGTTTAAATCTGAACTATAGTTCATTCTGTGATTGTTACAGAATGAACTATAGCAAAAGCTGACTCCTTGTTTTTAAGTCTGAGATTGGTGCAGAACAAAAAAGCAAGCGAGTCCTTGCATAAGTCTGTGATTGTTACAAAATGAACTCTGACAAAAACGAAAACGACTCTGAGATTGTTGAAGAATAAAACTCAACAAAAATGCAAGCAACTCCTTGCATGAATCTGATATTGTTGCAGAACAAAATCAAATCAAAAACGCAAGCGACGAATTGTATAAGTCTGATATTGTTGCAGAATAAAATATAACAAAAAAGCAACCGATTCCTCGCATGAGTCTGAAATCGTTGCAGAAATAAACTAGCTCGACAGCGCCGCGTTGTTATAATGCACCGGATCCTCCACTCGTTTTCCATCATTTGCCGGTGACGCTGCCTCCCATTTAATTTTCTTTCTTTCTTTGGAATGCGTGGATCGCGAAACGCAAACATGACGAACGCAACGAAAAGGCGAAAACAACACGAAGATCGTCTCCCTTTCACAGCATACCCAGACGACGGGTTGCCAAATGGCAACCCCCAATCTGCGTGTGACACGTGTCAAAACATATCCCATGGGACACGTGACACTGAGTTTTAAAATTTAGGCAGTTCAATAAACACGTTACTGTGGTTTTGGAGAGGGGGAGGGGCACGCCGCAAAGGCATCCAACCCATGGCCACGTCCTTCCTCCGGTGGAACAGCCCCAAGAGGCATCCTTCCTACCGTATTTGTTTTTAATGCAAAAAAAATTTACATGCACCTTCAGGCCGAAGGTGTGCTTAAAAAAAGGTAAAAAATTTTACATGCACCTTCCGACTACCGAAATGTGCATTTAAAAAAATTTCGATGTCGAGGCATCACTAATTTTTTCATTAAAAAGTTAAAAATGAGACTATGTCCTACAATATTGTGTCTCCATGGGGCTATTCTTACTGGATTTCAAACTTGGCTTTAAATTTTGGCTCGTCATGTCCTATGTGACAAGTTTAGGATCTCGACATTATGCTTTTTGATAGTATTATCCTGTGATCACATAGAAATCGAACCTTGAGTGGTATTGACCATGAGTAAGCAAGCTTAACTCACCATTTTTGAAAAGATACTCTATGTCATTGTGCATCTTGGTTCTAAAGTGGAGCTTGAATGTGGGACCAAAGAAATTTCGGATGTCAAGCTAACCAGTGAAACCAACCCGGTCGGGTCACCCTATATCACTATGCATCTTGGTTTTGAATGAGGCTTTGAACATGGGATGCCAAGCTAATCAACTCAACCAACCCCATTGGGTCAAACTACCTACTATGCATATTGGATTCCAGGGAGGGCTTGTGGGACCAAAGAAACTTTGGATGCCAAGTTAATCACTAAGCTAACCTTGTTGGGTCACTCTATGCATCTTGGTTTCCAAGAGTGGCTTGGACCTAGGTCCCAAGAAACTTTGGATGCCAAGCGAACCAACTATGCCAACCACGATCCTAAGGATTTCAGGGCTTGATCTTTCTTTTTGTACCATTGTTGCGCTGACTGCTTCAGACCATAGATACTCTATGCCACAATGCATCTTGGTTTTCAAGGGAGGCTTGAACATGCGACCAAAGAAACTTTAGATGCCAAGCTGGCCAACTGAGCCAACCTTATCGGATTACTCTATGCCACTATGGACCAACTATCTTTGTAAGCCTCTTTTGAATATAGAATGGCTAGCGGCCAATAGCATGAAGGCCCAAGCCCTCAAAATCACAAAAAGCCTACTTTTACTGGCATAAAAATCAAAAAAGTTTTTTTCAATTGTTTTATGTGCTTAAAGCTTTTCGGGCATAATTTAAGACCGTAATGCATTGGGTAGCCTTGAGTAAGAATTTAGAGAATTTAATGAGAGTATTCTAAAATGAACATTAAAAAATCACGGATTAAGGCTTGTGAGAATTTTCTAGAACTTTTGAACAACTCCTGTGATTCTTTTGAAAGTTTTTGGCATATAATCATCCACATTTACGACATAAAACTTTATTCTAAACCATACGAAGTGCATGAAGTAAGTCAAACTATTGTTTAAAACTTGAGGTCTAAAACAATGAACCCTTATATATATATATAATTTTAAAATAGAGATTACAAAATTTCACATAGTTCCTCTAGACAAGTTAAGATCAAACCATTTTAAACCTTTATTCATAAACCAACAAGAAAAAATCGATCTGAAAAGATTTATACAGTTTTCAATAAAAGTACAATAAGGTAAAACTTATGCGTGTAGCTAGTACTTGTTACCATCCCATCATACAAAACCGCAAAGGTTAGTTTAGTGAAGAAGACATGTGTCAACGGTGTTGTTATCTATGTACAAAACAAGTTTAACCTCTTAACATCATACTAAGCATCTTTATACAAAAATCTAGTCCAATCTTCCTATTCAAATACATTAACCAGCGATAGGCTGAACCCTGTTGTTACCGTAAATCGGTTCACCATACTGGTCAGTATACCATATCGACCAGTTCATGGGGTACCGGTCCATATCAATTAAGTCATAATAGTTCCACAAACTCAAAGTAAACTGTAAAATTTACAAGTTGCAAAATCAATAGGACATGCTTGGACAAGTGGGTAGGTATTAGGGCGAATCCACGCCATACTAATCCCAATGACCTCTGGGTGAAACTAGCAAGTCGTGACCCAATGTCATATTTCCTGAGCAAATCCATGTATCCATGAAAAACAAGCCACGTCTCTAATTTAGCCTTTCTAAAACCCAATAGAACTAAGATGAAACGGTATATCACATCAAGCTTTGACAAAATAAATCACTATTAGAGCAAGCAAGGACATCAAAAACAATATTAGGGCAACTCGATGGCATTCTAACCCGTATGTCGGAGAAGAATATCGACATTCTTATAGAAATCCATGTGTTTCAAGAATGTTCAAGCCACTATCCTAATAAGTGTACAAACAAGATTAACCAGGACTGAACAGTATGGTAAATTGATGTTGGGAATCAATGGGGATGATGATGTGGAATGATTCCTCGGTGCATGCACTGCGCTTATCAAATCGAATCAAAGTGGTGAGTCGAATGACTTGGTTGATTCTACTTTATTCTAACTTCGAAGTCTTTAGAATCGATGGGATCGATTACGTAGGCAAACACAAAGTCTTACGATTATAGTTACGGAAATAAAACAAATAACTCAAACAAACCTTAAGAGAAGATCAGACAAAACGATAAGAAAGCATCACATGCACACTGACATTAATCTGAACGCGATAAGATAGAAATTGATTCGGAAAGAGTATGAAATTACAATTCAGGTGATAAGTGTAGCTCACAAGACAATTGTGATGGAAACTGAGTACTCGAAACTATCTTAGTTCTATAATGGCTATCGACGATTCGAAGATCATTCGATAGCTTATTTTGACTCTTTGTCTTAAGACGAATCAATCCATAAAAGAATCTATTGTGTCTGTTTATAGAAAATGAATATCATGTATCATCATCTTTCATTATACATTTGTGCAGATATATTTACAAAATGGCATAGAGACGTTGAGCTCTCTGAAGTGGATCTTGGTTAACGTAGTGGATGTCATCGTCCTGGTAGTTACCAAGTGTGGATGTCATTTTCAAAGCGAACATTTGAGCATATGTCGATAATTGATACTCCTTCGACAATGTGACTTTGCTCTATCTTTGACAGTTTGATTTTGCTCGACAATCTAGTAGATACTTGTCTTCGAATCTCGTGTATTTCTGCAAACTATGCGACAATCAAGACTAACAATGGGATTTAGGGAGAGAAGGAGAATAAATCCAACACCCCCCCTTAATTTGAATCCCTGAATGCCTTGATCTTTAGACTAAGTGATGCACAAAATATGTTGTGTGCATCAATTCTCAATGCCTTGGTGAATATATCCACTATCATTGTCCTATGTTCAACAGTACTCTAAGCTCACCTCTCTTTGTTGAGAATTTTACTCCTGACATAGTGATATCAAATTTCAATGTGCTTACTCCTAGAATGAAATCTAGGGTTGGCCGATAAGGTAATGGCACTTTGATTATCGCATAATACAATTGTCAGAGTATACTGATTCAGACAAATGTCTAATAGCAAATTTCTCAACCATACTTCAATCATCGTGGCTTGGGGGTGAAGTGGTTAGGGATTTGATTATTTGTTTCATGTTGGTTGGGTGGTCTTGTTCCACATGTATCCTTTTGGTTGCATGCAGCAAGATCTTGATAGAGCTTCACTTGGCGATTGTTATAGTGGTATCAGAACAAAACTTTGCATCAATCAGAAAGTGGAATCGGAATTTTTGCTTTTTGTAGCTTTTTGGTAGGATCCCCTTGCTTTTTATTTTTGGTGATGGAATTGACCTCCAAGTAAGTGGCTTCTCTCATTTTGATTTATTTTCAGCCTAATGGTCATTATTATGAATTTTGTTTATAGAAAATAATGGAAATTTAAGGATTTTTTTAATGGTTTTTTAGCTATTATTCAATGTTTTGGCTTGAAATTTGTCAAAGCTACTGTTCATAAGCATTTTTCATGTTTGTATTTGCTATTTTCACTACAAGAAAAGTGCGTAGAAAGGGCGGCCTGAAATCGCCATTTAGATCAGTTTAAAAGGCGGTTTTTGGTATCTGCCTTTTCAACACTGCCCTTTGAACCATTGCTTAAAGGGCGGCTTTTAGTGACCTTATATGCATAACTTTACGGGGAAAAAAGAATCAAAGGGCGGTTTATGGCCGCTTCATAAACTTGCTTGAAGGGCAGTCTTTATTTTTATTCACTCACACAAGCTAAAACAAACCAAAGCCACCCTTTAAACCAAATTTAATGGCGATTTAACAGGTGGTCTATACTTGTCATTGTGCCTTTTTGCCAAAAAAAAATTAGGGACTAATTTAAATTTATGGCAGTTTAAAGAGCAATTTATTGTGTTTGCTGTTATTCGTGTGTCTGATTCTACCATTCATTTCAATTCTGCACATTGGTTGAATTTGTTGAATGCTGCATTAATTTATAAACGTAGATCAGCAGTGCCTGACTACATTCTGGAGGACTGTAGGAGTGGCTCAACTGGCAGTGTCCAGTGACCACATCTGAACTCCATCCGAATTGCAAGAGAATCGTGGTTGCTTCGCTTTCGCGACAATTTTGTGAGAGTTTCACGACAATCTAGATGTGCATTTACGAGTGTCTACATCTCTCGTCAAACTTGCATCTATATATCCACTTAGTATTTGGAGTTTGTCGGTGTCGACTCCTCCATAGTAGATGCATTGGTCCTTCTTAGCTCGAATATATCTCATGACTCTTATGAGAGCCTTCCAATGGATTATACCATGATCATGTATTGGCTTAGGGAGCTGATTGCAAAATCTAAATCCTAAACCCTATCTATATACAAACCATTGCATACACGAGAGTATCAAAGATAGAATGATAGGGACAATCTCTCATTTGTTCATTTTCTTTATTTGTCTAAGGACATTGGTCCTTCGATAATCTTAGTTTTGGGTCCATTGGTGAGTGAGCTAACTTGCAATTCATCATATTCATATCTGATAAGCATGTTGAAGATATATCTCTGTGAGTGATATATATCAGTCTTTTCTCTCTGTCTCTATGAATTTGAATTTCAAAGCAGTAATAAGCTTCACCTAGATCTGTCATGTCGAATTCTAAGGACATCATTTTCTTAGCATCTTCTATAAGATTGACATTGTCACTAAATAGCAATGTGTCGTCAACATACGAAATAATAATAATAAAAGATTGTTTCATGGACTTGAAGTAGACATTAGAATGTGCAGTACTTGGGTTGTAACCTTGCTAGATGATAAAGGTATTTATCCTCTGAAACCAAGCTCTAGTGTATTGCTTCAGACCATTTTTGTCTCTTTGTAAGAACATCCAAACATCACCCTTACAATACAATCAAAACAAGTTCAAAAAGGGTGATTGTTTAATGCCCTTTTTAAGTAAGATTTGCAAAAATAATTGAGTGACTAAGAATTGCTTTGTCGATAGATTCACGATTATTTGTTGCCCTTTTATGTTGTGTAAAAGAAACAATAGAAAAACAAAGACCATTGTTTATCCCATTCATGAATTTTTATTTAAAGCTAACAACTCTTGGCCACCTTTGTGATGAGATGCATAAGAGTAATAGAGAAATCACTCTTTATGCCAACATTCAATCATTGTTCAGAAGAAATTTTTGGCCTATATACAAATATTTAATTATTATAGAGTGATTTTTTTTATCTATTGCCCTTAAAAGAAGTTCAATGTATTGTTTCAAAGTACTCTTTCTATGATGTATGCAAGAATGTTAAATGGGTGGACAAAACCATCATTTGAACTTATAATAGATTTCTTTAGCCCTTTTATACTCGTATAACATATGAAAACAACAATGAAGATAATCACTTTCACATCCAACCTGGAAATTATTCAAAATGAGGAATTTCCACACTCTAAAAATGGCATCTTTATGATTGTCATTATTTACACACTCGTGTCAACCAGTGTTGGGCGTGTATATAGGGTCACGGCTGGTATCAATAATGGGTATCAACATGGTATTAAAAAACCGACCCGACTGGTATATGATTTCCAATATCAGTGTCTAGAACCGGACACCCAGTATTAACTATTTTACTATTCATGTTGATACCCAGGTTGGGGAGATTTTGTGGATTTTTGTCGTGGTATCAATAGTAGTACTATTTTTAGTATTTTTTAATATCTCAAATTTTTTATATTTTAAATTATGATATTACACTTTAAAAAGTATATTTATAGCAATTCGTACATGTTGATACCCGGGTTGATAACCGACTGGTATCACCCTTGTGATACCAGCCCGGTCTATACCAGTCTACAACTCCTATACCTCCTTATGTTGATACCTTACTAGTATTACATTTTCTACAAAATTGCAATTCCCTGACCCGACTGGTATCAAAAATTTTGATACCCGCCCAACACTGGTGTCAACATCACAGAAATATCTTAACATGTTAATTTTTAACATCAAAATAAAATACATCCTTTCAAATCATTGTAATTAAACACTCGATCTTAAAAGCCATGTCTTGGGCCATGGAACAATCCTCTAATGTAGTACACTCTTCATTATATTTTGGGAGTCCTTCTTTTGGTTCAAATACTTCATCAACCTTGATCAAATAATAGCCCTCTCCAATAGGCCTACAATGCCATGTTGTTTTGGGATCTTTACTTTCTAGTGTGCCTCGAGCAACCAATTTTTTTTTCTGATATTCAATACATTGACCATAACATTCAAGTGAAGAGCTTGTTTCATGTAGAATAACAAATGAAAATAATGATGAATCAATCTTCAAATATAGGATGATAAAATATACATAGAAAAATCAGGAAAATAAAAACTTGATCATTATTTATTTATTTTTCATCATTAGTTCCACTTTCAATCCATAGTTTGACTCAACATTGGCTATAAAAGTGTGTGTGTGTGTGTGTGTGTGCGCGCGCGCGCGCAATGTTGTTGAAGATTTCTCCTTGTCGTAATTTGGAATTCATGTCCAGTCTAATACACATTTTATAACATGCTCGACTCAAAACTTAGAAGCAATATTTACCTCTTTATTTATTCCATTTGCTTGGACGTTCAATTTTTTCTTCGCTCTAACCACATCTCCTTTGTTTTGAGCACGTCCCAAAATATTCTCCTAAAAATATACATATCAATAGAAATTTGTATGTGCAATATACTTCACACCTTCATTTTAATATCAACACTAACTTGATTCTTATAAAACTACTTCATGAATATCTAAGTTGTAAATCATTTCACTTTAAAATATTGTGTTTGACATATACTAATACACTATCAAATATTTACATGTATTTGAGAGCGGTGTGTGTGTGTGTGTGTGTGTGTGTGTGTGTGTGTGTGTGTGTGTGTGTGTGTGTGTGTGTGTGTCATAGTATATAAAAAAGATATAAAATGTTCATATGAATAAAGCATACCTATGTAGTGGTTTTGAATTTTCTCTTTTTAAAAGAATTTCTTGATATTAATGGTTGTGATACACACATAAAGTGTCATATTTTTAATATTATGAAATATATATCTACCACATCTTTTTACTCTTATTGTTATAAAATAAATATAATACTAGTAATATTGGCGTAAGGTATGCAATATCAAGCAAACATCATTTCTAATCTCACAATTGGCAAAAATTTCTTCTCTATAACAAACATATCATATTTGATTCCAATGCACATACACTCCTAGATGTAGGGCTAGTCGACATGAGTGACATTGTAGGATGATCCTAAGCATGAAAAAATAAAATTAGATAACGTATATTGATATACTTAGTGATTCAATGACAATAGTAATGTCAACAAATCCTCATTTAAACGACTCAAAGACTTTGCATGGCACCAAATTTGCATCAACAATAGGTTATAATCTACAATTGGAAATCAATGAAGCATTTGTCAAACCACTATAGCGGCTAGGGTCATAAACAAGCAAAAATCGTCTTTTTTTGGGTTGTTGAAGGACTTTTGAAAGAGTGACTGATACCTAGTGAATTACCAATTGTTCTATGTTTCATAGCTCCAACATGTGGTCAAAATCATTCTCAAACAACCTACTGCACTTCTTACAGAGCTCTAGTCCGGAGGCCAAGGCTCCAACCCACCAAAATGACCCAAAAAACATATTAAAAAAATCACAGTATGTTAGTATTTTTCAGCTCATTCTATCTTTCTTGGCCTATTGCAAACTGTTAGATTATTCTCCTACTAATCGACTAATCGAGATTTTAATCTTCGTCCAATTTTTATCCAGACCTTCAGTTTTCTTCGTGTTTCTACACGGTCTTCAGAACTACTTGGAAATGGCTCACATGTGGCTCCGACGTTTATTGATAGCATCGACAAACTTCGAAGACTTCGGGCACTTCGGTGGCCTCAGAGACTTCAACCACTTTGGTAACTTCAACGACTTCGGCCACTTCGGCCATGTCGGTTGATTGACAATTAACATTCCACTCAAATTGAAGCCACAGACTTGCAAGTAAATCTCCGAGGAGACTCACTTTGGATGGATGCCAGCTCACTATCCATTATGATTGCGACCTAATTAGTTGTCCTACTATTGGATGTTGTTGCATTTGCTTAAGTATAAATAGCTGCTTATATTTCCACATTTTAATAATGTGATCAAGAGATCAGCAAGTATTGCATAGTTAGCTCTCTCTCTCAAGCCTGCAAGCTTGAACACTCCTGAGCATTCTAGCTCAGTCCTTTAGAGTTGATTTAGAGTTTGCTATTGCGCTTACTGCTTATTAGCGGAAGTGCTTAATTCAGACAGAATTATAGTTGCTCAAAGATAGCTTAGAGCACGCAGTTTTGATCCGCAATTCCTTTGTGCTCATTTCCTGATTTGTTTCTTTTACTGAATCAATCTATCCTTTATTGCGTTCAGTATCATGTCAGTATGAATGCTTCATTGTAATGCTTTTGTAACTGATAATCTCTTACTATTTGTCTGATAATTCAATGCTTTTAATGTTTGGCTACGTAATCATTGTAGTACTAATGATTTCAAAGTTAGTTACTATAATATCAAACGTGATTTCTATGACTATTGTTTTGTTCGAAATTGATAAGCGCAATCATGCATAGAGAAAGACAAAGATAGTTTATTCCAATGCGCATGATAAGTTTTTATTCTTGTCGTTCGAATTCTTTTTATTTGAGTCCATTCAACCTATCTTTTCATCACCTCTTTCCCACGCAAACTTCTACAACTGATGAAACTCATCCCTTAGAGTCTACCTACAAAGTCATTTCAAGCAAAAAAATCTCTTTTTGGGTGGGAAGAAGGAAGAGAGAGGGAGGGTATATGCAACCACATACAAATCTTCCTAACCCCACTGACCAACTAATTCAAGGTTTGAAAATAATTATTACGGCCACTACAAGCTTCTAGCAGTGATATATTTCAGAAATCACCAAATTTTGATCAATTCCAACTATAATCATTATGTTATGCTTGTAATTGTGCATCACTAGCATGCAATCATTATGCTATGCTTGTAATTGTGCATCACTAGCATGCAATCACTACACAATTGTCCAATGGGACAAATTGTGCACACATCCCAATCATCCAAAGACCATACCATTGATGGATATTAGGCAATCACAAAATTCTTCTAAAAAATTGATAGAATAATGAAGTTTCTTTCAAGCTTTTGATATGGCTATCAATCGATCCAATATCCAAGCTTTCCAATCATATAACTAATGAAAATAAGAGAAACACTTACTTGGTGATAGATTCCACCACCACCAAATTTTGATCAATTTCAACTATAATAATTGTGCTATGCTTGTAACTAGGCATCTATAGCATGCAGTCACTAAATCACAGACCAATGGGACAAATTCTGCACACATTCAAATACAAAATTAGTTGAGTGAAACCATACAATCACAACGTTATTCTTTGAAATTGATAGCAACTATAAAATTTCTTGCCAGCTTTTGTTTGATGTGTCTATTAACCAATCCAATATCCAACCTTTCCAATCATGGAATTATTGGAAAGAAGAATAACACTTACATGGTGATATATTCCACCAATAGGAAGAAAAAATAATTGAAGCACAATCATTTCATACATAAAGTTGGAATTAGAAGCTCTAAACTCCACCTTTTGATCATTCGTAAGCCAAGTTTCGAAAGCACTATAAGGAGCACCTGAAGATCCTACTTACAAGAACACCAAAAAGACAATCGTGGAGCCAAACCACAATGCACACAACCCTTCACCCCACAACCAAGGTATGTGAATGATGATGAGGAAGAGAGTATCGATAGACAAAAGCTAAAAGCCAATAATGAGGAGGGCGAGTTTCTACTAGGGTATGTATGCCCTAGGAGAGCTTGTGCATGTGTCGTAGGATTGCAACCCTACTACATGCTAGACCCAGCTCCAGTTACTATTGATAATTCCCATTATGCATATAGTCATTACACACCATGTGTTGCTCCATATATCCAAATTTGGAGTCCCATAGACCCTCTCAAGTTATTGATCACAAACTAGCCTTGAGTGAAATTCTAGGCATAATTCACTTGACATTGCAGGCCTGATTCCCATGTCTAAGAGTATTCCCAATCCTCAAAAAACGGACATGGCCATAATAGTTTTGCTCTTATTTGATTGTTTGAGGCCACTTTCAAGCTACCTCTCCCACTTTCATACAATGTGGTTGAGGCCACTTTCAAGCTGCCTCTCCCACTTTCATACAATGTGGGACTTACCCATAGGTGGCATATTGTGTTGCATAACTAGATGGATAAGTTGGCAGACAAGGGTGGGAGCCATGCATGTTCATTTATCCCAACATGGATAAGTAATCGTGCTATTGGGGGATAAAGATGAAAATGTAAAGTAAGTATGGTCTTATGTAAAGCATAGAGTCCGATGACTTCCATCTAGCTTGGACTCTCAAATTGCATAAATTTTGCCCAAGGTTATCATTCAACATTGCCTTTTTGGATTTGTTCTAACACCTAGAATAATTTTAAGTGATGTATTACTCAAAGGACCATGTACCATTATTTACAACCAAATAGAAGTTGATAAGCACATAAATGTATAGTTTTTGAAAAAAAAAACTCTCTCATGACCCTCTTCGACTTGCACATTGCTACTTGGGAACTTCATGGTTCGTTCCATCACAATTATCCAACTGACAAGTTAAAATCAAATTGTTATATAAAATCTCTCACCATCGTCGAGTTGGATAATTGTGATGGAACGAACCATGAAGTTCCCAAGTAGCAATGTGCAAGTCGAAGAGGGTCATGAGAGAGTTTTTTTTTTCAAAAACTATACATTTATGTGCTTATCAACTTCTATTTGGTTGTAAATAATGGTACATGGTCCTTTGAGTAATACATCACTTAAAATTATTCTAGGTGTTAGAACAAATCCAAAAAGGCACTCCCTTGACTTGTGGACTAATTGAACTCGTTTAAAGAATTTGCAAGCCTACAAAAGGCTAGGCATAACTAGGCATCACCCCCTTCATGCTGCTTTTATGCATTGTTAATACTTAAGTCTTAGCCCCCTTTCTTTGTAAATTTTGTCCATATTTAATAATGTAAAAAAGCTAGTTTTTTTTTTTAATTACAAAAAACAACTACACAAAACATAAAAGTAAAACTTATTAAGGTACCCTGATCTAGACTCTCATTTCTTGTGATAAAGGTCACGGAAAGAAAATAATAAATTTGTAAAGATACATATTTACCAATTCAATCATGTGGTGGCCTCGAAAAATATTTGTCCCAATATCCACTAAAAAGTACGTTGACATGATATACCATCTCACTTCAACAACAACAAAAAATGTAGACACATATTTTGCTTTAGAAAGTTTGCAAGGAAATTTCTAGTGATGAGCATCTACTTTACTAAAGATCTCATGTCAAGAGAAAGAACAACCGTAAATACTAAATATTGACAACAATGGGTCCACAAGCACATGAAGCCCATCCTAAGCAGACTCTATGTAGCATAAAGTTGCATTTGGATTTTATTTTTTACATCGTCAATTTATCCATTTATGAAGGCTACGGGTTTTCAAACCATTTTAATTATATAGTGAAACAATTTTCATGCACATCACGCATAGAATATAAAGCATAATGCCATTTAAGTGGTCAACCCTTGCGTTTTACAAGCATTATGCCTTTTAGGCAAGAAGCTCATGGGCTTTACAATCATGATGCCCTTACATAAAACGTCCATAGGCTTTAGAACATAAACTAAAGAATGAGGGCAATTACATTGTAGAATGGCCTCAAATTTTGATTTTGAAGATTTGGTTTTGTAGTGAGATAATCTCTCTCTCTCTCTCTCTCTCTCTCTCTCTCTCTCTCTCTCTCTCTCTCTCTCTCTCTCTCTCTCTCTCTCTCTCTCTCTCTCTCTCTCTCTCTCTCTCTCTCTCTCAACATGCATATATTTTCTCTAATGCTTTCTCTCTCTAGAATGTTTCTATTCTATCTATGGGTGTCTATAATGTATTTGTTCCACATTCCATAATAGTGTCTAGCTTAACCCTTGCCATATAGACATGGATGTAACATTTGTGCTTTACATTTATGTATGAAACTCATTGGAAGATGTTTGTTATTGACGTGCCAAATGCAGTATGAAAGAAAAAATGTCAGTTCCAAGACCATAATCAATGAATCAATCGATTGCTACATAGTGTCATATAGTGAGATACTAGGAAACATCTTGAAGTTAGTGGGACACTAAGTCCCATAATGATTGGTGCCTTCCATTTCAATTATCTTCATAAAATATGCACTATTCATGATAGTGACATTTTTGGTGCATTGCATCGCCATAAAGTGTCGTGTAATAGCTTCTAAGAACCTTAAAAAAAGGGGATGATTTTTTTTGCATAAAGAATGAAGAGGAGGGCATGGATGAGGCAAAAAAATATGTTGCAATCATTTCTTTTTTAGGACCTATCAAGTTATGAGCAAAGCATCACACAAAATATAAAATGAACAATAATATTGCAAAATGTCCGAGAGTCAAAGTCATGACCACAACAAGTTCTATTGTAATGAAAGCCAATCTCATACTATGCTACTCTAAGCTAATCCAACCTCATACTATGCTACTCTAAGCTAAGCTACTAAGTAGTCTTCAATCAACCAGATAATCTTGAGGCCTATTATAGTTGGCTAGGACGTTTGGCTAATTAGGCTAGGAGCCCAAGAAAACTAGGTAAATGTATTCAATTGTCAAGTCAATATTGCTGATAGGGCCTAGGAGCCTAATCACATTGTCTATTGACAAACAATAGTAGATGGAGTGTTGGAGACCAATGATTGATGTAGGACTCATAAATTAACTATTTTCACTCTCTGCTACTCCAAAGAACATTGTCCCTAGTGTGTCTTTATGTTGAGAGGATTGATTTCTTGGAAATTAAAAGATCCACAACACTACTTATGCTGGAAAACATGAAGTTGTCAAAATGTAAATGGGAAAGTAGAGCCTCATAACTTGAACAAAACATCAATGACTATGTATATAAAAAAAGATGCCAACATGTACATGTTTAGAGTAGTTACCACAAAAATTGAAGATTTGTCTACTATCTATGAATCACATAGGAATCGAAATGGACCAAGAGAACTGAAAAAATGCATCAATAAGGAGGCCCATGCTACATTCACCAATTTACCATGTCAAAAGAATGGAACGTGACTGCATATGAATATACCAATGTAAACTAGTGAAGAAAAGTGCACCACTAACTATGTTGTCAAAGAGATACCCTAGTATGCAAATAACACACGAAGTACCATATAAACGTATAAATAAAAAATACTCCTTTTCTTTTCTTTTTATGTTTAGTATAATGCTAAAAATGAATTAAGAAAACTTTTGGCTAATGAAAAATGTCAACGACATGAAAAAAGAACTTGGTGGTCTTTATCACTAAACAAACAAAAACGTAAGCAAGTAGTATAGCACGAGAGCAAAAAGCAGTGACAACCCCCAAAAAAAAAGGATTCAAAAAAACTTAAGCAAACAAAATTGAAGGGACCACAATTCATGGTTGGCGTGATGGATAAAGTGGGGTAATGGTAGCTAGCGATAGAAGGGTGAAGGGACCTACTACAATAGTTTTGTAAAGTAGGTTATATTGCCACCAACCCATCCATGTATCGGGTGAGTCGAGTTTCCGTGCAAAACCGCCAAACCAATGTATGGTTGTGATTTTGATGCCTTTCTATATTTGCTTTTTGTAAGTTGCTAGAAAACTATGGGCATAACATTTCTAGTGGTATTATTAGCACCAAGAGGCTATGCCCATAATCTACTCATGTTGACCTTAGCATATATGGGAGCCTAATCATGGCAAGCAAACAAGGTCCATCTACACACCCCAAAATTTGACATTGTTACTACATGGAGGGATAGATACACAAAGTCAAGTAGAGGGAGTGAAAGGAGGAAGTAGTGAATAGTGTGGTAGTTAGGACTCATCTGAATGATGAGAGAGAAAACATATAGCATTTGAAATCAACATAATGAGGTTAATTGCGTAGCAATTTGAATAAAACAAAAAAAGGTAGATGTTGGAAAGGTGAGAGAAGCTATAAAACAGAAGTGTAGATTGCATGTGGTTGGAATGAGTTACAACACACTATGAAGATAACAAGGATCAGCACTTGGGAGAATGATAGAGGTGAAGGGGAAAAGAGAGAGAGGGAGAGAGAGAGGGGGGGGCAAATGAATACAAATAAAGTCCAATGTAGCTAGCCCATAGTAATTAGAAGGAGAAATGGGCTCATGGATGTGAAAATGTGAGATGGTTGGATTGTAAGGGATTAGGAAGACAAGAATTGGTGAGTGACAGAGTAGGACTACCAATGTTGTAAAAAAATCAACATGCAAAAGCAAATGGAAAAAAGAAAACTCAATTTTAATTGGTCGATGGAGCATAAAGGATGGCTAAGAATGGGGCTTGGAACAATGGCATTATTTAGAGTGTTGAATTATTACAGGTTTGTGTGTGTGTGTGTGTGCGTGCGCGTGCGTGGAGAGAGAGAGAGAGAGAGAGAGAGAGAGAGAGAGAGAGAGAGAGAGAGAGAGAGAGAGAGAGAGAGAGAGAGAGAGAGAGAGAGAGAGAGAGAGAGAGAGAGAGAGAGAGAGAGAGAGAGAGAGAGAGAGAGAGAGAGAGAGAGAGAGAGAGAGTAAAACATTTCACATAGTCCCCCTTGACAAAGCAAGACCAAACCTTTTGAACCCTTTGTTTTATAGCATAATACTTTATGAAAAAGCTGCATGAAATCTTACAGTATAAAGTATTATAAAGTGAAGTAAGTTTTAGGATGCCCAACTGTTACCTGCCACAACACAAAACCATGCAAGTTGGTATGTAAGGAAGACAAGTGTCGTCACTGAGCATCAGTTGTTATCCATGTCCGAAACAAGACTCACTACATGATAGCTTGGATAGAAAAGTACAACATTTAGTTCAATCTTTCCTACCAACAATATCGAGATAACAATATGTTCTACCCTAACACAACCGTATCTGGGCATACGCCATACTAATCAATATGAGGGCAAAAAATCATATCATACATGCTAATAAACAATAGAGTGTGAAAGAAAAACATTGTGATCATTCATTAATAGTAGAATGGGTGCAATTTCTTCCATAGTAAAACAGTATCAATGCAAATATGTGCCATAATGACCCTTTAGACCTCATGTGTACTCATGAGCGTCTATGAACTATGGTACATAGTTAGGGCAAATCCATGCCATACCAACTACCCGAAATCAACACCCCACATCTAACAATACTAGTTACCATGCTAGCCTTGTTTTATTCAAACAACGATTTGTCTCTTTTCTTGTAATAACCAAAAATTAAAGAGTATATATATAAAAAGGTCCATTTACAAAGTTGATGGAATACATTAATTTAACATCCCTACACTCGTGTATTATTTATGTAATACTTAATACATCTCCATGTCTTATTTAATAATCGTTGAATAGTTCTCGTAAAGCTACTTTATCATACGGAACATATGACTAACTTTCCTAGCATCGTTCCTATAATGTATGTTTATATCCAAAAATGTATGTTATTGAATGTGATCCAACCAAAAGGGTGTGCGCTTAGTATATATAATACATGAATCCGTAATGAAGCTATATCTTGAGCATTATCCATCTCTCTCTTAGTAGTACTTTCTATCTATCATCATCGATTCATTTTGAAAAGAACAAAGTCAAAGGAAGTTTTCACATTGTTTATGTCAACAATCTCTCTCTCATTTCAACACTTGTCATGAATCATTTGATAGTGTTAGTTGCTCTCTCTCTCTCTCTCTCTCTCTCTCTCTCTCTCTCTCTCTCTCTCTCTCTCTCTCTCTCTCTCTCTCTCTCTCTCTCTCTCTCTCTCTCTCTCTCTCTCTCTCTCTCTCTCTCTCTCTCTCTCTCTCTCTCTCTCTCTCTCTCTCTCTCTCTCTCTCTCTCTCTCTCTCTCTCTCTCTCACACACACACACACACACACACCAACCAATCACTAGTTGTCAATAATCAGTTTGTAATTTTCTGGATCCTCAAAAAATGCTCAACAATTGTGGCACCTTCACCCATTCTCAAAGTGGACAATTTTGACTTGAGAAAAAAATAAAAAAACCTATGATGTATTTATAGTTTTGAATAGTGACATCAATGTATTCCATGCCTCTATTGGTCTTAAAGCATCATTGATTTATGAAATGATTAAACATTTCACTGACAAGTGGATGAATGTTTGTGCATGACAATACCCCTCTATCAAATGCTCTATGATTATGTTCCACAAAAGGCCTAGTCTCATCTCCAGTCACTATATCCCATAGTCTATTTTCCATCAAAATTATTTTTTATCTATAATTCAAAGGTAAAGAGCTAGTTATCTTTTTGTCCACCTAGTACTCAAGTCGCAATGTCCTTTTATTTGGTCTAAATCCATTAACGCTTTGCCAAATTAGACAATTTTTATGTTGACATGTGTGTCTCACTCTTGACTACATAGTTGTGTAGTTCAACAAGTAGATTGATTCCTATCTGAGCAATGTGATCACTCTTTTTTTATATGAAAGGGTAAAGTATAGTCCTTTCTACAATTATCTAGAGTCAATAGGCCCAAATCTGATAAAATCATTATTCATAATTCAAGTAATGTTGTATTTGCTTTCTATTTTGTACTTCTATGCTACAAACCAAAACTATTGCCTAAGGTTTTGTTTCCAACTTATTAATGTAAAGCAAAGTTGTAGCAAATCCTCTATAGTCGAAGAACCTTTGATCTACAAATTTGTGTCATTTATTTAATAAGATTACGAGATGCATGATTCCTCGAGTAGCATAAAGTTCCACATGGATATAGTTCTACATAGTTGATAGAATAGATGTAACAAGACATTGTTGACTGGATAAGCTATCCAATTGCCACTACATCTCTTTTTATCTATGCATCAGGTGTTGCTGCCTGTTGGAGGGTTTGCGGATATCGAGGCAACCCTAACCCTAGCTAATAAGTGAGGGAATTGGCACCCTGCGTGTGTAATTCCAACCCGATGATCACATAGTTATTTGATAGTTAGAAAGTCAATAAAGGACTTTGGGCCTTTTTGTGAGACTTTTAATGTCGCAGGGCCTAAATGCAAGTTAGTGATTAAAGTTGGGACTCCCACCAAAATTGCTTCAAATTCAATTTCAAATTGGTCCCTCCAATTTTAAATGGGTTCCCACTCTTTTTTAAATATGAACAGTTAGGGAGGCAGAAATGGGCCAATAGGATTTTGAGGCCAAGGCCCTTCTCTCTACTATAAATAGTGCCAAACTCAAGTTGCTCCTCATGTTCAGATCTTCATTTCAATGCAAGCATATTGGTTCTCTTATGGAATGGACCTTGTGAATGTCCTTGCTCTCTAACTCTTTTCCTCCATCTCTCATGCTTTTGTTGCATTTTGCTAATTGTTGGATCTGAATGTTATTGGGATTGTATGTTACTATACTTGTGTGTGTGTGTGTGTGTGTGTGTGTGTGTGTGTGTGTGTGTGTGTGTGTGTGTGTGTGTGTGTGTGTGAGAGAGAGAGAGAGAGAGGGAGAGAGAGAGAGAGAGAGAGAGAGAGAGAGAGAGAGAGAGAGAGAGAGAGAGAGAGAGAGAGAGAGAAGCAAGTATCTATCTTATTGTGGATCGTAGGGTTAATGGATGTAGTGTTAATTGCGTATTGTTAATGCTTAGGGTTAATGGATGTTAAATTTAGAAGTGGATCTTCCATACATGCTGAATTCTGAGATTTGCTATCCCTCTCATAGGAACGAACCTACGCGTGACAACTAACTTCATCTTCTTGATGCTAGATTGCTTGGATCTTGGGTTGAGAATAGGCTAGGAAATAAACCCACTATACTGCCTTATACATTGTTCTATTACATGAAATGATGATTTCATTTTACAACTAAAATGCATTTGATATAGCAATGACTCTCTCACTTGGATTTTTCAAATCCCGTATAGCAAAAGGATCCTCTTCATCATTTGTACACAAGGAATTTGACAGCCTTGAATCTGCTTTTTAATTAACATACTTTTCTTGACAATAGAATCAATGACATTATCTAGCCCAAGGAAATTGGTTAGATTTCCATCCTCTCCTTTTGTGAATGCCACATCAGACACATTGAATGGTTGTCCAATGTAGAGTTGCTCTAGATCTTGGCATACATTTATTGCAGTTGATCCCATTGAAACAATATTAACATAATGGTCATCATCAAAAAGCTCATTGTTGTATTGGTAATTGAACTTATAATCATTATTATGTCTCTCATTTAAGCTATTTTCAGAAGTAATTCTGTATAAATTATAATAAAAATTTTCTTTATGACTTTCGATTTTAGGAGTAAGATGTGATTCTTGAAAAGGGTCATGTACAGGAGATTGACCAGTAGTTTCTTTTGAGTCAAACATTAGAATTTGCTACAAATTAGGCAGTCAATTAGTCTGATTTGAATCATGTTATTGCTTTGACAAATTTGTAGACATTTCTCTGATCTTTTCTTCATCCAATGTGTAATGCATGATTGCTTGCAATGTTGGAGTTGAAAGAAGTGGTTTCTCCAGACATAATCTTGAAGGCCTCATAGATAGAGTTTGATGTATGTTTCTTCATTAAATCACATCTTGGACAATATCAAACAAAATCATTTATCAAATACCTTCATGGGATCCATTTGTTCCAATCAATACCAAGATTCTATATAATATTTTGTTAAATTTTCTATACGCAACTCTTTGGAATCTTCTCATGATTGAGGTTCAGTTTTGAATAACATAGCATTGATTGCCACCAATCAAAGGTTTTTCGTTAGAAGTAAGTTGTTGCATATGTTATTTTAGTACTTTGATCGGAATAAAAACGTAGATATAGATTCTCATCAAGTGTGTCGCTCTAAACTTCAATATATATGGATCTTAATTTCCCTTCAAAAGTTGCTATCTCTTTTCCACAAGGCATATTTGGAATCTCTATAAATGTTGGCCCATTGTTATTGATCTAGTTTTGATCAATTTCTCCCAAAATTGGCGTAAGAACTAGAAATTGTAACTTCACTATCAAAACCAGTATCTCTTTCCTCCTTAGAAGCATTTGCGTTAGAAAATAGTTTATGCATCTAAAATGGCCAATAGTACATGTAGTGACATAAAGAGAACAATCTCCATTCCCATCATTATCTCCACTCTCATATGAGTTTTCATATCTTGTAACTTCACTATCAAAACCAGTATTCCTTTCCTCCTTAGAAGCATTTGCGTTAGAAAATAGTTTACGCATCTAAAATGGCCAATAGTACATTTAGTGACATAAAGAGAACATTCTCCATTCCCATCATTATCTCCACTCTCATATGAATTTTCATATCTTGTATAGTCAACAATATATTCTTCATTGACATGGTGATGCAAACAAAACATAAAACATAAATAACTTTTAAAAACATAAAAGTGAAAATTTGTAGAATTAAATATGAATAACACTAAACGTTTACTAAATAAAAATCGTAAATTAAAAAACACAAAAATAAAAAAGCAAACTAGATAACCTTAATAAATCGAGTCAAATCAGAAAAAATTAAATTAAATTAAATATCAAGATTGAAAGAAATTAAATGAATAAAATAGCATCACATAATAATAACATCAATAGATTAAATATTCAATAAATCGAATAAAATATAGTATATAAAATAAATTAAATAATCTACATCATATGGATGTTGTCCTTTGCCTTCCTCAAGGTTATTGAATTGATCCATAGGCTCATGTTGGTATTTGTTATCACATTTTAGCTCATCACTTCAAATTGGTTCTCATAAGCATATTGGAGTTTATTTTGGCCTTCGTATGAATTATTTTCAACCCAACCACTAAGGTCTTGATTGTCTTTATCCTCGTATTGTTCCATGTGATTTTCATAGTCGCGGTCAAGTTGAAGGTCATCATTATAGTCATGATATTGACATCATTAGTGAATTTGTCGTCTAGGTCAATGAAATCATCACCTTCATCCCACTTATCTTCCAATTCATTGTCAGAACCATTGTCACAATCTGACTAATTGTCATTTTTCAGTGTATAATCCCATTCTAGGATGATTGTCAATATTTGATTTTGAAACTTGTGAGTTATAGGTCTGGAATAAATTTCTGTGATGAAATGGAAACCAAATGACACAATGTCTAATGTCAATAGAATGATGATAGTGAAAGCGAGTTTAGTAAGAGCGCAATTTTTTACCATTCTAAATAATTTTGATAAGAACTAAAATGTAGTGCAATCTAGAGCTTGTTGAACTAATGTTTTTCTTTTTACTTCGTTGAAATTTGAACTCAAACACAGAAGATATGAGAGTTCAAAAATTGGCGAATGTATATATATATATATATATATATATATATATATATATATATATATATATATAGTATAAAACTATTTTAGAGAGAGAGTGTGTGTTTTTGTCGCCAAAAATGTCATGCTCTACCCACAAAAAAATGTCATGTTTTTGCAAAGAAAAAAGCTAAAAAAAACATTTGAAAAAAAATTGGTAAAAAATACAACACATACAAGTCTTTCTTTTTCTTTTTAAACACACACAGATTTCAAATTTCCACCCGCGTGCTCTCTCTCTCTCTCTCTCTCTCTCTCTCTCTCTCTCTCTCTCTCTCTCTCTCTCTCTCTCTCTCTCTCTCTCTCTCTCTCTCTCTCTCTCTCTCTCTCTCTCTCTCTCTCTCTCTCTCTCTCTCTCTCTCTCTCTCTCTCTCTCTCTCTCTCTCTCTCTCTCTCTCTCTCTCTCTCTCTCTCTCTCTCTCTCTCTCTATGGCTGGCGCCTTCCAGCTGCTGTTGATCGCGATGGCTGGTGCTGATCGCTTTCTACTAGTCTAACTCCACAACTACTTCTGCTACAATCCTGGATACACCTGTAGCGAACTCAGTGGGGATGGCGTGGGCCGTTTGAGTGTGTAGATAAGCTTCACAATTTATCCGTTTTCATCCGAGCTTGTGAATCAACCCAATAGTGTCATCCTCTTCGCATCAATTGATCCATGTTGTCGTACTTTTACCCTCTTGTGTATGTCATCTTGTGGGATTAATCCGGAAGCGCTACTGGTCAGTTAATATCACTCTATCTCTCTCTTACTATTTCTTGGTGTCTATTGCTCGCCTCTCTCTCTCTCTCTCTTACTATTTCTTTGTGTCTCTTGCTCTATATATTGTGAGCTGCTCTACATCATTTTCAACAGCTCTTTCTTCTTGGTCTTGGTTTTGCTCTATGCCTCATGTTAGCAGATTCCAGAGAATTCTCCAGATGCCGAGCCAAGCTGAAACATAGAGTATCTCTCACCCAAGACCGAGGAGGTCTCAAAAGAAGAAGAGCAGGAAGAAGCTGAGAGCCGAGGATTACTAGCTAGGATTGCAGGTTATTTCTATGTGAGCCTACATGGTGAATCCCATAGAAGGAACGACCATGTAGGAGTTAGCGACATTCCTAGGCAATGTAAATAAATGTAGACCCCTCTTAAATAAAAGTAGAGTGACCCACCTTTTGATGGTGACCTCTAGTGGAAGAGCTATTTCCACTTGTAATTTCTAAACTAGTGGAATTGCCACTTAGGCTCCACATGGGCAGCCCTCTTGCTTATTTAAGGGCCCCCTGTGAAAAATTGTCAACTAGTAGTATTTTCCTAACTTGAGATTTTGTAGGCCTATGGCCAAATAAAAGTTAGAGATAGGTTCATACATGTATGTAGAGGCCCAAAGTATGTGTACACTACTTTTGAGGTCACATTAATTAGAGGAGGTCGAGTGTGGAGCTCTTCTATTGGCTCATAATTTGGTGCATTCCTATTTGACCAAATTTCTAGGTAGATGGGTGAATCCTATTGGACCCCAATTTTAGCCTATCATAAGACAAGTGGCCAAGAGGCACTATGGCTGCTATAAATAGCCATCTCCACGAGTATGTACACATCTCATTTTCATTCTATTGAATGAATGTTATGCTCTTTGAAGATCCATCTTCTTCTCTCTCACTTTTTTGTTCATATCTTGCATTCTAGCCACTAGAATTGTGATTTCTTTGTTGCTATGGCTTCACACGTGTGAAATGCAGGTTGTAGGCTCTGAAGTACGGACAGGGACAGCAAGTTTCTGTTTGTGGAAGCTTATGATCAGATTTTGATGTTTAGTTGATGTTTAGTATGCTTAACATCACAATTTCTATCATTTTTTCAATCTAGATGTGCATAACTTCCATGGCCAAGATCTTTATGAAACTTTAGCATCTTTTGGATCTGAGTTTTTCACATGGTATCAGAGCATTAGGCGGCCAAATGTGCAGGTTTTGCCAGATTTAGAAGAGATTTGTGGGCGAGTTTGCTTTTGTAGCATTCCAATCAAGTTTCTAGCTAAAAATCTTGTTGATTTATGTGTAGAAATTGGATCTTTGTGATCAAAACATCATTTGTATGCATTTCAATTGAAGTAGGGCGAATTCCCTCTGTACTTATCAGAATAAGGAGACAAAAATTGTTTTGGAAAGAGGGAGATGCAAGATCCAACAAGATCCTATTAGTTTTCCATTCTAGCATATAGTTTTTTGATTCAATTTCTTGCTTCTTCATGTCAAAAACTTCAAAATTGATGTAACCCTCTGATTTTCAGTTTGCTGAATGATTCAAGAGTGTATTTCAATCTTAGGAGTGAGGGAAAAGCAAGTATATTGAGGTTTGGTCTTGGTTTGATCAAGAAATCATAAAACTAGTGGCTAAAATTAAGGAAAAAGTGAGGAAAAGAGAGAAAAAGTAAGGTTTTAGGTTCCAAATCTTTGTGATTTCTTCTTGTGTTTCATTTGTTGATTCAAGAGAGTGCTTAGTGCATTGGAACAGGTCAAAGATCAGAGATCAATCATTGCAACATGGCTACAAATGGAGGCTACATGTTGGAAAGCAATGATAGGCTTACCTCCCTCAACTATTCTACTTGGAAAGTAAGGATGGAGTCTTTGCTTGAGATGAATGAGTTGATGGATATTGTTGTAGGTGTGGAGGAGAGACCTTTGGCACCTCAAGAACAATTGAGGTATGACAAGAGGGCAAAGAAAGCCCTTCACATGATCAAGATGAATGTGACAAATGAGCTTATCAAAGAGGTTGGTAAGTGCACATCATCTAGTGAAGCTTGGGAAGCCTTGAAGAAGGTTTATGAATCCAAGTCTACTTCTAGAGTGTTGACTTTAAGAAGGCAAATCTTTTCTTGTATGCAAAAGAAGAGTGAGAATGGACATGCTTTTGTTTTGAGAGTTAAAGCATTGAATGATGAGTTAGCATGCATTAATGATGGCATAAATAATGAGGAGCTTGTTCAAGTGATTCTCAATGGCTTGTTGGATGATCATGCTAATCTTGTTCAAAGTTATGCTATCCAAAAATGTTTACCAAGTGTTGGAGACTTGCAAGAGGTCTTGTTGGCTGAAGAATTCAGGTTGCAAGCAAGAGTGGGAGCATCTTCTACATCTCAAGGAGGAGAAGAGGAGGCAATGTTCTCTAAAGGCAAGTTCAAGGGCAAAGGTAAAAGCAATTGGTCTAAAGGGCAAGACCAAGGTGAGCACTCTACTTTTGGCAAAAAGAAGGATAGATCTAAGCTAAAATGTTTCTATTGTGGAGTCAAAGGGCATTTTGCTAGTGATTGTTTTAAGAAAAAGAGGGATCAAGGGGAAAAGCAAACCAATCTAACTATTGATGAGGGTGGGGATGAGCTTCTTTCAAATGATGCTTTTGTTATGTCATCTTGCTTGTTGGCTAATCATGGAGACATTGATCCTTGGTGGATTGATAGTGGAGCCACTTCTCATATGACATATCATAAAGAGTATTTTTCATCTTTAATGGCATTTGATGGTGATAGGAAGGTAATCTATACCGCAAATGATGGTGAGTGTGCAATCAAGGGGATTGGCACAATTCCTATTTCACTTTCTACAAATAGGAATATAGAATTGAAAGATGTTTTGCTCATTCCATCCATTACCAAGAACTTACTTAGTGTAAGCCAAATGCTTGACAAAGGATTCAAAGTTGAGTTTGATGGTGATGCTTGCTTGATCAAAAAGGGGTGTAGTATCATTGCAAAAGGGAAAAGGCAAGGGAAATTGTTCAAGCTTGATGCATGTGTTGTTGCTAACCAAGTTGGATGCATGGCAAATGAACAAATGTCAATTCAAGAGGTATGGCATAAAAGGATGGGACATCTCAACTACAAGGCCTTGGAGGTAATAGCCAAAAAGGAGGTAGTAAGGGGACTTCCCAAGTCTCTTACTTGCTTGAATCATGTTTGTGAAGAATGTGCTTTGTCTAAATCACATAGATTGCCATATACTAGATCTATATCTAGATCTAAGATGCCTTTTTCTCTCTTGCATTCGGATATTCATGGTGTTACTACAATTAGCAATGGAGGTGCTAAGATGTATGTAACTTTCATTGATGATTTTAGTAGATTTTGTTGGGTTTATCTACTAAAGAGCAAGGATGAGGTGTTTGATGTGTTTGTCAAGTTCAAAGTTGCTATTGAGACTCAATTTACAACCAAAATCAAATGCTTGAGGAGCGACAATGGTGGTGAATACATTTCTAACAAATTCAAAGCCTTTTGCGATGAGCATGGGATCAAGAGGGAGTACACATGTCCAAGAACACCACAACAAAATGGAGTGGCCGAGAGGAAGAATAGAACCTTGTGTGAGAGTGCAAAGGCAATGAGATTGAATGCTAATCTTCCTAAACCTTTTTGGAGTGATGCTTTGTTGTGTGCAAATTTCCTATGCAATAGATGGCCAAGTGTTGTATTGGAAGGAAAAACCCCTTTTGAAGCTTTGTTTGGTATGAAGCCTAATGTCAAGTTTCTAAGAACTTTTGGATGCATTTGCTACTTCAACATTACTCTTGATGATAGAACTAAGGAGGATCCATCTTCAAGAAAGGGCATTTTTGTTGGTTATAGTGAAGTAAGCAAAGCATATAGGATTTATGTTCCTTCAATCAAGAAAGTGTTCACAAGTAGGGATGTCATTTTTGATGAAAGTAACATTCCAAAAGTTGTTTCAAGTGATGATGGTGTTGTTGCAACTAATGTGCTTGATGACAATGGAGTTGATGACACATTGGATGTGGATGTTGAAGAAGCCTCTTCAAGTCAAATTCCAAGGAGAACTCCAAGGCATAAAGTGAAACCCTCAAGGCTCACTTATGATGGCAAAGGTAAGCAAGTGGTGGATGGATCCAACTATGCTTTCCTAACTTCTTTTGATGTACCTTCATGTGTAGATGAAGCAAGGCAAAAAGAGGAATGGATCCAAGCAATGGATCTTGAGTTTGAAGCACTTATGAAGAACAACACATGGAGATTGGTGGAGCTTCCAAAGGGCAAAAGTGCAATTGGATGCAAATGGATCTTCAAGGTAAAGACAAATCAAGATGGATCTATCAACAAGTTCAAGGCAAGGTTGGTGGCTAAAGGTTATGCTCAAGAGCATGGCATTGACTATGAGGAAACCTTTGCACCCGTGGCAAAGATGGTGAGCATAAGAGTAATCATTTCCCTTGCAACTCTTTATGGATGGGATCTTTGGCAATTAGACATTTCTAATGCTTTCTTGAATGGTGATCTTGAAGAGGAAGTCTACATGGAGCAACCCGAGAGCTATGTTTCTCATAGCAAGCCTAATCATGTGTGTTTTCTACAAAAAAGTTTGTATGGTCTTAAGCAAGCACCAAGGAGTTGGTATGCTAGGCTTAACTCTTTTCTACTTTCTCAAAACTTCACTATGAGTGAGTATGATCATTCACTTTACTTTAGAATTAGTGCTAATGATGTTACAATCCTTCTAATTTATGTGGATGACATTATTTTAAGTGGAGGGAACAAGGAAGATATAGAAGATATCAAGAAAGCACTAAAAAAGGAATTTGAAGTGCATGATCTTGGTCTTTTGAGCTATATCTTAGGAATAGAAGTAATTAGAACTTCTCAAATCACTTTTATTTCACAAGAGAAGTATGCTATTTCTATTCTCAATAGATTTCATATGGTAGATGCAAATCCTATTGATACACCTATGGAATCACATGTAAAGCTAACTATAAGAGGTAATGAAAGATCCTTCGAGGACATTACTCTCTATAGGAAGCTAATAGGTTCTCTTATATATCTAACCATCACAAGACCTGATTTATCTTATTGTGTTGGTAGATTAAGCCAATTCATGCAAGATCCTAGCATAGAACATTGGAAACTAGGAAAGAGGATCTTGAGATACATCTCGGGAACAAAAGATTTTGGCATTGTTTATAGAGGCTCATCACCTAACTTATTTGGTTTTTCAGATTCAGATTTTGCAGGAGACCTTATGGATAGAAAATCCATAAATGCACATGCTATTTTCATAGGTGATGGAGCTATCTCATGGATGTCGAAGAAACAAGCAACTATATCACTTTCTTCTAGTGAGGCCGAGTACAAAGCTTTGACATCATGCACAAAGGAGATGGTGTGGATCAAGAGGATGATTATGGAGCTTCATTTGCTGGATTTTTCAGAGAGTCCAATCATCTTTTGTGACAACCTTTCAGCCCAAAGTCTAGCAAGCAATCCGGTTTTCCATGCAAGGAGCAAACATATCGAGGTGGCTTACCATTTTGTGAGAGAACAAGTGTTGGCAAAAGAGATCAAGCTTGAACATGTCCCATCAAAGGAATGTGTGGCTGATATCTTTACCAAAGCATTGGGAAAGGACTTATTTTTCAAGCATAGAACAAGTCTTGGTGTACTTTCTAAATCTATGCTAAAACTAGTTGAAGAGGGAGTGTGAAAAATTGTCAACTAGTAGTATTTTCCTAACTTGAGATTTTGTAGGCCTATGGCCAAATAAAAGTTAGAGATAGGTTCATACATGTATGTAGAGGCCCAAAGTATGTGTACACTACTTTTGAGGTCACATTAATTAGAGGAGGTCGAGTGTGGAGCTCTTCTATTGGCTCATAATTTGGTGCATTCCTATTTGACCAAATTTCTAGGTAGATGGGTGAATCCTATTGGACCCCAATTTTAGCCTATCATAAGACAAGTGGCCAAGAGGCACTATGGCTGCTATAAATAGCCATCTCCACGAGTATGTACACATCTCATTTTCATTCTATTGAATGAATGTTATGCTCTTTGAAGATCCATCTTCTTCTCTCTCACTTTTTTGTTCATATCTTGCATTCTAGCCACTAGAATTGTGATTTCTTTGTTGCTATGGCTTCACACGTGTGAAATGCAGGTTGTAGGCTCTGAAGTACGGACAGGGACAGCAAGTTTCTGTTTGTGGAAGCTTATGATCAGATTTTGATGTTTAGTTGATGTTTAGTATGCTTAACATCACAATTTCTATCATTTTTTCAATCTAGATGTGCATAACTTCCATGGCCAAGATCTTTATGAAACTTTAGCATCTTTTGGATCTGAGTTTTTCACACCCCCCCTCTCTTGTGAGGGAGCTTTTATTGTATTGTCATTTCTCTTGTATGAATGAAGAAGATCCTCCACGAGTTTTTGGCAATTGAGAAGCTCCTTGTTCATGGCTATTGTCTTAAGTGAAATTCCTATGAACATGCCTTGATTTCCTTATTGTGGTTGTGGATTAATTATATTTTTAGCTTTCTTTATTGCAATGTGGAATGTAGATGTGGATAAGCTTTCTTGTTTTTTGATTTTGTAATTTTCAGCATCCAGGTAAATTAAATAGGCTGAGATTGTGGATCAGATCTTGCATATTCACTAAGAATCATGTCCTTGATTGTTCTTGGGCATTCCAAGCATCAAGGGAGGTGTATTTCTTGATTCTTGTGATGCTAGAATGTTGTTAGGTAGTTAGCTTTCTTGATTCTTGTTTTTGTTGTGTAGATTAATCTTGATGTTGTATTGCTCCCTGATTTCTTAGAGTAGTTTAGTAGACAGATTTGTAGATTGCTCTCTGATTCAGAACGCTAATCTGTTGAGCAAGGATTGGTTACATGGCTTGTAAATGCATGTAGCTGGAGTGAACGAAATTGTTTCATCCCACTGACAGGTTGGGAATACAAATGTTGAACTGACAAACGATATGCCTGAAAATAGTTTTAAACTAGAGGACCTAACTAGAAAGAACTGAGTTCTGGAAACGGGCAGAAACACCCGGTTTCCAAAGCGGAAACTACCTAAGAAGAGAAGTAAACACCAGTAATAAAAAGGTATTCGTGTTCACAGATTCTTGCTGGAATCTGTGAACACCTCACGAGCTGTGCACGAAGTCTCCATCATCAACAGGTAGAAGTCTATCATCTGTGCTTCTTTTCTAGCTTTAGCGCATTTTTTTGAAGTGAGTTTCTTGGAGGTGTTGAAGCATGAGTTTGGATGTTGAAACAAGAGTGTCTTGGAGTTATTGAAGCATTCACACGATGTTTTATTTCTGCCCCCAACCCAGCGAGGGCTGTAGCCTTCTGTGGTTTTGATAATCACAAGCCAACTATGGCTTTGAGACCAAGTAAAACAAATAGTAAACATGGCAGAATAGTTTTGGAGTAATGAGAATATGCATCGCTTCTGAAATTGCAAATAATTATGCACATCCACTGTGGCTATTAAAACTTTTTGGTTTTAATTCGTGTTCAAGGAGGAGCTTACTGGACTTAAAACATTCCAACCACTTAGTCAAAAAAACTGAGCTTAAGTGCTCTCCACGTAGTCTACTTTGTTTTAAAAAGGGTTATTGATCTGATAACAACATTAAGCTTTCAAAATAAATTTTTAAATATATGTGGTGATGTGTTGTTCTTCACTCTCTTATTTATTCCTTGAATCACTTTATAACCTCCCTCTCTTATTTATTCCTTGAAGCACTATGGGTGATTCTTTCGCTACGAGAACTAGAGTAGAAACTACTTCCACCTTTGCAGATCTGAAACCCTTCATCGAACGAGATCGTCTGAACTTGCTTATTCACCTCCAAGAAGTGTTGTTTTCATCCATAGTAATGGACTGGTTGAGGTAACTGATGACCTCTCTCGGTTGTCCATTTCAAGCGTTTCATGTCCGTAGGACTGCGAGCTTCGAGACTACTCAAATTTTTTCGAAGGATCGAATTTTTCCCAAGGTTCGAATTCTTTCCAAGACTCGAATTTTTTCGAAGGCTCGAATTTTTTCAAAGAATCGAATTTGTTTAAAGGCTTGGATTTTTTCCAAGGCTCGGTTTTTTCCAGGCTCGGATTTTTCCGAAGGCTTGGATTTTTCTGAAGGCTCGGATTTTTCCGAAGGCTCGGATTTTTTCCAAGACTCGGATTTTTTCCAAGACTCGAATTTTTCCAAAGACTCGAATCTTTTCGAATGATCGAACTTTTTCGACCCAACGTTGAGCTTGGCAAAAAAGGATTTTTCGATATCCTAAACCCTAAACCCTAAATCTGCATTTTTTATACCCAAAATCAGACTTTTTCGATACCCAAAATCAGACGTCCACCCGCCGTACTTCGGCCACGTACCTATGGACACACATACATTGGCCACCCGTCAACGACCATCGGCCACCCTCATAAACCATCGCTGCTCGCCACCATCCAAATCATCGGCCGCCACATAGATCGGCCTCCATTGTCCGTCAACGACAGGTAGTCTTTACTAGTATATAGTATAAAACTCTTTTAGAGAGAGAATGTGTGAGGTGCTGTAAAAAATGTCAAGCTTTGTCGGCAATAAATGTCATCAAAAGGAAAAGCTAAATAAGTTTTAAGAAAATGGTAAAAAAATCATAGCCTCCAAAAATATAAACACTTTTTGTGAGTAAGTGCCCATTGCCCGTCATCGACATACACAACATGTGCGTGTGTTGTGTGTGTGTGTGTGTGTGCGCATAAGAGAATTAGGTGAGTTCTAGTTTTAAACAAAGTTGAGAATGGAATTATTGATGGAATTAAAGTAAAGAAATCTAACTTAAAAAGAAAAGTTATGAAAAAACTAGAAAAAACTGGCAAAGAAAAACGTGTCAACTTAGAAATGGGCCTGGAAAAAAAAATTCAAATCTTTTTTGCAATGTAGATTACTTGCTGGTTGCCGGGGTACGATCAGGCAGCGAGGTCATGCGTGAAGCAGATAATGGCAACGCGTGAAGCAATTAATGGCAAAGCTATTGAAGAGGCAGGTGCGTGGTGCAGCACTGCAGTAGTGGTGAGGCAAGAATGAAGAAGCATCAAAGTTTTGCGCAGATGAGCATCGAGTATGCTGCACAAGGCCAAATTTATGAATCCGACAAAGGCACCTGGTAGAGGAAGGTGGTGAAGGTACGAGACGTTGGCGAGGTAACACAACGCGAGCAGAGGCACCGACAGAAGTACGAAGAAGTGCCAACGTCGGGGAAAACTCTTTTGAGTTATCCTCAAAAAAAAACTTGCATTTCATACAAATTCTCAGTTTTTTTAAGACTTTTTCTCCTACAAAGGAATATATGTATAGGGTAAGGCTTCAGTCCTTGGGGGGGGGGCTTTCAGCGCGTGGAGGTGCCCGAGGGCGGCATATAGAGCTCGGTGCAGCCAAGGCGCCCCCTGCTACTGTGACAATCACCTGATTTTTTTTTTTGCTAAAAAAGCCCACGATTTATTGTAAATAGTAAGTTTAATAATTTAGTTTAATGATTTATACTTTTTAATAATAGTAAGCCTACCTTATAGAGTGTAATGTTCTTTTGTATGTGTATAGTAATAATGCATTGCACATTTATTACTTCTTTAAATCTTGGAATAATAAATTCTGGTGTGATTTGTGGCTTTTAAAGTTTCACATAAATACATTCTGAAAAAATCACTAGGTTGTTACACTTGTATAAAAAATCATCAGATATATCATGATACCAATTTTTGAGAAAACTTGTCGATTTCATTCC
Organism: Diphasiastrum complanatum; assembly: GCA_029204225.1. Classification (NCBI taxonomy): domain Eukaryota; kingdom Viridiplantae; phylum Streptophyta; class Lycopodiopsida; order Lycopodiales; family Lycopodiaceae; genus Diphasiastrum; species Diphasiastrum complanatum. The sequence continues at coordinate 29,370,146 of CM055103.1, read as the reverse complement.
TATACTCTGTCGATTTTCTTGAGCACTAAGAAGGTCTTTTATTTTTTAGTTCATTAATGATGTCTCAATGAGCAATGCCACATGGAGGAGGTAGGCCAAAATATTTTCCTTAGATTCCCTCTTGTCTTTGTAGTTGAAAAGTCAACCTCTAGAGGCATGAGGTAGATTCCTTCCTACCTCCACAAATTTTCCCTCCATTTTTCTCTCTTCGAAGATGTCGGAGTAGGTGATGCCTTTGACATGTGTCTCACCCCTCATTTCAGGAGGCTGCCACTGGACGTTGCCTTCGGTGGCAGCCTCCAACATGTGGCCCAGCCTAATGACATCAATGGGCACGTAGGGAGGGCTATAGATTTTTTGAAAAAAAATTAAGGGTTGTCTTGAAATTTAGAAATGTAGTGAAGCTCATGAAAATTGAAGGCGTTCCAAAATATCTAGTTCAATATTTTAAGGTTCACATTGGGTGTCACAAAAGTGGTTTCAAATTTTGATTCATGCCAGAAATTCGGTTTCAAAATGACCCTCTGTATCTCACACTTTGCCAAGAAACCTCTAGATGTTTGTCCATCAAACAGTGCCTCCGTAAGAAACTCTATAAGTTTGCCATATCCTAGTTAAATTACATGAAAATAGATTTAGATTATAGCTAAGACGTAGCACTATTGTGTTGCACCTCGAATCTAGTATATCAAGCCAAAAGTATAGCCAAAAATAAAGAAAAATTGACAACAAATTTATAATTAACTAAAACTGGAACGATCTCACTAAGATGGCCATAACTTTAGCACCATAGCTCCAAATCTAAAAAAAATTAGTACCTCCTAGAAGCTAAGATCAGGGGCTAATTATCTAAAACAATAAATTATACTAACAAAGTATATATTCGTAGGTCTTAAAGTTGAGTCAAAGCAATTTGGAAATTGAAATATCAAGAAAACTAGCTAATTAGTGACTAGAAATCCACTAAAATTTCAAGAGAACCACCAAATTTGATGGAAAAAAGGATCTAAGGCTAATTTAATAGAATTTTTTTGCATGTGAAAATCATAACATCCTAACATCTAATTCATTTAGGACATCAAATTACCATGGTGAAAGCAAAAAATCAAGAAACTTGAAAAACACTAGGCAAATTAAAAAAACCTTCAATGGAGATCCCTATGGCTCACATTCACAAGGAAACTAGAAGGTCTCACTTGCAAATGAGCCAAAAGATTCACAAATTGATGTCTCTTGCCTAGTTATAGACAATGCTCTCACTTAACTATCTTGAGGGATAGTTAGCCCTTGTTAAGTACTATTTAGGCTACATTGGGCCCTTGTTGGCCTATTATCCTTATTAATTACTTTGGAGGGCCTAAAGAGGGAACCGCCTTGTTCTTAAGGCTAATAGCTCCTTTTTGGACCTACAAAGCTTACAATGGATAGTATATTGCCTTGAAAAGCACTGATGTACTAAAAGTACATGACACTCGGATATGTCTTCCAAAAACGTATTGCCTCATTACAAATCCAAAGTTGTCAAATTGAAATTATTTTGTTGGCTTCAGACTATAATCCTTGTTTCCATGGAGGAAAACTGATGGTCGAAGAAGAGTTTGATGAAGCACCATATTGCTTGTGGGTAAGCAATATGTATGGAATGGACAGAGTGTGATTGTTCCAAATAACCATTGATGAACAATCATTGTTCACATTACTCAATTGAGGATTGATCACATTAGAGTCCACTGAGCAATGTAAACCTCTCCAAAGAAACTGATATAGATTGATGTCATAATTTAAAATCAGTTTCCTATAGAGTGTTGGCTGACTAAGAGAATGTTCCCGATCATTATTCACATCCATACATTCTGAATATGCATGTGAATTACAATTTGGCTTATGAGTTCTAGAGAATCCATAGGATACAGGTTCTCCAACTGAAGTCCCTTGAAGATCTTGTAAAATGGATCTATGAGGCATTGAACAATAATCCAAGGTATTGATACAAGTTGGATTTATATGGAATAATGAAATCTCTTCATTGCGGACTATATCCTTGTTGAATAACTCATGCTCCATTAAATTGTTGTCAAAAATAAAAATATTATCAAAAGCTCCCATATCGATTTGACATGGTTCGTAGATCGGATCCTGATAATAACCACTCAATTCCAAGCCATGGAATGTCGGTGTCATATAGTCCTCAATCTGAAAGTTTGATAAATGCCTTGATCGACTTTCTTCGAGCATAGCAATATTCTCAATCTGACGATCCATAGTTGCTTGTTCATTGACCAGATTAAGGCATTGATGTAGATCAATTTCCGGACTTTGATGGTTGAAATGAAACTCGAAAGGATGTTCAATTATCTTCACATCCTGATCTGAATTTTGACTTTCATCTGAATCATGATTTTCACCATCTAATGTTGCAACTTGATCCGAATCGTGAATTAAACTTTTGTTGCCTGCAATTGTATCCGGATCTGGGACTCGACTTTCGTCATCGCTTTGCTCATCTGACTCATTGTTATCACTTTGCTCATCAGACTCATTGTCATCGCTTTGCTCATCCACTTCGTCATTGTCACTTTGCTCATCTTCATTTTCAGTTTCTTCACTTTCATGTACATATTTTGTTGTCGATCCACTGATGCTTTTGTGTATACACTCACTTTTTGGATCCACATCTTCATTTTCTCAAACCATCTGGATTGTTCTTCTTTCCTTTCGGCTTCCCACTTAAGCCTTTGTTCTTGTTGCTCGTACTTTAAAACATATTCCATAGTTTCCCTTAATCGGAACCCAGGCTGGAGAGAAGTAGTTTGCAGATAGTTTTCTACAATGCTCCAATATTGAGGTTGTAAGCCATATATATATAACATTGTACAAGATGTACTTCTCCATAATCGAATACTGGGACCATTTGTTGGAATTCTCTATTGTACTCAGCAACTAGTAGTTGTCTGGTCCAAAGAACACCATTGGATGAAGTCAGATCGATTGAAGATCTGTCTACAAACTCTTTTGAAAGTTAAAAACTCGTGAACGATGTTCCACCATGACTGAACATGCCCTTGGAAACCCGATGAAGCAAAGAAAACTATATCACTGTCACCAATACCTCCACTGTAGTAGAAGTTATAATCCAAATCCTCTAGCCAATTGTCTACATTAATGGAGTGAATGCTTCCATCAAAGGTAGGACTAACGTATTCAGACAGTCGTTGGTCGTAATAATAAGGTTTCCGTTGAGCGGTGACTTTTCACCATTCATTGATATGGTTTGTAGATAAGTGCTCCAGAGCAAGTGCACGATCCATCATATTGCGCAACTCCATGAAACTAGCGGCATAATGGATTTGGAAAGCGTTGGTTGAAGCACATTCTTTATAGGTATTTGAAGGAAACCCACATAGTAGTTCAAACATTTTTTATACTCAAATTTTGTCTTCTGAACCAAAGCCAAGAATTGCTGATTAAATTGTTGTACATAACCGGTTTGTTTGAGAGATTCGAATGATTTCTCATAAAACCTGGTAATACTATCAATGAAAGCAATTGACTCCAATGCTTTGTGCTCAAATGTGCTTGAGTATCCCACCATGCTCGAACTTGTCCTTGAAAGCACAATGAATCGAAATAGATTTTATCTTCTTTAGAATAATGGCGATGACGAAAATAACCTTCTAATTCAGTCAACCAATCATCAATGCTGATTGAACTTGGTTGTCCGTCAAATACAAGGCTATAACGTACGATTTCATATTGTATTTCATCAATAGATGGAAATTGAATGTTTTCACTATAACGGTAATCCATCATTAATGACTAATGAAGATTTGTGGACTATGAATTCATCGACTGAAATTTATTCAGAATAGTATTTTATAGGCTGGTAAAAAAAAATGCTCTTCTCCACCCACTTAAAACTCAGAGTTCTACAATGAGTGAAACTGAGAATGGCAAAATCTTGTAGACCATGTGAAATTGAGCACTTTTGCTTTTTACTGCATCGAATTCTGAGCTAAAATGAAAAAAAATATGAAGATTTGAAAAAAAAAACCAATAAAAACACGTAAAAACTGACTGAGAAGAGGGGCCTCGAAAAAAAAATTGAAAATAATAATAATAATTACAAAATTTCTATAACTTAGCAGTGTCAGGCTCGTCGTTATGATCACTTTTTGTTTTTATTCCATTAAAATTGAAACTCAAACAAGAAAGTTATGGGGTTTCAAAGAACTAAAGGGAGATGAATTGATTGAAACTTAGAATAAGGGGTGTTAAACAAAATTCACAAAATTGGATTTAATAAAAATTTAAAATCCATGAAACATTTGTTTGCTCGTTAAAAACTGAGAAGAACCATAAAAAAATTTAAAATTTGACGCCAGAATTTTTTTGTTTTAAGATTACTTTAATGGGACATTCAAATGATCGAGAAACAATTGGAGAATTTAAAAACAAATAAACTAAAAAAAAACATCTATTGGGCCCAGAGGCCGGGGGCGCGAGCTGCGCCTGTGCGCCTGCAGGCAGATCCCGAGGGAGAGAGAGGGGGGCTGTGAGAGTGAGAGAGAGAGAGAGAGAGAGAGAGAGAGGGGGTATCGAGTAGGTATAGGTCTAGGGGCTAGCAGGGGAATAGAGGCGCTGGGCGACGCAGGCAGAGGGAAAGGGAGAGAGATGAGAGGGTATATACCGCGAGGGGGCGTCGGGTAGGGTATGTAGGCAGGTAGGGCGAGAGATGGAAGAGAGAGGGGAAAGGACAAAGGACTGGGGAGACGAGTGAGAGGGGGGCGCCGCCGGAGAGAGAGTAAATAGGTGTATGTTTAGTTCGCGAGGAGAGGGCTTTAGGTAGGAAGGCACGGGGGGTGGGCCACGGTTAGGGTTAGGTTTAAGCCTTTGTTTTTTGTGTTTTTTAGGCCCTAAAATATTAGGGTTTTAAAAACTGGGCAGGGTGTATGTTTGGGTTTTGGGTTTTTTTTCTAATGACTTAATTTGCAAGGGTAGGGTTAGGGCTGTGCGAGGGTAGGGTTAGGCCAGGCTCTTTTTTTGTTTTTTTTTTTTAACCTTCGAAACTTCAAAATGAATAAATTGAAATTTTTTTTACAAAGAAACAAAACTTTCCAAATAAGAAGTTGAAGTTCGTCTCTCTCACTTGGAAAAATTCACAAAAAAAATTTTAAAAATTTTGGCTAGCTTGACCCATCTCCACTAATTTGATCATACCTTTCTCAATATTGATCCAAATCACACAAACTTAGTACCTCTGAAAAGCTAACAACAAGCTCTATCAGCTATAGGATTAGATCAATGATTGAATGTGATTTGGTAGGTCAAATTAAAAACAAAACAGGGCTGAATGTTTTTTTAACAAAACTAGAGCTAGGGAACGAGATTTGTCATAACTTTTTGGATACTAATCCGAATGACCTGCCATATGGATCCGATCAAAGCTAAGACAATGCTCTGAGATCTTATGTAAAGAAATTTGAAGCAAAAACTCAAATCAAATCTGAAAAATGCAAACAAAGTGAAAGGAAAATTTGACTTTTGCTCATCAGACTTTTCTCATTTTGTCTTGTTTTTTTTTTTTACTGTTTTTTTCAAACAAAAACTGAACAATTAAATATTGAAAACAAAAAATTAAAAAACAAATAAAATTAAAAATCAATTAGATCATGCTTGCTGAACTGGCGGAGTAGGCTGCCAAAACTTGCGTAATCGGTTGCCATTCACCGGAGTATCAAATCGTTTTCTGTCCAAGTGTTCAAGAATTTATGCACTATAGTTCATAATTGCTTTTACTTTATACGAGCCTTCACCGGTAAACTTCAATTTTCCTTTGATCAGCTTGGTTTGGTACATCAGTGCAAGATCTCCTGCTTTCAGATCCATTTTGTGCAATCGACGATCGTGCCAGCCTTTCGGCGGGCTTTCTCTGCTGCTAACACATGAACTGCCATCAATCGGGTAACTCGTTTTTGAGATTTGAAGCTTTGGTTTGCTTTTGAAAGTTGTGGGATAGCGGGTGCTAGCTCTGTTGTGGTCTTCTCAAAAAAAAAATTGCATAGGAGGTGCGGATAGAGAACACCATCGGCTAGGAAGTAGTCAGGCTTTGCTCTGTCTGCATGTAAATTTAGAGGCAGTAGGCAGACCGTAGCTGTTTTTTTGTCTTCTGAAGGATGAGATAGATGATGTCATGAGACGCTACTCACTCTTTCTTTCATTTTAAATCTTATGATTTGTGCAAAACACTCTTTCCAGTTGTGAAGTGCAGAGTGAACATGCATCTGCTAGATTATTTTGAATGAATAATCATGTGTCTTTCACTTACTTCTTGGAGAGGGTAAGGTCATTGTAAAAAAGATTTTTGAAGTGAATGTGGGAAGTGCTTGAATAATGAAGCATACATTACCTTGGATCTCAGACTTGGAGGTAAACCTGACCACAATCGGTCGTTGTTGGAGATGGTAGCCTTATTCTTGGGATGGAGAACGGTGGAGACCTTTCAATGGATCGTTAATGTGCGATTCAGAACCTTACCGTGTTTGAAATCTTTGTCTCGCCGATGTGAATCCCTCTCTCGATGGTGCGACTGCCTGCATCCCCGATTTTGTGTTGGCGGCTGGAAAGGCACAATACCTAACTTTTGATGTTAGGTTTTTGAGAGGCCTTTATTGGCTTTGCATGAAGTTTGGGATGGTTAGGAATCCCTGTAAGGAAATTGCATAACACCGGTTTTTTGAATTCACTAAAGTTAAATTTATTTTGAATATCTATAGGACCATGAGTTGTCCCTATTTGTTATCGGAAATTGTGAAATGGAACAAGAATGACACTTGATTCACATTTGTACTCTAAATTACCTTATTCCTAAGAGTTGTAACTCTCAAATGCTAGGAATTTGGGATGATAGTACCAACCATAGGGGTTGTTTTATGTGACAGTAAAGCCATGTGCTGATTCTTGTTAAATCACAATTATTGGACCCTATATTTGATATAGGATGGTCAGATAGTCTTTTTGATTTTTTGATGGTTGGATCTAAAAGCAAAGGACTTTCTTAGAGAAGAAACTGGTGGTACGGGACATCAGTGATTCAAAGAGGAAATTTTTGTGTGAGAATGATCTGTAGGCCGGTGGTTAGTATTTACATTATTTGTAAATCTAATAGTTGAAACCATTGGTTAAACTTGTTTAAGGTCTTTGGAGAGGTTGTGAGATATAGATCCGGATCCCTCAATGGTATCTCATAAATTTCAAATCGGAAACCCTTAAAAGCTATTTCTCTATTAATTTTAAACCTCTACTTTTTAGAAATTTCTTATATACGAGACAATTGGATTGAGATTCATATAATTCCTTCCAAGGTAGAACTAGGTTCTGAAGGACTGTTAAAGTTATATGAATTCTGTTTCCATTTTAGGTTTGTGAATATAGCTCAGAATCAATTGATGTTTCGAATTGATCAAGTGGAATTTAGACTTCCTGAGCCCAAATTATTATCTCTATTTAATAGTTGATTATTGAGAGTAATGTTTCTATCACTCGGGATAAGATATTTTATGATTTTAAGGAAAAAGTCCGGTTTGTAATAGTATTGAATACTCATTACTGCCTTTTTCGAATCTTTGACATCTTATACGTTGTCTCCTGGGAACTTTTTGATCAAAATTATAAAATTTCTATTAAGATAAGGATAGATGCAGATTTCTTGCATATGATGCTAGAAATGGGGCTGTTAACTCATTAGAGTAACTGCGGTACTCTGGTTTGAGTTATGATTGTCTGAGACTTGATGGATATCCTAGAGATTTTAGATGACTGAATTGTGGTATTGTAGAATATTTGGATATTCTAAGAATACTAGTATCAAGAAGCATTATTTTCTACAAGAAATTGAAATGGAATTTCTTTAGCTTTTGGATTTGATCTCTGAAATAAAGAAGTTAATTCACCCAATGGTTCATGTAATTAGGATTACATGAAGGTGATGAACTTTTGTTTTGGAGTCGATCAACCCATTTGGAGGATTTATAGTTTAGTTATAGTTTAGGATTTATATTCGGTTAAGGACCTGATATAGTCCTAATATGGTAGACCGGCCCTCCAGTGTTCGAGATTATTGGTCACGCCTAGATTTTATTCCAAGTCAAGGCCTGTTGGTGACTAATGACCTTGAGAGGACCCAGACACTCTAATTGAGATATTTGGAGTAGTGCATGTACATGTGACTGATATAGGCAGGAGGTATGCATGTAGAGCTGTAACCTATTTATAGTTGACTTGCATGGAGATTGCATGTGCTCATGCATAGGATCATACTCTCTATATATTGAGGTAGTGATTATTCTGTTGACAACTTGGTCTAGGTTACCTGATGAGCTCTTCTCCTCTTGCTATCACATGACATGGCTTGGGGGCTAGATCCAGGAGGATTCTCTAGAAGGGATCTAGGTTTGGTTGGGTGGTTTTGCTCCACAGTCTCTCTTGTGTTTTCCTATCCTCATATTAGGGGATTGTCCCTAGTGGTCTTTACAAACTATCTTTGTCATAATAGTGCATAGAATCTTATTGAAAGATTCAGCTTGGCCCTTCCCTCTGGGATAGTAGGGAGTACTAAATCTGTGTATAACAAAAAAATCTTCCAATAAACACTTTATTGTTTGATGAATAAAGTGTGTACCCCGGTCACTGACAATCTCGATCGGACATCCAAATCTGATTATAATATTTTCGTAGAGAAACTTGGCCATGAATTTGGCATCAGCAACTTTGACAACTTTGGCTTCAACCCACTTGGCAATATAATCAGTTGCTACGATAATGTATCGGGCCTGAGATCCTTGCGTGACAGGATGAATAGAACCAACATAATCCAATCCCCATTTTTCAAACGTTGCTTGCGATAAAACCAGATGCAAGGGTTCATAATTCTGTCTAGTAGGCCGTCGTGCTCGCTGGCAAACATCACATGTCTGAATACAAGTTTATGTGTCCTTATGAAGAGTAGGCCATCAACAACCTGATTGCAAAAATTTGCAAACAGTAATATCTATAGAGAAATGTCCTCCACCCATGCCATCATGTGAAAACATGATTAAATCTGGGATTTCATGCGGTAAAACACATCTACGTAGAATATTGTCTGATCCACGATGATATAATTGTCCTGCAATCAATTGATAAGGTTCCTGCAATCAATTGATAAGGTTGAGTCTTATGAATCAATTGCCTCTTCTGTACTTTTGTCAAAGAGTCATTCGATTGTTCTAGCATCAGGTACTCAACAATATCCGTTGTCCACTCAGGTATTGCTTCTACATAGAACAACGCAACATCTGGTGATTCATTATCCACTTCAGTATTAACTGAAGTGGATACAATCTCGAAACGTGATCGGCTAGATAATGTTGCTTTCCTTTTCGAACCACAATTCGAAAGTCAAATTCAATCAATAACAGTAACCATCTTGCAATATGTCCAATATTGCACGTCTTGTTTACCAAATAAAACAACAGTTCGTGATCCGTAGAAAATATACAAAGTGCGTTTCTATGAGATAACCTTTTTTTATTTCCACGACATGCATTGTCCCATCTTTGTGGCGCACTGGACAATGGGGGGAATTACCTCCCCCCTGCTTGCGTGGAGCCATGTGGAGATGGAGCGCACCACGATCAGCCCGCAATCAGACCGACAACACCAATGGGATCAGCCATCGATCGCAACACCAATGATGGTAGCCAGCGTGGATGGCAGGCAGCAGCAAGTGGGACTTAGCAGCGCGCTCCATTGCCCAGTGTGACCAGCACCCATCGCGCCATCATGGAGAGAGAGAGAACGAGAGAGAGAGAGAGAGAGAGAGAGAGAGAGAGAGAGAGAGAGAGAGAGAGAGAGAGAGAGAGAGAGAGAGAGAGAGAGAGAGAGAGAGAGAGAGAGAGAGAGAGAGAGAGAGAGAGAGAGAGAGAGAGAGAGAGAGAGAGAGAGAGAGAGAGAGTGTGCTACAAGTTCTAGGGTGGGGAGGGCTACAAGCCTAGGGAAAGAAGGGGGGTCTAGAGACACAGAGCCCTTCTATATTACAAAAACTGTAACATTATTTTACTTGTATAATCAATGAATTGTGAGTTTACATGTTCTATGGATTCAATCAATTTTAGAAACGATACAAATTGTGTATCAATGTTATTATTTAGATCTATTTTATGTAACTAATGAATGCAAAAATCGAAGGGAGACTAGTTCTCACTGCTTTGATACAATGTGAAAAATTCAGGGAAATTCTAACAATTTTGTAGTCATTATTCAATAGCATCACACTGCTGATCTATGTTATAAATTATTATAGCATTCAACAAAATCAAACAAATGTGCAAAATTGAATAAACAAGTGAATCAGATACACGAATAGTAGCAGACAAATATTCATTCGAGATCATACAATCATTCAGAATAATATGCGCATAACAGCTACAATATTATCTATTGATCTTCTAATTTCAAGCACTATGCGATAGATGCACACAGTGCTTTGGCGCGAGAGAAATACAATTCTCTCACAAATAATGTCTCGCTTACTAGCGGAATTTTGGATCTACTGATTTTCAAAATTGTCTCGCTCACAGGCGGACATGTATTTTGTATATTTCGTCTTACAGGATTATGCATCAAGCAGAAAGTATATAGTTTGCAAACTTTTTCATGTCGCGTCATGTAACTTCTAGATCAGAAAGATTAAACATCTACAACTAATCACAAATTACAAGAGTGACATATTAGCCATGTTCTAGAGTACTTCTGCTGATGTCATGATGTCTGATCAAATGCTTGTACCCCTTGGTACTTGGCTGATCTTCTTGGTCCTTCGAAAAGCAAGAATGATTTTTTGTCATGTGTTGTGAAATTGTTCGCAAACATTTTTGTTTCAATGTCTTTTCTGTCAAAATCAGGGTGGAGAGCTAGCAAGGCTTTGGCAATAAAAACATTTTGTTTCTTGAGCTCTCTCTCAAAGCATGATAGCTTGACGACTCCAAGACTGTTCCTCTGTTTCTCGAATAGACCTTTGTCTAAGGCCTTTGTGAAAATTTCAACTACCATCTCCTTCATTCCAATGAAAGTAGTCTGCAACATCTTCTTCCCAATCAGATCTCTTATCAAGTGGTACTTGATCGCAATGTGTTTTGTCCTTGAGTGAAACACAAGGTCTTTTGTCAGATGTATTGCAAATGTGTTGTCCATCTACAAAACAAGAATTTCATTCCTCGTTTTGCTTAGTTCGTCAAAGAACTGTTTGAGCCGAATTATTTCACTGGCCATCTTTGCTGCTGCAACGTACTCTGCTTCGCAGGATGACTTAGCCACAATGGTCTGCTTCTTGGTGACCTAGAGAATTGCTTCTCCTGCATCCTCCTGAGACACTTTTGTAGTTGTCCCTGAGGGATGCCCAGCTAGCATCACTATAGGAAAGCATCTGGAACCCTGCATCACGAGAATAACACAAACCAAAATCTTTTGTTAATTGAAGATATTGCAAAATTTGTTTTGCAATCTTCCAATGAGTTGAGCCTGGAGTTGTACAGAATTGGCTCATCCTTAACAAGGCATAAGCAATGTCAGGACATGTGTTATCTACAAGGTACATCAACAATCCGATCAACTTCCTGTATGGTGTAAGTTTCATCAATTCTCTTTCCTCTTTAGTCCTCAAACAATTTTCGTTCATCAGTACTGTTCCTGCAAGCATTGAAGTATTCGCTCCTTTGCAATTCAGCATCCCGAAATCTTCTAAGATTTTCAGGGTATATCTGGACTGATGAAGGTACAATTTACCTCCCTCATAGTACCTGCCAATCTGTAAGCCAAGGTAACATCTGGCTTCTCCCAGATCTGCAATCTAGAAATGTTTCGAGATATCATTCTTCACTTCAACAATAAGCTTCTCACTCTTGCAGATATCAGAGTGTCGTCCACATACATAGCTACAATGATGATCTTCCCATTTGTACTTCTTACATAGACATCAGAATCAGCCATTAGTGGCTTGAATCCTAAGGATTTCAAGGCTTGATTTTTTTTCTTGTACATTGTCGCGTTGACTGCTTCAAACCATAGATACTCCTATGCATTCTGCATGCATAAGTAGGAAGTGAATTTGAGATATAGCCTGAGGGTTGATCCACGTAGACCTCTTCGTCTAGCTCACTATGCAAGAAGGTTGTCTTCTCATCCACAATGTGAATCCTGAGATCATAAGCAGCTGCATATGCAAATAGTAAATGTAGGGACGAATGTTTCACGACAGGAGAAAAAGTTTCAGAATAGTCAATACCATATCTTTGAGAAAATCCCTTCGCTACAAGTCTTGTCTTATACTTTGAGACATCTCCATCCGGTCCATACTTCAGCTTGTATATCCACTTGCATTTTACAGTCTTTCGCTTATCTGGTAATGGCTGCAACGACCATACTTGGTTCTTCCCCATGGATTCCATCTCCTCATTTATGGCTTGGATCCATTTGTCCTTCTTTGGACATTCAATTGCTTCCTCGAATGTCTGTGGTTTGCCACTGAATCCACAGAACTCTTCTGATGTAGAAGCTGAGTTGCCTGGCATATATCTTGCTGGCGCTTTTTGTTGTCTTGTCGACCTTCTAGGAGATCCTCCTGGAACTGCAATGCCTTTGTCTTTATCTGCTCTGCTAGGTCTGGAACCATTTCGATTTATAGGTACTATAGCAGTAGGTTGCCTCTCGAACTTTCTTCATCTGATTCATCACTCGAATGCGATGCGACTCGAACATCTTTATTTGAGTGTTTGTCCTCTGCTCCCTCTGTCATAGTTGGCAGATCATAGTACTGTCTTTCAAGAACTTCATAACTGACAAGATTATCGTTGGCCATCGTTCGGCTCTCATCAAATTTTCATTTTCTTAATGCTTTTCTATGCAGCCCTCATCTGTCAACTAGGGGTCCTTCTGGTATGGTTTTCGAGCATCTTCGTGACAATTTTTCTCCTGATGACTCTGCTAGCGGGTTTGGTTTGCTCTTTCAAGTTTGCTCTTCCTTAGCATGTGGCCGTATTTCTCTTTCTATTGCTCATATTATTTGTGCTGTTCGTTTGATAGCCTTGGATACGCCTGGCAGTGGAGTGCGCCCATTGCTGTTGGAGATGTTTTATACAGATTGGTTTGTAGGGCTCTTGGTTTTCAGCTTCGTGACAGTTTTTCTCATCAATTTGGTTGTGCTACTCCTGGCAGTTGCGAGACATTCGTACATGCTTTGCGTGCTACCTTGGATCTTCATCCAGATTGGGTTGTCCTTCAAGTGGATGTTAAAAATGCTTTCGATTCTGTTTCTCGAGGGGCCATTTTTCAAGAATTTCGTGTGGCACATGGTCATCTCGCTCAACTCATCCCGTTTGTTCGCTCCTTTTATTCCATGGATGCGCCTCTATATTTCAGTCATGCTTCTCGATCAGGTGATGTTTCAGTTATCTCATCTGCTGATGGTATCAGACAAGGTGATCCCTAGGGTGGTGTTCTTGCTTTGGCACACTTTCGGGCATTGCGTGCTTCTTCTGCTGCTTTTCCTTCTTGTTTGTTTCCCTCTATTGCTGATGACACGCATATTGTGGGACCTGCTAATGATGTCTTTTCGGCTTTCCACAACTTTCGGCTTTGGGCCTCACTGTCAATCCCTCTAAGTGCATTACTTGATGTCCTCAGGGCCTTCTTCATGAGCTCCCTTTACCTAAAGGTTTCAATACTCCAGTTGATGGGATTTGAGCACTTGGTATTCCTATAGGTTTTTCAGATTTTGTGGCTTCCTCTTTGTGGGACACTTTGGGCGCGCATCTTCGTCATGTTGATTTGCTACCAAAGCTTGGCAATGCTCAAGTTGCTCTAGGGATTCTCACTCAATGCTTCGCTCAACGGCCAAGTTATATTCTACGGTGTGTTCCTCCCTCTCTTGATGTTTTGGCTTTGCTACAGGATTTCGATAATACTTTATCAGATATTCTGGGTCACTTGATGGGTTCAGAATCCTTTCATATTCTCAATGGTCAGTTCGTTAAGCGACAAGTCTCTCTTCCCGCTTCATCCGGAGGTGTTGGTCTTTCTTGCACAACTTCTATTGCTCCAGCTGCTTTTATGAGAAGTTGGGCCCTTGTTGCCTTTGCACTTATCTCCCAGTTTCAGTAGGACAACAAGCTCATTCTTCTTGATTCAGTAGCTCATGTGGAAACATGCATTCTTCCTTTCCAACAACATCTTCGTGCGGCCAAGGATCTCATCCCTCCACCTGTGTGAGCTTCTTTGCCTCCCTTTGAGACTTTTCTTAGCCATCAGCATGCTCATTTTCAAAATTATCTTTTGGAAGCCTTACCTTCTAGAGACACTAACACGAAGGATATTCATTTTTCTTTTGGAAATTTGTGCAAGCTAAAATAGCTCAAAAAAATCCAATTTCTTTGCTTAAGCACTAAAAAATTAGCTTCTTGAAAGTACAATTTCTCAACTTGTATTCCAAAGGCTATAGTCCCCTTATTGAGGCCTAAAATTTGACTTATCATCAAAAAGCAAGAAACAAATGTAAATTGGAAAACTCTAGGCAAAAGTGAACTCAAATTGTTTCAAAATCACTTTCCGTAATGGATACTTTGTGCTTGTTCTGTCCTACACTTTTTGACAAGATTAAAAAGCATAATAGGAATATGTTTTTTTTTTTAAATTGCATTCCAGCCTACACGTTAGGCATAGGCTGCCACGTGGCTATGTCAGAGTGGTTGAAAAAAGTCAAATTGTTCACTATGCTTCATAATGAGCATGTGGAATCTTCAAAGTATCCATTATGCAATGGAAGGCACTCTTTTTGGCTCCTTAATGATCATAAGTTGATTTCTTATCTCCTTGATCCACTTACTAAAGGATCATGTACTCTCATCTCCTCCATTAGAATGGTGTTCAATTTGGTCTTCAAAAACATCATCCGAGATGGATTTCCCTTCCATTACTACATTTGGAATGCATCTCATTCCCAGCTTGCAATTGCAACATCACTAATATGGTAATGACGTGATTCTTTGCCAATAAATTTATCCAAGATAGGTCTTTTTGTGGCATTTTATCAAATGACTTCATATCGACTCCTTGGACTCCACTCGTCATTTTATCAATAAATTTATCCAAGATAGGGCTTTATGTGGCATTTTATCAAATGACTTCATATCGGCAAGAGCTCTCCTTGGACTCCACTCCA
Organism: Diphasiastrum complanatum; assembly: GCA_029204225.1. NCBI lineage: Eukaryota > Viridiplantae > Streptophyta > Lycopodiopsida > Lycopodiales > Lycopodiaceae > Diphasiastrum > Diphasiastrum complanatum. The sequence goes on along the minus strand of CM055103.1, from coordinate 29,354,896 downwards.
CTCCACTCTTGGACTCCTTGGACTCCACTCCACTCCACTCTTGTCATAATATTCCACAACTCCTCCTCCATCAAAATGTTCTTCATTTTGGATTCTCATGTGCTATAGTTGTGGATACCCTGTCCAACTTGTTGACTTCACCAAGCATGAATTTGTCCAATCCCATCATTTTGCCAAAATTAGCCCTTAATTTGCCTTCTGATAGCTCAATGAAAGGCTTTGAGAATGATTGCAAGTACTACAAGTCAATTGAAAGTTTCACCAAAAAAAGTCTCAGGCCCACCCATCTCTTGTTTTGTCCTAAAATGCCAAAAATGGCAAAATGCTCCAACACTATGTCACTGAAAACTTTGCCCTTGAAATAGTCTAGTTATACCTCTGATCCACTTTCTCTCTTTGCACACTCACTGTTGGAGGGTTTGCGGATCCCGAGGCAACCCTAAAGTGAGAAGAATTTGGCACCCTGCGTGTGTAAGTCCAACCCGATGATCACATAGTTATTTGATAATTAGAAAGTCAATAAAAGGACTTTAAACCTTTTTGCGGGAGCTCTTGCAAAAAATTTCCAGTGACCAAAACTTTCCAACCTTTCTATACTGCTTTCTGATATACTCCCGCGCCAATTACCTTCAGTTTTTGACTTTTCTTCACCGTGTCTTCTATTGATACCAGTCAGTCTCCGCGATATGTCATTCATCGTGATGTTCCGACCAAGACGGACATCGTGATACTCCCTAGCACAAGCATGGTGGCTCAATGGATGAACCTTCTTGAGCCTTTTCTCACTGCAATGGGGATCCACGAGCACGCCTTTACTGGAAAAATCAATATGAGATTCATAACCATGGCCTTTAGCACCTGGACTGAGGCCAAAGCTAAGTTCTATATCGCCTACCAGACCACTACACACAAGGTGCGTGTGACGAAGGCCACCCTTGCAGCCATAGGCATATCTTCTAGCAAACAGCCCTCGCCCAATTATAAGCATGCCAAGAGTGTCATAAAACTCTTTATGGACACCTCTGATGAACTATACTGGACAAATGATGGCTACTTGTTAGAATGCATTTACGATCCAATTATCCATGCCGATGCACAACTACTGAATAACTCAAGATCTTGAGGAGCTTTCCCTTATAGTGGTATCAGAGCAAGGCTTACAAAGATCAGGAAACTTGGAGAGGTGGTGCTTTTTATTGGAATTTTGGTGGAGATGAACTAGTATTCTCATCCAGGTGGTGGAACAAGTGTGCAAGCTGGTGGATTCTCCTGGTTTCAATTTTCATGTTGCTAAGATCTCTGTCTCTCTTAATTTTTTGTGGTTTATGGTGAATTGTCTTATAAAGCCAATCAGTGTTGTTTTTTTGGAGCTTTTTCTTGTGTAGCTCAAATCTTGTGTAGATCTGAATTTTCCAGCAAGTGTACTTTCACTTTAGGGATCATTAATGATGCATGCCGATTCTTTCAAGGATTTATGATTCTAGACTATGTTTTGGTCAAAATTGAAAAACGTTAATGTTTTTGGCCACAAAGCATTGATAGGTTTCGAGTTTGTGTTTGCAGAAATACACAGAAAGGACCAACGGGTCTTTGTATTTGCAGAAATACAAAGCAACTCCCATAGGCACAAACCGCCCCTGACCATAACCACTACATAACGGCTTCATCGAAGCAAGACATGAAGATCAAACGAATGAAGACTCAAAGACGAATCTCTTGCGCTGGCGTGTTGGGTGGGTTTGTCACACAACGCTATAGAAAATATCATTGATAATACAGTGGTTGTTATGCACATGCTTATCTTTATCTTGAATGATATCGAATGTTTTGATGTCTGATCGTTGTCTGCATATATTTAGCTATTTATCTTTATTTTACACATTGGCTCACTCTTGTTGAATGTTTAAACAAATTTAATATCGTAGGTCAGCAGTGTCTATCTACACTTTGGAAGATTGTAGATCTGATCTAGAAGGCAGTAGCCGTCAGTCAGAATCGAACTCTATCTGGGTACATCGAATTTCGTGCTAATATACACATCAATTGCATCGGGGCAATAGAGGTTCCAAGAGAGTGAACACGAACGAGAATACTTTCCGTTTTGTTTTGTGTATCCATTCCAAATCCATCATCAATAGTGGTATCAGAGCTAATAACAGCTTGTAAGCTAATTGGGGCTCAACAAGAGCTATCAGACCTAGGAGATTATACATTCAGAACAAGGAGCCAAAAAAACAAGCTAAAAAATATAGTTCACAACGATGGCGTCTATAAGCAGCATACAGTCAAAATATGCACCATCCTTGACTCATCCAGGTCTAGCTTCCTAGCTTGGAAGGTAAAGATTTCTCTCATCTTGAAGAGAGAAAACTTATAGCCCTGGGTGGACGACACGAAAGAGATGTCTACAACCACATGCAAAGAGCTACGAGAATGGAAAGAAAGGAATGACAAGACAATAGCCAAATGTACTAACTCCAGAATCTTTGTAGGAGGCTCAGAATACTATATCACCTTCATTGACGACTATAGCAAGTTCGCAATAGTATATTTCATACATAACAAGTCAGAAGCACTCGACAAGTTTAAAGACTACGTGAACTAGGCAGAAAAATGGACAGCAGACAAAGTCAAACAGATCAAAACTAATCACGGCGAAGAATATATCTCGAATCGCTTCGTTGCTTTCTGCAAGGCCGGCGTTCCTGCTCCGTTGGCTCTACAGGTTGGTATCCGGCGTGAGCGTGTTGAGTAGTATATTCAATTGAATAATGGATATGAGTCATAAACAATCTTCAATCGTGGAATCCTTCATCGAAGGACCACATCCTATACACCACAACACAACGATATTGCTGAAAGGAAAAACATGATCCTCATGAAAGCAGCAAGGTGTATGATGGCCTATTCGAAAGCACCAAAAGTGCTATGGACTGAAGTAGTCGAACAAGGATACCTTGTCAGGTATGACAATCATTCGTCATACTACAGGATCTACATGCCATAGACCAACCAAGTAAGACTGTTAGAGATGTCAAGTTCGATGAAACCATAACAATGGCCAATGATGATTCTATCAGCTATGAAATCTTAGGAAAGCAGTATTACGACTAGCCAACCATGACAGAGGGAGCAGACCCCGAACACTCAGAAGAAGATGCTCGGATCGCACATTAGCTGAGGGACGAATCAGACGAAGAAAGGATCGCAAGCACACCCATATCTAGACTGCCAGTAAATCACAATGGTTCCTCACCTAGCCGAAGAGACAAAGGCAAAGACATTGCAGTACCCGAACAATCTCCCAGGAGATCGACAAGAAAACAAAGAGTGTCAGCCATATAATGAGGTATGGATAGTACAACCAGTACTAGATAAGCAAAAAACACTGCAATGCAAATGGGTATACAAATTGAAGTATGGACCGAATGGAAATGTATCGAGATACCATGAAAATACAATGAGCACTACTGGATCTCCTATCCATTACATCTCCATCATAGTCCAAATATGAAAATCCAAAAAGATTAGATGATGATCTCTCATACAATATGCCAAAATCTCGAGTTCCAATGATGCACCTCAAAACTCATTTTCCTAGCTTCCAATGCTCCTCACTAGGATCTTGCATGAATTGACTCAATCTTCCAACACAATAGCTTAGATCTGGTCTAGTAATAGTTAGATAGATAAGTGAACCAACTAGCTTTCTATAGAGAGTAATGTCCTTGAAAGATCTTTCACTACCTCTTATAGTTAGCTTTACATGAGACTCCATAGGTGTATCACTAGCTTTTGCATCTACCATATGAAATCTTTCTAGAATAGAATTAGCATACTTCTCATGACAAACAAAAGTAGACTAAGAAGATCTAATGACTTCTGTTCCCAAAATGTAATGCAAGTTACCAAGATCATGCACCTCAAACTCTTTCTTAAGAGCACTCTTGATATCCTCCACATCTTGATTGTCTCCACCACTCAAGATGATATCATCCACATAGATTAGCAAGATGGTAACATCATTTCCAGCAAACCTATAATAAAGTGAATGATCATACTCGCTCATAACAAAGCCTTGAGAGAGTAAAAAAGTGCTAAGCTTAGCATACCAACTCCTTGGTGCTTGCTTAAGGCCATACAAACTCTTTTGCAGTAGACACATATGATTTGGCTTTGTTGATGAAATGTAGCTCTCGGGTTGCTCCATGTACACTTCCTCCTCAAGATCACTATTCAAGAATGCATTTGTAATGTCCATTTGCCATAGATCCCATCCATAAAGTACATGTAGCAAGTGAGATAATGACTCGAATGCTTACCATCTTTGCCACGGGTGTAAGGTCTCATCATTGTCAGTCCCTTGATCTTGAGCATATCCTTTTGCCACTAACCTTGTCTTGTACTTGTTGATAGATCCATCTTGGTTTCTCTTCACCTTGAAGATCCATTTGCATCCAATAGCTTTCTTTTCCTTAGGTAACTCCACCAATCTCCATGTTTCATTCTTGATAAGAGCTTGATACTCAAGATCCATTGCTTGGATCCAATCCTCTTCTTTCCTTGCTTCATCTACACTTGCAGGTTCATCAAAAGAGGTTAGGAAAGCAATTTAATTTCTAGAAACTACTTGCTTACCCTTTTCATCATATGTGAGCCTTGAAGGTACTTGTCTTTCCCTTGATGTTCTCCTTGGCTTTTGACTTGTTGATGAAGGTCCATCATCATCACCATCTAAAGTAGGATCCTTTACATTAACATCAAGAATGTTAGATCCATCCACATCACCATCAATAATGCTTGAAGACACTTTTGGAATGTCCCCCTCATCAAAAATGACATTTCTACCAACAATCACCTTGTTAGTAGAAGGAATGTAAACCTTGTAGGCTTTACTCACCTCACTATATCCAACAAAAATACCTTTCCTTGAAGATGGATCTTCCTTGGTCCTATCATCAAGAGTGATGTTGAAATAGCATGTGCATCCAAAAGTTCGTAGAAAGTTGACACTCGGCCTCCTCTTGAATTGCATCTCAAAAGGTGTCCTTCCATCCAAAATAGCACTCGGCCACCTATTGCACAAGAAATTGGCACACAACAAAGCTTGATCCCAAAATGGCTTATCAAGAGTAGCACTTAACCTCATGGCTTTAGCACTTTCACATAAAGTCTTATTCTTCCTTTCAGCCACTCCATTTTGTTGTGGGGTCCTTGGTGTTGTATACTCCCTCTTGATCCCATGCTTATCACAAAAGGCCTTGAACTTGGTAGATACGTACTCACCACCATTGTCACTCCTTAAGCCCTTGATCCTTGTGGAAAATTGGTTCTCCCTTGCATTCTGGAACTTAACAAAGATATCATGCACTTCATCTTTGTTCTTTAGTAGACTTCAGGCCCAAACCAAATATCTATTTTTTTTTTCATTCTTTACATAACCGACTTCTAACAATATTAGGTTTGTAACAGTATGCATGCCCAGAGTACCCAAGTGAATCTATTTACAATTTTCAACAGGAGATGTTGACATATTTCTAAAAAATTCTAAGAAAATCAGTTAGCTTCATGATTTCAGGTAAACCTTAAACCCCATACCACATATATTGTTGAGAGAGAGAGAGAGAGAGAGAGAGAGAGAGAGAGAGAGAGAGAGAGAGAGAGAGAGAGAGAGAGAGAGAGAGAGAGAGAGAGAGAGAGAGAGAGAGAGAGAGAGAGAGAGTCACTACAATATTTGAGCATTAAAAGAGAGTTTACGATTTTTTTAGCATCAAAGTTTTGAATGGGCGGAAATTTGCTGGAATATGAAATTGATACAGTGTACAAATTATGTGATTTTGGTGCAAGATGTAGATATGAACATTTTGGTGCAACATGTAGATATAAACATGTGTAGCAATAACATGAGTTACTGTATTGATGTCACCTAGAATTCATGTGAAATGTATTTTGCGTTTATGGTTTCATGCAAAGTGTTTTTTTTGCCTAAATGTTCATTTTTTCATTGAACAAGATTATCTCCAACTTGAACCAAAAATAGTCAACAAAGGCGAGAAAGACAGATTTAGAGCTCAACTCTATACGACACATAACATTTAATATAAGTTTGTTATTGATTTCATTTTGCATTCGCATCGATGCTATATTTTGAGCAAAGGTGAATGTAAACATATGTTATTTCCAATTACTAGCTTGTGAGAGGCGAGTGCCAAATATATGGCTTTGTTAGAGAGAAAAAAAAAGGCTTAGTTTTAATATTAGTAGTTATTACATGTTCATTTGATTACATTGATGCTTGTCGTCGGAATACATCAAATTTATATTTCAATAACCTTTTTGGTTATTTGCTTGTTTACACAATGGATATGCATAAGGATGTTTTCTGCATGAGATGGTCCATTGTTTATCATTTTAGCATGATCTTACTAATATTTGCATGTAGGTATAGAGGGTGCCTGGTAGGCATGCCACATTTTGGTTTTGCTTGGGATTCGGTTCCCCATTAACCTTGCATGGTCCATGGATACATACTTTAAATGCATTTCTAGTAAGTGAAGCAATGACTGGCATGACGATGGAGATTCTAACAATTGGTATCAGAGCCACCGATCATTGTGAATAAGGTGCAATCACTCTAACTTATGTTTTTGGTTGGTTTGAGCTTTTAGTTGATGTTTTTGAAGGCTTAGTTGATTTTGTTGAATCGATCTGAACAGCTTTTCTTTTTTGTTCGTCTCAATCTAAGGTCGTTTTGAGTGAAAACGAACCACCTTTGCTAGCTACGGTGGTAGTAGTCGATTTCTTTTGAATGTTTTACGGTTTTTAAAACTTCAAAAACCGATTTCGTTTTTGGCCTTATTTTGAGCTTTGGAAGTCGAATTTTTTTTTGCATACAAAGTTTTTCTTTGTTACAAAAAAAATTGCCAAAAAAATAAAAAAATTCCGCGAGCACCCGCGCGTCCGCGCGGATCTTCGTTCCTGCCTGCTGGTTTCAGTTCCGTACAATTTCAGAAATTTTTGTGCCTTTTTCTAGGCAGCCGCTGTAGTTTGCGGGACTCCCACACATCTGCTTACTGGAGGAGCTTTCTTTATGTACTCTTCACAGATTCCTTAACTCTTGGTTGTAAAGGATTTTGTGTACCTTAAAAGTACAATACACCTAGATATGTTGAGGAAGTTTACAAAGGCTAAAAAAGCTTTGCTTTTCTCAATGTAGGTTGCAAAGCCTTGTTTAGTCAACGTAAACTTTGAACTTGATTGCAACCTGTTTGTACTTGTAAAGTACATAGTAAACTTTGAAACAAAGTTTTCATACTAAGTTATAAAACTTAGTCTCAAAGTTTGTAAATAAAAGCTTTTGTAAACCTTGAATTTCCTTCAACTAAATTTTGAAGAAAGGGGGGGAGAAATAAAACAAAAGTACACAATTGTACTTGCAGGCTGTACCTACTGTAGGTACAGACCTGTGTACCCTGGTTCTTCAAATTCTTGTCTCTTTCTTGGGCTTAATTCTCCTCTTTGTAATCTTTCACCTACACACCAAGAAAAATTGGTAAATCCTTCATCCTTTTCACTTTTGGGGAGAAAATTTGATGTTTTTTCCTCCACCTCCTCCTCATGAACGTACAGTTGTACCTACACTTTCTCCTTTGCCTAAGGACAAGCCTCAGAGGAGATTTAGGTGTATCTTTAGGCCATAAGGCCATGAGGTCAAGGCGGTGACCCAAACGTTGGGTGGGGACGTGACCCAAGTGACCCTTGGGTGAGGCGGCGTAAAGAGGGTGGTGGCCATGTGAGTTGAGGGTAGGTGGACCCCATAAAGAGATGCCACTTGTTTTAGGTGCCCATGTGCTTGCTAGGTGGCGACCATAAGGCCCGCCACCCGGCAAGGCTTTTTTAAGAAGGAAAATAAGTGGGATGGGGGGTATAGGTTCCATTTCCATCATTGAGGTGCTTATTGTGGCTTAGTCTCCTTGAGTAGTGGTCTCAAGTTCTCTAAGTCCTTTTGTTGCGAAGCCCTTGCAGTTTTTTCTTTGCCTTCTTCCTTAGTGCGCCATGGACCTTGTTATACCCTCAGGTGAAGGACCGTCTTCACCACCTCCTCCTGATGTAGACACTAACCAGCTTGTTCAGGCCCTAAATATGTTGCACAATCAAATTTTAGAAATGCAGGCCAAGCATGCCACGACCGAGCAAGAGTGGCATTCTTCAACGCATCGCGCTCCGTTGGCGCTTATCCAATGTTTAATCCGAAATTCTTTTCGGGTGAAAAGAAAGACCAGCTTCTCGATGTAGTATTGTCATGGCTAGATCGATGGAATAGTCATTTTTCCATGCACGATGCACCTGATAGTACGAATATCGCTTCTGCTCTCATGTTTTTACGCGGAAAAGCAAAGAATGGTTTTATTCTAAAAACGAGTCTTTAAGAAAAGATTATGTTACTCATAGTATTTCTTTTTTGCATAAAGGTTGGTTGGTTGGTTGAGCTAAAAGGCGATGTAAATAGGCCTTTTGATCATTTGGTTCCTTGGTTTTAATTGAAACGCACATGTTTTCCAAAACAAACATATAAATTTTTCTTTTAAAATTAAAAGAAATTTGTAAAGTGATATAATGCTCACCATTTATTGTTCAAAAAGTGTTTCGTATTGTTATATGCTGGTTTTTGTACTTTGGTACTCCCAAGTGACACTTAGTATTTTTTGGTAAAATATTTCTTGACGTCATGGGTATCTTCATGCCAAGAACAAAGAAATACCTTAACTTGATGCAAATGTGAAGTATTAGGGTATGTCATTGACACAGACGTACCTTCATTGGTTCAATTATACCTTAGACATGCACGTAGACTGTGATGCAATATAAATTAACAGTAATATATAATATCTGCATATGACAGGTAAATGGAAGCAACTATATCTTTCGATATAGAGAGTTTGTCACCCCTCAGAATGCCTTTTGCGGAAGGGAAACCGTTAGCTAGAAATACTTGGAGCGCGGACTTGGCAACAAGTATACCTCCATGTCATTAAATGTTGTGATTGGCTCTAACCAAGAAGTGTGTTCGATAGTAGAGCTAGTAAGTCACAAGGACATTGAGGGAAACGACCAATACATAATGGAGGAGTCTCTGAATATGTAGTCAAAATTGAGAGAGATACGTCCTACCAAATCAATGCCGTCGACGAGCACACCTGGAAAACACCCCATCAAAGCGAGAAAAAAGTATTGGAATTTTTATTTCAATTGACATTGACACTCCTAATGTTTTTTGCTGGATCCGTCAAGCAGATGCATGTACCCATGCAACTACGCCACATGGGTGTAGTGTTGTGGAACGCATTTTATCTAGACAGCGAAGAGCCTATGTATAACTCTGCTGATCCGAAAGGTACGACTTGGAACTTACCCTGGATTATGCCCCAATAGAGACATCATTTCTGTTCGATAGAGAGTTGGGCCCATAACCAGATAAAGTCGTCCTTCTCCCAAGGTCGCTTCCATTCGTCGAAGGCGATGCCTACTGCGCCTGGTAGCATCATTGAATCCACACGCCATTGCAATTCAACATTAAATGTTTGTGGACACCATTTTCAGAAGCGTTCAGCAAATGCACGGAATCTGTCAGCACATACCTTCAACTGATTGCGCCGTGTTCGCTTTGGCTGTGTGAATGCAGTTGCCAAGTCCTGAGTTTGCAGCTCAGCAGCCAGCTTCTGATCTTCCAATTGGTGCTTGAGATTCGACAGCTCCTGCTCGAGCTTGTCGAGATTCACGACAGCCCTCCAAATACTCAGGATGGTCCGAGGCTCCAGAACAGGATGGCACAGGTTGAAGTTGATGTGTGAGGTCATCAATGCGAAGCAGGGCCTGAAGATATTCGTTGTGTGAATCGGGCCCGCTGCAAGATGGGATGGCTTCACTCGAGAGCTCCTTTAGCTCAGCCAACTCTTCCTCGACAAGTGTCTTCGCATCCTCGAGTGGTTGCAAGAACTCGACTCAAAAACTTTTGAGCATCTAGCCTTGGAGCTGGTTCAGCTTCGTGAGGTCTACTGTGACAGACCCTGCATTGGTGCACAGAGAGAGAGAAGCTTCTGTCTTTATTCTCGTCATTCGTTCCTCCTGCAAATAATTCTGGAGGGCGACGTTATGTTGATTCGCAGCCAAAAATTGGTATATGTCGTACTATACCAACAAGGTTAATATAGATTTTGTAGCAAATAGTGTCGTTCCCACAGAGAACGTTAGAAAGTTATGTATTTTGTACCATTATGGCAAGTGGTTTCGAGTGTTATTCTGGTTGTCAACAGACATTAAAAAGTAACCAGTATTACTTATGGTTTGGGGAATGTAATGTTAATAATTTCAGAACAACAACCTAACCTCTATCAAAATCGAATGAAACGCGTTCTACAGATGAGATGTTATCAGAGTAGTATTGTTAGCAGACTCAAGATCACTCACACTCAACAGTGCGGAGAACAGAGATAAGAGAGAATAACTCACATAACTCTATTCACTTCTTCAATCTCTTACATATGCATAAACTCTTCTCTCTCGATGCTCGAGACTGAAGTGTGAGATCAATATATGTTCTACAGGGCGAACAAACACACCTCTAAAACAACAGGTGCGTCGCTATCGCGAAAGGGTCCAGTTAACAATTAGACTGAAAATACGCTCAATTATACCATAAAAGGTATACTTAACTACGAGTTAAAGTTACTCTAGTTTAACCTATCTTTTCGTATCTAGCCATTTCGTGTGGACGACCTAGTAAAGGTTATCCAAGACAATGTCTTTCCTATTAAAGGTCTTGTCCTTAATTACAAGGCAAGTACTTAGGAGATATATTCCCAAAAAATGACTTAGGCCTCTTCATGATTTATACTTAGCCAGCTCATATCTTCATTTTCAAGTATATCATGCCATATTTATGTTGATATTCAATTTTTAACAATAAGGTGGCATCACATATGAACAAAACATATGACTATGTTTCGTTTGATGGAGTCGTTCGAATCAGTTATTGTGTGGGCTTGTTGGAGTTTCAAAGGGTAACATGTCCTCAATCTTTAAATGTTGGAGAAAAGAACCAGACATACTTTAAAGGTTGTCTAAAAAAAAATTGTGACACTGGATTGATGATCGATGATGGTGTGGGGACACTATTTGCTGCTCTTTCTGCCAAAAGCAAGCAAGATGCATCGGTGCGTGTTCATGCATTGTCTACTATATAATCATCACCAGTCTTTCCAGGGTGATGATACACCTAGGAAGACATACACACAACGCTCAACCTGGGACCTCAAACAAAGAATTGAAAAAACCAAAGAGTTGGTCGACAAGGTGGTGGCCACTGACAAGTATGCACATCCTAGGAAAGTACAAATGAGCATAGAAAATGAGTTAATAATGTCATCCATGCTTAGGAATGATAGAGATCAAGGAGACCACGTTGGAGATGTGGAACTCACAAACTTCTTGGAGGAAACCCTCCATAACTTGCATAGTCACAAAGACCGGAAACTGAGCTTACACATAACAATTAGTAGTAAAATTGAAATAAAGTAAATCAAGGAATAAGAAACTTAAAATGTCAGAAGTAGCAAAGTACAATTAAGCGACTTGGGTTGTACGGCCAATAAGACGGGAAAATAGTTTGCATCCAATAAAATGAGTGCGCTGCTCACCTTTCTGCTCAACAATTCGAAATGCCAGGCGTCTTGTAATACAGATCCGTACCTCCTGTTGTCACGATCCTTGAAAAACGAGCAGCTTGTATTGTTTCGTAGTGCCAAAGTACAAAACAAGTAACGTGTGGTATTTGGAATTAGTAGAGTACCAAACAAGAACTCGTATTTGGCCAAAAAAATTGCCGTTGGAGACGAGATCACGTGGCCTGTGCACAATAACCATTTTTTGAACCGTTGGTCACTATAAAGCCTGGAAAATGGTTTTTGAAAAAACGTAGGTCATTCTGATCCACCCCCGGCGGGCTCCTCCTCATTTCATTTCGGGCAGGCTGGACATCCCCGCAACATAACTCCATGGAGGGACAACGAGAGAGAGAGAGAGAAAAACGAGGGCCGCTCTATCGCCCCCACACACTCGCGAAGAGAAAGCCTCCATCGTCTCACACCACGCGACCGAGAGAGAAAGAGAGAGAGAGAGACCCAGACAGAGAGACTCTTGGCTTGCTATTTTTTTAGTGTGTTTGGTTTCTTGGGAGGGAGTGTGCGCTGGACAAAGAGAGAGCAGATAGCGGTGGCACAGACCAGGAGCGCGCCTTGTTTGCCCTTTTAGGTAATGCACAATGCATTTTCATTTGGTATAAAAAATTTGTTTTCCTTGGTTCAAAGCTGAGAAGATGAAGTCTCCGGAATCAGTTTTCTCTAATAGAAAAAACACACTTTCTGTTGATCCAGGCACGAGAGCTGTATTGTCAGATGGTTTTTCATGTTGCAAGCAATAAATAACTTAAAAAAAAAAACGGATTCTGGAGGCTCCATCGCCCCCAGACCAGGAGCCCGGCGCTCCTAGTCTGGGGGCGATGGAGCCTCCAGAATCCGTTTTTTTATAGAAAAAATACTCTCTAAAATGTCACACTGAACTGGCGCGGGTAGCTTGACAGCACCAATACTGAGGCTAGATTCTTAAAATAGCTGTCGATGAGTCTATTTTGGAGGAATTTCTAACAAGTAGATAAGCAGACCAGGCCCTCTTGGTAATGGAGCCGGTTTACCTGTGTATTTGAGAGCAGAGTTGGACATGCCAATTGAACAAGCTTGGTTTTCAATGCTATATAATGATGAATACTTGACTTCTTAGAGGAAGTCTGAATGTCTTGCGTTAGTGGTAAAATCTCAGACAGCTCCTACTTAGAGAAAAAAACAAAGGCAATAATCATGACTCTGCAAGACAAACATCCAACAAAAGGTTCAGAGAATGGCCGAGGGAGGTTAGGAGCTAAGAGCAACACATCAAGCACAAAAGATGATAAGCTTGGCAAAGAAGATTATACCCGGTGGATCCATGGCCTAGGGTAGTCCCTCATTAGCATCACTCCTATTAACTTGTAGTTCGTGCCGTTGTCTGTGACCCATGTGCTGAACCCCAATATCATCAACTACAGTGCTGACTGCCTTGTATATGAAGTCGGTTGTGATGGTTGCTCAAGAAGACTATGCCAAGCGGGCAAGAGACCAAGATATTGACGATGGATTGCCAATGGGTCGGTCCATCCATCGCTCAATATCGAGCATTCATATATGCCAAAAAATAGCCATCATTCATTAGACATATGCAAATACTACGTTCTTGCAAGATGAAACACATGCAAAAAGTTTAAGGGCAAGATTCTTATGTCTGCCACATTGTGCGAATGGAACTCAGATATCGCATGATAGTCTCCTCCTCCTGATGTAAGATACATGCCTTGCAAGGCCTTCATGTAGTATCCACTAATGTGACAAGACGACAAAGCTCCCTGAATGCCCTTGTGCTAGCAACTGCAAAAGGAATGCTACACTTATAAAAAAATTTGCCAACTTGTCTAGTACATTGGGCATGCAACTCTATTTGCCACCTAGAACGCTCTTTACATGGGGCTGTCGTAGTCTAGCATGCCCTATGGGTGTGGTGGATGGACCAACTAAAGGGGTGTCTGATGGTGGAGCATTAGATGCTAGATCTCTTTGCCTCTCTCCAACAATATCAACCATGTGAAAAAGTGCATTTGCTGCTGCTGCTGCTAATGTGGGATGGGAAGGGCCTGCTTGTTACGAGCACGTAACCAGTGCCGAACCCTAGAGAACACAGGAGGTCAGATACCACAGTCAGGGTCGTGTCCAGCGCATACACGACCAATAGGGCAAGACAGTGTGAGTAATGTGCCCCGGCACGATCCATAGCCATGGCGGGCCTAACACAGCCTAGGGACCCTGTCAGCAGGATAGGGCTCCACGTTGGGTCCCGACATGCAGTCAGCCACGTCAGTGCCACGTGGCCGACACTTGGCAGTATGCATGCTACCAGTCCTCACACTGGGCTAGGAGGGGCTTGTTCCATATTAGGGAGTAGGCAAGGTTGGGTGCATCAGTTAGTGTTTGCCCTACTGTGGTGTTGAGACCTCTAACACTGGTATCAGAGCCATCTCCATCTTTGGGAGTTTAGTTTCAGCAAGGGAGAAAGTAGTAGAATGTATAGAACATGTTCTAATTTTCAGAAATTAGAGAGACAAATCCAGTGCTGTAAAGACAGCTTTCTACCGTGAAAATCTTTGTACAATTACTTGTTTTTTGGATAGAATCTGAGTCAGATTCCTAGTGTAGGTCAGTCGCTGCAAAATCAGCTATCCATCCCTGATTTTTGAGTGCAAAATTTGGAAGTCAGAGTGGAATTCAGAAAGGGTTTGAAGTGCAGGTCCAGCCGCCAGCACTGATGGTACTTCTCCAAATCTGGAATTGTGGAACCATTGGGAGCCTTCAAATCTGTTCTTCTCAGATCAGAAACAGCGGTCAGATCAAAGCCAGATCAGCGAGCAGTAGTCTCCTAAAATTCTGGATTTCCAGATCTGTTTTTGACTCCAAATTTGAATTTTTTGGGGTACCTAAGTTGTGAGCCTGACAACGAGGGAGGTTCTTGTAAATAATCAATATTTGCTTGCACTTTTTTAGCCTTCCATCCTGATTTCTCAAAGCAGCCAGTTCAGCAAGCAGAGGCCTTCTCCAATTCAGATTTTCCAGATCTGTTTTTGGTTCCAATTTGGGAGAATTTGGACTACCCGAGTTGCTAGCCTGACAGCGAGGGTAAGGAGCAAAGGAAGTCAGGAATTTGGTTCCATTTTGGTACCCTGATTGCTGATTTTTCCGGACAGCAGGTCTGTAAAAAGCTATGGAAGAGCTGAGAGGGTTTTTCTTGATACTCTCTCTGGAAGTACAGTCCTCAGAAAGAGCTAAGTTTCTTTTCCCTCCTTTGTATAGTTGTAATTGTCTTTTTGACTTTTTTTAAAAGGGAACAACAGAAACTCTTTTTCTAATTTGGAAAATGACCACTTCTCAGGGACCTGATCAATCTCCGACAAGAGGCATCGATGAATTAGAAACGGAATCTCCGAAGTTCAGTAAAGGGAAAGAACCTATGGAGGTGGAGGAACAAGAACAATTCGCCAAAGAACTCGACGATTTGGTTTCCAAGGAGCAGTATCTCCACTTGGTAACAGAGGTGGATGAATTGAAACTGCCTCTAGCCAATTTCAAATCCAGTGTGGACGACTCATTCGCCGAACTCAAAGGTCTAATTTTGAGCTCTACGAAAGGAAGCCTTCCTTCCACTTCTCAGTTGTCCCCTTCACCACTTCCATCAGTATCGGGTGAGCCTATTCAGACTCATCCTAGTGTCTTTAAAGACTTAAAGCCTCCTACCTTTATTGGGGAAGAGAAGGATAGAAACGCAGATATTCTACATACCTTCCTCAGCAAATGGAAGAACATACATGCTCTTAAACAGACCCCTGACCATTTGCAAGCTATTGAGACCCGTCTTTCCCTAGGGCCCATGGCCTATAAGTGGTGGTTAAACCTCCAGGAGACTGGGCAGACTCCCTTGTCATGGAAGGCTTTTGAAGGAGCGTTCCTAAGAGAGTTTCTACCCGAAAATGAACTTGATAGAGCCTGGAAGCCTGAGAGAAAACAATAATGGACAAATCCTTAATCCATTATAGCTCGCAGTATCGAGAGGCAATTCTAAAGATAATAAATATGGGTGACTATCAGAAAGTTAGAGGATTTGTCCGTGGCCTTAAAGATGAATATAAAGTAGAGGTCCAGAGAAACTCGCCTACTACCCTAGAGCAAGCTCTTAGATATGCTCAAATCTATGATGATTCAGTGCGTAAGAAGAAGGTGAGACAACAGCCTCCTCTTTCTGAGCAGCCTCCTCATAAAGACTTTCAATTTAAAAAGAAATTTTTAAAGAGAAAGAAAGAAGATAAAGTTGAAAGTGAAGCCCCTCAGAAACGCCCATTGCTTATACAGCCCTTAAAACCAGAAGATTTTGAGAAAGTCAAACAAGAATGTTTGTGCTTTGTGTGCATGGGTAAGGGACACACAGTCAGACAGTGTCCCAAGGGGCCATTCATTAAAAAGAAAAGAAAGATAAAAAAACAAGCTTATCTTGTTCAGACAGTAAGTTTCCCAAGTGACTCGGCAGCTTCCGAGATAAAAGTGTTTCATGAAGACCATGAACATTGTTGCCAACTAATTTCTGCAATGCTAGCGAGACCCTTCAGCTTTGGGCCGCATGACCTAGTACGTATGCATGGGAAAGTTGGCAACCAGTCAGTCAGAGTCATGGTTGATGATGGGGCAACCCATAATTTCATCAACTACACCCTAGTTAAAAAACTCAGACTTCGAAAGTACCTAGTCAACATAGGTACATAGTTTCTTTAGCTAAGGGTGAGGACAAGAAAATTTGGGAAACTATGGTAAGTAAACTAAATCTTGGTATTCAGGGGTATCAATGAAATAAACTTTCAGATAATGCACTTGGATCGCACAACATTGTTCTCGGGAGAGATTGGCTCTACAGCTTAGGACCTTCCCTCCACAGAAATTATCAAGAGAACACCCTCAGCTTTCAGCATAAAGGCCGAGAGATCCAGTTGCATCAGGAGCATGATGCTCCCAACAGTCCTATGGTCTGCAGTTCAAAGCTCTGTCAGTAAATATGAGACAACGACCATCAGGTATTCTTATGTGACTTTTAGTTTATTCCAGAAGTTTCTATTTCTAGTTCTTTACAGCAGAAAGTAGGCAAATCAGAAACTTTATTGTCTAAATTTAAAGATGTTTTTCTTGACGATTTACCGCATGGTTTACCACCTAGCAGAGATGTAGATCATGTAATAAATAAACCTACTACCAAGCACAACACTTGTTTCTAAACCTCCGTATCAGGTCAGCCAAACAGAGGATGAAGAAATAAGTAGGCAGTTAACAGTCTTGGGAAAGGCCAAATTCAGACCAATAGTTCACCACGGGCCTCGCCAGTTATTTTGGTGAAAAAGGAGGAGGGGTCTATGCGTCTTTGCGTAGATTACAGAGCCCTCAATAAAGTCACAATTAAGAATAAATACCCAATGCCTCGGGCAGACGAGTTGTTTGATCAACTCGACGGGGCTAAGTTTTTCAGTAAAATTGACCTTAGGTCGGGATATCATCAAGTCCGTATAAAGCGGAAGATGTCCCGAAAACAGCTTTAGGACTCGTCATGGTCATTATGGGTTTAAGGTGATGCCATTTGGGGTCACAGATGCTCCAGCTACCTTTATGACCTTGATGAACAGTGTCCTCAGACCATACGTGGGTAAATTTGTAGTCGTATTTTTAGATGACATCCTCATCTACAGTAAAACGAGGAAGGAGCATCTTAAACACCTCAGAAAGGTGTAAACACCTCAGAAAGGTGTTTCGACTGCTTAGAAAGCATAAGCTTTATGCTAAGAAACCTAAGTGTGAATTCTTCGTTGAAGAAGTAGCTTATTTGGGTCACATTATCTGAGCAAATAGGATTAAGTGGACTCCAGTAAGGTCAAAGCCATACTCAGTTGGCTGAGACCTCAGAATATTTTGGAATTACAAATCTTTCTAGGTTTGGCGGGATATTACAGACGATTTGTCAAGGAATATGCTTAGATAGCAGTTCCCTTGACAAATCTTCTTAAGGGGAAGGGAAAGGAGTTCATATGGGAGTCCACACAGCAGGAGAGCTTTGATGCTCTCAAAACAACCTTAGCTACAACACCAGTTCTAAAGGTCGTCAACCCCAATCAGCTGAGACCATACTCAGTTGGCTGAGACCTCAGAATATTTTGGAATTACAAATCTTTCTAGGTTTGGCGGGATATTACAGACGATTTGTCAAGGAATATGCTTAGATAGCAGTTCCCTTGACAAATCTTCTTAAGGGGAAGGGAAAGGAGTTCATATGGGAGTCCACACAGCAGGAGAGCTTTGATGCTCTCAAAACAACCTTAGCTACAACACCAGTTCTAAAGGTCGTCAACCCCAATCAGCCATTTGTGGTCAAAACAGATGCTAGCGACTTTGCAGTTGGTGCTGTACTAACTCAAAATGGACGATCAATTGTGTTCGAGAGTAAAAAACTCGAGTCAACATAGACTAGGTACAACGCCTATGAAAAGGAACTCTTCTCCATAGTTCATGCCCTTAAGACTTGGAGGCATTATTTGTATGGTGCCAACTTTGAGGTCCTGACAGACTATGAAAGTCTCAGATACCTTTGCATCAGCCTGAGGGTCGGAAAGCTCGTTGGGCTAAGTTAATGCAAGAGTTTGATATGTCTATCAGATATAGGCGTGGAAAATTTAACACAGTAGTAGATGCACTTAGTAGAATGCCTCTGATAAACGAGCTGAGTTTTACCCAGATTTGTAGTGAGTTATTCGAGTCCTTGAGAGGGAAGTGCCAACATGATGCATTCTTCTCTACTATCTGGAACTCAGTCCAGAGCACACAGTCACAGACTCCAGAACCAATTCCCGGGGCTGGTGCCAGTTTATCCAAGAATACAACATCTTCCGTTGAGGATGATGAGTCCGAGTATACGTCAGATGACGTTGAGGACTTTGAGCCTGTATTTGTATTACCCAAGCAAACTACAGTGGTTGAGGGTCAGTTGACTCAAGGATTCAAATGGTTAGAGTTCGATTACAACAGTACCAAACATTTAGCTACGGGATACAGCCCATTCATGTTGATGCATGGTTTTCAGCTACGCTCACCCACAGCTGTAGGGTTTAAACAAGAAAAAGTTGAAGCAACCAGAAACTTTTTAGAGGACCTAAACCAGATGATATAACATGCTAAGCGTAGCATCAGGCAGTCCCAGGATTGAGCTAGACATTATGCAGATTCACACAGACGGGATGTGTAGTTCTCCGTTGGTGAGAAAGTCTACGTGAGAGTCTCAGTTGACTCTAAAACCCTCAAATCGGGAGTGTGTGCTAAGTTGTCTCCTAGGTATTGTGTCCTTTTACCATCAGTAAGAGACTAGGCGAGGTCACCTATGAACTAGAACTCCCACACAGCAGTAAGGTTTTTCCAGTCTTTCATGTAAGTTTGTTACGAAAAGCCTTAACCAGATCAGAAAATCTGGTAGGGGACAGTGTTCTAGTTCTCCCATTGGATTCTGCTTGTCAGGCATTCCCGATCTTATTCCTATACGACTATGGTTGGGGGAGGAGACTCGCATCAGAGCTCTCATGTGATTGTTGATCTATGTACTGTGACTTGAGATAAATAAAGAGCCAGTTTCCTGAGTAATTCTTGTGTTTTAACACAAAGACTTGCAACAAAGCTCTCAGGTTAGCTTGTTGATCTATGTACTGTGGCTTGAGATTAATAAAGAGAGTTTCATGAGTAATTCTTGTGGTTTAGCCGGACCAAATGCTATGATAGCCCTATTCACGTCGTCAATACCTTAGAGAAGGTGTAGTTCGCATGCATAAACACGTGTCCACTTTATCTATCATATATTTGTACAAGGACCAACCTACTGACTTTCTATCACTTCTTGGGAGGTGAGGAGAAACTTGGTCATGATGGTAAAGAGCAAAGCCAATCAATCAAATCGCCTCGGGCTTCTTGTTCCTAGCCTTAAGCTTTTGAGTCTTAACTTTGAACCTTCCAAACACTCGATTGGATCACAAGCTATGGATCCCTCATCACCTCCTATATCTCTTTACACGGACCTCAATTATATCCGTACTAACCTAGTTCAACAACTGAGGGCGAGGAGATAACAAAGAGACTAATTAAACTAGCCAATATTTTGGGACTTAAAGGACCTTGACAAAATTGTGTTGGGTTCATCCACTTGACACTACCTTGGAAGGGAGTGGGAGGAGAAAAGGGGATGAGTGTATCTAATCTCTATTGAGGGTGTAGGCAACCCTCATCCAATGATGGAGCACGATCAAAAGGTGGCATGATGATACATCTACTTTGATGGAGTCTCCAGGGACTCGTCTATGTCATTGGATGAGAGTGGGGCCTTGCCTACACCCTCAACTAGGAATAGGGTCCCCTAAAAGGTTAAGAACACTTATAGATCTTGGCTTCCTTTTTTTTTGTTGTGATGTTCCTCTGATATTTGGGCTTCCTTTTGTTCCTTATCAAGCCCTGGATTGTGTGGGCAAGCGCCTTTCTTGAATTCGGCCAATTTTGAAAGAGTAAATGTGATCATAGAGCAGAAGGGCTACCAAAAAGATTGGACAAGCACCAATGTTTCATGGGGTCGTTTCGTACGTCGTTTTGAAACACGTTTGGAACGGCTGGTTCAAATTCGAAATGGAAATTTTTTTTAAAGTTTTTTCTTTTTTTTTTGAAAATGTGTTTTTAAGGGTTTTCGTGGTTTATACGCATGTCATAGAAAGTCTAGTACCAAGTAGATACAACCAATTTCATGAGAATGCTCTGAGAGATGAAATTTCAAGAGGAGAAACTGTGCATGGTGACTATGGTCACTTTCCTCAGTCAATTATTGATATTGTCATGGATAGGTTATTAGGTTGCGAGAATCTGTCCATGCCCATTGCCGGTACAAAGCTTATGGCCCTTGAGAAATCATGCTCAAGTCACAGGTGCATTCAGGAAGTATGCAAAGACACTAATTCTAAAACCTAAGCTCTAACCTCAGTCTCCCTCACTCACACACACACACAAACACGCTCCCTCTCTTTCACACACACTCTCTCTCTCTCTCTCTCTCTCACACACACACACACACACACACTCCCTCTCTTTCACACACGCACACTCCCTCTTTCACACACACGCACATCACACACACTCTCCCTCTCCTCTCACACACACACACACTCCCTCTCATTCACACACACACACACACACTCCCTCTCATTCACACACACACGTCACATGCACTCTCCCTCTCCTCTCTCTCTCTCTCACACACACTCCCTCTACTTCACACACACACCACTCAAATCTCACATTCACACACACACACACACACTCTCCCTCTCCACACACTAGTCTCTCTCTCTCTCTCTCTCTCTCTCTCTCTCTCTCTCTCTCTCTCTCTCTCTCTCTCTCTCTCTCTCTTGCGCGCGCGCGCGCACGCCAAAAGGTGAGGACTCAGCCCTCGGGATTGCGCGGTATTCGCAAAAAAATTAGCCCTTTTTTTACAGTCGTTTCGAGGAAACATTGATAAGCACCATCGGTGATCTTTTGACGGTTTCAGAGAATTAGATCCCCAAAAAAAGAAGGATCTTCATATGTTCATGTGGCCCATGCTAGGGCTAGCTTAGCAACCCATTACCAGAACCCACTAAATAATGGGAACATTCCCACTCTCTAGACAATCAACCTCCTAGAAGAATCTTCATATGTTACATTCCCACTCTCTAGACAATTAACCTCCTAGAAGGATCTTCATATGTTCATGTGGCCTGGGCTATAGCTAGGTTAGCAACCCATTTTCAGGACCCACTAGATAATGGAAACATTGCCACTCTCTAGACAATCAACCTCCGAGAAGGATCTTCATATGTTCATGACCAATTGCTATGGCTAGGTCAACAACCCATTATAAAGACCAATTGTGAATGCCCAAATGCAAATAGTGCCGATGGGTCCAATTGTCCAAACCATGAGGTCTATTGTTGAATCATATAGAGGAATTGTTAGAGTCCAGTTACGACTCTATCATGACCTTGGCACGGCCGGTCACCAAAGGGCCTGAGGCCAAGTATTGGCAAGGGCCGGTGACCGAGGAGGACATCTGTCCCAAGTTGGGACCGGTGCGTCATGAGCAGTGACCCGGTGTGGCCGCCTGACAAGTTGTCAGAGATGCGGTGTGTCTTGACCGTCGGGACCCAGCCGTCAGTGACGAGA
Organism: Diphasiastrum complanatum; assembly: GCA_029204225.1. NCBI lineage: Eukaryota > Viridiplantae > Streptophyta > Lycopodiopsida > Lycopodiales > Lycopodiaceae > Diphasiastrum > Diphasiastrum complanatum. The sequence continues at coordinate 29,332,952 of CM055103.1, read as the reverse complement.
TGCTAGCTGGCAAGTAGTTGGGGTGACCAAGAGGGTCACAGGTCTTTGGCGGGGCACGGGGGTGGTACCCTATGAGTCACTCAGTATTCACAGGTCACAGGGGTCATGCATGCCAAGTGGACTGATCACCCACAGGTGGATGCCATGTGCCAGTTGACGGGAATAGCAGGTAGAAGGACTCAAGGAGGGGGTGCCTATGGTTGGGAGGTTCATTCTACACACCGGCTTCTAGGATTCACGAGCTTGGAGAGACTGGCTTGTGACAATTGGTATCAGAGCCTCGTTCTAGAGAGAGAAAACGTCGTTCTAGAGAGAGAAAGTGTAGAAATTGTCAGATTTTGCTTGTTTTTGAAGGATTTTTGAGGGAGAAAACGTGGGAGACAGATTGGAGAAGAAAGGTGGGCCTCCAACGCGGATCTACACATCTTTTCAGAGTTGTTTCAACAATTTCTAGCAGGGAAAATTGGGCATACTTTGTTCCTACAGCTCCAGCGCATTTTTTCAGAAGGATTTTCGCTCATAACTTTCCGGAACCTTCTCATATCCTGATCAGATATTGGGAGCATGTTTCTAGTATCCATAGCGATCCTATAGCGCCATCATACGCTGGTTTTGGAGCAGATTTGCCTCTGTTTTACCAAAAAGTTGGTTTCCAAGCAAAAAACGGGTCAGATTTTTGGATTGGACATAACCTCTCCGATTTATCTCCGATTTCTGCTGTTAAGGTTTCAGATTGGGCCTAGTAGGAGGGCGACCTACTGCCAATTGACCGTTTGTGAAAAGCTTCTGCCGTTTGAAAGAAATTTGATGTCAAACAGCCCGCTTTTTTCCTTTTTTTTTTCGACTTTCAAGTGATTTGGTGCCCAAAAAAAGTTTTTTACCGACTTTTATACCAGCGCAGGACGCAAGGGAAGTACTACCTGTCCTTGGCTTTGTGTTTTCCCAGAGTTTTATTACTTTCCAGTTGCTTTTTGTCTCTTTCAGTTCTAAATTGTCAATAAGCTGAACATTTCCTCTTTTCCTTACTATGTTTCAATAAATGCAATTTCTAGCTTGATTTTGTGCTATCTTTGTTTTTGTTTTATAATGGAAGATGATAGAGTTGATATTCTGCTCAGTCCACCCGTTGCTCTTCCATCACCACCACCCAGCCTTGTGCTTAGTCCTGCCCATAATCCGCCTATAGTGGCTGCCCGTTTGCCTGCTGGTACTTCCCCTTCTGTGCAAGCTCGCATGGATAGTGTGGAAAAGACCGTCGCAGAGATGCGAGCGATGATGGTAGCTGGTGGTTATGCGTCTTCCTCGCAGTATGCTCCACCTTATCGGTCTTCTGCTGTTCGTCCTATGTTACCTCCACTCTATCCAGAAGACAAAGATATTAAACCTACCTGTTTCGTTGGAAACACTCCCCAACGCTAACGTAGATCAGTGGTTGCATAAGTGGGAAGAGTATTTTGATTTGAAACGGTCCCCAATTGATGAGGGTTGGCGGGTCCGCAAAGTTGCTTACCATTTCACTAATTTTGCTGACAGGTGGTGGCGCAAGTTGTTGAAGTCTAATCAGGCTCCATCCACCTGGCTTGAGTTTAAGCGAGCTTTTAGAGCTCAGTTTATTCCTCCACATGAGCATGTGCGTGCGACGGATGCTTGGCTTTTGCATCATCAGAGGCAGGAATATGCTGATAGGTATCGTGAGACACTTATCAAGATTCCAGAAGAGATTCCCGAGTGGCTGGTAGTCCACAAGTTCATATTTGGCCTTCGTGAAGAGTTGAGGCCTTCAGTGCTTAATGAAGGGTGCAAGACCTTAGAAGAGGCAGTTGCTACAACTCTCAACTTTGAAGGTAATGTGCGCACCAAGGCTGAATCTGGGGCGCCAAGCTGGCCTCAGAAGAAGGGTTCGCGAAAGTTTGGCCAAACTGGTCAGAAGGGCTTTTCGCAGAAGGATCCTATCTAGATGCAGCAGACTTTGAAGCGCAAGACGGGATCTCCTATGGCTCGTCGTGCTTACGACAAGTCTTCCCTCAGTCTTGAGCAAAAGGAAAAGGCCAAGAAAGACGGATTATGCTTTTTCTGTCTTGGCAAGCATCTTTTCAAAGATTGTCCTCGACGTATGGGCAAGAAGCTCCATACTATGCAATGTCAAGATGAGGACAAGGATGAGGAGATTTTGGAAGACTTATTAGTAAGCGACGATGAGTAGGCAGCCTGTATAGTTTTTCTTTCTTTTGCATGTGTATAAGTTCGGGCATGAGGGTATGTCTCATGTCTTAAAGGGGGAGAGACCATCTCTTGAGGGTCCTATATGCAAATAAAGAGAATGGAGATTCAATATTTGTGGTTGTGTTATGTGAATGTTGATTCCGGTTTGATTCTTATGTTGGTAATAATCAAATAAGCACACTCACTAATAAACCACAAGAAGCTTCATTTACTTTTGCATCCCCTAGTGCACATGCATTTGCATTACAGCCTAGATGTGACCCAGCAAGTGAGTTGGAGAAGTCCATCCGCACGCGTTTAAACACGTGCTAATTAGTAATATGCCAGAGGGATTGCCGCCTAGTCGGAACGTTGATCATCGTATTGAGCTCGTTCCAGGGCAAGTCCGGTATGTAGGCCTCCTCATAGGATGAGCCTAAAAGAGGAAGAGGAAGTCAGAAAGATGTTGGAGGAGTATCTCAAGCTGGGGTACTTCTGTCCGAGTTATTCACCTTTCGCCTCTCCTATTTTACTTGTTAAGAAAAAGGATGGTAGTTTCCGGATGTGTGTAGATTACAGGGGATTGAATAAGATCACTGTAAAACACAAGTATCCGATGCCCAGGATTGATGATCTACTGGATGCGTTGCAAGGTGCAACCATTTTCAGTAAGATAGATCTCAAAAGTGGTTACCATCAAATACGGATTCGAGATGAAGACGTCCAGAAGATAGCCTTCCGAACCCGTTTCGGTCATTATGAATTTTTGGTTATGCCATTTGGGTTAACCAATGCCCTAGCCACGTTCATGATGCTCATGAACGATGCCTTGCAAGACTATATGGGCAAGTTTGTCGTCAATTTTATTGACGATATATTGGTTTTTAGGTAAAGCGGTCGAGGAGCATGAGGTTCATCTCAAGACCGTATTGGGCAAGTTACAAGCTTCTGTCTTGTATGCTAATGCTCAGAAGATAGAGTTGTGTAAGACTCGTGTCGAGTATTTGGGTCACGTAGTGACAATTGAGGGTATTTCGGTTGACCCAGCCAAGGTGGCTGTGGTTAAGAAGTGGCTGAGGCCTGCCGATATATGCCAATTACAATCTTTCTTAAGTTTTTGCAAGTTCTACCGGCAGTTCGTTAGGACCAGTTACCGAAAAACAGCACTGTAGATCGGTGGGTTGCTGAAGCTCAGCTCCTTTGATGGACCAGTTACGGAAAAACAGCACTGTAGATCGGTGGGTTGCTGAAGCTCAGCTCCTTTGATGGACCAGTTACAGAAAAACAGCACTGTAGATCGGTGGGTTGCTGAAGCTCAGCACAGGTTTGAGAACTTGATGGAGGCGCTGGCCACGGCTCCAGTTCTCAAGTTTGTTGATACCCAAAAACCGTTTGACCTAGAGACGGATGCAAGACCGTAGGTGCAGTGTTGAGCCAAGATGGTATACCCGCACAGGAGCAAGAGCTGTATGTGACATGCGCCCAAGGTGTGGAGACATTATTTATACGGGGCCGAGTTTTATGGGAAGGTGGGAAAGCATCTCTATGGATTTTATTGTTGGGCTACCCAGGACCCAGAATGGATTAAATTCCGTTATGGTAGTGGTAGACAGGTTTTCCAAGATGGCTCATTTCATCACAACGACCAAGAAGGTCACAACTCCGCAAGTGGCTGAGTTGTTTATTCAGAATATTGTTTGGTTACATGGTCTTCTGAAGTCTATAGTTTCTGACAGGGATCCCAAGTTTACGGGAAATTTCTGGATTGAGGTGTTCGCCAAGCTGGGAACACAATTGCGGATGAGTAGCTCTGAGCATCCTCAGACGGATGGTCAGACAGACCGAGTGAATCAAATCTTGGAAGATATGCTTAGGGCATATGTGAGTAGTACGCAAACAGACTGGGTAAAGCATTTACCGCTATTGGAGTTCGCGTACAATGATAAGCGACATGCGTCCACTGGATTGAGTCCATTTGAGCTCAATTATGGTTTCAGGCCATTGAGTCCTGCAATCATAGGGATTCCGCATAGGGTACCTAGTGCTGTAGAGTTTTTGGCTCAGATGCAGCAGAAGCTAGAGTTGGCACGAGATAACTTGTCCAAAGCTGTAGCTAGGGCAGAGAGTTATGCTCGTGAGAACCGTACCTATCGGGAATTTGAGAATGGAGATTGGGTGTATTTACTAGTTCCTTCGAAGTCGAAGGTGCTACGCACAGGAAAGTGCGCCAAGTTATCTCCTAGGTATTGTGGACCATGGTTGATTATTAAGAAGGTGAGCCAAGTAGCTTATAAGCTACAGCTACCTGTAGGATGCAAGGTGCATCCAGTATTCCATGTTAGCAAACTGAAGAGATGTTTGCACGATGGCGATAGCCTGGTGGAAGGTCTAGTGTCTCTTGAGGAGAAAGACACCACAGGTTATTGGCCAGACAGAATCCTAAATCGAAGGGAGCGACGATTGCGGAATCGTCTCCTTCAAGAGTATCTAGTAACCTGGAAAGGGCATCCGTTGTCAGATGCTACTTGGGAGACACGGCCGGTCACCAAAGGGCCTGAGGCCAAGTATTGGCAAGGGCCGGTGACCGAGGAGGACATCTGTCCCAAGTTGGGACCGGTGCGTCATGAGTAGTGACCCGGTGTGGCCGCCTGACAAGTTGTAGAGATGCGGTGTGTCTTGATCGTCGGGACCCTAGTCGTTCGTCAGTGACGAGATGCTAGCTGGTTGGGGTGACCAAGAGGGTCACAGGTCTTTGGCGGGGCACGGGGGTGGTACCCTATGAGTCACTTAGTATTCACAGGTCACAGGGGTCATGCATGCCAAGTGGACTAATCACCCACAGGTGGATGCCATGTGCCAGTTGACGGGAATAGCAGGTAGAAGAACTCAAGGAGGGGGTGCCTATGGTTGGGAGGTTTATTCTACACACTGGCTTCTAGGATTCACGAGCTTGGAGCGACTGGCTTGTGACAGGAATAGCATGGGGCCCAAGGCTCATGCAACTGTCGCTGATATGTCGATTAATATTGCCTATATAATGTTCTCTCAACATTCGAGACTACAAGACTTGTTGTTCACCAATCGGTACCAGACCCAAGTATGAAGTAGAAACCAACCTTTTTTTGGGCCTTTCATGTATAGTAGTAAAATCCTCAACGATGCACAAATATTATCACTGTCTTTCTACCGTTTTCATGTATACTTGAGGAAATTATTAAGGTTTTGGATATCTAATGACAAACTACAACAAATTTTTGAGATGTTCAAGGCTCTTTATGAACTAAAATATTGTTTCAATTCCATTTCTTTTTGCAAGTATTTAAGTTTTAAAGCTTGATTGATTCTATCTCATAAGGTGGATGTTTGTTTTGTTTGGAGCACTCTAGTGCTCACTAGGATCAATGCATTGGAAAACAAACTTCTACGATATTTTCAATTCACCCACATCAGGAGGCTCGTAGGTGGAACTTTTGCAACATTTCTCATGAATCAGTACCACATATACGAGGCTATTGGGCGCGGCAAGCACTCTGTAAGTGAAATTCACTTAGTACTTTTGATTAAGTATGGAATTTGCAGCATGATACTCATGTTTTTTGGAGAGCTTGGTATTCGTAAGGGTACATAGGACAAACATATAGTATAGCCAAGTCAAATGTTGTGAGGGGAGATAATGAAGTTTGTGCAAAAATGTAAACACAAGTAAGCTAGCAATAGAGCCAAAATCAAACTCATAAGAGATTCTTTTAAGATGTAACTTTGTATTTTAAATGGTCCAGTCCATAGTTCTAGTCAAGGTCAGTCAATAGGAGGGTCAATGTCAACTCTAAGCAAGTTGTGGAGATTTTTTGGATAAAGCTCTTTCTGAATGAAGAAAAGGGATGTAACAATCAATGCACGAATCCTCTTTGACTCATAGGAGAATGCAAATATAGGAGGTTGTTATGACGTTCATGGTGTTAGAAAACTGACTTGCTCCTACAAGTAACCCAAGACAAGATTCCTATTGTGATGAAACAATAGCCAAACACATGAGAGAGAACACAAGTGATGAGAAACTCCAACTATGTCCCATTGCATATGTGGTAGAGCGCAATACATTCTTATATGCTTTGGTCTATGCCAAAAGCAAAAGCAAAAACAATTTTAAAGCAATTGCCTAATTAATGTCTCTACATATGGCAGAAGTACTAACACCTATCTATAGCAATAACCTGTGCTCCAAATCAAGCACTAGAATCTCGAACTTGTCTAACTATAGTCTAACTAGACTTGTACTTAATATAGATAAGGGCCCCTAGAATTAGCACGGAGGCATGGCCCAATAATCCTAATTAATTCTAAATGACAACATTAGGGGTACTAATGTGAACATTAACTCTAACACCTCCTCTTAATGTTTACATTGTCAAGAATTATGCATAGCATAAGTATGCATGTGTATCCTCCATGAAGCCTGTGTAATGAAGATCCTCAATTCTGATGTAGAACCCACGATCAACTCTGATCTGAATGTCTTCATTACTCAATGTAGAATTTCCTTCGTATGATGATGTAGAATTCCTTCGAATCTCGATCCTTTTTCATATGAACCTGTTTCATTTGACTTCCCAATGTCTTGCTTTAGTGTCTTCATATCGCTTTAGTGTATAAATCAAAGAACTTCGAGTCCCCCTGAATCAAATAATGTAGACATGATAACCTTTGCCTTAACTTTGAGAACTTTGCTTGAAGATTGACTCCCTCGATCTTTTTGAACATCTTCCAAGCTACCACAAAGGATCTCACCAACATCCATAGAGAAAATGTAGTCGTCTTTGATTACCATAACACCATCATGACAATCATAAGTAGGAAATAGATCTATAAATGCCAACATCAAATCTCATGTATCAATACCCACATTAGAAACTTGTACTTCATAAGTAGTTAGCTCCAATTGTGTTGATTCCTTGAATTGAATCCAGTTCAATTCTCCTGGTACTCTCATAAGTTACCACCTGTGCAGCCAACCAACGATCTGTCTCCAACACCTGCGATTTGCAATCTCCAACAAATATATCCAGCCTTGCGATCCAAAAGCAGGTCAGCAAACTAGCAGGCAGCCAGCGATCAGTCACAGCCAGCGATCAGGTCCTATTCTGATCCAGTGAACAAGTCAACAACAACCAGCCTGTAGCTTCCCTCTGACAATTCAATCTTCTCCAAGAAGATTCTCGTTGTGATAACAACGTTGCCTCCACGCTTTGCTCTCCTACAACAACCTGAGATCTGAGGCAGATTTCTTAATCTCCTCTTGCAGCTCAACTCTTCTCCTTGTAGCTCTAGATCTTCTAACAAAGCTGCCACTGTTGCCACTGTTGTAGATGAAGATCAAACTTGAGAGCTGGCTAAGGACACCACCCTCCACACCTTGAAGATGGTCGGATCAACCTGCATGTGATGATTGACTCCGTTCGTTGAGTACCTCCTTGTTCTCTCGAATCTTGAACCATGCTCTGATACCATGTTAGAAGACCGACTTGCTCATACAAGTAACCCAAGACAAGATTGCTATTGTGATGAAACAATAGCCAAACACATGAGAGAGAACACAAGTGATGAGAATAATCTAAAAGCAATTGCCTAATTAATGTCTCTACATATGGTAGAAGCACTAACACCTATCTATAGCAATAACTTGTGCTCCAAATCAAGCAAGCACTAGAATCTCGAACTTGTCTAACTATAGTCTAATTATAGTCTAACTAGACTTTTACTAAATAGAGATAAGGGCCCCTAGAATTAGCATGGAGGCATGGCCCAATAATCCTAATTAATTTTAAATGACAACATTAGGGGTACTAATGTGAACATTAACTCCTATGGTTGGGCATTGAGCTAGTGTCCTCTTCTGCAAGTTCGACTCCACTTTCATTAGTTCATCCAAGCTTATTAAGAAAATAAAATGGAGTTTTGAGATGGGGACCGAGGCCCAAGATGTATATAACTCTCCTCATTGTCAAAAACATATTGTCTCTAATCAATGAGAGAGAGGGAGTGGTATTGTTGTTGCGCTCGTAATTGTTGTAGTAAAAGTATACGACTTTTCTTGCCTAAGAAAATTTTAGAATAGTACAGAGATGCTTGACACGCTCCTTAAGCGTCTTATCATAGATGAGAATGTCATCTAAGAACACCACCACAAATCTCCCTAGATATGGATTAAATAAATTGTTCCATCATTTGTTGAATGGTAGCAGGAGTATTAGCTAAACCAAATGATAGAACTAAGAACTCATGATGGCCAAACCGAGTTCAAAATCTAGTCTTGGTAAATTGGTGGGTTGGATCTTGATTTGATGATATCTTGTTTTGAGATAGATTCTAATAAAAGTTTTAAGTTGCACCAAGACAATCTACAAGATCATTCATTCTATGTAATGGGTATTTATCTTTTATGGTAATCTTATTTAACCCCTTGTGATTGATGCATGTGCAAATACCCCCATTTTTTAATTCTTCAAAAGAACGCTTGCATTCCATGGTTTATTGGGTTGAATGTGCCCCATTCTAAGATATTTCTCTATTTGCTGAGCACCTCATCATCCTCTTTTTGGCTAAATCTATAAAGTTGGCAAAGATGGGATACATCTCATGATTAGAGCTCAAATTTTTTTCCCACTAGCTCAGTAGAAAAACTACATGGAAATGGAGGCACACCAGTTTGTTTTCTTAAAGAAACTAACTTATATCAAAAATTTTAATTAGTGATTTTGATAATGAATTGACAAGTTGTCCAATTTCTTGGTCAACAACTCATACCCTAGAATTAAATTTGTCTTTTCCGAATTCATGACAAAAAACCCAACTTATTATTGATGATCTTGCAGTTGTAATTCCAAATTTGGTACTTTCACATCCCAAATTTCGATATCAATCCTTGAAGAAGTGCACCATGTAGTGTGGGTCTGATACCACTATAAAAGCTCTGCCAAGGATGAACTAGATATCAACAACACAAAGGAGCTTAGGCAAAGGACAATCCAACCCAACCAATTCGACATGTAGACACATTCCAAGCTATGGAAATCACAATACCAATTATTGTTAGGCTCTTAGCTATGGCCACAATGCTTCCACAACCATTCAGGAGGTTGAGCCTAATTACGAGTAGCATAGGGAGTAGAGCTAGTCAATAGGTATCCACAATACACTAGCTCAAGATATAATGAGTGGAATGGGGAGATTTTTGTCCTTATAAAGGATCCTAACTCACCCTCCTCGCCTCGACATTCTAATTCCCACTCCTATGCCCAAATATTGGTAGCCACCTCAAGAAGCGCTATCCCTAGCCTCCAGGATCATTATTAGTCATCACGACAATTATTGCATTGAGGAGTGCAAGAGGACCAATTGTCTAAGACTTGTGTGGTTGGACTCCATAAGATTGAAGATTGAATATTTTTATAGATAACGTCAATATACTCATATGTTACCCCCATGGCTATAAGTTTACATATTGCAAGTTTATGTTTTGCCTATGGGGTTGCACTGTGACCCAAAGTTTACAACAATCTTATGCTTTAAGTCAGTGTCCTACTTTGAGTTTTCACAACGATCCACTCACTTGTATGACAAATCATTATGATAGTATTGCGATGGAGGCCTACTTGAGAAGGTGATAGGTTCTTGGAGTCTCCTAGTAGTTTGGAGGTGGCTAAAGTGTAAGGAGGTGAAAATAGGTTCTTAGAAGCTTCCTAAGCGGAGGTGGAAGTATTTCAAAGAAAGAGTATAATTATTCTTTCATGCTAGGTAGTGAGTGATTATTTGATGTTGGCTTAGGTGAGGACCTTGGTAGACTAAATAGTTGTGAGTGTCGTGTTGTGATGTGTAGCTTGAGATTGTATCATGGGTGCAAACTCTGGTTGAATTAGAAAATTTTCAATGTCCCATATGCTTCATCTAACAGTCTACAACTTTTAAGAGACCATAATTTGGTTTGAGACAATTTGCAAACATTACATGGATCTTTCTTAGAGTAGGGCCAAGATCATAAAACTGGTCTAGAAACATTATAGAAATTGACATAAGTTTTAAATAGCTGAATTAAAAGAGACTCACAACAACAGTTACAACCTATTTATATCTTTGTTTGACTTTTTATTTTATTTATTTAAGGGAATATGGATGATTGTATGACATTTTTTTTCTCATCAATACGCACAATCCTCCCCCTTGAAGCATGTCAAAGAACTTGTCAATAAGAGCTAAAGATCAACGCCAAACTAGATAAGCTATGAAGATCATGAAGGCTATCTACAAGAGTTTATTGAATATGCTACAAGTGACCAAAAGTTTAACTCTCAGTAGTTTGACAAATTTTTTGCTAAGTCAATTGTCGCCCAATGATCAAATGACATGCATTAAAATAATAGAGTCGATCTCACCTCGAACTGCTTAGATATAGTTTATTCAGATGATTTATGCATGATTCAGTTAAAGAACCTGCAAGTTTGTGGGAGAGATCATTTTGGTTTGTATGTAGTAATGTAGTTAAACCATATAAATATCAGTTCTTTTGTACTAACAAGCTGGCATTGTGTGATTTTGCATGCTCTCAATAGCAGACAGTCTACAAGGGAAGGAAGAAGAAGTCCATAGACTATTATGCTATAAAAAGTGTTGAAAAATCTCAGAAAAATAAAGTTCTACAAGAGGTGAGGACTACTAGGTAGTACTAGGATCTCTAAATGGCTAAAATGCAACATATTTCTATGTAGTATGGTATATGTGTCTTGTTGTATAGGCTTTTGGATTATTGTTAGGACCTATTGATGTGATTTTGAGCTAAGTTTAAAGTTTTAGATGTAGTGATGAAAAATTCTGAACACACATGCCTTATTGCATGCAGGTCCGCACTCTTCACTCACTTGACAATCCGAACGTGCTCAAGTTTTTTGCATGGTATGCATATAATAGAACTCTACAACCGAAATGATCCTCTAAGTTCATTGGCTCTTAATTCACTTATTGTTTTGTCTAGGCTTTGAGTCACTTCTTGGTTAAGTTTAAACTCATTGTCACTAATCGATAATGCATTGGTAATTGAGTTGCGGCGGTCTAAATGATGCATATTATTTATGGCTAGAATTTTGCATTGATCTTGTAGCTCTATAAGCTGAGATTGAAATTTAGTCGCAGAATGTATCTACTTTGCAAGCAAGTTCTGTTATTGGATGATTTTGGTGTGAGGTGTTTGAAAGGAATTCCATTCAAACAGGCTTTCCCATAACATTATTCTGATTCCATAGTTGGAATTCGAAAACGTGTAGCAAAAATTTTATTTGGAGCTTGCTTTGAAATTCAATCCACAATCTATTGAGAAATATGGAAATTGGGAGTCACTACTTGAGGCCAAGTAGCGGAAGGTAGTGTGTGGGGGACTTGGTGGAAGTTCAACTAAAATGGTATGAGGATTCGAATTTATATGTCCATAACATCGAAGCAATGTTTCATCAGTCCGTTTCATACGTCGAAACACGTTTGAAACGGAAGGTCCAGGTTCGAAACGAGAAACTTTTTTGGGTTTTCTTTTTTCTTGAGTTGTGTTTTTATGGGTTTTTTGGTGTTTAGATACCATAGCGCAACAAATGAAGACAAGAGTAAGGCATGTGAGGAAGAAGAAGAAAGCAGAAAATAAAAAAATAATTAAAAAAGGAGAGAGGCTATGTAGGTTGACAAACGTGAGGAGGCAGAAAGAGAGGTGGAGGGCTAGTGATGGAGGGTGAGAGAATGTATGGGGCAATAAGAACGAAAAGAGAAGTGGAGGGGATGGAAGGCTATGAAGAAAAGGGAGGGGCAATGGAGGACTAGTAGACGTGGGGAGGAAGTTATTAGGGCCAGCTCAAGAACGAGTGGAAAAGAGAGAAGGGGACAACAAGGAAGATGCACTAGTGGGGTAGCAAGAGAGAGAGAGAGAGAGAGAGAGAGAGAGAGAGAGTGTCTGCTTAAGTCCATATAGTGCCTTGTCCAGCCTGCAAACCTTGTCTTCATGTCCTGCTATGTATCCCTCTGGCTGCTCCATGTAGACTTCTTCCTCTAGAAATCCATTCAGGATTGCACTCTTTACATCCATTTGTTGAATATCCCATCCAAACTGAGCTGCCAATGATAAAACAGTCCTCATAGTAGTTGTCATGCCCATGACTGGTCTCGGGTTATAATTCTATTGCAAGATGGGGGTTTGTTGAAACCCCGTTCCTTGCTAGAAACAGTCAACTTGATCTTAGTTTGGATTGAGATCCGTGGGTTGATGCAAGGGTAGAAATTCATGCTAACAATATGTCCTTTTGAGTTAATCTCCGGTTGAGATTATGGATGTGTATTAGCACTCTTTGAGAAATATTCTCTCTTAGAGGATAACCAAGTTACAGGATTCTCGGTTATGAAAGTGTTGTGTACAGATCTAGAGATATCTGTAGAGATATGCTATGTAGTGAATCTTTGTGGGATCATTAAGCCTTTTTGTAGAAACTCTTAATCCTGTGAATCTGCAAGGTATTCCGTGAACTAAGTTTATTTGCATGCATAAACTAGTTGTTGGTACATAGGCATATTGATGAGAATTGTGTTTGAGACAATTTCTCGTTGGGTTATAGTAATTTCTCATTGAGAATTGCTTATTGACCTAGAATTGATTTAGAATCATCAGATTAAATGTGGTGTTTTGGTACGACACCGAGACATTTAAACATTTTCTAAATCCGATACAGCTAACCGAGTCAGAAGCGTTACTTTTGAGTTAGTTGTGGAAAATCAACAATATAATCTTACTTATGGATATTGTTGTTAAGACGTATTGCTTATAAGTCACAACGTCTATGAGTCATTTTGGATTCATTTACAGATGTGTAAGCATAGAATACACGAGAACTTTTGGGCCGTATCTTTTCCCGTTTGGAATTGATGGAATGCTATCCTGGAAAACTTAGGAGAGCTGGATAGCCGTTGTTTGCCAAAAGATAGAACTTCACGTATTGAGGTTCCGGTAAATTTTAAGTTTTTCTAGATTAGATAGATGAAAAGTTCAAAACCTCATAACTGGCCGATATTACTCAGCAAGGTCTTTCACTCAATTTAAGCAAAATTTCGCAAAATCAATATCAGATTGATTTAAACAACAACAACTACTTTTAGGACCAAGTCTAAAAATTTACGAAACCCTATAATTTTCGAAATCCGTCCGAAATGAACCAACTATGAAAATCGATCAAGAAGATCGATTTAATAGATTCACAGGCACTGTCACATTTTGAAATCATTTCGAAACATTCTGCATGCATTGACATGCACTGACTTTTTTGAAAAAACCAAATTTTTTCCGTAAATAGCCTAGTTACTAGGAAATTTGTTTTTTGATCTAGAATTACCAAAAATAGAGCAAGATATGGAGGAGAATCAATCAAATCGATCAAAAGATGGAAAGAAAGTGGTTCGAAAAGGAAACTGCTTTATTTGCGAAAACTTAGGACATGCAAAGGAGTGCCGGCACAACAAGTTCAAGAAAAAGCAGGACGGGAATTTTGCTGAGGAAAAAGAAACATTTAAGGAAAATTGAGTGCTTTGGATCTTGAGGTTGTTTTCGGCATCGACATCTTTTGGTGGTGGCCTCTCGCAGGAAGGTGACTATTGGTTTAGGAGCTTCGAATTCGAAGCACATGACACCTAGGCGAGACTGGCTATCTAATTTTCAAAAATTAGATGATGGGTCAAATGTGAAGTTGGGGGACAACTACACATGATATAAAGGGAGTTGGAAAAGTACAAGTACAAGTACAACTACCTTCAGGGAAGATTGGAAACATAAAGGATGTGCTTTATGTACCAGATTGCTTATTCTTACATACCTAAGGATTCAAGGAGCAAATTGGATTCTAAGGCGACCAAGTGTTTATTTCCTGGTTATGATAATCAAGAGAAGGGATACAGGTTATATGACTTGGAGGGTAAGAAAATAATCATAAGTAGGGATGTAGTCTTTGATGAGAAGACAACTCATAAAGATACAGAGATATATTTCGATAAGGATCAAGATGGAGGAATCCCTATATTATGTGATGAATTATTATAGGAACCTGAATCGACACATGTATCGCCTACGCCAATTCAAGAACCTAGAGTGATTTTGGTTGAGATAGGATAGAGGAAGGAGAGATCAAGTACATGGGATATTTATTCACCTCCTACTTCACCAGGCAGGAAGCATCCTACATTAGAAGCTAGAAGATTGCCTAGATGGTACTATGAAACTATCAAGGATAGTGTTATGATGGAACAGGGAGAGTCCAGTACGCATGGAACCAGGAGATCAGCTAGACGTGAAAATCAATAGGAGGTTCGACAGGAGGATCATCATGAAGATGGGGATGTACATTTTGCATATATGGCCACAATATTAGAAACCAAGGATCCGTCTACTTTCAGAGAGGCTGAAAAAGAGGATTTTTGGAGGAAAGCTATGGATGAGGAGTACAACTCAATCATGAAGAACAAGACTTGGAGACTTGTCCAATTACCTACAGGTAAAAAGGCCATTGATGCAAGTGGGTCCATAGAACTAGGTACAAATCAGATGGTTCTATAGATAAACATAAAGCAAGATTGGTGGCAAAAGGTTATGCTCAACAGGAAGGGATTGACTATGAGGAAACTTTTGCACCAGTTGCTAAGTCTACTATTGCCACAATTATTCCATTATGCTAGAGCAATTGCTCAATTCTCCTATGATCTGAATTCTCTCTATGCTTGGTTTTGTGTGACTGCTAGTAGGACTAGTATCTTCATCTAGAATTTGTATCACAAATTCTGACAGGGCGCCAACCTACTTAAATAGATTCTCTAATCAATGAGAAAAGCTAAGAGCATAAAGTAAATAGCAAAAGAGCAAAAGCTAATTGCTATAATTACTACCTATATTGGGTAAAGTCCCAAGATGAATTTCTAAGTACTAAATAGATCCTAATTTAGTTGTAGTGCACCCACCTACATGCATGAGCTTTAAAAAACGAATTTACTATAAATAGAATGGCCCCTAAAATAGCACGCAGGCATGGCCAAACTATCAGTAAGGGGTATCAAATAAACATTAATTCCTAACATCATTCTCAACATATAATAATATTTAGTGATAGTTACTTTTAAATAATGAAATAGCAACATTTCACTACAGTCTTGTGTTCTACAATTGAACTTAAGGACATATGTGTCCCAAACATCTAATGTTCCAATGGCCATGTTGAGAGCTCCAAGATGTTGGCACCTGTAACTTGCCAAGCATAAAAAAATTGTGATTGGATTTATCATAAAAAAGTACATGCACCCAAATTTCCATGATATCTACCTTCATTCAGATCAAGTTGTGAGGTCCAAAACAATAATACTAATTTTGCAATTTTCTTGCTGGCTATCTTCCAATTAAAAAGCCTCAATTCTGGTGATGAGAGATGTACTTGATGTCGTGGCCACTTGACCCACATTTGAAGTCTTACCCTTTTTAAACTTCAAGCAATCCTTCGGTCGCAATCCTTCACTTGATGACCCTCTCCATGCATAAAAGACAAAGTCCTTCTGACTTGGCTTTTGCTTGAATTCTTTTAAAATGTTGAGGTGAACGACTTGGCTTGTTTCCTACCACCTTCCTTAGGTGGAGTAACCAATGCAATATTCGTTCCTTTATCTTTATGACCAGTTGCTAGATATTTTAGCAAACTTGATAGAATCATTTAAGGTTTCAACCTAAGGAAGCGGACACTGGGCGCGGACGCGTGTCCGGACGCGGATGCCTCAGGGGTGCGTCCGGGTCCGGATGCATCCGACATTTTTCAATTTTTTTTTTCAAAAAAAAATAAAAAATACAGGCCCCTCCCCTCAATGTCCCACAAACGAAATTAAAACAATTTTCATCCCCTTACCCTCCCCCGGAATAAATTATCAGAGGGTGTCTGGCACCTCTTGTTGAAAAAATGGAAAAAGGTGCCTAAAATTTTTTGCAACAAACCTAACCACTGCCCATGCCTCCCATAACTGAGATATTACCAAACAACGATGACTAATGAGCAGTCCATAAATTATTATGAACCTTCATTGGGAACTAAGCTCAAAAAAAGCGGCAAAGAAAGATTTGAAAGAGTTTTGGAGTGAAGATGATGGTTTACATGGCAAACAGATTACTGATTTAGGGTTTAGGGTGCATCAGTGACTGTCTCAAAGAAGTGAATGCTCACCAGAGGATTTGGGAGAGGTGAACGCTCACGAAGAGTGATAAGCTCTCAAGGACCGCAAGTCTGTGGGGGAAATCAGTGCTCACCAGAAGAGTGACAAGCTCTCAAAACAGGGAACCACAAGACCTATACACTACTATGTCTTATATGATGAGATCGGTTTCCCCCCGGATGAACTTCAACAACTTACTAATTACTTATGCAAAACTGTGTCATTCACTACAGGGAACCACAAGACCTACACACTACTATGTCTCGGTTGATGAGATCGGTTTCTCCCCGGATGAACTTCAACAACTTACTAATTACTTATGGCACAACTTCAACACGCTGTCAAAATTTTGCGTACCAACATGAGGGCTCCGAAACATCTCCCAGTTTTCAGGTCCTGACCGGAAAGTGTCCCTGAAGCCCTGTTTAACGTCGAACTTCCGACGGACGTTTTGGGCCGGCCGTCCGTCCGTCCCTCATCCATCCTCTCTCTCTCTCTCTCTCTGTCTCTTTCTCTCTCTCACATACACACACAAATCACCACACACACACACACACACACACACATAAACACACAAATCAACACACACACACACACACACACACACACACACACACACACACACACACACCATAACCAACCCACATGCACACCATACCTCTCCCTCACCCACCATAGCTCTCTCTCCCTCACTCACCATAGCTCTCTCTCCCGCCCTCTTTCTCTCCTCTCTCCACTCGTCGATGTCCAGGACGCTGGACGCGTCCAAAAAAAAAAAAAAATTAGTCGCGTCCGACCCCGCATCCGGGGGTCGAACGCGTTTGGGTCCCGGCGTCGGACTCGGATGTGAAAAGCCCGCGTCCGGCCCGGACCTCATGTCTGGCCTTTCAACATTTCAATTGTATTACAATTGATGTCATTTCGATAATCTCAAGGAAGACCGCAAAAAAAATCAAGGTAAACGTAAAATCTCTTGACAAATTTTGGGAATTTAGACCAACAATCTCTAAATTCTTGAATGTAAATATCTAGAGTTTTTGATCTGGCTTGTATATAACTCATTTAAATTTTCGTACTCATTTGATTCTTGAAAAAAAGCATTATTTAAAGGAGTTTCAAATTCATCCCATATTATCGGGATAATGGGTTGAGTTATGAGATCTTGCCATCATGCATGTGCTGTACCTCGTAGATACGACTCTATTGTTGTAATTGGATAGTTCGCAAGATAGTTAGTGATAGTGACGTGAGTCGACCATTGATTCAACCATGATCTAATGTAGTTTGGTTGCTTCTCGTTTCTCTCCTGAATGAACTTTCGGACTGAAAGGAGGGTGACCCATAAACGGATTCACTAATACTTGGGTATGTTGCTGCATTTGTTGTGTGTTGGCTTGAAATTGTGCTAATTGAAGTAAGACTTGTTGCAATATGGGACCATGTTGGCTGCATTTGGTTCCTTGATGAGAGCTTGAAATTTACTCTTGGTTAGGGGATGGGGAATCCATAACACAAGATAAAATGGACAAAGCAGAAAAATAAGATTGCTTTGAAATAAAATCTCATGAGCCAAAAAATCATTGTAAAGAAATTCATAAACCGTTTTAGAAAATCCATGAACAATATTGTTTTTTCCCAAATAGTTGCAAATTTCAATTAATCCACAAAATCTTCTCCATTGCATGCTATTACACTAGATTGTGTAAAACCAACATGATGCAACATATCGGTAGAACCAATGAAAAGAAGAATCCTATCCCAAAGTGTTACAATCTCTGACACAATAGAAGGGTAATCAAAAAATTTCCTCCCAGTAGTGTCCTCTCTCTCTCTCTCTCTCTCTCTCTTATAGAGAGAACCTCTCTGAACCAAGTTTAGACTGATGGCATGCATAGGTGCCGTGCCATATGTCATGACACCTCTATCAGTGAATGTGCATGTGCACCACCCAATTTGACCTTGGCTTAGGCCCGCTATGAATATTAACTATTAATTAATAACTCACTTGAGGGTACTATCCCAATATTGGCTCTATATGTCCCTTTTCTATATCTAATACCTAAGTCAAATTGCTATAGCAACTCAGACCATCGAGCTTTCCTGGAGGTCGGGTTGATTCTCCTTCTCATACACACTCTTGGGCTGGTTCTAGTGTCTTACTTTCAAAAGCAACTAGCATCCCATTCTGAATCAGCACTGCTCCTATTGCAAAGTCACTTGCATCCGTCTCAACCCCAAATGGCTGGTTAGGATCAATGACTTTCAATAGTGGTGCTTGAGCAATCATCCGCTTGAGAGTATCAAAACTCTCATGTTGCGGCTAATGCCAATAGAAGTCCTTTCCCTTCCCCTTTAAGAAATTTGTCATAGTTACCACAATCTTTGCGTAATTCTTGACAAATTGTTGGTAATACTTTGATAGACCAAAAGAGATTTGGAGATTGACAAACTAGCTGGCATTGGCCAATTCAAAATAGCCTCCACCTTTGTTGGGGCCAGGTCCGGGTCCATCTTTATTCTGGTCTGTGAAATAATATGACCCAAATAACTAATCTCTTTAGTGAAAAATTCACATTCGGATTCTTTAGCAAATAACTTGTGCTTTCTTAACAATCGAAGTACCTGTCTGAGATATTTCAAATGTTCAGCTTTCGTCTTACTAGAAACGAGGATGCCATCTAAAAACATGATTAAAAACCTACTAAGGTACGGTCTTAATACACTGTTCGTCAAGGTCATGAAAGTCGCTGGAGCATTTTTAAACCCAAATGGCATTACCTTAAACTCACAATGGCCTTGCTTCCTAAAAGCTTTTTTAGGGACATCTTTTGGATTAATTTGGACTTGGTGATATCCCGATCGTAAGTCTATCTTACTAGAATACTTAGTCCCTTCAAGTTGATCAAACAACTCGTCTACTCGTGGCATAGGATACTTATCCTTAATAGTCACCTTGTTAAGGTGTTGATAGTCTATGCACAATCATATAAAACCATCTTTTTTATTAAGTAAAGAACTAGCGATGCCCATGGTGAGTTGCTAGGTTGAGACTGTCCTTTCTTAAGATATCCTAGGAGGTGTCTAGAAACTTCTTCATTTTCCTTATGATTTAATCTATAAGGAGGCTTAGAAGTAGGGGTAGTTCCAGGGACTAAATCTATAGCATGTTCCACTTCCCTAATTGCTGGAATACCATCTGGTAAGTCATTTGGAATACATCTTTAGCATAATTGCTTCAATCACTAACTGTCTAGTAGTGATATTATTATTACAAACGTTTGAAACAAATTGTAAGCCAAGAAGAATTATTTAATTACCAACATCTTCGATGAGCAATCTGAGCTTCGAATTGCAAATCAATAGATTGTTTGGCAAATTATGCTCTTTGTGTAGCTCCACTTGCTTCCTCGCTTTAAATATGAACAGTTACAACTTAGCAACTTGTATTTACTACCAAGTAGTAACTAGTAATCACTCGGCAATCTAGTCAAACTGGCTAGGGACTCATTCTGCTACCTACAAAGAGTCCTAGTTAACTCCTAGAAGGCTGAGACCTGATTAACTAGTTCTATGTGTTTCATAGCTTGTAATCGAGTCCATGATTTCTTGGAAGTCTGCTATCCCAAGCGCTCTCTCTCTCTCTCTCTCACACACACACACACACACGCACACACGCACACACACACACATGGGACCACCATTATGAAGGGCTTGATACGGTATGGCGGACAAAACGAGATAACTCTACCCTGATTATTCGTTTTACCTCAGCCATTACCCGTAGAGATGCCCTACGTAAGAGAGCTAAATTGAAGGATACACGAATCTTCATGGATGATGATCTCACATACATCCAAGTGGAGGAAAGGCGTCAGTCAAGCCTTCCAAGATGCCAAGGCATCAGGCCGGCGTGTTATTTATCGAGATGGACAGGTTTGCTACATTGACAGTGTACCCACAGGCTCCCGCCCATAGGGAGTTGGGGCCCCCGGGCATGGGAGCATCCCGGGGCCCCGTCCACACCACCTGCGTATTGGTATTTGGAATTGCAATGGTATACACTCTTCTTCTACTGCAGGTGACCTTATGGATTTTATTACAGGTAGGGATATTCTTTTCTTTATGGAGACACATGAGAGCCAGATCAGAGGGCTACTCACATTCTCAGGCTACAGATGGGATTCAGTTTATAGGGCAGAGGCGAGATCTATGAGTGGTAGAGGTTTTGGCGGGGTTGCAGGTTTATATAGGGAGTCCCTACACCCGATTATAGATTTTATCAGACATGACGATTACGCACGCTATATACGGGTCCGTCTCATTAGAGGTGATATCGGATTGGCCAGAGATCTCTTCATTGCTGCATGCTACTTTCCCCCAGAGTCGTCCTCTTACGTAGAAGGCATTGGGTCTCCCTTCACTGATCTCTCCACAGATATTATCAGATTCTCAGATCGTGGGTCTATTCTTCTTACTAGTGATTTTAATGCCAGAACAGCTGAGCGACAGGTAGAGTTCCATGATGTTGATGACCACCTATGCACACGGGCCATTGGTTGTGATCAATGTTTCCTCAAAGCGCGTTTCGAACGCTGAAACGCGTTCGAAACGGGACGTACGAAACGACCCCCTTTCGAAACGGCGTTTCATTGTTCGAAACGACTATTGAAAAAACGCAATTTTTTTTGCGATACAGCACGGGCCCAAGGGGTGTCTATTTTCACTTTTTGGCACGAGAGAAAGAAAGAAAGAAGAAAGAAAGCTTTATTAACGTCTTTTCCATGCCGAAAGGCGTATAAGACGAGCAAGTACATCAGATAAGATGGAAACAAGATGGATTAGTGCCGTCAAACCAAACTAACTAAGAAGAGAGTGATATAACCAAACTAACTAAGAAGAGAGTGATATAACCAGGATCATATGTTCAACTAGACATCTCTTCATTTCTCTAATTCAAACTCTATCTCAGAATTAAGACTCTCATTAACTATAGGCTTACGATCCACAAATCTGATAATGTCGTCACGATAGAACTTTGAAGTTAGAACTTAGTAAGTTACAATAACCTACGAAAATTGAAATTAGACCAAGATTTCGATTCTCAATAGTAAGTACTAGTAAACGATTAAAAAAAAATAGCAAATTTGAAATGTAAACGTTGAAAGTTGAAACTTGAAGCCTGAAGGTTCTAACTTCTTAGTGTAGAGTCTAGACTCTACTATCTAGACAAATCACGGTAGATACTAGACTCTATAGAATTCAGATTAATAATTACCTGTACGGGCTCCCCGGTCTCTCTTAGCTTCTTCACAAGCCGTAGGTTGGCATGCACATACGCCAACCTCTCCAGCTGCATAGTAGAAAGTCTGTTCCTCCTCTTTGTATGAATCAAAGAGAACACACTCCAATTTCTCTCACATGCAACTACTGCGCAATCTTTTGAGAGGACGCGGATGACAAGTTTTTGCAACTTGGGAACATCATTCCCGTACTTCATCCACCATGAAATAGGGCGCAATTGCCCTTCCCTCAGCATGGCAGCTGCACGACCAAAATCGAGGCGCTCAGTCCTAAACATTCAACATTCAACATTCATCACCATTCAAAATAGTAAATACTAAATGCTTACAAGTTACTCCTATTAAGTTTTAACTAGCTTAATCCTTAGACTTCATACATATACATACTACATAGATGAATACATGCCTGAATACATGTTACAATTTACTAATTACATAGTACATACCTGAATAAATTCAAGTCATCCATGAGTGCATCCTGATCCCTAGGATTAGGATAGATAGAGGAGACATAGGAATGCCATCCTTGCCTGAGCTCTCAATCATGGAATTGATCTTCCTTCCTCCATAGTGGATGAAACAAGCAAGCCACGACATGCAGAGGTTGATGGAACCACTGCCATATGCCTAGAAATAGGCCCCTTACTTCTTCCAGCCTGCAAACAATTAGGAGTGAAGTTTGAGCATTCAAATTTTAACTAAATTCTAATCATGAATGTCAATGAAGATTCAAGAATCAACTTTGAAACTTTCAACGTAGTAATATACCTGTCAGGAGCCATGGTGCTGCAACTCTGAAGCTGCTCTCTATCAGTAAGGCGCAACACACTATAGATAGGCTGCATGGATATGACAATGGAGCGTGCATCATCCCAAATGGAAGTTCCCATCACGATCGCCTCAAATCTCCTGGCCTTGGCCTCTCATGATCGGCCCCACTCTGCCTAATGGGGTGAAACCATTGTCATCCTCAGGCTTCCATGCACTTTTATGATCCGCTCCAAAACAATGAACATATAGGCAAACCTAGGATGAAAATCATGAAATAAGATTGGTAATTGGTCATAGGCAGCAAGCAGTCTATAGCAAAATTCAAATTTTATGAGCACTGAAACTTGAAGCTAAAACAAAATTGCAATTTTCAAATCAAAAAATTGGAAATAGGTTGTCAGGTTGGAAGTTGGAAGTTGGAAGTTGGAACTTTGTTACCTAGTGGGGGCAGCCCTCATGAGATCCAAGGTGGAATAGGACCTAAAGATGCTCAAGACTCTCTGTCTCTTGGTGACAAATCTCACCAAGAATCGTGCCATGTCTACAACCTCCTTGACCCAGGGTAATCTCCCAATGTCTTCAACTAGGAGGTCAAGACAATGTGCAGCACATGGAATCCAAAAAATCCAAGGGTACTTCTCATTCACCATCTTCTCCATGGCAACACAATTGGACGCGTTGTCCATGACAACCTGCATTGGAATTCCGACAAAGGTCGAATCATAACTCATGAACATTCACCATTGAGCATTCCGGAAGCAAATGCAAATGCAAATTTCAAATGTAAATGGCATGTGCAAATTGCAACGTTCAAAACAATAATCACGATTTTCCAGACTTGCCACCAAGATCACAAGAGGAGGAGGATGTCTATGCTCTACTCCATCGGGAGGCCTTAGTAGCTGCAGGTTGATTTCGATGCCCGATTCCCCGATTCACTGCGTTTGGTAATTTGTAATTTGTAAGTTGTAAGTTGTAACTTGTAAGTACTAAGTAGTAAGTTCTATAGTTTGTAACTTTAATGTTTACAATTTTTGGAAGTTCCTGGATGTTTGATAATTGAGACTGTATGATGAATGGTGACAATATCAATAATGGACTTAGGAAATTGACCATAGTTACGACTCACCATACTACAACTTCTCCTCTTGAAATTGCATTCTCTAGAGCATTCTCATGAAATTGGATGTATCTACTTGTTACCAGATTGTCTATGACATGTGTAAACCCCAAAACCCCTCAAAACACATTAAAAAAAACTAAAAAAAACTAAAACAATTCCCGTTTTGAACCAGATTCAGTCGTTTCAAACGCGTTTCGACACGACGTATGAAACGAGCCCCTAAAACATTGATTGTGATGATATGGGCGTTATCAGGACTTCATCCGATGCACTCGGTCCTATTACTACTTATGGTGAGTATTTTGCAGCTTTGGAGAAGCTCACGAGCTAGCCATTTATAATGGCCTAACTTGTTGGCCTGATTTTGGTAGCTATACATGCTATCCTCATGTGGACATAGTGTTGTTGATTACCTCATGGGGTCACCATCCCTCATTCCACTGATATCACAGTTCGAGGTCATTCACAATACTCTATCTAATCAGTCCTTTTTATCCTTCCAGTTGGGTTCTGTCCCAACTCCACGAACCTCATCTCTCTCCTCCATCGACCGTGCTCCCAGATACACCTTCGCTCACCCTTACATCGAAAGTTACCAGGAAGCCCTTGCCTCTTTAGTTCATCACTTCCCACATGATACTAAATTAGAGTCATAGGCTCGTTTCCTTACCACCTCACTTCATATAGCTGCCTCGGTTTCCTTCCCATCCACACCCCACCGTCGTGCAATCACACCAATCAGACAGTTCCTCTACAGAGCATACCTTTGCCGCACATGGCAGAGTCACTTAGGGGTTTAACCCGACTATTACAGGACTGAGTTATTGGAGATGGATGTCGGATCCCAATTCGACCACGTTATTTAGACTCTGGACTATCCCATGGCCCGAGATTCACATTAGGTCAGCTACGTGTCTCATCACATCAGCTTGAGATTGAGATTGTCGCACGTGAGGAGCGGATCTGCCAGTTACGCTCACTGTCTGAGGTGGAGTTAGAGGAGCACTTTTTGTTCAGATGCCCAGTCTACTACGAGATTAGAGGGAGATACTATTGCCTCTTCAGAGAGCCTCCTGTCACACTACGGTCCCTTATAGCATATGATGACCCGAGATGTGTTACACTTATGATCAGAGTGATGTTTTCACTGCGACAGGACCTACACCAGCCATCTGTTCACCTTTATACATAGCTCCAGATCACATCGTACTTTTCCCGCCGATCACGGATGGATGATGATAGTGGCGACGACAATGACTCTCTATTGCACAGAGACCAGAGACGACGCATTATTCATGTTGCCCTAGAGCCACTACTCAGAGACGACCTTCTTGGCGATGTCAGCAGCATCTATCGAGACCACCTCCAGGCGTTATATCCATCATATCTTTCTTCCACAGCAGCGATACTTGATGGCACAGGGTTATACCATTATCCTATTGGCAATTTTAGACCTTTGTTTTTTAGACCTTCTTCATGTTCGTAGTACAGTATATTGGCATTTCATTTCTTTTTTGTTACGGAGACGTTTCGCACGCTCCTACTGTGCCACACACTTGACATGTACTTTTTCGTCTTATATGCCTATTGGCATGGAAAAGACATTAATAAAATCTTTCTTTCTTTCTCTCTCTCTCTCTCTCTCTCTCTCTCTCTTACTCTCTCTCTCTCTACGCGGTACATCTATATCATAGCTGCACAGAAATGCATTTTTGGGACAGAAACGCAGAATTTTTTTTTTTTTTGGAAACGCAGGAGGATGGATGGGGGGGGGGGGGGGTGTCCTGGCATAGTAACTGCTCATTATCGGTGCAGTGATTTGACAGGAAATGGAACACATTTCCATAGAAAACTTTAACCTTGATAGGATCCAACAGGCATTGTTGCCCCCAAACTGGACCACATTGTACTCGAAACATTCGGCAACCTACGTAAATAAACTGCCCTTAATAAATGCTTAATTTGTATGCCCACAAAAAAAAGTTAATTTTTTTTGCCAATGTCTTAAAGGGAATGGTGGGTGAACTAAGGTTGGACTAACCTTAATCTAGAACCAGTCCAATTATGTCCAATCGGGGACATAATAATAGTAGATAACATTCTATACTTACCAAAAGAAGCGTCTTTGTGGTATGTTTTTCATGATTATGATCTCTTAGCTGTTTTTTGTTCACGATAATGTGCAATTAAATATTTTTGCTAGAAAGTTGTTTTGCACAATGTTTACATTTTTAAGTAAAGATATTGAAGTATATGTTCTTGAAAAACTTGTCTTCAAGCTTCAAAATCCTGGTTATTTTTGAGTTTGATGTTTGTTCTGTGTGAGAGTTTTATGCTACGCTTTGATCCTTTGGCAGTTGCCTTTTGGACATGTTAGGTGTAATAAGCGAGTGAGATGTTTGCTATAGATCTTCTAAGAGATGATTAACTTATTATTATTATTATTTTCAGGTACGAAACTTCAGCTCATTTATGGCTTGTACTCGAGTACTGTGTGGGAGGCGACTTGTTAACTTTGTTGAAGCAAGTAAGCTGTTTAAATTATGGCTTTTTTTAAGATCTTTTAATAGACAACATGAGAAATGTACAATCAACAATGACAACTTACACTTTATCCACATCAAGAACAAAGTAGCTTGTGTGTCTCTAAGCTGGACATGAACAATTCTAATCTTTTATAGAGTGCTACATCTAAAACATTGACAGATCTACTTTTGGAGCTTTTCTAAATGCTTTTTTTAATGAAAGTGTTCTAGCTGCCTTGGAGAAGAGAGGGAATCTGGTCAAAATGCTGGTGGCCCCGTGTTATGATGCACAAGAGCATCACATAATGCCAAAAAGGAAGCATACTAAGGATCATATAACAAAATCCCCTAAGAACAGTATAAAATCGACAATATAGAGATGCACAAGTCCTCTGAATAAGGATTTACCTAGAACACCTCCTTCAAAGACACTTTGACTACAAGGAACTCTAAGAGAACTAAACTAATCAACTATAGAGTGAGTGGAGATTGTTCATATTGTTCTGTAACCACTTCGAGTTGGTTGTCTCTGAACCTATTAAGTGATCACATACGAGCGAGTTTCATAAATGGTGACTGGATCACATAACAAAGGACCCAGTGTCATTAAAGTTATGGATCTTCTAGGCAATGCTTGAAGGGTATTCACCAAACGTAAAACATTTGTTTGACAATCGTTTTTAGTGTGTAGTCCTAATTCATAAATGGAATGCTGTATGGCTAAACGAAGTTTTGAATGCAATGGGTAGAATTTTGTATCTAAAAACCTAAAAAGATCACTAGATTTTTAAGCTCAAACTTATATTTTGTGCCAATATGAGCTTCTTCACACTTTGGGTTTTTGATGCAGGATACGAGACTTCCAGAGGAGTCTGTACACGATTTTGCTCGTGACCTCGTCCATGCATTACAGTGAGTTTCTTTCTTCTAATCTACTAGCTTTGCAATGAGAATGAAGGATTTCTACTACATTATCTAAAGGCGTGCAACTTGCTAGCTGTGTTTGAGTGGCAGTAGTTAGTCAGTTTTTCACTCTTGCCATGGAGTTCACATTGTTGCACTTAATCTGTGGGCTATCATGATAGATATGTGAGTTGTTTTCCCTTTGATTCTTCAAATCACAGGTTTTTGCACTCAAAAGGAGTGGTGTATTGTGATCTAAAACCGTCAAATATTCTTCTCGATGAGAATGGACGTCTTAAGGTATAAAGAATCTGCTTATCATTATTTTAAGTGCATAGATTGGCTTGTTGAATACAAAAGGTAGCAGACACAATTGAATGTGGCAAACTCTGACATGTTAAATCCTAGTTCAAAGAGAAAATTCTTATTGTTGAATTGTGGCTCGAATTTGATTTCTAACTAGGTTCTCATGGCAATATGGGCTCATTCCCTTTCGCATGCTTGTTCCATACAGAATCTCATGTTTGGAACTTCGTCTCTTTTGATATGAGGCTTCAAGAATCATGCTTGGTTTTGCTTTTGTGTTTTTATGAGTTTTAGTTGTGTTCAACTCCTTCCACAACTATTGTAGTTGGCACCTCTCTAGACTTTGAACCATGGTATTTTATGCCTTGATCAGGGGTTTTATGTTTTTGTGCTTTTACACAGTTAAGTCTAGAGCCCACCCAAATGTGCATTTGTAGGCTAGCCCACTCAAATGTGCATGAGACTCTTTTTCACTTACTTTACATTGCATCACCAAAGTTTCCTTTAGAAAAACTGTTTGACACATTTCGTTTGATAAACGTTTCCCAGATTGATTTGAAGCGGCCAGTTCATCTGATTCGAATTACTTTAGGTTGTCCTTCATCAAATCGGATTCTGTGAATCATGAAATGATAAACGTAGGTTTACTGAATTAGTTAGGTTTATAGGAATAAAGTCACTGCTTGTTTAGGTCTATAGGCATAGAATTGCTGTTTGATTAGCTGTCTATGTCTTGACTTGGTCTCTTGAACGTGGAACTTCACACAAGGCCATTGCCAAAGAACCAACCTCACTACCATTGGCCTGGTCCTTAGCCACACCCTCAATTTCACTCTCACACACATTGGGGGACATTGGGCAAATGTGTAGTGATGCAGAAGGCCTTGCAAGCTTTGCTGAACTTGTTGGTGAATGCCACTGACACAATCAATTTGATTGAAATTTGGAACTTGAAACTTGAGACAAGAGTCTAGACGCAAGAGAGAGAAAAAGAAAGAAAGAAAGCATGCTTCATTACAGTCTTTGGTTACCAAAAGGTACATTAGACTAGATAAATACATGGGAGTACCATGACAATCGATAACCTTGACTATGGAGTTTCTGGGATTGTGAATGCTAGTGACAATCAATTTGATTGAAATTTGGAACTTGAAACTTGAGACAAGAGTCTAGACGCAAGAGAGAGAAAAAGAAAGAAAGAAAGCATGCTTCATTACAGTCTTTGGTTACCAAAAGGTACATTAGACTAGATAAATACATGGGAGTACCATGACAATCGATAACTTGACTATGGAGTTTCTGGGATTGTGAGTATCATAATCCGTTAGCCTAGAATCCCATCACTCTATGTATTTTCTTTGAACTCAACAACTAATCCTTGCTTCAACATAGTTGAAACCGAAAGAAGATTCTTCTTGATTCCCGGAACATAAAGCACATGCTTAATGTACTTTTCTTCACCATTAGGCAGAATGATGGCTACAATTCCAATTCCATGAACAGAATAAGATGCATCATCCGCACATTGTACCTTACTTCCATTTTGCACTTTCACTAATTTAGTGAATGCTTCTTTGCGAGAAGTCATATGATGAGTAGCACCACTATCAATCACCCATTCAATGGGCTGAAAATCAGCAACTTGCAAAACAAAACCTGAATTCCTCATAGATGTAAAAGTACTAGTAGAAGCAATATTAGACACAAAAGCATAGTCTTGGTTGAAAAGATCACCACTAGCTTCAAGCTCTTGCTCCAAAGTAGCAAGTGAAGCACTAGTATCAATTCCTTTACTCTCCTCTTTTGCAAGCTTCTTCTTACAATCCTTGATGAAGTGCCCATACCTTTTGCAATAATGGCACTTCTCTTTCTTCTTTTGAGTGTTGACATCTTGACCTCCAACGGGCTTTTGCTCATCCTTGGAAGGAGGCTTCCCCTTTTCTTTTGACTTGCCTTTGCCCTTGCCTTTCATGAAGAAGGCTTGATCTTGTTGAGTGTCACCTGCGAAATTTTGCCTCGTTTGCTCCTCTTGAAGAAGCAGCCCAACAAGTTCATCAAAGGAGAGTTGCTCTCCCCTAAGAGAGATACTCAAAGATGAAAGAAATGGAAGATAAGATGAAGGTAATGAGTTGAGAGTAATGGAATCAAATTGACCATCCTCAATTATCTCATCAATATTGAGAAGTTCCAAGTGATTGGTCACTTGATCCCCTCCTTGCATCTTCAAGAAAGAAAGTTGATTTCTGGCACACGCACACACATTGACGAGTTCGTGAAGAAGACCATCAGGAGTCCGTCTTTGATGGGTATGGCCGCCCTTGATGGATGATCCTGGCTATCGCTTGCCGCTGTCCATCATTGCTTCTGTCATCAACCAGTTGGCAATTGCTGCCTGCTGTCCATTGCTAGCCAGAAACCTGTTGCTACCATCGCTGGATACCCTTTGTTGTCAAAGCCTCCGTTTGCAACACCATTGCTGCCCTCAACGGCCGCTTCTTTGAAGCCCCATTGACTGTGACTTTAGCCATCGTTTGTAGCCTAATCGCTACCTTCATCATCATCTTTTCAGCCTCATTGTGCACCCCACCTGCTTGCTGGGTTGTACTATCACTTAATGTTGTTTTTGCAATTCGATATGGTTAAGGTACTTAATCCAAACAGAAGGCATCTCGTTCAAGTCATACTTTGTTAGCTGTTTACAGATTGCTTCTTGGTCTCTGCAACTTGAATTGAAATGAGTCATGTACATACATGTTGTAATTCAGGGTATTGGATTTCTCGACAGTGCCGCTTATCATAAAAAGCCCCTAATACCTTTGAAGGCCTTTCATAAATAAACTCTTCGATGTAATCTGTTTTTGACTTACGCTACCTCAAAATGCTAGCAAAGTGCTGTCCATGTTTGCTCCACTCTTATATGCTTACTTTTCTTTCGGCAGAAGAAAAAGTTTCAAAAAAGAGGTCTCAATTTACATTCAATAAATGAAGTCTCCATAACTGACATCTTCCATTGATAGTTGTGTGATTTTGGCTTGGCTCGCCGCCTCAGTGACATTTCAAAGAGCTCTGTTCAACAGGTTTGTGTTCTTTGTGTTTCTTAATTTTGCAAATTTTGGAAAGTACTTCTCTACCAGGGCTAAAGCTTTTGTAAGAAGCATATTCCTGAATACAATGCTATATAAACAACCATGCATTGCTTCGTTCATAATGCTTGACTTTTAATAGCATCATATTTTGTTGGCATATAAATTGATCTTTCTTTGGAACAGTTGCCCCAAGCAAAGCGAGGTACTCCTTGTTATATGGCCCCTGAACTTTTCGAGGAAGGAGGTGTACACTCTTTCAGTTCAGACCTGTGGGCTCTTGGCTGTGTAATGTATGAATGCTATACAGGAAGGCCACCGTTTGTTTCAACTAGTTTCACCGAGCTTGTTAACATGATTCTCCATAATCCAGTCCCGCCTTTGTTGGGGAATGCTAGTAAAGACTTCAAAGATTTG
This sequence comes from Diphasiastrum complanatum, assembly GCA_029204225.1. Classification (NCBI taxonomy): domain Eukaryota; kingdom Viridiplantae; phylum Streptophyta; class Lycopodiopsida; order Lycopodiales; family Lycopodiaceae; genus Diphasiastrum; species Diphasiastrum complanatum. The sequence goes on along the minus strand of CM055103.1, from coordinate 29,302,069 downwards.
GTCAGCCAGCTTTTAATAAAGGATCCAGCTGAAAGATTGCAGTGGTCTGAATTGAGAGATCACCCTTACTGGAGAATGAAGATCAAAGGTCTTCTTTTACCAGCGCAACCTGCATATGCAAATTTCTTAAAGCACTCTATAAAGAGTTATATGTCAGATTCTGTTTTGCTTGAAATGCCAAATGGTCCTCAAAATCAAAAGTATGCACAGTTAGATCACACATATACACAAGTAGAACAGCCAGCAAAGGGTCGAAGCGAAATTATAGCGAAGAATATTACCAGTAGCTCAGAAAACACAGCTGTTATGGAAAACATAGCTAGAAAAATGAAAGTACAAACAACCTCAGGGCCTTTGAGTGTTAATGGTTCTGTAAGCTCAAAAGTTGCTGTGAATATACTCAGACTTTCGAAAGTCGTAAAGACCAATCTGCAAAGAGATGCAGAAAGTGAGTTCTATCGTCAACCTGCTGCATCTTGTACCTATGAGAATGATCCTGATGTGAAAATGGAAAGCAATGACCAAGAACTAGACTTTGCTGAGTCAAGAGAGGTTGAGACAAACCAGGATAAAGATGAGGAGGCTGGTGATGCACCAGCTGATAACAAGCTGAATGCGTTTGGTGAAGCAAAAGGTTTGGATTCTTTCCGTGAAACACCAGCACAAACTAATGCCAATGAAATCCAAGATGATGTCTTTGAGCATGTTAGTTCTGCAGAAAGCAATGGAAATGGCTTTGCGAAGCACACAGAAGAGGGGCCCTTCCATCCAATAGCTGCTGCTACTCCACCCAAAAGTGTTGCAGTTCCTAGAAAAGGTCAGCACATTGTTCCCTTATGTACTGAAAAGAAGCATATGGCACCTCCTATTTCTAATGTGAACAAAGACCCTGGAAAAGCAGCTTCTATAAGTCTTTCTGAGGCATTTTGGCATCAATCAGATCTAGCCGTGAGGCCAATTGTGAATAGAAGGGTGGAGAAGGTACATGAGACAATTTTTGATACAAGGGTTCTCCATGTTGATGCTCTATCAGCCTCTGAGTTTGTTGGCCTGGCATCAGAAAAATTGGAGATGTTCATTTCACGTCTCGCATCCGGTTTGCAAGGTAGTACCCCTCACAATGAAAAACTCAATACCCTCAAGTACGTAGAATCTCTTTGCACCGACATGGATTCGGCTAATCTTTTAATCAATGGGCCTTTGATTACTCCGATGCTCATTAAAATGTTGCGGACAACAAAAACTGCTGATTTGCGGATGCAACTTATAATTGTTATAGGGTTGCTTATCCGTCATGCTACCCTCATTGCCGAAGAGTTGGCAACCTCAGGAATTGTAACAGTTTTGACTGAAGCTTTGCGAGATAAGCAGGAAAAAGTCCGTAGGTGTGCTATGGCAGCTTTAGGAGAACTGCTATTCTACATTGCCACTCAGAGTGAGGACTGCCATAAGGCAGGTTCTCATGAAGTACCACAAGTCAAAGATGGACGTATTTCCTCAGCATGGCAGGTTTGTAACTTCTCCCTGATTTCTATCAGTGTTGTTTTCAGCTTATTCCATAGAAAGAGTTTTACCGCGTGTAGTGTATGTATAATCTGCAAAGGTGCAGTATAAGGTACCAGGATTATCTGTCTGCCACTAAATTAAAGTTTAGGGCTTGTGTTGCATCTCAAGAAGAAATGCCTAGGCTAGATGGTAGACTATAGAAGGAAGCTTTGTTATTCACTATGTTCAGTCTCAGCTAGCAGCTGTTTATTTTCCTCTATGGTTGCTAGTGTAGTTGTGATGAGTGCTTGCATGCATTTGAAAACGTTGAGGTTTGCATTTAAAGCTTGGCTGTTTTCACCGATGAACAGATTCCCAGCACATGTTTTGCACTGGTTGGGTCAATATTAAGAAAAGGTGAAGACAATGTGACCCAACATTATGCCCTAAAGACTATTGAAAACGTTTCAAGTCAAGGAATGGAGTGGGCAGGCCGTTTTACAAGTCACGAAATCCTTGGAAACTTGTGCTATATATATAAAACATCTGCAAAACAGGAAAACCTCAAGATTATGGCAGGCTCTTGTCTCGTAAGGCTTCTACGCTTCGGTTTTTCTAGCATTCCCATTGTGTTTGAGAAATTGCCTGTCAAGGAGCTTGTAGCTGACTTGTGTAGAGGGAACTCCAAGTTACATGCCATAAACATTAACCTTATTTATATAGCATTAGCAGGAAGCAGTGTGATGCATAATAACATCAGTAAGTATTTAGTGCCAGCATTTGAGGATAAGGCTGTTGTTCCAAGCATCATAGGTATGTTAGAACAAGGTCCGGAGGTTCTTCGTGGAAAGGCCTTGATATGTGTCGCTTTGCTCTGCAAGATAAGTTGCAGATGGTTACACTCTTTTTGCCATGCAAAATTGCTCTCCGTGTTAGAAAGGTTGGGTAAAGACAAGGATATTTTTGTTCAGCAATGTGTGGTTGCTTTTAACCAAGCCATTGTAGGTTTGGTTCCAGAAATCCTTGAGAATGTTTCTTCTGATTTTCAGCAGCAAGCAAGTGTGAAACGGCCAAGCCCTGTCATAGTCCATGGTTCTTTCTTTGGGCGATCACAGAATCGAACCTCAGTTCCACTTCTTTCCATTTTACTCGTGCTTCTCAAAAGTCCTAGTTTCAGGGAACAGATTGTAGATGAGCAGTCACTGAACCAGATTGCTGGATTTTTGCAACGTTTGGAGGTTGCAGGTTTTGAGGTGAGATTCATTCCTGCACAACAGGTTCCAGTGATTATGATAATTTTCTTGGAAAACAATGTCCTTTGCCTTATCCTTAGTTATTTTTTATCACAATATTTGGTTTTACAACCAATGAGAACTCTTGTGAAGTTTGATGCTTATCTGAATTTCCATGTGATTTGATCAGATGGTTGGCTTTATCTACCATTGTTTGATGTTGAAGCTTGAAGTTTATTTGGAAAGCTTCATTTGATGGTATGGTTGAAAATGCCCCAGAAAATGCTTGTGTTTGTCTTGCTATAATGTGTCTAGGTCCTTTGTCTCAATTAAATGTACATAAGCCCTCCAACTAGATCTAGTCTACTGTTTTTAGAATTTCATGGACTCCTGCTTGATCACATAAGTGCATGTTCAAGCTACTGACGTTTCTGCAAATGTTAGACCTAAAAATAATGGATGCAAATACTGGAATGCAAGAAGAACCATTCTGACAATAAATAACAAGAAAAGAACTCACTAATTTAAGTGTCCAGTAATCTGATCAATGAGCTGATAGAATAATCAGGCACACAATCTACCAATTCAAGCTTTCGATTGATCGACAAATTAGCTGTCTTTTACCTTATGATACTAATGACAATTTCTCTTCCAAATACAGGTTATGTTTTCTGTTTAAGAAATGGTTAGAACAATTCAACTTCAGTAGTTGTAGTTTGTCACAAGGAATTGACATAGTCACATTTTGTTTGAGGAACATTGTTTTGTTGGTTATGAAGCAGGTACAGGACGACTTCCAATCTAATCTTCTGCGTATTCTGGAAGTACTTTCACAACAGACTTCAACTCTTCTTCGTCATTTAAATAAGTTTATTTTTCCGATTCTTCCAAGCTTAGCGGTTCTCTACAAGAAAATCAAGGATTGCGATTTGAGATGTTTGTGCCTCAAGATATTTTGTGACATTTTTTTTGTGACCTTTGAAAACATGACTGATGCTAATCTAGAGGCGCCCTTTGAAGTTGCAAATGGTTCAAAAATTGAGGGTACAAGATCAAGAAAGGCGCATATAGAGTGCATTGTGAAGCAGTACCTTTTACCTCTGTACCCTGTATTGGTAGATGATGAAGATCCGATTCCTATATATGCACAGAGGCTGCTGCTGATGTTGTTAGATGTTGAGTGCATCAAAGTGGAAGATATTCTCAAATTGAAGCTTGCCTCTCGTTTTTTTGAGTTTCTACAAGAGGACTTTTCATGCATCAGTCTTCACAATGTCCAACTTTGCTTATTCTTGGTATCTTCATCAGATGTAGACACAAAGGTATTGGCTGATTTGCAGGTCATTGGTAGGTTCATGGACCTACTAGAATTTGTGTATGTGAAAGGCATGCAGGATTACATCGAGCCAGTGTTGTCTACATGCCGGTTTTTCCTCATTCGAAATTCTAATAATTGTGCAGACAGTGGCCAGACTCTACTAGTTGACGATTTTGAGTGTGGTAAACAGACTCGAGTTTTTTTGGAGCTTTGTAACGGCGATGGACAAACTATAGCCCATATTGCAGCCGAATGTTTGCTAATGTTGTTGAAAGTAGCACCAAATGCTGCAACAGAACATTTTATCCGAAACCTGCAATTGCTCACCAAGCTGCTTGATAAATCTGTTAATGTGCAGCATGCTAATACTACAGTAATTCGTTTGCAGAAACATTTGCTTGATGCTCTTTGTCTAGGCTGCAAACAATACCGTGTAGCAAACGTGAAAGTTTTGATCACCTTTGTTCCCTCCCTTTCAGACATAATTGCACTCCAAAATGTTGTGCTGAAGCTTAAGAAATCAAGTTTCACACAGGTGGCTGAGGCTAGCATAGATGCTGCTTTAGAGTTGCAACTTTTAGCTGGTTTGACATGTTCTTGAATACCAGATTCATTCTTTGTAACATATACTTCTCGAAAGGATCTGCTGCTACTTTGCAATTGAGGCAGTTCATTCGTGCTGTTGTTGTGGTTGATCGTCCGTACATCTTGCCTTCCAATGTGGTGCCATCTGTATACTACTACCTAATTTGTAAAATTTCTATATACTTCATTTTTTTAGTGAAATGAAATCTTGATTATCTGTTTAAGGTTTTGAGTTTCCAACATGTACTTTCCAGGGTATTAGCTTCTTGCTTTGTAGATATGATTTTTTTTATGTTTATGTATGATGTCCACTTTCTTAACTTTCATTTGGGTTTGTATCCTGTGACATAGTTTACATAATCCATTTGAATAATTTGTGCAATTCAACATACTTCAAAAGTTGATCCTTTAAATTAGCTCAAAATTAAAGACTAACAAACTGATTTTTAGCAAAAAAGATTTGAAAATTTGAAATTTAGGTTTCAGAATCTGAAATTGAAGTTTGTAAAAGGCCTTGTAACACTAGGAGGCCATGCCGGACATGGCTTCCTCAGGCTCTCGGGGCCACAGGAATGCATCCTCCCGAGTCCATTCCAAATATAGTTAGCTATGCCAAGCATAGCACCACGAGGAGCTAAGCTAGGCCATAGCCATGTCGTGCTTGACATTGCCTCTTCATAAGGTTATGCTAGATATATCTTCTTCGCAAGGCTATGACAAGCGTAGCCACTTTGGAGGCTGTTCTTTGTCAGGATAAGGCTATGCTAGGGCACTGCCTCTTTGTGAAGATATGCAAGGCGAAAGAGGCTTTGCCTTAAAGAAGCTATGCCTAACTAACGTAGCTGCTTCGCCTCCCAAAGAGGCTAGGCCCGACATAGCTTCGTCACGAGGCGGCATAGCTTCCTCTTAAGAATATAGGATTTATTTCATAAAGAGGCTATGCTGCTTCACGAATTTTTGCTTTGTATGACCTTCTGAAAGAGCAATGGCAGTTACATGTTCTCACATGGAGGAGTATGCCCACCAGCATAGCCTCAACACGAGTGATCAAAACTAAGATTTTTTTTTATCAAAAACAAAGTTTTAAATTAAAAAGGTTTATATTGCTCGCTTGGAATGTTAGAAAATGTCTCTCTCTCTCTCTCTCTCTCTCTCTCTCTCTCTCAACTCACATTATTGCTATTTTTCTTGTAAAACCTAAAAAAAATCCTAAAAGATTAAAAAACAGTGCCTCTCTCTCTCTCTCTCCTATGCACGCCTCTCCTCTCTTTTGCCTTTTATACCTTTCTCTCTTTCTAGAAACTTCTCTTTCTATGAATTTCTGAAGTCACATGTTCTTTTTCTAGAAATTTTTAGTCACGTCATTTTCAAGCATTTCAAATGCACTTCGAATGCCCTTCAAATAAACTTTAGGGCAAACGTGGCCCAATCAAAAGGCAAGAAACTCGTTTTCTCCATCACTGTTGACATTCTCTCTCTAAGTTTCTTTGGTTTTCCACTTATGAGGAGCACGACTCTCTAACTCAAGTCATATGTTGGGCATAGATTGCAACAATCATATTGAATAAATTTGGTCAGTTTACAATCAATTTTGTACGTTTAGATTGCTTCTTCAATGACTTTTAACTCTAAAAGGCTATTTTTATTTATTTATCCTGGTCTAGGCTCCTCAAAAATTGAAGTAATGAGTGTATTTCAAGAGAGGACTCCAAACTCTCACTAGGTCAATAGAATTAGTGCTATACCATCAGGTGTGGAACATACTTTGTTGCACTTTTGCATGTCTACAAAAGTCGAGCTTTAATAAAATCAAGATCTAGTCAAAGTTTTTTTAAAAGTCAAATTATGTGCACAATTACTAATGTAAAAGTGTCAAGCTGGATTTAAGAAGCTATTCATGTGTTTAAAGCACGTCACAAGGCTTTCAAAGGAAGAAATTTTTTGTTTTTATTAATAAAAGATGGAAAAACCCATCAGAGTACAAAGGAATGCATCTTGAAAGCGTAAAGGCCATAAGGCGAATTGAGATACTGTACAACTATAACAAAGCAACAATCTCGCAGAGTATCTACATAAAGCCTATTGTTTGGTGTAAGTTGCTAGTTAAGACAATTGGAAGTTTAGGTAGTGCAGGAAGCTATGAAGCAGCCGTTCCTGCAACTACGGCATGTCGAAGTATGATAGATAAAGGTGAGGCACCACGTCCTTGGAGTTTCGCTGCAAAACTTGCACAAGATGATAGAAAATCCTTGAATTTCTTATGCAGGCACCCAGAAGTTTCCAAAGCAAAAGGAATAAAGTCTTCTCCAAGAGTGCGATGTGAATAATCTCGTTCTTTATCTAGAGCTGCATGAGAAGCAGCGGCACCCTGAGTAGTTGAAGCACGACGAAGGAGGTCAGGCCGCGAAGGATTAGTAACAACAACATCCCCAAGTGTGCGAATCCCCTCGCGCGAAAGAACAAGATCAACTCGACGCCGAGGCGACTGTGAACCAGACACAAGCAAGATGTGGGTCTGCTCCCGTACAGCATGAAAGCCACACTCATGTGCAATAGATGCCAATACGTCACGAATGGAATCATGAGTCGCAGTGTGCTCCGCCAGAAGGGCAACACATGAGATGAGTGCCAATAGGATCAACAGGGTGATCACAGGAACATTTTGTCAAACCTGCCAGCACTGGATGAGGGAGACCCAACTTAACCCGAAGAGCGGTGAGAAACAACTCTGAAGAAAGGCGCAAGTGTGGAACAACAGAGCCCACAACAAGCCAAGCACCAGCACTTCATGGCAGGTTTTGTCTTTGGACTGTGGTAACATATCTCTAGACTTGACATCGTGATACTTTTGTTTCATATACTTAGTCTCATCGAAAGGTGAATCACTGAGAAGCTGAGTGAAAGCATGTGAGTGGAAGCGCTCCAAAAGATACTTTTGAAAATGAGCACGCTGATGGCTAAGCAAAGTCTGAAAGGGAGGCAATGAACTTCGCACAGGTGGAGGGATGAGATCCTTGGCCGCACGAAGATGTTGTTGGAAAGGAAGAATGCATGTTTCCACATGAGCTACTGAATCAAGAAGAATGGGCTTGTTGTCCCGCTGAAACCGAGAGATAAGTGTAGAGGCAACAAGGGCCCAACTTCCCATAAAAGCAGTTGGAGCAATAGAAGCTGTGCAAGAAAGACCAACACCTCCGGACGAAGCGGGAAGAGAGACTTGTCGCTTAACGAACTGACCATTGGGAATATGAAAGGATTCTGAACCCATCAAGCGACCCAGAATATCTGATAAAGTATTATCGAAATCCTGTAGCAAAGCCAAAACATCAGGAGAGGGAGGAACACACCGTAGAATATAATTTGGTTGTTGAGCGAAGCATTGAGTGAGAATCCCTAGAGCAACTTGAGCATTGCCAAGCTTTGGTAGCAAAATCAGCATGACAAAGATGCGCACCCAAAGGTGTTTACTCAATTGGAAATTCAAGAATTCCTCACATACACACAAGATTACAAAAGGAGCAACTTTGCATGGTTTGGTCCACAAATAGACTATTTTTTCGGATGCATATAAGTGTCCATGAAGTTGCTGAAATTTAATGTTTTTGCTTAATGAAAATTTTGAAAATTTGGATATATTTCTAGTGAACTTTTTTTTTTTATTGTCCAAGAATGTTCCACATTTGAGTTATTTGTATTTTGAGAAGGTTTGGAAAAGAGAGATTGTTCTAGTAAAAATTCCCAAGAGATAAAAAAAACATTTGTTTGCACTTTTTGCAAATAGCTGAAAGTGCTTAGAGAATAGCAAAAACTATATAAGAGAAAGGTATCTTCAATTTTTGAATTTTGTTATTTTAAAGTAAGTTTTTGTTGAAAGTTTAAAAGTTTATTTATGATTCAAGTCCTCTTAGTCAATTCATTTGTATTTTTTAGTGGAGGGCTACAAAGTCAATTTCAAACTCCACATACATTAGCAAATAACATAAAGACAAAAGCTTGTAAAACATAGAAATTGTTTTGATTTTTTTTTTTCCCAGAAATATTTGGGTTGTGTCATTGACGAGATAGACTACAGAAAGACACCATTGTCTCCTTCTGCAAGGGTGCCAATAAATTTTGTATAAAGCAGATTCTATTCGAATTCACTTAAGTTCTTGTATATAATGACACTTTAAAGTCCAAAGTGTTTTTCAACAATTCCAACACTCGAAATGATCCAAAATTGACCATCACCATAATTCATAAAAGAATAATTTAATTTGGTGATAGCCTTATTGAGATCCTCTATTTACAGCTTGACAGTATTGCTATAGGTACAAAAATCAAAGAGTGTTGGCACATTTGTCAATGTTGATTGATTTTTTATTTTTAGGAAAATCAAAGTGGGATGTTTACTGGTGGATCATAGCATAGTTAGACATTTAGTTGTTCTTCTAAAAGCCTTTGTTGCAAAAAAAGTCTTTTATTTATCAGTGTTGCAAAATCTTGTTAAGGATCATACGCACGTAAACAAATGTGTCATTACTACAACATGTTTGATTTCAAATATTATACTAAAACATTTGATAAGTAGGAACATTGTATAGCTAAAATTAATGATATTGGTTTCCAATGCAATTTCAAAATTAGAGATAATGATTTTGGCACTACATTATTGTGGGCCAAACAAATTACAAAACTAGTTACCTTCTGAAGGAGTGAGTGTGCCTTCTAAATGAGGCTTGCACATTTGTCTCATTTATTATTCGTGGTTGAAGAACAAAAGACTCAAAGAGAAATAGAATCAACCATCCAGGCCAAGTTGTCTGATGATCTCAATGAATTTAAGGTTGGGAGTCTTATTCCACTTTTAGCTTTTGATAATAGCAAAAAATAATTTATTATAGATTGCTAAAGTGCTTGTCTTGATTCAAAGAAACGACTCAGCAAAACTTCTACTCGTCCAATGGATGTGCATCACTTCAACAAATGCTTTCTTAGAAAGACATGGATTCAAAATGTTGTAGGTAATTCCAAAGGGCAAAAGAAAGCATTCAACAAGAAATAAGCGAGTGATGATGTAACTCTAGAAGATGTGGATGCGCTCTTTTCTTATTTCTAATTGACAATAATGTATCATATATGAAAGTCAATGATATCAATTTAACAAAAACATCTTGGATTAAGTGTGCAACCACCATCATTTTCAACTTGGAAGCAACAAAACAGACTCTCATTGGATAATTTTTTTTGTCAACATTGGATGTTTGATAAAAATATGTCTGTAGACTCTAACAAAAAAGATGGGTCTGCAACTTCATTGGTTGAAATAGGGTGTCTGTATATTAAGAATTGAATTGAGAGGAGTTAGTGCAAACTCTTTGAAATTTAAACTCCAAAGACGGTTCTAAGCATACAGTCGACAAAACTGGTGTACTATGGCTAGACACGAATCAGGGTGAAAAGACTGGAGGAGGTTCTCTATGTTCCTACTCTTGATAAAGATCTTCTATCCGTAGCTAAGATAGTTGACACATGAATGTCAGTAACCTTCACAAGGAACTCTTGTAAATTGTTCGATGGTTGCCAAAGACAATAGAAATGGTAATTTGTATCACTTGAGCATCCGAACTAGAGTTGAACAAGCTGATCAGACTCAGGAATCAACAGATATTCTATGGCACAAGAGGCTATGACCATGGAAGCCCTGTACCAAGCCAACAAAAGTCAAAGAAATGAAGGAATCGAAATCAAAAGTTGAGATATTCGAACTACCTGCGAATCTTGTCTTAAAGGCAAAATGTCTCGAACACCTTTAAGTAAAGATGTTTATAAAGCAGCCAAGGTACTGGAAATTGTGCATTCAGATATTTGTGGACAATTCAGATTGTTGTGATTGGGTGATGCAAAACACGTTTATTGATGACTTCAGCAAGTTTGTTGTAGTATACTTTATTCGTACAAAATCAGAAGCTTTTGAGAAATTCGTTGAGTATACGAATTGGGCTGAGAAGCAGACAGACGACAAGTTGAAGCAAATTTGCACAGATCATGGAGGTGAGTACATTTCCAACGAATTCAAAGCTTTCTGTATTGATCGAGATATTATGCATGCAAAGACAACATCATACACACCTCAGCACAATGGAATAGCTGAACGAAAAAATCATACACTTATGGAAGCTGTCAGGTGTATGATGGCTCATGCAAGAGCACCAAAAGAATTATGGGCGAAAGCAGTAGCTACGTGAAACTATCTTCAGAAGCAGAAGAAGGCCCGAAGCAAGATCAAAAGCTGACCTAACTTCAAGAGCAGTTGAACTACAAAGAAGAAGCTATTTAGCAGATACTGCAAACGAACCAACCACGAGATTCAAGATTGTGACATACTACAAGCCAAGAATAACAACAAAGGATAATTGAATCAGATGGCAAATGCAGCTGCAGAAGCACCACAACCTAACCAAGAAGCAGATCAAAATGCATTCGTGACTAGTCATCAAGAAGCATCAAATGGCAGTTCCTGGTTTCTGGATTCCAGAGCTACACAACATATGACCAGCAATATCGGTTGCTTTGAGTCCTACATGCTTTACAGTACCAAGAAGTATGTTCACCTGGGCGACAATAGCACACATACTATTCAAAATCATTATAGAATGTCTTCTTTGAGTTCTTTCAAAAGGTTAATTTGGACGTTTGAAAAACTGTGTATTGCATCAAAGGTCATTATGCAAGTGATTTCTACAAGAAGAAGAGAGATCAAGGAGACAAGCAAGGTAATCTAACTCTTGATGAGGATGGTGTTGATGCTCAAAACACAAATGATGATTCTTTTGTGATGTCTTCATGTTTGAGTTCTATTGTTGGAGATATTGATCCATGGTGGATTGATAGTGGAGCAAGCTCACACATGACTTTTCACAAAGAGTATTTCACTTCTTTGCTGGCATATGGAGATGACAAGAGGGTGATCTACACGACCAATGATGGTGAGTGTGCAATCAAATGGATTGGCACAATTCCTATATCTCTCTCTACAAATAGGAATGTTCATTTGAAGGATTTTTTGTTCATTCAACCTATTACTAAGAACCTACTTAGTGTAATTCAAATGCTAAGCAATGGTCTTAAGGTTGAGTTTGATGGAGATGCTTGTATGATTAAAAGGAAGGATGTCTTGATTGCAAAAGGTAAAAGGCAAGGGAAGCTATTCAAACTAGATGCTTGTGTTATTGATAACCAAGTTGGATGTGTGGCAAGTGAGTAAATACCTATTCAAGAGGTTTGACATAAAAGGATGGGGCATCTCAACCGTCAAGTCATTGGAGGTAATGGCTAGAAAGCAAGTTGTGATTGGTCTTCCAAGTTCCTTAACTAGCATCCATCATGTTTGTGAGTCTTGTACTTTGTCAAAGTCACATAGACTACCTTATACTAGATCTACATCTAGATCTACAAAGCCTTTTCAGGTTGTACATTCGGATATTCATGGAATTACTACAATTAGCAATAGTGAAGCTAAGATGTATGTAATTTCATTGATGATTTTAGTAGATTTTGTTGGATCTATCTTCTAAAGAGCAAAGATGAAGTGTATGATGTTTTTGTAAAGTTCAAGAATGCAAGGGAGAACCAATTTTCCACAAGGATCAAGTGCTTGAGGAGTGACAATGGTGGTGAGTATACCTCAACCAAGTTCAAGGCCTTTTGTAATGAGAATGGGATCAAGAGGGAGTACACAACTCCAAGGACACCACAACAAAATGGAGTGGTCGAAAGAAAGAATAGAACTTTATGTGAAAGTGCCAAACCATTTTGGGATCAAGCTTTGTTGTGTGCTAAATTTTATGCAATAGGTGGCCGAGTGCTATATTGGATGGAAGGACACCTTTGAGATGCTATAAAAGAGGAGGACGAGTGTCAAGTTTTTTCGAACTTTTGGATGCAATTGCTATGTCAATATATCTCTTGATGATAGGACAAAGGAGGATCCATCTTCAAGGAAAGGTATATTTGTTGGATATAGTGAGGTGAGTAAAGCCTACAAGGTTTACATTCACCTTTAGTTTTACTAGTTTTCTTGAGAAATTCATCTTTTTTTTAATAGTGTACTGCCTTTTTGTTGTTCTCAAAATACATCTTTCATATTAAATTTTGTGAATTTGAACTATATTTTTTAAAATTCGTTTTTGGGAAAAAACTTAAAAGATCTCTAAGCTGCTACTATTTTTTAGGATTTTGAACATTTTTGAAAGATTTCATGCCACAAGGGTTTAATTTGACTAATGGCTTAGGGAGCTTCAAGAGCTTCAAAAACTCTAAGCCCAAGTGTAAAAGTGAAGCAAGGCTGTTGTAACCCATCTGTTTTCACCTCCTTTAAGGTGGTGGGCCCAAAAAGTACCTTCTAGCAAGTCCATATCCCCTAGTATATGTGGCAACCCCCTATGGATTTCTTGCCCTTAAGTCACCTAGTGACTACCCCCTACAAGTCACCTCTAAACTAACCTTGGGTCCCCCAATTCTATGGTAATTTCCCAAATCACTTGCCATGTCACAAATGGTGGTTTAAAAGAATTTTTGCGGAACATTTTAAGGGTAATAAATCAAACAACAACCAACAAATCATCCACTAACATGGATCAACAACACGACGAATCGTCTCCAAACTTCACTCCACATAATCCAAACCCACATTGCATCACCAATTGTAAGCTAATGAAATAATGACCTCAAGAATTTAAAAAGGATCTAAACATGAGAGCGTGAATTCTACATCACTAGTGTTGTGGTAGAGTTTTGCAACAACGTCAAATATGAGGTTAACTCTATGAAAACTATCAAAAGAATGGTTAGTTCTATGTCAACAAATGTGTTCAGGCAATGTGATGAGTTACATATGTGCGTGTTACTCGGCATCTAATCCATAAAGTGATAGAGATGAAACTAAAATTCCATGAGTTCCAAACTAAAAGTAAAAACACACACAAAAGTTATGTTCTTCATTTGCCTTCAACGGTGTGTAAAGCCAAAATACAAGCAGAAAATCATTCTTTTTTATAGCACATTACATTAACTGCTAATAGAAGGTTGAGGGACAACATTAAACCTAATGTAGGTCTTAAGACTCTCTAGAGGTTTAACCAACTCATGTAGCAAGTGTGGGTTGTGCGTGACATTTGCCATGTGGCAATGTTAGGAAGGGTGTTAAGGTTAAAAAGTGCTTGAGGAATGTAGCTAAGTGAGCCTAGAGAGAGTATTTCAATCACTTTCTATGCGGCAAAGGTTGGGTGGAGACAAGGCAACCAGTTCTTGTAGTGTTTAAAGCAATCAATCTACATACTTGCTTTGTAGAAGCTTTTCTTCGAGCAGTGCGAGGAAAAGTGATTGCATTTGCAGGTGATTCAATTGCTCGAAACCACATGGACTCATTGATGTGTTGCCTAATGCAGATAACATCAAAGCTTCTGAATTAGTTGGAACTGAAATTCACCATGTGCTTTTCCTTGGTTGGAATTTGAGTCATTTGTGGTTTCAAAAAGTCTTGGTCAACCTAAATATGTAGTTTCGGTACGGTTTTGTTGTGTCTTGCACATTGACAATGTCTAGCACTTTAATTTATCTACTTTGTTGAACGTATACACCTTTCACAACATACTTTCACGGTAATTCATGAGACAAAGTTAAACATGAAAAAACAAAGTTTGACATAAACAATATTTCAAGATCTCTCTCTCTCTCTCTCTCTCTCTCTCTCTCTCTCTCTCTCTCTCTCTCTCTCTCTCTCTCTCTCTCTCTCTCTCTCTCTCTCTCTCTCTCTCTCTCTCTCTCTCTCTCTCTCTCTCTCTCTCTCTCTCTCTCTCTCTCTCTCTCTCTCTCTCTCTCTCTCTCTCTCTCTCTCTCTCGCAACGACCCCTTGCTACTACTCCATCAATCCATGATTTAGCCTTGTCTTCACGAACGACAATGTATATTGAATTTATGTTATGGAACCACAACTAGAAAAACAATCACAAAGATGCATACATTCTGACATAATACTAAATGCAATAAAGGATAGATTGATTCATCATAAAAACAGATGATGTGAGCACAAGACAATTGCGGATAGAAACCAAATACTCTAAAGCTATCTCTGAATAACTGAAAACTCTGTCTGATTGTCACTAATAGAAAAACTCTAAATGAACTCTAAAGAACTGAGCTAGAATGTTGAAGAGTGTTCAAGCTTGAAATCTTGAGAGAGTTGCTGCAATACCTACTTCAATAACTTGAAATAATAGAAGTATGATCAACTGTTTATATTGAGCAAAATGCGGCATGACCAGTAGGACAACTAATTAAGTCATAGATCTTAATGGCCAGTTGGCCATAGTGAAATGACATCCATCCAGTTAGTACTTCCTGGAAATTTACTTGCTAAATGGTTAGGGCAAGTCTGTAGCTTCAATTCAAGTGGGACAATTAACTATCATTCATTCGAAGTAGCCGAAGTCTCTGAAGCACCGAAGTCTTCGAAGTTTGTAAAGTCACCAAAGTCTTCGAAGTCACTGAAGTTTGTCGAAGTCTTCAAAGTTTGTTGAATGGTGTCCAATATGTCAGATCCACTTGTGAGTGATTTCCCTTGTATTTTTGCAGACTGTGTAGAAACACGAAGAGAATTACAGAACTGGATAATAGAGTGGATGAAGATTAAAGATCGATTAGTCGATAATGTGGAGAATAATCCAACACTCCCCCTTAATCTGAATCCATGAATGCTTTGACCTTCAAACTTAGTTTTGCACAAAATTTCTTGTGTGCATCCAAGCTTAATGCTTTAGTGAAAATGTCTGTTGTCATATCTTGCATTCAACAGTACTGCAAGTCAACCTCTTTTTCAAGAACTTTGCTTCTGACATAGTGATACTTGATTTCAATGTGCGTACTCCTAGAATAAAATCTAGGGTTGAATGATAAGCAATGGCACTTTGATTATCACAAAATAGAATTGTCAGAGCATATTGATTCGGACTAATATTTGAAAGTAAGTTTCTCAACCATACTCCTTCCTTTGTAGCTTGCGAGGCTGCGATATACTCTGGTTCAGTGGAAGATAGAGCTATCAAAGTTTGCTTGCGATTGTTCTATAAAATAGGACCATTTTTGAGGAAGAATGTAAATCTAGAAGTGGATTTATGAGTATCTACATCTACTGCCCAACTTGCATCTGAACAACCACTGAGAAAATTGAGTTTGTCATTGTTTTCGACTACTCCATAACAAATGCAAAAGTCCATAGTAGCTCGAAGATATCTCATGACTTTGATAAGAGCCTTCCAATGTGTTATACCAGGATTGGTCATATACTGACTTAAGGAATTGACTGCAAAAGCTATGTCTGGTTTGGTACAGATCATTGCATACATAAGAGATCATATTATCGAATGATAAGGATACTCATGCATCTACTCCTCCTCTTTGATTGTTCGGGGACACTGGTCCTTCGACATCTTGAGTCTTGGATCCATTGGTGAGAAAGCTCATTTGCAATTCATTAGATTATATCTGATTAAGACATTGTGAATGTATCTTTGTTGAGCAATATAGATTAACTTCTACTTTTTGTCTCTTCGGATTTGAATACTGAGCTTCGCCAAGATCGGTCATGTCGAATTCAAAAGACAACATTGTCTTAGCTTGTCTTATCAAATCGATACTGTTGTTGAAAAGGAGCAAGTTCACACATGACTTTTCACAAAGAGTACTTCACTTCTTTGTTGGCATATGGAGATGACAAGAGGGTGATTTACACGACCAATGATGGTGAGTGTGCAATCAAAGGGATTGGCACTCTCTACAAATAAGAATGTTCATTTGGAGGATGTCTTGTTTATTCCATCTATTACCAAAAATTTGCTCAGTGTGAGTCAATTGCTAAGTAAAGGCCTGAAGGTTGAGTTTGATGGAGATGCTTGTATGATCAAAAGGAAGGATGTCTTGATTGGAAAAGGTAAAAGGCAAGGGAAGTTGTTCAAACTAGATGCTTGTGTTATTGCTAACCAAGTTGGATATGTTGCAAGAGAGAAAATACCTATTCAAGAGGTTTGGTATAAAAGGATGGGCCACCTCAACTTCAAGTCATTGGAGGTAATGGCTAGAAAGAAGGTTGTCAGCTTGGTTTTGTACATCAGTGCTAGATCTTCTTCTTTCAAGTCCTTTTTGTGTAATCGACGATCATGCCATGCCTTCTGACAGGCTTTCTCTGCTGCTAACGCATGAACTGCCATCAATCTTGTTTCACATAATTTGTGCAAAGCTTCATGACACAATTGTAAGAATTTGTCTTCATTTACTTGATCTGCTGCTGCTATGCGTAGAGATGGTATTATAAATTCAATTGACATGACAACATCTTGACCATAAAGTAGTTGAAAGTGTGTTTGATTTGTACTACTCTTGTAAGCGGTTCTGAATGTCCATAATGCTGCATGTAGTTTATGTTCCCAATCAGACCGACTCGCTTCAACTGTTTTTGTCATAATAGTGCAGAGAATCTTATTGGAAGATTCAGCTTGGCCATTACCTCTGGGATAATATGGAGTATTGAATCGGTGTATATCAAAAAAATCTTCCAAGAAGCACTTTATTGTTTGATTAACAAAGTGTGTACCCCGGTCACTGATAATCTCGATTGGACATCCAAATCTGATAATGATATTTTCATAGAGAAACTTGGCCATAGTTTTTGCATTAGCAACTTTGACAGCTCTTCAACCCACTTGGTCATATAATCAGTTGCTACGATAATATATCAGGCTTGAGATCCTCTTGCCGCAGGATCAATAGGACCAACATAATCCAGGCCCCATTTTTCAAATGGCACTTGCGATAAAACCGGATGTAAGGGTTCATAGTTCTGTCTAGTAGGCCGTCGTGCTCACTGGCAAATATCACATGTCTGAATATAATTTTTTGTGTCCTTATGAAGCGTAGGCCACCAACAACCTGACTGCAAAAGTTTGCGAACAATAATATATGTAGAGAAGTGTCCTCTGCCCATGCCATCATGTGAAAACATGATTAATTCAGGTATTTCATGCGGTAAAACACATCTTCGAATATTTTCATCCATTCTGCGACGATACAATTGTCCTGTATCAATTGATAAGGTTGAGCCTTATGAATCAATTGCCTCTTCTGTACTTTTGTCAAAGAGTCATTAGGTTGCCCTAGCATCAGGCACACAACAATATCTGCTGCCCACTCAAAACCTGCTTCTACATAGTATAATGCAACATCTGGTAACTCATCATCCACTTTAGTATTAACTGGTGCGGATTCTATTCGTGAAACATGGTTGGCAAGATAATGTTGTTTACCTTTATGAACAACAATTCAAAAGTCAAATTTAGTCAATAACAATAACCATCTTGCAATACGTATGCCCAGTATTGCACGTCTTGTTTACCACGTAAAGTAACGGCCATATAAAATACAAAGTGCCTTTCCATGAGGTAATGTCGAAATTTTTGTACAGAAAAAATCATGGCTAACGCTTTACGTTTTGTTGTTGAATAGTTCTTCTCTGGATCTGTAAGTTGTCTAGTTGCAGATCGTATCGGATAGTCTTTCTTATATTCACCTGGCTACGTCAAAACTGATCAAATTGCATATTTCGAGGCATCAGTGTGAACATGAAATTCAATCAACCAATCTGGAGAACATAGTATCGGTGCTGAAGTTAATGTTTTTTTTTTTTAAATTTTTCAAAGGCTTCTAACGCCTCTACAATCCAAATAGGTCTTGCTAAATTCGCAAAGAAGATAATAAAAATTCGATAATAGTTCGCATGACCCATAAACACATAAACTCCATGAATTGTTGTTGGCGGTGGCAATTCCACAATAATCTTGATTTTGGAATAATCTGTGGCAATGCCATGTCTTGATATCACATGTCCAAGAACAACTCCATGGGAAACCCATATTTGGCACTTTTCCGGATTCAAGGAAATTTGATACTTGCGACAACGTTCAAATACTTTTTCCAACCGATCCAAATGGTCTGTATTCGTGCTATGTACTCCGAGGTCATCCAAGTATATTTCAAGAAATTTCTATAGATAATCCAAGCAAACTGCATCACTCTTTGGAACGATCTTGGTGCATTACAGAGTCCAAACAACATTACTTTGTAAGCATAGGTCCATTCTATTGCACAGGCTATTTTGTGGCGATCTGCAGGTGCTATCTTGACCTGGTTGTATCCACTAAATTCATCCAGAAAACTATAAGCTTCTGCTCCAACAAGGCCATCCAAAATGCTTTCAGTAAAAGGTAACAGATAGTGATCCTTTTGCGTCACTTTGTTTAAGGCCTAGGGATTCACACAAATTCTCAATTTTCCATTCTTCTTAGGAACAATGACAATCGGTGAAACCCATTCGGTATGCTCAATCTCATAAATGAAATTGATGTCAAGCAATCTCTGAAGCTCTTTCTTTATCAGATCTGCAACATTAGGATTACAGCGATAGAACTTTGTATTATTTGCAACTGCATCAATATTAAAGGTATAGTATGTTCAATAACTGACGTCGGAATACCCTTGAGATCTTTATAAGTCCATGTAAAGCAATCTTGATGCTTAATAAGTAATGTCCGTAGCTCGTGAAACTGTTCAGGAGTAAGTTGTGATCCAACTTGTACAATCTTTTCTGGATCTCTTGGTACCGCAAGATTCATAGGCTATGTCCTAGCTAGGCCATCGTAAACATCTTTCGATTCTGGCACTTGTTCTTCAGGTTCACGATGTGCTTTTGGTAACATGATAACTACATCATCCAGTGTATATCGTTTGAAATGCTCGGGCATATCATGTTGAACTTTATTTGCTTGCTCGTTGTCAAAAGAAAAAACACCGGATTTGTCGATCCCGTTCTGAATGTAGGCAGTTGTAGCTACTGCTTCAGCCCATAGCACCCTTGGTGCCTTCGAGTAGGCCATCATACACCTTGCAGCTTCCATGAGGGTCCTGTTTTCCCTTTCAACAACACCGTTGTGTTGTGGTGTATAGGATGTGGTCCTTCTGTGAAGGATTCCACGACTATTACAGGAATCAGCAAAGCGATTCGAGATATACTCTTCGCCACGATCAGTTATGATCCGTTTGACTTTGCTTCCTGTCCATTTTTCTGTCCGTTCACGTATTCTACGAACTTGTCGAGTGCTTCTGACTTGCTATGTATGAAGTAGACTATTGCAAACTTTCTATAGTCATCAATGAAGGTGATATAATATTTCGAGCCTCCTACTGAGATCACGTCAAAGGGTCCGCAGATGTCTGAATATACTAGCTCCAGAATCTTTGTTGTTCTGAAGGAGTCCCTGGTGAAGGGAGTTTGGGACATCTTCCCCTTCATGCACGCATCACAGAATTTCAAGTTGGTTGCACTGCTAATACTTACTCCCGTGATCGTTCCATGCTGGCTTGCCTGATACAAGACCATTGGGTTCATGTGGCATAGTCTCCTGTGCCATAGAACATCTGTAGATTCATGGTTTGGTGTGTCTGATCTGTTGGTAGGTACACCCTCAGATAATACAAGTTTCATTTTTGTCTTCCTTGTGTGACGAGTGTACTAGTGCTGACGTCAACAACGTTGCACATTTCGTTGAAAAATGTCATGCACATTCATGTGTCTGCTATTATTGCAATTGAGAGCAAGTCTTGCTGCAGAGTAGGTACAAAATAGAACATCGTCCAATCTTCGATCCTTGTCGTTCGTGTTGAGCCATAGCACACTAGTGTCATTTACTTGGTGTCTTGATCTGTCTCCAAGAACTATGTATCTGGATGGATCTGTGCTGCGAAAGTTATCCATGATTCGTTTGGATGTAACGAAGTGAGAGGTTCAACCTTTATTCGCCCATCTTGGAGCTTTTGGGTTCTTCTACGTAAGACGAACTATTGTGATTTTCTCGTTTGCCTTGAGGCTACTTGTTCCTCAGATTTTGGTAGTAGTCCATAGCTGCATGACCTTTCTTGTGGCAATGGATGCATTCGATTTTCGGGTTCAGCCAACACATATTGACTGTGTGGCCTTCTCGCTTTCATCTTACACATGTTTTCTTTTCGGTGTCTGGCTATCTTGGCTCTTCCATTTGCCTTTGGTGCCTCCCTCTGTCTGATCTCGATTCTACTTTCAGTCTTACTCCCTCTTAGGCTCTTGTTGGCCAACAAGACCCTGCTGGCCATTAAGAGTCAAAAGCTGCTGGAACTTCAAAACTTCTACGAACTATTTGTGTGATTCCCTGCTGAAAGTCCAATCACTGAAGCTCTGTAGCTGAGCACTAGCCTTGAGCGCTGCCTTGAAAATGTTGTCTAACAGCTCGCTATTACCCTACTTCTAAATGGGTATACTTCGGTCAACCTTCAAGCTAAGTGTTGATTGTGATAGTCCTTCAAGAGCATTGTCAAGTAATAGCTCAAAATCTGCTTGAAAAGATGCACCCTAACTATTGCTAGGCACAATCTGTCTTTAAGGCTTGTGTACTCAGGAGGCTCCAAGGTGTTAAATGATCTTGCAACTAATCTCTTGAACCTGTACTGCAAATCTGCCCTAATTTGTACTGGAAATGCGCTGAATAATTTTTATTTTTTTGTCTTGTTTTGGCAGACCACAATTTACAGCTTACATAAATCTCTACTGCCTGAAACTAATTATTGGCTGAGACTTTTTACCTATCCAAGTTGATCGCCATTCTGTAGAAGGAAGCTGATAAAGTGCTGGCATATTCTGATCAAGATTCGAAGACTCTTGCCTTGATGACGAAATTGTTGTTGATATCTCCTGCAGCCTGCTCATTAGTGGGTCTTCTATATTTCTTATAGAAATTCTACTCATTCCTTTTTTAGTCCTTGCTCTAAGTAGCTAATCATCTTCACAACTAAGGTGAGCCTTCTTCAAATATCATAAACATCTGATTGATTCTCCCCCTGAACCTCCGTTTTTAGATCGTCCATGGACTTGGAGAGAGATGGCGAACACGCTCTCGGCCTCCTTTGCTGGTGATTGAAGTATCTGACTAAACAGAAGCCGAAACAGTAGAGTTATATTCTTTCAAGAGTTGCAAAGGAACAAGTGGATCAAACCTGTGAGACAGAGAGAACTGCCCCATTTGATAGGATGTTGGCAATGAATTGGGTGTTGAAGATTGAAGGCTGACTGCCTGGAGTCAACCTTCACCTTGATTCCAGGAGTGTCCTTGCTGCAAATCAGCACCTACTGAAGTTGGTGCAATCATCCACGATCATAGCAACAAACCCCTGATTTCAAGAATCACTAGGTGTTAACACCTGTCATGAGGCCATTAACTTAGGCTCAGCCTCATGCAGGCACTTAGAATAAATAAGAGCCCATGATTGGGCATTCTGTGTGTCTTATGTAAGAGGTTTCTTGTTAGCGTATGTGAGAGGACTGTGTGACAGTCTCTTGGTGTGATAGAGTATGCAACTAGCATAGCTTGTGTTGTGTCTATGTAGCAGGCGGAGTAGTGGAGTGCACCATTACCATAGCTAATGTTAGTGGGCTATGTATAGTGGAGTGTGCCACTAAGTGGAGTGGAATATGCCATTGCTGCAGCTTCTCATATTAGTGTGTTGCTACCGTATGCTAGGAGTACAGTTCTGATTCAGCTTCATAGCCTTTGTGTGTGGGCTTCAGATCAGAGTAACATGTCATGTGTTATCTTTGTTTATGAGTTCAGTAATTATATCTTGTAAGAATAGTGTATGCTCTGATCTTGTTGTGACTGATTTCTGAGATGGTTTCTATCTCCCTGTCCAATTCTTATCATTGGGGATGACATGACTCAATTCGTAGCACCACCATAACTCCCCATAACTATCAACAACTATCTCAGCCCTCAGCACAACTGAATCAGGCACCCAACTCAAATCTTGCACCCTCTATTCTGCTGCAATCACTTCAATGGGTTGATTGATTTCCACAAATATTTTTTTTATCAATAGCCAAATCAACAAATTTGCAATATCAAGACTTATTTCAGCTTACCAATTCAACATCAGAAGCTCAGACTGTTCAACTGCTGATTCTAACAAAAGCCCAAATCTGATCCGAGCAAATGAGAGAGAGAGAGAGAGAGAGAGAGAGAGAGAGAGAGAGAGAGAGAGAGAGAGAGAGAGAGAGAGAGAGAGAGAGAGAGAGAGAGAGAGAGAGAGAGAGAGAGAGAGAGAGAGAGAGAGAGAGAGAGAGAGAGAGAGAGAGAGAGAGAGAGAGAGAGAGAGAGAGAGAGAGAGAGAGAGAGAGAGAGAGAGAGAGTGTATGTGTGTTAGAATCCCCATCGTCATGCCGATCATTGCTAAAGTACAAACAAGTGACGAACGCTATGTTACCACCCAACCATAGAGGTACTGCCACCTCACCCTCGTGCACTGGAGCTACAGACCACCATCAAGCAAGCTCGGGTCTCAAGTAAGCCATGGTGTCCCATACCACCATAGCTTACCCTCGACCCTCACCTACCTACATCTTGAGGCCTAGATATTCATCCTGACCTGACCACCAGTGGAAGAGCTCTTCATTCTCCAAGAGAGAATGAATACCCAGCTCATGGAGATCCACCTCTATATACATAGTCCAGGTGGGTCATGTCCCTCCATAGGAGTCACGCATGACTAACGGCACGCGACAGTTGTGCACACTGATGCGGGTCCATAACAACGAGTCACCGCATGCCAATGAGACATTGACATGTGGCACCCAAAAGACCTATAGCTCCAGATTAGCGTATCGTCCCATAACTGAGACCGTCACCTCAAGTTTCATGTAGCGTACCCTTATGGGTACGTAACATTCCCTCCCCCTTTAAGAGTCTCCTCCTAATGGGAGCAAGCCAGGGAAGTTCAGTCTTAAATAGTCCTCTCTCTCCCAGGTGTCCTCGTCATCTTTCTTACCTTTCCAACATACGAGAAATTCAGAAACCAAACGGTTTCTCAATTGGTGACGACAAAAGTCCACAACTTTTTTAGGTACATTAGGCACAAAGGTAGACAGATCCTCAAGCTCAACTAGTTCATCTTCCGGAATTAGGGAATCCTTCCTACTAAGTTGTTCTTTTAAACGACTTACATGGAAAACAGGATGAACCCCAACCCCAATCGGAAGATCTAGCTGATACGCGAACGGGTTGATTTTCTTTACAACCTTATAAGGTCTGCTATATCGAGGAGATAGCTTATGGCATTTTCCCGTCTAGAGTACCTTTGAATCCTTAGGGATTTTAAGATACACCCAGGTTTTGACCTCAATATCCCGAGGTGGTCGACCGCGGTTAGCATAAAACTGAGCTCTATCCTTAGCGGTTTTCATGTTTCCTTTGGCCACTAGCAGCATTTCTTGCATATCTTGCAAGAAATCTATTGCAGCTTGCACCTTGAGACCTTTGAGACCGACAAAAACTGGAGAACGCGACTGAAAGCCATACATCAGCATAAAAGGACTGAATCCGGTGGCAGAATGCTTAGCACTATTGTGTGCGAACTCAACCAAAGGGATATACTTTTTCCAATTAGACTGTCGGTGAGAAACGTATGCTCTAAGCATATCCTCAAACGTTTGGTTGACTCGTTCTGTCTGCCCATCAAATTCTGGGTGATCCGAAGAACTAAGACTAAGGGTTGTTTCAAGTTTTTCAAAAACTGCTTGCCAGAACTTGCCAGTGGACTTGGAGTCGCGATCACTAACAATATCATTCGGCAAACCATACAGTTTGAACAACTTTTCAACGAAAAGCTGGGCTAATTCAGATGCCTTGACAATTAATTTAGTTGGTATAAATTGCGCCATCTTGGTTAGCCTGTCAACTACCACCCAAATGGCATCGTGATCACTCCGGGTTTTAGAGAGTCCAACCACAAAATCCATTGAAATACTTTTCCATTTCTTATTGGGAATTTCCAAGGGATGTAAAAGACCAGCAACTTTGAGTCTTTCTGCTTTGTTTTGTTGGCATTGTTCACAACTTTGAACGTATGCCTCCACATGACCTTTCATCTTAGGCCAGAAGAAATTCTGCCTAACAAGGTCAAGTGTCCTCTGTATGCCTGGGTGACCAGCACAAGGGTTGTCATGACACTGCTACAGGATTTGGGCCCGCAAGTCTTGCCGGATATGACCAGCACAAGGTTGTCATGACACTACTGTAGGATTTGGACCCGCAAGTCTTCCCTATCTGGCACACAAACCTTTCCCTTTCGAAAAAGCAGGCCATTCCTTATGGAATAGTCTTCAAGTAACTTATCATTACGAGATTGCTTGGGATCCTGCATCCCAAGGTCATCACTAGATCTAGAATTTTCTGTCAGGACATCTAGCCAGATGCGACCAAAAAACCTATCGGTTCGACGAAGATCCCGTAGTGAAAGATACAAATCAGACTGGATCTCAGCAAAGCATAACTGATTAATCTCTCCAATCTGGCTCAAGCATCGGCAACACAATTCGACATACCTTTACGATACTTAATGTCGAAAGCATCACATATATAGTTAAGGAATTGGTGATCAGTCATTACCAAAAATATGGCACCATAAAGATAATGCCTCCAGGTTTTTAATGCGTGAATGACTGTAAAACGCTCCTTCTCATAAGTAGAATACCTAGTTTGAGCAGGATCTAGCTTCTTGCTTTCAAAAGCAACTGGTCTACCATCCTGATAAAGGATCACTCCAACATCAAAGTCGCTAGCATCTGTATCAACCACAATGAGCCGGTTAGGATCAACAATATGCTCTACTGGGTTTCTTTCCTTGCCTAACCTGAATCCAAGATCTAGTCAATCTAGCATCAAAGAGACCGAGTTAGTTGTCACGCGGAGGTTCATTCCCATGAGAGCGATAGTATAGTTCAGATTTCAACATGAATGTTGGATCTAACACTAACATCCATTAACACTAAGCATTAACACTACATCCATTAACCCTACTTCCATTAACCCTAAATCCACAACAATGATAGAAACTTACTCTTCTCTCTCACAAAAAGCATAAGAAATAGCAATCCCAATAATGATCAAATCCAACAATTAGCAAATACAAAGGAAGCATGAGAATTGGAGGAAAGGAGAGGAAGAGCAAGGACATTCATCAATCCATTTCTAAAAAGAACCAATCTGCTTCATTGAAATGAGGAAATGAACATGAGGAGCAACTCAAGTTGGTCCTTTTTTATAGTAGAGAGGAGGACCCTGGCCTCTAAATCCTATTGGTACAGTCTTGCCTCTCTTTTTATTCAAATTTAAAAAAGTGTGAGAACCATTAAAATTGGAGGGAAACCCAACTTTATTCTCTAACTTGACATTTAGGCCCTGCGACATTAAAAGTCCAGCAAAAAGGCCTAAAGTCCTTTATTAACTTTTCACTAGTCAATCAAATAACTATGTGATCATCGAGTTGGACTTATACACGTAGGGTGCCAAATCCCTCTCACTTATTAACTAGGGTTAGGGTTGCCTTGGGATTTGCAAACCCTCCAACAGTATCCCCCACCAAAACTGGTGGCGGTTCCATGACACCTACAACATGCAGATATTGGGGACTTTTATTGGCTTCGCGCCGAATCTTAATTAAATGATACTGCACCTTCTCCATAAAGTCGAGGCGTGCAGTATTGAAATCCAAATTGTGTGGCAAGAAACAACGGTGGGCTCCGACAATCCATTTGGAAGTTGTCCATGAGGTGAAGCGAGATTCCCAAGAGCCTCCCATCATAGCCACACGGAAATAGAGACGAGCAATCGGTAGCTGATCTTTGATTTGCTCTGAGGCCATCGGCTTATTTGGATCGAATGCTAGGGGAGGAAGGCAATTGTCCCATTTGGTTGTCACTGATGCCAACAAAGTTAGATCTTTAGCAAACATTGCCGATTGTCGCACCGTTGGATCTGGAGAGTGGACATATTCTCTCTGATATGCTTGTAAAGCACAGTGAAAATCCATTGAGATGGTCCAGCTATAAGGTTGATGGATGATTGGCCAATTGGGTGTATGGATGGTGATTTTGTCCATAGCCAACCCCAAATCTTTCCATTTATTTCTTCGCGACATTGGCATGTAATAGAGATCTACCTGCAACTGGCGAGGGCTGGCGACATAACTCCTAATTGATTCCAAAGTTTTCTCAAAAATCGTGATTCTCCATGTCGGCTGCCCTCCCAGTGCAAGTATTTTGTTCAACTCTTTGCCGGCCTCGATCTCGGAGGTCTTAAATCTCAGAACCCATCCACCACGTGAGGACTCATGCGGATGTTGCTTTAAGAAGGTCTGGATCTAGTCCTCGGTGCTGATGGGCCTTCTGAATAGAGGTCTTGTCCTTGATGAGGATGGACCCGTTTGTACTGCCGGTATGGTTGGCGATTGATCTGCTATATTTGGAGCTCTCCCCTGGTCCATGCTCGAATCAATCTTTGTATCCATTGGTACAACTTCTTGGTGTGAAGGGGAGAATTACGGCATGATCGAGATGAGGATTTGTGGTTCGGCTTCCAACACTTGAGTGGTTGCCTTTTCATAGGCAGTGATGGTCTCTTTTGCCTTTGCCAACTCGGTTGAAGCTGCTCCTTTGAGCCTATCAAAGCGGCCTTGGAATCCCTGAAGGGCCACTTTGTAGGTCTCCACTTTTTTGAATAAATACCCAATCTCCGTCGGTGTGACCGGATGATCGGGTATTTGCGTTTGCAGATAGGCATCACGCTCAAGGGTGGTCACATCCAATTCACCTTGAAGCCGTGTGTGATCTTGTTCGGCCATCTGTAATTGCCCCTTCAGCAGTTGCACCTGTTGCTTGGCATCTTGAACTGCCTTATCTACCTGATCCTGTGTAGTTGTCAGGGCGTTTTGCAGGGAGCTGATGTAGGTTTCCAAGCGATTAGCTTGTTGCTGGACCAACTTCTTTTCGCTTTCAGTCTTATCTTCATGTTGTTTGGCTATCTTCAACTCTCGATCTAGCTAGACAATTTTCTGGCTGATCAGAGTGTTTTCGGATCCTAGATCAGAGATCATCTGCTCCATTTCCTTCTTCTTATCCAGCATAGACTGGATCACTTTCCCAAGGCTTGAAACCAACCCTAGAGCATTACCAGAATCGACAGTCGTGGCAGCGACAATAGTAGGGGGTGGAAGCGCAGCTGAGAAGTATGCTTAGTGCGAAATCGTGACACGGAAGACGAGTCAGGAATTATGAACTCGCTGCGTGGACGACGACGACTATGAGAGCTTGAGGCCTGATGGGATGATTCCGTCGGTGCTTCTTCGTAAACTGAAAGAACAGAATCCAGGTGGAAGCCATGGATTTTGTTTTCTAAGTGAGAAGCAGCTAAGAGAGACAATAAAGAGCGAGCAGCGAACTGCTGCTTAGTATTGGCCTTAATAGCTCATTTGAGCTCACCAGAAACATTCTTGAACCAATTATATGGTTCAAGAGGGGCTTTGGCCAACTTAGTGTGGGACTCCACTATCTTGTGAAGGATTTGAGATTGATGTGGTCTTTCCTGAGGTTGCTAACCATCAGGAAATTATTCAATAGCTGGGCAGCTGCGTGGATGGAAGGCTCAGTGATGGCTTCCAAAAGGTAGCCATCATTGGTCCAGTGCAGATCATTGGTGAGGTCAATAAATGGCTTGATGGCCTGTTTGGCGTGCTTGTGATTGGGTGAGGCCTACGTACCAGATGATATTCCTATAGCTGCAAGTGCGGCCTCAGTGATGCGCACTTTGTGTGTGGCTCCCTGGAAAGTGATATAGAATTTGGATTTCTCTTCCTTCCACGTACTGAAGGCAAGAGTGATGAAATCCATATTGATACGACCCGAAAAGGCTCTCTCATGAATACCCATTGCAGTGAGTAGAGGCTCTGCAAGGGTCATCCACTGAGTGACCATGCTTGCACGGAGACTGGGAAGTATCGGTAGAAGACATGATGATCAGAAAGGAATAATAAATGCGTTAAAGTGTATCAGAAGGCAATGTAGGAAATTTGGAAGGCTTCGGTCGCAAGAAAAATCCGCAAGAGCTTCGCTAGCACAAGTGAGGAATGAATCGAATTCAGTCAACTTATAGGTGAATTTGGTGGGTCCATTACACTGAATAGTAGTTTGGCTGATCAATTTTGAACAAAAATTTGCAAGCATGTGCATTACTGTAAAAATAGGCTATAAAAATCTCGGCGAAGGTTTCTAGGGATCTGAACCTATCAGGCGAATGTTTTCCAGGGTTGGCGAAGGATGAACCTTTGCCCGCCCAAGAGGGTCCTTCGCCCAGGTATTGTCATAAATGTATTTTTTTCACAATCTGAACCTATGGACAACCTAATTTTGACATTTTAAGATCATCTAGCAGGTCGACGAAGGTTTATAATGAGGTTATGATGCTCGGCGAAGGTTCCCAAAATGGCATATCACTGAACATTTGCCTGACTCAAAAATTGGATAACCTTCGCCCACCTCAATTTAGATAAATCAAGGGTGGATGTACAGTCTGAGAGCTCAGCGATGGTTTCTGGTACTGTATTAGGCCAAATCTGCCCAAATCAGTGATTTTCCAAGTCAAAATGGTCCATCAAAAATAGTGTGCTTCCTTTTTCTTATGCTGATGACTTCCTGACTTTTGCTCATTAGTCTTTCCTTATTTTTTGGCTTTTCTATTTTTTTTAACTGTCTTTTTCCAAAAAAGTCAGCAAATTAAATACTGAAAACAAAAAATTGAAAAACAAATAAAATTAAAAAATATATTGAGATCAGGCTTGCTGAACTGGCGGAGCAGACTGCCAAAACTTGAGTAATCGGGTGCCATTTACTGGAGTATCGAATCGTTTTCCATCCAAGTGCTCAAGAATTATTGTGCCATAGTTTAGGATTTCCTTCACTTTATAAGGCCCCAGTAAACTTCAACTTATCCTTGATCAGCTTGGTTTTATAAATCAATGCAAGATCTCCTGCTTTTAGATCTTTCTTGTGCAATCGACGATCGTGCCATGCCTTGCGGCGGGCTTTCTCTGCTGATAAGGCATGAACTGTCATCAATCGGGTTTCACATAATTTGTGCAACGTTTCATGATGGAGTTGTAAAGACATATCATCATTTAATCGTTCCGTTGCTGCTATGCATGAAGATGGGATTAAAAATTCAATTGGCATAACAACATCTTGACCATAAACCAGTTGAAAAGGTGTTTGATTTGTACTATTTTTGTAAGCAGTTCTGAATGCCCATAATGCTGCAAATAGTTTATGTTCCCAATCGGACCGACTTGCTTCAACTGTCTTTGTCATAATGGTGCAAAGAATCTTATTGGAAGATTCAGCTTGGCCATTCCCTCTGGGATAATAGGGAGTACTAAATCTGTGTATAACAAAAAAAATCTTCCAGTAAAAACTTTATTGTTTGATTAACAAAGTGTGTACCCCAGTCACTAACAATTTCGATAGGACATCCAAATCTGATTATAATATTTTCGTATAGAAACTTGGCCATAGATTTCGCATCAGCCACTTTGATAGCTTTGGCTTCAACCCACTTGGTCATATAATCAGTTGCGACAATAATGTATCGGGCCTGAGATCCTTGTGCAGCAGGATGAATAGGACCAACATAATCCAGTCCTCATTTTTCAAACGGTGCTTGCGATAAAACCGGATGTAAGGGTTCATAATTCTGTCGAGTAGGTCGTCGTGCTCGCTGGCAAACATCACATGTTTGAATAAAATTTTCTGTGTCCTTATGAAGCGTAGACCACCAACAACCGGATTGTAAAAGTTTGCGAACATTAACATCTGTAGAGAAGTGTCCTCCACCCATGCCATCATGTGAAAACATGATTAAATCTGGTACTTCATGCGGTAAAACACATCTTCGTAAAATATTATCTAATCCACGACGATACAATTGTCTTGCAATTAATTGATAAGGTTGAGCCTTATGAATCAATTGTCTTTTCTGTACTTTTGTCAAGGAGTCATTCGGTTGTCCTAGCATCAGGTACTCAACAATATCTACAGCCCATCAGGTACTGCTTCAACATAGAACAACGCAGTATCTGGCAGTTCATCATCCACTTCAGTATTAACTGGTGCGGATTCAATTTGCGAAACGTGATTGACTAGATAATGTTACTTTCCCTTTCTAACCACAATTCGAAAGTCAAATTCAGTCAATAATAATAACCATCTTGCAATACGTCCAGTATTACATGTCTTGTTTACCAAGTAAAGTAACGGCTGATGATCCGTATAAAATGCAAAGTGCGTTTCAATGAGGTAGTGACGAAATTTTTGAAAAGAAAAAATCATGGCTAGCACTTCACGTTCTATTGTTGAATAATTCTTCTCTGGATTTGTAAGCTGTGTAGTGCATTTTTCTGGTCAAAATTTTAAAATTTCAGCAACTACAATCATTGATGCTGATTTTCTAGAAGAAAATGTGCTAGATGTATCCCATATGTGCAAAATCTGCTATTATGCCACTTTTTACCGATATACGAATGTGGCTATGTTAAAGAGTAGTTATGAAATTCTATGGCATGTTCAAATGTCATAATCAATTTTCAAATGACAATTATATCAGACAAATTAGAGCTATTTTTACTACTTTATTATTTTTAGTAAGTTTGTTATATAGCAATAAGCTATTTTTAGCAACACACATAAGTGACTTTGATGGATGATAATATCGACAATTGCTAAGTAGTTTTATTAAATGGCAATTTTTCGCCATATTGTAATGATGAAATGTACTTTATATCATGATTAATAAAAGATGCCCAGGTACCTTTAAGACACTGACTTAAGTTTCAAGGAAAGGTCCAAAGGCTAAGGGTCCTGCAAACAACGACAAGCAAAGTTCAGTTCAAGACAAAGACAACAAACCAGCGAAAATACCCTTTTGAAGATTAAGGATGTCCTTGAATAATTAGGACCATGACCTTATCATAACGTCCAAAAAGATTCCACAAAATAAAATACGTTGGCAAGTTCAAAATCGTTCAAACAGTAACTAGCCACGATCCATCAAAGATTATCGAAGAAAATTTGGAGTTCTAGTTCAAATCAAGGATTTAGTAACATTGCTTCACAATTGAAAGGGTTCTGGATAAAAATCGATGAATCCTTATCGATTAAGGACACTGCAAAATATACCAGTCAAAATAAAATTTTGCAGGTGAAAATGCTTATAAGACATTCAGGTGTCTTGGACGAAAAGAATTGTCGAGGTCGAAACAATGGGAATGACCGAAATATACTAGGATGATCAATTTCAAAATTATGTTGAGAGGCCAAACGCATATTCATGTGATGGTTTTCAAAATGAAACAAAGAAATGATATGAAAGGTGCTATATGCTTTATTAAAGGTCAGTTTTGAAAAAAAATACACTTCTAAAAGTCGTCCTACCATGGACTCTTGGATAATTCGGAGCCCACATATCCTTAATTGACACTTGTCAAATGGACTTGAAACTTTTTATGAGAATGAGAAAAGTCGAATTTCATGAAATGGATTCAGTGAAAAACAACAATAGGATGGTGTTTGGAAGTGAGCGGTCTCGTTCTCTCTCACGAGGCATTCTGAAAGGGTGACATTCATCAATTCATTCGTTCCAGTGTACGTTGCAGTGTAGAGGAGAGGCTTGCTTTCGTTATGAGCGAAAAGCATTCTAGTTATGAATAGAGGCATGGATTATTCTACTTCATTCTCTTTCTTAATGATTTGATATTATGTTGATTGATTTTGGAATATGATCATGGAAAAGACTTTTATGCACATCTGCCCGCGCTCCTACCTATATAGCTCTCTTGCTGGTCAGTCTGCGCTGGACAGAGATTTCTATTTGCGCTAAACAAACATACCTTGATTCGGTCATTCATCATTCAGAGAAGAAGAGAGTTGTTTTGGTTTTTCTTGGTGAAGGGAGGACATTCGTTCAACCTCTGAGCAATGTTTTTGATTCCTACATTCTGTGAGCGGATATTCATGGGTGCATTCCTCGTAGAGGAGAGAAGAGATTGGAGACTGTTCATGCAAGAACTGTGTCAAGAGAGATGATCACAGAGCAGTCAGTCCCTCAGATTTCCATTGTGGAAGCAACCCAATGTGTTCATTGCTTAATGTTTGAAGTAATTACATACTGAATCTTTGTGAGAAAACTAAAGTGCAGATTGAAGACAAGGATCTTTTTGCAATCTGTTTACAGTTGTGGTGAACCAGATCTGATGTTTGTTGTTGCACTAAATCTGAATTCTTTTGAATATGTGATATTTGAAGAAGTGGGAAATACCATTGTGCCTGCTGCTCGCTGGAAGCCATCGCTGCTGTCTAAAGCATTAATGTCTGCTCAAACTCTCTGCCATTTGATCTGTGAACTGAGCCGCTACAGTATGAGGACCAATCTGCACAGGTCTGAAAATGCCTGTTCAGTGAAGGGCGACTTACAAAATTCGGAAAGGATCTGCTTGTGAATGCAACCTCTGCTGGAATTTTGAGGAGCGATCCTTTGTGGAAACGACTGTGTGCAGTCCATGCGACTCTGTTCCTGAGGAGTGGTCTGACCATCGCGATTTCTGCTAGTGAAGGGAGCCAAAATCTGATCCAGAAAGGTGAAATGAGAGTTCACGCAACCTGCTCCACCACGCTGTCCACGCGACCCAGCCCACGTCTATTTCTGGGTTGTGTGAAAGAGATATTGATGCAACCGGCAGTCTGGCAGTAAAGTATGCCCGCGTCTATTTCTGGGTTGTGTGAAAGAGACGACCCGGTAAAGATATTGATGCAACCGGCAGTCTGGCAATAAAGTAAAGATATTGATGCAACCGGCAGTCTGGCAATAAAGTATGTGGGCTACTGAAGAAAAATGCAGAGTGACTCCAACTGTTGAAGAAAATACCTTAGCCTATGGACAGTTTCCTTGAAATTTAAGTCAGAGCATAAGGATCTAAGGTGAAATCATTTATCTTTTTACTGTATTTTTTGGTTTAATCATTTGGTTAAGCATGTAGATTGGTTTTCTTTTTTTTGGTTATCATGAATACTAAGTATTTGTTTTTATGAATTTGAAAAAAAAATGGATTTATGTGCTCATATTGAATCTATAACCCATAGTATACTATAAATGGTATGTTTTTACAGTCTAATGAATTACAGATTTACCTTCTGCTGTAAAAACTCCAGAAAATAAAGAACAATTAGATTCTGTTTTTATAATGAAATATTATATATGCTTTTCAAGAGTTAAACATATTAAGGATTTTCAAATGGCTATAACTTCTAATCCGTAATCAGATCCGAATGATTTAAAAAGGTAAATTGATCCTTAAAACTTATAGAATTCAGTAAAATTGAAAAAAATGACTTTTAAAAGAATTTTGTCATAAAGTTCTCAGTTTGAGTGATGTGTAATGCTTAACAAATATATTTAGCATGATAAATCAGCTATTGCTAATCCATTGAAAAACATGGAAAAGCTATCGCTCAAAGTGGTTGAAAAACACCATTAGAGCTATATATATATATATATATATATATATATATATATATATATATATTTCCATAAGTCCATGCAAAGCAATCTTGATACTTAATAAGTAACAAACGGAGTGCTTGATACTGTTCAGGTGTAAGTTGTGATCCCACTTGTACAAACTTTTCCGGTTCTCCTGGTTCAGCAAGATTCATTGGCTGTGTCCTAGCTGGGCCATCGAAAACCTCTTTAGATTTCAGCATGTATTCTTTAGGTTCACGATGTTCTTTAGATAACATGATAACCACATCATCCAGTGTATAACGTTTAAAATGCTCTGGCATATCATGCTGGACTACATTTGCCTGTTCTTTTTCGAAAGGACTTGTCTTGGATCTTCATTTAGCCTTCTTAGCAGGAATTGATCGTGGAGGTGATGACTTTCGGGATGAAAAATCTTTCTTCATAGGTGAAGACTTCCTAGACGATGATGTCTTGCTGGAAATATGACTTGAAAGATTATTCTTGACTTTTCCTTTGTCTTTATCCAATAAGGGTGGCACTTTCTTTGAATCGATCTTTTGAGGGGGATTTTCCCATTTCAGGACCGTATTATAATGTTGCTTAGCTTGTTTCTTCGTTATCGAACCTGTGATCCTGCCTCCCTTCAATGTAACTGCTTTGGGCGATTTGATTGTTGGTTCATTAGGAACATTACGCACTCCAAATCTGGTTGGATCCATATGATGTAGAATCTGTTCATCCGTAAGTGCTGCATTTCTGATGTCCAGGCTACATTTAGCACATTTAGTGAAAACGTGATTGGTGTATCCAAAGTTCGATCTAATAAGGAAATCTCGTTCAATTCTGAATGAATATATTGTTGACACATATATCTTGTTGTACAATCAATTGTTGCAAGAGCTTCATTACAATTGATAGTATCCGTTTGAGAACCGTAGTGAACTCCCAATTTTTTCTCTGGTCGATCACAAGTGTGATCCGTTGTTGATGAATCGTCATCCGCTTTTTGAACCACTGGTTTGATAGTGTCATAGGATCAACTTTAACTACACATTCATGATTTTCAAAAGTGATTTTTCCGGTACCCCAATCATGAATTACTTGCGCAACTCATAACCATGGACGTCCTAATAGAACTCGGTAGACATTTGGTGCTTCTGGTAAGTCCATCACGACGAAAGTAATGACGAACTGTACTCCTGCAATCCTGACAGGTATATCTTCCACCATTCCTCGTGGACGAACTGTCATTTGATCCGGTAGCTTAATAGCAAAAGTAGCAGGCTTAATCTTTGTAAGGCCCCATTTTGTACATAGCTTTATAGAAATCAGGTTAACTCCAGAACCGCCATCTATCACGGCTGCTTCTTTAGAAAATTGTCTTTGTTGTATCGGTAGAGTGATATTTTTTTGTTCACTTTCCCAAGCGGCTCCAACATGGAATACATCGTTAGATTCTTCAAATCCAGCATAAAAAAGTGGCTCCTGGTGGACTTCTAGTTCTTCTTGAGCTAACTTTTGTGCTGAGACTTCTTTAGCTTTTGGCACCAACTTTAGGAACTCTCCCAATAAAATATTGATCTTGCTAGACAAAATGTTCATGAGTAATTCTGTATGCGATGCTTCCGGTTCAGTCATCTTGAAGGGTTCTTCTTGATGTTGTTATTGATCATTCATATTCGTATGTAAATTTCTTGGAGGCTGCAATGGTGTAGCTGGTGGTGGCTTCGGTCTTGCTGGACAGTCTTTATAGCAATGCCCATATCCACAATCATGACAGAATGGTACAAATTTTTCTTTATTTGGGCATTCTACAACTCTGTGATTTTCTCCACATGCAAAGCATCCAAGTGGTGCTCTGGTCCAATTTCTCGAGGCTTGTTGTTGAGCGACAACATAAATGGCATACTGTTCTGAAGATCCAACTTCCTGATCATTACCATAGCTCCATTGCTCAGCACTTCTGTAAGGTTCTGGTTTTATCAAATTGGCAAGAGGAGCGGAGTGTTTTGGTGGGGCAGGCAAAGCTAGACGTTCCGGCTATCCAAAAGTAGATTGTCGTAGTCTTGCTGCTGGATTTCCTCCATACTGTGGATCTCGATATCCCAGCTGGGCATACCGTTGCTGAATTATCCGAAGGTTGAAGTTGCAAAAAGCAGTCTCATGGTCAGGTGAATTACACAAATGGCAAACACTGATTTCCATTTGTTTTTTTGATTGAGGACACTCGTTCACTGTGTGATTTCCTGTACAAATAGAACACCAGATATTTTCCATGGTAGGAAAAGTCTTTGCAAACTTCTCAGGTTCCTTGTTCGCTTCTTTGTGTAAATTTTCCAATGATTTGATCTTCTCATCAAATTGGAATTGCAACTTTTTCATCTGTTTCTGCTGGGTCTTCCCAAGTTTCTCGAACTCATTGAGCATCATTTCTACAATAGCATTGGCATTTGTTGATGCAATAGTGGTGGATGTTGTAGTAGTCTGCTCTGCTGTATAAGGCAACATACTGACATTTGGCTCATCATCTGAATCTTCATTTTCCTCCCGAATTGCATCGTCCATAGCATTTTGCAAAAGTGCGTACTCATTATGGCGTTTCAGCTCACGTCTGATCCGTTTAGGTAGACCTGACAAAAACCACATAATCATGGCATTTTCATTAATCAGCTCAAGGTCGCATTTAGATCTAAGACGTTTCACCCTTTCGATATAATTTCGAACCATTTCCCTTTTTCCCATTTTAATTTTACTTAAAAGTAGGAAAGGGTCTTCCATAAACTTCCGCGGTTTGAACCGTGTGATAAGGGCTCGTTTAACAACCTCCCAATCTGTATGCTCAGTTTCATCTTGGTTATAGTACCAATCTTGTGCTGTGCCTGTTAAGGCCATAGGAAACAGTTTAAGTTTATCTTGAGGATAAATCTCACCATAGACCTCACAGAATTCAGCATAGATCTGAAGAAATCTAACTGGATCTATTGATCCATTATATTTGGGTAGATCCAATCGGGATGCTCTTCTAACAATAATTGGATTGACCTCCTGTGGAACACCTCCAGGAGCAGCTCCAGGGGCAGCCATCTTTACAAATTCGATAGTAGTTGGAGATAATGAGATTGGATTTAGATTTTTCTAAAAAACTATCTTAGATTAGATCTGCTAGATCTATTCCACTTTTCAAGAATCTAATTCTATATGATGAAAAACTTTTCGAAATTCGATCAATCGATACTTCTCAAAAATGATAAATCTCTCAGAATCCAATTCTAAATATATCAGATTTGATCCAAATTTTGATAGAGACTTGATCTGGAAAATCATGAAACTAAAAATAGGATTGGCGAAGGTTCACTAGGCGAAGGTTGGCTTGACAAAGTTTAAACAATGCTATGTTGGGAAAAAAAACTCTCTGAATATTTTTCTGACAATTTATTGAAAGATAACCTTCGCCAACTTCTCAAATGGAAGATTTGACACAAATAAAACTATGGAAAACCGGACGAAGGTTTCTGACACAAGGAAATATAGTTTCTATAATCTAGCAAGGGTAAAAATCAAGATTTTTTGTGATATGATCAAGAAGAATTGGCGTAGCTCCCCGACAATGGCGCCAAACTTGTAGTGGGTTTCTTTCCTTGCCTAACCTGAATCCAAGATCTAGTCAATCTAGCATCATAGAGACGGAGTTAGTTGTCACGCGGAGGTTTGTTCCCATGAGATCGATAATATAGTTCAGATTTTAACATGAATGGAGGATCTAACACTAACATTCATTAACACTAAGCATTAATACTACATCCATTAATCCTAATTCCATTAACCCTAAATTCACAATAATGATAGAAACTTACTCTTCTCTCTCTCCTTTTCTCTCTCACAAAAAGCATAAGAAATAGCAATCCCAATAATGATCAAATCCAACAATTAGCAAATACAAACGAAGCATGAGAAATGGAGGATAAGAGAAGAAGAGCAAGGACATTCATCAATCCATTTCTAAAGAGAACCAATCTGCTTTATTGAAATGAGGAAATGAACATGAGGAGCAACTCGAGTTGGTCCTTTTTCGTAGTAGAGAGGAGGACCCTGGCCTTTGAATCCTATTGGTCTAGTCTTGCCTCTCTATTTATTCAAATTTAAAAAAGTGTGGGAACCATCAAAATTGGAGGGAAACCCAACTTTATTCACTAACTTGACATTTAGACCCTGCAACATTAAAAGTCCCACAAAAAGGCCTAAAGTCCTTTATTAACTTTTAACTAATCAATCAAATAATCATCGGGTTGGACTTACACACGCAGGGTGCCAAATCTCTCTCACTTATTAACTAGGGTTAGGGTTGCCTTGGGATCCGCAAACCCTCCAACATATGCAAAATTGGAGCCGTAGAGACACAGTGCTTGAGAGTCTCAAAACTCTCATTCATTTCATCCGTCCACATTATCAATGGACTTTTTCTACGGCTGCATTTTTTCTTCACCCCCTTCAGAACGTTTGTCAAGGGCAATGCTATTAAGGCATAGTCCAAAATGAACCTATGAAAGAATCCTGTGAAGCCCAAAAAGGATTTCACATCACGAATTGTCAAAGGTCTCGGCCATTCTCGCACCTTGCGGACTTTGTCATAATCGATTTCAAGACCTTTATCCGATATGACATGGCCAAGGTATTTGAGTTTAGTTTGAAAGAACTCACACTTCGACTCCTTAGCATATAGCTTTTGTTGCCATAGAAGATCTAAGACAATTCGAAGATGCTCTTCATGCTCCTCAAGGGTCCGACTATAAATTAATATGTCGTCCAAATACACCACCACAAACTTTCCTAGATATGGACGAAGAATATCGTTCATGATCTGTTGGAAAGTGGCAGGCGCATTCGTGAGTCCAAAGGGTAACACTAAAAACTCATAATGGCCATATCTGGATCAAAATCCAGTCTCAGGAACATCTTCATTCCTAATCCTTATCTGATGGTATCCTGATCTAAGATCAATCTTGGAGAAATACTTAGCCCCATTCAGACGATCCATAAGATCATCCATCCTAGGTAAGGGATATCTGTTTTTGATGGTTAAATCATTTAACTTTTTAAAGTCACCACACAAACGTGTGTCGCCATCCTTTTTACTAACTAAAAGGATTGGTGCTCCCCAAGGGGACTTATTAGGCCGTATGTGGCCCATCCTAAGGAGTTCTTGTAACTGCTTAAAAATTTCATCCTCTTCCTTGATGCTAACCCTGTATGAAAAAAGAGATACAGGTTGGCTTCCAGGAAGCAACTCTATCTCATGGTCAACACTCCTTTGGGGAGGTAGGCCATCAAGGAGTTTATCAGGAAAAACATTGTTATATTCTTGCCTAAGTTTGTTAAATATTATTCCTTTAGGTGAGTTAACACTTAAGGGATTATTTACAGGCACATTCAAAGGCAAATGCGATAAATCAATATTTAGACTCTGGACTGCATGGTCATCCACATAAATTTCATCTTTCAAAAACCGAATTGTTCGTGACATTTTCGTCTTTCGCGAATTGTTCGCGACAGATGACAATTCTTGAGCTTGAAGAAAAAATCTAGAATATTTCGCGAACTGTTCAAGATAATTTCGCGATAGGTGAGCTTGAAGAACGGTCAAGAAGATTTTGCGAATTGTTCGCGACAATTTCGTGACATCTGAGGCTTGAACAAAAAACATAATATTTTGCGACAAGATTCTGTTTGTGAATCTTTCGAGCTTCAACAAGAAAGCCACGAGTTTCTACAAGAAACTGTTTCGTGAATCTTTCGAGTTGACTGCAAGACAAATTTCGCGAATCATTTGCAAATCTTTCGAGTTGTTCACGAATAGAAATGTTCGAGTTCGCGTTTGTTTTTTTCTCATCCTTTGTCAAGTAAAATACGCGCTTTGTTAGTAGAATCAAGATCTGTCTGATCAGTTGTTCTACAGCTCCCTCTCAAAGTGGCAGTTGAATTAATCCCAATCTTCTTCGCCGCTTCTCGAACAAAGCTTTACTTAGTGGCTTTGTAAAGATATCAGCTATCATTTCCTCTATGGGTATGAAGACTGTCTTCAGTATCTTCTTCTCGACTAAGTCTCGAATCACATGATACTTGATAGCTATGTGCTTCGTTTTCGAGTGAAATACATGATCTTTTGTAAGATAGATTGCTGAAGTGTTATCCATTAACAAGACATAAGGTTCAGAACTAGATTCATCAAATCCTTCCAATATCTGTTTAATCCATATCATCTCGTTTGCCATCTTGGCTGCTGCTACATATTCCACTTCACAGGAAGATTGAGCTACTATTGTTTGCTTCTTGCTAATCCAGAGTATGGTTGCACTAGATGCTAGAGTACAACCTCCTAAAATACTTCTGTTATCATCCTTCATGGATGCCCAACTTGCATCACTGTAAGATTTGATGTGAAATTCAGCTTCCTTCAAATAACACAGTCCATAGTCTTTCGTTTTCTGGAGATATTGTAGTACTCTCTTTGCCAACTTCCAATGCAACGATCATGGGTTCTGATTATATTGGCTCAGCTTGTATACTGCAAATGCTATATCGGGTCTGGTTTTGTCTGCTAGATATAACAATGATTCAATCAGCTAACGATAGGGTGTTTTGGCCATTCGTTCCTCTTCTTCGAGAGTCTGCGGACAATCTGCCTTGCTCAGTATTGTTCCAGGTATCATGGGAGTATGCACACCTTTGCATTCGAAAATGTTGAAGTCTTTAATGATCTTTTGAGTGTACTTTTGTTGGTGAAGATACAACTTACCACCTTCAAAGTCTCTCACGATCTACAAGCCTAGATAAATTTTAGCTTCTCCTAGCTCAGCGATCTCAAATATTTCAGAAATGTCTCTTTTGACATCTAAATTAACTTATCTCTTCTTGAGAAGATAAGCGTGTCATCAACATAAATAACTAGAATGATTATTTCATTTTGGACATGCTTGTTATAGACATTTGATTCAGCAAATAGAGGTTTGAAGATTCTTGATAATGGCCTTTGCCTTGCCAAGCTCAGTGGTTGCCGTCCTTTTGAGTTTGCAAATTTCTCTTGAAACCCTGTCAGTGTAGTACGATACGTTTTCACTTTTTGGAATAAGTATCTAATCTCGTCTGGTGTAATTGGGCGATCAGGCACTTGGGTCTGTAAGTAGGAATCGCGTTCAAGGGTGGTTGCATCCAATTCACCTTGAAGTCGTTCGCGTTCCAATTCCACTAAGTCCAACTGACCTGCCAGCAACAAGACTTGCTATTGTGAATCTTGGACCGCCTTGTCAACCTTGTCTTGTGCCGTTAGAAGTGCATTATGAAGACTGACCACATAATCTTCTAGTCATTGAGTGGACTCATTGGCCTTCTTCAAATTAGCTTCAGATTTTGCCTCGTGTTTCCTGGCAATCTTCAGTTCTCGGTTTAACTGAATAACCTTTTGGCTAATCAATGTATTCTATGTCCTAAGATCGGCTATGCGTTTGGACATGTCTTGCTTTTCATCCATCATGGTATGGATCACGCGTGCAAGGTTAGTAACAAGACCCATTGCATCACTAGAGTCGACGATAGTAGAAATAAAAGCGACAGCAGCAGGAGCGACAAGAACAGCTTTAGTAGGAATTGTGCTAACGGGCCTCTGGTGT
Organism: Diphasiastrum complanatum; assembly: GCA_029204225.1. NCBI lineage: Eukaryota > Viridiplantae > Streptophyta > Lycopodiopsida > Lycopodiales > Lycopodiaceae > Diphasiastrum > Diphasiastrum complanatum. Next base: position 29,260,275 of record CM055103.1, on the reverse strand, counting down.
GTGGCCGGTTCTTCTTCTTCAAATGTATCGTCTGCTTCAAAACCCTCTGGTATTGTGGCATCGAACTACTTTGGAGACAACAACATGAGTGACCCGAAGGGTGTCTGGTGCGGCTTCAACTTGATCGTGCTGGTTGATCTGGAAGGAATCATCAAATACAGTAGCGGTATCATGGAACTGTTTGAATCATCTTTCAATGGATTGGAGTGCAAAGGGACCTGGGCTTTTGGGCATTTCGAAGATCTCATCTGGGCCCAATGGGTTGGAATTATCGAACATATCCATGAAAGTTTGGGTGTTTGGCGAAATAACTCGAATCTGTGGGGGACTGGCAGCCTGAGAAGCTGTGATTGGAATGGTAGATCCAATTGTCACAGATTGACCCTGCGAGAAAGTGGAGGCGAGGGATGCATAAGTGGTTTGAGGGAGAAGTAGCTCAGTGCGGGTTGCAGCAGGGGGTGGAAGCGCAACTGGAGTTGGTTGCCTAGTACGACGTCGTGACGCGGAAGGCGAGTCAGGAACAACAATCTCGTTGCGTGGACGATGATGACTGTGTGAACTTGACGTCTGCTGTGAGGATTCAGCTGGTGCCTCTTCGTAAATAGAGAGCACGGAATCCATACGAAAACCATGGATTTTGTTATCAAGATAGGAGGCTGCAAGGAGGGACAAGAACTGGCCAACAGCAAACGGCTACTTGGTATTACTTTTGATAGCTTGTTTGAGCTCTTCAAACACAGTCTTGAACCAGTTACATGGTTCCAAAGGGGCCTTGGTTATCTTGGCTTGGGACTCAACTATCCTATGCAAAATTTGAAAAGAGATACAGCCTTTCCTAAGGTCTCCAACCATCAAGAAATTGTTGAGGAATTGAGCAGCAGTCTGAATGGTAGGATCAGTAATAGCATCTAGAAGATAGTTGTCATTAGTCCAATAGAGATCATTGGTAGTATCAATATAAGGCTTAATAGCCTGTTTGGCTTATTTACGGTTCGGTGAGGCTTGGGTACTAGACGCTATCCCTATGGCAACAAGGGCGGCTTCTGTCACACGCATCTTGTGTGTGGCTCTTTGAAAGGGAATGTAACCCAAGTACTGAAGGCAAGAGTAATAAAATCCATGTTGATTCTCCCTGAGAAGGCTCTCTTATGAATACCCATTGCAGTAAGCAGAGGCTCCGCAAGGGTCATCCACTGAGTGACCATGCTTGTCCGTTGCAAATGGGACATCACGATGGATAGTATAGCGAGGAGACTGAGACGCGTGTAGAAGACATGGTGGAACAAGGTTAGAAACTGAAAGTAATGAGCGCGAGTGTATAATAGAAAGCAGTGTGGAAAGTTGATGAGAAATTGAAATTAGATTTTGTCCTATCAAGCCATCCAAAGAAAAGTTTTCCGTTGCGAATCGTATGCCATTTGCAACTAAAACAGTCATTTTGTTGAGAACACTGCAACAACACTCGAGGCACATGCAATGACTTGAAAGTAAACATCATCATTTTGGCAATATAGGAGATATATGAAGTTTGACTCGACAATAACCAAGTAATTTTAAAGCCAACGAGCAATGCAATTCATGTACATTCCAACCTGGACATTGATGATTTGAACAATGGATTTAGCAAGCTTCCTAACTGTTAACATATTAATGATATCATTCACAACCCTGCAATTTGCAAGCTTGGATTAGGCTTAGCGTATCATATCGTCGTGATATTTTTCTAGGTCTGGAGTAGCTAGCAAATCTTACTTGTCAAATAGGATGTGGGTTGAGGACATCGAGTTGAGTTTCAAGCAAACCCAGGTAGGAGGTCCCTTGTTACTAATGCAGGGACATAGAATTCCCAAGCTCCAATGCTCACTATAAATAGACACACAATGCATTTCTCAATCTCATACAAATATTATCCCACAAAATATCTCAACTCCAAGGTCATCATGCATTGCTTAGAGCAATATGGAAGGATTGCAATCTTCTTGCTCAAAATATCGTGCTTAACACACTTCTTTGCTCTTGTGCAGTCCCCTGCTTCAACAAAATTGCATAAATAATTTGACATCACACACACCATGTCTCTACAATTGCCCAAAATTTTCACTTGCGAATAGCTTAAACCCGCCTCAACTATGGATTCAATAATGTGGGTTGTCTTTCTTTTTAGTGTCGCACAACACTAGTCACGACCCTTCAGTTCCGGACTTGGTATTGCATTCTAACCTCCATCCACATGACATCATTGTTTCTTCGTTTAGATCTAGAATTGATATTCTCATTTCTTCATTTAAGTCAGGAACACTACACACAGGAGTTGTCTTCACCTCCACCTTCAAATAGCTTGTCTTAGATGGGCCTCATCATCACCATGTGAGCTTTCTAGTGTGACCTGAATGTGACAACAACAGGGTTGTTTAGATTTTGGAATTCCACTCCTGTCGTTGAAGTAACATTGTGCATCATCTCCACATCAACAGGTTTTGGCTCAATAGCTTCAATAGTTTTTCCATCCCTCGTAGCTCTTGAGATATTTTCCTGACAAGTTTCATTGCCATTTTCAATTTTGTGTGTCCCCTTACATATTTCTACATCTGATTCGTCGCTCAACTGATGTGGAGTTCGAACATCTTTGTCCGAGTATTCGGGTTCTACTCCCTTTGTCATGGTTGGCAGGTCGTAGTATTGCTTTCCTAGGACCTCATAGCTAGTAGAATCATTGTCGGCCATTGTTCTAGTCTCGTCAAAGTTGAAGTCTCTGACAGTCTTCACTAGATTCATCTCTGGCATGTAGATCCTATAGTATGATGAATGATTGTCATACCCGACGAGATGTCCTAATTTGACTTTCTCATCAAGCTTCTTTCAAAGTTTATCAGGGATTTGTGCATTAGCGGCATAGCCAAAAATTCGAACACTTGATTTGTCTATCATGTTTTGGATGTAGCAACTGTAGCTACTGCTTCAGCCCATAGCACTCTTGGTGCCTTCGAGTAGGCCATCATGCACCTTGCGGCTTCCATGAGTGTCCTGTTCTTTCTCTCAGCCACACCGTTGTGTTGTAGTGTGTAGGATGCAATCCTTCTGTGAAGGATTTCTCGATCATAGTAGAAGTTAGTGAAGCGGTTCGAGATGTATTCTCCATCGCGATCAGTCTTGATCTGCTTCCCTTGCTTCTTGTGTATCTTTTTGCCCAGTTCACATATTCTGTGAACTTGTCGAGTGCATATGATTTGTTGTGAATGAAGTAGACTCGTGCGAACTTACTGTAGTCGTCAATGAAGGTGATATAGTACTTCAAGCTTCCTATTGATCTCACATTTAAAGCTCCACATATGTCTGAATGTACCAGCTCCATAATCTTTGTTGTTCTGTAGGAGTCTTTGGCGAAAGGAGGTCATGACATCTTCCCTTTCATGCACGCATTGTGAAGAATTGCCAAAAATTGGCAAATGTAGCTTGATCAAAAACCATGAAGAATAGTGTAAATTTTGTACATAATTGGGTTCCACACATGTATGGCCAAAATGCCACATGGCAACCCACTCCTAATGTAGGTTAGGTCAAGTCAAGAGAGTTGGTCATGTCTATTTGGTGGTCATCCCTACATTATAGGACCTACACCTTAGTTTAAGGTGAAAATTTGATCAACTAGCTACCTACCAAGCATAAGTCTAGGATCTAGGATAGGGTTTCATTTTAGGGCAAGAAGAGTGAGTTAACTTCCTTATTACATGTTGGATATCCACCTAACTTCAAGAAGGAAGTTGAATTTGCTATGTATTCCAAGCTCCCATAGTGAGAAGATAGAAAATTTTTGGAGCTCATTGGCAATCTCAAGCTAGTTCACTATGTACATTGAGTTTTTGTGATATAAATGAAACCAAATCAATTTCTACTTGTTTCTCAGGCTGAAGGTCATACTACAGCCTGTAGTACACACGTGTGGGCTCAGATTTCAATGTTTATCAATGCTTTCGATTGTTAATGCTTGTTGTTTGTCAAATTGCCAATGTAGATCAACCTTTTTGTGTCTAGTTTTTTGATAGATTGTTAAGCAAGAATCCAATCACTCTTGTGGATCTTTTGTAGATCCATTTGTGGTCCTAAAGTACAATACTTTCACATGGTATCAGAGCCAGTGGGGGGTTCCTTTGCCTGTGCTTGCTTGAGTGGGGTTGTTACAGAATGTTTAGTTTGCAAGCCACGCACAGGAAAGTGTCGTGGGCTTGAGCACCTAGTGAAGGCCTTGAGTATCCTCAATGTCGCATAAGTAACAGCTTGCCTTGAACTCTCCCATATATAAGTTGGGGCTTCACCATATCCTCTATCCCCTGGTACCAATCCTTTTGGCGGTTAGGCGGATGGCGGATAGACCTTTGTTTAGGGCCTTTGTGAAAATGTCTGCAACCATGTCTTTCGTTCCAATGAAGGTGGTCTGCAACATCTTCTTGCCAATCAGGTCCTTGATAAAGTGGTACTTGATCGCAATGTGTTTCGTCCTTGAATGAAACATAGGGTCTTTTGTCAGATGTAATGCTCTAGCATTGATATCTCCTCCAAATCCTTGATGGATGTGCTTGATCCTTTCAAAACCTGCAACACAAGAGCTCTGATACCATGTGAAGAATTTCATATCATTAAAATCCAAAACATCCCTTTGATCTTTGGTTAGAAAGACAATAAATCACCAACCTTGCCAATGTAGAAAAATCAACATCTACTATATGAATGAGATGCAAACTCTAATAGATCTTGATCAAACATCAGACATAAGATATGAAGAAGTTTTTTTTTCGTACAAAAATAGTAAGCTAATGTATTTCACACGTGTGGATACGAATATACCATAAATTGAGCATTCTACACACAAAATTGCAAGATATCACCAATATAGTGCACCAATGGATAGATGACCCAAAGAGAACTCATGTATAAGCATGAGAGAGAGAGAGAGAGAGAGAGAGAGAGAGAGAGAGAGAGAGAGAGAGAGAGAACGTGTCTCTTCCCACGAGTGTACAACTATATATAGCAGATCCATGACTCATTAATGAGTTTGGTTTTCCTCCATAACAAAAAACCTAATATTAATGTGGACTAGATTCAATGTCCCCAGCATTCAAATTTGAATCTATCAAACTCGTGTTCTACGCTTTTTCACACTTTCAAAAAGTGTTTATTCAAATGCTTTTAGACTAATATAATTTGAAAAGTCAAATTCTAAGTCTAATATGAAATTGGCCTCAATTGTGTATTTGGCAATTTATCAAACTATGACCAATCTTGACTAAACTAGTTGAAATCTTTCACAGATAAGTGGAAATTAGCGATGGACAAAGAATATCAATCTGTTATAAAAAAACCAGACATGGACTGTAACAGACCTGGTAGATGGTACGAACTTCCTTTCTTGGATTTATTGAATCAAGTACAAAGCTAATGGTCTAGTTTGGTCAATGGAAGACAAGATTAGTTTCTAGAGGATAATCTCAAATCCCGAATGTTGATTATTCAAAAACTTTCAGTCTCGTGGTCAAACCTCTACTCTCATTTGCACTAGATGGATGTGCAAATTGCATTTTTACATGGAGTTATCGAAGAATAAATTTATATGTCTCAACTTGAAGGCTACAAGTTGGAGGATAAAACCCATTGGGTATGCAAACTTCGAAAAGCTCTTTACGAGCTTAAACAGTCATCTCGTGCATGGTTTCGTCAAATCAACGAATTCTTTATTTAGCAAGGTCTTATACCAAATTCAGCTGATTGTAACATCTTTCATTATCATTATATGATATGTTGATGACACATTACTTTTTAGTCATGACGTTTGAATGCTGAAGGATGTCAAAGAGATGTTATCGAATGAATTTGATATGACAAATTTAGGGGAGGCCCATTTCTGCCTTGGTATACAAATTTTCAAAGAACGTGATCATCGATTGATTTATATAAGTTAGCAAAGGTACATTTGTAACTTGTTATTTTAACATCAAATGTTCGATTGTAAACCAACCAAAACTTCAATAAATCTGGATTCGAAATATTTGAAGGACTAGTGTCCCCAATCTTTCGAAGAAGTCGAACAAATGAAACAATATGCTTATCATTCTATTATTAGTTCTCTCATGCCATGATAGATACTAGACCTGACATTGGCTTATTCGACTAGTACACCAATCTAATACATGTCCGCCCGCCCGCCCGCCCGCCCTCCCTCCCTCCCTCCCTCCCCCCTCTCTCTCTCTCTCTCTCTCTCTCTCTCTCTCTCTCTCTCTCTCTCTCTCTCTCTCTCTCTCTCTCTCTCTCTCTCTCTCTCAGACTTTCAAAAAATTGTCTTAGAGAGCATATGCAAGCATTCAGACATGTACACTCTTTTGAACTAATTGAATTCGTTCTGTGTCGTGTCGTTTGCATAACTCTCCATTCCGTCTGAGTCGAGGTTTGTTGACAAACAATTCGTAGACTGAATTGTTTTATGACCGATAGTGTATGTCGATTGTAATGCTGTTTATATGATCTATTTCACATGTTTGCACTATTGAATGAATTTGTGTGTGTCTACAAAATCGATTGTTTCGATCCTCGCGACTTCGAAGCTTGGATCAAGTAGAGCTATTATCGAATTAATGAAGATAGCTGAAATCCGATAGACATGGTTCGTGCACCGAGGAGTCACTCAATTCCCAACACACCCCTCTATCTTTCTTGCATGCTTCTCTCTCTTTACAACGAGAAACAAATTGTGGCTTATAAATCCTAATGCTAAGTCAATGAAGGTTGCAAGCACCATTTGACTCACTAGAAAACCTCTAAAATGCACTGGCCTCCAAGAAGCATTTGCAAGCTGCAATGCATGTGAAAGACTAGTTTGTCGTTCAAAGAAAGACAAAATTTTTAAAAACATGTCTTCTGAATGGCAAACTTAAAACTTGGCCTTCCACTTAAAGGATCACTTTAGAAAGTCAAGTGTTGTGCTGGTTTGAAATTTTGAAATTTTTCTTGTAAAATACTATTGGGCTAAACAACCGTGGTATTTTTGCCAACTCTAAAAGTAGCCTTTACACAATAGCCATAGTCATCTTATCATCGATATGTTTTAAATTGCATCAGATTAAAAATAGCCAGCTGCCTAACCCTAGGATGCATTAAATTTATACATAGAGAGTTTTACAGAATTTCATATCTTTAAGATAACTCTGACCTTTAATAATTTTTTCATATGACTTCAGATTATTGTATTGTAGAAAGAAAAAGTGCTTATTTCTTTTAGCTCTATCACATGGAGTTAAGAACCTTATGGATTATACAACTTTAAAAAAAAAATACCTATGTTGTATATATATATATATATATATATATATATATATATATATATATGTTGATCTCATTGAAAAAAATAGATATAATAGATATTTTCTTCCAAAATCTAATATATTTAATACTATTAACAAGGTTCACAAAATATTATACCTTGAAACAAGTCTTTTTGTTATCCTTGCAAATGAATTTAGTTCTGTTTCTTTGCACTGATTATCTTTTGGTCAATAAATGCTAAACGACCAATTATAGTTTAGAAGACTAGCATTGCAAGATTTGGTTGCCATCCCGAAATCAATCACATGTACAAATATAATAATGTACTTTCTCAATTATCTTGATTAACATTTGCCAACGATTATCAACTACATACACAACTTGGCAAGGTGTTTGTTAATGCACGCCATCATTGAAAGACATGCACATAGGTTCAATTGATTCTAAGGTTGTTATATACTTGGGTGCCCTTCAAGTAACATAGCCTCACTCTTTTTTGATGACTGTACATCAGCCTACAAATAACATAGCAATTCTGATCTTGGTATATTACACATTAACAATTTGAGAAAGTAGTATATCAGAGATGAAAAGCCCTCTAATTTTTGTAACAATTTTTTCATTTGTAATTGTGAAATTATAAATTTATGTCTATTTATTGATAATTTTTTTCAAAACAACTATGAGTTCTAATTCTAGAATGTATCATGTTGTGGATTGCACTAATCTTATTATAGATTATAAAGATAGTGTGGTTAAGAATAGATGAAATGATTTTATGACAAAAGGTGAGGTACATATTTAAGAATGGAAAATTTCATATCTCATTGGAGCTCTTCCATTGTCAATTGAACTGAAAAGATTGGTTGTTATGTGTGGAATTCCACTTCTTGTAAAAGAGATTTTAGAAATGACTTTGTCTTTTGAGCTTCCACCTTCTCAATTTCAATGGATGGAATGCAGTTTGATTGCCATATTTGGGTATGTTACTTTAAAACCACTATTTAGGGATGTGCGTGTGTGATTCATGTTTCAAGTTGTGGAGGGAAATTTGTATGTGCCAATGATAGCTACAACTGTATGTCAATTTTTGGTGCAAATAGATCAAAAATATTTATACTTGTTTGAACATTCAATATTCTACTAATACACTACCTACCATTTATGGCACTTTCAAGTGTAAGTATTGTGATGCATTTTCACATTGTGTGATGGCATGTTAGGTAGAGATATATTATTGCATTCCTCACGAGTTAGGTACATTAGGTTGGCCATTCACTGTCCGTACTGATGAACATGAATATGAAGTGGCCAATCAAGCAACACAATTAGTGCAAAAAACCTTGGAAAAAAATATGGATTGCAAAACATGATATCATTAGGCAGATTCCATCACAAAATGACAAACGATTTGAGTGTAGAACATTTGCTAGGATCCCACGACCTTGAAAATTGAATGCAAATTTGCTTGCTACTATCAAACCAACAACCAATAAGAGAAGGTATTGGAATCAATTTCATCAATAGATACACAAAAGATGTTTTGTTATTACTTTTGTGGATAAATAAGAACATCATTTTTGTATTTGCAAGGAAAGAGTTGCATTCAATTTATTTTTCTCAAGATCTCACTACATATATGTATTTGAAAGAACATTGCAAATACGATTTCTTCCAAGGCTCAATGTTCCAACGTCAACTTCATGACAAAAATGATAGGTGAAGAGCTCTTTGCTCTTGAGGTAGCACCCTTACCATGTTATCAAAATTTTAGAGTATAGACCTCTGAATTCTATTTAGAGGTCCTCATTTTGCACTATATGTTATAGATAGAGAATAAAATACATGGGTAGACAACAAGAATTTCTTATTTCTATATGCAAGAGAGAATTCCTCCATGACAAAAATTTGTAGCTCACAGTGGAGGAGAAAACAAGTTGATAATGATTTTATCACAATCATAATAATAATAAAAGTTTGTCTTGTATTATCTATCTTTCACTCGGTATAAATTTGCATGCCCTGTTATACATTTCAAAAACATGGTCTTACTTGTTAATAAGATTTCTCAATCCCTTATCAAGACCATATACTATGTCTTCATAAATTTTGGCAAAGAATGTTATGAGATGTTATGACATATTCTACAACATATAAAATTCATAAATTAAAATTTTCTACATTTGGAATATCAATATTATAAAAATATAGATCTAATCAAAGTGATTTACCATGTAATTTATGATGTGATAAGCTCCCCATGCACTCTAAATTCTATCCAGAAACTTGGTACATCAATTTTGTAATGTTTGTATATAATTATCAAAAAATGTTCTCTCTGTGTAAGCTCTTTATCATGCTCTCACTTTTGTTCAAACTTCAATTTTTTTAACCTTGTTGAGCCTTGCTCCGCACCCTTTACAAATCCTACAGACATTGCAGCATGTAACTTGGATTGCATAATCAATCCTATCTTGAAGCCTAGCCCACATATGACTGAAGTCCAAAACTTCATAGCACTACTTCTAAGCATGCAGTGTTAGTATTTTGCTATAATGTTCAATCAAACATTATGGGGTAATGTGGATGAATATTCATAAATAAAAGGAATGTAAGAGCATACTGGCTGCATTTTTTGCATTTGCATCAAATGAAAAACAAGTTTGATTTTTCCTCTTAAAAATATTTAAAAAAAAAAAACTGCATTGGCCAAAAAATCTGCAATTTAATGATAATATCAAGGGTCCCAGAATCCTACAGACTGACTATGATTTCTAGGGCCCCATTCAGCTAGCCATAAACAGGGACAAGAAAATTACACTCCCTTTGATCAAGGGGTTTGATATTAGCCATGTCACTCAAATCAGACCTGCTTTATATGATCTACTCCATATAAAATTAGGGAACAATGTAACCAATATGGTTTTGACGTATTCAAATAAAAGCTCGCCATTTGCTCTTCCGTTGACGAGATGTATGTGCAACAAATTATTCCAACATAGGAAAACTTTTAGCTGCAAAACTTTATAGCTAAATGATGAATTCCAGCAGCTGGTGTGGAAAGAATAATACTTCCATGTATGCCCGATTCCAAGGGAAGTAGACATCATAGCAACCTAATGTGTTTTTGAAGCCCCAGCCAGGAACATTGGCTTTTCAAATACTACAAAATGTATCAGCTATTTGCTTAACATGGTGCTTTATCAGAAGACAGATTACTTGTGCCAAGACAAAGGCCCAAGATGTAAATTGATCAATGTGGGCTTCTAAATGATGGTGAGTAAGCTTCCCCCCCCCCCCCTCCCCCTCTCCAAAAAAAAGCTCATGTTACTGCATGATCAAAAAATGCTTGTCTATACATACAAATAAAATCAGAACTCCAGAACAACATTTCTAGTAGCCTTGATTGTATAAATAATAAAAGAACCATCTTTCACATTTTATTTGTGTACCTCTTATACCTCCAGAAAAGAGTAGCGCATATGACAGCTCCCGTCACAGCCAAAAGAACCTGAAAGCACAAAGTTTTGATTTGTATTAATACATAAGACCATGTTGAAATTACTTGTACCATAAATTTTTGACCTATAAAATGGCCTCATTTCAAACACCATATGGAACATATGAAAAATCCCCAGGTTCTGATTACTTTTTTATCTGAGCTACAAAAATACTAAACAGATTATTTAGTTACAAAAATGCTAAACAGATTAAGTTGTATATCCAGCAGAATCATCGATGGAATACTTAGTGTTTTTCTTATGAGGAGCCAAAATACACGTCTTCAAAATTGTTTATTGTGGACATCAATGTGGTACATTCATAAGGACCTCTGTTGGTCCCTGACTCGGTACACTTTTACTGTTAGCAGAATTCACAGGATTAGCATGCCATAAACCATTAGGTCTGGATAAAGTTGGCAGACCTAAGCCTTGATCTATGAGGACCTAAGCCCACCGCTCACTGGTTGCATGCGACAACCAGAGATGCGTAGCCCTATGGGAGCTGTTCCCTCTCAGAGGATACATATGTGATTGGGTAGACCGGGAATCTTAGAAACCCGTTCCGACCAAATTAGTTCCAACGTACTGGATTGGAGCGTGGTAGTAAGTGAAAAAGAAATCTTTTTTCTCCTTTGTTAAATAATTATGAATGTAAAGAAAAACAAATTGGCCACGCTCTGGAATGGGCAACCATGCCGTGAATATAGATATCTGCAGAATAAAGTCCTGGCATAAAAACCTCAAATCCCCAAGGAGCAAAACCTATCCATGCTTGGAACAAGGAGTGATATTTGAAGAACAATTAATGTAAGGAGAGGCATCATGTCCTCTACATGTGAGGTCTTAGGAGGAAAGTCGCATGTGACTATGATCACATCCGTCTCCTGGCCAAGTCTATGATCCAGATGTTGTATTTAGATACATCGTGTCATCTCATCACAATTCACAATAGAGAGTAGTGGATATTCGTGTCATCTCATCACGATTGACAATAGAGAGTAATGGACATAAGTGATCCTTGAAAAAACATGCAACCTCACTTGACCCTCTGCATGTGCCGAACATTCATCGAGATGGATGGATTCCTAGGCAAATTTTGGAAACAATGGTATACCTCTCTCCTGGTCGACTCTCATGTGTCTCAATAAAAAACCAAATGTCACCATCCCCAATGAAAATCTTGCAAATCTCTTGTTGCTACTGAAGAGTGAATCTGTTATTGTTCTAGAATTTTATCCTCAGGGGTATGGTTGGGACCAAGCCAAAGTGAGAGGTAGAGTGATTTATAAGGATGGCCAGGTTCGCCACATTCCATACAACATCCTAGGTATGATGATAAGTGTCATTCTTTAAACTATCAACACGCTTACATGAACCACAACCTCTTCATACTTGTGAAGATAACCACTTGTACATCCTGTAGATCCTACTGCAAAGCACCACAAGGAATGATGTGGAGCCAAACCACCTAAGCAACTAGAAGCTAAAGATTCCAAACCACAGTAGCTTCATCCCCAAGCCATGATGTGTGAATGTTGATAAGGAGAGGAAACTGGTAACCAACAACCAAAAGCTAGAAGTGTAGGAGGTCGAGTTTTCGTAGGGTAGATATAGACAGTAAGATGCTTGTGCTTATGCCATTCACCCCTAGTACAACTGAAGCTACTATTGATACCCCTCAGCATGCATATAGTCGTCAAACACAATGAATTGCTCCACATGTCACAGATGGAGGGCCTAGGGCCTCAAAAGTTTATTGATTACAAGTAGCGGGCGTTGAATGGAATTTCGAAGCATAATTAATAATGTCGACCAGGATTATTCCAAATCCTCAATACTGGACACATAACAATATTGCTCACTGATCCTACCATTGCACACTACACCATAAAAAGCGGGTCCATGATGCACGTGAAGGAAAAGGCCTTGTCAGCTCTTCTATAGGTGCTTTTTGGGGCGAGAGTTCATCCCTCAAGGCCCACCCCCTCTCTTGGATGATCTACACCTGGACTGCCTATGCCACCACACTATACACCATACCCACTTCCAAGTTCACCTTTGACATGGTCCTTGAAGCCATTAAGTGTCGGCGGGCCAGAGACATCGAGGACCTTGAGTTTGAGCTACCCATACAAGCTGCTAACAGAGTCTCACCCATTCTAGCCACTCCACTCAACCATGCAGTTGTCCCTAGTTTCCCTTCATCTTGGTGTGATAATATCATCCATCCCATCTACAATGATGGTGACCCCATGAAAACAGACAAATGTCGTACCATTATGATCCAACACATTATTGATAAGTTGTATGGTACTATCCTCTAGTAAGTGGTGAGTTATGCGGCTAAGACTGAGAGACTACATGCATAGGGCCAAGCATGTTTTAGGTCATTTTTCCACTATAGACCATATCTTTACTCTTGGGCTACCCTTGAAAAGGCTCAACATAGGAGGGAGCAATTTATTGTTGTTTCATCAACTTCAAGACAGCCCTTGACTCTTTCTGCATTCCTTAGTCATGTACAGGCTACAAGATCTTGGTTTTTCTACTAACAAAGTTCTAGCAGTTATGGCACTGTATGAGAGAGTTCTTGGTTGTTTTTTAAGTGACAGAGGTATCCCAGAGCATGGTGAAGTAGTGTTCTTTCCTCTCACATGCACTTTTTTGGATTGTACATTGATGGCTTGAGAGGGTCATTGAATAGTGTGGTGGTGCAAGTTGCAAACTTGGTGACATTCTAATTGCCATTCTTCTTATGCAAATGATGTGGCTCTAGTCTCCCCCCCGACTAGAGAGGGTTTACAGAGGCAGTTGGACAATCTTCATGCTTGCTATCTTGGAGGACATGAAAGTTACTATACTATCATGTATGATACAGGAAAAGCCCTTCGTCCCACATCAGGTTATTCTGGTAGAGTTTGCAACTTCACCTCTACAGCTTGACGCTATCTTTTCGCTTATCACGTATCTTCAACAAATTAGGATGTTTCCAGCTTCTAAGTAGAGATACACATAGGCAACGCTTACCTGCTCCAAGCATCTTCATAGCAGGAATACATGTTGTCATGGTTTTCCCAAGCCTCCCACCTACTTGATACACTTGGCATTTCTATCACAAATCTTCCACTGACTGATTACAATAGATGGCCAATATATAGAGCATATCTTGATCAAGCATGCAAGGCCAATCAGGGGTCACACTCCAGTACTATCGGACTCACTTTGTGGAGTTGGATATAGCAAGATTCTCAATCTTACCACACTATTTGGATAGAATTATCTCATGGTCTCAGGTTCATGTTTGGATAGCCACGTTGAGGTTCTGATTCTTATGGTATATAAAGTCCAAGTCCTTTGCATTTTGGATCACACCAGTGTCTTGAGCCCATACTCACCAAGGTCTAGATACGCTATCTTTACTACTTTTTGTCTCAAATATCTTTCCACATGGAAAAGACATTAACGAAGCTCTCTCTCTCTCTCTCTCTCTCTCTCTCTCTCTCTCTCTCTCTCTCTCTCTCTCTCTCTCTCTCTCTCTCTCTCTCTCTCTCTCTCTCTCTCTCTCTCTCTCTCTCTCGCCCCCCAAAGCAAATACGGAGTACCATTGGGGTGAAGCAAGGGTACTCACCAGTATGTCAGACGCTTCTTATATCGTGCATATCTTGATCGTACATGGAGATGACAGCACTCGCTTTGACTCATCAATATATGGTCCAAAAAAAGTAGGCAAGGGGGAACAAACTCGCTTCACCCCTATGGTACTATAGGTCAATGGGGAGAGGCACTGCTTTGTCCCAAAACATCCAAATATCTGCTCATATAATGCCATGACTGTGAGGATGGTATCCATAGAGAGTTGAGATATCTTAGGTGCTAGATAAGTAAATGGCGTGGAACTTAGTCAAAGGCCTTCCTCAAAGAAGAAAGTAGAAAAAAAAAGCTTCATCAATTTCTTGTTTGTACTCAAGGTCTGTACGAAAAAGAGTACATCTGAAGTGTGTAAGTAACTCGAGGAATGTATAAAAACCTCTCCGTACTAAACAAACAATAAACTAAATGAAATCCTATACTGAAACTTAATCACAAGATACTCAAAAAGTTAAGCACAATGACACTAGACCATGGAAAGCTCAAGTGAACACTCTCATGAAGCTATCAATCCATCAGCACTCTGAGAAAGTGATGGTGGTGGTCAACAATGGATGTACTGAATGTTGCTGGTGATGTCGTCTCTGTTTGGGTGGTCATTGAGATTGTTGATGATCCACTCTCTGTCTATGTCTAGGATTTCTAAGGATGTCTCTAACTGGTGTCTTGTCTTTGACTATCCCGATGTCCATCTGCAATTGGGATATCTTGTTCGTCCTCCGACTCAACTCCTGAAACCTACTTGGACCTCAGCCAATGTCTAGGGAAGAATGCAGTGATGCTAGGTTGGGATAGATCTTGTGTATGCCATTTGCACATATCTTGTCTCAATGACAACATCTATCATCAATGCCACACAATGTAGACTCTCATAGGTAATCAGAGAATGAAGTGTCACCGGTGAGTGTCAGTAGGGGCAAAAGTACCTCCCATTGATCACATAATATATAGGACATCTAAGTACGAAGTGCTCCTTATCTTGCACCTCACTTAATGTACATAAATGACAAATCCTGCCCACACGAGCAACTTCTCTCTACATAGAGCTAGTGAGATAAGATTCTAAGTTGCCCCAACATAGTCCTGAGCCCATGCATCTACAGGAAGTCTCACCTGTAGACTAATGGTTTTACCCCAAGTTGTTCATGCTATGTTTTTTGAATATACGAACTGTAAATAAAAGGTAGATATACTGATGAGTGCCCTCTAGAAGATGAGATATAGATATGCCAAAGGAGTCCCTCAATAGGTGTACTGTTGGGAATACCAAGATATGTGATGTCCCTGGCTATGCAATACTTGTGAGGATATAAGCATTGCATGTGAGTAGCCAAGCTCACTACCATCCATCAGAGCAAGTCTCTGTAGGAAGATAATGAGCCTGAAGATAGCCTCTATCTGAATAGAGTAACTGCAAACTCAGCCAAGATATTTTGGTGGGGAAGGCTTAGCCCGTATCATCTGTGTGTGTGTGTGTGTGTGTGTGTGTGTGTGTGTGTGTGTGTGAGAGAGAGAGAGAGAGAGAGAGAGAGAGAGAGAGAGAGAGAGAGAGAGAGAGAGAGAGCTTTATTAATGTCTTTTAATGCCAAAAGGCATATAAGACCAAATAAGTACATCTCAAGTGTGATAAACACTAAAAGGAGCATATAAATGTCTCTAGTAAACAAATGACTACTAGATAACAAAACTAGTAGATAGATCTCTACTCTACTCTCATAGTAAGTATGAGAGGTGATACAATAAGGGCAAATACCCATGCTGAGAAGAAATATATAGATCTGCAAAATGCTCTCAACTAAGATGGCTGAAAAAGGATGTGATATGTGTGCTTGACAGAATCAGAGGAACTGGTATAGTAGCAACACACTGACGACGACTATGTCTCATACTCTGGTGCTGACTAGGGCGTCGTCCCCTTATAGAAGCTCTCCCATTGGAGGTCCAAATATCAAATCTGTGAGATTTTGTACATTGACGCTGATCACGATGTTGATCTCTCATAGGAATAGGAATATCTTCCTTATCCGTCTCTGAAACCACCTGAGCTCTCCTCCTGGAGAAGAAAGCTGTAATCTGAGTCTATGTATCATGATTATTTGGCTGAGCAAAGACTCTCCGTATCAGGGAACATCTCATGTAATATAAGGGCTACACACCGAGGATCCTCGTAGGCGATGAGAGAACATAAATTAGTAGGTCAGTCTCTGAATAAGCAATAACATCGACCATGTATCTCATAATAACCAGGACATCTAAAGATGAAATGCTCCTCAGTCTCAACCTCTCCCAGTGAACATATCCGTCATATCCTGTCATCAAGCGGGGTAGCCTATAAATGTCCCGTCTCAACCTCAAGCTGATGTGAAGAAACTTTGATCTGTCCCAGTGTAAATCTCAAACAATGTGATAGCCCAAAGTCTAAGTATTGTGGGTGGCTGGGAAGCCTGATACATCAAGCTCTAAGAAGTGAGTCCGATAAAAGTTGAGTTTAACACCCAACTGTCCCTGCCAGGATGTATCGCCTGATATAGTCATGAGTGCCTACTGGAAGGTTGGAGATGGTGATACCAAGCAAACCCAAGAGACGCTTGTGAATACCAAGATGAATGGAAACCCAAACAATGGAGCTGCATCAAAGAGGTAATCACCAGAAATGTAATATTTGCCAGGAGGCGACGCTAAGGCTCTCTGGATATACACGACGAGTCTGAAGAGAGCATCAACTAATAATGGAGGAACTGCAAACTCCATAGTGATGATATGATGTGGTATTGATGGCTTAGCTCGTATCATCCGAGAAAGCATATTGATCTGTAGTTGTGATATACTAGCCCAATCAGAGGAGGTAAGGCCTATACACCAAGTCTCAACTAAATAGAGTACTGTAGGAGTGACCATGGAGCATCATGAATATATCTCCTGAAGCAAAATCTCTCTAGTTGGACTGAGGCATGGACTAAGGCATGGCCCTTCCCCAGGTGGTCATATTGAAAATAGGACCATTGAAAAGCACCCTAGGTAAGTATAAGATGAAACCAGCTCTAGAGGTTGATCCTCAAAAGGTAAACTCCTATCTCGACATAAAAGATCTAGAAGTATTGAAGACCATAATTTTGGCCTTCGAAATGTTCACCTGTAATTTCCATCTAGCACAAAATGTATGTAGACTGTCCAAATGTCTCGGTAGTCCTTCATTGGTCGGTGATAATAGAGCTACATCATCAGCATATAACAATATGGCAATCAAGATAATGCCAAGGCTACAACCCAGACCACCATCCCGACTTATAACCTCTTCAAGCCCCCAAACTCTCTCATATAAAGCCATCACTAAGGTCTCATGGGATCACTGCTCTTGTGGATAGGATGAATGATATCGGTGCACCAAGAGGGAGGAAAACTAGTGATGACAGCGTGGTTAAGAAGATCAGCGGGTATAAGCGTATCAGGAGCATGGATAAGGAGCTCAGATTCTAAATCTTCGACATCGCGCATACAGTGTGTTCTCATTTTCTTGATGGCTTCAAGGACCATATCAGACGTAAAAGAGAGAAATCAAAAGGTCGTGGGGAAATGAAAATGGAAGTGTCACTAGGGATAGTGTACAGAGGAATTGAAGAGGAAATTAAGGAGACGTCTGCCTTCATTTGATTCATAAGTGCACTTTTTATTGCGAAGAACGCGGTGGTATATACAACGAACATCACGGAGTACATGAGGTGAATGACAATGTGGATGGATGATTTGTTGGTGGTAACAACAACATTCATCATCATACCAGGGTTGTTAAGTTGATCGAGATGAGGGTTTGTGACGAGATCGGTGAGATGGAAAAGTTTTGGAGGCAGCTGCATGTAAGGCAATGGTGAGGTAAGCAGCTTGAGATTCAAGAGGTAGTTTATGGGAAAAATTGCAGAGTAAAATCATAAGAGATTCTTGGTACAAGGGAATATAAGTCTCATCAAACCTGTACTTTGGTGCCTGATTAGTGGTAGAAGAAGAGGGACGTGGAGTAGGTGGTATGGTGTGTCCAAGGTGGAAGGAGAGGTGGAGGATCTGAAAGAGTAGTGGAGGAAATACGAAATTCTGAGATGAATGGAATGAAAGATGGTGATCCCATGAGATAATCCACCACACTATGGGGATGGCAAGTGAATCCAGTAAAGTCAGGCCAGGCTAAATCATGTGCAAACTGAAGTAGATACTCGCCGTAAAAGAACATCAGTAGAAGTCCAGCTACTATCCATATTCATTGCATCAATAGACTGCACACGAAACTGATCCAAAGAAAGCATCATGAAATTTTGTCTAACGTGAGGCGGTCCTTGCATTAAAATCGCCAGTCAAAAGTATACGACCCCGCACTGAATATCTGATGATGTGTGATAGATCAACATAGCAAAATCGACATCTGAAAAAGAGGATGTCATAGGTGGAAAGTAATATATTGCCATAAAGATATCTCTATCCAAGCCTATACCCTGTCCACCAAGGCAAATCCAAAGATAGCATGCATGTACATCATGACCAATGAAGTCAATAATAGACTGTAGAGTCTCTCGGTACAAACATGCCACTCCACTTGAACCTCTGGCACTCATGGAACGTGTCACTGTCCGGTATGTAGAATACCACCGAAAACTTGGGATATGATAAGCCTCTCTCACTGCTCTCATGCGTCTCAGTAAATAGCATGATATCACCATGTGCAATAAAATCAACTACATCACCAGTTGTGGATGATGAATGAATCCCATTACAATTCCACACTCCAATCTGCAATCTGTGTGGATGGGCCCTCGAATGCTTTGTAGCCCAAGGACCCCAATTTCCTAGGCACTAGAAGTAGATGGTCAACGATCCAGGTATCTAACTTGACCGTCACGATAAATAGCAATTCTACCAGAAGACTTGGCCTCTTGGAAAGCTTTCTTACAATCTTCCACTTGTATACGAGTGAGATCGTTGTCTAGGAATACGTTTGTGCCCTTGAATTTGGCTTTGAGCCGCAATACCTTTCTTCTTTCTTCTTTTGAATTGAATCGGATGATAAGTGTGGTATTGTCTTTATTGGTGCGCCAAGCATTATCCATTCCATCAACATTCAAACTCAATGTAGTTTCTAGGTCTAAGTTTCTCTTCGGAAATGGTAGCAAAAATAAAAGTGGACATTTGAGCATAAGTACCTTCTTCTTTTTTGAATAATGAAGCCCATGTCTTCGTGGCTCTTCTAACAGCTGGACTTTCTCTCTCTGAGTTGCATTATCCTTGGTTAGAGCAATCACGGCCACTTTAAGATTCTGCACCTTAGTTCGTAGAGCATCCACTTCAGTCTTTAGGTAACCTTCATAGGCTTTCGTTGGCGTGTACAAATCATTTGTTGAAATAGGAATGATGGCATTAGATTGAGGAGTACCATTAGTAACGCAAACAGGTGAGGAGGATAAATGGATCGAAGAAGAAGAAGAAGAAGAAGAGGGGGGGAGGGCGCTGCTTCGCAGTAGCAGCCTGAGGAAGGGGTGGGGTGGGATGGAGTGAGGGGGAGGAGATGGAAGGGAGGGGGAGCATGGGCTCCCCTTGGTTTTCTAGGCCATAGAGAGTTGGGGAGATGGAGCTAGAGCTAGGAGGAGGGTGACATAGCCGGGGGGGGGGGGGGGGAGGGGAAGAGAGAGAGAGAGCTCTATTAATGTCTTTTGCATGCCAAAAGGCATATAAGGCTAAAAGATACATATCAAGTGTGTGGTATTAGTGGGAACGCATAAACGTCTCCGATGCTAGTAAAGAAAGTGCATCTACATAAACTAAAATGTAAAAACATGTCATAATGTCATGATCATCATGTCATGCTGGGGATTAGGAAGGACGTAATGCGAGCTGCTACAAGAGGTAGGGCTGGAGTGTGTTGTTGGTGTCGCCTGGAAGATGTGTGTCTCCTCATGGTAGGTCGGATAGCTCGGACCGCAACATGACTATGTCTAATGCATTGTCTCTAGTCTGAGGTATAGCCAAGCCCATTGCCATCCATCTGAGCAAGTCTCTATAGGAAAATAATGAGCCTGAGATAGCCTATATATAAATAGGATAACTACAAACTCAGCCAGATAATCTGGTGGGGTATCGGCTTAGCCCGTATCATTATAGAGAGATAGATAACAAAATATCACATAGTTCCTCTTGACAAAGCAAGACTAACCCCTTTGAAGCCTTTATTCAAACGTTCATATAGTACTTAAAAAAAGCACCATACAACATAGCCTATTTCAAGACATCCAGTTGGTACAAAACAAATCATACTGCTTAAAAGCATAACTAGCATTTATGAATCATAGTCCAGTCTTCCCATATAGTACAAAGTTTTAAACTGATAGGCCAAACCCTAATATTATTGTATCAGGGCTCTTTCCATGTTGATTAGTATACGGGCTATTGGACCGTATCATTTTTGGTTAAAACGTAAGAACGTACAAAAAGCTTAACCGTATATAATTGTAGCATAGCTAAAAAGGCTTGTTACTAACATACATGCGGATGTTAAGGCAAATCTATGCCATTCTAACTCTTGTGAACTAATACTTCAGCAAATCACGCATCGATGGCATTACTCCTAAGCATATCCATGCTTTCCAGGTGTATCTCAACCAAAGACCTAATTACACGGGTTGAACACCTACATGGGCATAACGTATCGGTACCATGTTTGACAAGAACGAATACGAAGGTGTTAGGGCACGTTTGTGCAATACTAACCCTTATAACCTTCTGCTTAAGCAGAACTGGTCATGTATTATTGTCATTTGTCTTGAGAAAATCCATACTTTCCAGGAACGTTCTAGTCAGACCATGGTATGTCGAATTATAGTGGAGACAGGTTTCATTACTTCTTATTAAGTTTAGCTGGGACAATCATTCAGATGTTAGGGCAAATCTATGCCATGCTAACCCTTATGTCAGAGCTCTACACAACTCCATGTTGTCTAAGAGCGTTCAAGCTAAAACCCTAAACTTGAGAAGAGGTGATAGGCATTTAGAAAGGTTCAGGAACCCTCTTAAGTTATATGGCTTGAAAAAAGCATTCGTTTTGTTTTATTGGGTTTAAAACAGGTCATTTATGGCAGAACGTATGCTTAGATTTCAGAGAATACTACAGCACCATTTGCTTAGCATCACGAAGTGAAAAGAATCAAGTAATAAGTTTATAAGAACCATAACTCCTACCTTCTCTATTTTCTTGTCAGGAGTGTATCCGAACTTTCATAGCTTACGCATAAGGAAAACATCATTAGTAACGCATACTTGGATAAGGGTCAAAATGTTTTCCTATAATGATGCCATGGTACTCCAACAATGTATGTTTTCTTTAAGATTCAAACAATTTACGTTATTACGTCATTGTAGATTGCTGACTCATAAACCCTAAGTTCGAAGTGCCATCTAGAGTACATCTTGTTGCTAACACTTACAGTGATCAAACTCATAGACTGTTCCAATAATTTAAAAAAAAGTGCTATGTGTTCGTGTTTATGTGCACAGAGTTGTGTAGTCAAATGTCATACCTGTAGTGCCTTCGTAAATCTATGGTTCGAAGCCGAATTGAATGAAATGAAGTTCCAGTCGTAGACAAGAGTTGAAGACAAAGATTCTCTTCAATGTTGCATGCTATATGAGCGATTAAGCAACAAAGATTCTAGGCATTAATCACAGCTTTAATGTAGACTGATGTAAGGGTGCTGCAAGAGGTAAGCTCCGTAGTGTCATCTCCAAAGCTTGTGTGAAAGAGAATACCTTGTCTATACTATATATAGCAGTAGGTCTCATAGCTTGTTGAAGTAGCAATAGTGAAGCTTGAAGAGAAAGCTTTCAATCTTGTCCATAGGATGTGGCTAAGCTTATCAACATCGTTAAGTGTGTAACTTGCAAGACAAGCAAGTAGAAGGGAATGAAATCGCAAAGTGCCTTAAAGAGGACAAAAGCCTAACAAAGGTAAAGGTGGAGGACCTTTACAAATTACGACCACCGTGTCCTGCAGCCACCATGTACGTAACTTAACACAATGGGTAATAGCAAGGTACTATCCATGAGAGAGAGAGAGAGAGAGAGAGAGAGAGTGTGTGTGTGTGTGTGTGTGTGTGTGTGTGTGTGTGTGTGTGTGTGAGAGAGAGAGAGAGAGAGAGAGAGAGAGAGAGAGAGAGAGCGGACATGTGTCTTTTCTCTTCAGTATGATTTCAGCCATGATTCAGTAATACTATGGTTCAGTATGATTTTGCAACGCATCAGTATAGTTCCTTATGGTTTCAGTTCAGTTTGTGGTGATCTTAGATGGAGAGAGAGAGAGAGAGAGAGAGAGAGAGAGAGAGAGAGAGAGAATCCTCCTGTAACACGACAAGCCATTCTAATTTTTTATCCTCGACAGAATCCAGTACGGATTAATGCACCTAAACCGGACCACCCTGTATCCGAATTATTCGGCAACCTATATAAATGTACTGCCCTTAATTAGAGCTTTAATTTGATACCCATATTGCCCACACACACACAATTTATAAAAATAATAAATAATAAAAAAAACTGTTTCTCAGAAATGCTCCTCTAAACCAGAAACACGGTTCAGAAGCGCGTTTCAAGAAACGCAGTGCATCTATGACCCGTTCATAGAGATCAAAGACAGCACACCACTCATAGTCATGTTATGAGGGAGTAGATTTGCTTGTTGAGATAAGCATAGGTAGCGATTTTGCATGCAAGAGCAACGCACTTCTTGATTTCTCTGTATGTGAAAGGGCAGTTTTGCTTGAGGAGGAGGTTTCTTTGCCCTAGGTAGTTAAAGCGCAAGTCAGGCCTATCCAGAAGCAGGTTTAACCTCTAATGGCACAAGTGGGACCTCTTTCGGAAGATAATTGTAGATTGAAAGAGAAGACTGCAGCCATCCGCAAGTCAGTCGATGATTTTACAAGTGAAATTCAACAGTGGAAAAGGACATACCAGCTTTTTCCTACAATTGATACTACAGATGTTCAGGTTGCAATGCCTGATGCTCATAAAAAGCTCGGGCAACCAGGATAAGTTTTCACACATGTGGCCTAATAATCCCAAAAGCTTCCGGAGGAAACTTCAGCAATTGTTCATGCCAATATTAAAGTTTAAATAACAAACTCCACAAGAAAATAATCTTCTAACATGGACAGTCAAATCAAATGTTTCCATGATCGTGGTAAAGAAAGTGAAAAAAAACAAAAGAAACTGTTCTATAAGATGTTCCTAAAAAGGTATGGAGGGTAAATACCTTGCTCTCAGTACTGAAGCACCTGTCAGTATCAGTCAATAGATCGATGAATTTCTTTAAGGGTGAAATTTTAGGAATCAATATTACAGCTGTGTGTTGTCTTTCGCAGGGTACAGGTAAAATCCTACATAATGCTTCACGCATTGTATACTCTGTAAGGATAGAGCGAACTGAGTTTCGCCATTCTTCTTGAGCCTACACAGGAAGGAACAGCTCTTCAGCAGTACTGGACTGTTATGAATGGTAACAAGAAGTACATACTCAAAAGGCCGCCACCATGCTTAAAATTTGCATTTAAGCCAATCTTTATTGGCTCCAACATGAAGATAGGTCAACTTCACAACTTCTCATGAAAGACAACACTTATAAAAGAGCCAAATCAGAAAAAATTGTACATGCATCAGCTAGACAAAAAATGGATGGCCAGGGGACGTACTTCAAATGATGCTTTCAAATCACCACTATACACTCGGGATTGGTATGCACGTAGAAGGCGATCCAACCAGTACCCATTTTCCTGTAGCAGCAAGATATGTTAGTGGTCTTAGACCCCACAAGTCCAAAAGCCAGGAAAAACAGTAAGAAAGTATGCATTTAAGAGTCACCTGCTGCCCATTTTCATGTGTTCTTTGCTCTAACTCCAAGACTGTCGATATATCTTCCTGAGAAGGTCCTTCTTCCTGTAACCTTCTTACCTCTTGCAATGCAAGGTCAACCTATTGAACATGTGCTAATTAGTCAATGATTAGAATAAGATATGTGTCAGAAGGTCAAAAACTAGAAACATACCAAAATACTTCAAAGAAGTTACGATCAAGCTAGCTATTTTCATTGTTACTCATAGAAAGCACCAGTGATGGTGGGCCTTCAAGGAAAGAACAACCAATTCACTAGGTGGCTGATGGAAATCTCTAGCCATGTGGTTTGGGCTCTTGCACCCAAAACACAAACATCTCTTGTAGATCTCGGCAATCTCTGCTGGTCTATATTCACAGAAGAATGTAGTTCGATGTGCAAGACGAGGCACAGTAGATGGAGGTGGAGCAGCTGGAGAAAAGAAGCAATAGAAATGACTGAGCATGAGAAAGGTGGGCATGGAGATGGTCTCACTTTGAGTGCAGAAACATCTGCAAATAAATGAAAGAATTCAGTATGTATAATAGAAATCAAAACATTACAGTAACTAGTGTTGTTGGATCAATGAAATGTGATTGATGACCAACTGTACTCATCAATGTACACATATTTGGGGATACTTTTCTCTGGTCCAACCTTCAGCATGCAATAGGCAGCTAGCTCCCACTCGACTTGGGAAGGAGCATGCCTCCCTTGTTTAGCTAGATCGGTTTTGCTTCAGGAAGTCCATTCCGGATGCTCGGAGTAAGTGTAAACTTTTTGATACCACGGTCACCACCCCCCCACACACAGCCCTGTATGCAGCAGAGACATGGTGTATCGGTCTTCCCTCACCACACTGGGCCAATATCTTGAGATTACATACCACCATGTTGGCTCGTATGATTTAGGTGAAGCCCTCTGCTCCACACGAGATCCTCCTTGCCGAGTTTGCTATTCCACCTATACAGATAGATGCAACCTTCCAACTTATTACGTATATTCAGAGAGTTCAGGCACTTCCAGGTGCAGATGGGAGATATTCACAGATAGCACTTGCTTCATCAAATTACCTTCATGATCAGGGATACAAACTGTCATGGTTCTCTCAAGCATCCCACCTCCTCCTCGAGTCATTTGGTATATCCATCACAAAGCTTCTCTCAGGTAATCATCAGTATATCAGACGCTTCCTATATCAGGCATATCTCGATCATACTTGGAGACGAGAGCTTGGGGTTAAGCCCGAGACTCATTTATTGAGCTAGACATAGCAGGGTTTCTAGTTATGCCACACTATCTGGACTCGGGATTATCATACAGCCTCAGATTTACATTGGGACAGCTCCGCGTATCATCACATTGAGACTGGGAGGTTCCATGGTATTCTGAGAGAGGAGCGGATTTGCCAGTTATGCTCACTGGACAAGGTGGAGTCTGAGGAGCACTGAGGACTCCCGCTACGTTGCACTTATGATACGAGAGATGCTCTTATTGCGACAGGACCTATGTCAGGCAGCTCAGCAGAGTCGTGTTTCTCAGCCTCAGATTACCTTACGGGACCTAGAGTCTGGTGATGATGATGACGATGATGACGACATGTCCACTCATAGGGATTAGAGACAGCACCCCACTCATACTCATGTTGCAGTGCTAGCTACTCGACCTATCACGAGGAGATTTCATCCTCCTAGACGACGTCAGCGACCACAAGAGTTCCTCCATGCTGCAGTTTGTATCACATCTTTCTATAGCATCAGCAGGACAGGATTGGATGACAGTGTTTTACCTCATTCATCATTTAGCTATATCTATGCTCCCACATATTTCATTTTTGGATTTCCCAGCTATTTTCAAAGTCGTTTTTGGATTTTCCGGCCAATTTCTAGGTCGTTTTTGGATTTCCTAGCCATTTTCCAAGCTGTTTTTGAATTTTCCAGCCTATGTCTAGGTCGTTTTTGGATTTCCCAGCCATTTTCCGGATCATTTTTGGATTTTCCAGCCGTTTTCCAAGCTGTTTTTGGGTTCCAGCCTTTATCTACATCGTTTTTTGAATTTCCCAGTCATTTTCCGGGATTTTTGGATTTTCCAACCATTTTCCAAGTTGTTTTTTGATTTTCCAACCAATACCTAGATCGTTTTTGGTATTCTCAGCCAATTTCTAGGTCGTTTTTGGATTTCCCAGCAGATTTCTAGGTCACTTTTGCATTTCCCAGCCAATTTCCAGGTCGTTTTTTGGGTTTTTCAGCCACTTTCTAAGTCGTTTTTGGACTTCCCAACCATTTTCTAGGGCATTTGCCTAGGGTTTATGCTTAAGCACTCCTTGTTGCCCTTCCACTTCTTCTACCTCCATCATTGGCCTTGCCCTTCCTTGCTTCTTCATTGACCCTGCTCTTCCTCAGTTGCCTTATTCTTATCTCACGACTCCAGGTTTAGATTTGCACATAAAGCGGGCTAAGAGCTTCATGCCAAAAAACCCTCGAATCTTGCTCTTCCTTCCAAACCTATCTCAAGTACGTCCGATCCGTTTCACCTTTGCTCTCTTCCTTGGTTGAAAAACAGTATCGCACATTTCTACACCGCAAGAAAGCTGTATACAGTACGACCCGCTCAACCCGACTACTTCACAACCCTCACTTAGCCTACTCTGCTGCCTTTTGGAGGGCTTTTCTTCCTAAGTCTCGCACCATTCCTCCCATCCCTCTCCAGTCATGGATTGATCATGTGACCCACCTCTATACCACCCAACACCCCCCACTCCTTTTGTCTCCCCGCCCACTTCATTGTGACCTTCTCAATCCCCATAGCGTTGAAGATGTTACTCTCAGCTCCACAACCACCGTTCTCTTGATGTCAATTTCCATTCTGCTGAACTCATCAAACCCGTGGCCCAACTTGCTTCCCCTCTTCTCGCACATTGCTTCAATAGCTCTGTTACCGATGGTCTTCCTACGTCCTTGGCAACCAACCTCCTTCGCCCCATTTTGAAAAAAGGTGATGCAATGCAAGTTGACAACTACAAAATCATCATGATCAGCCACACTGTCACGCGCCGTCCTTTATCGCTTGCTTTCTATGGAGGCTGATTCACGTGGACTCTCTGCTACGGGACAGGCGGGCTTTCGCCGCAGTTACTGCACCCTTGATCATGTGCTCACTCTGCACAGCATTGTTGTTAGAGCCCAATTACGGCTCTATCATGATCTTGGCATGGCCAGTTACCAGAGGGTCTGAGGCCTAGTATGGTCAGGGGTCGGTGATCGACGAGGACATCTGTCCCAAGTAGGGACCAGTGTGTCACGAGCAATGATCCAGTGTGGCCGCCTTACAAGCTATCAGAGATGCGGTGTGTCTTGACCGACGGGACCCTAGTCGTCAGTGACGAGATGCTAGCCGACAAGTAGTCGAGGTGACCAAGCAGGTCACAGGTCTTTGGCGGGGCACGGGGGCGGTACCCTATGAGTCACTCAGTATTCACAGGTCACATGGGTCATGCATGCCAAGTGGACTGATCACCCACAGGTGGATGCCATGTGCCAGTTGACAGGAATAGCAGGTGGGACTCAAAGAGGGGGTGCCTATGATTGGGAGGTTCATTCTACACACCGGCCTTCTAGGATTCACGAGCTTGGAGAGCAGATGTTGAAAGATTCTTTTCAACTAATCTGTGATTGCCATCACTGCTTTTGCTGTTGGGAGCCTCAGACTTTCTAGCAAGAGTGTGGAAGGGCGATTAAAGTCCAACGAAGGGTGCTCTCGGATTCCGATGGTGGACTGGATGCGATGACTCTCTGTATCAGAGGTGAGGCAGCAAAGGATTGTTAGTTTCCGCTATAGTGACAGTTGTTTTCCTCATGAGATGCCAATCAAGGAGAGTGTTTCCTTCCACTAACGAAGAAGAGACTGGCGGCTGTTTGTGAGCGAATTCTTGAAAGGAAACCTATTAGGGTTTTTAATGGTCACTTGAGGCCTTTAGGGAGGGGGTATGCTCTTTCCATTTGTGCATGGACTTTTGGTAATGTCAAAGTTAATTTGGGGCATGTGGTAGGACAGCAATTTGTGGAATTGCATGAATGTTTGTATCAATGCTTGTTGCATGCCGGTCGACCAAAGGTTTTTAGGGCTTGACATTTGGTAACTTCAAAATTCCAAAATTGGATTCGAAATCAACTCGGAAAATTTAAATTACTAGCACCCAGTCTGAGGAATTTTGGTTTCTTGGTGCTCGGCTGTCAAACCTATACCCTTGGTTTTGGATGTTGCTTCCCGGTTTTGGTAGGAGGAATTTGGTTTTTTCTTCTCCATGGACAATATGCATGTATTAGGCCTTATCAACTTGACATTAGGCTCTTTAACTTTGGTGTGTTACATCAATAGTTATCTGTAAACCCAGTTTTTGTGGAACTTTGGTACCGTTGTATCTGTGTCAAGCTATATTAATCAGTCATCAGAAGAAAATCTTTGTAAACCGATCTTGACAAAACGATGGAAGTGTACGGTTCTCAGGCGCGTACCCAGTAAAGGGATTTGATTCCTTGGTATTATGCTAGTTAGCCACTTAACTCTAGAGCAAGGTACTCCCAGTTAATTGAGTTAAATGGTGTTTATGGTTCTTCCTTTCCGATTCGGAGGAGCACCGATAGGCTTGTCCTCAATGATTTTGATAATTAGGATTGGGCAAACTAAAGCTTTTGAGATACTTATTAACGTGATTTTCTGGAGAATTAACGGAATAAGGTTGATAATATTTGGAGGTAGCTCTATATTCGACAAAACTTATATGTCTAATATTGTAAAAGATGTACCCGAATCCAAGTTTTATTGATTTTCCATTAGTTCAGACAACTTTAACAAAGTAATACTTAAGCCGGTATAGTGGAAAGGGTAGCAACCTAGCATTTACTTGTGTCAAAGGAGTTTTCGGTGCCTTAGCTGTTGAAATTTTTCGGGTGACTGTAAAATCTAAGGGAGGAAGAAAATGAGACACCTGAGTAGGTAAATGTGATTGTGTTTTGTAATTTGGATTGGTAAATAATCCTTGTAATCTATAGGACCATGAGTTGACCCTAATTGTTATTGGAGATTGTGACACGGAATGAGAATGGACACTTGGTTCACATTTGTACTATAAAGAGCCTTATTCCTAACAGTTGGAATTCTCAGATGGTAGGAATTCGGAAATGTTAGTACCAACCAGATGGGTTGTTTATGTGACGGTAAAACCATGTGCAGATTCTTGTTAAATCACAATTTTGGCAATGGATTATTCATCAACAGAAAGCATCAAAACATACTCTAGGCCATGGTTGCCAGTTCCAGAATGGGCCATTAAAAAAAAACACATACTAATTGAGCTGGACGATTTAATTAAGTCTTTTGGGTCAGTATGTTCCAGAACGTAGAGTACCTTCCAGCTTGTTTCTTCAAGAAAGGAGTTTTTAGGCTCTAGGCATAGGTAGACTATAGAGAGGAAAGTAAGTGCAACACGCAGCCAAATATCAAAATCGTCGATAATGAAGAAATGACAACAGCCTACGCAAAAATCTTCACAGATGAAGAGAAAGCATCAAAACTTAGCTCTAGGCATAGATGGACATTAGAGAGGGAAGTCAAAAAGTGGAAGCAGTCATCAAATACTGTTTTTCTTCGTCAACTTGTTACAAAAAATCAATGTAGTATCAAGGGAATTACCAATTTCCAGGAGCTTTGAGGGTCACAAGAGAAACTGATAGCAACATCCCCACGCACATTGCCAGTTCTTGATGGTCTACTTCCACCAAGGAAAGCAGATACAGAAACTGAATATACCTGCGAACTTGCACAGTCAAAGCCATATTATGAGCTACAAAGATAAGCCAGTTCACACAGAACTGAACAAATAAAGAACTAGAAAATTAAGCTTAGACAAATAAGCACACCTGACCATGCTTGAACCGAAGGATCTGCATTGTCTTGGTTTCTAACAATTTACAGATAAATCCGGTAAAATGTACTTCCTCCATCTTCTCTCCAGATAGACATAACAAAACCATGATATGGGTCAGAGGCTACCATAATACACAAGCCGCTAAATTGTTACTGTGCAACCCGATGGTTAGCAAATGGAAACTGCGACTTCAAGATTAGAGCAATACACAGACCATCAGATCCTCAGCACAAAAGAAAATGATAACGAGAAATAGAAACAGTTATCTAGTTGCAAAACATAGAAACCATAGCTGAATCAGAGGTAGCTTCACATAACTAATCATAACAGCAAAAGAACATGAAGTTCATATATCAACACGTTTAGACTTCTGGAGCTACAAAAGAACGTACCATATTAGGACCCTTCAACTCCACTGGAAATGTAATTTGCACGGAACATTGAGCTTCCACCATGTATCGCCTTACTTCTTCTCTGCAAACATTATCGAAAAGATTTCAAATTAAAAGCACTTCTATATCCGAAACCCAAAGACTTATAACATTTCCACCAGAGCTTTAATAAATGAATAGAATTACATGTATATGTACATAAATTTGAGCACCCACATGTGTGCACACCAATATTGCAACTGTTCACATACTTGCAACATATGCAGACCGACTGCAGTTGTACAGTCCATGGTTCATATAGGCTATAGCTACGGATGGCATTGTTGTCCCGCACTTGCAGGCAGGGGTTGCATGGAGCTGGTGTCCAGGGGCAAGTAAAGTGACCACAGAAGGTTTAAAGAGGAGACCCTGCAGTTATAGGTCAGTGTCCTAGAAAGCAACTACAGTCAACAGCTGCCACTTAGCTATTTAAGTATGGCTACTAGTGGACAGTTCAGAAAGCATTTCTAATAGTAGGGATTCAGTAAAGAGTATGTGTGCTCAGTGCTGCATATTTCTATTTCTATCATACATTGAGTTTCATGGCATAAGGGTAATCAAATAACTAAGATCACTCAGGCAAAAGCATGGAGATGTGACTTATATGGAAGTATGGTTGCAGATGCGCGTGCCTACACATGAGTAGGATGACAATCAAGACATCCACGTGTGGCACATAACAAACAGTAGCAGGTACAGTAAAAACATCAAGATCTGTGGAAAGAACAGCTTAATAGTCTCTTGAGGCCTGAAAATATAAACTATACTAATAGATCCTGTAAAGTAACTATCAGCTACTGCTAAGGCAAGGCACAGGTTATCTAAGTAAATAAGTGTGATGTGGTCATGCTCTAATAGTCCATAAGGCCTCATATTAGTTGGTCCATTGTGCAAAAACTAGTGCTTAGCATAGATTATTATAATTCAGAATCTTGGATAGCATGGATCTGATTCTAGGAAGTATTGACTTGATTGCATTGATGTTCGTCATCAGCTATGAACTTGTCATCGTTCTCCCTTCTCCTTAGATCCCTTAAACAGAGAGGTGGGATAGAATCTATTGAAAAAAAAATTTCATCTTAAATGCAATACACTCCATTTCATCTTCGCCTAAAACTCCCATCTATCTACATGTTCTGCCTATACCTTTAGTTTGGATAATCGATTCACATTTCACATTGGGTGTGCTAACTCCAAAAGCCTCGACTTATCCCTGACCAGTTTAAGGTCTTTGTTGCACACAAGCCCAAATGATGGGTGTAGTAATCTTCTGAAATGTCTCATTTCCTCTTCAAATCCTGAAAAAATTCACTTCTTTTGGAATACCAAAGCAATGGAACTGGTTATAAATCCCAACTCCTAACTGGAATTGGCATAGCTGGTACCCTTCTCCACTTCAACAAGTCTATCAGCTTCTGAGTACTTAGTACATACTAGCATGCATATAAGAGGCAAGCCTAGAGACCCCAGAAGTACATTGAGCAATTTTATTTAACTGAGCACTGATTTGCAACAAACCTTTCCAATCTTGTAACAAGAAGAACCACCCTCTGCAAGAATAGTGGCTAACCAAGGAATTCTATGATCTCCAAAATTAAAGATAAAACTACAAACTTTGGCTATTTCAGTGAGCAGGTCTCTCCTTAATCGTCCCCATAAGGAACAGAAGCAGCTTGTACTCTAAAATTGATGATTAAATAAAGTCAGTGACTCCAGTCAACCCATGCATCTGGTTTTCTATCCAAAGCCTAATTACCTATAAATGCTAAAGTATGGTGTGAGGGCAAAAGCATCATCACGTTGCTGGCTCTAGTAACGAGAGATAAATTGCCAAATGGCCAGGATACCAAAAAGTTTATGTTCAGGCTTAACAGAGATTTGTAATGATTATCACTATACTCAATATGGCCAAACTCTTCTAAGAGTTGAATTTAGTGTCATTTAGGTAAAACACAGACGATTTTCACAAGGTGCCAGCAAAATCAGTCATTTGTTTCTGAAAAAGTGAGTTAGAATTTACCTGATAACTTTAGCAGGAAATGTGAAAGGCAAAGCCTTTAACTCATCTCGCTCAAAATGCATAACAGATTCTGTTGGCTTTGGGATGCCTCCCTGGTAGCCACAATGTTCAAATAGCAACATGAGATATGAGTGCTGAAACAACAAGCAAAAAAGTGAACCAATATGAGCTTTTGCTAAGAATTAGGACTATTCACTAAGGGTATTCCTTATGATGACAAGCATGATTATGTTCCAGGCAATGAGCTCATCTGAGAAAGACAATGACATTGACCAGTTTAAAGCAAGTAAAACTGACAGTATACAGACCAGATACTGGAGAATTAGAGGTAATGCATTTTCTGGATCTATTTTCCCAACAATTGCGATTGTGAACAATGATGGATCTTTGTAACAGCTGTCAAAATACCGGCAAGCCTTTTTGGGATCGACCTTTCTAAGATCCTTCACTGTAATAGGCTGCAGAGTTAAATAAAAACTTCAATTTAAGATGCAAATGCATATATGCAGCAAGTACATTGAGCAAAATCTGATCTCCCATCCCAAATTATAATTTGCACTACAACTGGAACCATACCTTGAAGTAATAAGAATTTCCATAATTTAGTTCTCTGACTCGAGTAGCATAAGCCATAAAAGGGTCTCTTTCTTGAGCCATAATTGCTTCTCGTGTCATTTGCATGACAATCTTTACTTCCTTATCCCCTGGCTGGACATTGGTTGTAAATAACTGATATATAAGCTGCAAAAGTAAACACATCCAAAAAGCACCAAAAAATATTAGCATCAACTTTCAGGCAATATTAAGGATAAAATTACAAAAATTCAAAATCTTGATGAATTGATAAGTTACATTGTGACTTGCCTTTTCTAGGACGAACTAAAATTGAGCACACCTTGCAAGCTTCACAAACCAGCATGTAAAAGGATACCATAGACTTTAAGAGAGACAACCTGAAGGGCTGTCTCAAGATCAGTGGGTGAACAATCCCCCGAAAATGTCCTCATATAAGCTCCGACCTTTGTCCCAACTTCTGCTCGTTTCCCTGCGAGCATGTCCATGAGTGTAGAGGGTTTGTATCCAAACACACCAATTTCCCCAGCAATTGTTGATCCCATTGAGCAGGACAGAAACTCGCTTTCTGGAACTTCCGAAAGGCCCCCATAAGCATATCCACTGAAAAGTACCTAGATGGAAAAGCAAACTTTTAACTATTATTATACTTTGAAGTTATAAATCACAAGCAAACAAGCAATGTCAACGAAGATAGCAAGAAGAGTGCAATGAAGCAAACTGACCTGTTTGTTTTGAATCTGAATCAGTCAGCGGACTAGGAACTATAAAGGGCACTACACTACATTAAATAACTCAAAGAAGAAATTCTTACCTGATCATCCAGAAAATCAGTTGATTTATAGCATACACGAATGCCATTATCAAGTATCAACTCAGTTGCACCGATATCTTTATACTTGGTGGTGCTCTGCACAAAGCTGTAGTACAACTAAAAACATTAGTGTCAAAAACAGATAACGCTTCATATAGCAATGTTATCCACAACTTGTTGAAAGACAACTGACCAAAATGACAATGCTATTTCAAACAAAAAAATAATTCCACACCAACTGGTACAATTGAATCACCATAGCTTACAAGGTTTGAATGAAGTGTTGCATCTTGAAAGCTTCTAAAATGCAAATTCCAAGAACATTCACACTTACATTCTGCAAAGGGGGTTTATAAGCCCTGATTGAAAAAGAAACAGGATCTCTGCAGCTACTAGACAAATAAAGCAGAAAAACCATCTGTAGCCATGCCGCAGTTTGATTGGCATTTGGGGCAGGGCAAATATTTTCAACACCCAATATACTACAAGTTTTCTAGAACCCCTTCATCCACAAGTCAATCCTGACCTTGTAAACACTAACTTTTATCAGACTCTTTAAAAAAACATATTTGTTACAAGTCAATGAAATGAGTAAGGAATGATTTACCCTGGAGTGGGCTTCCTGTCCACAATTTCATCAGGGATATAGTCTTCATTCCATGGTGCAATGGCACCACTCAATTCCAAAGCTTCAACTTTAGCAACAACTGCTTTGAGGTCCTCTAATGTAGCACGGGCCCGTGGTTCAACAGTCTTTATCACACAACTGCAAGCTGTACTGTAGTAATCAGCAAACTTTGCGACCTCAGCTGCTGTAATTGCTGTTCAAAAACAACTCAAATTTGTTAATGCACCCAGAGATGGATGTTGTAAATGCTCACAGTTGCAGAAAACTATAAATAGTTTTCCCTAATATGAGTTGAGGGGATGAATTAGGTGTAGCATAGTAAGCAACTATGGATGAAAACAAACACAATCATGAACTACTCAAACTCAAGCTCAGCAGGTTATAATAAGTCAAACACAAAAAGCAATACATGGAAAAACGTTACAGCAGCATGCCCAAGCTTGACTAGTCTGAAGTCTGAAATCTACAAGAAAGGCATCTTACACCAGGAGGCCCTTTTCCTAGAGGCTGTTATGAACTTCATCACAGATGTTGGCATCAAATGAAGTATAGAGACAGCAAACGACCTTCACAAAGCATTCTCCAATTAACAAAACTTAATCAATATCAATGGCTGCTGATAGCTCAGGCAAATCTACAGAAAATTTAACACTCTCCTACACTGAACTTAAGACACCAAAATCATAAAACTTAGAAATGGTAGTCTCTGGCCTTTATTTACACTAATTTAGCAAATCTCTAGAAGGTTTCGGATGCAATCTTCCTACAGGGCATCCAATTTAGCACACAACATCCATTAGAATGCATATCCCAAAAGTAGCTGCAAGGCATGCATATGGAGGAAGTACGGAATTGTGTGTCAATAACACTCCCACCTCCAAGACTTTCATGGCAAAAAACAGTCTTATACATAAACGAAATGCGTTTCTGGGACATAAATGCAGAAGAAAAAGAAAAAAAAAAACTTACACAGGAGGATAGATGGGGGGAGAGTGGGCAGCTTGACTTAAACTTTGGAACTGACATGCTAAGATGATGGTACGCTTCTTAATCATCTTAAAGGGTGGGGGGCAAAACCAACGGGGAATTTCTGAACAGATTCACTTTTTTTCTGTTTCACAGCACCATCTAAGCATTAGAAAGAAAGTGAACAGCCTGATACATGTCAACATGAAGTTTCTTTGAAGTTTAACAATTCTTTAGCATCAAAGATTCCAATCTCCTATTTCATATTCAGAAAAGTAGAATAGGCACTATGCGGATGGTTTGTGTACAAAAGACTCTGCAATTCAAGTTCCAAGTATTTGTTATGTTAACTCCTTTGGGTCTATCAAAAAGTTCAAGGAAAACTAAGATTTGATATATGCAAAAACTACCTTGGCATAGTAACTGCTCATTATCAATGCAGTGATTTGACAGGAGATGGAACACATTTCCATAGAAAGTTTTAACCTTGATAGAATCCAACAGGCATTGTTGCCCCCAAACTGGGACACATTGTACCCGAAACATTCGGCAACCTACATTTATAAATGCTTTAATTTGATACGCATATTGCCCACAAAAAGAAAAATTAAATTTTTTTTTTCTGCGTTTCCGAAAACGCGTTTCGAAACAAGTTCAGAAACTTCAAAAAAAAAAATTAATTTAATTTTTTTTTGTGGGCAATATGGGTATCAAATTAAAGCATTTATTAAGGCCAGTTCATTTATGTAGGTTGCCGGATGTTTCGGGTACAATGTGGTCCAGTTTGGGGGGAACAATGCCTGTTGGATTCTATCAAGGTTAAAAGTTTTCTATGGAAATGTGTTCCATTCCTATCAAATCACTGCATCGATAATGAGCAGTTACTATGCCAAGACCACCCTCCCCCCATCTATCCTTTCTGAAAAAAAAATAAATAAATAAAAATTCTGCGTTTCTAGAAACATGTTTCTGTGCAACTATTATTATATATAATATTAGACATGAGAGTCCGGGCCAAAATGGCCGCGTCCGCATCCGCGTCCGACGCCCGGACCCGGACGTGTCCGACCACCGGACGCGGGGTCGGACGCGTCCTTTTTTTTCTAATTTCTTTTTCTTTAAAGACTGGACGCGTCCAGCGTCCGGGCCCCGGACGCGTTTTTTTTTTTTTTTTTTTAAATGGCGTCCGGACCCCCGAACGCATGCGTCCGTACCCCGGACGCATCTGTTTTTTAAATTTAAAAATAGAAAAATTGGACGTGTCCGACCGCTGGACGCGAACGCGGGCGTTTCGGCCCGGACCCTCATCCCTGTTATATATATATATAAGGAAGCGGATGGTGGACGCGGATGCGTCCGATTTTTTCAAAAAAAAAAACTTTCAAAAAAGAAAAACACAGGCTGTCCCCCATCCCAAAAGCAAAATAAAAGCAATTTATGGCCCCTGTTTTTCCCCCGGAATTGATTATCGAAGGGAGTTTGGCACCCACCTGCCCCATCCTGTTAAAAAATAGGAAAACGTTACCAAAAAAAAATTGCAACAGACCTAACCACTGGGCCATACCTCTCATAACTGAGATATTACTAAACAACCATGGCTAATAAGC
Source organism: Diphasiastrum complanatum (assembly GCA_029204225.1). Lineage (NCBI taxonomy): Eukaryota > Viridiplantae > Streptophyta > Lycopodiopsida > Lycopodiales > Lycopodiaceae > Diphasiastrum > Diphasiastrum complanatum. The sequence goes on along the minus strand of CM055103.1, from coordinate 29,222,953 downwards.
AGTTCATAAATTATTACGAATCTTCATTGGGAACTAAGCTCCAAAAAAGAGGACAAAGAAAGATCTGAGAGTGGTTTCGAGTAAAGATGATGGTTTGTATGGCAAACATATTACTGATTTAGGGTTTAGGGTGCATCAGTGACTGTCTCAAAGTAGTGAATGCTCACCAGAGGATTGGGGAGAGGTGAATGCTCACCTAGTTTAAGAGGAAATTTTATGGGCTTCAATAGCCATTTCCTGAACTCAGACACCCAAGGAAGCAGCATAGATCAGACAATGATCAATACCCTTTCATCTGGATGTTTGGCCAGGAAGCTTTGTAAGAAAGCAATGGTCAAAAATGTCTTTTCATGGAGATGGTCGAAGTGGTTCTGACGCCAGTACGTGTTCCTGAATATCGCCACATCACCAATTGCTCTGTTTTCAACTCCACGTGGACCGTTTTTGGTGAGCCGACAGAGACAGCACCCAGTGGTTTCTGATCTGTGGGTGCTATCTTTGAAGGCTCACCAAAAAACGTAAGGGCGACACAACCACTCCTTTCGTCTGCATGCCCTGGAAGGACCTTTTTGGCCATTGCTTTCTTGCAAGGCTTCCTGGCCAAATGTCCAGATGGAAGGGTAGTGAACATTGCCTGATATATACTGCTTCGTTGGGTTTCTAAGTTCAGGAAACGGGCAATGAAGCCAAAACCTAAATCATAAAACAGTACAAAGCCAACACAAGTGCCTTTCAAACTCTGTATTGATTGCAAAACCTGCTCTAATTGACTTTCATTTACACCATCCCCGTCGGTAACCAAACAGCTTCAGTACGTCTGTCGCACTCGCCAGTTATGGAAGAGATTGAACTTTCTTCCTGGCTAACTGAAGGCTTGTACTCTTCATCATCAGAAGAGTCTTGCTCAACAGTGTATTTGATGCCCTTCTTGTCGCCGTTTGTTTGCTAGCCGTTGGCCCTAAAGCATACAATAGGTCCACACTTTTGCGCGTTTTGATGGGATTGTGTGGTGTGCGTCCTCAATTCCATGGCTTGATGAAAACAACTGTGGAAAAACTGTTGTTCACAATCTTGAACTCCAGAAGTTAATGGACACCAGAAGAGTGAATGGTCAGCAGAACTATGCCATATACTACAGGGGACCACATGACCGACCATCCTGCAAGAGGTATAGCTATCTGCTCCCACAGGATCCTGGCGAGGTTGTCGGTTGGCCAAAACGGACGGCACCCGAAACGAAGCCTGTTTGGAAAAACTGGGCCGTCGGACAGAGAGCTGCAAAACTAGTCCATTTCACGTGACCTGATTGCGTTTCTGTCCCGTCGAACGGCCATTTTGACCGGACGACACCCGAATCGAGCCAGGTTTGGTCCTTTGAGATCGTATCGGGGTCACGAATCGTTTGATTGTATTTCTGGACCATTTTGTCAATTCCGAATGTTTTCATGTCCCATCCCGGCAAAGTGTCCCCGAAGCCCTGTTTGACGACGAACTTTGGAAGGACGTACTGGGCCTGCCGTCCATCCGGTCCTCGTCCCGTCTGCTCCCATAGGTTCCTGTCGAGGTTGTCCGCTGGCCGAAACGAACGACACCTGAAACGGATCCCGTTTGGAGAAATGGGACCGTCGGAGAGAAAGCCGCAAAACTAGCCCCTTTCGCGTGACCTAATTGCATATTTGTCCCGTCCAAGGGCCATTTTGACCGAACGACACCCGAATCAGGCTAGGCTCGGTCGTTTGAGTTCGTATCGGGAACCCTAAACCGTGGACAATATTCCTGGGCCATTTTGTCGATTCCAAATGTTTTCAGGTCCCGTCCCTCGCGAAGTGTCCTTGAAGTCATGTTCAACGTCGAACTTCGGACGGACGTTCTGGGTTCTTCGGCGGTCCTTTCCTCGTCTTGTCTGTTCCGACAGGTTCCTATCGAGGTTGTCCGCTGGCCGAAACGGACGACACCTGAAACGGATCCCGTTTGGAGAAACGGGACCGTCGGACGGAGAGCTGCAAAACTAGTCCATTTCGACTGACCTGATTGCGTTTCTAACCCGTCGAACGGCCATTTTGATCGGACGATACCCGAATCGAGCCAGGTTCGGTCCCTTGGGTACGTACCCGCTTCACGAACCAGTGGACTGTATTCCTGGACCATTAATACATTCTACGCAAGGTTTAGGTGTATGCTACACAAGTGCAGCTTTGATGTTGAATCTGCACATACCTGTGGTGCAATGCCTACGACACAATGAGGACGTGGGGTGGGGTTGATGATGTTTATGGATGTGGTTATGATGATTATGCTTGTGGCTTGTTTTGATGGTTATGGTTGTGGGGTTGTGGGTTTAGGATGATTTGTTGGGGTTTAGGGTGTTATGTTAACTGTGCCATTTGTTACGGTGTCGGGTTTAGCACGTTATGTTATATGGTTGAACATGATGCATATGTTATGAATGAGATGCAGATGTGCTGGTCTCTCTCTCTCTCTCTCTCTCTCTCTCTCTCTCTCTCTCTCTCTCTCTCTCTCTCTCTCTCTCTCTCTCTCTCTCTCTCTCTCATCTTGCACGGAGAAAACCATTTCTGACTAACCATTCAAATTTCACAGAGCTAACCATTTGTAAGCAACCACGATAAATTAGCCATGACACAAATATACTGTAAAAAAATATATACATCTCATCCGATGCCACTGTACATGATGCTAAAGTTGGACGCATTGTCCGTCACAACTTTTCGCGATACGTTCACACGATCAGTTCACAGCTTGGAAACACATTGCAATCAATCGAAAACTACGCAAAACTATTGTATCAACATCAAGCAGTAAATGACCAAGCAACTAATGAAAGAAGATTATACTTGGACAACGCGCTGTGGCCTGACCTCCTCTATCACTGCGCGAATGATGCCGTAAATGTACTCGGTCGAATGCACTCTCCCTGCCTCGGAGGCGTCGATGCTGCGCAAGAACATGGAACCGTAACAACTAGAAACAATCACGTACGTCTGCGACGATCAGTCCACCCATCAGCCATGATGGAACAGCCGTATCTATCCCAAGCCTCGTGCAGTGCGGCCAGTCTCTCTCTGACTGATGCAACCCGCTCTTGGAGCAAAGGGCCTCGTAGTGCGTCGGCTATGGGTGGTGTGTAGCCGGGCCCGCAGACTGCAACTTTCGAGATAGCCTCTCGAATGATGCGGGATGATGCCATGATAAAGGGGAGGTTCAGGTCATAGAACATCTGTGCTATGGTCCTGGTGGCCTCTTTGTGCTGCCCCTCTCTGAAAGATCCCGACACGGACATCTGTCAGGTGCCTTGGGATGTGGATGGCTGGGAGGATGTGGATGGACGATGCGGATCTGGAGGTGGTGGCATAGGTGCAGGTGCGGAAGCAGAAGATGTGGACGGGCCGTGCAGATCTGACGGTGATGGCAGAGGCGTAGGTGCAGCAGTGGAGGCTGTGGATCCATGGGGAGTACTGGCGGAGGGGGTACGGGTGGCTGTGGCGAAGGCGGAGGCGGAGGCGGGTGCGCATGCAGCGGCAGTGGCGGGTGCAGATGCGACGGTGGGGGCGGTGGCACTGGGTGTACCAGTGGCAGGGGCAGTGGCAGTGGGTGCACCAGTAGAAATAGAGTCCGCGGCATCTGTGGACGGCTCGCCGGGCTCAGCAGCTGGCTCAGAATATGTCTCGATAATGCGAGCCCTCTCCGCAGCGGAGATGACCATACAAACGCCGATCCCGTAGCGGCCCCCCGTGGGTCCGACTCGCAACCCCCCCATATGTGCTTGAACCCGAGAGGTGTTCCCTGTGAACTACCTTCGACAAAAAGGGCAATGCCACTTTTTGTCGGGCATCACCTCCACCTCATCCCAAATGGGACGAGCAGCCATATCTCTCTCTCTCTCTCTCTCTCTCTCTCTCTCTCTCTCTCTCTCTCTCTCTCTCTCTCTCTCTCTCTCTCTCTCTCTCTCTCTCTCTCTCTCTCTCTCTCGCACACACACACAGAAGCACGCAAATCCAATCTCTCTCTCCCATCCTAAACCCTAAACCCCAAACCCAAGCACCCTTAAACCTAAATCCTAAACTCACACACACTGTGCACACACACGAATCCTCTCTCTCTCCGTCCAGCCATCCACATCCCGAGGCACCTGACAGATGTCCGTGCCGGAATTTTTAGAGAGGGGCAACACAGAGAGGCCACCAGGACCATAGCACAGATGTTCTATGACCTGAACCTCCCCTTTATCATGGCATCATCCCGCATCTTTCGAGAGGCTATCTCGAAAGTTGCAATCTGCGGGCCCGGCTACACACCACCCATAGCCGACGCACTACGAGGCCCTTTGCTCCAGGAGCTGGTTGCATCAGTCAGAGAGAGACTGGCCGCACTGCACGAGCCTTGGGATAGATACGGCTGTTCCATCATGGCTGATGGGTGGACTGATCGTCGCAGACGTCCACTCATCAACGTGATTGTTTCTAGTTGTTACGGTTCCATGTTCCTGCGCAGCATCGACGCCTCCGACGCAGGGAGAGTGCACTCGGCCGAGTAGATTTATGGCATCATTCGCGCAGCGATAGAGGAGGTCAGGCCACAGCGCGTTGTCCAGGTATAATCTTCTTTCATTGGTTGCTTGGTCATTTACTGCTTGATGTTGATACAATAGTTTTGCGTAGTTTTCGATTGATTGCAATGTGTTTCCAAGCTGTGAACTGATCGTGTGAACGTATTGAGAAAGGTTGTGACAGACAATGCGTCCAACTGTCGCGGTATGGGGGAGCTCCTTATGGCAGACTACCCCTCCATTGTCTGGACTCCATGTGCCGCACACTCACTGGACCTCCTCCTGCATTCCATCGGGCGCCTGCCTTGGGTCAGTGACATTCTCACGAGGGCACTTGCGGTTGTGGACTTCGTCACACGCAAGCGCCGCATGACAGCCCTTTTCCGCACATTCAGCAGGTAAGTTGCTACGATCCAAGATGCTTCTTTATTTTTTGCTCGTTTCATGTGTGCCTCTCATTCCGTTTGTCAATGCAGGCTCGACTTGAAGAAGCCCGCTCGCACCTGCTTCGCCTACCAGTTCATCATGCTTGAGCGGCTACACAAGCTCAAGGGTGAACTGCGGCACATGGCCACTTCGGCAGAACCGCCATGGACCTGTCCACGACCCCAGAGGGCTTGGCCTTCCACGACATCTTATTCATGGAGCCTTTCTGGGTGGATATGCAACAGCTGATGGACATCATGCGCCCCATCTACTCTGTTCTGAGGCTCGTTGATCGCGAGGGGTGCACGATGGGCCTCATTTACGAGTTCATGGACCGCATAGGCGAGTCTCTCCAGCGTTCCGAGCTAGACCCTGCCAGGTATAACTTTCTTCCGTCTCACCATCCTTACTTCCATTTCGCACTCTGTTTCGTCTTGCTGCCACAACACGATGGTATGTAACTGTTGCCTGCACGTGGTTTGGTCCACAGGTTGGAGCCTATCAGGCGCTTGTGGCAGCGGCGATGGGATAAGTTTCATCGGCCCATTCACAGTGTGGCCCACATACTGCAGCCGTTGTTTCAAAGCGAGAGGCAGTACGACGATGCAGAGCTACGTGCGGACTGGTTCGCATACATCCGCCTCCTCAGCAGCGACACTGGGTTCCGCAGCAGGCTCAAGGTGCAGAGGCTCGGTTACAGGTAAATTCTTGATCTATCGTACGCTGTCGTTCGTTCAATTTCCCTACGCAGGCTCAAGTGTACTGAAGCATATCGTTGCTCAACTGCAGGCACTCTCTGGGGCTGTTCGACGAGGACCTTGCACATGTTCGAGAGAACGGGCTCTTGCCTGTATCATGGTGGGAGAGCTACGGCGCCGAGCAGCCAGACCTGAGGACGCTCGCGCTCCGAGTCCTTTCACAGGTATGTTGTCTAATATCATTCATCCAACCAGTTGTCGCATTTTCTCTACAAGGTCGGTACTCACTCGAGTTGTTGCCAATTAATGCAGGAATGTTCTGCTTGCGTGTGCGAGCGGAATTGGTCAGCGTTCAGCCTTGTTCACACGAACAGGCGGAACCGTCTGACGACAGAGCGATGCAATGACCTAGTGTATTGCAACACCAACACCAGAGTGGTTCGACGCATCATGGAGAGCATGAGGGCAGGAGGCGCACGCGCCCTAAAACCCTAAACCCCACATCCATAACCATCAAAACAAGCCACAAGCATAATCATCATAATCACATCCATAAACATCATCAACCCCACCCACGTCCTCATTGTGTCGTAGGCATTGCACCACAGGCATGTGCAGATTCAACATCAAAGCTACACTTGTGTAGCATGCACTTAAACCTGCGTAGAATGTATTAATGGTCCAGGAATACAGTCCACGGATTCGTGATCCCGATACGAACTCAAAGGACCGAGCCTGGCTCGATTCGGGTGTCGTTCAGTCAAAATGGCCGTTCGATGGGATAGAAACGCAGTCAGGTCACGTGAAATGGACTAGTTTTGCAGCTCTCTGTCCGACGGCCCAGTTTCTCCAAACAGGCTTCGTTTCGGGTGCCGTCCGTTTCGGCCAACCGACAACCTCGCCAGGAACCTGTGGGAGCAGACAGGACGAGGAACGGACGGACGGCCTGTAGTGAATGAAATAGTTTTGCATGAGTAATCAGTAAGCTGTTGAAGTTCATCCAGGAGGAAAACCGATCACATCACACAAGACACAGTACTGTGTAGAACCGTGAGGATAGAGGTACCTATACCTCTTGCAGGATGGTCGGTTATGTGGTCCCCTATAGTGAATGGCATAGTTCTGCTGACCATTCACTCTTTTGGTGTCCATTAACTTCTAGAGTTCAAAATTGTGAACAGCAGTTTTTCCACAGTTGTTTTCATCAAGCCATGGAATTGAGGACGCACACCACACAAGCCCATCAAAACGCGCAAAAGTGTGGACCTATCGTATGCTTTAGGGCCAACGGCTAGCAAACAAATGGAAAAAAGAAGGACATCAAATACACTGTTGAACAAGATTCTTCTAATGATGAAGAGTACAAGCCATCAGTTAGCCAGGAAGAAAGTTCGATCTCTTCCATAACTGGCGAGTGCGACTGACGTACTGAAGCTGTTTGGTTATCGACGGGGATGGTGTAAATGAAAGTCAATTAGAGCTGGTTTTGCAATCAATATAGAGTTTGAAAGGCACTTGTGTTGGCTTTATACTGTTTAATGATTTACGTTTTGGCTTCACTGCCCGTTTCCTGAACTCAGACACCCAACGAAGCAGTATATACCAGGCAATGTTCACTACCCTTCCATCTGGACATTTGGCCAGGAAGCCTTGCAAGAAAGCAATGGTCAACAATGTCTTTCCAGTGCATGCAGACGAAAGGAGTGGTTGCGTCGCCCTTACGTACTCCCGGATTTTTCCACGCCATTAATTGCTCCGTTTTCGACTCCACGCCAAACGTTTTTGGTGAGCCTTCAGAGAAAACACCAGCTAGTTTTTGATCAGTGGATCAGAACCAATGGGTGTTGTCTCTGTCGGCTCACCAAACAAGTTTGGCGTGGAGTCGAAAACAGAGCAATTGGTGATGTGGCAAGATTCGGGAACACGTGCTGGCGTCAGAACCACTTCGACCATCTCCATGCACTTGAAAGACATTGTTGACCATTGCTTTCATACAAGGTTTCGTGGCCAAACATATGAAAGGTGTCTGAGTTCAGGAAATGGCTATTGAAGCCCATAAAATTTCCTCTTAAACTGTGTTCTTATTGCAAAACATGCTTTAACTGACTTTCACTCACACCGTCCCTGTCAAATACCAAGCAACTTCAATACTTCTGGCACACTTCAGACTTATGGAAGAGCTGGAACTTTCTTCCTAGCTAACTGAAGGCTTGCACTCCTCGTCATCATCAGAATCTTGCCCAACAGTATCTTTGGTATCCTCCTTCTGGTCGTTTGTTCCTCAAACCCTAAACCCCAAAACGAACAAAAAGCCAACATTTTAGCGCGTTTTGAGGTTTTTGTGTGGTCTGCGTCCCCGATTCCGTAGCGCGATGAAAACAATTGCAACAAAACTGCTGCTAATAGTGGTGAATGGTCGTCAGAACCGTGCCATTCACTTCAGGGAGTGAATGGTCACCAAAAGAGTGGATGGTCTTCATAACTGTGTCGTTCACTACAAGGAACCAGAAGACCTACTGGCTGGCCCGACGACGAGGGACCCTTTCCCGGACCATGGCCAGTTGTTCTGCGGTGAACTTAATTCCAATCCGTTGCGTTTCCTCACCCTTGCCAGCTCGGGCAGGGGGGAGCAGGTCCGAGGACCGTGAGGGCACGTAGCTGCAGCTCCGGTAGTCGCCCCATTATCTCACTCTAAAACCGTGAAATTTTGCTTCTTGCTTTCGTTCGTTGTGTCGACGGACATCTACCAAGACATGCTCCGACTAGTTGCCCACGTGACGTTGCACCACCCTGAAACCCTAAATCTATCTCATCACATAGGCCATGTGTTACGAGCTCGTAACCAGTGCCGAACCCTAGAGAACACAGATAGGTCAGATACCACAGTCAGGGTCGTGTCCAGCGTACATGACCAACAGGGCAAGACAGTGCGAGTAGTGTGCCCCAGCACGGTCCATAGCCATGGCGGGCCTAACACAGCCTAGGGACCCTGTCAGCAGGATAGGGCCCCCAGTTGGGTCCCGACGTGCAGTCGGCCACGTCAGTGCCACGTGGCCGACACTTGGCAGTAGCATGCTACCAGTCCTCACACTGGGCTAGGAGGGGCTTACTCTATATCAGGGAGTAGGCAAGGTTGGGTGGATCAGTTAGTGTTTGCCCTACTGTGGTGTTAGGATCTATTACACTGGTATCAGAGCCATCTCCATCCTAGGGAGTTCAGGAGCAACAGTAGAGAAAGCTATCCGAAGATAGGAAAGATCTGGGAGATTCTCAGAAAAGAATAGAGGAGGAAAATCGCTGTAGGATCAGCTTTCTAATCCTCCAATTTGCTGGATTTCTCAGTAGTTTGGAAGCATATCTTTTACAATAGCTTCAGCGCTGAAAAATCAGTTTCCCTCTCTGATTTTCGAGTGTAGATCACTATGATCTGAGCGGAAATTCAAGAGGAAGGGAACAGCAGGTCCATCGCTGTATAGTCAGCCCTCAAATCTGAGTTTCGTATGAAGTTCTGAGTAGATTAGAAGGAGTTCTGATCTGAAATATTGTAGCAGGGCCAGCGCTGGACAGTAGGGTAGAAATCTCAGAATTTAACCCTGTTTTTCAGAAGTTTTTCAGGAGTCTGAGTTTCAGACTTGCTTGCTACAGACCAGCGACCTACAGGCTGAGAGTAAATCAGAGAATCAAGGTGATTTCAGAGCTGTAAATTGGACAAATCGGGCCAGACAGGTTGCTGACCAACCAGCGAGGGCAGGGACTTCAAAAATTCCGGATTTCTTTTTGTAAACTTCCGGTTTTTACTCGGTTTGTTGGAGCCCCACACCTCAAATCAGATCAGTCAGCTACTCAACTCAAGAACCGGGAAATTTGGCACCGTTTTGAAGCTTCAAACTGGCATTTTCCGGGACAGCAGGTCTGAAATCTTGGGGAAAAGAGCTGAAAGGGTTCCTCTTCATAATCTCTTTGGAAGTACAGTCCTCAGAAACAGCTAAGTCATCTTTCCTTTCCCTTGTACAGTTGTAAATTAGTCTTTTAGACTTTTTTCCTTCAGAAGTTAAGGTAGCTCTCTTTCAGTTTCGAAGATGACCACTCCTCAGGGACCTGATCAACCCCAGGAGAGAGGCTTCGACGAACTTGAAACAGAAGCCTTGGCTTACAGAAAAGGGAAGGAACCCATGGAAGTAGAAGAACAGGAACAGTTCGCCGAAGAACTCGACGAACTGGTTACCAAGGAGCAGTTCCTCCAATTGGTAACAGAAGTGGATGAACTGAAGCTGGCATTAGCCAATTTCAAGTCCAGTGTGGACGACTCGTTCGCTGAACTCAAAAACTTGATTTTGAGCTCCGCGAAAGGAAGCCTTCCCTCCACTTCTCAGTTATCCCCTTCTCCACTTCCATCAGTTTCGGGTGAGACTTTACGGTCTCACCCCAGTGTTTTTAAAGATTTAAAGCCTCCTACTTTTAATGGGGAAGAGAAGGATAGAAATGCAGATATTCTACAAACCTTCCTCAGCAAATGGAAGAACATTCATGCTCTTAAACAGACCCCTGACCATTTGCAAGCAATTGAGGCCAGTCTTTCTTTAGGGCCTATGGCCTATAAGTGGTGGTTAAATCTCCAGGAGACTGGGCAGACTCCCCAGTCATGGAAAGCTTTTGAAGAAGCTTTCCTAAGAGAATTTCTACCAGAGAATGAACTGGATAGAGCCTGGGAAGCCTGGGAAAGAACAGTAATGGACAAGTCCCTCATCCAATATATCTCGCAGTATCGAGAGGCAATTTTAAAGATTAAAAATATGGATGACTATCAAAAAATCAGGGGATTTGTCCGTGGCCTCAAAGATGAATATAAAGTAGAGGTCCAGAGAAACTCGCCTACTACCCTTGAGCAAGCTCTCAGATATGCTCAAATCTATGATGATTCAGTGGGTAGGAAGAGAGCGAGACAGCAACCACTTTCTGAGCAGCTTCCTCAGAAAGACTTTCAATTTAAAAAGAAATTTTTAAAAAGAAAGAAAGAAGATAAATTTAAAGGTGAAGCTCCTCAGAAACGCCCTTCACACATACAGCCCTTAAAACCAGATGATTTTGAGAAAGCCAAACAAGAACGTTTGTGCTTTGTGTGTATGGGCAAGGGACACACAGTCAGACAGTGTCCCAAGGGACCTTTCACTAAAAAAGATAAAAAACAAGTTCATCTTGTTCAGACTGTATGTTTCCCCAGTGACTCGGCAGCTTCCGAGATCAAAGTGTATCATGAAGATCATGAACACTGTTGCCAGCTGACCTCTGCAATGCTAGCGAGACCCTTCAGCTTTGGGCCGCATGACCTAGTACGTATGCATGGGAAAGTTGGTAACCAGTCAGTAAGAGTCATGGTTGATGATGGGGCAACCCATAATTTCATCAACCACACCCTGGTTAAAAAGCTTAAACTACCAGAAGTACCTAGTCAGCATAGGTACATAGTTTCATTAGCTAAGGGTGAAGATAAAAAAATATGGGAAACTATGGTAAGTAAGTTAAATCTTGGTATTCAGGGGTACCAAGATCAAATAAACTTTCAGATAATGCACCTGGATCGAACAGACATTGTTCTCGGGAGAGATTGGCTCTACAGTTTAGGACCTTCCCTCCACAGAAACTATCAGGAGAACACCCTCAGCTTTCAGTATAAAGGCCGAGAGATCCAGTTGCATGGGGAGCATGATGTTCCCAACAGCCCTATGGTCTGCAGTTCAAAGCTCTGTCAGCTAATCGGAGACGAAGACCATCAGGTATTCTTATGTGACTTCCAGTTTATTCCTGAAGTTTCTATTTCCAGTTCTATTCAGCAGAAAATCAGTAAATTAGAAACTTTATTGTCTAAATTTAAAGATGTTTTTCCTGAAGATTTGCCACATGGTTTACCACCTAGCAGAGAGGTAGATCATGTAATAAACCTAGTACCAGGTACAGCACCTGTTTCTAAACCTCCGTATCGGGTCAGCCGAACAGAGGATGAAGAAATAACTAGGCAGTTAACAGACTATCTTGGGAAAGGCCAAATTCAGACCAGTAGTTCACCATGGGCCTCACCAGTCCTATTGGTGAAAAAGAAAGAGGGGTCTATGCGTCTTTGCGTAGATTACAGAGCCCTCAATAAAGTCACAATTAAGAATAAATACCCTATGCCTCGGGCAGACGAGTTGTTTGATCAACTCGACGGGGCTAAGTTTTTCAGTAAAATAGACCTTAGATCGGGATATCATCAAGTCCGTATAAAATCGGAAGATGTCTCGAAAACAGCTTTTAGGACTCGTCACGGTCATTATGAGTTTAAGGTGATGCCATTTGGGCTCACAAATGCTCCAGCTACCTTTATGACCTTGATGAACAGTGTCCTCAGACCATACTTGGGTAAGTTTGTGGTCGTATTTTTAGATGACATCCTCGTCTACAGCAAAACGAGGAAGGAGCATCTAAAACACCTCAGAAAGGTGTTTCGACTGCTCAGAAAGCATAAGCTTTATGCTAAAAAATCCAAGTGTGAATTCTTCGTTGAAGAAGTAGCATATTTGGGTCACATTATCTCTTTAGATGGGATTAAGATGGACCCAAATAAGGTTAAAGCCATACTCAGTTGGCTGAGACCTCAGAATATTTTGGAACTTCAAATCTTTCTTGGTCTCGCGGGATATTACAGACGATTTGTCAAGGAATATGCTCAGATAGCAGTCCCTATGACAAATCTTCTTAAGGGGAAGGGAAAGGAGTTCATTTGGGAGTCTGCACAACAGGAGAGCTTTGATGCTCTCAAAACAGCCTTAGCTACAGCACCAGTCTTAAAAGTCGTCGACCCCAATCAGCCATTTGTGGTCGAAACAGATGCTAGCGACTTTGCAGTAGGCACTGTGCTAACTCAGGGTGGACGACCAGTTGCGTTCGAGAGTAAAAAACTCGAGCCAGCTCAGACTAGGTATAGTGCCTATGAAAAGGAACTCTTTTCTATAGTCCATGCCCTTAAGACTTGGAGGCATTATTTGTATGGTGCCAACTTTGAGGTCCTGACAGACCATGAGAGTCTCAGATACCTTTGCAATCAACCTGAGCTTAGAGGTCGGAAAGCTCGTTGGGCAGAGTTGATGCAAGAGTTTGACATGTCTATCAGATATAGGCGTGGAAAATTCAATACAGTAGCAGATGCCCTTAGCAGAATGCCTATGATAAACGAGCTGAGTTTTACTCAGATTCGTAATGAGTTACTCGAGTCCTTGAGAGGGAAATGCCAGCATGATGCATTCTTCTCTATTATCTGGAACTCAGTCCAGAACAGACAGTTACAGACTCCAGAACCAGTTCCCGGGGCTGGTGCCAGTTCATCCAAGAATACGGCAGCTTCCGTTGAGGATGATGATGAGTCCGAGTATACGTCGTCAGATGACGTTGAGGATTCTGAGCCTGTATTACCCAAGCAAACCCCAGTGGTTGAGGGTCAGTTGACTCAAGGATTCAAATGGAAACAGTATTCCATTCAGGATGAGTACTTGCTCTATAGAGATAGAGTATGTGTCCCCAATTCAGAGGATTATAGGCAGCAGGTCCTATATGAATGTCATGACAATCCTAGCGCGGGACACCCAGGCATACAGAAGACCTATGAGCTTCTTCGTAGGCAATTTTTCTGGCCCAGTATGAAAAAGGACGTCCACCAGTATGTAACCAGTTGCCAGAAATGTCAAGTAAATAAAGCAGAGCGTTTAAAGGCAGGAGGGTTGTTGCATCCCTTAGAAATACCAGCTGGTAAATGGGAGAGTATCTCCATGGATTTTATAGTAGGCCTGCCTAAAACCCAAAAGGGTAATGACGCTATATGGGTCACAGTTGACCGTCTGACCAAAATGGCTCATTTTATTCCGACCAAAACAACCGTTAGAGCTCCAGAGTTAGCGAGGTTGTTTGTAGACGGGCTATTTAAATTGTATGGTCTACCTTCCGGCATAGTCAGCGACCGGGACAGTAAGTTTACTGGAAATTTTTGGAAGGCAGTATTCCATCATCTCCATACTAAACTTAATATGAGTACCACTGACCATCCACAGACGGACGGTCAAACAGAAAGGGTAAATCAAGTGCTGGAGGATATGCTTCGTGCATACGTCAGCAAGAGGCAGACTAATTGGGAGGAGTATCTCTCAATATTAGAGTTTGCTTACAACAGTACCAAACATTCAGCTACGGGATACAGCCCATTTATGCTGATGTACGGTTTTCAGCCACGCTCACCCACAGCTGTAAGGTTTAAACAAGAAAAAGTTGAAGCAGCCAGAAACTTTTTAGAAGACCTAAACCAGATGATAGAACATGCTAAGCGTAGCATTAGACAATCCCAAGATCGAGCCAGGCATTATGCAGATCCACACAGACGGGATGTGCACTTCTCCACTGGTGAGAAAGTCTACTTGAGAGTCCCAGTTGACTCTAAAACCCTCAAATCAGGAGTGTGTGCTAAGTTGTCTCCAAGGTATTGTGGTCCCTTTACCATCAGTAGGAGACTAGGCGAGGTCACCTATGAACTAGAACTCCCACACAGCAGTAAGGTTTTTCCAGTTTTTCATGTAAGTCAGTTACGAAAAGCCTTAACCAGATCAGATAATCTGGTAGGGGACAGTGTTCTAGTTCTCCCATTGGATCCTCAACAACCTCCACATGAACCAGAGGAAATTCTTGATAGTAGAGAGACGCAGACTCGGCATACTCTATACCGAGAATATCTGGTTAAGTGGAATGATCAGCCTGTTGAGAATGCCACTTGGGAAAGAGGCAGCGTCCTTCGCAAGATTTTTCCAGACTTTGTCTTAGAGGACCAAGACGGTTCTTAAGGGGGAGGGAGTGTTACGAGCTCGTAACCAGTGCCGAACCCTAGAGAACACAGATAGGTCAGATACCACAGTCAGGGTCGTGTCCAGCGTACATGACCAACAGGGCAAGACAGTGTGAGTAGTGTGCCCCAGCACGGTCCATAGCCATGGCGGGCCTAACACAGCCTAGGGACCCTGTCAGCAGGATAGGGCCCCCAGTTGGGTCCCGACGTGCAGTCGGCCACGTCAGTGCCACGTGGCCGACACTTGGCAGTAGCATGCTACCAGTCCTCACACTGGGCTAGGAGGGGCTTACTCTATATCAGGGAGTAGGCAAGGTTGGGTGGATCAGTTAGTGTTTGCCCTACTGTGGTGTTAGGATCTATTACACCATGGTACTGTGTTTAATGCATCAATGGTCCGGGAAGATAGTCCACAGGTTCGTGATCCCGATACGAACCCAAGGGATCGAGCCTGACTCAATTCGGGTATCGTTCGGTCAAAATGGCCCTTCGACTGGAGAGAAGCGCAATTAGGTCAAGCGAAATGGACTAGTTTTGCAACTCTCCGTCCGACGGCCCCGTTTCTCCAAACGGGATCCGTTTCGGGTGCTGTCTGTTTCGGCCAGTAGAAAACCTCGATATGAACCTGTGGGAACAAACATGACGAGGAAACGACCGACGGTCGGCCCGCAACGTCCGTCCGAAGTTCGACGTTAAAGAGGGCTTCAGGGACACTTTGTCCGGTCGGGACCTGAAAACTGGGAGGTGTTTCGGAGCCCCTGTGCTGGTACGCAAAATTTCGACATCATATTGTAGCGTGTTGAAGTAGTGCCATAAGTGATTAGTAAGTTGTTGAAGTTCATCCGGGGAGAAACCGAGTCACAGTAATGTATAGGTCTTGTGGTTTTCTGTAGTGAATGACACAATTTTGCATAAGTAGTTAGTAAGCTGTTGAAGTTCATCCAGAGGGGAATCGATCTCATCATATAAGTCTTAGACATAGTAGTGTGTCGGTCTTGTGGTTTCCTGTCTTGAGAGCTTGTCACTCTTCTAATGAGCCCTAATTTCCCCTAGAGACTTCTGCTCCTGAGACCTAAGAGCTTGTCACTCTTCTGGTGAGCGTTCACCTCTCCCCAATCCTCTAGTGAGCATTCACTTCCTTGAGACGGTCACTGATCCACCCTAAACCCTAAACCAGTAATATGTTTGCCATACAAACCATCATCTTCACTCGAAACCACTCTCAGATCTTTCTTTGCCGCTTTTTTGGAGCTTAGTTCCCAATGAAGGTTCGTAATAATTTATGAACTGCTCATTAGCCATGGTTGTTTAGTAATATCTCAGTTATGAGAGGCATGGCTGTTACGAGCTCGTAACCAGTGCCGAACCCTAGAGAACACAGATAGGTCAGATACCACAGTCAGGGTCGTGTCCAGTGTACATGACCAACAGGGCAAGACAGTGTGAGTAGTGTGCCCCAGCACGGTCCATAGCCATGGCGGGCCTAACACAGCCTAGGGACCCTATCGGCAGGATAGGGCTCCCAGTTGGGTCCCGACGTGCAATCGGCCACGTCAGTGCCACGTGGCCGACACTTGGCAGTTGCATGCTACCAGTCCTCACACTGGGCTAGGAGGGGCTTACTCTATATCAGGGAGTAGGCAAGGTTGGGGGGATCAGTTAGTGTTTGCCCTACTGTGGTGTTAGGATCTATTACACTGGTATCAGAGCCATCTCCATCCTAGGGAGTTCAGGAGCAGCAGTAGAAAAAGCTATCAGAAGATAGGAAAGATCTCTGAGTTTCTCAGACTGAGTTTCTCAGAAAAGATTAGAGGAGGAGAATCGCTGTAGGAGCAGCCTTCAAACTTCTGATTTTCACTGAGAAATCACAGTAGCAAGGAGTCAGATTCCAAGTGTAGGTAGCTCGCTGGAAAATCAGCTGTTTCTCACTGAGTTCAGAGGATTCTCTATAGTTTTCCCAGCGAAATTAGAGTAGGAAGAAGCCAGCACCTCCATCGTTGTACAGTCAGAGACCTGCATCTGATTTCCAGGGAAAAATTTACTGGTTCTCAGCGAGTTTGAAGCCAAAAAGGAGGAGCAGGGCCAGCGCTGCCAGTGCTTCTGAAAATCTGGTTTTTGGACAAGTTTTCGGGCCCCAACGTCAGAGATTTGGAGCAAGAGGATTCCTACCAGATCAGCGAGCAGGAGACTTCTGAAACTTCAGAATTCAGAAGGGTTTTTGGACTTCAGATTTGCCATTTTGTGGACAAATTGAGATGCTGTCAGACCAGCGAGGGGGGATAGCAAAAGTTTCAGATCTTGTTGCACATTTTCCAACCTCAAATCAGATTGAGGAAGAAGCTGAGAAGGGCTTTTCTTGATTCTCTCTGTGGAAGTACAGTTCTCAGAAAGAGCTAAGTTTCCTTTCCCTTGTACAGTTGTAAATTAGTCTTTTAGACTTTTTTTTCCTTCAGAAGTTAAGGTAGCTCTCTTTCAGTTCCGAAGATGACCACTTCTCAGGGACCTGATCAACCCCCGGAGAGAGGCTTCGACGAACTTGAAACAGAAGCCTTGGCTTACAGAAAAGGGAAGGAACCCATGGAAGTAGAAGAACAGGAACAGTTCGCCGAAGAACTCGACGAACTGGTTACCAAGGAGCAGTTCCTCCAATTGGTAATAGAAGTGGATGAACTGAAGTTGGCATTAGCCAATTTCAAGTCCAGTGTGGACGACTCGTTCGCTGAACTCAAAAACTTGATTTTGAGTTCCGCGAAAGGAAGCCTTCCCTCCACTTCTCAGTTATCCCCTCTCCACTTCCATCAGTTTCGGGTGAGACTTTACGGTCTCACCCCAGTGTTTTGAAAGACTTAAAACCTCCTACTTTTAATGGGGAAGAGAAGGATAGAAATGCAGATATTCTACAAACCTTCCTCAGCAAATGGAAGAACATTCATACTCTTAAACAGACCCCTGACCATTTGCAAGCTATTGAGGCCAGTCTTTCCTTAGGGCCTATGGCCTATAAGTGGTGGTTAAATCTCCAGGAGATTGGGCAGACTCCCTGGTCATGGAAAGCTTTTGAAGAGCTTTCCTAAGAGAATTTCTACCAGAGAATGAACTTGATAGAGCCTGGGAAGCCTGGGAAAGAACAGTAATGGACTCGTCTGTAATTGAGACCATGAGAGTCTCAGATACCTTTGCAATCAACCTGAGCTTAGAGGTCGGAAAGCTCGTTGGGCAGAGTTGATGCAAGAGTTTGACATGTCTAT
Organism: Diphasiastrum complanatum; assembly: GCA_029204225.1. NCBI lineage: Eukaryota > Viridiplantae > Streptophyta > Lycopodiopsida > Lycopodiales > Lycopodiaceae > Diphasiastrum > Diphasiastrum complanatum. The sequence continues at coordinate 29,205,157 of CM055103.1, read as the reverse complement.
CAGATATAGACGTGGAAAATTCAATACAGTAGCAGATGCCCTTAGCAGAATGCCTATGATAAACGAGCTGAGTTTTACTCACATTCGTAATGAGTTACTCGAGTCCTTGAGAGGGAATGCCAGCATGATGCATTCTTCTCTATTATCTGGAACTCAGTCCAGAACAGACAGTTACAGACTCCAGAACCAGTTCCCGGGGCTGGTGCCAGTTCATCCAAGAATACGGCAGCTTCCGTTGAGGATGATGATGAGTCCGAGTATACGTCGTCAGATGACGTTGAGGATTCTGAGCCTGTATTACCCAAGCAAACCCCAGTGGTTGAGGGTCAGTTGACTCAAGGATTCAACTAAAACCCAAAAGGGTAATGACGCTATATGGGTCACAGTTGACCGTCTGACCAAAATGGCTCATTTCATTCCGACCAAAACAACCGTTAGAGCTCCAGAGTTAGCGAGGTTGTTTGTAGACGGGCTATTTAAATTGTACGGTCTACCTTCCGGCATAGTCAGCGACTGGGACAGTAAGTTTACTGGAAATTTTTGGAGGGCAGTATTCCATCATCTCCATACTAAACTTAACATGAGTACCACCGACCATCCACAGACGGACGGTCAAACAAAAAGGGTAAATCAAGTGCTGGAGGATATGCTTCGTGCATACGTCAGCAAGAAGCAGACTAATTGGGAGGAGTATCTCTCGATATTAGAGTTTGCTTACAACAGTACCAAACATTCAGCTACGGGATACAGCCCATTTATGCTGATGTACGGTTTTCAGCCACGCTCACCCACAACTATAGGGTTTAAACAAGAAAAAGTTGAAGCAGCCAGAAACTTTTTAGAGGACCTAAACCAGATGATAGAACATGCTAAGCGTAACATTAGACAATCCCAAGATCGAGCCAGGCATTATGCAGATCCACACAGACGGGATGTGCAGTTCTCCACTGGTGAGAAAGTCTACTTGAGAGTCCCAGTTGACTCTAAAACCCTCAAATCAGGAGTGTGTGCTAAGTTGTCTCCAAGGTATTGTGGTCCCTTTACCATCAGTAGGAGACTAGGCGAGGTCACCTATGAACTAGAACTCCCACACAGCAGTAAGGTTTTTCCAGTCTTTCATGTAAGTCAGTTACGAAAAGCCTTAACCAGATTAGACAATCTGGTAGGGGACAGTGTTCTAGTTCTCCCATTGGATCCTCAACAACCTCCACATGAACCAGAGGAGATTCTTGATAGTAGAGAGACGCAGACTCATCATACTCTATACCGAGAATATCTGGTTAAGTGGAATGATCAGCCTGTTGAGAATGCCACTTGGGAAAGAGGCAGCGTCCTTCGCAAGATTTTTCCAGACTGTCTTAGAGGACCAAGACGGTTCTTAAGGGGGAGGGAGTGTTACGAGCTCGTAACCAGTGCCGAACCCCAGAGAACACAGATAGGTTAGATACCACAGTCAGGGTCGTGTCCAGTGTACATGACCAACAGGGCAAGACAGTGTGAGTAGTGTGCCCCAGCACGGTCCATAGCCATGGCGGGCCTAACACAGCCTAGGGACCCTGTCGGCAGGATAGGGCTCCCAGTTGGGTCCCGACGTGCAGTCGGCCACGTCAGTGCCACGTGGCCGACACTTGGCAGTAGCATGCTACCAGTCCTCACACTCGGCTAGGAGGGGCTTACTCTATATCAGGGAGTAAACAAGGTTGGGGGGATCAGTTAGTGTTTGCCCTACTGTGGTGTTAAGATCTATTACAATGGCCCAGTGGTTAGGTCTGTTGCAAATTTTTTTGGTACCGTTTTCCTATTTTTTAATAGGAGGGGGCAGGTGGGTGCCAGACACCCTCTGATGATTAATTCCGGGGGAAAACAGGGGCCATAGTATTTTTTTGAGCAACGCGAGCCTGGTCATGTGAAATGCAATCTCTGTGAAGTGCATGTGCTATCAGTTTGTTGTTGCATGAATGATCGGTTTGTAGGTGCATTTCTGTGAAGCTATCATTCTCTTCAATCGAAATTACTTGAAAATACGATTCACACACGCACATAGAATTTGACATAAAATTGAAAATACAGCATCACATGTTAGAGCGACATACGCACAATGTGCAACAAATAAAGTATGCCAAACACTGAATATAATGTGAAAAATGGTCTGAGTACAATGGTCGACCATATGCTAGAAACAAACTACTGAAACTAAAATAACAGAGCCACAATCAATGTTGTGGCTCTGACTCAGACGAATACTCCGGAGACAACTCAGGGCCCCGAGCTAACTCTTGCAGCCGATATCTGTGCCTGTCTGGATCTGGCATGGGCTGTGTATCCGAGGAGGACTCGTCACTAGCATCATTCCAATTTGCCTCCGCATCAGCCCCCAAGCAAGCCAAACCAACAACACCTGCTCCAGCTGGCTGTAATACTGCACCTCTAGCTGTATCTGGAGCCCTGCGTGGTCGTCCTCTCTTCCCTGGCAGTTTCTGTGCCTTGCCTTTCTTGTTCGGTGCACCCTTGGGCCTTCCTGGTCTCTTGCGGACAAGAGGAGCTGTCAATGCCTCATCACCCCCGTGCAAATCACCTGGCTGGCTAGGCTGGGCCCAAGTTGAGGCCGGCTGGGATAGGGAAGCAAAAGGGGGAACTCCTTATGCAGCTGAGCGAGGAGGATGAGCTTGTGGAGTGTGTGCCCGTGGGGCTGCTGTAGGTGGAGGAAATGGCTATGCAGGAGGCAAGTACAGCGGCGATATGTACTGAAAGGGGCGCTGCGGTGGCCGGTACTGGTACATCCCGGGTGCTGCCAAAGGGGGAGCCAGTGGAGTGGCTGCTGCCAAAGGAGGAGGATGTGAAGTGGGTGCTGCCACTGGAGGAGCCACTGTGGATGTGGGCGCTGCAAGAGAAAACCTGGGCACAGATGGTGGCTTGCCATGGAGACCTGGTGCTGCAGAAGTGGACGGCGATGGAGGGGCTGCAGGCCTGAATGGCATCGGTGGCACTGGAGGAGCTGTGCGGCGCACATATGCGCTCTAAGGAATTGGAGGAACTGGAGGCACCTCATGTAGCTGCTCTAGCTGAGACTCTCTGAATACAGATGCTCTGGGCTCTGGGCCTCATCCTGTGCACCATCCCCTGAATCAACCCGTGCCTCATCCCGTGCCTCATCATGTGCACCCTGTAGACCCTGCATGGCCTCCCAATCGGTGCAATCAAAGTCATCCGGTGCCTCCTCTGGTGTGCTGTCGTAGTAACGGCCATGACTCTGTACTGCACGCATCCAAGCAGCTGCGGGACCGGCATCCAAATCACTCTGCCCTCTATCAAGAGCCTCCTCCATCATATTGACATAGGTAGGTATGCCACTGCCCCCCCCTGTGTGCCCTGCCTGTCTCCCGGTATAACCTGCGCCATGTGCCCCACCTCTGCCACGTGATGCACGTGTAACCCCTGACCGTGGCGTGCGCCCTGCACCTGTATCATCTGCCTCATCCCACTCTGATCTGGCAAACACAACCCGAATGGGCTCACCCTGAAGCCTTGTTTAACCTCGAACTTTGGATGGACGTTTTGGGCAGGCCGTCCGTCCGTTCCTCGTGCTATCTGTTCCCACAGGTTCCTATTGAGGTTGTCCACTGGCCGAAACAGACGGCACCCAAAACCGATCCCGTTTACAGAAACTGGGCCGTCGGATGGAAAGCTGCAAAACTAGTCCATTTCATGTGACCTAATTGCGTTTCTCTCCCATCAAAACGCCATTTTGACCGAACGATACCCGAATCGAGCCAGGCTCGATCCGTTGGGTTCGTATCGGGATCACGAACCTATGGACTATATTCCTAGACCACTAAAGTATTCTACACAATGATTGAACATGATGCATATGATCTGAGAGACATGAAGATGCGCCTGTGTACCACAATAGCTCAAGCATTTATAGTTTCCATACCACGTCCGTTCTCACTCTCTCTCTCTCTCTCTCTCTCTCTCTCTCTCTCTCTCTCTCTCTCTCTCTCTCTCTCTCTCTCTCTCTCTCTCTCTCTCTCTCTCTCTCTCTCTCTCATCTTGCACAGAGCAAACCATTTCTAACAAAGCATTCAAATTTCACAGAGCTAACCATTTGTAAGCAATCATGATAAACCAGCCATGACACGAATAAACTATGAAAAAATATATACATCTCATCTAATGCCAGTATACATGATAGTCTGTGTGTATCAATATCTGCAAGTCTGTGCTAAAAAAATCATCCCTCTGCGTGCCAGATGTATCCTCAGGGGTGTCAAATACAAAGTCTGGCTGGGAGTCTAGAGGCATCTGGGACTCCTCTAAGTCTGGGCCAACGCCAGCCAAGACACGACTAGAAAATCATCAATGCGTCCCCCCTTGGCTGGCCTGCCTCTGGCTCTGCCGGAAGGAACCCTCTGTGGTACACTCCTGCCTGGGGGTCTCCCTCTGCCACGGGGGGGTCTCTGGGAGGAACTGCCTGCCTGTGATGCTTTGAGTCCTCTCTGCGCTATCTGTCTCTGGGCAGCAGCCTCTGTCTCCCTCGCAAACTCTGACCAGCCATCATTTGAAAGGGGGCGTGAAGCGGGAGTACTAGGTGGGGCACGTGAACCATCCCCTGCAAGGTCGACCGTCTCGTCTGAATCATATGTGGGCTCATCATCAGCGGAGGGCAATGGAACGTCAGCAGGAAGGGGGGTGGTCTCATCGGCATCGGCATCGGCATCATCCTCGGGATCACCCCGCAGAGCACGCCGAGCGGCATTGTCTGGATCAACCTCTGGCTCTGCCTCATGATCAGCCGCTACAAGCAAGCACTCATCGGGATTGACCTGCAGAAGTCAATCATTCGTGAGAATAGCCGAAGCAACCGTGAGGGCATTAAACTGAATGTCTTAAACTAATACGAAAGCAAAACGATAGAGCAACAAAATATAGCTGCAGCAGTAGGGCATGTGCGCCTCCTGCCCTCATGCTCTCCGTGATGCGTCGAACCACCTTGGTGTTGGTGTTGCAGTACACCAAGTCACTGTTGTTGTCAGACAGTCCACCTGTACGTGTGAACAAGGCTGAACGCTGACCAGTTCCGCTCGCACATGCAAGCAGAATAGTCCTGCATTAATTGGCAACAACTCGAGTGAGTACCGACCTTGTAGAGAAAATGCGAAAATTGGTTGGATGAATGAGATTAGACAACATACCTGTGAAAGGACTCGAAGTCCGAGTGTCCTCAAGTCTGGCTGTCCAGCACCGTAGCTCTCCCACCATGATACAGGCAAAAGCCTGTTCTCTCGGACACATGCAAGGTCCTCGCCGAACAGCCCCAGACAGTGCCTACGGTTGAGCAGCGATGTGCGTGAGTACACTTGAGCCCACTTAGGGAAATTGAACGAACGACAGCGTACGACAAAGCAAGAGTTTACCTGTAACTGAGCCTCTGCTCCTCGAGCCTGCTGCGGATACCAGTGTCGCTGCTGAAGAGGCGGATGTATGAGAACCAGTCCGCACGCAGCTCTGCATCGTCATACTGCCTCTCGCTCTGAAACAGCGGATGCAGTATGTGGGCCACACTGTGAATGGGCCAGTGAAACTTATCCCATCGTCGCCGCCACAACCGCCGAATAGGCTCCAACCTGTGGACCATACCATATGGAGGCAACAATTACATTCCATCGTGTTGCGGCAGCAAGACGAAACAGAGTATGAATGGAAAGAAAGATGGTGAGACGGAAAAAGTTATACCTGGACCGGTCCAGCTCAGAACGCTGGAGAGACTCGCCTATGCGGTCCATGAACTCGTATATGAGGCCCGTCGTGCACCCCTCGCGATCAACGAGCCTCAGAACAGAGTAGATGGGGCGCATGACGTCCATCAGCTGCTGCATATCCACCCAGAAAGGCTCCATGAAGAGAATGTCGTGGAAGGCCAAGCCCTCTGGGGTCGTGGACAGGTCCATGGCGGTGAAGTCTGCAGAAGTAGCCATGTGCCGCAAATCACCCTTGAGCTTGTGTAGTCGCTCAAGCATGATGAACTGGTAGGCGAAGCGGGTGCGAGCGGGCTTCTTCAAGTCGAGCCTGCATTGACAAACGGAATGAGAGGCACACATGGAACGAGCAAAAAAAAAGAAGCATCTTGAACGAGCCAAAAAAATAAGTAGCATCTTACCTACTGAATGTGCGGAAAAGGTGCGTGTGACGAAGTCCACAACCGCAAGTGCCCACGTGAGAATCTCACTGACCCAAGGCAGGCGCCCGATGGAATGCAGGAGGAGGTCCAGTGAGTGTGCGGCACATGGAGTCCACACAATGGAGGGGTACTCTGCCATAAGGTTGGACGCATTGCGTCACAACCTTTTGCGATACGTTCACATGACCAGTTCACAGCTTGGAAACACATTGCAATCAATGCAAATCCACGCAAAACTTTTGTATCAACATTAAGCAATAAATGACCAAGCAACTAATGAAAGAAAATTTACCTGGACAACGTGTTGTGGCCCGACCTCCTCTATCGCTGCGCGGATGATGCTGTAAATGTACTCGGCCGAATGCACTCTCCCTGCCTCGGAGGCGTCGATGTTGCGCAGGAACATGGAGCTGTAACAACTAGAAACAATCGCGTTGATGAGTGGACATTTACGACGATCAGTCCACCCATCAGCCATGATGGAACAGCCGTATCTATCCCAAGCCTCATGCAGTGCGGCCAATCTCTCTCTGACTGATGCAACCCGCTCCTGGAGCAAAGGGCCGCGTAGTGCGTCCGCTGTGGGTGGTGTGTAGCCGGGCCCGCAGACTGCAACTTTCGAGATAGCCTCTCGAAAGATGCGGGATGATGCCATGATAAAGGGGAGGTTCAGGTCATATATCATCTGTGTTATGGTCCTGGTGGCCTCTCTGTGCTGCCCCTCTCTGAAAGATCCCGGCATGGACATCTGTCTGGTGCCTCGGGATATGGATGGCTGGGAGGATCTGGATGGATGATGCGGACCTGGAGGTGGTGGCATAGGTGTAGGTGCGGAAGCGGAGGATGTGGACGGGCCGTGCAGATCTGACGGTGATGGCACAGGCGTGGGTGCAGCAGTGGAGGCTGCGTGTGTGCGCGCGTGTACGAGACATGGTGTGTGTGTGTGAGTTTAGGGTTTAGGATCTACGTGCTTGGGTTTGGGGTTTAGGAGAACAGAAAGAGAGAGATATTAGATTTGCGTGCTTGTGTGTGTGTGTGTGTGTGTGTGTGTGTGAGAGAGAGAGAGAGAGACAGAGAGAGAGATGGCCGCTCGTCCCATTTGGGATGAGGTGGAGTTGATGCCCGACAACAAGTGGCGTTGCCCTTCTTGTCGAAAGCAGTTCACAGGGAACGCCTCTCGAGTTCGAGCACATTTGGGGGGGTTGCGAGTCCAACCCACGGGGGGACGCTACAGGATCGGCATTTGTATGGTCATGCGGAGAGGGACACATTCTCGAGGCATATGCTGAGCCAGGTAATGAGCCCGGCGAGCCGTCCACAGATGCCGCGGACTCTATTTCCATTTGTGCACCCACTGCCACCACCCCTGCCATTGGTACACCCAACGCCACCGCCCCCACCCCCACCGTCGCATCCGCACCCGCCACCGCCAACGCCACAGCCACAGCCACAGCCACCCGTACCCCCTCCGCCAGTACTCCCCATGGATCCACAGCCTCCACTGATGCACCTACGCCTGTGCCATGACTGTCAGATCTGCACGGTCCGTCCACATCCTCCGCTTCCGCACCTACACCTCTGCGTCCACCTCCAGATCCGCATCGTCCATCCACATCCTCCCAGCCATCCACATCCCGAGGCACCAGACAGACGTCCATGCCGGGATCTTTCCGAGAGGGGCAGCACAGAGAGGCCACCACGACCATAGCACAGATGTTCTATGACCTGAACCTCCCCTTTATCAAGGCATCATCCCGCATCTTTCAAGAGGCTATCTCGAAAGTTGCAGTCTGCGGGCCCGGCTACACACCACCCACAGCCGACGCACTACGCGGCCCTTTGCTCCAGGAGCGGGTTGCATCTGTCAGAGAGAGACTAGTCGCACTGCAGGAGGCTTTGGGATAGATACGGCTGTTCCATCATGGCTGATGGGTGGACTGATCGTCGTAAACGTCCACTCATCAACGTGATTGTTTCTAGTTGTTAGGGTTCCATGTTCCTGCGCAGCATCGAAGCCTCCGAGGCAAGGAGAGTGCATTCGGCCGAGTACATTTACAGCATCATCCGCGCAGCGATAGAGGAGGTCGGGCCACAGCGCGTTGTCCAGGTACAATTTTCTTTCATTAGTTGCTTGGTCATTTGCTGCTTAATGTTGATACAAAAGTTTTGCGTAGTTTTCGATTGATTGCAATGTGTTTCCAAGCTGTGAACTGATCGTGTGAACGTATCGCGAAAGGTTGTGACGGACAATGCGTCCAACTGCCGCGGTATGGGGGATCTTCTTATGGCAGAGTACCCCTCCATTGTGTGGACTCCATGTGCCGCACACTCACTGGACCTCTCCTGCATTCCATCGGGCACCTGCCTTGGGTCAGTGAGATTCTCATGAGGGCACTTGCGGTTGTGGACTTCGTCACACGCAAGCGCCGCACCACTGCCCTTTTCCGCACATTCAGCAGGTAAGATGCTACTTATTTTTTGGCTCGTTCAAGATGCTTCTGTTTTTTTGGCTCGTTTCATGTGTGCCTCTCATTCCGCTTGTCAATGCAGGCTCGACTTGAAGAAGCCCGCTCACACCCGCTTCGCCTTCCAGTTCATCATGCCTGAGCGGCTACACAAGCTCAAGGGTGATTTGCGGCGCATGGCTACTTCTGCAGAGTTCACCGCCATGGACCTGTCCACGACCCCAAAGGGCTTGGCCTTTCACGACATCCTCTTCATGGAGCCTTTCTGGGTGGATATGCAGCAGCTGATGGACATCATGCGCCCCATCTACTCTGTTCTGAGGCTCGTTGATCGCGAGGGGTGCACGATGGGCCACCGCGAGTCTCTCCAGCGTTCTGAGCTGGACCCTGCCAAGTATAACATTTTTCCATCTCACCATCCTTTCTTCCATTTCGCACTCTGTTTCGTCTTGCTGCCGCAACACTATGGTATGTAATTGTTGCCTCCACATGGTATGGTCCACAGATTGGAGCCTATCAGGCGGTTGTGGCGGCGACGATGGGATAAGTTTCAACGGCCCATTCACAGAGTGGCCCACATACTCTGCATTCGTTGTTTCAGAGCGAGAGGCAGTATGACGATGCAGAGCTGCGTGGGGACTGGTTCTCATACATTCGCCTCCTCGGCAGCGACACTGGTATCCGCAGCAGGCTCGAAGAGCAGAGGCTCAGTTACAGGTAAACTCTTGCTCTGTCGTACGCTGTCGTTCGCTCAATTTCCCTGCGCGGGCTCAAGTGTACTCACGCACATCGCTGCTCAACTGCAGGCACTGTCTGGGGCTGTTCGGCGAGGACCTTGCACGTGTCCGAGAGAACAGGCTTTTGCCTGTATCATGGTGGGAGAGCTACGGCGCTGGACAGCCAGACTTGAGGACGCTCGCGCTCCGAGTCCTTTCACAGGTATGTTGTCTAATCTCATTCATCCAACCAATTTTCGCATTTTCTCTACAAGGTCGATACTCACTCGAGTTGTTGCCAATTAATGCAGTACTGTTCTGCTTGCGTGTGCGAGCGGAACTGGTCAACGTTCAGCCTTGTTCACGCGAACAGGCGGAACCGTCTGACGACTGAGCGATGCAATGACTTGGTGTACTGCAACACCAACACCAGGGTGGTTCGACGCATCACGGAGAGCATGAGGGCAGGAGGCGCACGCGCCCTACTGCTGCAGGTATATTTCGTTGCTCTGTCGTTTTGCTTTCGTATTGGTTTAAGACATTCAGTTTAATGCCCTCACGGTTGCTTCGTCTATTCTCACGAATGATTGACTTGTGCAGGTCAATCCCGATGAGTGCCTGGTTGCAGCGGCAGATCATGAGCTAGAGCCAGAGGTTGATCCAGACGATGCCGCTCGGCGTGCTCTGCGGGGTGATCCCGAGGATGATGCCGATGCCGATGCCGATGAGACCACCCCACTTCCTGCTGACGTTCCATTGCCCTCCTCTGATGATGAGCCCACATATGATTCAGACAAGACGGTCGACCTTGCAGGGGATGGTTCACGTGCCCCACCCAGTACTCCCGCTTCACGCCCCCTTTCAAATGATGCTTGGTCAGAGTTTGCGAGGGAGACAGAGGCTGCTGCCCAGAGACAAATAGCGCAGAGAGGACTCAGAGCATCACAAGCAGGCAGTTCCTCCCAAAGACCCCCCCTATGGCAGAGGGAGATCCCCAGGCATGAGTGTACCACAGAGGGTTCCTTCCGGCAGAGCCAGAGGCAGGCCATCCAAGAGGGGACGCACTGATGATTTTTCTAGTCGTCTCTTGGCAAGCGTTGGCCCAGACTTAGAGTCCCAGATGCCTCTAGACTCCCAGCCAGACTTTGTATTTGACACCCCTGAGGATGAATCTGGCACGCAGAGGGATGATTTTTTTAGCACAGACTTGTAGATATTGATACACACAGACTATCATGTATATTGGCATCAGATGTGATGTATATATTTTTTTACAGTTTATTCGTGTCATGGCTAGTTTATCATGATTGCTTACAAATGGTTAGCTCTGTGAAATTTGAATGGTTAGTTAGAAATGGTTTGCTCTGTGCAAGATGAGAGAGAGAGAGAGAGAGAGAGAGAGAGAGAGAGAGAGAGAGAGAGAGAGAGAGCGGACGTGGTATGGAAACTGTAAATGCTTGAGCTATTGTGGTACACAGGCGCATCTTCATGTCTCTCAGATCATATGCATCATGTTCAATCATTGAACGAACCCTAAACAATAAACCCCACAGCCATAATCATCATACACAGTTACACAAAATTGAGAGCAGATTGTTAGCAGATGCACTTCACAGAAATACACCCCCCCTGATAGCATTTCGTAAACGCATACATTACATTGCAATACACTAGGCACGCGTTGCACAAAAAACACACCATACATTAATTCATCAGATGTATCAAAATAACAATACGTATTCCCGCCATATATGGCTGGGACTGTTCTTTACACTATGTTAGACACTAAATGCTGCCTCATCTACTGCCGAAAATTACATAACAACAGTCAACCACATACGGCTAGACCCCATCTATTCTAAACATTCCTATGGATCCTCCACTGACTCCTCGCCCTCGTCAGGGGCATTGTTCTGTCACTCTCGCTCTGCCTCCCGGTTAGCCCGAGCTGCCTCCTGGTTAGCCCGACGGCGGGCCGCCCTTTCCCTGACCATGATGAGTTGTCGTCGTGTGAAGTTCATTCCAATCTGCTCATCCAAATCCAGCTCGACAGCGGGGACAGGGGCCACAGCGGGGGCGGGTGGCTCCGGTTCCGAATTTCTCTGCCGAGTCTGTCGCAACATCTCTGCAATGTCTGCCTCTTGCTTCCGATGCCTTTCGTTGTGCCTTCGGACATCTTCCTCGAGCTTCGCCCTCGGGCTTCGGTGGTATGCGCTCCGCCATCTCACAACGTCCTATTTCTCAAACTGACTCTCACAACCTCTCACAGCCTCTCACTGGCTCTCTCACAGCCTCTCACAATGCCTCTCAGCCTCTCTCACAGCCTCTCACTGGCTCTCTCACAGCCTCTGAAAAAGCCTCTCACAATGGCCTTGTGAGTGCCTATTTAACACCACAGCCTGTTTCCCCATGTGCAGTTGTTCATGATCCCTCCATGGCCTGCTCCCCCACAGTGCCCACGTACTACTGTACCTGCCCCCATGTGTAGCTCCCCCACGTGTTGCACTCCGATTGGGCCCGTGGTCTGCTCCCCCACAGTGCCCATGTGATATTGTACCTGCCCCCATGTGTAGCTCCCCCACGTGCTGCACTTCGATTGGGCCCGTGGTCTGCTCCCCCACAGTGCCCATGTGACATTGTACCTATCCCGATTTGTTGCCCATGTGACGTTGTACCTTCCAAAACCCTAAACCTATCTCATCACATAGGCCATGGTACTGTGTAGGTCTTGCACTTCCCTGTGTTGAATGACATTGTGGAGCATAAGTAATTAGTAAGTTGTTGAGGTTCATCAGGGGAGCGCATCGTTTACCTGTATTTATATAATAGTACAATATAGATTCGTCAGGGAGAGAGAGATAGCGAGGGCACGAGACAGAGTTTTGGAGACTCAAAAAATATAAATTGTTGCTCTTTTGTGTCTGACTACAGAGATATCAGACATGGGAGGCATGGGGGCAGTAATTAAATTGGTTGCAAATTTTTTTGGGTACCGTTTTTCTATTTTTTAACAGGAGGGGGCAGGTGGGTGCCAAACACCTTCTGATATTTCGCTTTGGGGATGTGGGACAGCGAGAGCAAAGGCCTGTATTTTTTTTTTTTTTGAAAAGAAAAATTTTGCAAATGGGGGGACGCGTCCGGACGTGGACGCGGGTCCAAACGCGCGTCTGCGTCCAGCCCCCGCTTCCTTAGATAGATAGATATATATATATATATATATATTTATATATATATATGTATATACTAGTAAAGAGTGCCCATCGTTGACGGGCAATGGACGACGGCCGATGGTCGTTCACGAGTGGCCGATGGTCGTTGACGGGTGGCCGATGTATGTGTGTGTATGTACGTGAGTGCATGTGGTATCTGTGTATGTGGATTCGTAAGTTAGATACCAGTGATGAAAAAAGGGATTGAAGTCTCTCGGAGACACTAATCTCAATGATTCAAGATGCCCAGTTCTTGGTGAGCCCTAAAATAGTGTGCAATTGAAAAATGAACACCATTCATTCGAGCTTCCATCATATGAATGCATTTTATAGCTCTCAAAGATGACAATACTTAAGGTGATGTAACAGTTCGACCAAGGTTACCACTTGTCTTTCAAATGAGAAACGGGGTTGGATCAAAACCAGAAGATCGCATGTGTTAGGATTTCAGAGGTAGATTGTCACATCCATTCCTGGCAAGGTACTACAGGAGCAAGAGGAAAGGATGGGACATATTGATCAAGCAAACTTGTACATCAAGAGAATAAAAAACTACAGAGTTGGGAAAAAAGAAAAAGGAAGAACCCTAGAGGTAAGAACAAAGGAAAACTTCGTGTCAAATTTCCATTGCAATTTGAATAAATAAAAAAATGTCTAGTTTAGATATTCAACTTCTGCTATTTCCCACAGTCGTTGTAAGGATGGGATTAGCAAATATGTTCTTCAATAGAGCATGGATGCTAGATGGAGAAAAGAACTTTGGGTAAAACTTTCTGTGCATGATCTATGGGTAAAATTTTGGTAATTCAAAATAAATACGAAAGCCATATAATAAATCTTAGTGCAGTTCTGCTCATCGATGATGTTTTTTTAGGTGGATTGACAGGAGAAGGGGAGAACATATGGGTTGGGCGGAGTGTGGGTGTGCTCCCTAATGGTTAAAAGCAAGTTGTTTGGGCAAGAGGCCGATGGTTTAAGTGCTCGGGAGAGATGGGTGGGTGGGTTTTGCCATGTGACAAAAAAGGGCGAGGGAGTGTTAAAAAAAGATATGTTCCTGCCCTTAAAAGCCTTAGTTTTTTTTTTTTTTGGGGGGGGAGGGGGATTTCTTTCTTGATGGGGACTTTTTTTTGTCTCCTTTTTAAAAAAAGAAAACTTAATTTATGGGGAGCCGAAAAGCCCCTTCACTTTTTTTGTTTTATGAAGAGTGGGGGTTCACATTTTTAAGTGGATTTACATTCATATTTTTTTATGAGAGGTTTACATTTAAGAAAAAGTGTATGTGTGTGTGTGTGTGTGCGTGCGTGGGGTGGGGGAGTAAATATTGATATATTTACTTTTAATGGAATGGAGGCACCCCTTGTTTATATATCTACATACACACATTTTAACCTTCTTCATTTATTTAGGGGCATGGAGGGACCTCCCTCCCTCTATGGGTGGTTGGTCAGCCTGTGGAGAGAGAGAGAGAGAGAGAGAGAGAGAGAGAGAGAGAGAGAGAGAGAGAGAGAAAGAAAGCTTTATTAATGTCTTTTCCATGCCAAAAGGCATATAAGACTAATGAGGTACATGTCATGTATGTGGTAACCATGGGAGCGTATAAAAAACGTTTCCAAACAGTAATAAAGAAAAACATCTAGTGCAACCTAAAATAGACACGTATGCGAGAATGTGCATAATAATAATCATATGTGTCTCGGGTAAGATGTCAAGGCTGTGCTGCATCTGCTGGGCTGCTGTTGTAAAAAGATGTAATGCGAGCCACAGTATGGGAAAGCACTGGAGTCTGTCGACGGCGTCTGTGAGTATGAGCACGTGTATGTGTGATAGTAGTAGTAGTACGCCCCTGCGTAGAATGTCTAGTAATCCTGGTGGTATCCTGATGGTGAGAGGTACACTGTCTCTGATCTCTATGAGCATGAGGGCAGCCAACATCCTCGTCGTCATCCTCATCATAATCCTCATCCTCAAGTACTAAATCATGCGATCTCCGTATAGTAAAGAACGAAGTAATCAATGGCTGTGAGGTAAAATGCTGGGGTGTCTTGTATAGATCTCTCCGTAGTCTGGACATCTCGTGTACCATGAGAGCGACACACCGTGGGTCCTCATAAGCTATGAGAGATCGTAGAGTGGTAGGCATCTCTCGGAACAGGCAGTGATATCGTCCTCTAATCTCATAATATACAGGGCACCGAAATATAAAGTGCTCCTCAGACTCCACCTCACCTAGGGAGCAGAATTGGCAAATCCGCTCCTCTCTGGGAATACCGTGGAACCTCCCAGTCTCAATAGCTAGCTGATGAGAGGACACCCTGAGCTGCCCCAATGTGAATCTAAGGCAATGTGACAATCCTGAGTCCAAGTAGCGTGGCATGACCAGGGTCCCTGATGCATTTAGCTCCAAGAAATGAGTCCGATAGAAAGCTGGCTTAACCCTTAACTGGTTACGCCAAGTCCGCTCTAGCATGTGCGATAAAGGAAGCGTCTGATATACGGATGTGTGCCGGAGGGGAGCTCTGTGATGGAGATGCCAAATGATACAAATAGGAGGTGAGAGGCCTGAGAGAACCATGATAGCCTGTAGCCCTGATCATGAAGACGCTGTGAGGAGGATAGTACAACCTGTATGTATCACTTGTCTATCTCTGGTAGCGCCTGTATCCTCTGTATATAGGTGATAAGCTAAAGAACTGCCTCGATCTGTATAGGTGGAACTGCAAACTCGGCCAGGAGAATCTCATGGGGAACAGAGAAGGCTTCGCTCGAATCAACCGAGCTAGCATGGTGGTCTGTAATCGTGAGAGACTGGCCCAATGTGAAGAAGGAAGACCTACATACCATGTCTCTGCCGCATATAAAGCCGTGGGGGTAACAATGGTATCGAAGAGGTGACACTTACTGCGAGCATCCTGGATGGACTTGCGGAAACAAAATCGCTCTAGCTGAACAAGGGAGGCATGTCCTTTCCCTAGTCGAGTGGTAGCGGCCTATCTCATGCTAAAAGTAGGACCTGAGAAAGGACCCTCAAGTATGTGTAGGAAGGGACCACCTCTAGAATCTGTCCGCCCAAAGTAAGCTCTTGTCGTTGCATGAATGCCCTTGAAGTGTTGAAGACCATAACCTTGGTCTTCCCAATGTTCAACCCTAGGCCCCATCTGGTGCAAAACTCATGCAAGCAATCCAACTGTCGCTGCAGGCCCTCTCTGGTCGGTGAGACCAACACCACATCATCAGCATAAAGGAGGATAGCAATCAAGATGTCACCAAGCCTGCAGCCAGTACCGCCACCCTGTGTAATGACTCTCTCCAACTCATCAATATACAAGCCAAAGAGGACTGGTGAGAGGGAACAACTCTGCTTCACCCCAATAGTGCTCCAGATGTGCTCAGATATGCCACTGCTATGTCGGAAACAACCAAGGACACACTCATAAAGTGCCATCACAGCAAGAACAATGTCGGTGGAGAAGGGTCTTGGAGTCTCTGGATGAGCAATGAACGAGGAACAGAATCAAAGGCTTTCCTGAAGTCAACAATAAACCCTCTCTCTCCTGTGCTTAGCCTCCTCAATCAAGGCTCGCAATGTGAAGATGTGATCTGCCGTGGAATAATGTGCTCTGAAACCAGCCTGACCCATGGCATGTAGTCTCCTAGTCTCCGCCTCTGAGCTCACAACAGACTGCAATATAGTACCATATAATTTAGCCAGGACATGTCCGATCAAGATGGTGCGGTAGTTACTCGGAATCATGGGGTCACCATTCTTATGGATGGGGTGGATAATGTTAGTGCACCAGGGAGACGGAAAGCCAGAGACAACTGCAGAGTTAAGAAGGGTGGCTATAATGGGGGCGAGTAAGTCAGAGGCATGGGAAAGGAGCTCAGATTCAAGGTCTTCGATATCTCTGGCTTTGTGGGACTTCAACTTCTTAATGGCTGTAAGTACCATGTCAGATGTGAAAAAGGAGAACGCAACTGGCCGTGGAGATATGGCGATAGGTGAGTCGGTAGGAACCGTGTACAGACTAGTAGCATAATCAGTCCATATGCGGAGGTCTTCCAAGAGAGGTGGTGGAGAGCGAGGAATGAACTCGCGCCAGAAAGCGCCCGAAGAAGAGCTAAAAAGAAGGTCAATGAGACGTTTCCCTTCAAAATCATCATGGGAGCGTTTCTTACGGCGGAGAGCACGACGGTAGGAACATCGGGAAGATCGAAGCAGATGTGGGGCATGGATGCGTGAGTGGGTTACTGACTGATGGAGAGAGCGGCACTCAATATCGTACCAAGGAGGGTGTAGTGTTCAAGGTGTGCGTCAGGTCTTTCTGGGGTGGGGTTTTGTGGGGAAGATTAATGATGCGGCCGTGTGGAGAGAGGTGATGAGGAAATCCGCCTGGGTGTCGACTGGACTATCATGAGGAAAGGAGTGTAAAAGTGCAGCTAAGGACTGTCGGTATAGCGGCATGTAAAAGGGATCAAATGTGTACGTGGGTGCTCGGATAAGCGTGGGTAGTGTAGATGGGTGAGTGGGTGGGAGGTGGCTGATATCGAAGGAGAGAAATGAGTGATCAGAACGGGTGGTGGGGAAGATGTGGAAGTCAGAAACTGTGGGTACAAAGGATGGTGACCCCATGAGATAGTCAACAACACTATGTCCTCCACTGTGAGGGTGGCATGTGTAACTGTCTGAATGTGGCCAGCAGGGTAAGCCATTATAAATGGCTAGCTCATGTGCCTCTCCAAACTGCAATAAGTGCTCACCATATGAAGTAGTAGGTCCAAAACTATCCGCGGAGGTTCTGGTGACAAGCATATCACTGTCCAAGGCACGAACACGTAGCTGATCAGTGGTGTCGAAGAACTCTGTCTGTCGTGAAGATGTCCGGGCATTAAAATCCCCTGTGAGGAGAATATGCCCCCGCTCTGAAAATCTGATAATATCTGGTGAGAGGTCCTGATATGGAGATCCAATACCCTCAGCAAAAGATGAGGACTCTGGTGGAAAGTAACATGCTGCAATAAAAAGATCTCTATCCAAGCCAATATCCTGACCCACGATGCGAGCCCATGTGTAGCGGGCCTGCTCGTCATGTCGGATGAAGTCAATACTCGAGTGAAGAGCCTCCCTGTACAAGCAGGCGACCCCACCTGAACCACGTCCACTAGCAGATCTAGTCTCTCACGAAATACTGAATCCCATCTGTATCCAAGAAAGGAAGGAAGTCCTCGCTCTGGGCTCTCGTGTGTCTCCATGAAGAATAATATATCCTTGCTTGTAATGAAATCAACAAGGTCGCCTGCCGTAGAAGATGAGTGTATGCCAGCACAGTTCCACACTCCAATCCAAAGGTGGTGTGGATGGGGCCCCGAGGTGCTCCCACCCCTGGGCACCCCAAATCCTAGCACTGGGATCTGCTAGGTGCACTATCAAGAAAGCGCACTCGTCTATCTCGGTAAATGACTCGTCTATAAGTCTCACGGGCTGCCTGAAAGGCCTTACGCCTCTCCTCTACCTGGAATGTGAGGTCGTCATCCATATAGATAGTGGTGCCACGAAGCTTAGCTCTGCACCGCAGAGCGTCTCGGCGACTCTCTAGAGAGGTGAACCGGATAATGAGTGTAGCGGCATCTTTGGAGGTCCTCCAAGCTGTATCTAGCCCATCTGTCATATGTCCTAGGGTGGTCTCAAGAAATCTCGTGGCCTCGGTAGTGGCATCCTGTGTGTCTGGTATCCCACGAACCCTGATGTTGTGGGCCTTTTGCTCCCTCGATCTCTCTTCCGAAATGGTGGCGGAGATGACGGAAGAGATGGGGGCGCTAGGTTTGGTGCCTTTCTGCAAGACTGCTGCCCATGAATCTTTATGCTGCTCTATTTTATTCTCAAGCTCCTTTATCTTGGTGGTGGTTGATTCCGATGCTGCAACCTGCTTAGTGTTGATCACCTGCTCTAATGAAGCGACTTTGGACTGCAACACATTTTTTTCTTTGAGTAAGGAGACCACTAATCCTTTCAGTTGTGATAGTTCATGTTTCAAAAGCTGGAAATCGGCTTTCATTTGGTCAGCTTCCCAGGAAGAGAATAGTTCCGTTGATTTGGAGGGAGTGTATGGGATGGGTACCGCAGATGGAGGAGCTGTGGGTTCTTGAGGAATAGGGATAGGAAGAAGGCCTGTAGGAGTGGTCAGAGCAATAGGGTGGGAGATTGATGGAGATGAGGAAGATGCAGAAGAAGAAGAAGATGAAAGAGAGGGAGGAACCACAAAGGATAAAGAAGAGAGTGAGAGTGGGGAAGAAGAAGAGGAGGAAGAAGAAGGTGCCACACCATCTGTAGGCAGCGATGGCAGGTCTGAGGACAGCGAGGGGGCAGCGATGGGGGAGGTATTAGTGTCTGCAAAGAGGGGGGGGGGGCTGTTTCCAGCAGCGATGGAGCAGCTGTCTCCATCAGCGATGGAGGAACTGTTGTTTCCTTCGAGGGAGGGGATGTTTTCAGCGAGGGAGGGGGAGGAGACAGGAGCGATTTCAGCGAGGGAGGGGGAGGAGTCAGTAGCGATTTCAGCGAGGGAGGGGGAGGAGACAATAGCGAGAGGGGAGCAGGTGGTCCAACGTGGAGGGAGTGAGGAGATGGCGCGAGAGACAGGAGGAGCAGATCCAGATCCGCGTGGAGCCATCTCCGAGATAGACGTGGGGCCCGTGGGAAAGAGAGGAGGAGAAAAAAGGACTCTAGACTCTATACTTCATACAATATATCTCATCCACAAAAGGTTTTTTATATGGAGATGTGTGTGTGTGTGTGTGTGTGTGTGTGTGTGTGTGTGTGTGTGTGTGTGCGTGCGTGCGTGCGCGCACGCGCACGTGCGCGCACACACACGCATTCATTGTGTCGGGGATGTCACACACACAACGAACATGCGCACACGCACACACACACACACACTTACACGTGTGTGCGTGCGTGCGTGTGCATGCACGTGTGTTCCAGATCCCCCCTCCCCCCCTATTTTTCTCTTTTTATTGTCTCTTTTACTCCCCTCACCCCATCCCCCTCCTTTTTTTTTAATTGTGCATTTTTTGGCCCATGAATAAAATATTGTGGGTAACGATTTAGGAGTTAAAGCTAGTGAGTTTGGGCTTGTGGTTAAACATTCCTGAAAATGGCGAGCCAAGATAGGAATTTGAAAGATTGAAAAAAAAAAACACCAGTTTAAGGTAGTCAAGAAAAATTTTATGTTCATGATTTATGGGTAAAACTTTGATAATTCAAAATAAATAAGAAAAGCCATGTAGTAAAGATTATTGGCTAAAGTTTACAGCACATTGAAGTGTGTAAAGAAAATAAAACCTTAACTTCAAACTTCAATTATTTGAATTTAGTAAGTGGGAGGGAGGGGGTGGGGAATCTTTTTGGGGTCCACCCCTCAATGCACACAATGTGCAAATGTATGGGGATATGCACATTCCCCATACATGCATCCTCCTCCCCAAGTTTTTTAGTTAGAAAAAGCTCATGCATGGGTGAGGGGGGGAGGATGCATGGGTGAACCCATACCCATGCGCAAAAGTGGAACAAAGTTTAAACATATATATAGATATATATATGTATATATATATATACACAATAAACGATGCGCTCCCCGGATGAACTTCAACAGCTTACTAATTACTAAGCAAAACAGTGTCATTCACCATAGGGAACTACAAACCTACACAATACTATGTCTTATCTGATGAGATCGGTTTAGAGTTTTGGGATGAACTCCAACATCAACACGGAAAGGAAACAGGAATTCTGTCACGGCTGCAGTCGAACAGAATGGGATGATGAGATTGCAGGATGAGAACTTTTGAGAGCCAGTCTTTGTGAGTTGAAGCCTTCTCAATATTTTTCTCTGCATTTATTTCTGCCACAAGGTGATAAACAAAGACCTTGTGCTTTTGACTAATTCTGAATGCTCAGGAAATTGCATGTCGTGCCACAGCAGGAATCCTTCAAATTTACTTTACTCAAACGACAAACCAATCTAAGGACAAACAGGGATCAATACATATCCCTGTCAATGAGGCCTCTAGCTTCATTATGTTATTTGTACACGTCTTCTCAGGTAATCTCAAGTGCTTTATGCCGTTCGGGCATAAGTTTCAAAAAAATTGTGAAGTTGCAAATACCAGGTAAGTTTTCTAGAACTTCTCCTTTATCCTAGCTAACAAAGCCTCCTTTGTCCAAGGTCCGTTATCCAAGGTTTAGGGTTAGGGGATTGTCATTTTGTACAGTTTGTTATCCAAGGTGCAGGTCAACCAAATTCACATTTTTTGCCTTCTGGGGGTAGTGATCAATACCCATTTCACCTGGATATTTGGCTAGGAAGATTTGTAAGAAAGCAATGGTCAAAAAGGTCTTTCCAGTGCCTGGGGAAATCTAGGGTGCGAGATCGGGCGTCCTATCTTTGGCACAACTACGTAAACTGCATGCAGGATCAAGCTCAAGACCAGAGATCTTTGGGTGAAGTGAATGCTCAGCATCTCAAGAAAGACTAGTTGTGACTCCACTTCCAAAACTGCATAAGAACATGCAAACAAAAATGTTCTGCTGCTGAAGCTTTCTTAAGAATTGCAGTTTTACTTCTCCATGAAAAAGTTACATACACAAGTGAGCTATTTTTCATTCTAATTAGTGAAAGATCTGCTCGTTAGAACAATACAGACTCTGCAAATTTTATTTGGAAAGTCATTAATTGCTCCTCCTTCAAATCCACGTCAAACGTTTTTAGGGTGATTTCAGAGACAACACCCACCAATTTCCTCTTGGAGTACCAAGAAAAAGTCGAGCTAGACTATGCAGAATGACTTGAAGCTGAGAAATACGTTGAGACCCAACGTAGTGTGTTCAAGGATGCTGAAGAGCTTTCAGAAAGGTGCTGGATACGGAGCTCCTGGAGCTAGGCAAACTTCAAAATCAAGCTATGCTTGACCACATAATTTTCTTGGATAAATTTTTCCAGTGATGTTTACTATCCTGCCTCTCTAAGCCTAAACCCTAAACCTATACACTACTATGTCTTATCGGATGAGATCGGTTTCTCCCCAGATGAACTTCAACAGCTTACGAATTACTTATGCTCCAAACCCTAATCTCTAAATCCTAAACCCTAAACCTACACACTGGTATGTCATATAGGATGAGATCGATTTCTCTCCGGATGAGATCGATTGCTATGTCTGAAAAGTGTAACACTGAAAATAGTTGGTAAAATCTATCAATTACACCGCAGATTATGAGGGTGCAAACCCAAGGTGCGTACTAATTTCTATCACACTTCATACTTATGGAAGAGCTCAAACTTTCTTCCTGACTACCTGAAGGCTTGTACTCTTCATCATCATCAAAATCCTGCTCAACAGTATATTTGATATCCTTCTTTTGGAGATGTTAAAAATTGAGTTGTGTAATATAAGTGACCAAAATTTTCTCAGTACATGTGCTTGATTATGCACATGTACTGAAGCTGCTTGGCATGTGACAAGGACGGTGTAAGTGAAAGTCAATTGGAGCATATTTTGCAAATAGAACACAGTTTGAAAGGCATTTTTATGGGCTTCATACTGGTTTAGGGTTTGGGGTTTGGCTTCACTGCCCATTTCCTGAACTCGGACACCCAAAGAAGCGGCATTCCTTTCATCTGGCTATTTGGCCAGGAAGCTTTGCAAAAAAGCAATGGTCAAAAAGGTCCTTCCAGTGCATGCAGATAATAGGAGTGGTTGTGTCACCTTTATGTACTCCCGGATTTTGAGGTGTCATTAATTGCTCCTCCTTCAAATCCACGTCAAACGTTTTTTGTGAGCTTTCAGAGACAACACCCACTGGTTTCCAATCAGTGGATTTTCCTGCAAGATGGCTTGAAGCTGGGAAATATGTTGAGACCCAACGTAGTGTGTTCAAGGATGCTGAAGAGATTTCAAAAAGGTGCTAGATACAGAGCTCCTGGAGCTAGGCAAACACTTCAGACTTATGGAAGAGCTCAAACTTTCTTCCTAATTTCTATCGCACTTCAGACTTATGGAAGAGCTCAAACGTTCTTCCTGACTACCTGCTATACTATTTAGTCATGTGATGTTCAACAGTTGATACCTAAAACAGAGACCAAAAATCATAGCTATTGTTTTATTTTCCAAGTATCAAAGGTGGTAGTAACTACAAGAGCCATATGGTGTTACACCTCATCATACTATCAATTGTCGCTCTTTGGTTGCAAGTCGCTATATACACAATCTTTCATAGATAAAACAAAAAAAGCTTCTGATGCTGCAAAATAGATTATCTCGTGATGACGCATATAGTAAAAAGCAATTAAGTCACAAATACTAGTGCATAACAAGACAGAAGAAATATTTCCACGTGAAAACTCATCAAAAATTAAAAAACTCTCACCTGGTAGAAGAGTTTTTTGTAGTTGAGCTTCACACTCAATCCCAAGCACAGGTTCACCACGCAAAAAGTGCTTCAAAACAAAGAACCATGTAAAATCCAGCATTAATTGGAAGATGTGAATGGATTACACATCTACCATCTTATTTCAAACAAGCAATGAATCTGATTGTTCAACTACTAAATTAAGATTTGCAGGGATCGAAACTGGGATTACGAATTAGGCTCATGAATAGCAGAGTACAGCATCAGAATCACCAATTCCATCTACCAGAAAGTGAGAGTTAATCAAAATTTGAAAGCCATATTTTGAACATGCCTGTGCCCAACAAATATGGATGCTTACGAAACATGAAAAATGATTTAGAGAAATAGAAATGAACAAGCAAAAACCATATTATCACGAACCATAGTTGCACAGAATCGCGTTTTTGGGAGGAGACGTTTCGGAAACCGCGTTTCTGAGAAACGGATTTCTCCTCCCAGAATCGCAAAAAAAAAAAAAAAAAAAAAAAAAAACCCGGCCCCGACGGTAAGGCCTCTTCATGACTTGGCCTTCCACTCCCTGAGCGAAAACACACTTACTGGGACCATCTGTGATCGTAACAGACATGCTAGAGGTTACTTTTGAATTTTTATCCTTCACAGAACCCAACATGGATTAATGCACCTGAACTGGACCATCCTGCACCGGAAACAGTCGGCAAATTACACAGTAATTATGCTCTTAATTAGAGCTTTCATCTGATACCCATATTGCCCAAAAAAAAACCCAAAAAAAAAAAAAAAAATTAAAAACGTCTCTGGAATTTTTCCAAAAATTTCCGAAACGCGTTTCTGAACGCAATTCTGAAACGCGTTTCAGAAACTCAGTGCAACTATGTCACGAACATATCCAAGAAAAAGATAAAATAAAATAACTCCTAAACTTGGGCGATTTAAGCATCTTTGATTGTTGATTAGAAACATGAAAAATTGAAGGGAGGTGAAAGATCTCCCATGCTTTGTACAAGCATGGAAGGACTTGGGTCACAAAGGTTCAGTGAAGTGTGTGACTATTTTATTCTTCAGAAACACTGTGAAAAATACGACCAGATTATGCGAATATGACATGGAATGTAAAAGTCTGTATATTGCTTCTTACTTGCAAATATTCGTCTCGTAAAACAGTAGACTGCATCTGATGTCTCTCCAGATATGCAGATTCAATGTCTGCCATCAAAAATGCACGAACCAATGCTATCTCACGATCTGAAAAGCCATGAAGACGAATCCTCGCAACCTACAGGAGAGTCATTATGCAAGAAAGAAAACAAAGATAGATATCTGCCCACACAACAAATAGATCCCTCCTCTAGTAACAAACTTTGTCATCCCTGTCATTAAGCAATCACAAGAAGTAAATTGCTCCCATTGGACTTGAGGTACATGTTACTTGTAAGAAGTTACAAAATTACAAGAATTTGCTGCTTCCAGATGCTCTAGCTCATATTGCCTTAACAGGGGATAATTTATCTGCTCACCTCCATAAGCATGGATTCCAACGCTTCCAGAGTTCCTTTCTCCTTGCAATTTGCAGACATCATGTAGGCTTTCATGGGGCGAACCAGATAGTCACCTGCTGAAGAGCAAGCAAAGAAAGGGGGAAGTTGTCGCCTTGAAATCTTATAGAACCTCTGGTTCAAAGCATTATGGAACATTCCCTCTGCTAATGTAAGACGATAGTCCCCAAAAGTTGTGAATAATGTGGCTGGGACCTTGCAACTCACCATCACTGCTGACTAAGGAACACAAAAGATGGAAACAACTGAAGTTTCAATCACCTCCACAACTTGAAGACACAATTTTCAAGCCTGAACATTTTTTTAGCTGGAAAAATGTGAACATCTATTCAAATTTTAAAAATGAAAAAAAGGAAAGCATTTACCCCTCCTGCCTCTGCTTCTGCCAAGCATGAGAAGCGAGGTTCCTCATGTGGAGGTACAGGAAAAAGTGGCAGTGTCAAAGAAATCTCATCATAGATACTCGGGCTCTTTTCCTCAAAGTGGACTTTAATGAGATCCACAACACCCTAAATAGACAACAGACCAAATGATATTATGAATTAGATCTTCCATATAAGCAGTCGATCATCTTCCTTATAAGCACACAGAAACCAACTTCATTACCTGCCGAAGTGTGCTCAAAATACAATATTATAAGTACCTGGATGCAATAAAACAGATACCTCTGAATCGGGAAAATCTCCGACCACTACAATTGCCATGTGTTCTGGACGGTACCAGCGATGATAAAAATCTTGAACACATTTAGCAGAAACTGTTTTTATAACCTTTTCCAAACCAATTGGTTGTCGATCTGCGTACTGCAAAGTGCAACAACTGGTTACCCACATTTTCTCCAGGCATAGCAATCAACCTTTAAGCCTAAAGTAGTGATTCAGAATCCTCAAATGTCATCTCTATAGTAATAAAAATGCAACTCTTGTGCTCGAAATTTCCACCACCTTGGAACCTTTCATCATCAGCAACCAATGTGCTTCTTGCATACGGGCTAAAGCATTTCGGCTCCCCCTATACTCTTCCAGAACAGCCCCTCTTTCTTTATCAAGGTCCTCCTCCGAAGCACGAATCTGAAATAATCAGGTTTGACCTTAACTTAACGATGCAAGAAAGGAGGTGCAGGACTGTATCCATGGTGAGAGAGTCATCCATGAACTAGGCAGTCATAAAATATATATACAAATTTATGGCTTCAGATCCAAATTCCAAAAATTTCCAGAGCGGTATTACATCAAAATGTATACCATGCTGAGCTTTTCATATATAGACTGAAAAGCTGACAATATAATCTACAATAGTACCTCTGTGCTAAATTCTGCAAGGATTGAAATTGCTTGTGGCAAAAGCTCAGGCTTATCAATAGGTATCAAGAGTTCGTATATTGTCTCATCAGGGGAAGTGGATGCGTTCTGACAAGCTCCAAACTCCGCTCCTATACTTTCCAGAAATCTTACAATATCATGATTGGTGTATCGTCGAGTCGCACTGAAAGCCAGATGCTCAACAATGTGAGCAACACCACGCTCCTCATCCTCTTCTAAGACAGAACTGCAAAATTGGGAGAAGTCAACAGACATAGCATAAGTGCTAATGAACGTGCACAAAAATCTTGATCAATCACTGAGAGGCCATGTTGCTGTTTCAAGAAGTTGCACATGATCTAAGTCTTTCCGCTTTCATGTTTTAACTGGGAACACTTCATATGTGAACTAGCCTAAAAGTTGATATAAAAATCATTTTAGCCCACAAACAAAAGTTACATTGTCAAGATTTTTTTTTCCGCAGCTACTATGTGCCTAATAGACTGGAAGTTCATGATGAAAACAACTACTTTTCCAGTAGCACCAATCAGAAACATTGATGTCATCACTAGCCTGCATGAAGACTTGACATTATTCTGGACTGATGATCAAAATATTCTTTGCATTCTGCCTCTGTCGTAGTCCATTGCAGACATAGAAGCCGAGAATGTCAGGAAGATGCAAAATGAAAACGACAGCTAAATTTCCACATTCAATTTGAGCCACACTTTAAATGTGCCAATTCTTGCATTTCTGTTAACAGTTGTTGAAGATACGCAAGTAAAAGGCCTTGAGTAGAGCTGGCAATCCCATAAAAGCTTGGATTTCCCAACAAAAAAAACATTGACAAATAGAATTAGCTGAGGACTTTGTAGGGGATTGTGAATGTCGCATGTTTTTTCCTTGAAAGAGGTAGAACAGGCTAAACTACATGACAACTTCATAGAAATATCCAAGATATTGAGTGAGTTCCTTTTGTTTTCTTGCTTCACACTTTCCCTTAGTAAAAGCAAAGAAGGCATTGTAGTAACAAGTTTGTCTGCTTTCCAGCTCAGGAAAAAGAACTTGTCCACCTTCAAGGTTGCCCCAGGAGCTTTTGGCCTAGGAGAAATATGAGTGTCCTATGTAAAGAGTTTGTGAAGTGCCTTTCAGGTTGGATCTAAGCATTTGAGAATCTTACAGATTCAATCACGTTCAATTTTTAGTAGGATGTACTAAAATGAGTAGAGGGCTGGAGGAAGCACCACGTGCATAACAAGGCTAAAATTGCTGACTATGAACCTAGTGATGTGCTTACAGCTTTCATTGCACTTTGCCCTTAACTAGCATTTTTTGTAAAGCAAGAACTTTGAAGCATAGTTGCAGCGAATCGTGATTGGCGATTCTGAACCCAGAATCGTGCAAAAAAAAAAATGGAAAAATAGCTTATGGCTGAAATTTTTTAGGGAAGCAATGGTCAAACCAGCATTTTGCCTCCCAGAAATGCAATAGATAGGGCACAAACAGATCTTATTTTCGCTATTTGGTTGTTATTTGCTTTGGTTCTTAGTAAATGTTAATGCTACAGTTTGGGCTAAATATTGGGCCCTTACTGGCGCGCATTTGGACCCCCATTTTTATCTACGGGAGGGTGTAGTGTCAAACTCGTATGGACTGTAAAGGCCATTTTAAAAAAGGGCCCACGAACTTACAAGGTGAATTAGCATTAAAAATGCTTCTTGGTTTCCAAGGAGAGGCTCGAACTTGAGACCAAAGAAACTTTGGATGTCAAGATAACCAATTGAGCCAACACCCTTAACTGAATTAGCATTAAAAATGAAGGCCCCAATGGGTATACAACATTAGTAGGGTCTAAGTTTAACATTAAACTTGACAACATTAGACCATAAAAACTTGATATAAAGGTGCGGGTTTCTATTTCTGACACTCTCCCTTGATGACAAGTTTGTTTTCTTTGACCCCAGGCCAATGTCGATACTTTTCAAATCTGTCCCTTGATAAGCTTTTTTGTAAATATGTCTGCCACTTGGTCATGAATGGAGCAATAAATAAGCTCCAACTCTCCCGCTAGAACCTTCTCGCAAATGAAATGGTAGTGTTTTTCAATATGTTTGGTGCGTGCATGGAAAACGGGATTTTTTGCAAGCTGGATGCAGCTTTGATTATCACAAAAAATCTGCGTTGGATTTGATTGATGCAAGCCACAACCTTCCAACAAGGTGCGCAGCCAAACACATTCGCAAGCGATTGTTGCTGCAGCTCTATACCCAGCTTTGGTAGAGGATAATGCCACTGTAGGCTGCTTCTTACAAAGTCAAGTTACTACAGCTGAACCAAGTGAGAAAACATCTCCGGAAATTTACCTCCGACTTGTGGGATCACTTGCCCAATTGTCGTCACAATAGCCCAACAATTTGAACATGTCATTCTCGGCATATTTGAGTCCATAATTGATTGTATGCTTTAGATAACAAAGAATCTTCTTGGCTGCCTTGAGGTGGATTCTCCATATGCTGGCTAGCAAAGTTGACACTATATGCAATGTCGGGCCTGGTTATAGTAGCATATATGAGGCTACCAACCAACTGCATGTACAAGGTCTTGCCAACTTTTTTTTCTTCATTTGTATCTAGTGTGGAAAGCCTAATCTCTGCTGGAGTTGCAGCAAGTTTGCAATCCATAAGATTGAATTTCTCAAGCATGTTATATATGTATTTGCTCTGTGTAAGGGAGAGTGAGTGTGGGAGCCTCCACACCTCTAAACCAAGATAGTAATGGACTTTTCCCAAGTCCTTCATAAAGAATTCTTGAGATAAAGTCTTCTTAACTTCGATGATCTGCTTAGGATTACTTCCTATGATTATCATATCATCAATAAAGAGTGTTAATAAGAGGACTTCACCTTCTTTATTCAAGATATAAAGGTTGGGATCAACCTTACTCTTTGTGAAACCACGGGAAAGTAGGTACTCTTCCATTCTTGAGTACCAAGCTCTTGGAGCTTGCTTAAGTCCATTCAAAGCCTTGATGAGACAACGTAGATGATGTTCTCTCCCTTTCACCACAAATCCTTGGGGTTGGGGAAAAAAAGATATATTCCTTCATCAACATAGCCATAGAGAAAGGCGGATTTTACATCCATTTGATGTGTCTCCCATCCAAAGTGAGTTGCTAAAGCAGAACAAACCTAATGGTGGGCATTTTGGCAAAGGGGAGCAAATGTTTCGTTGAAATCTATGCCCTCCTTTTGTGCATATCCCTTTTGTCAATTGCGTCGTTGGCATCATACTTGACTTTGTAAACCCAAGAAGAATTCCAGCCACATCATTGTAGCTTGGCGGTTTCTCTCTAACATTTTAATAGTGACAATATGCTGAAATTGTGGAGGAAGCCCACTGAGGGTGAAACTAACCATGTCTAGGTCATCTACATCCTTTCCTAAATCCTTCAATTGATCTACCACATCTTTGATTCTCATCAACTATCATGTCATAGCTTCTCCTCACTCATCTTCAAGGTATGAAACTTTTGCCTGAGGGAGAGGACATAGTGGTGGAAGATGTCTTAAACATTTGTAGGAATTTCTCCCAAGCCTCCCTAGGTGATTTGACATCAATGACATGTGGAATAAGGCTATCCTTAATAGACATATTGATTATGGTTAGTGCTCTACTAGCTTTTTTATCAAAAACGTTTTTCCTCTTGAAAGTTGCATCCTCCTCATTAGATGTATCATTTTCAGGAGGATGAGATTCCTCTTCTCCTATTGTCAAATCCCATAAATCTAACATAATCAAAATATTCTTGATTTTAAATTTCCAAACCATGTAATTTTACCATCTAACTTGGGACTTTCACCAAGACAAATGAATTCTCCCTTTTCAGCCATGAAGTATATGTAAAGATCTTTCTAGAAACCACACAAAAAAGATTAGAAAAGACCTTATAGGCAAAATCTGATCAAAAAACCAGATTTGCCTCCAAATACTTTTGATAAAAATCTGCACCAAAAATGTGAATTGAACAAAGATACCTTTCAAGGATGCCAAGAGTCCTATCCAGAAAAATGCAAGTTGCTCTGATACCAAATGCAATTATTTTTTCATATCTATCCAAGACAATACAAACCAATTCCAAGACACTTCACTCACTTGATTGATTTTTCACTTGAGAGCCAAGAACTAAGATTCAAGGAAAGTAACCCAAGTGTTTGGCACAAGGGGACCAAGGGCATGCAAGAAACCTAAGAGCATGCAAGAGGTGCCCAAGAGCAAGAGGGGGACCGAAGAGCAAGTACGGGACTCAAGAACAAGAAGAGGCCCAAGCAAGAGATTGAGCGCTAGCAAGATCCAATAATAGCATGCAATGGGCAAGATCCCATATAGCAATAGCCCTACATGAAATTCAGCTTTTGGCTTTCCTATAGAAATGTGTCTTATAGAAATTTAGATTGACCCCCAATCTGCCCGACCAAACTCTTTGAACATGTGAGCTTTGAATGAATTGTCAAATACATGAGTGGGACTCCTCTAAAAGGTGTGATGAGGAGACTCCAAATGAGTCCACTAGACATGAAGCCTAAGAATACCAACATGAGTCCCATTGATCGAGCTCACTAGACATGGATATCTACCTCTACCCTCATTTGTGCGTGCCAAAATTCCATAATTCTCTTACAGTACATATTACTCCAAAAGTTAGCCCAATTTGATATTGTAGCCTTGTACATGTAAAGTCCTCAACCAAGGATCCCTATTCTAAGCATGCCAATCACAGGCAACACAAGGGAAACGGATGGTGGACAAACCAACCCAACCAAACCTAGATCGAACGGATCTAGCCCCCAAGGAATGAGGTATCTCACCAACAGCATACGGCTACCAGTCATGCAATCAAGCATACACGAGTGAGAGCCCAATAGGTATACTCATACCCTCCAAGGCCCATGCACCACTAGTAGTGCACTGTGACACCCCACTAGACACCTCTGCAGCCTGTCTGGGCCACGTCATCCAGTTCCCCAATGACTCACTGAAAGACCCATATAAATCCACCATCATGAGTTTAGGCCTACAACCATTAATTATGACCACCAATTCCCTTATAATCACAATTAACTTACGGCTTGTTGGTCTACTGATCTCTAGCGTGGACACGCTACCCCCATAGCATTTCCTGGATATCATGTAGGAAATCCGCTACCTTCTAAAACTTGATCATACGAGTCTCTACCAAAATGAGTGAAATAGGTTAAAAACTGTACATAAGCATGCACGGGCTATAACCGGTAGCCAAATGCTTACAATAACTCAATCTCCATCAAGGAGAACTTCCTCTCCGAGGAGATTGCTATAAATTCATGTCTTATCTGATCCTTTAATCACGCAGGTAATCCTTCTTTTAATCGATCAAGTATAACTAGAATCTGAACTATGCTTCGTCAATCATAATTCATTGGATTCTTGTCCTATACTCAATAAAAGAAGGCAACTACCAACGATCGGAATAACTTTAATCTCAAAGTCATCTCTAGTTTAGCGAATACGGCCGACCAACATTGACCAGTGAACTTCGAATCGCGAATGTTCATAATGTCACTTGGTAATCCATAAAGCCTACATAGACACTCTATAACTACTTGTTCTTTACCCGAATAAACATAGTCGATTTGGTAAGATGATCAATCGTACCAAAATTTCACTATCTTGTTTATTCATTCGGGGTAACTTACCATGAACACAATCCTCTCCTATGGATTAGGTATATCCTTGAATCTGAGTTATGATTTACCAATCTCAACTCTCCAGATTCCCGAGACCATACCATATCATAAGAGTGTATCAATTCTTAAAAGACACATGAGTTGTTCCAAAAACCCTTTTCCATCTAGAAAGTTTCAGACCTTTCCAACTCACATACGGTGCCTATATAAGGATTGTAATCCCAAAAACACCCTTACTTTAGACATGGCACAAATTGTCATTCCAAAGTTAGGGTCCCAATCTAGAATACGTCTAGAATTTACTCTTAAGTTCCAATCTAGAATAACTTAAGATTTACCGGAACCTCATTTTGTGAAGTTGTAACTTTTGGCAACCAACAACTATCCAACTCTTTTGAGTTTTTCAGGATAGCATTCTATCTATTCCAAACGGGAAAGATAAGGCCCAAAAGTTCTCGGGTATTCTATGCACACCCATCTGTAAATGAATCCAAAATGACTCATAAACGTTGCGATTTATCAGCAATACATCTCAACAATGATATCCATGAGTAAGATCATATTGTTGATTTCCAACAACTAACTCAAAAGTAGCGCTTCTAGCTCAGTTAGCTGTATCGGATTTAAAAAATATTTAAATGTCTAGGTGTGGTACCAAAACACCACATTTAATCTGATTCTAAATCAATTCCAGGTCAATAAGCAATTCTCAATGAGAAGTTGCTATAACCTAGCAAGAAATTGTCTCTACACAATTCTCATCAATATGCCTATGTACCAATAACTAGTTTATGCATGCAAATAACTTAGTTCAAGGAATACTTTGTAGATCCACAGGATTAAAAGTTTGTATAAAAGGTTTATGATCCCACAAAGATTCACTACACAGCATATCTCTACAGATATCTCCTAATATGTACACAACACTTTCTTAACCAAGAATCTTGTAAATTGGTTATCCTCTAAGAGAGAATATTACTCAGAGTGCTATTTCACATCCAAAATCTCAACCGGAGATTAACTCAAAAGAACATATTGTTAGCATGAATTTCCTCCCTTGCATCAACCCACGGATCTCAGTCCACACTAAGATCGAGTTGAATGCTTCCAGCAAGGAACAAGTTTCAACATACCACCATCCTGCAATAGAGTTCTTTAGTTCTGATTCAAATCAATCGGACTTGTAATCAGCCACTCTTCTACTACAAGAGTGTTTTCTAATTTCCTCAACTTACATCTTCAAACCAGATATCAAATATCAAAATATCCTATTGTTTCTGATTCATGAAACAGGTCCGCCATCTATTCACATAACAGATTCCTCCTGGAATCTATGATAGATGTTTCTCCATGATGACTCTCTTTTCATCCTACTTCTCCCCCCTTTTAACAGGAAACGTCACGAGTTTCCAAGGGGTGCATATCAATCTAGATTTTCCCTAGGAGAAGTTTCAAAGAAAAGATCCGAGAAAAATCTTGAAAGTCGCAAAAGAGGTGTTGCATCATTGTAAGCAAATACAGATAATGTCCCAACACAATGACTTATCAAAAGATTTTTTTCTTTACCAACACTGAGAATTAACCCGTAAATCGGGTACTGAAGATTCACATAAGCCATTAACCATTTCTGTGATATCGTCCAAGGTCAACGGGTAATAAAAACCTTCCAAGGAATCACAAGAAATCGGATTAATAAATGTTTAAGAAATTCACCAATATATCTTTTATAAAGAAATAGCTTGCAGGGTTTCCGGTTTTGTAAATTTGAAATATCCAAAAAGGGGTCATGACCAATATCTCAAATTTCCAACAAAACACCCGTTTTATGACCGATAGTATTTAGCATCAATTAGATTTACGGCCTTACTATGGTCAACTGATCCAGTTAGTTTCAGATCTTCATTTTGGAATCGCCTGTGTCCCATACCACAGGTTCTTCCTCCATGAAGGCCTTCCACTTCCTGATCAAAGTGTCTGAAAAATAATTATAAGTAATGAAGTTCTCGAGAATTATTAATAAATTCCAACTTCATAAAAGAATATAATATCCATTCAAAAATTATTTCGCCCCTTTTCATAATCTCTACGGTCACAGAAAGGATAATAGTATTCGTCCTAACATACCTGGAGTGACAGATTTAGAAATGGGGAAGAATGAGTCGGCTATTTCTTGTTCTTATATCAAACTGTGTTGGTGTGCCCCAGCTTCAAGCGCATCAAGAAAACAACTTTTTTTTCGTTTCTATTAAGCTTTCCATCTAAGGCTTCTAGGCCGTTTTTGGTCGTGTCCGTTTCCCAAAAAATGACACCTTAATCAAAAAAAATCCAAGAATTGGACATAGGTCTCCAATTCTCGGTTGCCCATTGCAGTTATTGCCTAGATGAAATTCCAACACACCGTGGTCCCGAATTTGGAACCATGTGTTTAACATTTCAGGGGGTCATCACGGTCGAGTGATGCCGGGCAAATTTTCATTTGCCACCCCTCACTAGAATTTCACTCCATCTATTTGCATATGAAAACCGAAAAAATTGAAAAAGCTCATTACGGGTATATTTTTTTCTAATAGAGCAATGTCCAAAAAAACGTAGTTTTTACCGGGCCATACCATGCTTATAGAATTTATACCAATGAGCTTTGCAAAATGGATGTAAGCAATAAAAGTTTGGAAAAAACTTGTCAAATGCGTCGAAAATCTATTTAACATCGTTGCTTCAGCCATTACATTCCATTGAAAAAGTAACTGCATTTGCATTTACGTAGTCCAAAAATGACTAAAATGCACATGGAAAAACAAGAAGTTGCAATGGAAAAAAAAAACCCATAGAAAAAAACTTCGCGATCCTAAACCCCCCCAACCATGCAACTTACAAAGGAAACTACGAGTTAACTCAAGTGTACCAACAACTCCCCCCCCCCCCTTCGTTCTCACCACGCCCTCCACCTCGGGTCTCAACCAAAATCCGAGTTCCATAATCGGAGAGAACCATCGCACATCAGAAGCCCGCGAGAGAGAGAGAGA
Source organism: Diphasiastrum complanatum (assembly GCA_029204225.1). NCBI lineage: Eukaryota > Viridiplantae > Streptophyta > Lycopodiopsida > Lycopodiales > Lycopodiaceae > Diphasiastrum > Diphasiastrum complanatum. Next base: position 29,170,564 of record CM055103.1, on the reverse strand, counting down.
GAGAGAGAGAGAGAGAGAGAGAGAGAGAGAGAGAGAGAGAGAGAGAGAGAGAGAGAGAGAGAAGAAAGAAAGAAAGCTTTATATAAGACCAAAAGGAGTACATGTCAAGTATGTGAAAACCATGGGAGCGTATATAAACGTCTCAAAGAAAAAACTATGCATAAAAGAAAAATGAGTAATATAGCTGTAAACTACAAACTGCCAACTGTCCATAAGTGGGAGCAAGAGTAGCTGCCATGAGTAGAGTAGAGTAGAGTAGTATCAGATACTGTCAGATACTGCTGTTGCTGAAAAAAGACATAATACGAGCAGTATCAGGAGGTATGGGCCGTCGCTGACGTCGTCTAGGAGGGTGAAAACTGTGCACTCTCGTAACAAGGCGAGAAGTGTGAACTGTTGCATGACTATGAGTGATACACTGTCTCTAACATCGGTGAGGTGGTATGTTGAGCTGTCTGGTACATATCCTGGCGCAGCAAGACCATCTCTCGTATCATAAGTGCAACACAGCGAGAGTCCTCATATCCCATCAGTGCTCTAAGTGTAGTAGGCATGTCACAGAATAAACAATGATATCTCCCTCTAATCTCATAATATATGGGGCATCTGAAGATGAAATGCTCCTCGGACTCTATCTCATGTAGGGGACACAGCAGGCATAGTCTCTCCTCTCGTGGTGTACCCTGGAATCTGCCTGTCTCAATAGCCAACTGATGTGAGGAGACCCTGAACTGTCCCAAAGTGAAACGGAGCCCGTGTGATAGTCCAGAAGACAAATAGCGAGGCAAAACTGGAAGACCAGTGGCATCCTGCATTAGAAAGTGGGTCCGGTAGTAGTCAGGCTTAACCCCCAGCTGGTGACGCCAAGTACGGTCGAGATATGCTCTGTATAAAAAACATCTAATGTACTGGTGTGTACCCAAAGGGAGATCAATGATAGTGATACCAAATGCTTCCATGAGGAAGTGTGATGTCTGAGAGAACCATGATAGCCGGTATCCCTGAGTCTGAAGGTGATGAGAGGACATGAGTGCAATCCGAGTATATCTCTGCTCGGTATCAGGAAGTGCCTGAGCTCGCTGGATGTACGTGATAAGCTGGAAGGCAGCCTCAATCTGAATAGGGGGGGTGGCAAACTCCGCAAGGATGATCTCATGGGGAACCGAGGGCTTCGCTCGGATCATGCAAGCCAACATGGTGGTCTGTAAGCGTGAAATGCTGGACCAGTGAAGATGATAATCATGTGCACCATATCTCTGTGGCATACAAGGCTGAGGGGGTGACGATGGTATCAAACAGTTTGCACTTACTCGGAGCATCACGAATAGACTTGCGGAAGCAGAATCTCTCCAGCTGGACTAGGGAAGTGTGGCCCTTCCCAAGTCTAGAAGTAGCCGCCTGTCTCATACTGAAGGTAGGACCAGAGAAGAGCACGCCCAGGTAAGTGTATGAAGAAACCACCTCTAGGGACTGTCCATCGAAGGTAAGCTCTTGGCGCTGCATGAAGGCCTGAGAGGTATTGAAGACCATAACTTTGGTCTTCGAGAGGTTCACCCCTAAACCCCACTGAGTACAAAAAGTGTGTAAAAAGTCCAACTGTCTCTGTAATCCCTCTCTGGTACGAGAGACTAGTACCACATCATCCGCATAGAGAAGGATGGCAATCAAAACGTCCCCCAGCCGACACCCGTCCCCACCACACTGAGAGATGACCTGCTCTAGCTTGTCAATATATAATCCAAAGAGAACTGGTGAGAGAGAGCATCCCTGCTTAACCCCAATAGTACTCCAGATCTGCTCAGAAATGCCACTACCATGACGAAAGCAACCCAAAACTCTCTCATAGAGAGCCATGACGGCTAGAATAATATTTGTAGAGAAACCTAGGTCTCGGAGTCTCTGGATAAGTAAAGACCGTGGAACAGAATCAAAGGCTTTCCTGAAGTCCACAAAACAACAGTAAACCTTTTCTTTCCTGTGTCTAGCTTCCTCAATGATGGTGCGGAGTGTGAATATGTGATCTGTAGTGGAATAATGAGCGCGGAACCCTGCCTGACCCAAAGCATGTAATCTCCTGGACTCTGCTTCTGAGCTAACTGCAGACTGGAGGATGACACCATATATCTTCGCGAGGACATGTCCAATCATAATAGTGCGGTAATTACCAGGTACCATGGGGTCACCGTTTTTATGGATAGGATGTATGATGTTGGTGCACCAAGAGGATGGGAAGCCCTCAACAACAGCATGGTTAAGGAGAGTGGATAATGTAGGGGCAAGGGTATCGGGGGCGTGAATCAGTAGCTCAGACTCAAGATCTTCAATGTCTCTGGTGTGGTGGGTTTTCAGCTTTTTGATTGTTGCCCGAACCAAGTCAGGGGTGAAGAAGGTGAAGTCTGAAGGTCGAGGAGAGATGGAGATGGGCGTATCAGTGGGTATAGTGTAAAGTTGGGTAGCATAGTCGGTCCAAATATGTAAATCGTCTAGAAGAGGGGGAGGGGCACGAGGGATAAACTCATGCCAAAAGGCACCAGAGGAGGAGCTGTGAAGGAGGTTCACAAGACGGTTTCCTTCAGAGTCGTCATAGGCACGTTTTTTGCGGCGAAGTGTTGTACAATTGCCGTGAAGAGCGGAGGAGATGGCGAGCGTGGAAACGAGCATGTGTGACAGAGTGGTGAAGGGATCGGCATTCTGCGTCATACCACGGTGGGTGGAAAGGTCGTGATGATCGAGGATGGACTGGTTTGTGTTTATGAGGTTTAGAGGGGAAAGCCAAAGTAGCCGCAAAGTGGAGACAGGTGGTGAGGAAGGCGGCTTGTGATTCCAGTGATTCACTGTGTGGAAAGGAGTGAAGTAAGGAGGTGAGGGATTCCTGGTAGAGTGGGATAGAGAGGGGATGGAAGGTGTATTTGGGTGCACGGGGAAGGATGGTGGACTAGTGTTGAAGTTTTGGTGGTGGAAGGTGGCCAGTAGCGAAGGATAGGAACGAATGATCAGAGAGGGTGGTATGGGAGATACGGAAGCTGTGAATGAGAGGAATGGATGACGGTGACCCCATGAGGTAATCAACCACACTATGACCGCCACTGTGAGGGTGACACGTATGGCTGCCCGAGTTAGGCCAGTGAGGTAGGCCATTATAAATGGCTAACTCATGTGCCTCACCAAACTGCAACAGGTACTCACCATATGAAGTAATAGGTCCCAGTCCATCATCGAAGATCTTGGTGATCCCCAAGCTGTCACTATCCAGGGCATGAACTCGCAACTGATCTGTAGCATCATGGAACTCTGTCTGTCGTGAAGCTGTCCGGGCATTAAAATCCCCAGTGAGGAAAATATGCCCCTGCTCTGCAAATCTAATGATATCCACCGAAAGGTCCAAGTAAGGTGAGCCAAAACCCTCAGCAAAGGAGGACTCTGGAGGAAAATAGCAGGCAGCAATGAAGACGTCCCTGTCCAAACCAAGCGCTCGTCCTATGATACGAAGCCAAATATACCGTGCATGCTCATCATGCCAGACGAACTCAAACATCTGATGAAGGGACTCTCTGTAAAGACAAGCCACTCCTCCCGAACCACGGCCACTGGCTGATCTAGTCTCAGATCTGTATACTGAATCCCATCTGTATCCCGGGAAGGCGGGTAAACCGCGCACCTGGCTCTCGTGAGTCTCCATAAAAAACAATAGGTCTCGTCCAGTGATAAAGTCAATCAGATCACTTGCTGTAGAGGATGAGTGGATGCCATCACAATTCCATACCCCAATCTGAAGATGGTATGGATGGGGCCCCGGGATGCTCCCACCAATCCCGGGGGCCCCGAATTCCTAGCTCTGGGAACGGCTAGGGGTGCCAGCAACAAATCGTATCTGACCTCGATATATGACTCGTCTACCAGTCTCTTGAGCCGCCTGGAAGGCTTTACGCCTCTCCTCAACCTGGATGTATTGTCATCCATAAATATGGCAATGCCACGTAACTGGGCTCTACAGCGTAAGGCCTCTCTGCGGCTGTCTAGGGATGTGAAGCGGATGATCAGTGTAGCTGCATCCCTGGTGGTCCTCCGAGTTGTATCGAGTCCATCTGTCACATGTCCTAGAGTGGTCTCGAGAAAACTCGTAGCTTCGGCCATGGCATCCTGTGTGTCCGGTATCCCACGAACCCTGATGTTATGAGCTTTTTGCTTACCAGGATAGCTTGGCATGGGAATCAGCTAGAACACGTGAAGAAGTAACCGCAGCAACTATGTATCTATCCGGGTGAGATGCACGAATCTCCTGAATCTGCTGAAGAAAAAGAATAAGGCGGAAAAAGCCCTCAAGGATGATCGGAGGAGTAGCAAACTCAGCACATAGGATATCATGAGGGGTGGTAGTCTTGGCACGTATCATGCGACCCAACATAGTGGCCTGAATGCGGGAAATGCCTGCCCAGTCCCGGAGAGAAAGTCCTGGCAACCAAATCTCGGAGGCATACATCACTGCTGGAACCACCCATGTGTGAAACAACTGGCATCTAGTAGCGGGATCAAAAATATGATTCATTGTACAACCACGCTCGAACTGGACCACTGTTGAAAGACAAGAGGAAATGTGCGCAAATGCAGCCTAGCGGAAACCAAGAAGGGGCGCAGTAAACAAGACTCCCAAGTAAGTATAAGAGGCAACAATGTCAACTTCCTGGCCGTCATAGAAGAATTGATAATTGTGAAGGCTTTGTCGATTGGTGTTGAAAATCATGATCTTCGTCTTTCTTAAGTTAACAGAGAGACCCCAAGCAACACAAAACCGATGTAAGACCTGTAAGTGACACTGCAACCCTTCTGGTGAGGAAGAAAGCAAGACAATGTCATCAGCATAAAGCAGAATGGGGATGAGCAAATGAGCCAGCGGGAAATCATCTCCACCTTCTTCATGAATGAGGCGCTCAAGATCATCAATATAAAGTGCAAAGAGCACAGGGGATAGTGGACAGCCTTGCTTGACGCCAACAGTGCTACGGATGGGAGAAGACAAATCAGTACCCAGCCGAATACGTGCTAGAACTCTCTCATACATAGCAACCACTACCGCGAGAATAGAATCGGAAAAGCCAAGCTGACGTAGTCTGCTAATCAAAAGATGACGGGGAACAGTATCAAAGGCCTTAGAGAGATCAACGAAACAAGCAAATACCTTCTTGCCCATATGCTTTGCCTCCTCAATGATAGTACGTAGAGTGAGGACATGATCAAGAGTGCTATAACCCCAGCGGAAGCCAGCCTGGCCAGTCGCATATAATAGTCGAGAATCAGCCTCTGCCATAACGAAGTTCTGGAGAATAGTGGCGTACAACTTGGCCATGGTATGACCGATCATAATAGTGCGATAGTTGTGGACATTCATGGCATCGCCTGCTTTAAAAAGTGGAGGGAGCGAAGGAGGTAGGAGGAACGGGAAGAAAAGTAGGAAAAGTAGGCCACTTTCTTTTTGCGGAGAAGGGAACGAAGCTGCTTTTCTGCGGAAGAAGACAATGTAGAATTGGAGAATTTGAGGAACTCGACATATTTCTGGAAGAAAGAACAGTCGTTGTCATACCATTTATTATGGGTACGACGATGAGAAGAGAAGCGGCGAGGGGTTGCAATGGCATGAGCGGCAGTAGTCAGAGCGTGTGTTAAAAAGGAGGCTTGGGTAGTGACATCAGAGGAGGAAGGAAAGTGGTCCAGAAGACGAGAGACGTGGGCAACATAGGCCTGGGATTAATGAGGAGGTATACGATAGCGGGTGGGTCGAACAAAGAGGAAAGGTACAGGAGAAGGTGGACTTGGCGCTGGGGAGAAGGAGAGGTAGAGCAGAGAGTGATCAGCGAGGACGGGGGTAGCGATGGTGAAGGATGCCAGGCGGGACAATAAAGCAGGAGATGCGATGAAATAGTCCACTACGTGACCGCCACCAAATGGGTGACAAGTATATGCAGAGGAGGATGGCCATTGAAGAAGACCATTGAGGATAATGAGACCGTGTGCTTGAGCCAACCTCAGAAGCTGTTCCCCAAAAAGAGTAATTGTCACTGATGAGTCCTGAGAATAACGGGCATAAGAGGTATCCAACGGATGAAGAGAGAGTGTGTCAGCATAGAACTCAGTCTGGCGAGCGGTTGTGCGTGCGTTAAAGTCCCCTGCAAGCAATATGTAACCCTGTAGAGAGAGTTTGCATGCAATAAGATAGATATCAATACATCTCTCAATCTGCAAGCCTGACTTCCATCCTAATCAATAGCATTTTAGGCTCAACAATATAAAGATTAAATAGTGTAGGCGAGACGAAACATCTTTGCTTCACTCCCATGATACCAATAATTGGCTCATAAATGGTCTCAAGCAATTTGAAGCATCCCACCTTTGACGACCAACCAAGAAATTTGCTTACAATGAAGGACCGAAAGTTTTCTACCTTAATTTTTCAGGAAATATATTTATACGGGTACTTAATGAACTAAAAAATCCAAGAACTAGTGTGTTTCACAAGTAGCAAGGTTCAATTGCACCACGTCTAGCACCAACAAAACTTAAAAGTCACTCAAAATATTGCCTGTCTCAAAGATAACATCGGGAACACCAGATCTGGCTGAGAATCAATTCTTGTAAGTTGCTAAAGTGAGTCATTGTGGAGATGTGCATATGAGCAAACGAGCTGCTACAGTCGCAGTCACGTTTCGGAATCGGTGTTCATCTCTTCTAGGATAAATTAGTGAATGACGACGTTGCCAACATAATACATATTTTATTTTTTTAATGTGACAAATCTAGGGTGCAGTTGATGAAAATATTCTACTTTGTATCATAATAATAGTCTAGACAAGCATCATGACAATTCTTTCAAGCATCTACTTCGACAGCCACACACCTTTATGTCCAGCAGCTGTAATATGTACCAGATTCTAAACTATCTAAATTTCAATGATTAATTTGGTAAAAGAACATGGACATAGTTCACATAGTAGCCCCATAATTATAAGAGGGAACCATGCATTTAAACATGCAGGAAGTTACCCAATAGAGAGGAATTCAATGCTCCAAACAAAATGAAACTCCAACACTTGTAGACAAAATTAAAAAAGAAAAAAGAAAAAAGAAAGATTTCTTCCCAAAACTCAAAGTACGATTGAACCAATTCAAAGGGACCTAAAGAATGTAGAAGTTAGTACCCAAGTTCCCAACCTCTATGTTCCAAAAAAGTGCTATGAGACCCAAGTTACAAACTAAGCACTACAAGTACTAAAAGTAAATGCAACAATAATAGAAGGAACTATAGATGAATTGAAAGCACCAGACAATAGTTTGACAATGCTTATAAAAAATCTAGCTTATTGTAGTCAAAGTTGAGACTAAGCTACTCTTGATCGATCAACCTGCTAATTAGGAGGCCTCCATATTTATAGATGTTAGAGGTCCACAAGCTAGGATATAGTGCCCACCAAATTGGGACACTTATGACCAAACGACTATCAAATAGTGAGAAAGAGCAAAGTCGCACCAAGTAGGGACCAAAGTGTCCATCAAAATGTCGTAAATCTACAGGATCAGAGAGCTGAGCTCTGATACCATGTTGGAAAATCAGAAAAATCGAGATGATATCGAATTCGTAGAGCTCTGATAGAAACAAATGCTCAGATACCATGTCGGAAATCAATGGAAACATGGTGTGCAGTGGAAGTGGTGAGCAGGTGGTGCGTGGATCGGAAGTGCGGCAGTTACCAGCAAGAGAGTTCAAGATGAATCGAATCATAACAATGCGCAATAGAACAGAGTAGTAGTGGAACGATGCACTCTGATTAATATAATAACGTGAGTACAAAGGCGTGAAACTAGGCGCAAATACCAGGCTTCAGTTGAGTTTGTTGATGCTTGAATACTGGAATACAGCAATAATAACTAACTGATTCTAAACTTACTTAACCACTGATCATCGTTACAGAATAATCCCTGTACATTGTTACAAAAGATGCCTGTAAGGGCATTGACTCCAATGGATGTCAGATGATCAGTGCATTGGAATCCTAAGTTAATCCCACAGAAGGTAGCCGTTATTTTGACAGTATGTGGGTCGGATTTTCTAGTTAACAATATCGAAAAATATACAAAGGATCAGATTTTTACAAAGGGTCGGATTTATTAGACCCGATCCGATCCAAAGTCGACGCCCGGATATTTTCCGAATCGATCCGATTCGATCCAGGGTCGGAAAATCTCTCTTTGATGGGATTAACATTGGGTCGAAAATAAGGCTTGGGTCAGAAAAATTCGATCTGAATTTTCCGATCTTCTGTAGAAACTTTGAGCCTTCTTCCTTCCTACAAGAATTTTCCAAGATGCTCATTACCTAATGGAATTGGGCTTGAGCATAGAATTCCAACACTCCCCCTTAATGTGGATCCTGGAAAGATCCGATCTTTAGATTTAGCTGATTGTTAAATCTGAGATAGTGCTCCTTGGTGAAGTAATTTGTTGCCATAGACTCTGTCCTGCAGTAAACCAAATAAATTACCCTTGTGCTTTGGTTGTCACAATAGATGGACATTGAATGTGACTGGAAAAATTCGATATCTGCAAGCAGGTTTGTCAGCCAACTTCAAATTGTTACTGAGTAATAAAACATCATCTACATAATGAGTAGTGATAATGGAAAGATCTGATACAGACTTGAACTGAATATTCGAGTTGGCCGAGTTTGGATAGAAACCATTCTCGTTTAGAACTGCAAGTTTGGTGTCATCTTCTGTCTTGCACTGGTCAGCATCAATGGATGACTCTGCCTCTGAAATAGTAGCAGGCCGGATCATCCATGAATAGGGATGGAGGCTGTCTGGATCGATTCGATCTTCTGTGTTGAAATGCGATCCTTTGATGTTGTTCGATCCGATGAGGTTCTGACTCATTTTCCGAGTCAATATCGAATTTTGAGAGTTCAAACCTTGGGTCGGATTTTGCTGTAGCTTTCCCCTTATGGTCGAAAAACTGGCACAAAAATGACGTCTCTACATGTGAATGCCTTTTGAGTGTCCAGGTTGTAGAGCTTGTATGCCTTCGGATCTGAGAAATAGCCAACGAAAATCGATCTGCTGCTGTTTGACCTTTGGATCGGAATTTGACTGTTCGATCCTTGGGTCGGAAATTTCTGTAGATCAGCAAAGATCTTACTAGAAGCACTGCATCCAAACACTCTGATATTTGTGAGGGATGGCTTCAATCCTGTCCACACCTCATAAGGTGTCTTGCCATTCAGGGCCTCTGAAATGGATCGATTTTGAAGGTAGGCCGCTATAGTAATAGCTTCTGCCCAGAACTTCTTTGAAAGAGATGCATGGGCCAGCATGCTCTTGGCACTCTCAATGAGTGACTGAGTCTTCCATTTAGCTACACCATTGGACTGAGGTGAGCTTGTTGTTGTATTCCAGTTGCCTTGCAGAAGTCTTTGAATTTGTTGGAGATAAACACTCCCCCTACATCCAAGAGTAGAGCTTTGATTCTTCTCTGGGTCGATTTTTTAGATGATGCTTTGAACTGCATGAAGAACTTGAGAGTATCGGATTTGTTCTTCAAAAAGTATGTTGCAGTCCTTCGAGAGAAGTCATCAATAATAGTTAGAATGTAGACAGCTCCCCCTGTGGAAATAATCTGCATAGGACCACAAATGTCTATGTGTACAAGATCTATCTTTAGAAGAACATACTGAATCTGAAGTGATTGAACTTCTAACATGCTTGCTGCTAATACAGCTTGTACATGGAAAATCAGATTTGCTAATGGAAGGAAAATCTTGCACTAAATTCTGATTTGACATTTGATGAATACAATTGGAATTTAAATGGCCTAATCTGTAATGCCAAAGCATATCAGATGATTCAGAAGTAGTTGTATATAGAGCTTGACAACTAGAAGAATTGTAGTGACTGAGTTTGTAGAGGTTGCCACTTCTTCTCCCGAAAGCTAAAACTTTCCGGGACTTGTCAAAAATGGTGCAGCCTTGTGTGTCAAATTCGACCTTCCGACCATAATCTGTGATTCTGCTAATTGAGAGCAGATTTTTGGTAAGGTTCGGAATATGTAGAACATTGGACAGCAACCTAACATCACCTTTCTGGAATTCGACCCTGACTGTTCCTTCACCTTCAATGGAGTGGGATGAGTTGTCTCCAAGTTGCACAACTCTAGAATGAGTGAAGGGCTTGTAGCTTTGGAACCAGTCCCGCTTGCCATCTCGTTGCCTCCATTTGGTGATACTAGTTGCATCAGCCTCTGGCTTGATTTCAGTACCATCAACTATGTCCCACAGTTCCTTGGCTAGTACAACGACTTTCATCTTGAACTTCCAGAGATGGTAGTTCTCTCCATCGAGCTTGTCAACCAGAGAAGAACTAGAAGTAGAATCCATTTTGGTATAGTAGCTATATCGTTGAAAGAAAGAACAATAGCAAAATATTCTTGGCTACGCACTTGCTGAGATGAAGTCTTGGTAGAAACAATACTGAATCCACAATGGAAATGCAGATTACCGAGCCACCCGCTCTGATACCATGTCGTAAATCTACAGAATCAGAGGGCTGAGCTCTGATACCAGGTTGGAAAATCAGAGAAATCGAGATGATATTGGATTAGTACTGATAGAAACATATGCTCAAATACCATGTCGGAAATCAATGGAAACGTGGTGTGCAACGGAAGTGGTGAGCAAGTGGTGCATGGATCAGAAGTGCGGCAGTTACCAGCAAGAGAGTTCAAGATGAATCGAATCATAACAATGCGCAATAGAACAGAGTAGTAGTGGAATGATGCACTCTGATTGATATAAAAACGTGAGTACAAGACCGTGAATTTGGGCACAAATACCAAGCTTCAGCTGAGTTCGTTGATGCTTGAATACTGGAATACAGCAATAATAACTAGCTGATTCTAAACTTACTTAACCACTGATCATTGTTACAGAATAATCCATGTACATTGTTACAAAAGATGTCTGTAAGGGCGTTGACTCCACTAGATGTCAGATGATCAGTGCATTGGAATCCTAAGTTAATCTACTTACGGTCCCACAGAAGGTAGCCGCTATTTTGACAGTATGTGGGTCGGATTTTCTAGTTAACAGTATCGAAAAATATACAAAGGATCTTATTTATACAAAGGGTCGGATAATTTACAAAGGGTCGGATTTATTAGACCCGATCCGATCTGATCCAGGGTCGAAGACACCCAGATATTTTTTGCCTCGATCCAATTCGATCCAGAGTCAGAAAATCTCTCTTTGATGGGATTGACATTGGGTCGGAAAAATTCGATCCTGAATTTTCCAATCTTCTGCACAAAACTTCGAGCCTGCTTCCTTCCTTTTTTTTGTTGTTTTCAAGAATAGATATAAACAAGAATTCTCCAGGATGCTCGTTACCTAATGGAATTGGGCGAGCATAGAATTCCAACACATAAGGTACATGCCAAATACTAAGCTAGGGCAAGCCCAAAGTACTATGTAAAAATACTCAAAAGTCGAGAGAAAAAGAAATGCCCATGACCATTGATTTGCAAATTTCTTAGAGCAAGACATTAGAGAACATTCAGCCATATTACTAACAAGACTCACCAACATCCAAAGTTTTCGGAAATTAGTTGGAACAAGATTGGTGGATTTTAGAAAAGTATTTGTGACCTTTTTAAAATCTACTCCCTGTACATAGGAATGCAATGCTGAATTCTACCTTCCATAGAAAAGGCATAATACAATTCCAACAGTTTGAACTAGATCACATATGCATGAGCATAGACCTTGAAATATTTAGAATAGTGGCATGTTTCTATTTACCATGAAATCCCAAAAAACGAAATGGAATCATCCGTCTATGTTACGAGCTCGTAACCAGTGCCGAACCCTAGAGAACACAGATAGGTCAGATACCACAGTCAAGGTCGTGTCCAGTGTACATGACCAACAGGGCAAGACAGTGTGAGTAGTGTGCCCCAGCACGGTCCATAGCCATGGCGGGCCTAACACAGCCTAGGGACCCTGTCAGCAAGATAGGCAGTTGGGTCCCGACGTGCAGTCGGCCACGTCAGTGCCACGTGGCCGACACTTGGCAGTAGCATGCTACCAGTCCTCACACTGGGCTAGGAGGGGCTTACTCTATATCAGGGAGTAGGCAAGGTCGGGTGGATCAATTAGTGTTTGCCCTACTGTGGTGTTAGGATCTATTACAGTCTACCAGTAAATAAGTGATTCCACTCTCTTTTCTGTATTTGAGGAACCACGATTATAGTATTAAATCCCCTCAGAGGTATTGGCAGACACAATTAACAATGCCTCATTGTCACTTCAACCTCTTGAGCTTGAGAAAACAACCTTTTACAGAAAAAACATAGTACAAATGAACTGCAATCACAATCATCTTAGACATCATACTGTTACTACTAATGACTTATTCTAACCCAACTCCCCTCCATATGTCTGCATTTAGCTACAAGCAACTCTATCTAACAAACAAACAAGATCACGGTCTAGTATTACAATTAGCTTTTATTTATCAGATTGTGCATTTGCGACATTGCGCAACTTATGCCATCCATAGGCGGAATTACAGTCGGTTCTTTACCTTTATCAATAGTACAAGCTGTGCAATCACAGAAAAAAAGTAATTCTAGGAGTGAAAAACATAAACAAACTCTTTAAGTCTAAATTTTTGGAAAAAGCAAGAACTCGCACTGGATGACTAGATATAAGAGTGGATGACTAGATATAAGAGTGACTAACTGATGAAGAAAGTATAGGGAGCGGTGAGTTAATGCATGAAATGAAGGAGAAAAAAGGAAGAAATGTTACCCGACTTTGACAGCGAGTGCGAGAGCAGCACGAGCGCGGGGCTTTGGATTGCAACGGACGTAGTAGTGAACGCCATTGTTGAGCATTCCATAAGCCACGCCTACGGGGCCAGGGGGCAGGGGATCCTCATTCTGCACGCTCAACAGCTTCAAGGATTTGAATCCCAGATCAGCAGCAGGCGATGGCAATAGATCCATGGAGACCTCCATAGCTATCCCTCTCTCTCTCTCTCTCTCTCTCCCTCTCCCTTCCCCTATCTCTCTCTCTCCCTCTCTCTCGCGCGTTCGCGAAAGAGTCTTTCGTGAACAAACAGCAAACGTATTCGTGTGTGTATGTGTATGTGTGTGTGTGTGTGTAAAAGAGTGAGAGTGCCAAGAGAGCCCCTCCTATCTTACTGGCACGGCCAGTTCGGCCGCGACCAACTTTTGCACGCGACACGTGTCCCCAGGAGGCCCGATGATGTTGCCCGCCACATTGCTCGACCTGCCCGAGTGACATTTAACTTTTGCTTGCCATGTGACCTGATGGGTTATCCCATAATATTTTCCCGGAACTGGTCCACCGTGCATATATACTCAAAATGCCAATTGTCTCCCATGTGTGTGTGCGTGCGCTCCAATCTCTTTCGACGCCCCGGAGGTCCCGGCGGCGCATCGCCGATCTGGACGTGGAGAGGTGCAAGCTAACAATGGTTTGAATGTCTAAAAAAGTTATTCCAAGTACCAAAAATGGGCCTAATGTTACCTCCTTTGAACCTCGTGCATCTCTAGCTTTCTAGGTGTGTACCAAGATGTGATAATAGTTAATTTTAACTACATGTGGATAAAACAACCATAGTATTCCATTTCAAGGATGAGCATCATGGCTATGCAATGCATAAACTCACATGACATCATGTGTGTGTGGTGACTTGGCATCATGCCTATGCATTGATAATAATATCATAAGACAACGTGCACACACACATGTGTGTGTGTGTGTGTGTGTGTGTGTGTGTGTGATGCCACATGAAAATTTCTCATCCTTGATGAGCCCATCTTTAAAAACCCTAATATTGGTTACTAACAAGTGTCAGTTAGACAGGTTAGATTGGAGAATTGGCACATGGCTTTGCATTTGACCCATAAAAAAATTGTGAAACAAATTTGATGTGTTTATGAACATTAATGCAACTCCCTTTTTAAAGATGTGAAATGCAAGCCTTGTTAAAATTAGGGCTAAAGGCCTCAAAATGAACAAAAAATAGATGAAAAACCCGAAAGTGGAAGAGAAATATCAATCAAGCAGAGAGAGAGAGAGAGAGAGAGAGATTTACATTGCAAGAGAGAACGGAGATATTCATACACACCATGCATGCCTAAGGGTGCCACATAGCAACATAAAGGCTTTTTTCCAAAATCCTAATATGTGGTGACAAGCAAGATGCATATTTAAGTTTCAAAAAATTTCTTCCTAAGGGAGATTACCTTATGAATAATGGCACATGGACATTACATTTGTCTCATGAGCAAAGCTTATTACTACTAAGTGGTCTCTTCGTAAGGCTAGTTATAGATAGGCTTGTGCAAAATCAAACAAGCTCAAGTGTTGAGAATCCCTAAATGAAATCAAGGTTTTGAAGTTGAAAATTAGAGATGATAATGGAAGAAATTTTATAATTATGGAAAACTAAATATTTTATGAAAAAACAGTCCAACCATTTCACACAAACTCAGGGGCCAATCGATGTACATATTGTAGAAACTCGTTGTAATTGTAAAAGTAGTGTACAATTTTGTAGAGTCTATTAAGATAAGATAAAAGAAGAGTGCATCAACTATTTGACATTTTTACAATGCTCGTATTGGGCACATGCATTGTGTGTAAGCACAATTTGATGAATAACGTTGAAATGTAACTATATGTTTTTGAACTTTGACTTGTCTTGGAGCCTTCTATTGATCACTCGTACACAACGTCCTAACTTTGCAAGGTAAGGCCAAATACCCCTCTCTTACTAAACTACCACCCAACACTATATTGCCACACTCCACTTATATTTTAGATTTAGCACATATGGATATTATTCTAGGCAATGAGTGGTTATTTAAGAAATTTCCTTATATTTATTTTGAGAAGCATGTGCTCTCATTTCAATAGGGAGTTATATGAAAATCAAGTATATTTGTGTCTTTTGTGACCTTTGAGTGCTCTACACATGCTTAGAAGAAGGTGGATCAAAATCTTGTGATTTCTCATTTTTTAAGTGAAGCTAGATCTAGATTGAGTGAGATTGTCATAGCTAATGAGATTGTACTTTCAAGTTTGTTGCAAAATCTCAATTTGGTTTTGGTTTTTTTTTTGAGAGAAAGAAACAACATTTGTACTTGTTTTTTGGATCCAGTACAAGTCAATTTCTCAAGTGATTATGGCATCCATGGAGTCCTTTCTCTTGGAGCAAGGTGAGAGATTGAACACTTCCAATTATTCTATTTGGAAGGTGAGGATGGAATCAATTTTGATTCTCCGAGATGTGATGGATATTGTACTTGGACTTGAGGAGGAGCCTCGAGTGCTTCAAGAAGTCCAAATGTACAAGAAAAGGGCAACAATGCCCCATTCCCTACATCAAGATGTATGTATACGAAGTGTTGAGAGAGATTTAGTAGTTGCACCTCGGCCAAGGAGGCTTGGGATACCCTCAAAGCTATATAATTATGAGGCTAAAAACACTTATAGATTACTCACTCTTAGGAATCAAATCTTTCAAAACTATCAAAAGAGTGATGAGAGTGCCTCAAATTTTGTCATGAGAGTCAAGGATCTTCATAGAGAGCTTGCATGCACAAGAGACCATCTTAATCAAATTGAGCTAGTCCAAGTCATCCTTAATGGATTGAAAGGTGAGTTTGAAAACATTGTACAATCCTATGCCATCAAGGAGGATCTTCCAAGCTTGGAGGCACTTCAAGGAGTACTTATTGCTGAAGAATGTACGTAAGAGAACAAGCTCTTGAGAATCAACAAACTCTCATTGAAGGATGGTGGAGAGGACAAAGCTTCATTCACCAAGGACAAGCCAAAGGGGAGGAGCAAAGGTCATCAATAGCATTTCAAGAAGGACAAAGACAAAGAAAAAGCCAAGGATGGAGATGAAGATCATTCATATCAAGCTTCAACATTTAATGGGAAGAAGAAGAAAATCAAGTGCTTCTTTTGTGGCAAGAAAGTCCATTATGTCTCTAATTGCTTCAAAAAGAAAAATCAATTCAAGCAAGCTAACCTCAATAATAAAAAAGAGAGTGATGCTATTGAGAGTGATAGGGAGGATTCACTTATGATGTCTAGTTTTTCTTCCTCTTCTTTCAAGAATGATGATTTGTAGTGGATTGATAGTGGGGCTAGTTTCCATATGTCTAATTCCAAGAATTCTTTTTCTAGTCTCAAGCCTTATGATGGTGCTAAAAACTCTATCTATACTGCAAATGATGTTGAGTGTAGAAGTGAAGGAATAGGAAGTATCCCTTTGTTTGATTTGGATTCTGAGACAATAGTGGGCTGGACCCATGTTAGTCATCTTGTATTCATGGGCCAACATGCATTTTGTATTCTTCATCAAATTCAGATTGTTACTGAATAAGAGTGAATCATCTACATAGAGAGTGATGATGATGAAGTAATTTGATACAGACTTGAATTAGACATTTGAGTCTGCCGAGTTTGGAATAAAATCATTCTCTATCAAAAATGTGTTGATCTTCTGGAACCAAGCTCTGGGTGATTGTTTCAACCCATAGAGCGCCTTGTGGATTTTGCATACAAGGTGCTGTTGTTTGTCATTGAGTTCGTATGCCTCTGGCTGTGTCATATAGATTTTCTCTTTAATGGTTCCATTGAGAAAAGCGGTCTGGACATCCATCTGGTGGAGTTCAAGATCTGTTGCGGCTGCAAAGGAGAGGAGTAGACGGATCGAAGCATGTTTGACAACTGGGCTAAAGGTTTCTGAATAATCCAGATTTAGAATCTGGGAAAAGCCTTTGGCGACTAGCCTGGCCTTGTAATAATTTAGCCTTCCTTCGACGTCGTACTTTGCCTTGAATATCCATTTGCATGGAATTGGGTTTCGGTCCTTCGGTAGCTCAGTGACTGTCCATGTTTGATTCTTCATCAGAGAATCGAATTCGGTGTCCATCGTTGCTTTCCACTGGTTAGCATCAGTAGACATAGCCTCAAAAATGGTGGTTGGTTTCTGCACAAAGTAACAGGCTACATTATCCATAGATCTGGATGGAGACTGTTTGGACATGTTTGACCTTCTGGGTTGAACTTCGGTCCTCTGATGTGGGTTGTCTCATTGAGGTTCTGACTCATTGTATGAGCTAGTGTTGATATTCTACAGTTGAATACCTGGATCGAAATTTGGTTGTTCGATCCTTGGGTCGGATTTATCAGCAGCTTTTTCCTTGTGGTCGATGAACTGGTCTTCCACAAAAATGACATCTCTCCTGGTGAATGCCTTGTGGTATGGGGAATAGCCAATGAAAATTGTTTTCCTGCTCTTGTCATCCAGCTTTCTTCTTAGATCTTTAGGGATCTGAACAAAAGCGATGCATCCAAACACTCGAATATTTTTGAGTGATGGTTTCGATCATGTCCACACCTCATAAGGTGTCTTGCCATTCAGGGCTTTGGTGATGGATCTATTTTGCAAATAGGCAGCTATACTAACAGCTTCCGCCCAAAATTTCTTTGGAAGAGAGGCATGGGCTAGCATGCTCTTGGCACTTTCGATGAGTGTCTTGTTCTTCCATTTAGTTATACCATTGGACTGAAGTGAGTAGCTAGTTGTAAATTGTTGATGTATTCCGCTGGCCTTGTGGAACTCCTTGAATTCTGTGGAGATATACTCTCCCCCTCCATCTGTGCGTAGAGCCTTGATCTTCCTTTGGGTCTGATTTTATGTAGACGCCTTGAACTGTTTGAAGAACTTAAATGCTTCAGATTTGTTCTTCATTAAGTAGGTAGCAGTCCTTCAAGAGAAGTCGTCGATGAAGGTTAGGAAATAGAGAGCCTCTCCTGTGGAAGCAGTCTACATCGGGCCACAAATGTCGTTGTGTACAAGGTTAAGCAAGTCCTTGGATGTATGAACTGAGTCTGAAATGAAGGGGCTTCTAGCATGCTTGCTGATAATACAACTTTTGCATGGAGAAGTTGGCTTGTTGACAGAAGGCAAATTTTGTACTAGACCTTGAGCAGACATTTGCTAAATATTGTTGAAATTAAGATGGCCAAGTCTGAAATGCCATAGCATATTAATTGATTCAGAAGTAGTTGTGCGAAGAGCTTGACTGTTAGAAGAGTAGCAATGGTCGAGTTTGTAAAAATAGCCACTTCTTCTTCCGTAGGCTAGAACCTTTCAAGATTTGTCAAGAATTGTGCAGTCTTCTGTATTGAATTTGGCCCTTTTGACCTGAATCGGTGATTATGCTAACTAAGAGCAGATTCTTGGTCAGATTTGGAACGTGGAGAACGTTGGATAGCAACTTGACTTCACCTTTTTGGAATTCGACTCTGACTGTTCCTTCACCTTCGATTGAATGTGATGAGTTGTCTCCAAGTTGCACAACTCTAGCGTGGGTGAATGACTTGTAGTCTTTGAACCAGTCGTGATGGTGAGTCATGTGTTGAGTTGCTCCAGAATCTAGATACCAGGAATCGATATCATGTTGTTCTCTGACTTTGGTCATGAAAGCTGCTGCATGTTCTTCTTGTTGTTGAATTGAATAACTAATTGTAGCACTGTGTTCTTGTCGTTGGAACTATTTCTTCTTTTCGTTGTTGTACTTCAAAATTTGTCAGTCCTTGATTTCGTGGCCAGTCCTCTTACAATATCTACAAAATAGTTTCTACACTGGTCTCTATTCTTAAGAAATTTCATATGGAGAATTGTAAGAGCATTGATACTCCCATAGATCATGTTGTAAAAGATCCTATCAAAGGAAATGAAAGATCCTTCGAAGAAATCATCCTTTATAGGAGTCTTATTGGCTCCTTTATATGGTTGACAATCATGAGGCCAAATTTGAGCTTTCGTGTGCATAATTTGAGTCAATTCATGTAAGATCCAAATATTTGCCATTGGAAATCGGCCAAAAGGATCTTGAGATATGTATCTTCCACACTTGATTATGGATTATTTAACAAAAGTGAAGATCTATCAATGGTTGCCTACTCGGATTCGGACTCTGTAAGTGACAAGGTGGATGGGAAGTCCACTAGTGCATTTTCTATCTTTATTGGAGGCAATCTTATGTCTTCGTTATCCAAGAAACAAGAAACCATATCTTTGTCTTCATGTGAGGCCGAGTACAAGGCCCTTACAATCACAAGTAAAGAGCTTCTGTGGATCAAAAGATTACTTTTGGAGCTCAAGTGCATCAAGGATGGAGATCTACCTATCATCAAGTGTAACAACATCTTGGCCCAAGCTCTTGCCAACAATTCTTTTTTTCGTGCAGGAAGCAAACATATTGAGATTGCACACCATTCTAAAAGGGAAAAAGTCATTGGAGGATCAGAAATCAACTTGGAACATATTGGATCATCATCATGTATTGTCGATATCCTCACCAAACCATTTCTCAAGAGTGCTCTCATCAAGTTTAGATCTAATCTTGGCTTGATTACAAGATCCATGCTAAAGTAGATAGATAACTTTTAAGGAGGAGTGTGAAATTGTACAACCATCTATCTTGAGGTTTGGGGGTCCTCTTTCAAACCCACTCATTGTACACTTGTAAATAATTGATTAGGCCAAATTTGGAAGTGGATTAGCTTGTGGTAGTGTAGGCTACTTACACTTAGCTTGATGCTAGAGGATTAGTGACATAGCACCTCTTGATTTCATTTGTCAAATTGGACCAATCATATTGTAAGGTGCACCAAAATGGTCCAATCATTGTAAGAGGTGGCATGTAGGAGGTCCAATCATAGTAAGAGATGGTGTTTTAGAGGTCCAATCATTTTGCATCATTTTCACACTCCTACTATGAGTGTGTGTGAGTGAGTCCATACTTAGTTTTTTGAAGAGAGATCTTGATGTAGCAAGCTCCAACACTTAGATTTTATTTTACATTTTCTCTCTACCCAAGAGCTCTATGTAGCATTCTCTCTCTACCTGAGAGCAAGCCAATTTTATACTTAGTTTTTTTCATCCAAAAGTTGTCTCTCATTATGTGTGATGAATGGTTTGTGATAGATGCATGTGTAGAGTGCTCTTGCCTTAGATTTTTGAGCTAGTATGATGTATCTCATGCAAGGTAGATCTAATCACACACATCTTAGGAGATCATTCAAATTGTTTGAGATGACATGTGTGAAAAGAACACAATTTTCATAAAGAATGTGCATAGCTTGTTGGAATTCTCATTTGTTTTTAGACGTATTTAACAGACGAAAGTTGCTCTTTTGTAAGATTCCATGGCTTCATCTCCACCTTTAGTATACTGAATCCAGTAGGGTGTTTTCACATCAGCCACTTGTAAATCTTTTTGAGCTGTTGAGTTGTCTTTTATGCCAATGATGTGGTTCCATAGTGATTCACCGACATTTATGAATATGTGTAGTGGCTAGACTGATCTGGATTTAATTCATCTCCTTGTGGTAAACTGCATATATGCGCAAGTACAAACACAAATAACATAATCAATTTGAAAAAACCTTGATTCTATGTTTTCATTTTTAGATAATACAAGTCTTACATGTAGATTCTTATATGATTCTTTTGCCTCTCATTCCATATTATAAACACGCGTTTATCTTTTTTTTTTGTTATCACAAGTATGAAACTCTAATATACATTTAAGTTTTGTAATTGATATTCTTTTCTACTTCATTTCAATATATTTTTGGGGTAAGGTTTTACATCCAAGCACTAGGGTTCATTGTAATGTATTGTATGTTATATATGTAGTAATCATGTCGGGGTGGTTCGGCAGTCGTGGCAATAGTGGAGACTACGTTTTTCATTTTTATGCATCACTAACTCCAGATTAAAAAGCACAATTGAAAGATTTGATGCTTAGTCAAGGCGAGGGTGTTGGACCCTCACAAACGGCCCCCTCACGCCCTCATTCCGAAGAGTCATCCACGAATCCCTACTACAATGTAGATCCGAAAAGAGAATATTATCACAAATCATAAGGGGAGAGTGGTTTTAGATAAAATGTATTCCTTATGCCAACGTTATTTTGGCGTTAATTGTTTTTGAAATGGGCTAAACAATCTGCAAAACTTAAATTGCGGATTGTTGATGTCCTTCATGAAGAATTTCCACAAGATGTGAAATTCGACATAAAATAAATAAAATAAATAGACATATGAGCTTATGATAAGACATCATCACGATTCAATCTGACGAACTTATAGAGATGGGGCATCCAAGCCCACTGGTGTTCAAGACACGATTGGAACTTGGTAAAAGCCAAGTCAAAAACATTAGAAAAGTATAGGCTTCAAAAAGATATCACCGCAGCTAAGCTGCAAGGAGTCGGCAATCCTAAGTTGGAATAAAGCATGGTAAGTGAATCTAAACTCTAATACTTTGTCTTTTACTTTTTTTAACATGCATTATGACTAGCTCCAACCTAGCCCTAAACTTATTTAAACTTAAATTGAATGGATAGTTGGCAGATTATGGATGTCTACCAACTAAATAAGAGTACGAATATGCCTTGTAGGGATAGTTGGCGGATTATGGATGTCTACCAACTAAATAAGAGTACGAATATGCCTTGTAGGGAATCTTATGAGGCGAGCAAATTGTTTGGAATTAAGAGTTCTTTGACACAAACACGATATTACCTATTATACTATATTGCAAAACTCAACCACATGAATCACCATGATCCAAAAGGGTCAAATACAGAGAAAGTTACAAGCTTTCTAGCTAACTTGTATTTACTATACGTAAAACAGTGTAACAAAATCAAAGATCGTCTTCAATTATCTTGAAAGTTAAAACCTTCGAGCGTTACACATTATTAGTTTTTTAAATGGTTTTGATAGATAGCCTTTACCAAGTAAACTTCCCTTGCTTGCTTCGTTTGTTAAGAAATTGATTAGTTTATCAAAGAGCTTGTGTAAGAGAGAATTTCCATGCATTTATTGTGGTTTACTACATATTCCAATGGCGAGTTACATTACGGAGTCTTTATAGTAACTTGACTCTAGCATACGTTGGTGAGTTAATATTTTTTTTTAGCTAGCACGTCTACAGGATTTTCATGACCTTCAAATATCTCATGCCGCTCCATATAATGATGTATATATTAGGTTTTTCAGTGACATCTACTCTTAAAAAACCACCTAAAAGATTATGAGTAAGCTCATAAATTTTCAGCTAGTTCTTATACCAATTAGGTATGAAAATCTAATCAAAAAATAATGTACCTTCTTAAAAAATTTGTCTAGGTCATATCATGCCCATAATTGACCTAGCCAAGGAATTCCAAAAGTCATCAAGGCAATAGAATGGAGTTGCAAGAATTTCCTTCAAAGGCAGTGACAACTCTTATCCAACTCAACCAATTGCAGAGCGTTGGAAGCTAATTTACTCTTCTACGGTGGCTAGGTCTAAGAAGGAATTCGTTCGTAGTATAGTGGTAGACCGGTCGTCCCCCCACCTAAGTTCTACAAAAAGCTTTCAACTGTGAAACATAAACAAGAAGGAAAAGAGCACCAAGGCCTTCCCAACTGGTGCTCAGAACGGAAATAAAAACTAACTCAAAATAGAGAGCAAGATAGCTTAATCTCAAAAGCGTTATTTACAAGGAAAATGCATCTCTTCTTATAGCAAGAAGGGCCTTCCATAAGTATCCACTAACTTATGGGATTAGTTTAAAACTAGCCTTTCTAACTTAGGACTTCTAACTTAGGGCTTAGAACTTCTAACTTAGGACTTAGAACTTTAAAAGTTTCTAACTTTGAAACTTAAGATAACTTAAGACAAATATTTTGAAGCTTAAGTTTCTTAAGTCTAAGTTCTAATCCTAAGTTTAAGCTATATTATTATTTTAAGCTTCTACTTATGGACTTACAAAACACATGCCATGGTAGAAGTTTATTAACAAATACTCATACGTGGACTTACAAAAGACATGCCACGGATTTTTATTTTTTATTTTTTTTATTTTTTCACTGTGTTTGCATAGTTGCTAACATTATCCCCCTCATTGGATTGGTGGTCCCACACCAATTGAAGCTTTTTTGTCCTGGATTTTTTGACCTTCTTGGAGGCGAGATTGTTGTTGTTCGGGATTGGTAAATTTTGTTGTTGATGGCCTCATCATTTGCCAGCATAGTTTGTTAAGGAAGGGCATGGGTTTGTAATAGTGGAGCATACCCTAGAGAAAGTTATGGGTTTTTCATAGCTCCATCATATCAACGTGCAATGCCGAAGTGAGGGTTGCTCGATAATACAATCGCGCGACGTTGATGTGGTCATCTTGCGTTCGCAGTGCTTTATTGATATCAATGACAATTGGTGGTAGCCCTCAATCGCAATAACCTTTGAAATCTGAGTATTCATGCATGGTTGAGATCTTTGTGAATCTCTAGTTGTCTAAATTTTTAAGCTTTGTGAAAAATTGGTGGTATAGTTTGTTTTCAAATCAAATCAAATTCATTCTAAATCTCAAGAGTGAGATCATTTGGGTTGAGAGTGAGTCCAAAAGAAGTGATTAAGTTTGATTTTCATGTGTTTGAAACAAAACCCATCCTTTGTTCAAGAATCTCAAGTGTTGAGAGAACTAGTCAAGTGAAAAGGGAAATTTAGGTGTCAAATCCTCAACTTTCAATAAAGAGAGTCATTGGTATTTGATGAGTCCAATAGGAGATTGGATCTGATTTCTTTTGTAAATTGATTCAAAGATTGTGTGCTTTTGTCTTAGTGATCAAAGCAAAGTTTCCAAGTGACTAGTCATTACTTTGAAGATTGATTCTTAGGTTTGTGCTAGATCTTTTGTAGATCATTCTAGATTATTGAAGATGTTCAAATCTAGTCTCTTGAAAGTCACAAATTACATTTGTAGAATCATATCACGTATTTTTATTCACATGGCATCGATAGGCGGCATCCTATTGAAGGAAAGAAAGGATCCTAAGTGCAACCTTTGTGGCAAGGGAGGATATATTTTCTCAAGATGCTACAAAAAGAAGACCAATCCATCCAAGGAGAACCAAAGCAAGGGGGCCGTGGTGAAGGATGGAGCTTCAAGTTCAAAATGCAAATACAAGAAGGACAAGTCCAAGGGAAGGTGTTTCCTTTGTGGAAAGGTGAATGAGGCTTGGAGTCTCACGAGGACTTGCAAGATTTGTCTTCAAGAGTCCATCACAACACATGTCAAATCTTTTGAAATTTTTCATTTGGAAGTGCATTGTTTGGTTCAAGATGCAAAGATAGATGTCACTTTCATGAAAGTAACTTGGATTCATTTTATGTCCGTGGAAAGTATTTTGCTTGGAACTTTAGATAAGTTCAAACTTATTGTTATGATCCAAGAGAAATCAATCAAGAATAAGGAGCAGCAATCACAAAATGAAAATAGTTTCATTTATGCTCTCATGTCAACTTATGAAGATCTATTTTGCTTTGAAGGGATTTTTGTATCTCAAATGTGGATTAAGGCAATACTAGTTGAGTGTGATGCCTTAAAAGATAGCAAAATATGTTTTCCTTGTAAGCTTACATTAGTTATGAAGTCAAGGAAATGGAAATATCTTCATAATGTAGGATCTTTTGGTTTCAATAAGATCATGAATGATGTGTGCATTCATAAAAATGAAAATTGTAAGTTTTCAATCTTAAAGGCAAGTTGAAAACTTCTTATGAGAATACGTGAAGCATCCAAAGTGGACACTTATATCCATAAGCAAGTAGTTAGCCTTATTGAGATGGAGATACCTTTTGATTTCAATATTGGAAAAATCATGCCAAGTTGTGGTGATTTTTGGACTTATGTTTCTAGCATAAGTAATCTTGATAATCATAGGAAGTGCATATTATATGGTCATGGATGTTGTGATCGTTATGAGACATGGAGGTCTCGGATTTCCATCAAGAAGGAGCATCATGAAGAGGATCTTAAGGAGTTATCTCAAGGTTCAAGTGTGCCAAGGATTGAGGAGGAGAATTTTTCTCAAGGTTCAAGTGTGCCAAGGATTGAGGAGGAGAGACCTTCTCAAGTTGTGATTCCAAAAAGGAACTCAAGAAATATGGTTGATTCCATGTGGCTCACATTTCAAGGGAAAGAGGAGCATATCTAATGTGGTATACATCTCATACTTATTTCTCTTATATCATTTGATAAATCAATTTGCTTTAGTGAGATCATTGCATCTCAAAATTGGAGTTAAGCCATACTAGTTGAGTATGAAGTCTCTCTTGAGAACATAGATGATGTTCTTAAAAGGTTGAAATTGATTTTAAATTAGTTAGAAAGCAAATGGTTATTTCATCAAATGTATGCTCTTGAGTCATGTAAGAGCAAAAGTGATTTGTTCACTCATAGTTTGAAAATTTGTATTGAGGCAAATTGTAAACTCTTTATGAGAGTAAGTGAATCATCTTCTAAATACACTTATCTCCATAATGAAGTATTTAGCCTCATTGGATTTGAGATTAGCATCGTAAACAAGCATGAAGATATGATGCAAACACTTTGTTATTATGGCATGCATAGTCTTGCCAATTTGGATAAGTCTAATTCTCTAGATCATGGTAACATGATGTTAGATCTTTGTGATCCTAATAAGTCAAGAAGAAATCTTTATTTTCTCATGAAGGAGCATGCACATGAAGAAGGAGCAAGCCTCAAAGTCAAACATCTACATGAAATTTGGAAGGAATCAATTTTGAAGATGTTAGGATGGTGCAAAGCTCTCAAGTTCATCAAAGATGTCAACATCAAAGAAACACTATCATGGATATGGTGATTTCATATCAACATCAAGCTCATTGGCTGATCTTCACACCTTTTGAACCAGCAAAGACCAATTCAGCCCAAGCTCTTGCAGTTAGAGGACGAGGTGGAAGATTTGGTTGTGGAAGGTATCAATTGAGAGGAGGAAACTCAACCCGGGATCATTTCAACAATTTCATGAGCAAGTCAATGATAGTCCGATCGAGGAAATTGGAATCAAGGCCGAGGTCAAGGACGCGGCTATTCAAGACAAAATAAACCTGGAAATTGTAGGTACTACAACAAACCTGGCCATTGGGAGCGTGAATGCTTCAAGAAACAAAAGGTGATAGAACAAAGAAAAGACAAATGACAAGCGGACAATTATGTTGATCAATATCAATTTGATGATAATTATTATGAAGACAACTATGTTGATCAACATCAATACGATGATGATCAATATGAAAATGATATAGGTGAGAGTTCAAACTTGTTCATTACAGCATTAATGCCAAGTGATGAAGTTAAGAATACATGGTACATTGATAGTGGTGCGACCAAGCACATGACTTCTTTGATGAGATGGGTCAAAATGACCAAATAAAATTGACAATTGATTCCTTTAATGATAAAGCTAAAGTACAGGTGAAGAAAGAAGTTGGAGTCGATATGGAAGAGCCAATGGAAAAAGACAAGGTTAATATTTAGACTCCTAGGAGAGTGCCTGAGTGATACTTGTCAATAACAAGTGATGCTAATAAGGGAGATACTCCCGAATCAAGTGAGCAGGGAGAGCTTAGAAAATCGAAAACCTTCTGCAAAATTAGAGATGAATCTAGCCCTGATGGGCTCTGTGTTCAAGCTCAAGAACCAAAAACTTTTGATGAAGCAAAGGAGCACAAGGAGTGGCATGCAGCTATGGAAACAGAAATGGAAGCTATATCGAAAAATAGGACGTGGAATTTGGTTGACCTACCTGCTGGTAAGAAGCCTGTCACTTGCAAATGGATTTATAACAAATATGGAGCAGATGGGCAACTCAACAAGTACAAAGCACGATTGGTTGCGAGAGGATTTGAGCAACAAGAAGGTATCGTTAAATCTGCTTTTCTTAATGGAGTGCTGGATGAAGAGATGTACTTAGTACAACCTCAAGGATTTGTTGAGCGAGGGAGAGAGCATCTTGTTTGTAAGCTCAACAAATCCATTTATGAATTGAGGCAAGCACCACGGGCATGGTACTCTTGCATTGATGAACACTTCAAGTGAAGGGGAATGGTAAAGAGTGATGTTGATCCTATCTTTACATTCTAAGACAAGATTCAGATATAGTGTTCATTGTCTTGTACGTGGATGATTTGATTATTACAGGAAGTAATTAGAGCTTAATTGATGAAATCAAATCAGATCTTTCCAATGCTTTTGACATGAGTGATCTAAGATTGATGCACTACTGCCTTGGCATTGTATGGCAAAAGGAAGACATGGTCTTTCTTACATAAGTTCAATATGCAAGATTGTAAGCCTTTGAGTACACCTATGGATGTCAACATGAAGCTTACTGCATATGATAAATATGAGAAAGTGGATGCTTATTTGTATAGACAGTTGGTGGGTAGTTTGATCTATTTGACACACACACGACCTGACATTTCTTATGTTGTTGGTGTTGTTAGTCAATTTATGCAAGATCCTAA
This sequence comes from Diphasiastrum complanatum, assembly GCA_029204225.1. Lineage (NCBI taxonomy): Eukaryota > Viridiplantae > Streptophyta > Lycopodiopsida > Lycopodiales > Lycopodiaceae > Diphasiastrum > Diphasiastrum complanatum. Next base: position 29,143,079 of record CM055103.1, on the reverse strand, counting down.
TCAAGCACACTGGAAGTCTGCTAAACGTATTTCCAGATACATTTGAGGGACATTGAATTTTAATATGAAGTATGATCAATCTGAAGCGCCAATGTTGATAAGTTATACAGATGTCGGTTGGGCAGGTAATATTGATGACAAAAGATCTACCAGTGGTCTTACATTTAGTTATGGTACAGTTGCAATTTCATGGAGCAGCAAAAAACAACCTATAGTAGCCTTATCATCGACGGAAGCTGAATATCGAGCACTCAGCAATGCTACACAAGAAGCGAAATGGTTACGAAGATTGCTTGTGGATTTAGGTCAACCACAGGTGGATGTGACTACTATATCTTGCGACAATCAAAGCTGCATTCACTTTGCCAAAAAATCCAGTTTTACATGCTCGAACCAAGCACATCAAAGTACACTATCATTTTTTTCGAGAGAAATTTCTTGATGGAGCCATTGATCTTGTTTTTTGTAGATCTGAAGATCAAATGGCAGATATTTTTACTAAGTCATTAGGTAGATGTAAATTTGAGAGGTTTCGTACTCTATTAGGAATAGAAGAATGTAATTCTATCATTGAGGGAGTGTTAGAAATCAATGATAAACTTCATTGTTACTGTTTACGATGTACATTAATGTTGACAACTGTTACAATCTGTAATTAGTCATAGGCTAGTCTATTAGTCTACTCGTAGGTTTTCTCTCTCTATCAGGGTTCAGGGTTCATTTGTACATTTTACATTCAGTATGCTATAGCGTGATAGAGTGATAGTGCATGTTCTTCTTCGGCCTTCTTGTGGTGAATGCTTATGGTGAATGTTTGATGTTGCATATCTGATTATTGACACAAGTCTTATTGATGAGATATAGGAGTGTTTGATGATCAATGAAAAAGGCAAAAACTTTTGCCAGAAGATAATGACAAAACTTCTGAACCACATATACGATTGCCAAAGCTTCACGTTTGGTAGTGGTATGATTGACCTCAAGGGGTATCAATTGTCTACTAAGAAATCGGATTGGATAATCCTTTTTGAATTCTCCCGGTTGGGTGAGCACTGCTCCAATGACATACTTAGATGCATCGGTATACACATTGAATTCTTGGGAATAATCAAGATCCCGAAGGATAGTTGCATTGGTAAGGGCTTCTTTTAGTTGATTGAATGCGACGCGTTGTTCATCAGTCCATTTGGGGACACCAACTATCCCCAAATGGACCAATAGTAGTTGGAGTGGCCAAGGAAGGAATACACTTCATGGATGGTACGGGGTTCGGGTAGATTTTGAATGATCAAGATCTTGTCTGGGTCAATTGCGATGTCATTTTTGTAAATGATATGTCCTAACACAATATCACGTGTTACCCAGATCTGACATTTTTTAGGGTTCAAAGAGATGCCGAAGCGTTGACATTGGATAAAAAAAATTTCAAGCACAAACAGACGACGTGTTTCTTCTTAATGTACACCTAAATCATCCAAGTAAACTTCTAGGGTATCTCCCATCTGCTGAGAAAAGGCAGCTTGCATAATACGTTGAAACATGCTAGGAGCATTACAGAGACCAAACGACATGACTTTCCTACAGAAGGTTTTCCATTATGTGACAAAAGCAGTTTTATGTTGATCTTATTCAGCAATTTGAATCATATTGTATCCGCTAAAGCCGTCTAAGAAGGAGTAGGCTTCATCTCCTGCGAGATTTTCTAAGATAGATTCTCGAAAAGTAATGGAAAATGATCATGTTCTGTGACGACATTAAGTTTCTTAAAAATGACACATCTCCAAAATTTTCCATTTTTCTTAGGAACAATGACGATTGGGGAGACCCACTCAGTATGTTCGATTTCATAGATGAATCCTGCATCTAACAAGTGTTGTAATTCTTCTTTGATTTTGGCCTTAGATCGGATTGCATTTGTAGGTACGGCTAGCAGTTAGTCTCGCACCCGGTTTAAGGGGAATATGATGCACAACTACTTGGGGTGAGACTCCTTTCATGTCTTTATAGGACCGTGCAAAGACATGTTGATATTGCGCAAAAACTTTTCAAGCCTTTTGCATTGTTCTCGATTGAGATGAGCCCCGACGTGGACAATGTATTCGTTACTTTCATGTGGCTCACTCAAGGAGAGAGTGATGGTTCGAGCAAGCCCTTTGTAGGGTGAATTGATGTTTGGCTCACATTGAGTTTGGGGTAATTGGATGGTTACATCCTCGATTGTATAGTCCTTCAAATATGCAGGCACATGATGGGCTGGTGATTGGAGGGAGCCCTTCCCTTTCAACTATCTGGATGGTGATTTGGAAAATTCGGGGATTGGTGTATGAGCGGATGCGATCTCAGGAACTTCCCTAGTAGTGGTAAGGTCTCTAGGTGGCTGAATTTAAAGGAAATTCTTCATCTTTTCTTTCATGGTATGGCCACGAGGTTGTGGCTTTGGTGGACATGAGGTGTGCGGATGAGAAAGTGGTGGCACATCATGGAGGAATTCATCTTCGATTTGAAAAATTGTTTCCTCATCACAGAGGTCCCATGGATAGTTTGGTTGTTTAGCCCGAAATAGCTTGGTATCATGTTTTTCGACCGTAACTTTGGCAATTGGTTCCACTTTGGATGACTGCTGCGGAAAGGGTGGAAGGCCCTCTATGTAGTTGAGAATTTGAATGTCAAAAATGACCAAACCGTCTTGATAATTTTGATTTGTAAGACATTCTCATCATCTACGAATAAATCTTCTGATTCATTAGGTAGCCATGCAACATTTAACAGCTCATCATTGTGTGGAAGAATATCAATAGAATTGATATTAATGATAGGGGTATCTAGATCAGAAATTTGTTCATTATCGGTCAGAGGAGTATAGGTACATGCCTCTTGATGTTGAGCACAAGAATCGGCATTCACACAATCAATGGTAGCTAAACTGTGACTCCAGTTTTTGATATCAATAGATTCAACATTATAATTTTTTTTCGTGGGTGGACTAGTATGGCTCAAACACTGAATTAGTAGTAGAAGATCCTTCATCATGAAACCGTGCGGGTTTGAGTTTGCTAGATGAATCGGTGGTAATAGAAGTGTCTCTATTTCCAAAGGTAACTCGACCTTTGCTCTAGTCATGAACAACTCTTGCATTAGTAAGCCATGGACGACCAAGCAGTAACACATAGGAATAGGCATTACTAGGAATATCAAGTACGACTAGGTCTATGAAAAATTTCAAACCTCCTGGTTTGATCAACACTTATGGAAGAAAACTGGTAGGTCGGATCACACTTTAATCAACCATCCTAAGTTGACAAGTGGGTTTGATAAATTTTTCTCAAATTCCATTCTAACATGAGGGAGGTGAAAATGATGTTGCCAACTGAGCCACCATCCAGTACAGCTAGGACTTCACGAGATTGGCGATGGGTAGCTGGAATTTTGATACTGCCCCTTTCAATGAGCGGATTGGTGAGGTGTAATGGCCATTTCAGGCAGCTTGTCAAGGGTGGTGGTGTCAGTGGATTGGTTTTGTTGTTTCTATTTTCCTGCATGTTTCCAGAGAACGTGGAAAGGGAGAGTCACATTAGCTTGTAATAAACCCCCCCAAACTTTAGTACCTTCAAGGGTTTTTTTCTCAAAAGACGTTTGAGATACGTTATGGGAGGTGGAAGATTGTTGGTCTGCATTGTGAATTTGTTGGCGATACTAGTGGTGCAGTCTAATTTCTTCAAATGGATGAGGATAGACAATGGGTGTCGAATCTTCACTTGGAGGGACATTATGTTGCTGGGTTTTGCTAGATGCAATTGTAGGGGTTTGGCGTTGGGTTTGTGCACGAGTCAACACCCATGCTGGATGAGTTTCGATTGGCAATGTTTCTACTTGCACGGAACAAACATGAGCAACTGGTTTAGATTGAGAAGGACAATCCTTCACATGATATTCAATGTCGCAATTTTCACAAGCTAGTGGAAAACCAAGTTGGGCAACGAATACCAGGATGTTTACCTACGCAGATAAAACATCCTTGTATTGCTGAAATTTGATGCATAGCAAACATAGCTTGGTTAGGATAATAAGGTTGGACATTGGGATCAACCGCTTGAGCATTACAATCATATGTATGATACACAACAGTCTCAGTGGTATATCTCGGTTGAGTAGTGTCTTGTGATTTTTTGACATAGAACATGCTAAATCTTTGAAATAAAATTTGCGGGGCTGTTGAAGAAGTAATATTCGATAGATGTAGCCTCATTGACGTAACGAATTCTACGACCAAGATTTGGCTGAAAAACAATGGATTTTGACAGTATATTAGGGTGTTTTCAAAGAATTTGACCAGTGCCACAATTTGTGGAGGTGATAGAATGAAGGATCAGTGTCTGTTAGGACTGCAGAACCGACAAATTCTGATATAATTGTTTGATAGAAAAAATGTCACTTGGGTATCTTTTTTCAAAGAAAATCCAAAGTCAATTTTTTGCCTTGATAGGTTACTCCACAGCTCGTTCAAGACCTGGAGAGAAATCTCCTACTACAGTGTGAAGAGGAAAAACAAACAAGCATACACACATGCACGTGAGCGAAAAAACGAAAAAAAAACAAAAAAAAAAAAGTTATGTAAAAAATTTTAAAGTGGCAACAGTGCCAATGTTGGAAGCTAATTTACTCTTCTACGGTGGTTAGTGTGGAAAAGTACAGTATGGACCAAGAGTGGATCCTAATCTGATCCTCAAGAGGTATTGGATGTTAGATTTACTTGATCTGTCAATCTACAAAAGATTAAGATCAATCTAGATCAATTCTAGACATAAAATCTTAACAAGAACAATCATTTAATGAAGGTAAATGCACTTGCTGGTTTCACAAGTGTGAAAACCTATCAGAGTACGGACTCCAACCTGAAAACAAAGTACACTATGATAGAAACTCAAAACATTCAAGAAAAATCAAGACAAATGATGAAATTGACACAAAATTGCCTCCAAAACCAGGATTGGTGTTTCTCAACGATTATGGCCAAATGTGGCTCTGTATATACAATAAGTGGGAGCTCGTGGTATTGATCATCCCTCTAATCCCACATGTGTGAAGGTGATTTGTCATATGATGATTCATCATGCAAAACTGACACTTGGACAAAACCTTCTATTTTGAGCACTTTTGGTCCATTTTCCTTCTATATGGAGATCTACTTGGAAATCTTCTAGAAGTCAAAATCCGCCTACTTCAGCTTATTCCACACATGTGAGCTGTCCTCTACACATGGGATATGACACCTAACCAAAGGATGTGGCTCATGCAATCAATAGATTTATGCCATGTGTCATATGTCTAGAAAACTAGTTTTTGGCCTTTTTAGCCACTAGAACTTGAATTAAATCATATGTACAACCTATATGATTATGGTACATGACAAGTACACTATTTTCACATGTGGAAACAGGCTCCACACATGTGTAATCATCCTATATACATGATTTTTGGCCTCTACCAAGCTTATTTTTGCATTTTTCACACTCCTCGAAAATCTAGCTTGGTAAATCTAGCTTGATGGAAAAATCTGAAATCACCATATCCATGATAGTGCTTCTTTGATGTTGACATCTTTGATGAGCTTGAGAGCTTTGCACCATCCTACCACCTCCAAAATTGATTCCTTCCAATTTTCATGTAGATGTTTGACCTTGAGGCTTGCTCCTTCTTCAAGTTCATGCTCCTTCATGTGAAAATAAAGATTTCTTCTTGATTTATTAGGATCACAATGATCTAACATCATGTTACCACGATCTAGAGGATTAGACTCATCCACATTGGCAAGACCATGCATGCTAAAATAACAAAGTGTTTGCATCATATCTTCATGCTTGTTTACCATGCTAATCTCAAATCCTATGAGGCTAAATACTTCATTATCGAGATAAGTGCCTTTAGAAGATGATTCACTTACTCTCATAAAGAGTTTATAATTTGCCTCAATACAAATTTTCAAACTATGAGTGAACAAATCACTTTTGCTCTTACATGACTTAAGAGCATACATTTGATGAAATAACCGTTTGCTTTCTAATTGATTTAAAATCAATTTCAACCTTTTAAGAACGTCATCTATGTTCTCAAGAGAGACTTCATACTCAACTAGTATGGCTTTACTTCAATTTTGAGATGCAATGATCTAACTAAACCAAATTGATTTATCAAATGACATAAGAGAAGTATGTGATGTATATTGTGAAAGATTTCAGATCCTTAAGATCGAATCTACTTGAATGATCTTTGGTTAGAAAGAGAAATACACTACCAATTTCACCAATGTAAAAAAATCAGCATCTACACACAATTTGAGATGCAAACACTATTAGAACTTGATCAAACTTGAATGAAATGATTATGTACTGTTGCTGGTCGTACAAAACCAGCAAGCTACTGTATTTCACACGTGTGGATCTTAAAATAGCAAATATAGATCATTCTACACATAGAATTGCAAGCAATCACCAAGATAGTGCACCAATGGATAGTAGAACCCAAGAGAACCATGTATAAGCATGAAATCAGATAGAGAAGAGAGAAGATGACTCTCTCCACGAGTTACATCCTTTTATAATAGGTCCAAACCCTATTTGGCCACTTGGCTTTCCCACCAAAATGCTAACCCTACCAATTTTGGATCTAGATTCAATGTACCCAACTTATTCAAATTGAATCTACTCAAACTCGCATTCTATCTTTTCCACACTTTCAAAAAGTGTTTATTCAAATGAAATTTAGACTAATTAACTTTGAAAAGTCAACCTCTAAGTCTAAAACAAGTTTTGGCCTCAATATGCCAAATATGGAAATATTGCAAAATGTGATGAAACTAGTTGAATCTTTCACACTCCTCTTCAACTAGTTTTAGCATAGACTTTGATAATACTCCAAGTGAAGTCCTATGCTTCATGAACAAGTCTTTTCCCAATGCTTTGGTGAAGATATCAGCTACACATTCCCTTGAAGACACATGTTGAAGCTCCACCTCCTTTGCAATGACTCGCTCCCTCACAAAATGATATTGTATCTCAATATGCTTGCTCCTAGCATGAAAGATAGGATTGGATGACACTCTTTGGGCTGATTGATTGTCACAAAAGATGATTGGGCTCTCTGAAAAATCCAGCAAGTGAAGATCATTGATCATCCTCTTGATCCATACCATCTCCTTTGTGCAATGTGTAAGAGCTTTGTACTCGGCCTCACTAGATGACAATGAGATAGTGGCTTGTTTCTTTGACATCCATGATATAGCTCCATCACCTATGAAAATACAATAAGAACTAATGGATTTCCTATCCATTACATCTCCAGCATAGTCCGAATCTGAAAATCCAAAAAGATTAGGTGATGATCCCTCATACAATATGCCAAAATCTCGAGTTCCAATGATGTACCTCAAAACTCGCTTTCCTAGCTTCCAATGCTCCTAGCATAGTTTTTGCCAATAGAACTTTGATCCATCATAAGAATGATCTTCTTCTTAAAAATAGATCTCCTTTCAATGATCATGTAATGCTCAAAATAGAAACAACCATAATTGATATAGAGAATAGTGTCCACTTGGGATGCTTTACTATTTCTTACATCAATTTTACATGTACAAATGTGACTAGAATATGAAGAATCAAATAGAATGTAAATGAAATGATTCCACCATGCTTCCAACTCTGAACTCTATGGAAAAATACAGCAAACAAACAATAAATGTGAGTGATAAACTTTTGTTTGCATGTCTCCTCCTCCTTTATCCTTTGTTTCCTTGTATCCACCATGATACTCCATGAATGAGCCTCCATCTTCATCTTGCCACAAGAAACCATCAAACCTTGGAAATCCATGAGTAGGTGAGTACATAAATGATGCAGATCCAACACCACATGATTCCATAAACCAAGTTGTTTGCACTAGTCCATCTTCAAGATCTACTTGACACAAGAAAATGACCATGAATTCACCAAAAATTGACAATCTCCAAGTATTGGCACCAAGTAGCTCAACACTTGAGAACTTAGCCATGGATGAGTGACATAATGAACCTCCAATAGCTTCATTTCCATCAGCAAAATCAGCCAAGAATGCTAGTACAAATCCAACATCAAAACAATGCTCACCAATGTAGCTAGTTTGACCATATCTTGACAATTTGCACACATCCACATGAAATTGCTCAAACATGAGATAGAACAAGTAAAGTAAACTTGAACAACACTTCATTGCTGCTCATTTGAACTTATTTGATTCTTTAATATGCTGCAAAAATAGATCCATAATACCTTTGCCAATTACCTCTCCTTTGATGCTCTTGACTAGCTCCAAATTGACAGCTTCCCTTTTGACTAGTTGAAGCGCTTTGAGATCAACCTCTTGATCTTCAACTTGACCATCAAAGTCATTGAACAAAATTTGTTTTCCAGATCCAATACTTGATTTTACAGCAAGATAACATCCATCCACTTGCATAGCTCCATGTACACAAGAAGATCCTCCAAAAGATGTTTCACTCTTCATAAGAGCTTGATACTCAAGATCCATTGCTTGGATCCACTCCTCTTCTTTCCTTGCTTGATTTACACTTGTAGGCTCATCCAAAGAGGTTAGGAAAGTAACATAATTTCTAGAAACTACTTGCTTACCCTTTTGATCATATGTGAGCCTTGAAGGTACTTGTATTTCTCTTGATGTTCTCCTTGGCTTTTGACTTGATGAAGGTCCATCATCACCACCATCCAAAGTAGGATCCTTCTCATCAACATCAAGAATGTTAGATCCATCTACTTTACCATCAATCATGCTTGAAGACACCTTTGGAATGTTTCCCTCATAAAAAATGACATCTCTACCAACAATCACTTTGTAAGTAGAAGGAATGTAAACCTTGTAGGCTTTACTCACCTCACTATATCCAACAAAAATACCTCTTCTTGAAGATGGATCCTCCTTGGTCCTATCATCAAGAGTAATGTTGACATAGCATGTGCATCCAAAGGTTCTTAGAAAGTTGACACTCGGCCTCCTCTTGAATAGCATCTCAAAAGGTGTCCTTCCATCCAAAATAGCACTCGGCCACCTATTGCACAAGAAATTGGCACACAACAAAGCTTGATCCCAAAATGGTTTGTCAAGATTAGCACTTAACCTCATAGCTTTAGCAATTTCACATAAAGTTCTATTCTTCCTTTCAGCCACTCCATTTTGTTGTGGGGTCCTTGATGTTGTATACTCCCTCTTGATCCCATGCTCATCACAAAAGGCCTTGAGCTTGTTAGATATGTACTCACCACCATTGTCACCTCTCAAGCACTTGATCTTTGTGGAGAATTGGTTCTCCCTTGCATTCGTGAACTTGACAAAGACATCATACACTTCATCCTTGCTCTTTAGTAGATAGATCCAACAAAATCTACTAAAATCATCAATGAATATTACATACATCTTAGCTCCACTATTGCTAATTGTAGTAAATCCATGAATATCCGAATGTACAAGTTGAAAAGGCTTTGTAGATCTAGAAATAGATCTAGTATAAGGTAGTCTATGTGACTTAGACAAAGCACAAGACTCACAAACATGCTTGTCATTACTTAAGAAACTTGGAAGACCAATCACAACCTTCTTCCTTGCCATTACCTCCAATGACTTGCATCCTTTTGTGCCAAACCTCTTGAATAGAAATTTGCTCCCTTGCAACACATCCAACTTGGTTAGCAATAACACAAGCATCAAGTTTGAACAACTTCCCTTGCCTTTTACCTTTTCCAATCAGGACATCCTTCCTTTTGATCAAACAAGCATCTCCATCAAACTCCAACTTGAGGCCCTTACTTAGCATTTGACTCACACTAAGCAAATTCTTGGTAATAGATGGAATAAACACGACATCCTCCAAATGAACATTCCTATTTGTAGAGAGAGAAATAGGAATTGTGCCAATCCCTTTGATTGCACACTCACCATCATTGGCCGTGTAGATCACCCTCTTGTCATCTCCATATGCCAACAAAGAAGTGAAGTACTCTTTGTGAAAGGTCATGTGTGAACTTGCTCCCCTATCAATCCACCAAGGATCTAGATCTCCATCATTAGCAAGCATACATGAAGACATTACAAAAGCATCATCATTTGCATCTTGCACATCCAAACCATCCTCATCAAGAGTAAGATTATCTTGTCTCCTTGATCTCTCTTCTTCTTGTATCACTCACTTGCAAAGTGTCCTTTGATGTCACAATAGAAACACTTGAGCTTTGATCTATCCTTCTTTTTGCCACTTGAAGAAGCATCCACTTGATCTTGCCCTTTAGACCACTTGCTTTTGGTTTTGCCCTTGAATTTGCCCTTTGTGAACATAGCATCCTCTTGAAGTGTCGATGTAGATCCACCTCTTGCTTGAAGCCTATATTCCTCAATGATCAAGATCTCTTGAAGATACATCAAACTTGGCAAAGTCTTTTGAATAGCAATACTTTAAACAATGTTAGCATGAGCATCCAACAAGCCATTAAGAATCACTTGAATAAGCTCTCCTTCCTTAATGCTTTCATCTATGCAAGCTAACTCATCATTCAATGCTTTCATTCTCAAAACAAAAGTACTTGGACTTTCTTCATTCTTTTGCAAACAAGAAAAGATTTGCCTTCTTAGAGTCAACAATCTAGAAGTAGACTTGGATTCCTAAAGCTTCTTCAATGAATTCCAAGCTTCCAAAGATGATGTGCACTTACCAACTTCCTTGAGAAGTTCATTGGTAACATTCATCTTTATCATGTGTAGAGCCTTCTTGGCCCTCTTGTCATACCTCAATTGATCTTGTTGTGTTGCTGGTCTCACCTCCAAACCTACAACAATATCCAAAACATCATTCATCTCAATAAGTGACTCCATCCTCACTTTCCATAATGAATAGTTACTTGAGGTAAGCCTGTCATTGGCTTCCAACATGACTCCAATTGAGGTTGCCATGTAGCAATGACCTGATCTTCTCTCTCAACCTGTTTCAATGCACAAAGCACTCCTTTGAACAACAACAAATGCTTTCAAAAGAAATCACCAAGATTTGAAACTATTTCACAAATTCTCTTCTAGCACTTATCCAAGCAAATCAACACATAGAATCATGGAATCTTGATCAACCTATGATCTATTCTCAATCTAATTAATTTGCCACTTCCTAAGATTGAAACACACTCAAATGAAGTCCAGCAACCTCACTATCTAGAGATCCAATCAAAATTAGGGTTTTGACAAAATCACAAAAAATTGACTATTCCAAATCTACATGCAAATGCTGAAAATTTGATATGCAATCTATAAGCCACCACTTAGGCTGAACCAATGATCCAAAAATCGGCCAAATCCAGCATGTGAATTCAAAAAATGGAATTGAACAATTATATTGACCTATTTAGTGTTTTGATCTACAAAAGATCCAATCTACAAAAGCAAAAAATCCGATTTTGGTATAGAATCCTCTCTAGCATGCTCTAGACTTGATATCTTCACCAAATCATTGATAGATCTGATTTCCTCCTTCATAACCTGAAACACAAGCTCTGATACCATGTGAAAGATTTCAGATCCTTAAGATCCAATCTACTTGAATGATCTTTGGTTAGAAAGAGAAATACACTACCAATTTCACCAATGTAAAAAAATCAGCATCTACACACAATTTGAGATGCAAACACTAATAGAACTTGATCAAACTCGAATGAAATGATTATGTACTGTTGCTGTCCGTACAAAACCAGCAAGCTACTTTATTACACACGTGTGGATCCAAAAATAACAAATATAGATCATTCTACACATAGAATTGCAAGCAATCACCAAGATAGTGCACCAATGGATAGTAGAACCCAAGAGAACCATGTATAAGCATGAAATGAGATAGAGAAGAGAGAAGATGACTCTCTCCACAAGTTACATCCTTTTATAGCTGGTCCAAACCCTATTTGGCCACTTGGCTTTCCCACCAAAATGCTAACCCTACCAATTTTGGGTCTAGATTCAATGTACCCAACTTATTCAAATTGAATCTACTCAAACTCGCATTCTATCTTTCCCACACTTTCAAAAAGTGCTTATTCAAATGAAATTTAGACTAATGAGCTTTGAAAAGTCAACCTCTAAGTCTAAAACAAGTTTTGGCCTCAGTATGCCAAATATGGAAATATTGCAAAATGTGATGAAACTAGTTGAATCTTTCACATATATCACATGAAATATGCTCCTCTTTCCCTTGAAATGTGAGCTACATGGACTCTAACCATATTTCTTGAGTTTCTTTTTGGAATCACAATTTGAGAAGGTCTCTCCTCCTCAATCCTTGGCACACTTGAACCTTGAGAAGGATTCTCCTCCTCAATCCTTGGCACATTTGAACCTTGAGATGACTCCTTAAGATCCTCTTCATGGTGCTCCTTTTTTATGGAAATCCGAGACTTCCATGTCTCATAATGATCACAACAAGTATGACCGTTCAATATGCGCTTCCTATGATTATCATTGTTACTTATGCTAGAACCATAAGTCCAAAAATCACCACAACTTGGCATGATTTTTCCACTATTGAAATCAAAAGGTATTCCTATCTTAATAAGGCTAACTACTTGCTTATGGATATAAGTGTCCACTTTGGATGCTTCACATATTCTCATAAGAAGTTTACAACTTGCCTTTAAGATTGAAAACTTACAATTTTCATCTTTATGAATTAACACATCATTCATGATCTTATTGAAACCAAAAGATCCTACATTATGAAGATATTTCCACTTCCTTGACTTCATAACTAATGTAAGCTTACAAGGAAAACATATTTTGCTATCTTTTAAGGCATCACACTCAACTAGTATTGCCTTAATCCACCTTTGAGATTCAAAAATCTCTTCATAGCAAAATGGTTCTTAAGTTGGCATGATAGCATAAATGAAAATATTTTCATTTTGTGATTGCTACTCCTTATTCTTGATTGATTTCTCTTGGATCATAACAATAAGTTTGAGCTTATCTAAAGTTCCAAGCAAAATACTTTCCAAGGACATAAAATAAATCCAAGTTACTTTCATGAAAGTGACATCTATCTTTGCATCTTGAACCAAACAATGCACTTCCAAATGAAAAATTTCAAAAGACTTGACATGTTTTGTGATGGACTCTTGAAGACAAATCTTGCAAGTCCTTGTGAGACTCCAACCCTCATTCACCTTTCCACAAAGGAAACATCTTTCCTTGGACTTGTCCTTCTTGTATTTATATTTCGAACTTGAAACTCCATTCTTCACCTTGGCCCCCTTGCGTTGGTTCTCCTTGGATGGATTGGTCTTCTTTTTGTAGCAGCTTGAGAAAATATATCGTCCCTTGCCACAAAGGTTGCACTTAGGATCCTTTCTTTCCTTCAATAGGATGCCACCTACTGATGCTATGTGAATAAAGACCTGTGATATGATTCTACAAATGTAATTTGTGACTCTCAAGAGACTAGATGATTTGAAAACAAACTATACCACCAATTTTTTACAAAGCTTAAAAATTAGACAACTAGAGATTCACAAGGATCTCAACCATGCATGAATACTCAAATATGAACTCCTCATTCTAGACATCCAATGGGATCACAAAATGACCCTCACACTCTCACAAAGAAAGTTGAATAGAATTAATTTGAGTTTCTTACATACTATGTCAATTTTTGCTTAACAAATTCAATTCACTCCGATTGGATTCCACCAATTACTCTACTTTTTAAGACTTGGAATGAAATTCAAAATCAAAAGTTGTTATTTTTCTCAATAAGATATTGTGCTTCAAAGAGCTAAAATTTAGAAAGATTTGATCACCTAGGAGAAGACAAATTCTTCACCTATAACAACACATAATGAGGTTCTAGATCTTGCCCTCTACAAAGGAAGGAACTCTTAGAAAATTGGATCTCTCTCTACACATTTGCCATAAACACCTTAATGACTCTTTTTAGACCTCACAAACACTCAAATAAATTGAGTAGGATTGAATAATGTGACTTGAATCTCAATCTCTTTTCTAGAACTTTCAATTGAAGCCAATCTATGTCAAATTCTACAAAAGATTTGCATAGATGATCTATATGCACTAGAAACTCTCAAAGGTTTCACTTAGATCCAAGGATGTTTTCTAGCAAATTGATGCTTCTAAACTTGACCCTATCACTCTTGAACAAATCTAGAATGATGGTACAATGGATTTCAACCTCACAAGTTGCATATCACTCCTTAATCTATTATTTTTAGCAAAATCTCTCTCAACTTCAACATGCACTCAAAAAATCAGAGATAATCAATTAATGCACCTAATTTAAGCTTCAAATTTAATTTCTTGGCTGATATAATGCAAAAACTAATCAAGGGATTACATTTTCTATAGAAAATGCTTGATTTTGCACCAAAAATCACTCAAATTGGGTATGTGAGTCAAATTCTACAAATTTTTTAAATTCCTTAGTAAAAAATGGAGCTCTACGGCCTCACACGCGTGAAAAGGTTTCCTACAGTCCACAACAAGATCTGGACCAAAAATTTTGAGGATAACTATCACATCCAACTCGCTACACAAAAGTTAACTAGTTTCCAAAAAAACTACTAATTTCAGCTTTGATTGGGATTAACCCTATCAATTTCATCAAAACCTCTTGTACTAAGCTCTAATACCATGTGGAAAAGTACAATATGGACCAAGACTGAATCCTAATCTAATTCTCAAGAGGGATTGGATGTTAGATTTACTTGCTCTGTCAATCTACAAAAGATTAAGATCAATCTACATCAATTCTAGACATAAAATCTTAACAATAACAAGGTAAATGTACTTGATATTTTCACGCGTGTGAAAAACCTGTCAGAGTACGGACTCCAACCTGAAATCAAAGTACACTATGATAGAAACTCAAAACATTCAAGAAAAATCAAGACAGATGATGAGATTGACACAAAATTACTTCCAGCATCAAGATTGGTGTTTCTCAATGATTATGGCCAAATGTGGCTCTATATATACAATAAGTGGCAGCTCGTGGTACTAATCATCCTTTTCATCCCACATGTGTGAGGTGCTTTGTCATATGATAATTCATCATGCAAAACTGACACTTGGACAAAACCTTTTATTTTGAGCACTTTTGATCCAATTTCCTTCTATATAGAGATCTACTTGAAAATCTTCTAGAAGTAAAAAACCGCCTACTTCAGCTTATTCCACACATGTGCACTCTCCTATACACACGGGATATCACACCTAACCAAAGGATATGGCTCATGCAATCAATAGATTGATGCCATGTGTCATGTCTAGAAAACTAGTTTTTGACCTTTTTAGCCACTAGAACTTGAATTAAATCATATGTACAATCTATATAATTATGGTGCATGACAAGTAGACTATTTTCACATGTGGGAACAGGCTCCACACATGTGTAATCGTCCTATGTACGTGCTTTTTAGCCTCTACCAAGCTAATTTTTGCATTTTTCACAGTTAGGTCTATGAAGAGATTCGTGCCTAGTATAGTGATACACCGATCGTACATGTAAGTTTTACAAAAAAAACTTTCAACTGTGCAACATAAACAATAGGCACGAAGACTTTCCGAAGAACGGAAATAAAAACTAAACTACGGCTAACCCAACTAGCCAAGATTCACAAAACAATAAAAACCTTGCTAAATCTTTCCAATTAGCAAGATTATTACATTATATTCTACTTAACATCCAAGTGGTATAGAAATAAGATTGCAACTAATACAAAGCATAGAACAAATAGAAACATACCACAACACAAACCCATGATAAGGAGGCAAGGGTAGCCCTAAGCACCTTCCCTCAAGCTATACACCTTCCCAAGGAGAACAATGTATTAGAATGATAATTCTCCAAAATAGAGAGCAAGAAGATTAATCTTAAAAGTGTTATTTACAAGGACAATGCCTCTTCTTATAGCAAGAAAGATGTTTCATAAGTATCCACTGACTTAAAGGATTAGTTTAAAACTAGCCATTTTAGAACTAACTTAAAACTTAGAACTTCAAAAGTTTTTGACTTTGAAACTTTAGGATAACTTCAGACAAATATTTCTAAGCTTAAGTTTAATAAATCTTAAGTTCTAATCCTAAGTTTCAAATTTCCTTATTTTTAGGTTCTACTTATGGACTTACAAACAACACACATGTCATGGTAGAAGTTTATTAATGAATAATCATGCCAGAGAGTTTTATTTAGAATTATTCTTAATTTTAATTGTGTTTGCCCAATTGCTAACATAGAGCACTTTATTTCTCTTTTCTTAGCATTAGGAAGCCATGAGTGCTAAATTCATGATCATGTCACATAAGCCTAAATACCCAAAAGCCCAAGATATCCCCTTTCATGCACATAATTTGATCAAATCAAATATTCACATACAAGGAACGATTTGTCACCCACAATTTAACAACCTCCACTTCAAAGATAACTTGGCATACAAAAGCCATAGAACATATGCTTTATAACATGTACATACACAATCACAACCTCTAAATGTTCTTTTGATGTTAAATACATACCACCAAGCACCGACCTCTTAAAAGACATTTTTCAGGAAAAAGAAAAACGTTGTGATCATTAAAACCATAGATCAAATCAATAGCATAAAAACAGCAAAACATTGTTGTGATCATTCAAACCATATATCAGATCAATTGCATAAAAACAGCAAAACATTGTTGTGATCATTAAACCCAAAGATCAATTGCATAAAGGATGCCTTCATTTCAAGCTACTGATCTGGGTGGTTCTATAAAACCAGGCAAAATGACTGCATCATTCTGAGAATCCAAAATAACCCTCAAGCGCTCCTTGGGCACATCAAATGCCACCGCCACAGTCTCCTCATCCAAAGCTTTTAACACAGAAGTAGAACCTACAGTTAAACAATGCCAGGTTATTGATTCCATGATGCAGAATTATCTAGTTTCCTCATGCACGAGCTATAAACTCACAAAGCCAAGTTTTAGATTCCTTGATGCAGAAATACAGAAACGAATCTGGCCATTCCATGATGCAGAGGAACGGCTTCACTTCATCCATAGCAGCTAGAGATTTAAACAACAAAGATTTCCACAAAGCAAAGCTAGAATAGCTAAGGTCTAGTATTCATTTTCTTGAGCAATTAATGGTTCAAATATTTGCTATTTTCAAACACCAAAACTAGATTGCCAGTTATTGCAGAAACGATCAATCTATTTTCAAAACCAAACATAGACTAAGTTAATGATGCAGAATGGCAAATTTTTCACCACCTCTGAATAGTTGCTAGAGATCTGAATGTAATCTATTTCATTCATTTTACATACTACACAAGAAACTGATTTTATAAAGCTTCAGAACACTCTTAATTGGTGCTGATAGTTAGATAAGAAAAAACAGATTTTAATGCGATAAGGGATGCTGGGGAGCATAGCATTACCTGCCAAGAATTGAGGTCTATTAGGGCGTGAAGATGTACTGTATCCAACAAATTCAAACTGCCCTTCTCTTGAAGCGATTTGACACATTGGGAAATAACGTGGAACCACAAATATAGTTCCCGGTTCTACTTTTGTACTCAGAGCTGACGTGCCATTCGGATATACAATTTCTATTGTTCCTGTGCCATTTGTCACCACAGCTATCTCTGTAGCTCTGGGATTCCAATGCGGTGCTAGCATGGCTCCCTAACAAAAAAAAACAGATTTTCTTGAGAAATCATCATGATAACAAAAAAGCTAGGCAAGAGCAAGAGCATCGAAGCATGCAACTTACAGGTTTCAGGCTGACTGCAAAAACTCCCGCATCTACTTTCTTCAAAGGCTGATATTCTTCCCCATCCACTGCTATACTCCATCCATTGTTGTTTCTGAAACCTTTGTGGTGCTTCAGAAGGTTATACGCCCTGTACGTCCGCCCTTTCTGAAAAATATTAGGAACGTAGTCGCGGACGATGTTGCTCCAGCTCCAGGTTGATGATGGCCGACTCATTATTTCAAATTGCCTTCGGGAAGTATACACAATGGGACCCTGGTTCTGTGCGTCTAAAATTTCCGTCACCTCTGAACGTGATACCTGAAAATCTCCAAAATAGATCGTAAGCTTTTGTTGCATAGAACTTGTATTTGCATTTAACATCTTACTGCAGATTGTAAAATCTTTAATCACATCTAACATCTTGTTGGAGACCGTGCATTCTACGAGCAAACCCTTCTCTTCATGTTGAAGGTTGTCTATATTTTTGTTTTGCAATCAAAATTTGTTTGAAGCTCTTATTCTAGAGTGATAAGCGATAAATCTACCTTGAACGCTGCCGCTACTACGTCTGGATCGAAACCGGAAAGAATCGATGGAGGATCGACCCCACCTGCCACATAGAAAGACTATCCAAAATCGACAAAATTACACATTCTTTCGGAACTTCATAAGGACAATAATCCGAAACAACTCCAAACGACGGGATCGTGCAAGGAGAATTTCCAAAAATCTTGCAATATGAAAAGATCTCACCTGAAAACGACCTCTCTTATCCAAGCTCTCAGATGTGTCTAAGAGGCCGAAGACCCGGAGACGCTGACCAACATCAGTATTCAAAAGGTAGAAGACGGTTCCCCCAGGAATAACGAACACATCTCCTATTTCCATGTCTTCCTGGTTGAGTTGATCATCTTTTACCCAGCCTACCCTCACTTTACCTGTTGCACGAATTATAAAAATGTGATTCCCCTGATCCAGCGATCATGCCGTGATTCATCGATTTTTCAAGTCACGCTTACAATATATTTTAAAACTCCAAATGAAACCAGAAAGTTGTTATGATCCTAAATAATGAATATAGTCTAAAACCTACATTGATTGTTCTCGGTTACCAACAAAAATCCATCTCAACTAGCAGTTCAAAAAATAAATTCCGGGTTCTAAAGTGACAATTTCAATCCATTATTTAGCAACATCAGATGAAACATGATAAATTGATCTTAAGCGATAAATTTGATCTGAACCAAAAGAATTCTACATTTAAGTCTTGTTCACCAGCAAAAACCCACATTTCAGTTAACTGTTCTAAATATTCCTGGGCTACTTTGATAAACTCAAACAATATTAGCTGCAGTACATTAAGCCTCCGTACGATTATTGATCTACATAATCAGAGACGTCAATTCAAGTTTCATGCCTTGTTGCACGTAGACAACGCATGACGCATCAATATATTGAGGCAGAAGAAGAGCCTGGGGTTCGATGGTGACAAAATTCAATCCAATATTTTCGTCACGCAGTAGATCCTCTTCATCACCGGAGATGACCTCAACCTTCCCAGCCTCGGTTTTCACAATTCGCAGAGGCTCATTCAGTACAAACGAATCACTTCTGGATCCATACTTGTGAACTTCCCTTGAGGTTTTCTGCTCTAGCAATCCGCCATTACCGAGTGGAAGCCCCTCAACGAGCAAGAGGATCGTGCCTACTATGAGGACGAGACAGCTACTGCAGAAAATATTCGAAGTCTTCATCTTCGCACAGTCGAATCAGCGCAAGTTTTCGACTGATAAAACGAGAAGCAACATCAGCTTTTGGGCTATTTTTATGATCGATCACCTCATCGTTATCGTTATGATGATCGTTTGTTGTAAGCAGGTGATGGAAGAATTCTGGGCTGCCACCTATAAGCTCACGCATGGCAGCTACGTGGCTTTCATGCACGCATGTCTCGCTCTTCCATCTATTCCCCACTCCACCATACTCACTCTCTCTCTCTCTCTCTCTCTCTCTCTCTCTCTCTCTCTCTCTCTCGCACTCAAGCCAATCCACTACTATGGGGGAGTAGGGTTGTGCTGACTCAGTCTAGGTGTTGCATTTTGTTGCTGCATTTTGAACATATGTTTTACCTTCAAATTTGTAAGGACACCATATTGAGGAGGATCATTGTGAGACAAGGAATAAGGCTTTGAAGAAGGACACCATATTGAGGAGGATCATTGTGAGACAAGGAATAAGGCTTTGAAGAAGTATGGGGCTAATTATTGGATAGAAGTATTGCCAATACCAAGAATATGGTCTTTGTTTTGAGCTGGTTGTATATGCTACTTCCGTTGACTAAGAGAGAGAGAGTGTTGCATTCAAGTAGGATGAATATCAAGTGAGAAACTTCCTTTGTGGCAACATCCACCCTACCATTCCTATGGCACCAATACATGAGCTATTAAGAATATAGTAGTCTAAATGTCTTAAGTACGTGTTTGCCACATCAGTCAAAAGAATTTTCCGATATTTAAAGGGAACTTCAAACTATAGATTAACTCTTATAATAATAGTGATCTAGTGCTAACTGGATTTTGTGATGTAGATTGGGCTGGTGACATAGATGAAAGAAAGTCAACAACAGGTTATTGTTTTATGCTTGGCATAGGAACAGTTTGAAATTCATGGCATAGCAAGAAGCAGTCAACAATTATCCTTATCAAGTGCCAAATTTGAATATGTTGCAGCTTGTCAAGCCACTAAAGGACCTATATGGTTAAGAAGAGTTCTTCAAGATATATCCAATCCTAAAGAATATCTTCCTACAATAATCAATTGTGATAGTTAACTATACACAGTTACTCTTGCTTAAGCAAGACTAAACCGTTTGAAACCTTTATTCATAAACCAACAAGGTAAAACATAGCTGAAAAGCATAAAAGCACCATAAAGCAAAATCTATTTCAAGACATCCAACTGGTACCTGCCACCATCCCACTATACAAAATTGCGCAAGTTAGCACAGTGAGGAAGACATGTGTCAACGTTGAATGTCAGTTGTTATCCATGTACACCTTCTATGAATTCAAAGAGTTGAGAATACACTTTAAAACCCGACCAATTTAATCACCACAACGCAACGTTAAGTGCAACAAGACAAGACGAGACGAAATTGCTCACCCACGGACTTGCTTACTAATCAGCAAGTACAAAGATAAAATTGCTTAAGAGCACTCAAAGGGCTCGTAAAAGAAAGACGGCCCAATAATTCTAAAATCGGGCACACGTGGTACCGTCAAAATTAGAAAGCACTGTATAAGTCGATCATTGTTATTTTAACTCTCTCCCTCAATGATCAACGTCTCTCTTTATTTTAAGGTTTACTCTATTCATGGAACATACCTCCATGATATTATCATAAGTAAACCAAATCTAAGCCAAGTTTAGCTCTAAAAGTTTCAAACTTCTCTTTGCTTAAAGCTTTCGTAAATATATCAGCAACTTGTAATATCATAGAACAGTGTACAATACTTATATCTTCAAATTGTAACTTCTCACGCACAAAGTGATATTTCACTTCAATATGTTTTATTCTCGCGTGAAAGACATGATTCTTAGCCAATTGTATCCCACTTTGGCTATCACAGAAAATAACAGTAGGATGTACCTGCTTCATGCCAATCTCACGTAACAACTTATGCAGCCAAATAGCTTACTCAGTGGCAGAACTTAACGCTTTATATTCAGCTTCTATAGAAGAAAAAGAAACGGTGTCCTACTTCTTGCTAGACCATGAAAAACAACCGCTACCAAGATTGAAAGCATAACCTGTTGTTGACTTTCTATCATCTATATTTCTAGCCCAATCAGCGTCAACATAACCTTGCAACTTAGGTAAAGTACTCTATCTTTTGTAGACCAAGCCAAGTTTAGATGTACCTTTCACGTACCTCAAAATCCTCTTCGCGGCTTTCCAATGATCCATAGTGGGTGATGACATGAATTGACTAATCAGACTTACAGCATAGCAGATATCAAGACGTGTAGTCGGGGCAAATCCATGCCAAAACTGATACCTGAACCTATCGTATAAAACAAAGGTAATGCACCATTTTCGTAACCCTTGAGCATAGCCATGCTTTCCAAGAGCTTGCCAGTTATCGCTTTGTTTTACACATTTTAAATACTAATCATGTCTTAAAAGTAAAGCAATACATGTGTGTGCTTAAACGTGGCCAAGCATTTTACCCTAACACTTGTAATAGGATTAGGGCAAATTCATGTCGTTCCAATCCCTACAAGTGTGGCGATCTCTTGCACAACTCCATATGCATTAAGAGCATCTAGGTTATCAATACTTGTTTCATTGGTTTTTACCTATTTAAATGAGCAAATACTGAGGAACACTCTTATCAACTGAGGTATGATCAAAAAACAAAAATTAGATTAGTCGTTTACTATTTTCAAATGTAGGTGAGATAGGACCATTTTCGTACTCTCTATCATCGTGTTATTATGTCCATTTGTTTAGATACCACCATTCATATAGATACTACCATTTGTGTAGATACAACCATTTTTTGCGCTTGTAAAGTAGTCACCTGAATAGCAGTTGTGAGAGAATCATGTGAGGACGTCATAGTAGTCATGAAAAACGTCTCCTTCGAAGACTGGTTTGCGATGTCATACGCACTCAATAAATGTGTTAAGTCGAGAATACCATGACCTTGGAGCTTGCTTTAGTCCATATAGACTTTTGAAGAGCAAGCAAACTTTGTCTTTGTCATGGATGAACCCAATAGGCTGATCCATATAAATCTCTTCTTCTAGATATCCATTTAAAAATGCATTAGAGACATCTAGTTGAAGAACTTGCCAATTGAAAAAACAACCAATAGAAATTATGATTCTAATTGATACCATCTTTGCAACTGGAGCAAAAGTCTCCTCATAATCAAGTCCATAAACTTGAGCAAAATCCATTGCACAAACCCTTGCCTTGTACTTGTTGATTGTGCCAACTTGATTATGCTTGACTCGAAAAACCCACTTGCAACCAATGGTGTGCTTGTTGGATGGAAGATCCACAAGCTCCAATGTCTTGTTGGCCATCAAAGCAGTTCAATTACTTCAAACTTAGTCTTGATCTTTAGTTTCTTGTGTAGGATGCTCAAAACAATGGACTCAGAACAAAGCAAGGTTGAATCAAATCAAAAAGTGGTCACTCGGATTTTGGACCTCTCCCTGACCTCTTCAAGAGCTTATAACTCTTGATAGACACATCAGATTGATTTGATTTCAATTTCTATGGAAAGTACACTTCATAAGCTTTCCATCAAGCTATCACACCACTATCTTTGGATCAACTAGCAAGGAGATAGAAGGGACTGGAAATCTTTGATTTTCACACGTGCGGAATTCCAGAATTCCGTACTATCACTTTTCAGACATGAAAATTCAGTTTCAATCCGATTTGATCCAAACACACTTCAAATAAAGGTGAGAAAAAGTGTATAACTGCTTTTTTACTTGAATTAGCTCTCAAATTCTTGTACAATCAAAGATGTTAGCATGCAAAGCTCAACCATGACAAAATTTCCAGAATTCACACGTGTGGGGATGATCCACAAGTATGATAGATCTTATTAAGCTTTATGATTAGCACAATAATCTGATTCTAGATTGAATAGCAAGATCTAGTACAAAACTTATGGCTTAATCACAATCTAGCATGCTAAGAATCAGAGAATGATAGCAATGAATCATAAATGCGCAAAAGTACAAGAAATTAGTGAATGAGCATTAGCCTCAACACGAGAGAGAGAGAGAGAGAGAGAGAGAGAGAGAGAGAGAGAGAGAGAGAGAGAGAGAGAGAGAGAGAGAGAGAGAGAGAGAGAGAGAGAGAGAGAGAGAGAGAGAGAGAGAGAGCACAAAAATGGTGGGGTCCAAAATGGCATGAGATAGCTACAAAGTTGTGGTTCTTCATAAAAAATTATGAGAATAGCTATACATATTTATGGAGTTTAAGGTAGCTCAAGGTAGAACCACATCCATCCACCTTTTAATAACATCTAAAATGAAAACTAGAGTCTAAGTGACATTTGTCACATCTCATGCATAAATCTCTACCTACTTTTACCAAGTGTCCTAGTTCTAACTAGAATTGTACAAATCATCATGCATGTGTCCATTTCACTTTGTGCATTCCTTGCATGTCACTATGGATCACTTACATTGAATGCATGTGATATGCCACGAGTTTCTAGAAGCATAATATTGCTATTTCTAAGTCTACAATCTATATGCAAGTTGTAATCATCCAACTAGATATGACAGATCCATATAGCTCGAGTTCTATCTAGGCCAAATATGGCATTTACATCTATGAAACAACATACTTGCATAGTACAAAGTTTGTAGCAAGCCTAAAGTCAAGATGGATTATTTTTCAATTTCAACAGTCTTCTCAAGGGAGGTGAACGGTGAAAGAAATACAACCCACGGATCTTAATGATCGCTCCATGATTTTCTTAATGTGAGAGAGAGAGAGAGAGAGAGAGAGAGAGAGAGAGAGAGAGAGAGAGAGAGAGAGAGAGAGAGAGAGAGAGAGAGAGAGAGAGAGAGAAAATACAATGGAAATGGCTCTCTCTTATAGATTTGAGAGGTGAGCCCCCTTCACTCTGATTGGCTATTGAAGTTCCATCATGATCACTATCTTAACCGTCAAGATCACTTTGTGTTTTTCGAGGTCAAGCTGTGTTTCCCTACTTAGGAACTTTACAAAAGCTAAATTTAAAATACTCTATTTAAATAATTGTCCCCCCATGGCACTTATTAGCCTAAAGCCCAATGTTGGACTCACGCCCCCAAGATGCCAACTGGTCACCTATTTCTAATACTTTCGACTCTCTACTTTTGTTGTGTAGTGTTTGGGCTTATTGCAGAAGC
Organism: Diphasiastrum complanatum; assembly: GCA_029204225.1. Taxonomy (NCBI): domain Eukaryota; kingdom Viridiplantae; phylum Streptophyta; class Lycopodiopsida; order Lycopodiales; family Lycopodiaceae; genus Diphasiastrum; species Diphasiastrum complanatum. Next base: position 29,118,334 of record CM055103.1, on the reverse strand, counting down.
TTCTTGCCATATTCTAGAAGATTCCATGTCGTACCCAGAATTTGTTGGGATGTTGATGATGACGAACTGACACACACACAAAGGATGGTCTGATAGATGCCATCAAAATAGAGGTCGGCACCCCCAATCAAAGAAAAACAATGATACAGTTTGAAAACTGGTGAATAAGGACCTGTGATTACTTCAGAAACTAAGGATGTAGAGCAATTTTGATTTGATTAGATGTCAGAGTAGGTGTCGTAGACAGCCATAGAGAATGCGAAAAGAGTAGACGTCTGAGAGAGCCATACAGTTCTGGTTCCAATGATAGAGAGAAAGAGTGAGAGACATTCAAACATTCAACATGAATACACCTGATATGAAAAATAGCGCTTATGCATAAAATGGTGTTGTAGTAACAACGATATCAAATCACAAAACAATAGCGTAATGCGCGTGACCCTACTTACAGAGGCTAATGAGTGCTATCTTTCATAATCACTACAAGCGGACGGGCTATTTCCAAGGGTTTTTTTTAGCATTTCTTTGAAAGATAGTTTTTAAAATGAGTCGCGGGGGGAGAGGAATGCTCGAGCCTCGAGTCCGGTGTTTGGCCTAGGAATAACCCTACCAAATTTGAGCTTTGTTTTGAAACATTTATAGAGAGGGATATAGAGAGGGTTATAAATCCACTAGAAGGCCTCGAAACATACATCGGAATATTGAATCTAGTTTGAGGGGTATACCAAGGCTGACCTTGGTATAAGCCTACCAAATTTGAGCTTGTTTTTGAGACATTTAAAAAGAGGGTCCAGGTGGCCAGAGGCATTTCAGGACACTCTGCTAACCGAGGGTAATACCGAGACCGATGAAAAAAAAGGCCCCTTGGTATAACCCACAGTATAAAACATAAAGGTGAATGGATCTCAATTTTGGAATTTGTTACCTATCCACACATTGAATTCCATCTTCTATTAACTTTAGTTGCCATATGCACAAGTGAATAAAAAAAATTATGTATCACAAAAAAATGATGATCACAAATTGTGTACTCACATGCATCGACTTCTTGTTCGATGTCAACTAGTCAATTAATAATGTGTAATTGCATCTATGAGCAATATGATTAATATTACAATGAATTGAAATACATCGTACTGTCTCACTCATTCATTTGGTGGTCCATCGTTATCATTTGCCACATCATCATGTGACAAATTCGTCAAACAAATGAGTCTATCTCTAATTCTACCCAAAAATCTCCTATAGCTTCATCATTAATAAGTTGATCTTCAAAAGCTCATGGCGATGGTAATGACGAGTGAGATCGAGAAGGTGTGTCGTGTGTCGTCGAACCATCCGATGATGATGCATCACGCTCAACGTCATCATTAGCTTGTGATGCTTGCACATGATCATCCTTTGAAATTGTGTCATTGAATCTGTCATCACGATCTTTTTCATGAGGTGTGTAAGCTGACAGCGCCATGTCCTCCACGACATCTCTATCTTCAAAAATTCTTTTACTTCGAGGAGCGACTTGAATCACGTACCACCATCTGGGATTTGAACGATCGGGGTGAAAGACCACCTGTAATTGATTGATGTTACCATAAACATTGACTTGTAGTTAGTATCCATAGCTATTTCACAATTGCTTGCGTATTACTATACACAATATACATTTTTTGCAATACACTGAAAATCGATTGATTGACAACAAAAGAGCATAGACATCTTGAAGACATAGAAGAAATGTACATGCTCACATTGTTGAGAAAAAACAAATGTGTCACTTTCATCTGTCCAAAGCTTGGTTATAACCACTCTCATCTTTCCTGACAGTTGCATTGGGACCATTGAAAATAACTTTGAACCATTTGACATCAAATATGAAAAAACTAAATTGTCTAAATCCAACTTCGAGGATGTCATTGATTGTCCCACAATAATCAAGTTGAGAAAAGAGTAAATTGGTGTCCGTCGTGCTTGCTCGACTCTCTTGGGTAAAATTTGCCATGAATTAAAAATAAAACGATATTAGAGCAATTTGTCTATAACACACGAAGCTAGCAAGCTTACCCAAACAACTCCGTGACACTCGCATCCATTTTGGGATCAAGCTTTGTTGTGTGACAATTTCTTGTGCAATAGGTGGCCGAGTGCTATTTTGGATGGAAGGACACCTTTTAAGATGCATTTCAAGAGGAGGCTGAGTGTCAACTTTCTAAGAAATTTTGGATGCACATGCTATGTCAACATCACTTTTGATGATAGGACCAAGGAGGATCCATCTTCAAGGAAAGGTCTTTTTGTTGGATATAGTGAGGTGAGTAAAGCCTACAAGGTTTACATTCCTTCTACTAACAAGGTGATTGTTGGTAGAGATGTCATTTTTTATAAGGAGAACATTCCAAAAGTGTCTTCAAGCATTATTGATGGTGATGTGGATGGATCTAACATTCTTGATGTTAATGTAAAGGATCCTACTTTAGATGGTGATGATGATGGACCTTCATCAAGTCAAAAGCCAAGGAGAACATCAAGGGAAAGACAAGTACCTTCAAGGCTCACATATGATGAAAAGGGTAAGCAAATAGTTTCTAGAAATTATATTGCTTTCCTAACCTCTTTTGATGACCCTACAAGTGTAGATGAAGCAAGGAAAGAAGAGGAGCAATGGATCTCGAGTATCAAGCTCTTATGAAGAATGGAACGTGGAGATTGGTGAAGTTACCTAAGGAAAAGAAAGCTATTGGATGCAAATGGATCTTAAAGGTGAAGAAAAACCAAGATGGATCTATCAACAAGTACAAGACAATGTTAGTGGCAAAAGGATATGCTCAAGAACAAGGGATTGACTATGATGAGACCTTTGCACTCGTGGCAAAGATGGTAAGCATTTGAGTCATTATCTCACTTGCTACACTTTATGGATGGGATCTATGACAAATGGACATTACAAATGCATTCTTGAATGGTGATCTTGAGGAGGAAGTGTACATGGAGCAACCCAAGAGCTACATTTCATCAACAAAGCCAAATCATATGTGTCTACTACAAAAGAGTTTGTATGGCCTTAAGCAAGCACCAAGGAGTTGGTATGCTAAGCTTAGCACTTTTTTACTCTCTTGTTATGAGCGAGTATGATCATTCACTTTATTATAGGTTTGCTGGAAATGATGTTACCATCTTGCTAATCTATGTGGATGATATCATCTTGAGTGGTGGAGACAATCAAGATGTGGAGGATATCAAGAGTGCTTTTAAGAAGGAGTTTGAGGTGCATGATCTTGGCAACTTGTATTACATTTTGGGAACAAAAGTCATTAGATCTTCTCAATCTACTTTCGTTGTCATGAGAAGTATGCTATTTCTATTCTAGAAAGATTTCATATGGTAGATGCAAAAGCTAGTGATACACCTATGGAGTCTCATGTAAAGCTAACTATAAGAGGCACTTGTACTTAGTTTGCAAGTTCAAAAGTAGCAAACAAGCTCGCAACTTTGACATTTGTGCACCCTCATACAAAGGAGTGGATGGCAAGCCACGCATCATCTCTTCTTCCCTTGTCAATGTGGCCTCGGGTGGGTTTGTGAAGAATGCATCCATCATGTCATCCATGTCCCCCTTGTGATCATGCGATGTGAATGGCACATCCTCGTGTGATGTGCCTCCTCGAAACATATCTTCGTGCAAGTCCACGGGTGGTGTATGCGAGGAAAGTGGTGGCTCTCGTGCGCTTGCACGTATGGACCTTGCGGATTGCATGGCAACATCTGGTTGAATTCTTCGATAGTCATGTGACTGTGAGTCATCATTCTACACAATACAAGTCCAACAACAATCAAGAATAACAGAATATTCCTCCAATAAAAAAGGACGCCAAACAACATACATGGAAAATGAGCGTGCAAACATATTTTTTAGCAATACAAAGAGCTTTGCAAAGTAGAACTCTTACATTCAAAAACAAATCTCTGGTAAACAATGGCAATTTGTGTCTAAACAATGCTAGATTATTACCACCTTAGCTAATATATCAAGATTACAAAATTCCCACCCCAGTTGATACATCAAAATGAACAAAATGTGACTCAACACCACCACATTTTTTAGATTCTTTCACCACATTGAGGCCTTCGTGTTGCCTTCTTGATTACGTTTGTCCTTGAAATGATGACACTTCTCCACTAGTGTTTTTATGAACCTGCTGGGGAACTCCATAGTTGGCCTAAGAAAACAAATGATCCCCACTCTCAACAATTCATGGTATACATAATTAATGTTTCAAGCTTACTAGTTCGTGCTACTCTGATTTGTAGGATCTGAATCTAGTCCTGTTATTTTAATATAGGATCATAATTTATGTGTTGTGTATTGGTTATGTTTCATGCTTAGAAATAGAGAGCAAGAAAAATGGAGAGAGAGAGAGAGAGAGAGAGAGAGAGAGAGAGAGAGAGAGAGAGAGAGAGAGAGAGAGAGAGAGAGAGAGAGAGAGAGAGAGAGAGAGAGAGAGAGAGAGAGGAAGAGTTAAAGATAACCAACACTCCCAATTCTAGAAAGGTGTGTAGCCCTTGTTTTCTTCTGATAAAGACATGATTCAAGTGTTTCTTGTTGGACGATAAGTTTCACGAGAAAGCCCAAATGCCGTAGAGAGGGAGCATGTGGTGACATTCTGAAATAGGATATAATCGTACGGTTTGGGAGTTTTGATTAGCAATCTACTATGTTCTTTCTTTTTTTTCTCCTCGTGTGTGTTCAGGTTTTAGGTTTTAGGGTGTGCATGTGCATGTGTGATGCCATTCGTTTATGTTTCATGATTACCAATTCATGCTGCTCTAATTCGTAGTATCTTGATTTATGTTTCATGCTTACTAGTTCATGCTACTTTGATTTATAGGATCATAATCTATTCATGTTATTTTAATTTGCAGGATCATAATTTATGTGTTGTTTATTGGTTATGTTGTCCAAAACAAGTTATACTACTTAACAACTTTGAATAGCATTTTAAAACATAGTCCAGTCTTTCCATACACACAATATTTTAGCGATAGGCCAAGCCGTTGTATCACCATATCAGGGCAAGTGCCATACTGATCAGCTTACGGTCAATTGGTCCATATCAGTTAAGTTTTAATCAATAGAGTATGAAAAGTTTAAACCGTTATGAGTTTTACTTAGCCAAAAGACTTGGTGTGAACACCGTGCTGGTATCAGAGCAAGTCCATGCGATACTGACCCAAGTGACCCTTACAAGGTAAGGTATGTCACGCATTGTTGTCCATACTCTTGAGCATATCCATGCTTTCCAGTTGTATCTCACCAAGAGTCTAAAGTAACGCTAACAGGGGTAAGGTGAAGTGTTACCATGAATGTTATATTTGAATGACATAACATCAACGATATCATGACACTGTAAAAGAAAGATGTGATTAATATTGAGTAAGGGACTACCAATGTTTATACTGGGAATTAGGACAGATCCGTGCCATTTCTAATCCTTTTTTAGTAAAAACTATGATTCTTACGCATATCCATGCGGTCTAAGATCGTGTTATTGGAGTTTTAAAATTATAAAAGAAAAGAAAAGAAGAGAAAACAAGAGCTTGTGTAGAGGGGTGATATACCATAAAAATATGGAACCGAAACTATCATACTTATCGAGGATGCGAAGAGTTTGTTTAAACTCAAAAAGCATACGTGAATTGTTGTAGACATAGCTCCTTGAGAGACAGCCATGGTTGTTTTAAGTGAGGGAATTCTTTCTCTTTTAGATCATAAAAAAGCCAAAAGTCACACTTTTTAGCATATATCTACTTACAAAGCATTACAGAAATAACGTTTACAAGACATAATCAGAGTACGATAGCTAACTTGCTTTGTGGAGATTGGTGCCATACCTTGAGATAACTGATATTAGGTTCAGATATGAACCAAGACGTACCCTGGAGAAGCTGGAGCAATACAATGCAACTATAACATAAAATGTCATTAGTTTCTTACTGTGAGACCAAGGATAAGTGAACACTTTAAAGAGAGTCAATATGTCATTAGTATTGAGCTTTACTGTATCCAACCATCCATCACTGGATAGAGGAGGATATCTATGCAAAACATATCCGAAACGATAATTACAGTTTGTGGTCCATCGCTGGACAGTCAACCATTAATCATTGTAAATTATCAGAGTATAAGAGAAAAGAGCTCCTCATGTGGACAACAGGGTATATGAAGTGTATGATGGTGTGTAAACGTGCTTCCAACAAGGACGTGTAGTCCATTGCTGCTCAACACCTTATTCTATTCATTATCAGCGATTTTTATTGAGAAAGATGGTCGTCACTGGACAACGGCTAGTTTCTTGATAAAGGAGTGAGCAATACACGAGTAAATAGAGGAACCCTCCATCGTTGTCCAAGTAAGATAGAGCAGTTGAGTATTCGGATAGGTGGTCAGTATGCCATCATTATCATCTGAACTCACAAGGAGTTTACATCATAATAGACTCCTTGTCCATCGCTGCAGGATGGGTAGTTTTACATATCAAAAATAGCCATTGAGGTCCATCGCTGGACTCTCATACCTCTTAACCCTACAGAGGCTCCTTCACACCTTTGTGTGATAAGCAACATATAGTCAGAAGTTAAAGATTATCAGAGCACCATTACTATGAGAGTAGAGCATAAAGAGGGCAGTGCAAAAGAGGAAGATATGCACATCGTATGATAGCAAACACCGATCCATGAACTGGTAGGGTGCACTTTTAGCATGTAGTAGAGGAGAAAACTTCTTCACTGCTAATGTGGAAACAAAGTGTCAAAAAAGTCTGCACTTATAGTGTCAAGTTGGGTAGCAACCAGGAAGGTGTGAGTGCGCGTGGAGAACTCAACTTCCCTCCAAATTTAAAAAAAAAAAAAAACAAACTTTATAGAGTATTAAGTCAAATTTTTGAGTGGGAAATCCACTTAATTAAGAATGAGATTTTATTATATGCAAGAGTGGAAAGTTTTCAAGGACCTTGAAAGTTTGGAGGAGCGGTACGTCTGTATTTGCCCACTTTTCCGTTAGTGACGTAGGGTAAAATTAAACAAAGGATCATCCATGAGAGAGAGAGAGAGAGAGAGAGAGAGAGAGAGAGAGAGAGAGAGAGAAGAGAGAGAGAGAGAGAGAGAGAGAGAGAGAGAGAGAGAGAGAGAGAGAGAGAGAGAGAGAGAGAGAGAGAGAGAGAGAGAGAGAGAGAGAACCCACCAACCAACCCGCAGTTAGTGAATTCCTTCGGGGGCAGTTAGCTCCCTGTAAGGGATAGCTAACTGCCCACCAGAAGACCATCAATGTCATGTGGTAAGTATGGAAAAGGTAGTTCTCTTCTTTTGTCGTATTTCGAAAGGCAAGTATAACCGGATTCACGGTCGAACGTAATAGATATATTTAGAAAGCTAATCTTGTTTCTTTAAGTCACTTTCCTTTCTATTTCTAGAAAGTTTAGGGGATAGATCCAAAAAGGGTTGAGTTCCTTACCTGTGTATTTGTCCATAAAAAGTTTGATATTAGTGTTATTGATGAAGCAAATGTCATCTATATACCTGAAAAATGTCGAAAGTCATTCATAAAAGAGGTCAGACTCAATTTAGCAAGTCGCTTGATAAATTGTGCTTCAAAGAAGAATAGATATCAATTGCACCACCACGTAGGCGAACAGGAAAAACCCATCAGAATACCTCGTACCTGCCTCTAGGTTTTGTTCCCTAGTTGGACAATACAATTATCAATCAAGAAGTCGTTCCATTGATAAAGTAAGTTTATATCAAGAGTGTGCCATTCTTGTGATTGTTTTTTATTCCATGACCAATTGAAAATTTTGCGTAAGTGATTCCATTTAAAGTACATAAGCTCATGTCTGGAATGTTTAAAGGTGTATTTTATTGTCTTTTTCATAACAGTTCTTAAACTTCTAGGCCATCTAAGGGTATGTTCTTGTAACATTTTGAGCTACCTGCAACCCACAAACTAGTAATCATAGATGGTAGGTCTAGATAGAAATCCATAGATGACTCACATTGCCAATATAAAATCGTATAAGCTCTAAGGATACTCTTGTATGTATTTGCCTTAAGGCCTGCACCTTCCATGAGGAATGGTGACAGCATATCAAGATCTCCTGTGAGAAATGTGGCAAGTTTGGTAAAGCAAAATTGTGAGCATTGGTAATCCATCTGAAAGAGTCTTTGTGTGCTTTAAAGGTGCAGAGAAGGTAAGGTAGAGAATTATTGCCCAAGAAAATTTTTGGTAAAGAGTAAGTGGAAATATTCGTTATATATGACAAGGAATCCTCCACATAATTAGATTGACAGGAAAAGGAGGAAAATCTAGACTGTTGAGTCATTTAATGGCCAAATTTCGTGCGAAGAATTTACACATGAAACATGGATTATGTTGTGCTTTATCAATACCATTCACATAAAGGGAGTTTGTAAGCCAAAGTAGTTCATCTTTTGCAATCTTATATTTAGAAAGAGACCCAGTATTTCCATGAAGCCAGTTACCCTTTCTAATATGACTTAAAGTGATTCTCTTACAAAAAGTAGTTTTTGTATTATTGTCTAAAGAAACATAAGAACGAATGAGTTCCATAAGTTTAAACCATCCGTCATAAAGCTCCAAAGCGACTTCATGCACATTAGCTTGTCTTAAAGTTATATGATTTAGGCCTTTTTCTAAAGATTTTTGTAAAAGAGGACCCTTAATAATTTTGCAATCTGTGCACACGACATGGCCAAAATTTTCAGAGATAAAGTTCTTGAAACGGTTAAAAGTGTAACATTGACAAGGATGAAGGTTATCTATATCAAATTGGCAAAACACATCATAAGAAAATACCATTCACTTTTCACACTTGGTAGATAAGTCCAACCGAAAGTAATATCATAAAAGAGTTCGTCAACAATACCAAAAATTGTCTCTACAACACACAATGTAGTGGGAGAGACAAAAGTATCAAATAACCAACACTTACTCGGGGCGTCCCGAGTAAATCTATGAAAGCAAACACGCTCAAGTTGGACCAAGGAGGGCTAGACATGTCCCTTTCCAAGTCTGGCTGTAGCTGCATGTCTCATACCAAATATAAGAGTAATGAGAACCCAAGATAGGTGTAGGATGATACAATCTCCAGCCTCCGTCCATCTAGAAAAAGCTCATGTCGTTGCATGAAAGTCCTGGATGTATTGAAGACCATAACTTTGGTCTTCTCAGTGTTAACCTGCAAATCCCATCTAGTGCATAAACCATGAAGATTGTCCAACTATCTCTGTAACCCATCTCTAGTTGAGGAGACTAAAGCAACATCATCTGCATATAGGAGAATGGCAATCATAATATGAATGATCAAAAATATGAAGGAAGAGCCTTGAATATATTGTTTCACCAAGAAGAAAACTAGGAGCTTAATTTTCAACAGTCTCCCTTAAAGTCACAGTTGGTGCCTTGGGTCCTTCACGTTCCTCAACTATGAAAGAACATGTTATCAGTCTCTAAGATAACTGATGAGGGCTACACTATTACTTTCTCATCTAAGCAGTGTACAATATTCGAGGAAGATACTACTATGACTACATGCACTAGAGTCGAAAATCTTTATGTACTCTCTAATTCAGTTGCATTAGCTAGTATCTCTAATGACAATGTAAATGATAATGCAATTCTGTGGCATAGTCGATTTGGCCACATGAATACAAGATCACTTTCCTATATGCAGTGTAATAACTTAGTTGATGGATTGTATTTCCCTTTAATCTTTATTTTGTGAATCATGCGTCTATGGCAAACACTCTAGAAGCAAGTTTCCCAAATTACATTCTATCAAAACAAAGCATGTATTGGATATTGTACATAGCAATCTTTGCGGTCCAATGCCAACTCCGTCCTTAGGAGATGCAATCTATTTTATCACTTTCATAGATGATTATTCTAGATGGTCTACAATCATATTCATTAAGCACAAATCTGAAGCCTTTGAATGCTTCAAGAGATTCAAGGCCATGGCTGAGACACAAACGTCTACAAAAGTGAAAGCGATGGTGGCAGCGAATACCTCTCTAATGAGATCTCCTACTACATGGCTGAACATGGTATTAGAAGACAGTTCACCACTTCCTATTCACCTCAACATAACGGAATTACAGAAAGGAAGAATTGAACTCTGCTCAACTCAGCCAGATCCATGCTACATCAATCACATCTACCCGCGAAGTTCTGGGCAGAAGCTGCTGCCATAGCCTGTTACGTGCAAAACAGATCCAACACCAAAGTCGTCAACAACAAAACTCCTTGTAAAGTTTGGCATGGGCACAAGCCTAGTGTCAGCCATTTAAAAATCTTTGGTTGTGTATGTTTTGTTCACATTCCTAAACAGCTTAAGAAGAAACTGAATCATAGGACAAATAAATGTATTTTCATTGGCTATCCTAATGAACATAAAGCTTATAAAGTTTATGATCCATCCATCAATATAGTATTTGTCTCTAGGGATGTAATATTTCAAGAACATACATATTATAATTTCAAACAACCATCGATAAATGATGCTATGTCATTTCATCCTATTTTATGTAGCATAGAATCTTCCAACGATAATGTTTCTTCTACAGAACCTGCAGGTACAGCTACAGAAGCCGAGTAGCTGACAGTACTACCTGTCATCAGACCAGACCAAGCCAGCTCGAGCAAATCTAAAAAAATTCAAGAAGAAGCATCATCGCATCATGGTAACCAAACGTTCGCAGATCCTCGCGGACTCAAAGAGTTCCTAAGAGGTATACACCTCAATCATTATGGACTTCATCAAAAGAACCAAAGAGCCTAGCCGAAGCAATTAACTCCAAGGATACCGTGAAGTGGAAAGAAGCTATGGAAAGCGAGTACAACTCACTTTTGACAAACCAAACCTGGACACTAGTTGACTTTCCCACTCACAAGAGAGCTATAGAAAACAAGTGGATCTTCAAGAAAAAGATCAACTCTGATGGTTCCATTGCTAAATGAAAAGCACGGCTGGTGGCTAAAGGATTCACTCAAGTCCAAGTGGATTATCGAGAAATTTTCAATCTTGTCATCAAAATGCAGTCAATTAGGACTCTGATTGCATTAGTAGCCACAGAAGACCTCGAAATGCACCAAATGGATGTCAAGACAACATTTCTCAACGACAATGTCAAAGAGGAGATGTATACCTTCCAACCGGAAGGATTCGAACTCAAAGGCCAAGACACAAAGTGTGCAAGCTGCACAAAGCAATCTAGGGTCTGAAACAGGCTGCAAGAGCATGGGTCGATAGAATCAAATCTTATCTCATTCAACTGGGATTTGCAAACAATTCAGCTGACTGTAATGTTTTTTCGAACCAAATAGACACCAATTCAGTTCTCATGGCTCTTTACGTAGATGATGCATTTATTTTGTCTAATGACACTTCTCTTCTGCACACTACTAAGAGTGATCTGTCAAAGGAATTTGACATGACTAATTTAGGAGCTGTCCATTCTTTGGTAGGAATTCACATTACTAGAAATAGGCTTCAGAAGAAGATCTATCTTAGCTAGTAGACATATCTAAAAGGCATTTTAGAAAAATTTCATATGTCTGATTGCAAACCAATTGATACTCCAATGGATCCAGATATAGTATTGACTAAACCTACTTGTGCTGATTCTGGTAGTGAAGTACTCGACATAGCGAAATACCCTTATCATTCACTAATAGGATCTTTGATGTATGCAATGTTGTGTACTAGACCAGATTTAGCATACGCTGTTAGCACGTTAATTAGTCAATTCATGTCTAATCCTAGGATCTCTCATTGGAAAGCATTAAAGAGAGTGATGAGATATATTCAGGGAAGTTTAGATCGCATTTTATGTTATGATGAAAATGCTATCGACCCACTCGTCCTGCGAGGCTACTTCGACTCGGATTGGGGAGGAACAGTCTCTACCAGAAAATCTACCTCCGGGTTCTGTTTCTATCTGGCAGGGGGACCGATTTCGTGAAACTCAACGAAACAGAAATCAGTTGTATTTTCTTCGACCGAGACAGAGTATCGCAGTATGTCAAGCTTCAAAAGAAGGTGTATGGATCAGGTTGTTATTTCACGACTTACATCACACTCAGTTCAATGCTACCACCATTCTGTGTGACAACTTGAGCTGTATTTCACTGTCACTGAATTCCAGAGTTCATGGCAAATCCAAGCACATAGAAATCCAGTATCATTTCATTCGGGAGAAAGTTTTCTTAGGGCAAGTGATCTTTCAATACTGCTCCACAACAAAAATGGTCGCAGACATCTTCACCAAAGTGCTTCCCAAGATCAAGCATTATAAGTTCTTCAACATGCTGAGCCTAACGAAGATACCAAGGCACCAACCGTGACTTTAAGGGGGACTATTGAAAATTAAGCTCACAGTTGTCTCCTTGGAATTACAACTCAAACAGCCAATTTATATGAAGAACGTCTACAACGGGCTTCCGGCTGATCTCCAGCAAAGGGTAACCAACCGTATCATAATTTCAAGTTCAGATGTTAAGTTCAATAATTTGAAGTCATTGAAGACTTGGCCATCTTCAAGGACTTCCACGAAACTAGCATTTAGAACAGGTCTACATAAATACATTACTTTCGCGACAGTCTGCAAAAATACTCAGTGTGTTATGACAGTCTATAGAAATGAGCTATGTTTACGACAACTTCGCCTTCTTCGCATTTTCCCAAAATGCAAAACTAGCATAGTTTAACAGTTTAAAGAATTTTGCAACAACTTCATCTTTTTTGCATTTTTTTAAAATGCGACACTTAGGCACAGTTCAAAGTTCAACCATTTTAGGGCACCTTTGGCTTTTTCGCAAAATGCAAAGAGAGAGAAAATTCCCGAAGGTCATCTACTTCAAGACTTGAACTGTTCTAGGGCACCTTTGGCTTTTCGCAAAAAACTTGAAGAGAGAGAAAAAGCGAAGGTTGTCTATTTTGAACGAAGGACGTTGTTAACCGATATTTCGCACGGAAAATCGGACTAATATTGGAGTTTAAGTTCGCAATAATTGAAAAAACCGGCATGTAAAACCCGGTTATTAGAGAAAAATCGGCACAAATTTGTCTTAGAATTGGGTCCCAGCCCGTCCCTAAAGTGGCTAGACACAGTTTAAAAGTAAGAAATTGACTTTTAAAAAAAATCGTCAAAAATATTATGTGGTCAACTTTTGTAAAACTGAGCCAAAAGTGCTGGTCCACCTAGAATTGGGTCCCAGCCCGCCCTAAATGAGGCTAGAGCAAATTTTGCGGCCTTAGAAATGGCCGATAAATATTTTACGGCTTTTCAAAAAAATGGCCAGTTGTAAAAAAAATAGCCGGTATGACCATGCTAAAATCTCACCATGTACTGAGTCCATTTTTACTAATATATGATCACTTAGTGTATTTTTCAGGAAAACCGTGTTGTCGTGGGAGCCCTAGTCATGAATGCCGAAAAAGTCAACCACAGAAGAAAAAATCGAGAAAGAAAAGTTTCGGGTAAAAACGAGACCGAGAAATATGGATTAAGTGTCAAGGAGTCACATAACCTAACAACAAAGTTTGGAAAATTTACGGGCAATTAACGAAATATGCGAGCCAAGTAGTTATCCAACAGACCAAAAACCCAGACAAATGAGCAGTAGGCGCACAACCCTTGAAAAATAAAAAAAAAGGCCAAAAACACAGGTACCCAAAGAAAAACGAAGGCTGCCTACTAAAAATAGGGGTTGAAAAAGGGCCTCACCCAAAATTTGGATAATAAATGCCAAAACACCTTGGAGGCTAAAAAATTTGGGAGGTACACCCACTAGCCATTGGCATTCTGGGCTTCTAGGATGTACAAAAGGAGAAACTTGAATGGCCTCCCTAGCCTTTGACAAAAATGGCATCTTGGCTGGTTTTGGAAGAGAGCCTTGAATGCATCACTCCCCCACTCTCTTATGCAGGCCACTAGGTGTACTATCAAATGAGTTGGGAACAAATGGCAAAGAGGGCTTGAAGGGCATGAAGAATGGCAAGATGGCATTGTAAAGGGGATGCATTGGATTTTCCTATAAGAAGAAGCCAACTCCTTGTATTTCAGATGTTAGGACTTTTGTATAATAGTACTTTTGTGTGTTAGTATTTTTAGGAGTTGGCACTTTTGGGAGTTGCTTGCTTGTTTGAGTGTGCTTTAAAGTTAATTCCATTTTGTGGCTAATTGTTGTGAATGTTAGTTGCTCAATGTTAGTCACTTGCAATGTGGGTTAGTAATTTGTGGGAGGTTAATGGTTGCTTTGTGCCCTCATGCATGTTTGTTGCTTGTGTGTTGTTAACTCCATAGTTAGTAAGATGTATTCTAAACTTTGGCTTGATTGATTGCTTGAGGTGAGTTCAATGTTTGTGGTTGGTTAGAAGTTGCCTCCTTGAGAGGTTTCTTCTAAGGGTTCTCTCTTTGCCCTGGGCATAACCACTACCACTTCATCCATCTCATAATCCTTGAAATACTGTGTTACGTTGTGTGCCGTCTTGGCGGATTTTCTCTTTTAATTTCTAGTCGGTCATCAATTCAGTCTTGATTTCTCTTTTATCACTCAGCCTTCCACTCAGTGGTTTTTGCCTTATATAGGAGTTTGCATTCACGGAGCGGGCTGGTGGTTGGCTGATTCTCGATACCCAATATGTTCAGAGCACGGTCAAGTTTTTTGACACTCTTGGATGGTTTCATACCCAGATTTACGAAGGTGATCGGAGCTTTTTCCTTCGGAGATTCTCCCGGTGGGAAATCCGAAGTAATTGGCTCTTTTCCCTTAGCATTTGTTGGCGAGTCTGATCATGGATTAGGGGTCCGATCTTTTACCATTTTTATGCTATTATCCCATAACAAGATTTATAGTTTATAAAGAGCTTTTCCTCAACTAGGTCCCAATGTATACATTTTTGTAAGAGATCATCAACAATTATAGGAACACTAGTCGTGGATTCATCGATCACTATATCCATTCGGCCTATAACAACATTGCCTTGTGGGGCTCTACGATTTCGATGAGATATGCTTTCGCTAGAGGCTCTCGTGGATCTAGTGCTTCGGGATTTTGGCGCGGCTTTGAAACGATCAGGATTAACATAACGGAAGAAATCTTTGTCCTCGTATTCTCGAACTTCTTCCAGGGTGAACACTTGAAGAACTTCAATTTTTTTTTCACTGCAGACTCCTTGCAGTGGTCCTTGAGGTATAGCCTCTAGGCTCATCATAAAAAACATTATAGAGTCTTGATGGCCTTCGCTAGATTTCTTCGATGGTTGCTCTAATCTCTTGATCGGGATATCCTCTTCATCTTTAAATGGGTCAACAACTGATCTTCGCTTGGGGGATTGCATGAAACATCAAACTGAAGACAATCGATCGTGGCTAGGGCCTCGGTCTAGTTTACCACCTCGATTTGCGAATCATCATGTATGACGATCCTTCTCCATCGACGTCCATCATCTGATTCCTCATCAGAGTGGATTGTAGTAGCAGAGCTCGAAATCATGCCTCTTTGGTCGGTTAGTTTAGTAATCCAAGTATCAGGGTCGATTTTAACGATAGAATCATGATTCTGTAGCACGATATGGTTCTGTTCCCATTCTTGAAGAGCTTGTGATGTCTAGAGCCACGGTCTACCTAGCAGGACACTATAGGATTGGGGAGAATCAGGCAAGTCCAAGACTACAAAATCTAGCACGAAACAAATTCAGGCTACTTTGGTATACACATCATTGGCTATGCCTAAGGGCTTCACACTAGACTGGTCAGTGAGTCTAATTGTAAAAGGAGCGCTTACCATGCGAGCAAGACCCCATTCGTGATAAAGCTTGGAGAAAATGATGTTCACTCCGAATCCTCCATCGACTATGGCTAATTCTTTTGGAAATCCATGATGTGTGATCGGGATGGTCACGTGTTTTGGCATATTTCTCCCAACCCACCCCTACTTGGTGGACTGGTTGCGATCTCTCTACTTCTTCATTTGACACCTAAGGAGCGAGGGGAAGCGGTGGGCTGTTGATCGTTAGCACCGTCAAGCTGATGTTGATCGCGGCTCTCGAGCTGCTTCTCTAACCTGATTTAGGGCTTGGGCTTCTTTCACCCACTCCTTGATGCGTCTAAAGCTATCTTGCTCAACTATGGGGCTGGGGTACTCACCTACATATAAAGAACCTGAAGATCCACTAGCAGGACCAGTGGTAGCAGACTTGGATGGCTCTTTTTATTTTCTCTTCTAGGCTCTCGTTTGGATGAATACTGGCATCGTAGATGCATTGGGCTCTCCTACGACACTCATCAAATGCAGAGGGGTATAGACTTCTCCTTGCTTCTCCTGTCTATTTGGACACGTGAGATATCAGTGTTCATACCCAAAATCTCGGCAAAGAGGCACAAAGTTGCCTTGAGGCTTGTTAGGACACTCGGCGATTCTATGGTTTTCTCCACATTCCGTAACACTTGATAGGAGCTCTAAATCCTCTACCTTTGAGTTGATTGGCATAGATCGGTATTAAGTCTCCATTCGCACCATCCATAAAATGCACTGGAACTGAGTCCTGAGCTTCTCCCTCGGGAAAGTAGGGTTCTTTGGTCACTTTGACCATATTCAACTGCTGAGCAGCTAGTTGCAGATTTCATACTACTAAACCTTGGGTTCTGGGGGGGAATGGGTGGTAACGTCAATCTAGACGACGGTTGGGGTAGGGCACGTTGACGTTGTGCCAACGGAGCAGGATGTGGAGTTGGTCGGAGGGCTACTTGGTCCCTGAGATTGTAGCGACATTCGGCTGTTATAGTTGCT
Organism: Diphasiastrum complanatum; assembly: GCA_029204225.1. Lineage (NCBI taxonomy): Eukaryota > Viridiplantae > Streptophyta > Lycopodiopsida > Lycopodiales > Lycopodiaceae > Diphasiastrum > Diphasiastrum complanatum. The sequence continues at coordinate 29,101,473 of CM055103.1, read as the reverse complement.
CATATTACAAATATGACAGTGTCGTGCGGGTCGCTCTAATCTCTATCTCAACTATGGGCACTCATTTCTTGTGTGGTTGCCCTGGCAGTGTGGACACCAGGTGGCTTCTCTCCTCGGATAAGACGTGGGTAGGGCCTGGTTGCATGCCTTTCAACTTTTGGTCTACCGCTGCCGTAAGGTTAGCTGTGAGCTTTTTGATCTGCTCATTGCTTTGCGTGTGCAGCCTCTCCATGGCAGATATGATGGTATCAATGCTATTGGAAGTAGAGGCGGAAGCGTCATCGTGCAGCTTATCCTTACGTTTGGCTCTTTGTTCCCTTATGTGTCTTCGTTCTTGATCAGAGTTATTAGAGTCCGAATAGTGCTCTCACTATCATCAACTCTCTTATAGGCATCGACATCAACACAGGCTGCTTGAAAAGACACATATTTGTCTCTTCGCTTCATTTGCTGCCTGATTCCCTTGGGTAGTAGGGACTCGTTCTTCTTATTTATACGGATTTGGCCTAATTGCAAGAATGGATCGGAAAGAAAGTGGGTGGTTTTAAATCTTGTGATAAATTCAGCCTGTAAAATATTCCAATCGTTGCATTCGTTATGCTCAAGATTGAAATACCAATCTTTAGCTATATCAGTTAAGCACAAATTGAAGTATCTTAACAGCTCTTGCGGGCTGTCATCTCTGTAGGCTCTACATGCTTGGGTGTATATTTATAGAAATCGTCGCGGATCTCCCTTGCCATCAAATCTCGGAAGGTCGATTTTGGAAAAATTTCGAACTGCGTGGGGCACAAATGGCCTAGGATTGTCCATTGGTGGTGGATCTATGTCAACTGGTTCGGGTAATATTTCGATGGGTATGTTGACAAATCGAGTTCAGGGGGATCCAGGGTAGATAATCTCCTCCTGGATCTCGGATACATACAATAAGATGGATGTTGGGACTATTTTTAATATTTACGTCTTTCTGATATTTTTGATCTTTTTCTAATTAGTTTTCCTCAGGTGTGTTTTTTTGTAGATACTTTCGATGTAAGTAATCAAATGCTGGATTTGATAAGAGATCTAACCGATGCAATGATGAATCTCATATCAAAATCAGATCGGGATCAAAACAAAAGTCGGATGGATGGATGAATGCAAAGCGGTGTAATTGCGAATCCAAAAGGCAATTGGGAAAAAATGAAAATACAAAAAAATATAGATGGGTTCTAATTGTGAAAAGATCAAGAAAAAATTATAGAATTTCTCTGATGGCGAGTTATACTGGACGAGTAATAGCAGACGCGAGTAATAGGATTATAACTCGCCGAGCTGTCGACTTGTTAAAAATGATGATTAGAACAATCTGTGAAGATGGCGAGTAATGAGGACCAGATGACGAGTAATAACTGACAAGTAATGGCTCTGATGACGAGTTATAATTTATAACTTGCCAGTCTGTCAAAAGATAGATCAGTATGAGTACTCACCTCAGTTCTGATGGCTAGTAAAGTTGATTAACAACAAAAAATGAAAGAACTCAGATGGCGAGTTATAAATCCCTGATGGCGAGTAACAAAAGGGCGAAAACCAGAAGAATTGGAGGGAAAAATTCAAAATGATGTGTAATGGCTCTAAGCGCGAGTAATAAGTTATAAATCGTCGGTCACCAAGAAGATGCCCTTGAGCTTGCAGATCACTCTACTCTGATGGCGAGTAAAGTTAACAAAGAAAAAGTGTAAAAAAATGGATTGGTGAGTAATAGGCTGCAGGCTGATGAGTAAAGTCTCAGATGGCGAGTTATAATTTATAACTCGCCGAGCTCACAGATTAGTGTTGGAGCTTGCCCAACTCTCGAGAGAAGCGACGAGTAAAAATAATAAAGGAAAAAAAAAAATAGTCTGTCGGCGAGTAATAAACCTGTGAAAATACAAGAAAAATTCAAGCAAAATGCAAAACTAAAAACCCATCAAACAGTAGCTTAGCACTAGATTCCCGACAATGGCGCCAAAAAAATGTTGGCACCTTTTTCGTGCCTCCCTAACCTACCAAATCAAGAGGGCAAGAATGGGCTTGGATCTCCAACAGGGTGAGTCGTCGTGTAGCATGGGCTTCGATCCAATGGGGGTTAAACTACAGATCTAAATGCCTATCAAGGGTGTCAATCTTGGCTTGGGATCTAAAGATGGAATGGCTCAGTTTGGAGATGCGGTGCTTTGACACTCTTCTTGACTCTTTTGGGGTTTTGATATGTGAAGATCCTCTTCTTGGATCTTGGCTTTTCTTGAGTTATTTAGGCTCTTTGAGCTCTAAACCTTCTCCTATTGAGGCTTACCCTTTCAAGGGAGGGGAGGAATGGAAGTAAGCTACCTAATGGATCTTAGCGATCTTAAAAAATGGTCAACTACTCCTATTCTACTATTGTGTGTTTTTGTGGATTAGGAGGATCAAAGCTTGCGCTAATGATCTTCTTCATTGTGATAGCATGATTAGAAAACACATTCAAGCATTCATCCATCCACAAACAAACATACAATGGAAAAAAAGGAGGATTTCATATAAAAAGAAAAGGTAGGAGGAGGAGGCTTTGCTTCTCTCTCTCTCTCTCTCTCTCTCTCTCTCTCTCTCTCTCTCTCTCTCTCTCTCTCTCTCTCTCTCTCTCTCTCTCTCTCTCTCTCTTCTTGCAAATGAAAAGTGATTACAAAATGGTGTCACATCCCTACTTATAGACAAAGTTAGGGTTAGGATTTTTGGTTCACCCAAAAACCATGTGCCATAATAACTTGATTATCATAAAAGTTTAAAATCCAAATTGCATTTTAGAACTACTTGGGTCCTTTCTTATTTTGGCCCATTGGTATTTTAGATCTATCTCTACTTCTCGCGCTTGTGGCTTACGAGTACAGTGCACCATTTAAGGGTGTCTAACATTATATTACTAATAGATCTAACTCGTATGCCGACTCGGCCATGTTTTTATTTCCATTGTCCTAAAATCTATTGGGGAGACGCTGGGCTTTGTCTTCGCTCGTCGGCCGGTCTGCAATCTTGTCGACCTTCTGATATTGGCTTTCCCGATGAATCTGGATTCTAGAACTCCTTCTTAGTTGTTCGTCAACGTTTATTGGTGTAGTTCGGCGACATGATAACATGCGATATTCGTTGGGCACTTTCGACATTTGTTATAAGATCAAAGGTTGAACTTTCTTCATACCAACTCGGTGAGGAGAAGCCGGCTTTCCTTGCTAGCTCATTTGACAGAATTTATGCACACTCTTTAACTTTTGAATGTGTTGTCAGTGGAGCAATGAGAAAGTCCTCTTTTTGAGTTTTGATTTTTCCATATTTGAATTGAGTGATACAATCGCCTCATAGCTCATACGAACATCCTGTAATCTGTTAGAAGAATCTTCACCAGAATATTCTAACACACTCTCTCTCTCATTCACATAAAATTCAATATGAGAGAACTTCACCTCTTGTTATTAACAAATGAGCTTGGAGAACATAAAATTCATAGGGTAGTTCATCAATAGGTTGAAAAAAGAAAGGTACATCACACTGCCACATAATAAAAATTCTAAAGTAATCACGTAAGAAAATTATGGGTAAAGATGTATTTCATATATGGTGTAATTCTTCAAATGTCTTTGTTTGTTAGTAGAGAATATGTGAGCTCAACATTATTTGGCGTAGAAAATATGTGAGCCCAACATTATTTGGCTTCAAGCCAAAACTCCTTATCAACAAAAGTTTTGTCCATCATCGTGCAATGTGAATCTAATACTCCACTTCAATCTTCATAATTAAAAAGGGCACCTACGTACTCCACATCAATCTTCATAATTGAAATGTTGGCCCGTTGTGTAGCTTGAACCTACACACTCCTCACTAAAAATTGATTTTTGAACAATCTTTTTGCTCACCATGACACAACTACACCCTCCCCCTTCAAAGCTTGATTTGTTCATTATCTCTCATACCAATTTTTAGAAAGCATGCTATATAAATTTTCATTTGAATCAAGATAAAAGGGGTAGAAGAAGCCTTAGATTTTTCGCACGTCACCTTATACTAAATGACACACTTCCACATTGATTATAACTGCAACATCTATCATGTATGGTTGCTGACCTTAAACACACTTTCACATTGAGTATACGTGCAACAACTATCATGTATGGTTGATGACCTGAAACACGACCCTTGCTACAAAGACAGGTGTATTGAAAGTTGACACTCATTGCTCACCTAATTCTTGTTTGGGAAATGCCACTTGGAGAAATGGGAGGGGCTATAGCCAACCACGATTGCTTTGTAGTTTGAACCACGATTGATCCATGGGAGATCTATGCGATGCTTGGGAGTTGGCGGTTGCACCTCTCAAGCACATCACCACATTTGAATTAATGTGCCCTCATCATTACCATGGCAATCAAGGTTGCACATAGGTGGGGACCTCTCTTTGACGAATTGCAAGATGAACATACAACCAAGGTACAACCAACTACACCTACTTAGCATGGCATGGGCGATAGATGATAGATGTTTGGAAGTTGGGAGGTGGTGATACACTTACTTAGCATGGCATGGCTAGTGTCATCCAAGGGCATAGATGATAGATGCTTGTAAGATGGAGATGTATCTCTCAAGCACACCATAGCCTTTGGATCATTAACGTAAGGCCATCAAAACCACGACAATGATGTATCTCTCAGGCACACCATGGCCTTTGGAAATCCAACCCTAGGTAGAGATGAAGCCCTTGATGGGCTCTGAACATTGAAACCCAACCCTAGGTATTGATCAAGCCCTTGATCACACTTGCTTGATTGGCTCTGGACTTTGAATTCCAAGCCTAAGATGAAGCCCCGCCGTGGGGTCAGGCCACAGTGAGCTTTGAGTGGGCAGCCTTTGAGAAGGAAGCTAGGAGGTAGGTGCCCTAGATGCCGTGCATTATATATTTTATGCATAAAGCGAAATATGGAGAAGATTGATGCCATCGTAATATTTTCTTTTAGTCGTGAAGCTGATGAGACGTTTGGGAAAGTGTAGTTAGGGTTAGAATATCATTCGCCGATTTTGAAGCTCGAATTCATCACTCGGATGCGCGATCCATTATTCTCCTGGTATGTCAGAATGCGTGAGTTTTTTGTGTCCTGCTGCTGCTGTTTCTTTGTGATATCACTTTGGTTTCAAGTTTATCAAGTAGTAGTTGAAGTAAATGGAAATTCAAATGAAGCAGCATGAATCTTCGATTGCGGATGCTTAAGTAGTGTATTACAGTCCTTTGTTGCCGTTTATCTTTGCCTCGTACATCAAGACACATCGGAATGCGTACAGTTCGATTCTGTTTTGTGACCACCCTAGTTTTTGTGTGTACCATCTTTTAGGGAGCTCAAACAGAGAAAAGGCGGATTTCATGTTGCAAAAACTTGTGGTACTTTTAGTAATCAGCTGAGCTGTAGCGCTAAAAAAGAGACAGGGCTTTTTTGATGTTGCAAAAACTTGTGCTACTTTTAGTCATAAGCTGAGCTTTAGTCTGTTAATATCTACAAAAAGTCCCTGAAGGATTCGTTGTGTCTGTTAATATTCTACAGCACGTTTCTTCAGAATTTGTTGTACTTCGCATTTCAGAATTTTGCAAGATTTTTTCGCTCTGGCTTAAAGGTTTCTGCTTTTGAAGGTTACATAGACAAATAGATATGTCAAGCATACTTATTATTAACATAGACTTATTTTTCTTGCTTTTATTGATACCGGGAAATAAGCATCTCGGGACCATGAGTCTAGAAAACGTCCTAATAGCTCCTTGCCCTCTACAACTGCGCGATACTGGCTATGGTATGAACATTTGGCTGGTTGATAGGCATCTTCATCAAATTTTTTCGGTGTCCAGACAGTTCCAGTTAGCTTTCGTCAAATTTTGAAGTTTTGGATTCACTGGCAAGATAGGTCATAACTGAGTTGCGTAGGTTTTTCTGCCATTAGGGTGGTGTAAGGTTATGCAGGAAGTATTCTGTTTCTTTTGAGATTGATGACCATCTGTAGAATTTGTGTTTTTAGGTTATATCTTTGGGATACCCTTCAGTTTACATCATGTCTCACTTTCTACTCTTTTTAAAGTTTTCCGCTCTGAAATAAGCCGGGCTGAGCTACGCCATCACTGACTGGAGCCTATTGTGTTACCGTCATGTGCATAATCAATAAACTTAATAATCTAGCATTGCAGTATTTCAACAAATTCATAGAAATCTTTGTGATGTCTCTGAATTTTTGTCTGATTATCAAATCTTGAAGGAGATTTGATTTTATGATAGTTGCTAAAGAAGCTTGCTTGCTGGCAAACACATATCGAAATTTTTGTGGACAGGTAGTAACTATCAATTTGATGATATATCATGCATGTGGAAAGTGTCTTTTCTAAGTAAGAGTGTCCTGCTTTTCAAGACCTTGTTGATATTTTGAGTGACATTCTGGCTTTCTGTGTTTTGCAGAAATTTTGAAGCATATAACATGGGAACAAGTGGGCCTCCCGGAAATTTTGATATCCAAAATTTCTTTAAAACATCTTCTGCACCATCAGTTCCACCTTATAATCCTCCATCGGCATCCTATCCAGCTCCTAATCACGGGTATCATCCTTCACATCCATTCCCTCCTAACAGTTTCTCAACAACTGGTTCACATTCCTCAACTTCATTTTCAGCTATTCCTGGCGCATTTTCTTTCCCTCAAGGGCAACCATACCAGTCTTATATGCATTATCCACAGGATCACGGTCCTAGACCAGCAGCTTATCCTGCTCCCTCTTTTGTACAAGCTCCCTTTTCTCAACCGCTACCTACTACTGTTCAGCACAGCACTGTCCCTCAGGTGCATATGCAGAGCCATTCATCAAGCCCTCCCTTGGATGGTGCTCGGCTAATGGCCCTTTTGACGACTCAGTCTTCAGCTGATTCAATGTTGAAAGAAGAGCCTCGTAGTAATGTTTTGAACTCAACTTCATCTGTTGAGCTCCCTCCAGCTTTAACTTCAAATGATATCTCACTAGGAAACAGCGAAGTGTCTAGACCACCTCCTGCTATTGCTCCTGCTTTGCCTACTGCTCCACCTGTGAGCTTGGCCCCATCCACCTTGTCTGCCAGACTCTCTAGAAGAAAATTTCCAAAGGGGAGGTTTCTTTCTGGTGAGCGGGTTGTTTATGATATTGATGTTAGATTGCCAGGTGAGGCTCAACCACAGTTGGAAGTTTCCCCAATTACAATGTATGGTTCAGATCCAGTTTTGCTGTTAGGAAGGCAGATCGCTGTCAATAGGAGCTACATCTGTTATGGATTAAAAAATGCTACCATTCGAGTGCTCAGTATGCACGCTGATCTAAAATTTCTGGTTCGGGGACATTCGCAAGTGAGTTTTTTGTTTATATTCTTATATAGTCTTCTATCTTGTAGATGGTGAAAGAATCGTTTGATTTGCTAGAATTGCACTATTTTGTCATCATCATCAATATCTTCTTTGAAAATTGCTATCGACTATGTTCATATGTTAGATAGGTTGACCTAAATTTTTACCTTTGCTTTCTATAAACCTGAGCTATAAGAGCAACAACAGTTTCTGTTATTATTCCCCCAACTTAATATTTTGAACCTGTAGAGAAAGAGATTATGGATTGCTCAAAAGATTTACTTTGTGAGCATTGTAAGTTTTGGGTGGAGAGAGAGAGAATTAGAATTAGAATTATTATTATTAACGTCTTTTGGTACCCAAAGGTACATAAGACAAAAGAGAGTACAAAAAGTGAGAAGCATTGTCCGCATACGGACTTATTTACTAGTAAAAAGAAAAGAACTAGTATATTTATCTCTCTATCTCTAAGAAGAAGTATCAAAGCTTGACCACCAGCTTGTGAGGGTACAATGCAAGAGCTTAACCACCTGCTCTGCGGAGGAGACTAGCTACGAGCAAGCTGGAAATAGTGAGTGATAGTAGTAGTGGAGCGTGCTGTAGACTGGCGGGAAGCACGTGAAGATCTGGTAATTCTGGATCTAGCAGAAGTATGTGAGACTCTCTGTGTCTTTGATCTCCGAACGGGGACTTCAAAATCCACAACTGAAATATCCTCTCTGTCTCACTTCTGGAAGAACTGGGTAATATGAGCCTGATTGTGATCCATATCTGGGGTAGGTAGAAGTGAAGCTCGTAGAGTATACATCTCTCTCAATAGAAGACCTACACATCTGGGGTCTGGATACTCGAGGAAGGATCGCAGCGTGAGAGGAGTATCTCTGTATACACAATGATATCGCCCTCTGATCTCATAATATACTGGACAACGAAAGTTGAAATGAAACTCATCCTCCACCTCCTGAAGAGAACAAAGCTGACATATCCTCTGCAATTTGGGAGTGTCCGTGTATCTACCCGTCTCGATAGCCAACTAATGAGAAGAGAGTGTATAAGACGAAACAAGTACATCAGATAAAGTGGAACCAAGACGGAGCAATGCTATCAAAAGCATAACTAAAAAACCAAACTAACTAAGAAGAGGATAATGTCCAGAATAATATGGTACGAAGACCATTTACAGATTCAAATGGCATCTCTTCAGTGCTCTAACTCTCTCACTAACTCTGAACAATCTCAGATATCTCATTAATAGCAAGAAGTTTAGTATCTACAAAACGAATGATACCATTCCTATAGATCAGCCACTTTCCATTCGTTAGAGCTTCCTGTTTTACCTTTTTCCGTTCTTGAACCTGAATGAAAGTAATGTCTTCATCCAGGTATATCGTGGTGCCCCGCAGTGTAGATCTCTTTCCTTGCACTTCGTGACGACCAGTTGCAGATGCAAAGAGTACTTGGATCTTTCTTAGGCTGCCATGCAGTATCCATATCCTTGTGGTGGTGTTGAAGACTCTCTTCAAGAAACTTTTTAGCTGAACGTAGCTGAGATAAATGAAGGTGGAGGTGGTAGAATAACAATATTAGGACCTTTAAGCACATCTGCCCAGGATCAGATAGTGGTATGATGCTGTTCCACTTGACTTTGCTGTTGGATCTTAGCTGAAGTAGTCGAATGAGAGGAAGTTTCGATTTTGATAGATGTAACTTCTTTCTTGAGATCATCGATAGACGAATCTAGTTTCTGAAGATGAGATTGCACAGCTTGGATCATGGCTTCAAGAGAAAGAAGTTTTTTTCGATGGTCGTTGAGATATTCGTAGGAACGTAACCGATCTGCACGAATGACGGAGATCATAAAGGCTTGCGGCATAATTGATTCCTCTCCTGAGGTATTCGGGGTCAAAGGGTTGGCTATAATGGATTCACTATTAGCAAGAATAGGATCTAACGGAGAGATAGGGATTGCGACTGGACTAGAAGTTGAAGGTGTTGGTGAGGAGGATGCTGAAGCAATGCTAGAAGCTAAAGATGGCTGAGGCGAAGTTGGAGGTGCAGAAGCCATTGAGGTTGAGGCGGTGGAGTCAAAGGATTGAGGATTGCTGCAAATCGGGGTGGCCTAGAGTATGAAAAAACACAATTCTAGACACCAAATGAAAGCTTGAGAAATTAGGCTATGGAAAACATCACACACAAGGAGAATTGCATAAGCACCTCACAAACTCAGAAGTCAGAAGAAGAAATGAATTGCTAGAGAGAGAGAGGAGGGCGTGGGTCCTCCAAATCCCTTGTGAGGCAAGCACCTCCTTTACATGCATGGAAAGTCTAGGTGTCAACCATAGGAGTGAGCTACTTGGCCAAGTGGGCCACTTGCACTAATTTACTCAACTTACAAAAGGGGGTCTCATGCATTTAATTAAAACATGCCCCATGAGTTATGTACAACTTAACTAATGATTAGCCAAAGGGGTAAAATAGGCATTACTCTTCAACACCCCCCCTTAATGGCAATTTTATTCAAACTGACACCCAACAAAGTTCTGAACTTTTCAAACTTATCTTTACTAAGTGGTTTAGTAAAAATATCAGCTATCTGGTCGTTGGTGTCACAATAAACTAGCTCGATCTCCCCACTGTGCACTTTCTCTCGTATAAAATGCTGGTCCACCTCTATGTGTTTTGTCCGTGCATGATAGACTGGATTCCTCGCAAGCTGAATGCAACTTCGGTTATCACAATGTAACAATGTAGGTCTTACTTGAGCAATTTGCAGGTCCTCAAGTAGACGACGTAACCAAATGGCTTCGCAGGCGGACCTCGTAGTCGCCCTGTACTCAGATGAGTCAACTAAACCTTTCAACATAGAATTATAGCTTGCTATATCAAACACAATGTATCAATAATGGCAAGGACAAAGGACTTGTTAGATGTAACGGAACATATTTGACTTACCAAGAAATGCACTAGCGAATACATCATCCCAATGATGCCAATAATCATCAGCATGAGAAATTCCAACCAAAGTTGCCATAGTAGGCTGCTTCTTATTGCACCATGATATAGCCCCTGAACCTAGGCTGAAACAATAGCCTGTCGTCGATCTCCGATCGTCTCTATCACCTGCCCAATCAGAATCTGAATAACCCTCCAGCTGAAGGTCCCCGTCACCTGTGTATCCAATCCCATAAGTCACTGTCCCTCTCGCATATCGTAGGATCCGCTTGGCTGCCTTCCAATGTGCTTCGGTAGGCTTACTCATGAATTGACTTGCAATCCCAACCGCATAAGCAATATCTGGCTTGGTGGTAGTAAGGTAAATCAGGCTGCTCACTAACTGACGATAGAGCGTCTCATCTGCAAATGCTGGACCATCATCTTTTGATGGCTTGTTGCTTGCATCCATGGGTGTGCTGATTGGTTTGCTTTCTTGCATGTTAAACCTCTTCAATAATTTCTGTGCATACTTTGCCTGTGAGATAAAAAGACAACGCTTCCCTTTCTAAACTTCAACTCCTAGGCAATAGTGTAGCAAACCCAAATCTTTCATCTCAAACTCACTAGAAAGATTCTTCTTAACACAAGCAATAAGCTTCTTATTGCTTCCCGTGATGAGTAGATCATCCACATAGAGCACAACAACCACAAAGTCTTCTCCTTCCCTGAAGACATAAAGATTGCAATCAGATTTACTCTTCTTAAACCCTTGCCTTGCAAAGTACTCGTCAATTCGGCTATACCAAGCCCTTGGCGCCCTTTGAGCCCATACAAGGCTTTCCTAAGCCTGCAAACCAGATTCTCCTTGCTTGTTATTTCAAATCCCTGCGGTTGTTCCATGTAAACCTCCTCCTGTAGGTGCCCATTAAGAAAGGCACTCTTGACATCCATTTGATGGACATCTTAATCAAAATATGAGGCTATAGCCAAAACGGTCCTGATAGATGTCATCTTAGCAACAGGTGCGAATGTCTCATCATAGTCTAGCCCCTCCTGCTGAGCATAGCCTTTCGCCACCAACCTTGCTTTGTACTTGTCCACTGTTCCATTGGCATGAAACTTGGTCTTATAGACCCACTTGCAACCTATTGGTTGCTTCCCTTCTGGCAATGTAGTGAGCTCCCATGTGTCATTCTTGACAATGGAGTCGTACTCCTCCTGCATGGCATGTTGCCATACCTTTTCCTTCACGGCTTCGTGAAAGAACTGTGGCTCATTTGCATTCAGAATAGTGAACATAAGAGCAAAGTTAGTCTCTTGTCTCTCATTAGACCTAAGAGATCTTCTGACACCTTGTTCACTGCTCTCTCCTTCTTCCATCATTTGACCTTCTTTGATTGTTTCCCAATACCACCTAGGTAGCTTCTTCCTAGCAGTAGGTGATGTGGATGGTGACCACGTATCCCATGGTACTGTCTTAGTCTTCCGTTTGTCCCCAACTTCGGCTTCTGGTACTTGGCCAAAAAGAGGTCTCGAACTAGTAGGTTCGATTTCTTGTTGTTGCTCCTGCACTTGAGGCTCACAGGACTCTTGACTAGGATCCTCATCCGTGGAATCAATCAAGGGTATGAACTCAGTAGTTCCTTCCTTCTCCTGCTCCTGTATCTTGGATGAACGCTCTTCATCAAAGATGACATCTCGACTTAGGATCTTCTTCCTGTTTTCGAGATCATATAGCACATAAGCTTTGTCAGCTTCACTATACCCAAGGAAGACACACTTTACGGATTTTGCATCAAGTTTCTTCCGCAAGTCCTTTGGTATATGTGCATATGCTGTACACCCAAATACTCGTAGGCTGCCCACTTTGGGCTTGTTGCCACTATATGCTTCTTCTGGCGTGATTCCTTCAACTGCGTTGGACTTCTATTCAATAGAAAAATAGCAGTTGCTACCGCTTCCGCCCAAAAAGAATTTGGCAACCTCTTTGCCTTGAGCATGCTCCTCGCACACTCAACTATAGACCTGTTTTTCCGCTCAGCCACGCCGTTCTGCTGCGGTGTATGTGGAGCAGTAAACTGTCTCTTTATCCCACATGCTTTGCAAAGATCTTTGAACTCATCAGAAATATACTCACCACCTTCTGACCTGAGAGTCTTTAACCTCTTCCCTGTGTGGTTTTCCACCATAGCTTTCCACTGTTTGAAGTATTTGAACGCTTTAGATTTCAGCTTCAGAAAATAGACCCATACCTTCCGTGAGAAATCATCTACGAAGGTCATGAGATAGTATGCCCGCCCTGCTGATTTGACCTGCATGGGACCGCATAAATCTGAATGCACAAGCTCAAGAATGCCCTTGGCCCTGGTAGCTTTCTCCTTTGGAAACTTTTTCCTCTGTTGCTTGCCTAGTGCACAAGCCTCACATGTATCTGAAGAAGACTTAATGCTAGGAAGATCTACTACCATTTTGTGCTTGTTCAAAACTTGCAAACTTTTATAACTCAAATGACCATATCTCTCGTGCCAAAGCTTGTCTCGATTAGTATCCCTTGCAGACAAGGCCTCTTGGCTATGAATGGTTACCAAACATGTAGAATCATCAAACTCTACCACCATGTTCTGTTTGGTAATGGCACCAACAGATAGCAAGTTCTTAGCCAACCCTGGTACATGCAACACACTTTTAATTTCCTTCACCTCACCTGATGACAGCTGTACTGCAACTGCGCCTTTGCCTCTCACCATACGTGTAGAATTATCTCCAAGGCAAACATGCTGACCATCTTCTGTCTCCTCATAGGTGCTGAACCAATCTCTATGAGGTGTCATGTGCTTTGAGGCTCCAGAATCAATGTACCATCCACCAAATGTGGATTTAGATGATAGGGCTGCGGTGAATGGCTCAAGCACACACCAGATTGCTCCTCCTCTGCAACTTTGTCAACAAAGTGACCCTGCTAGTTCTTTCCCTTCTTCTGATCACTTTGCTTCTTCCTGCATTCAAAAGCAAAATGCCCATACTTGCCACAATAGTTGCAGTTTTTGCCCTTCCTCTTGGGTGTAGATGAGGAATTGGTGCTTGACTCCTCTCCAATCTGTAACTTGGACACCTGCTACTCCAAGCTTTGCTTTGAGTTCTTCTTTTTGCCTTTGCCTTTCTTCTGAAAGTTTTGCTTCTTCTTAGAAGCAAATGCAAGCTCTGGATTATCTTCCCTTTCAGAAAGATTCTTCCTTCTCATCTCCTCCTGTAAAAGAAGACCACATAACTCCCCAAAGGTTGGGAGTTTCTCCCTAGCAGAAAGGGACATCACATAGTCTTGATAGTTGAATGACAAGCTGTTCAAGACTCTGGGGACAATACTCCTGTCACTTACTTTCTCTCCAACTGAAGCAAGCTGATCCATTAGGTCCTTGACCTTTGTAATATGATCACCAATTGTTGCACCTGCTTCCATCTTGAGAGTATGTAACCTGTTTTGCAAATACACCAGCTTGGCTGAATCCACTGTTTCAAACATAGACTTCAGAATAGTCCAAGCATCAGCTGCATCCCTTGCATTGCAAATGTGAGGAATAATATTGTCCTTGACAGAAAGATTGATTATCCTATGAGCTTTCTGTCTCCTGTTCATGTAGTCCTTCAATTCAGGATCAGATGTTGGTACAGGCTCTGTACTAGTCATCACCTCCCAGCAATTCTTGTCCATCAAGATATTAGCCATCTTGAACTTCCACACTCTGTAGTTTGTGCCATCTAGTTTGCTAGATTCACCCAGCAAACTCTCCCCAAGACTAGCCATGCTATAATCTCTGCTCAAACAGAAGCTCAACCTGAAAAAGATCAGAAAAGAAACAACTTCCAGCAACAAGGGTTTGACCCCAAACTAGGGTATGTAGCCACTTCAAGGCAACCCTTCAGCTCCTGCTTTTGTCTTTGCCACTTGGCATGGCCTCACTAGCACAAGCACTAGGCCCCACTGGAACAGAAACCAGAAGCCCCTATAGAAAGTGCGCCCTACTTTTGTGTAAGCTCCTCCAGAAAGACTCCCCAAAACTTAGCCAGATTTAGAAAGTTTTTTGGATCATCCCACTCCCCTTGCCAATAGCTCTCCAACAGTGCAAGACTCCACCTGATCTGACTTCTGTAGATCAAAAGCGCCCTCCTCCAAGATTGAGGTGCTTGTAGAAGATGAGAATCTTCTCAAGAATATGAGCACTGAAGTTTCTCTCACTCACAGACTCACAGGCTAGACAACTTGCTCTGATACCATGATGATTTGCAAGACCCAGCTATGGAGTATCTTAACTCAAATACTAGATCAATTATGAAAGCTTGAGAAACTTGGCTATGGAAAACATCACACACAAGGAGAATTGCATAAGCACCTCACAAACTCAAAAGTCAGAAGAAGAAATGAATTGCTAGAGAGAGAGAAGAGGGCGTGGGTCCTCCAAATCCCTTGTGAGGCAAGCACCTCCTTTACATGCATGGAAAGTCTAGGTGTCAACCATAGGAGTGAGCTACTTGGCCAAGTGGGCCACTTGCACTAATTTACTCAACTTACAAAAGGGGGTCTCATGCGTTTAATTAAAACATGCCCCATGAGTTATGTACAACTTAACTAATGCTTAGCCAAAGGGGTAAAATAGGCATTACTCTTCAACATGGTATGCAATTGCCAAGTGTCAGAATATTCATGCATGCTATGCTAGGTGGCAAACTAACTTGTTCTCCCCCATGCACATGTGCATGGGGGGCTACCAAACTCAAGTGGGTATGTGGCATCATCATGCAAGAAGGCCCTCCACGAGTTTGGTGCTAAAATTTTTTGCCTAAGTTTACTTGGGTGTTAAAAACTTTGGCCCCAAATAAAACCATGTGCTATGTTTTATTTATTTAACTAGGTTTATATTTCAACAAGGAGCAGGGGCAAATGCCCCTCCCTTCCGATTCTTGGCCATGGTTCACGCTGGCAATTAGGCAAACTAGGGCCAGATCCGCGAGCAGCAACAATAGAGCATAGCGTTGGCAGTCAGGCAAATGGTGTAGGGCGATCAGATGTTTGATTTTCGCTCAGGTGTAAGTCCACGAGCAACAACATAGATCATCATAGTGATGGAGGAGGGCGCTTAGACCTGTAGATTTCCGTTTAGGTGTAGTTCTATTTAGGTGTAGATCCGCGAGCAGTAGCATATCACCATAGCGATGGGAGAGGACACACCTGCGAGCAGCAGGGCACCGCGATCAACATAGAGAGAGAGAGAGAGAGAGAGAGAGAGAGAGAGAGAGAGAGAGAGAGAGAGAGAGAGAGAGAGAGAGAGAGAGAGATGGAAATGCATACAAATCTCATTAAAATCACTATGAACCAATACAGTACTATCCCTATTTGTACAACAACAGTAGTACACCGTCCTTCACACGTGTGAACTCAAGAACAACAAGAAAATTAGCATTCTACACATTAGAAATCAAGATATCAAGAGGAGAAGAGCTAGAAGAAGACATCATGAATATGAAGGGAAGTACAAAATCTCTCCATTTAAACAAGGGCTGTGTGCCCCTTAGGCAGTCGAGCTGTGGATGCAGGTCTAAAGGTAAGCAAAGGACCAGAAAAAAGAACTCCGAGATAAGTGTAAGAGGCAACTATCTCCAACTGCTGTCAATCATGTCGTTCCGCATATGCTGCCTATTGGTGTTGAGCACCATGATCTTAGATTGAGAGATTTTTACCGTCAAACCCCACTTCTGACAAAAACCATGTAAGACGTCAAGGTGTCTCTGAAGCCCTCTGGCTGAGGTAGATAACGGGACAATATCATCAGCATATAAGAGAATAGGTGACAATATTTGCAAGAGGACTGCCATCACCACCCTCCTCTTTGATAATCTGCTCAAGATCATCAATGCAGAGAGCAAAAAGAGTAGGAGAAAGGGGGCACCCCTACTTCCCACCAACTGTTTTGTGGATCAGAAGTGACTATCCTGTCCCATCTCTGAGTCTAGCCAAAACCCTCTCATATATGATGGTAATAGAAGCAATAACCTCCTGTGAAAAACCAAGTGAGACCAGGCGCTGAAGCATAAGGTGTCTAGATACAGAGTCGAGAGCCTTGCGGAAATCCACAAAGCAACAATAAACCCGCTGCTTCCTATGCTTAGCCTCCTCAATGATACATCTCAAGATAAAAATCTGATCCGTAGTAGAATATACAGTCCTGAAACTTGCCTGTCCAAGAGCATGTAGTCCATTCGCTTCCGCTTTTGAGCTAAGAGTGGACTGCAGGACTGAGCCAAAAAGCTTAGCCATGATATGGCTAATCATAGTAGTGCGGTAGTTTTCAACGTTCATTGGATCACCAACTTTAAGTATAGGATGTAAAAGGTTAGTGCACCATGCAGTAGGGAAACCAAACATGACAACCTGATTGAATATGTGAGAGATGTATGGGGAAACTATATGAGCCACAGGTTTTAAAAAATCAATACTAAATGAGTCAATATCTTCAGCTTTGTGAATTTGGGCTCGTTTGATAGCATCTTCAATCAAAGAAGGGGTCAACAGTGTAAAATTGGTAGGTCTCGATGAGAGAGTAATAGGGGAGGCATCAACAATGTAGAGACATGTAGCATACTCCACCCAAGACTCAATAGAAATAGGAGCAGTCGTGGAAGACTTCTTAGAGAAGATCTTCCAAAAATAAGACGAAGAAGATGAAACAAGAACATCTATCAACTTTTGACCGTTTTTTTTGCAAGTATGCCTTCTTTTTCTTTCTCACAAGTGTGCCGTATATTTTTTCTTTTTGAGCAAGTGACATAGGAGAATGAAACCTGGCATGTGCCACTTGCTTATGCATAAGATAACATTATGTATTATACCATTTATCATGCACACGTCTATGAGTGGAATTAAGCCTTATGGGATATGAAGAAGAAGCAGAATGTAATAAAGAATGTGAAAGGAACGTATCCTAGTGCTCAACTGAGGATGAAAAGGGGAGGTCACGAAGGAGAGACATCAAAGATGAAGAGTAAGCAGAAGTGCCGTGGGTCGAAAACTTAATGCGGGGACGAGTAGTACGTGGTTGCGGTATATTGGGCGGAGGGGTGACATGACCAATGAAAAGGGACAACATGGAATGGTTTGATAAGGTAGGTGGTAGAATACTAAAGTCAAATATGTGTTGAATCAAAGCTGGTGATCCAATGAAGTAGTCAACCACACTGTGTCTACCGCTATGTGGGTGGCATGTAAATGAAGAGGAGGATGGCCACTGCGAAAGACCATTCAAGGTGGGTAACAAATGTGCCTCAGCCAGCTTAAGTAGCTGCTCATCGAAAGGAGTCACTGTGTCTCCACATCTTGTGAAGCCCTGCTTGCTCAATCAGACGAGATCTAGGCCTCCAATGAGCGACTATGCCGGAGAGGGGACTGGTAAGACGAGTAATTTTCAGAATTGAAAAATGGTGATTTCCTCCAAAAAATCAGGGACAATCCTCGATTATTTGCTTAAGCAGGGGGGCGCCTATCCTAGAGGATCCCAATGATCCGATCCACATAGAAAACGGACCTTGGAAGAGGGAGAATTTAGAGAACTTCCTCCTAGAAGTGGGGCGCCATCTCCAAGGAGCTATGGAGGAAAAAGGAAAAACTAGCAAGATGATGGTCCACGATCCACAATAGGATCCAAGGCTCTGATACCACTATTAGGAATATGGACATGATCACACAATGGTAGAATGACTCTGGATCTCCACCCACTATCCTGTACCTGGCTCTACACCCACCGGCCACCATATAGCTTGGAGGACCAGTGCTAGACCTCCAGGAGATCATGCACACCTCTCACATGCACAATTACCACTGCATGTGGATGCCTCACATGCACACTGCGCATGTGGAGCACTTAGGTCCTACTCAAGTCTAGGGACCCACCCTTAGTTACTAAGGGTGTCCTCCACTTAGTGACACTCCCTATGGATAAAGACCAAGCCCTCTAGATCCTAGTATGTAAGGGTTATTATCCCGAACTACGGGGCTGAGTGTCACCCTGCCGGGACCCCTTAGGGACTAACGAGTCACATGTACCCTTGTGTTTGCCAATGACCATAACATTCCAACACCTTTAGTGTTGCATGTATATTTATCACTTAACTTGAGATTAAGTACCATCATCCAATTGTTGAAAATTGGATAAGCACTTCTGACGAGGAGTCATATGCTTACTAGTTAGATGCCTCTGAATCTGTATATCAATCTTCCTCCTCATTGATTGATGTTGATCCTAAAAGTAGCTGATTTTGGTCAAGTACCAAATCACTTACCTTCTCATTAGGCCTCTCTTCACCCTCTTTATAAGTACCTGATTGTTTCTTTTTGTTAACTCGCTCCTTTTTACACTCAAAGCAAAATGACCAAACTTACCACAGTTATGCCATCATCCATACCTTCTGCCTTCACAAAATGCAAAACGGCCTTAAGATAGAGGCATAACTCTTCACATAAGGGCTGGACCAATTTTCTTGAAAGGTTGATGGCTGATATGAAGGGTAGAAACTTCATGGACAAGTTTGCAACTCAGACTTCACCTTGACATGCTTGAAAATCTCGCTGCACAGTGCACTTATTCTTCAATGAAGAACATCAAATTTTTCAAGAAGAAGAAAACTTTGCCTTGAAATTTTGTTCTTCAAGCCACCATTTAGTCCTTCAACTTCAATTGAAATTTCGAGTAACACTTAAGTACGTCAAGATTTTGAAGGCAACAAGGCAAGGAGCCTTCACCAAGGGTCAATGACCCTTCACTATGGCACTAGCGGTTGTCACTTTACCCCTATGTCCTTTGCTGCACCTTTCTCATGTAACACAGAAACCAGGGCTCCCTCTCTCACATAGAAGACATCAAAATCCATCTTCCTCTCATCTTTTTTGGAGCAAGCAGCCTCGTCCCACGTTGCAATAGGCTGACATTCCACACTCTACATCATGATTTCAAGCTAGCTTCTGAAGATGAATCACCGAGTTTTTTTGGCACTTCCAGCACTTATCCCTCACGCTAACAATTTGATTTGGTTAAAGGAGGATCTCTGTGGCTGTTTCACCAAGTTGTTCATGAGATCTTCACATGGTAATCATTGTTAGAAAAGATGCTGCAATAAATAGACATACCATGTTCAAGATTGAAGTACACTACTGAAGCCCTTTCACACAAAAGGACTGGTCGAATAGTAATTAGAATAGTTGTGGCACATAGCCCTTATAGTCATTTATTACATTACAAGGAGCAGATGTCGAGTGTGTTCAATAAATGACTAACTTATAGTATAATGTGTCTAATAAGCACATGGTTAGTTACTGCATTGTAGTAAACAAAGTAACTAATGATGTGGCACCATGTTGATTACTCTGCTAATTCTTGATGTCGTCCATCATGGATGTGAAGGTCCTTGTTTAGTTCCTTTATCCAGAGCTATTTCATTTAAATGATTATGGATGAAAATGGATAATTTTTATGCCACATTATTTTAAGAGGACTTATGCCTATTAAAAACAAAAAAATTGCACTTTTATGTTGATTTAAGGGACAGACCACTAGGTATGGCAGGACAGTTACCTGGATGATCAAAGTTGCTTTTTGTACTAAGTGAAACAAATCTCTAGGCATTGTAATTGTTAGACTTCATTGAACGTTCATTTACATTTGAGGCTTCATTCAAGGTTCAGGGTTTAGGGTTACATTTGTGCTTTTTTGGCAAATTCAGTTTCTTCTCTATATTCTTGAATCCTAGTGCTGAATAACTACCCTACTTAACATCATTTATTATGTCGGCTCTGCAGAGAGTGACTGATATGGCTTTTTTCTCAGATGACGTACATATCCTTGCTAGGTAATTTCACATTTTCACTCAAAAGATAACCTTATTATTGTCTTGAATCTTTGTGCAAACATTGATAACTCCTGTTCTTTAGTTTTTGCAAGAATGTGAATGCTCCTTATCACATAGGTCTTGTAGGATGAAGTGGCCTTTGCATGCTTGTCTGTATACGTGTGCATATGACCTCTTCTTCAGAAGGAAAATTGTTTCATACATATCAGCTTATAGATACGATTTTTTTCATTTTGTCAGTGCAAGTGGAGATGGAACTGTTTTTGTCCACAAGATAATTGAAAGCTATTCTGATGATGGAAAAGGGCAGATCAAAGGACAGACATTGGTTGCCATTCGTTTCCTTGGAGACTGGGAATCGGCACACCCTCGTGTCTGTTGGCATTCTCAAACACAGGTTATCCACTCGTGAGGGTTATGGATTAGCATGAATTGGTGGTTGATGTGGGCCTGTTTTCCAGCTCTGTATTACCTTGACATTCCAGTTACATCGACACCGTCAGAAGATATGGGGGGTCTATGCCTGTCATTGTCTCCAATAGTTTGAGTGCAAGTTAGTGCTTGTTGTGCAGGCAATTTGATCTCAGCGAGTAATATCTTTATATCTATATATATATTTTTTGAACTTGTTCCAGGATTACCTCATTGTGGCTATTGGGAAGTATGTGATGACTGTCCACGTCAACAAAGTTAGGATGGCTGCTCCCTCCGGTGGCTTCACAGTTGAGGATCCTCTGAGATGTCATATTGAAAATCCTATCGAAGGTGTACATGTAGTTGGTGCTCATGATGCTGAAGTTACTGATCTGTCCACATTTTCATTGATGGCAAATCGGCTGGCTTCAGCCTCTAACGATGGAACGGTATGTAATTACTGCTGCAACATAGATTTCGCAGAATTATTTTGTCCATTTTCTCCCAGCATTTACTTTAACGGCAAGCTTGCTGACTTCAGCCTCTAAGGATGGAACGATGTGATCACTGCTGCAACATAGATTTCGCAGAGTTATTTTGTCCATGGATGATGGTTTCTTGCTAAAATTACAGTGATGGTGTGCTTGCTTAGTCTCTTCTGTACGTATGTTGCAAAACTTTCAAGTTAAAGCATATGAGTAAATACAATGGTGTGATCCGGTGATGTTTTGCTGCTCCAACATCTTCTGTTCAACTTTGATGAGGATTTTGCAATTTGGTCTCTTACAACATATCTTTCGCAAAGGTCATAAATTGAGAGACTCTCATCATTGAGAAGTGAGCAACAACATTTTCAGCATTTAAATTGACAAGCTACAGAAGTTGTTGTAATATGGTGTTTTGAGAATGGAGCTTATAAAGTGACTGATAGAGTTTTCTGTCAGTCGCTTGGGAAGCAGTGCATTAACCATGATACTTTTGTTTGCCTGTGTAGATTGCTATGTTTTTGCTCTGATGATAAAGTTTAGAGTTTTTTACGGGGTTTTTCAACAGTTCTAGTAATATGAAGGCTTTTCATTGGGTTTACTTATGATACTCGAAAGGAGAAATGCCTAAAACATTCCTATCATGACAAATGTTTTATGTATTTTTCCTGATTATTCTTTCTTGAATGTCATAATTTTTCTTGATGTGTGGAAATTTCAGCTGTTGCCACTAACCTTTGAATGCCATTTGATTACTCTGACAATGGTTCTTTAAGCTACCTTATGGAGGGGTTTGAGTAACTACAACTTTGGTGCTGTTAATTCAGGTCCGTATATGGGGAGAAACAAAGATGTTGTTGCAGGCACTATTTGTTCCCCATGAAGGTCATCCAGTTGGTTTCGTCTCTTTCCTTTCAGCACCTTGTCGCCCTGATCATGTGGTGCTGTTAACCGCGGTAATTTCTTATGTTTTGTCATGTCTGTTATGGGTTATGTAGTTCAACGTTCCTGGTGTATATTGTAGATCAAAGGTTCTGGTTTTGTTCATTATCTAGAAAGACAAAAGGGATAATTATCATCCATGTGTAGGATATCATTTTTGCTGCATACAGTCCATTTTAGTCTCAATGGAGTTGAGGCTTGATATTTCTGGTTAAACTTTGTATATTTTAGAGTTTCATCCTTTCTACCGATTCGGTTTTGTTCTATAATAATAATGACACCATACACATATGCCCGTAACATGCTAAGTGCAGATGCGAATCCTTATCCTACATTTATTCCAGATTCAATAATCACCAAATGGGATCGTAATCACTTCTGACTTATAACTGTATACCTACCTGTACACTTTTCGAACCTTAACAGATGTCATTATCATGCATTATTGCTTTAGATGTGCTATGTTGAAGTATTGGATCACTTTAGAACTCCAAGGATTCCACCGAATTGAACATTCTTATCTGTTGACTGCTGAGGTTGAAGTGAGAACTTGGATTTGGTATGAGAAGAGTTGTAGTTTTGGATCATCTTCTAATTTTAAAGAATTCAACTTTAACTAGAACATTTATCTCTTGTAATTTGTAGTTTAAACTTGGAGTTCTAGAAAGTAGTAACATATTGCTTGCAATGGTAGTTTGCTTCAAATGCCTAAGGGGGCTCATCCAGCATGAATTCTTTGTCGCTTGACAGGGACCCTTGGATTGGGGTAGTTTGTATCTTTAAATGCCTAAAGGGGCTCATCCAGCATGAATACTTGTTGCTTGACAGGGACCCTTAAATCGGGAGCTCAAGATGTGGGTACCAGCTGGACCAGATGGATCATTGTCTACTGTTGCAGGAAAATGGCATTGTATTCAAAGCTTAGAGTTCAAAAGTTCACTGGAAAGTAAGCACGAGCAAGCATTTTTCAATCATGTTATAGTTGTTCCACAAGCCAACCTGATTCTCCTTGCAAATGCTAAAAGGAATGCACTTTATGCTGTGCACGTGGAATTCGGTTCCACACCAGCTGCAACACGAATGGATTACTTGTCTGAATACTCTATGACAATGCCAATTCTTAGCTTGACCGCCTTGAGTGAGAATGTATCTGATGGAGAAGGCACTGTACGAGTGTATTGTTTTCAGACACAAGCCATTCAGCAATATGCCCTTGACTTTTCCCAATTCTTACCTCCAGTGCAAGAAGTCTCAGGAGAGACCTCAACCTCATTTGAGAAAGGGCTTGGTTCTAAAGTTCTCAATCTGTCCCGGTCGTCGGAGTATTTGGGCACAGATAGTGGCCCAGTAGGTAGCTCGACGTCTAATAGTGTTTCATTGAGGGGGCCCCCACCTGGAGTTGCTGTGGCCAATTCTAGAAATAACTTTGACAAGTCAATTGGTGGTAATGTTTTCCAACCCTTTGGTGGCTCACTTGAAACGTCTGTCTCTATTGATCAGGGTGCGGATATCAAGACAGGTTCGAAAGTGGCTTCCGCTTTACCCATTAAAGAGCTAAAGGAGTTTGTGAAAAAAGAGGATTCTGCAAATATTTCAGATAGGTCTTTTTCAAAGATTGAAATGGCTGCCACAAAGGCGTTGCCTTCTACGAAGAGATCGCGCTCAAAAAGCCCACCAAAGGTGGGTCAGGGCAATATTCAAGTCCCTCCTAGCATGTCTTCTTGTGATAATCGCAATAAACCTTCTTTTCAAGAGTATACCGTCACCAGTGGAGATAATTCATTATTGAACAGTTTATCTAAGACAACGAAAGTAGATTTTAAGCCCACTCAGTCTGCAAGTTCAGAGATTGAATTTGCAGAAACAAGTGAAGAGACAAAGGGCCAAATTACATCTAGTTCAGAAGACCTGGATTTGAATTTAGATGAACCAGCTTCGTCAGGACCACTACGCTTGATCACACCTTCCGAGCTAATGTCCATGGTGGCTCGTTTGAAAGCTGAAGCTGACATCAACCAAATGCCCTTGCCTTCCAGTCCTGACATTGCAAAAAGTCTGATAATAGTGGACCTTAAGCAGAAGTTGGCATCCGAAGAAGCAGTTTCAGCTTCTGACTCAAAACCTTTCAGAGTTGATAGAAACACTCTAACAGACAACAATTTGGAGCATGCCAAAGAGATCAGTACGGAGAAACTAGATAGCTCAGACAATTATAGTGGAATTTCTGAAGCTAAAATGACAATGCATGCTTGTGGTGATTTAGAAAGCCCAAAGAAAGAGTGTTTGATGAATGTGGGAACCTCTGTGGAAGTATCATCACTTGATGCCGCCCTTAATGAAGAAATCGAAAATCAAGAGGGAGAACATTTGGAAGGTCCAGAGAAACACCTTGACGTGTCAACTGCAGAAGAATTTTCAGGGCACAGAAAAGATATGGCTGTCAAGGCACCAGATCCTGGTTCTGGTAGTGGGCATTCTCCAGCAGTTGCAAAAGGAAGGAAGAACAAAAGTAAAATAAATTTTTTCCCTGGAGTGACAACTCTGCTATCTTCTTCACTGGTGCCTGTGATGTCTGTGGCGACAGCTGTGGCCACTCCTGAAGGGAACTCCAGCTCCACTGCAAATGTCCTTCGTTCAGAAGGTTTAGATTCTCAATTTTCCATGATCCAGAATTCCCTCAATCAGGTAGCAAATCCTACTCTTCTGCTGACACCAAGGATGTTTCCATTGAGTTTTAGTGGAATATTTTCATGAAATCCTACCTGCGATTTTATCATTTTGTCATTCGTTTGATCAAATGTCTGATTGTTGCAACTTTATTTTGCCGAGTCTATGACTTGCTTGGCTTAGTAGAGACACATGTTTTGTAGCTCCATGATGTTTTTGGTTTATGTTCCTTAATGTCATTAATGGGAAACAGTAGAGATGACATCTTTCTAAAAGTATGTCGTGTGAAGTTTATATCGACTCACAAATTTGGTGGAGTCCTTGGCTTACTTAATTCACTTAGACCGTTGATTCGATGCTTCATAATTAGCATGCTAGAAAACATTAACTCTAGCTTCAAGAACAAAAATTGGCAGATATGTTGATGGTGCTTCTCCAACAAGGAAACATACAAAGAGCCTTGCTACTAAGGCTTTCTTACAAAGCACCTCTGACAGACTGTGAAACAAAACGTAGCGTGAGCTACTGAGACGGGTACATAGGATCTTGACCTATTACATATTCGCTTTTAAGTGACTAGGGCCGCTTTGTATTCAAATGCCGATATTATGCTCTTTCAATAAATCAAATGGTCCTAAGGGTTCCAAATAGTAATTAATAAGGTCCCAAATGACATTATAAACAGTATGTAGTCAATCCAACAATGCTAAAAAGTAGAAACCTGCTTCGGGCAAAGCAGAATGGTAGAGCAACAAACTGCCGATTGATCATGATTCTCCCACTCAGATATCAGGAATAAGTGACAATCACTATCCTGCAGGCCCTCTTACTGTTTATGAAGTAATTCTGCTCTCTAGACTCTGAGTTCTCCCTCGAAGAAGCTCCTATTTCTGTTGTCATAAGCTATCGATTAAGGACCGATTTAGGTGTATGTATAGTCTCTAATTAGGTTTCCCATTAGGCTTGGGCACCAAACAATAGGTCGCCTTCCAGGAAATTCAGTTGGCTCCTTGAAGCTACAATAGAATGGCCTGAATAAAATTATTATGGCTTCAGTATTTTAAAAGGCCCTTATCCAATAATTACTAATTATATATCCTAAACTCTCCCTTCTGATGTGATTTGAGGATCAATGCCTAAGCTAGATCTGTTTGAGGAGATGCCAGGAAAACTGACATGCAATGATTAATCACTGACATGCAAAGCTTAAACACTAACATGCAAGCTATATAATTGACATGCAAATCTTCTAGGCTGACATGCAAAGGTGTTCAGTGTGTAAAATCCAACATGCAATAGGAAACAATGATCTAGGAAAATGGCCGAGGACCTGTAGAGATGGCCGAGAGCACAGGTGATAGGCCGAATGAGGCTAAAAAGTAGAAGACCGAATGAATGATCAATAGGCTGAAAATCTTCTACATCAAGATTGTAGAACAAAGATCCATCATCCTGCATACCAAAAAGATTAAGCCTCCTAGAGATGGAGCGCAAATCAGCAAAGTGGTGCTTCTTGAAACTACACCAAACGTCCAAAGTAATGCCTGCAAGTAGTCACAATAGAAAGCTTATAACAATACTAGATGGATGCAAAAGGAATCACATGAAAAATCAGCATTTGATTTTTGGCTGATTGGAAGTAAGAGAAAAGGAAATCAAAGATCCAAGAGCATTTACACCAAAAGGAATGTAGAATGGGCGCTTGGCTGCATGGTAGCCCTTCTCATATATAACAAGTCACGAACAAGTTTTCAATGAGTTTGGAGACCTCTAGCTTGAGTTATCTCCTCCTATGTACAGTTCTCTCTCTCTACCATAAGTTAAGTAGAGAGGACTAAAGTCATTTTAGTGAGTCACTTTAGTTTGGACCCAACTTCTAAACCATATAGTATTTTATTTACAATGTTTACAATGTTTTAAAATGCCCCAAGTAATAACTTGGGGGTTTAGGGCCTAACTTGGACCCAACTTATAAGTAATTTTAACAACATAGAAAACCCGGTTTTTACACATTTCCGGTACTTAAAAAATTATGTACAAAAGCCAAATTTCACTATTTAACAATTCATGGGATTCCCCCTTGATTTGTTGAGTTGATCATGCATGTGACCGGGGTTAGAAACATAGCACCTTCCATGGAAGATAACGTGTTGAAAAAGGTGCAGAAGAAATGAATATGGCAACAAAGAGGCCATAAACATGAATATGTTGACAGAAAAGTGAATCGATGAAGCAAAAATGAAATGTCGAAGAAGCTCTCGCAGAATGAAAATGGCCACTAAGATGTTACAAAAGTGAATATACCAAGACAAAAGGCCCAAAAAAGAATATGTTGAAGAAGGAATGCTGGAGATCGAGAAAACGTATGACGCAATGCGGCTTGTCTTTGTGGATTATGCCAACGAAGCCTGGCAATAGGAGTTTGTGCACAATCTTGTGCATAAGGATATGTGCTTGTGCATTTGAAGAAGAGATTCTTCGCACAAATGTTAGCCACCTTGGCTGGTGAAATTTTGTGAAAAAGATAATCTTACTAGTATGAAGCTGTTAAGTTTGCCGAGAGAATGCTGAAATCATAGAATAAGGTTATATGATAGGAGGACTGAACTGGCTAGTAGTTTAGTTGGTCAAAAATAAATGTTAGAAGCCATTAAGTAGATGCAACTTATTTTGCTGTGGCTGCTTGAAGAGATGTAAAATTGGCGTCTAGCTTAGCTAAGATCTAACCCCAAGTCAGTTCTAGCGTAGAAACAGAGATTCTTTGACAGGGCATTATGTAGGAAGCAACAATATGACAAACTCAACTACAATGGATCATCACATGCATGAGAAAATAAGCGAGGTCCAGTGGCACTAGCAAGACAATATGTTGCCAGAAATTCTATTCGTACTGATTTCATGAATTAAACAAATAGAACCTTACAAGAATCTTATTGAAATCGTCTTGCTTTTCCGCTACTACCACTCCTAAAAGTACTTATGCCAATTGTATGAGCAAGCATAGATATGGTACTAAGTACGTCCATAATTAAGGTCCATACCAGCAAAATAACTTTGTCCAAGAATAGAGGCCCACAGGCCTGCAGAAATCCACACCACAGCAAGTTTGGAAATCTGGACAACCACTGGCAATGTTTATTTTGGAGGCTGCATGATTGGATTTTCTTGCTACAAAAGTCTTTCCGCAACCAGGTTTTTAGACCTGTCCCTTTTGCTGACATCACTGACACAGGGCATTCAATTTATTGCTGAGGGCTGGTCACTATCGCTGCCACAGATTGGGAGGATGACCTGCTAACGCGGATTCTAAAAGGATCTATGAACCCAAAAATACATCAAAGATGTTGAATCTTATTTATCAAATCAACCAAAGTTACACATGAATATGTTTTGAGAGTTAAATCTATGTGCTTGAATGTATAGGTGGTGTTTCTAAGAAAAAGGAATATATCTAGATTCCTCGGAATGCATTTGCTACGAGAACCTAGTTCAAAGCTATGCCATTAAAAAGCCCTCGTTAGAGGACTTTCAGAGTGTTTTGGTTGCAGAGGAGCATTGACTAGCCAACATCAAGACAAAGGGAGGAACATCTTTCAGCGTGGATGGTGAGGAAGGGGCATTCTTCATCGAAGGCAATTGTAAAAGCAAAACAAAAGGCATCAAGAAAGTTCCTAAGTCAATGGAATAAGGGGCATCTTCTTCAAGTGATGGTGAGAAGGACACATCCCACATTAAGTGCTTTTGTTGTGGCAAGTATTGCCACTATGCAAGTGAGTGTTTTAAAGAGATGGAGCTCACAATTCCTTTAATGGAGGTGGTAAGGAAAGCAATCACTTCGTCAATGGAGATGATGAAGAGGTGTTCTTGATGATGGTTGTTGAAAATGATTCCTTATGTCATTGGAGAAAAGATTATTCGAGATGATAGGTGTGCTAGTTGGCATGACACTAGTCTTGAAAATTGTTGTTCTTCTATATCAACGAGTCTAGGAAAGTCATATTTTTAGCAAAATGTATGTGACATTTCAGAATGTCACATACTTCAGTAAAGGATGTGGAATATATGATCCTGTTGTAAGTAGAGATGATAGACTTGGTGAGGGTGACCTTCTCAAGTCAAGAGGTGATGGCACTTTGTTAAAGTCGAAAGTTGTGAGTCCAAAATCTTTGAGGTAAATACCAAATTCATCTTTAAGGTCAAAATTGCTACACCCATATTTTGGCAAGTATATTACTTAATAGGTCTAAACCCGAGATTTGGCACATACCTTAGCCAAACCATATAGATTTGAAATATGGTTTTCCCTTTATGTTTTGGAAAGAGTTACAATCTGTAGCCAAACCATATACGTTTGAAATACGGTTTTCCCTCTATGTTTTGGAAAGAGTTACAGTCACAAGTGGCCAAACTTGACCTTCCACTAGATGCAATGCACATCATCAATCCTTTGATTTGTGTGGAGGGCTGTGGCTCGGATTAGGGCAACTTGATATGAGTTCCAACAAGCTATAAGTAGGAGTTCTTTCCACTCGTACAATATCCAAGGAAGCTAAGCAAGATTATTCTTCAATCTAGTAAGGTAGTCAAGTTGTGACTAGATCTTCACATAGCTTTGTATGGTTCCTATGTGATAGAAAGAAGATAGCAGGACTATCTATTTTTTTCATCTGATTTTGTTGTGCTTTTGGACATAGTTGCATTCAAATGCATTTGAATGCTGAATCAAACTCATTTTGAACGCCCACGTTTCAAACGTGGGCTTTTCAAACTTTCTTTTTGTGCCCTAGCACCCGAAAGGGCCAAATGACTTTGTTTTAGAAATTTTTGGGGCCCATTTACATTTAAAAACGGCTTACGTACAGCTCGAGCCAGCCTTTCTTATCTTTTGGAGAAGAATGCACCCTCCTCCTCTTCTTCACATGTGTGATTAAAGTCCCTCCTCTCCATCTTTTGCCAAGATCTCGTACGTGGAGGTATGCTTGAGTGATTGGAAGAATTAGATAAGAGTTTCAAAGCCCAGTTTAGGTGCTACAAGCAGTGTGTGTAGAAAACAGGTTTTTTTTGAGGGCACTCCAAAGGATTGATAAGCTTTTATCTGTTTAACATGCTTATTGAACCACTTTTATTTTATGTTTAAGGTTCCAACACTTAAATTAGCAATAAAATTGTTTGAAACCCAGAAGAAATTTAAAAAAAATTAAGTTTTTGTTTCAAGCATTCGGAACTTTCATTTAAAAGTTTCAAATGTGGATGTTTGGTATGTTTGAATCGTTTGAATGCAATCTTGCTGTTGGATAATTAATATATTCTCTCAGCTTGTGGTTTCATCCACATCTTGATCTTGAATGATTTGATGAACGTTTTCAAGCATAATCAGGACCAGGTTTCCAGATTTTTTTGCGTTTGTTTTCAAACATCATTCATCAACATCTTGGGCTACTTTCTTCACATTTGGTAGCTGCTTGCAATCCCTAGCTTTGACACTTATAGTTTAGGTTCTTTTCATGGATTTCAGTCATCTCCTCAAGGTTGTATCAAGGAAAGAACATAGGGCAAGAAGCTGGCATCTGTCTAGTAGAAGAAATAACCGAACCTGTACCAGGCAGGCGAGCCACCATGATTCTCGAAGATGGCCTAGCTGAGAGGGCCAGCTGTTGTAAAGTAGCGACTAGGACATCACATGAGTAATAATTGGGGTAGAGTGATTCTGGATTTCATAGAATATGAAGAGCCAGAAATGCACTGTATGCGTTGGGCATGTACCTAGCTATATTAAGGGACACAACAAAATATTGTGGCACAGCCTCTTTTACTTCATAGGATACTGTTCCGTACCAAAAGTTATGAAACATTCCATTCCATATGCACAGAATGTAAAATATAAAATTTACAATTTTTGTGATCATTTTTCAAGCGTTAAGATAGTTCTTCACAGATATGCATCATTTTCCCAGCTTACGGAGCGTTTAATAGGCTACATGTTCCCAGCAGACATGCGCGTCCGGGGGGTTTTGGCCATTTTTGCGCCCGGGGTTGTCTGCGTCCGACCCCCGGGCGCGGGGTCGGGCACGTCCTTAAAAAAAAATGTGCGCCCACCCCGGACGTGTCCACCGGCGCGGACGCGTGCGTCCGGACGCACGTCCGCACCCCCATCCGCTTCCTTAGGTTCCCAGATACATGTAGCCTACAGATCAAATTCAAAGATTTTCAAGACATTGTGTTTTAAGTTATGTTATCAAGCTATGTTCTCAAGCTCCAGATTATCCCAATAAGCGCATTTTCATGGTTCCCCATCTATGTTTAAAGACAGATTTCTACCATAGAACCCACGGTTCCCAACCGTGGGTTCTGGGAACCGTAGTACGGTTCATGTAAAAAAATAATTAATTATTTAATTTTCCTAAATTCCCCCCCAAACCCCTCAAAGCTCGTTTTTGTCCCTCTCTCTCTCTCTGTCTCCCTCTCCCTTATCAATTTTTGTCCCTCTCTCTCTGTCTCCCTCTCTCTTATCATTTTGGGAGATTAAATCCTTTGAAGTTAATAATCTAAGTAGGGAGAATCTGCTTTTTCTGAAAAAAATTTGGCATTTTTTAAGCAATTTTTTGGGCTATTTTTGGGGGTGGGACAAAACAAAATTAATTAATCAATTATTCAGTACGGTTCACCACGGTTCTGGGCAAAATTTTTAAAGAACCGTACGGTTCACTGAACCGTGGTGAACCGTTAACGGTTCATTAATTCTATGATTTCTACAGACTTAGTTATGAATTTTCCAGCAGAAAAGGTCCGTTGGAGTAGCTGAACGTTCCCAAGTAGGATTAAGTTTACTTCGTAAAGAACCATGGTGTATTGATAAAAGAGGACGCAAGTTCATCATGCGTTCTGGTATTATGTTATATGAATTTTCAATTCTGGTTCTAATTATTCGTTTACAAGTAATTTCATGATATTTTCCTTATTGTGTCTTCCAGTTGGTGATCATGCAAAAGGAGTATCAAAAACAAATGGCCATGATGGTAGGTGGCCCTGTGGCAAAGGAAGGCAAGCGGATAGAGGCTGCCTTAGGTCAGCGCATGGAAAAGGTGCTCAAAGCACATGTTGATGTGATGTGCGCAAGGATTCAGGATGACAACGTCAAGCGGGACAGGTCAGAGGGTGAACGTGTGCAACAATTCACAGCCTTGCTCTCTAACGCCATAAATAAAGAACTCCCATCTGCTTTAGAGCGAGTCTTAAAGAAGGAGCTAGCTTTAGTTGGTGCTGCTCTTGCTAAGTTGATTACTCCTAGCATTGAAAAAACAATTGCTTCAGCTGTTGCAGACACATTGCAGGTGCCAACTTTCTCTTGCATTTCTGGAAATTTGTTGGTTCATCATAAAATCAGCTAAAAGGTTTCACTTTGTCTTGAGCCACAGTTCTTAGAATCAGAGCATACGTCTGCTTTTTGATTTTTTGGCTGAAGCATTTTCATGGCACCTGCTAACATTGATGAGAGTTATGCATCAACATAGCAATTATCAAATTAGCTGTTTGACTGTTTCTAATACTTTCTATATGATAAGTGAAATCTAAGTCAATAACGTTCTTTTCTTTTTAAGGATGATGTTGACCAAGGATTGTGGAGAGAATGGTTAGGGCAAATAGTTAGTTTCAGATTATACTGACTTTTCTATTACTGTTTCCTGGTTGGTTGGTTGGTTTTGCATGTTTACCACCAGAATGGTATCAGCGAGAAAACCTTGCCACAGCTAGAAAAAATGATTTCTACAAAACTTGAAGCTTGTGTTGCAAGGCAATTGCAGACACAGTTCCAGATCTCAGGAAGGCAAGCATTGCAGGTGATACGATCATTGTTCCAAATATTTGCAGAGTATTAAGGTTCTGTCATTGGTGGCATTGTATTGTGCATTTGCAAGATCAGTCCATCATATAGCCATGTGGACATTTGCTAATATTTGAATATGGAGTGAAGCAGTGCATGTTATATTTCAGCAAGCTCAAGGGCTTACCGTGTGCTTTTGGGACTCAAATATAAGAATTCACCCAACGATATGGGGATCCAGTAAAAGTCTTTATAATCGATGACTGGGAGTCAGAAAGGAGTAATCTGGGATGCAAGGATAATAGTAGATTTGATTTTATGGGTGTATGATTTTGAACTAGGAATCAGGATGATAATACTTCATGTGCAGGATGATAATACTTCATGTGTCAATATGTTTAAAATGCACAAAAACTCCTTAATTCTCTAAAATGGCTATAATATAAAAGTCGATGTTATTCTACGTTTGACTTGTTAGTCCGATGAGTATACAAAAGTAACATAAGTGCTGTGACTACTGAATTATGCATGTTTGTTAAGCTGATGCTTTAGTCTTTCTAGTTTGTCCCTATCCGATGGCAAACTTTGATTAAAGTTTATATATATTTAGGAGTTTCTTGATGATATCAACATCTCTCAAATCTGGTGTCTTAAGTTAGAATATTTCATTCAAATGAGAGGACTTGATTGTGTTGGCTCCATCTAAAATGCTAGTCTTTGTCATAGCTGATTCCACCTGTTTCCCATTGACATTCAGCTTCTTGGCGTTGTATGAAAGTGCAAATTGTATGCCTTATCTTTATGCATGTCCTGCACCCACCCATGAAAGCTTATGATGTGCTTGGGTCTTTTAGCATCCGATCCATTCATCCTGCTTAAAACTCTGCGTTCAATAAATAATTCAAAGATTGTATGGCTTTGCTAAGGTTTCGTAAATCCTAGACTTAAGCTTGGTGCATGACCAACATTCTTTTGCTACAGGATCTTGTTCTCTTTAAACTCGGCATGTGGAACGTACCTTGTGATGGCTTATTAGTTCTATGCCCTTGGGTTTTCCGTGATCAATCAGGGTTATGTTCTTTAAGGTCTTTAAATTTTTTGGATACTTGACAAGGTTGTTCATATTAACTATACCACATGATGTAAAAAAGCATTTTCTGTATGGAAACTAACGTGCCTGCATCTTGGAAACCTGCAAGTAAGTTTACTCACAGAATGGGTTGCGTGAGTTTTCCAGAATCTCTTCTTCTGCCTATTTTTGATGTTCGAAATGTCTGTGCAACTAGTATAAGTTTGTCTCCTGTATTCTGAAAACATAGGTTAGAAGTTGTGCTTCTTTACCTTCTTTGTTGTTTTGGTCAGTTGTCTGCATAGACTTTGAGCTCTTGAAGACTTTTCGATCTTATATTATTGTATGATACAATTCGACTTTCACAGAGATTCTGAGGGTTGATAAGCCATACAAATGCACTATTTAATAGCTTAGCTGGGAGATTCCAATAATATACTCCCTATAATTGAATGAAGTTTGTTTGCTCTGCTAGTCTTGTACATAAGTACATCTGCAATAACAGGCGGCCTCTCTTTTTAGGTGTCAATGTTCTTGTGCTTTCATGACTATTCTTAACCAGTTTGTTATAGGTTGTTCAAGCATTTGAACACCGAAGCTTCTTATATAGAAAATATAAGGCAATTTATCTTGTGGTGTTTGTTGACAGGATGCGCTGAGATCTTGTTTTGAGGGCTCAGTTATTCCAGCTTTTGAAAAGTCTTGCAAGGTCATGTTTGAGCAAGTAGATTCATCATTTCAGAGAGGCATGGCTGAGCACACTTCTCATGCACAACAACAGTTGGGTGTTTCTAATGCTGCACTGGCTTCCACCCTCCAGGTAGGCAATATAGCTAGCTTTCCAGCCCTTTTTCTTCAGTCATTTTTCGTTTTCCAGAAGTGGTTTACAGGTTGTTTTGGATACGATTTTCTTGGTTTTGTGGCGTGTGCAAGTAATACTTGCTAGTGTATTTTGTCAAACATCATGACGGTCACCTTACAAGAAGTATTCTGAATGAGCTGCAATTTTATGAGATGGGACCAGTGAAGGGCAAACTCTTAAAAAACTTGGACAAAACCAACTCGGGATGATTATGAACCATTCACATTTGTAGCATATTGACACTTTTAGTCATGAATTTGTTGGCACAGCTTGAGGTCTCAGTGGCTACATAGGATTGGTCAAGAGTTGGCTGTGGGCTTGGTCCTTACCAACCTGGAAACACTAAAAGTCGCAGTGGTAGTGCCTGGGGGTTGTTTGTCCATTTAGTTATAAGGTCAGGCACCAACTACATGTCGGAGGAGGTCATCAAAAGTAGGGTATCAAATTTCCCTCAATGGAATCTAGAAACACTATTAAATATAAGTACGGATGATGGAGTTCTAATTTGGTAGCATTTGATGATAGAAATTGAACAGAGGCAAAATATCTTTTTGTGGGAGGGCCTGCAAGACGGGGCATTATCATCTGCCGTTCTTGATATTTGAGTTTATTGTTTGATTTTCTGGCATAAGATTCTGTTTCCTGTTCCCTGGAAGTGAGAAAGGTAATTCTGGATTCAACATCTTTATTATCCTCCTGTGCAAGGCTTGCCTTTCAGCTTCAATTACCTTTCTAAACACTCAACTTGACTTAGGTACACTGAGGCATTAATTTGCTGTAATTTTTAACAGAGAACTTTGATTGGCAAGAAAAGTTTGTTCTTCATTAAGTGCTTGTCAATTTTGTTTCAATATGATGATGAAGTAATGGGTCACATCATTCAAAACGTGTACTCAATTTGTAACGAGCTTCACAGGACAATCAAATCAGATGAATATTTGATCTATTAATTGTTTTTTCTGTTCATTGCACAATTGATGTTTAGGGATTTGGCTTTTGCCCTCTTTGTTCCAGAGTCGGTTGCGACAATGATATATTAGTGCCCTTGGTCAGAAGGTACTAGTTTACCAATTAACTCCAATTCCCAATGCTGGGGTAGACCGATTATCTAAACACCCCGTTGGTAGTGGGTAGGTATTCCTTGCCTTTGATACACGTCACACAATATTCACTCCTTGTACATATTCAGCCACCTTTTTCCATGCATTGGCCATCAAAATCCCTTTAATGTCCAACGTATGGCTGCGTATGGCTGTTGAAGTGCTCCACGACGATGTCATTCATGACTTGATCTGATGCTCCTATTTTCTTCAAACAATCACCAAGGGTTTCATAACCACTAGGGTTTGATCTGAGCAAAGTATCTGCAGCCTTTTTGGTCTCACCTGTAGCGCTGCAAGCTTCATTGCACTGTATTATAAATTCTCTGCACTTAAAAGATTTTTGCTTCTGGGAAAGACCTCCTATGCCACCCTTGGAGAGCATCTCACTGGCTAGAGTGGAAGGTTATTCATACTACCCTTCTCTCCTCCTCCATGGGCCCCTAGGTTGGCCGGCTGTAGGTGGACTGACCTACATATCTCTTTTGCCCACCTACTAACCTACTTGTGTAGGACCCAGGTGTCCACACCCTACATATTTATAACTTGTAACAAGTACTTAATGTGGATCTCAACCTGACACCAGAATAACCACAGAAACGAGTGTCAACATGGTGATGGGTACCCACGAGGTATTGACTTTTGGTGTAAGGCTTATGATCTGGTTTGATCATCCTAGTAAGCAATACGTTATGAAACTTATTCTTACATCGATGAGATTGATTGCTCAAACAATACATAAAATAGACATTACTTCTAGCACTATGGTCTAGTTGATTGTGTCAACTAAGATTTTGGGCATGGCATCTACTACAAATGCCTTGATATCCTCCCTCAATTTCCTTATCAACCTTGTCACTTTCACTTTTTCTTGGTGGGCTGACCTACTTATGGTAAATATCTCATGTTGAGAGTTTTAGTCAGATACATTTTCATTGTCCCATTGTCTAAGCATTTAGAAGTTCGTACACCTGTTCCGGTTGCACATGTAAGACACCTACACTTTTGGCTTTTCTTTTTTGTATTTATCAATGGTTGCTTCCATGTTTTGTATACGAGTTCTTTTTACCAAACTGAATATTATATCTTTAGCCTCTTTAGTCAGTGTAACCTCGTAGTGTTGGAAAATCGTTTTGCTGTACAAACTAGCATTTGTCTTACAAATGGACAACTCTACTTCCACTGGTACAAGTAATAGATGTTTAACAAAAAACACACTAAAATTAATATTATGCAAGTCGAAAACCTCTGTCAACTTACACATCCTGCCATGCTACTACATTCTTGTTACTTGAACTCTTTTTTCAGCATGAATCATGTCTCAGCTGGAACTTGAAAGCCTACCTGCGTGCTACAAGCCTTCATCTTTCCCTCCAGTGCTAGAGCGATCCATGCACACCATGGTCCTTTTGTTTTTCTCATGCTATAATGGAGGCTCATCATATAACCGGCTTTTTCAATTACTCATTTACGTAGAAGCCACACACCGCTGTAGATAACCTAGCGTCGATTCCACAAAGCATGAAATCTTCTGATTGACTGCATCAAACAATTCCCTGCAAAAAACCACTCCTGGCAAGACATTATAACCAGCAGTTCTCACAGGTGGAGAGGAGATAAAACCTTCAGAACTCTTCAGATACTTGCACTGAGGCTTTGCAAACAGATAACGATTTCTGTGCAGAATTTTTTATCCAGATAAGGACAAAGGTTCAGCAGGTTCAGTGCTCAGCATATACCAAGCTTCATCATGGAAATTCATCCCTACAAGTTTTGAGTGCTGTGCTGAAACTTGCACTCTGAGGTTCTGTTACTTCGATCACTTGACATTGTAAATGGCATATGTTAGTAAATGGATATAGCAAAAGTGCACACCACCCTGCGCACTGGAGACAGGCTATGCAACATAATTTCTTGCTGGATGTGAGTCTGTTGTGCTTGCTTGAACCAATAGGTTTGAAGTATCTTATCTCACTGGTGATAGGGTTTGAATATCCATTGTAATGTCCACCGAGCATACCTGGTTCTCAATAGCCAACAAGTTTCTCTCTCTCTCTCTCTCTCTCTCTCTCTCTCTCTCTCTCTCTCTCTCTCTCTCTCTCTCTCTCTCTCTCTCTGTACAATTTCAGCTTCGGCATTTGTTTTGAACTTCTACATATTTCACCTTGTCATCCTCAGCATCATATGCCTACTTTGATACAAAAACTGTTGGGCATGCATAACGTTTATCAATCTTGCACACATACGGTGATGATACCAGTTCCCATTATCAATTGACACAGTTCATTGGTACAACCATTGGCTTTCTATCACGAGTATCTGTGTACCTGACAGGAACTGTGTGCAGTCTGTCCATACATCTGCGCAGTTTATAGTAAGCAGAGAATCACAACCTTATGCTAAATCACATGCAAACTAAAAAGCTTTTCATTATTGGCGTTCGACATGAATGATGAATATAACCTCATGCCAGCTGATTAATATCAAGTATCGTCCTTTTACAAATGTGTCTTCTTGATGAGTGAACGTTCCAAATTGCTCCGCCGACTCACAACTACTGACACCTTGACAGGCAGCCTGAATTTGGTGCCTGGAAGACGCTGTGCATGATCAAAACTTATGGTCTCACACACATAGAAATGCATTGCTTCTGAACATTAGACACCAACCCGGTATTCCACTATTTTAAAAGACATATTTATGGCCACCAAATTACTAGAAATAACACCAGTGCATAGTGATCTGCTTGAAATACAATATTTTTGAATTCAAGCTTGTGATCTTGTTTCTGCTTATCTGCTTGGGCGATGCTTCTATTAGCTACAGCCTTGTTGATGGTAGCACAACCCAAAGAGACCTGTACTCTCAATGGCTCTTCCTCTTTCGTGGCTCCAAATACATGTGCTCAATGCCCTATCCGGGGTCTTGTGCAAACATTAAGAAAAAGGGTTAAGGATGAGTAGAGGCTTGCTGTGTGCAGCATTGTAGCAACTGACACTCACTAACAGAATAACACCTTGATGCATGGGGCTCAGGGGGA
Organism: Diphasiastrum complanatum; assembly: GCA_029204225.1. Taxonomy (NCBI): domain Eukaryota; kingdom Viridiplantae; phylum Streptophyta; class Lycopodiopsida; order Lycopodiales; family Lycopodiaceae; genus Diphasiastrum; species Diphasiastrum complanatum. The sequence goes on along the minus strand of CM055103.1, from coordinate 29,062,858 downwards.
GAACAAGATGCATTTGAGAAAATGTCAGGATTTTTATACTTGTTTGGAGATTTGAATCCATTGGAGACTGTTTCCAGTATTTAATATGTATCCCCAGACTCTGTCAAGAGGATATGCTAGGTGTGAAGAGAAATGGTTGTGCTGGTGTCAAGAGTATAGGTTTAGACTAAAAAATTCTGGCATTCCATGATTTTTGAAGTCTTGTGACTTTACTCAGACATGCTTGCTATGACTAATGAGGGAGATTATGCAGATCTTACATGGCCTTTACTCTAATTCCATGCATGGTAGTTTGAATGAATGTGTGATGGAACTAAGGAAAAGGTGTGGCTGGAATTTCACCTTTGGCACTGGTAAGAAAGAGATGCTGTACTCATCCTTCAACAAGTGTGTGCTGCTTAAAACCTCCTTTCTTGAGGTCTGGAGGTAGTTTCCACTCTCTCACAAAAAGGACATACAAGAGATGATGTTAGACTCTAGAGTTCATATATCTTCTCTCTTGTATGTCTTTTGTGAGTTCAAGTGGATTTCAAGCTTCAGCTCCAGACCTCAAGGAAAATTCTGAACTACCACACAACTTATTGGAGGACGTCTTATATGGTTTGTTGAATCAAAATTTCTTATCATAATCATATCGTAAGATTCATCAAACATCATCACAAGCTGGCTAGTAACTTCATACGTGTGAATTCTAGATTATTGTGCACTTGTTGTAGTTCAAAATAACCATGATGAACGTTACATTTTTTATGAAGCTTGACCAGTCAATCCTTCATTCTTTGTTAGACTTTCTTGCATTTAGAATCTGGTGGCTGTGTTTCCCCTCCTACAGTTGGCACTTACAGTAGTTGATTATCTTAATAAGTTTTCATCAATCCTAATAGTGTCCAACAAAACCTTTGCAAAAGCTGCAGTCTGGTCTCAACAAAGTTGATGCTTTCAGGTCTAATTATTGCTCTTGGAATCCTACTAACTATCATTTAAACTCTGGCATTAGAAAGAAGAAAGGAGATTTATCTTGTTTTCTTCATGTTTCATTTTACTTCGGTCTAGAAATTGCTTCAGTTTTTAATGTAGATTTTCTTTTGAATTCACCAGGATACAGTGGCTTCTGCATCATCGCTTGCTGCATCTTTAAAGGGGGAACTAGCAGATGGGCAGAGGAAGCTTGTGGCTCTTGCAGAAAATGCTGGCTCAAATGCACCTCGATTTTCACTTGCTGCTAAGCCAACTACTGGAAATTTACCTGATAAGGTAATTCCTCCATGTCCATACTTCCCTCTGCTTCCTTAAATCAAGTGCATATGTGAAGATATGTGCAGACCATTTACTCTTTTCTTGCAGTCACTTTGTGTTTCACTAAAGCACTGCAATATGCTGCAAGTTATCGTTGAAAAAACCTACTACATCCACAGTATTAACACTTTTTGAAGATAGAAATACGCTGTCCACAGAGATTTTAGTATTTGAAAATAAAAGTTTCAAAATATGAGTTTTCCAGTATGAGTCCAGAAGGTATTTTTGGAAGTTATAGGTAGCAGAACGTTTTAGGGTGTTGTGAAAATGAACTTTTGAAAGTTTGAAGTAGTCTTCTAGCATGTGCAACAACTTTGCAATCTAGATTCAACTTTCAAGTAATGAAATGGTCATGCCAGTTTTTCTAAAAAGAAGGATCTGTGCATGATCATGGCCTGTGGTCCCTCGTAATCACAATACCGTTAAGTTTGTAAAACACTAGTTTTTAATAAATCTTTGACAGCAATGTTTGGAAGATTTAAGAAGTCACCATTTCAATTTAAAACACAAAATAGTGGAGCTACAGGTGTCTAAGATTTTGCTGCTAACTAGACATCCCCTAAGGCAATTGAGAATCGATCTTTGTGTCTAAATTCGTGAGAGGAGGAGGAGACTCAGTGAGAGGAGGAGACTCAGAGATGACTGCACAAGAAAATTGATGAGCTACAATATGCTACAAGCTTGATCATTAATCAGAAAATCTGCATTTACTCCACATTTGTTTGGTTTATTTCTTTTGTTCTTGGTGTACATCGAGCAACGGTGAATTATTCTGTTTGGAATTTCTGTTGTTGTGTTCTCTCATATGAACATTGACTTTTCTCATGTTGTTCAATGGGCCTCCATCTAAGAAGTTTTCCTGCTTGGTCAGAAATAATAAAATACATCTCAGACCTTGAAGGACACTTCCAGACAGCTTGCAACTCAGCTGCTGGGCATTCGAGTCTCTTATGCTAGATTAAGATGCCGTCACTTAATAAATCAACTAGAGGCAAAATATCTATTGGTGCTTGCCACTTGGTATGATGGATTTTCATCATTATTGTGATTGGCTCAAATTCGAAGATAACATGTCAGGCACTCAGGAGATAGGATTAGCTGTGAATACGTAAGGGAAGAAGTGTTCCTGGTAAATTGCAAAAACACGCTTTAGTAGTATTAGTAAGTCCTTGATGCTATTGAAAACAAACTTACTTGTTGAAGTACACAAACAAATAGTTTGCTAGCAAGACTGCATGAATGGGGGTTGGTGGTCGGATTTCTTTGGCAGATCCATGAACTTGTCTAGCATATGATGTATGTACTGACATCCGAATCATAAAAGCCTTTCCATAGATTTCTTATAACTTGCGTTTTCTTGACCTGTGTATTGTGTTTCCTTGTTGAGTAGCATGTGCAAATTTCATTCATTTTAGTACATCTACAGATATGATCAATTTTGAAACAGGGTATTCAAATGGGATACTCAAGATCAGAGATAGAAGATGAATTAGAATCGAGAAGCCCATGGCAAGCTTGAGTATAAGGATGCTTCTCTTTATTGGCATGCCTCTAACTTGGAGCTCACAAGCAATTTGAGTGCTGGAGGAGTTAGGCAACTTGCTAATCACCAAAAAGACACTTTATATTGATAATTTTTTAATTCTTAATGGCTACAATAATCTGTCACTTTGTCAACCTAAGCGATTGTCTGTTTTCTTTATTATCCAAGCTATCTTGCTGGTTTATTCTCTTACAGTAAGATTAGTTTCTCATACAGAATATTTATGCATAATAATATCGTATGGGGTGAAAAATCTGTTTGTTGTGTATATGGTTATGAATTCTCTTGTATTTTCAGTGATCATGTTTTGAGCATTGTCCCTTGCCCTAACTAGTAGCCTATGTTCTTTCTTGTTATCATGGGATAGGCCTCAATCATTGGTTGTCTTCTTTGCTTTCATTTTGCGGTTGTATTGCGGACAGATTTGAACGTTATGCTGAATGCCAATCTTGTTACCTTGTCATTAAGCTCCTTGATTATGCACTTGGTTTCAGTATGACATGAAATGTTGGAACTCAATGGTACATGGTCACTAATCTATGAGAAAGTAACAAATATAATCTGGACCCAAATTATGCATGTAGTGCTTGACCACCATGAACCTTGACCAAGGCAGAAAAACTTCCGCACCTGTTAAATTGACTTAGGTGAGGACGGTCATGCCTCTTTGCACATAGAAAAGGTAGCCTGGAAGCTTGACAATGCCAATCTGTATGTTACACTAGTTGTTAGTAAGCCTTCAGTTTGCCAGCAGATAAAGTAAAGGCTTACTAACAACTAGTTAGTAAGCCTTTACTTTGTCAGCAGACACTAGCGTTTATCTGAATTCCTCAATACACATTATTTAAAATGGTTCTTACAATTGTGCTGCTCATCTTTCCTTATGTCACTTCTTCAGCTAATAAGTTCTTTATACATGGGATTCCATTGAAGACCTACTTTCATCTGTCTGTCATGTCTGTTCTTTTCAGAACTGTAGCATGTCTGTTTGTGCTGAAACAAAGAGCATATTTTGATGACCTTCATGTGCTCGCTTATATATGTATTTTAGAGCAATTAATTCAGCTGATGCTTTGTTTCAGGTCCTTTCTTTACAACATTTAGAAGAATCACTTGATCCTACCAAGGAACTGGCAAGATTAGTGGCTGCACGTAAGTTGGAAGAAGCTTTCACCAAGGCTCTTTCCCTTAGTGATGTTGCAGTTGTTTCTTGGCTATGTAATCAGGTGAGCCACTTATCATGTCAATTTAATAATGATTCACTCCCAAATGACGTCTTTGATTCGAATACAAAAGAACAATTTTTTTTCTACCATAAGATGTCGACAATTCAAGCTACTCCAGAATTGTGTTGACCCTACCAACGAATAACTTGGCTCTTCTACCTGTCTGGCAGGTTGATCCGGCATCATTATTTGGAACTAATCCTCTTCCCTTAAGCCAAGGAGTGATACTTTCTTTGATGCAGCAGTTAGGTTGTGATCTGGACAAGGATACAGCTAGTAAACTTAATTGGATTAAGGAGGCTGCTCTGCGCTTGAATCCCATTGATCCTCTCCTGGCACCCCATATGAGGCGATTTTTAGATCAATTGTATAACAATCTACGTCGACAGCTGCATCTTTTGCCTTCTACTGGAGAACTCACGAATTCTTTGACTCTTGTGATTCATGTGGTGAACTCTTTGCTTACAGCTTGCAAGTGAGTACACTCTCGAGCGAGTATGTGGTGGTTTGATGGTTGCTAGTCCTCCTTATGTATTGGTTTGGATGGCTTTCTCCCTAAGTGCAACCTGTGGAAGATGTCATCCACTCCTTGGTCAGGAAAAATAAGTGCTACTTCCAAAGTATGGAGTTCTTGAGTGGGACCAAAAAAAACCATACTGATGTTTCTAGCCATGTGGCCATTCTGGTGTAAACTTTTAGTTCACAGAGATCATAAAATGTACAAATTTTGAAAGCAAAAGTTAAGGTTTAGGTTAAAGCAGTTGTTCAGCATCATACTGCTATGACAAGCTAGTTGCAATCAATCAACTGTGAGTGCAGCAAAGAACACGTTCGTTTGAATCTGTTTCTTGTAGGACTGTACTACGAGTCTACATTAACATGCATGATGCAAACAAACCAGTCTGAATAGATTTAAATATGGCTCTCTGATATGGCATAGCACTTGTATAATATTCCTTTTGTTGGCGATCTATTGAATCAGTATAGCAAATTGTGATTCATGGTTCATGCAGCTGTGAATCATTTCTTTCAATGATGCTTGAAGGCTCCATACGATATTAAGCAGAACTTTGAGAAATTTTTAAGGATGACAAGCTTTTAGGTTCTTTTAACTGGAATGTTCATACCAATCCTTTCATAAGGCACTGTTGGTGTATCAAGATGGTTCATAACCTCGTTATATGTTGTGCCACACATCTCCATCTTTACTATTTGGCATGGTACATTGCTTCTTGGTTTCTTTGTGTATGGCAACATTCTCTATTCACAAAAATAGTGTCTACCTTGCTATAGCGTTTGTTTTGTGCGGAGTTGGATTCCTAGTGATTCTGATTATTGCTTTTTGAAGGATTGCTATGGTGGTGTGAACATTTTTCTCTAGCACTCTTTTTTTAGTAGAGTAATGTAGTGGAGGTTTGCTAGTTTGCTTAACTTCTTATGGTATACGGTCCATTAGACTGGCTAGGCATTGAGATGCAAGGCATTGAGATGCATCTGATCGGTGGTCTTTGCTTGTTCATTTGGTTGTCATGGCTTACTTTTTGGGAATGTGCAACTAGAGTCCTTTCCCTGGTATATGACAGGCACATTCTTCATCCATATTTGTGATGTTGGTGTTGCTAGAGCATTGGCACAATGATATGATTTATTAGTTGCAACCTATTCCTATTGATGCATTTACAATATTTTCCCTATGGGGTTGGTGCCTTGATGACCCTACTAATACCTTAATGTGGTTTTCTTGGGCCATACGACTATCTTGATATATCTGCATTTGTAGCTGTCTTGCTAGAGACTTTTATGATGGTGCTTTTATTTGATTCTTCATTTGTCATTCTTGGGGCATCTGCATTTTTTTACCAAGCTTTATGCTTGTTAGCATATGCACTTTTTGCATCTTGTAGGGCACATGAGCTTAAAGCTTTGGACGTAATGGATTTTTTTGAGCTCCTTAAAAAGCAGAATGTCATTGTGTAAAAAAAAAAATTGCTGCCCATTCCAGCCTGCGTGTCAGGCGTCGTGCCTGCGCCCGCCACGTGGTAGCGTTAGAGTGGGCAGAAAAAGTCAAACTGTTCATTATGTTTCATAATGAGCATGTAAAAATTTTCGAAGTATTCATTACGCAATGGAAGGAGGCTGGTGGTACATGCCATTTTGCTCGGTTCGGCTTTTCAAAACTATCAGGTAGAATGGCCTGTGCTCGGCTCCTTTTATAATACATAAGCTTTCTTCGACATCTCCAGCATATGCAGTTTTGCAGTTCAAATCTTGTAGTAAATGCATTAGTTTCTGTTATAGGCCACATTGAGGCCGATGTTTTTGAGGGTGGGAGTGTTTTGGACACATTTTCATACTAAACTATTTTTCATTCTGTAACTGTTTTTTGATAGCATTTCATTATGTTGTGGGACTCTTTTGGAAGTGTGAAATAAAATTGGCCCTAATAGGTGGTGCATTTATCTTTTGGAACGATGTTTGACTAGTATAAATAGGAACCATAGATTTTCATTTCTCCTCTATAGGCACGGTGTCAAGAGGAAGGCCATTTATGACTAGATTAGGACATGTCATTTGATTAATGCATAGATGATTATGCAATTGAGTGACTGGTGTAAGACGAGGGACACCTCGATCTTCAAAGGTCCTAAGAAGCCTCATTTTGTGATAGCAAAAAGTGCAAATGAGGATTTTGGAAGATTTTTTAGGGAAAGTCATGTGGGCAGCAAGAATGCCCAGTGGTATCACAATCATGCTATAGTGGAGGGGATATTTTTTTGTGGAAATAATGTAGTTTTGCCATGTGGATGCAAGCTTGAACAAGGAAGCCTTGTATAATTGCATCTTAGTTTTTGAAAACTTGGGTTGGTTGTAAGATTCCAGTTTTCCTCCTGACGGTTTAGGGTAGAAAGAAGTACAACATAATTGCACTTTAAACTAAGGGCAAGCCACTTGGTTATTAAACCTTTTATGGCTAGGAAGTGGAGAGCTTTTCCATGTGATGGCTTTATTGATCATCTTCTAGCTAGGATGAAGATGGCACATGACACACTCACCTTCGAGAACAGAGAACAGGCTGTAAACGTAGATCCAACCACATGGGCGGTGAAACCTATTGCACCCAAAGCTGATGACGGATCATCCACGACAGATCATACAATTGACCGCCCAAGGCCAGCCAAGGGAGGTCACTATCATTCAGAGACGGATGTCATGAGATGGACGAATGCATTAGCAACTATTGACTGCCAGGCATGTCAATATGAATCAGATCCAAAACCGAGTACATCTTCACCCAAATGTTACACTATGGACACACCAATTACATTTGGGGTGTAATATGATAAACTTAGCATGGTTGTCAGCATAGCCGATTGAGAACCCAGTGGACGATGATCTAGTCCCTTGGCAACATGCTCTAAATTATAATAAGGAGATTGAGCTGACTGATGAACAAGTCCTACACCACATGGACCCAGATCGTTACGGAACCAAGAAGGTACCAGCTCAACCACCACAAAGGTCTGCTATGGCGAAAGTCTCAAGGATCGAACCACCCAAGGCACCTGCGAATAAGAAGAATCAGTTGAAGCAACGCTACAACCAGGTGATCCGATGGAGTGACCTACCCGAAGAGGCAATAGCTACAGTAGACGTTGATATTCGCAACCATGAGGCGAATGTCACAGCAGTCCCAATTAAACGATAAGTTTTTAGCTTTGTTTTCAAGTTATTGAAGACAAAGATGGCCATGAGTATTGGAGATTATTTGAAGATAGCAAATGGATACATTGAATTTACAATGAATCATATGGCTGAGGGTATATGCCTAGTGATAAACACTTTGCTTAGAAATAATAGCAATGTATGCCTATGAGCCACATGCTAGTCTAGGTATGTTTGCAAAAATGTTGATTCATGACAAACATTTTGGACTTCTTTCTTTGTCGCTATGACACTTACAACAACATATAAAAACATTGAAAAACATTGCTACACCATTGTCTTGCACAATCGTATTATGTCACTAGGCATGTGACGAATAATATGAACATCGTCCAATGATACACATAGTTACATTGATAGACTTTACAACAACTCTTGGGTTTTAGGAATATAGTGTTGTTGAGCGACATTCATAGTGACCAAAAATTGATGGTCCATTTAGTGTCGTTAGAATGTCTCAAAGTGTTTTGTCACTGAGCGATGATTTAGAATAATTTATTTAAGTCATTTAAATGCCATCCATTATATAAAGTTTCTTTGGTCTCAGGTTCGAGCCTCCCCTTGGAAACCAAGAAGCATTATATACATATATGTAGTGTTTTACGTTAACAAAACGAATGATATGTTAAGACCTTGATTGTTGATTTCACATGTGTGGACTATCCACAACATGTACTTGTGATGCACCAAGATCAAGATAGTTTGAGATTCAAGATCTATTGATTCTATGGCAAAAACACACTACTACATGCATTCAATCACTTCCAACTCTCACTCACACCTGTGGGAAGTGTTCCAAAAGTAATCTAAGTAAAAACCAGCTGCTCTCCTCAGGTAGAGAGAGAAAATCATCAGTAGCTCTCGGGTAGAGAGAGAAAACTAGGAAACCAATAACACTCAAAATCCACTCAATCTCAAAATCAATTAGATCCAAATGAGAAGTACAATGATACTAGTAGATCCACGAGCTACCACTATGCTTAACTATGATTGGACCACACTTTTGCCACCTCTTTATCCTATTGGACCATTGATCCATTCACCTCCAAATTCTATTGGACCATTTTCAAGCAAATCTCAAATTCTATTGGACCCTCAAGGTTCCACCTCTAAATCCTATTGGACCTCTTAAATTTCATCAAACAAAAGTATTACACTTGTCTACACTCTAATTGGCACGAGTTTAGCCTCTTACTCTATTTTGGCGAAATAGTGGCATTACAAGTGGAAATGGGTAATTTGCCATCTATGCCAAATTTGGTCCTATCAACATCTTACACCTAGATGCTTGATATAAAAAAATATAAGACCCCTATATCTAACATTTTTAATTTAATTCACAATTCTCCACACGTGGGAACATCCTCCACACATGTGAGATTCACTTACAAACTTCTTTCATAAAAATACCAAGCTAGATTTTTGCCAATTTCTCACACTCCTCCTTAAAAAATAGCTTGAAAAGGTACTAGATCACTTGAAAAGTTTGTAAATCTTTTTGAGTGGATCCTTTGGTATGCATAAGAAGTGAAGATCAGCCAAGGGATCCATCATAGCAGCACCCTCACCATATCCATGATAAGATCTCGTTGATAGAGATCTCTTGCCAATGGCTTTGAAGAGTGCTCCACCAATATGCCACTATGATCATGGGCTTCCTCCATGCTTGACGATGATCTTTGCTTTGAAAGTTCCACTTGCATGATGGATGCACCATAAATAGAGAAATCCGAGGCTTCCAAGCCTCATAAGGATCATGGAAATCAAGATCATAAGATGTGAAACAATGATGATTATCAAGATTATGCTTTCTAGCTTGACTAGTCCACATACAATGAACTATATCCATGATGGATCTAATCTTGATATCAAAGACTATCTTGATCTTTTTTAGGCTAGTTACTCTCTCAAGGATGTAAGTGTCCACTTTGGATGCTTCACTTAATCTCAAGAGGAGTTTACAATTTGCCTCAAAACATGTGAAAACATGTTTTTTAAAAAAGTGAGTAACAAGCTCAATCTTGTTCTTACTAGAACCAAGAGCATACTTTTGACAATACAATATCTTGCTTTCAAAAAGTATTGGAAACATATCTAAGTCAATAATGACAAGAAACATGTCCATACCATAAGCATCATACAAAACTAGTATAGCTTTTCTTGAACTTTGAGATCCAAAAATTCAATGAAGCAAGATAGCATATCAAGCAAAGGAAGAGAAGCATATATGAATGTGTTGTAGTAGATACAACATGAAAGATGCCCCTCTTTGCCATGTAAGGTGAGCCATAAAGACTCGGCCATGCATCTTGAAGATCTTCTTGAAATCATATGAAGAAGAGACTCCTCCTCACACCTCGGCCCCATCATAACTTGAATACCTTCAAAAGAGATAACTTGTGATGCTTCTTGAGAAGCCTTGATCTCGGCCACTTCCAAGATTAAATCTTTATGCAATATGACATCTGTATTCACAATCACTTTTGAAATAGAGAGTGTAAAGACACTAAAGGCCTCCTTGATGGATGAGTATCCAATCATGATCCATGAGCTTGGATCATCCTTCCTCCTTGTTTCCAAGGGAATATGTGCAAAGCAAGCACTACCAAGTTCACTAAGGTGATCAACCTTAGGCTTCATCTTGAATAGAACTTCATATGGTGCTATTCCTTCAAGAGCTCCAACACTCCTCAAATCTTTGATCTTCAATGAGAATTGCTTCTCAATATATGCTTTGAATAATAAGGAATAATCATACACCATAATACTTGAAGAGAGAAGATATGTGCATCTTGTGTGATCATCCTCCTTTGAAATATTGGACATATAAGAAACATCAAGAGAGTTTGCACTCTCACTTGGATCCAATTTGTAGATGCCTTCAAATCTTGATCCATATGCAAGGATCTCACCATCCTTCTTGATCACACAATTGTCAATATTGAAATTGACATCAAAGCCACTATATTCAAGAAGTTGGCCAGCACTTAAGATGTTCTTTGTAAGCTTTGGGACAAAAAGAACATTGTTGAGAAAGAGATCTTTGGAAGATGCAAGCTTCAAGGGAATAATCCCTACTTCTTCAATATTGCACTCATGCTTACTTGCAATGTATATGGTCTCCTTGACTCCATCATAAGACATAATAGATGAAAAAAAGTGCTTGGAGCCACACATATGTGAAGATGCTCCACTATCAATATACCATGAGTCATCCTTGTTGAAGGTGGAAGAGGAGAAGCTTGATGCCATAAGAGAGCCTTCTCCATCACTTGCAATATAGTCTTCTTTCTCATTAGCAATCTTTCTCTCCCCAAAAATCAAACTCACGTAGGCTTCAAGATGCGAGCTCCAAGCTCCTTAATGTGCAACCTCTATAAAACAAAACCACAAATGAGATGGAGTCTAGGTGCAAACAACATATTGTGCTAGAATTCGTCAAATTTTTAAATCATCAAATAATTCCAACATGTATGATTTTAGTACAAGTGTCCATCACCTTTCTTGGAGGATTGTTGACTTGGATGTTGGAATCCAACACATATAACTAAATGTCAAAATCTGATATCCAAATTAGTGTACATGTCACTACTACATCACAAATTGTATTCCACATCTTTGACATGTATATTTGTTGGATTTTATATGTATTTCTAGGTTCCTTGCCTTTGATTTTGGTTTGTTGGAGGTGATTTTAGGAAAAAGCCTTGTGTTTATCAAATTTCGACAATCTAACATCTTATGAAAATTTCAAAAATTCATTAGAAATGCAGGTCAAAAAAATGCATGTTTTGTTATAGAGACTTTGGGAAAAGAAAAAAAAAGCATACATATTTAGTGTCCCACCACAACCCAATTAGACTAGAATGCTCCCTACAATGATTATGGAAAAAGCCTTGTGTTTATCAAATTTCGACAATCTAACATCTTATGAAAATTTCAAAAATTCATTAGAAATGCAGGTCAAAAAAATGCATGTTTTGTTATAGAGACTTTGGGAAAAGAAAAAAAAAGCATACATATTTAGTGTCCCACCACAACCCAATTAGACTAGAATGCTCCCTACAATGATTATGGAAATCATGCCTCGAACCTCGATTGGAGGTGAAGAAGAGGCATACCAAGGAGCTTATATTGTGAAGCCATCTTGTAATTTAGATTTATCTTATTGAGCTTATACTCACAAGCATTTGAAGTAGCCTATGATTGTCGAAGTCTCTCTCAATTGAAGATTGATTATAGTGCATCACAAGCTTCCACGAGCACTTCTCTACAAATTAAAATGTTGTAAATAAGAGATTAAGCAGTTGAGCGAATTTCCATGATTGCAAAAGGTACGTACATACACATCTTCATTCAAGTCATTCTGATGCATGCCCAAGTATTGTGTCCAATGCCCTCGGCATCTTCCAAAAGAGTTTAAACCAATGGGTCACACATTAGTAGGTGCAAAGAAAACAAATGGGTCACACATCAATAGGTGCAAAGAATGAAGAACTCCTAAAGAGCAATTGCCTTTAAGATCATTTGACCTAAGAGGACTTTCCAAAATCAGAGCTTCTGTCTTTTCGAGGTGACTCTTGGGTGCTTGCACCCCTCATAAAGTGAGCAGCAACCACTCTTGCCATTCTTTTATCTCTTCCTGTACCCATCTCTATTTTGGGTACTTTCTAGAGCTGCTGCTTCTCTCTCTCTCTCTCTCTCTCTCTCTCTCTCTCTCTCTCTCTCTCTCTCTCTCGATCTATGCCATCCATGCATGCACAGCTGCAAGGAGGAGGAGGAGGATGATGGCAATCAGGTGGCCTCTCGCATGCCTAACAATGCAAGACGATGTTGCAGTGGAAAGCATCGACCCACATGATCAATCAAAACCGCTCCATTCCTCTCCTGTTCTTCCCCAGCTTCTTCCTCAGCCAGATGATCACAACCCAGTTCCCAGCGTGCAAGGCGGATCGGTCAGACCCCTTGCTCTTCGAGACCACTTTGAAGATTTCCACGTCTTTCATGCCAACAATGTCACCCGCCCCCCGCCTCTGGGGGGGCAGAGAATGGATCGGCTTTCTAGTCCCAAGCAGATCACTGATCCTCATAATAATCTGCATTTTTACTACGATGTGCACTGCTATGTTCATGAGCATCATGGGCTTCACCCACATTTTCGCCCGCTTTTAAAAGATGAGCAGCCACAGGTGATTGTGACCACCAGTGTGACTTGTGTTCCTCGCGGGATGAGGAAGATAGAAGAATCAGAGGGGCCATTTCCTTATCATGCAAAGAAATTTGACTATATTTACGAGCATTTCGTCAGTGTCCATTCGGATAGCACCGAGCTGGTTACCAAGACTACTTCTGGAGGCCACTCTAAAGTCAGCTGCGATTGCCTTATCAAGCTCACTCCCTTGACGCCGGAGAAAAACCATGTATCGGCTTACCATCTCCACACTCATTGTCATTACCTTAGGCATTATCATAAGCTGCCTCATGCTCAAACTAGCAGAGGGAAAGCATCTGATCAGGAGCATCCAGAGCCAGTCTCAGAGACAAAATCAAATTCTCAGAGGATCAAAACTACTGTTACAACAGATGATGATATTTTAGCACCTAAGGACTCAGCAACGCATGCTCTTCCAGAGGAATATGGTAATAGCGGTGAGATTGTTTCACCGACAAACGTTCGTGTTTCTCTGTCTGAAAGCAGCGAGTCTCCTCCGCAAACAGAAAGCGCCCATGGTGACGATAGGCCTACTCAATCGAGCGGCATGCCTCCTGATTTTGTCACTCTTGCAAGATCTGAAACTCTTAGCAGCAGTCATTCGAAGCAGCCGGTGATTGCCGAAGGCTCTCAATCGGAGGTTGATTATCTTGCCTCACAAGCTTCCACGAGTGCTTCTTCACAACCGCAGTCGAAGCCGCAGCCGCATCACGCCGCTGATGACAGAATGCCGCACGCGGCTCGAAAAGCCAGAAAATCGTCTTGGAGCGCACTGGGCGCTGCCCGCAACAAGAATTGAGCTATTCGTGATCTCTCCTTTCAGACGCATCAGAGCAACAGCAGTACCAGTGGCATAAATCTACATCGATCGATGGCAAGAAGGTTTATGTTTGCAAGCTCTGTATGCATGCTACCATTATCTGGCAGAATATGGCGAAGCACAATGAAATCAATTCCTTATTTTATTCACAGACAAGCGAAAAATTACCAGTAGCCAATTCATTCCTCCTCATCGCAGCATAAGGTGCATGTTACATTTGACGAATCCTGGAGCACTTCCTTTCCTATGAGATACATATAATTCTTTAGCTCATGCAGATTCTTGCTATAAACTTCAAAACACCTTCGAAATTCATCAAGAGACCAACTACAGAAGTATGCGTGCTCTAATGACAGAAGCTGCAATTACTCCGTATATCACACGAAATAGAGCATGCTCACTGGGTGATCATGTAATGAACAGCACACACCATTGGTTACCAATAAACAGCTTCATGTAATGAACATCACACACCGTTGGTTACCAAAAAAAGAGCTTCTATAGCTAAGTTACGTGTGGATCCAACTATAGTTAAGGCTGGAGACATAAGCATTGACATATATATATCCGGTTCACTCAAAGCTGGCAGATGAATACGTATCAGCACTGCCATGACTGATTCTTCATCATCTGATTAAGGAGGCGAGCTTTTTGTTGGAAATGTTTAAGCTTCTTTCTTAGTATTGCCTATTGACATATGTGGTTCACTCATGCAGCTCAATGCTGGCAGTATCAGCACTGTTGCATGACATATTTGACATTCACGTGTTTGTGGCATCACACCATAATAGCAAGGACTACTATAACATCTTGTGACACTAATTGATTTTGAAAAATATGCTTGAAAGTGGCTTAAATCATGTAAAGAACCTTATGCATATGCCTCTGGAAGTTATGGTTTCACTCTTGTGCATTAGTTGTTCTATGGAAAAGGGCCATAGAATTAAAAGTAAATCATATTATAGTCTCTCAAAGTGACATGGAGAGAATACCAAATCTTGAAGAACGTTTTAGAAGCAACTTACAGCTTATAAGATGTCCATAAAGGATTTGGGGCACCACATTACATGGCATAAACAATGAAAATCTATGGGACAAATATTTTCAAGCTTAATGTAAAATGTCAAGACAATCATTTATGCTCGGGAAAAGTCTTTTTGGTGACCTTTACACCTGGCAGTTCAAATATGGTGAGGATGTTACGTGGCCTAATGGCCTCACCATAATTTCACAATCGTTTTAGTATTTTTTAAATTTAAATTTTTTTTATCTTAGCTTATATTTCAAATATCTTTGTAAGGTCATTGAATATTTGAATATTAAATGATTGCAAATGAAATTATTTTACAGTAACTGAGATTACATGATTTGTGAAAAAATTTTAATCACCCTAAAAAGAATCTTTCCCTCTCTCTAAATCTCTAACAATATTGTCTCCAAAAAATTATTATAGAAACACATCAAAAACTTAGAATATTAAAAATTTAATCTAATCAAATCAAATAATATTTAGCAGTTTTTTATGATATGAAATTAACAATTTTAAATATTCTGAAAAATTAAAATATCCATGATTTTATTTTAACCATAGAATTAATGAACCGTGTACAATTCACCACGATTCCGAGAACCGTACAATGAACCGTACGATTTTCAGAAAATTTAAGGAGGAACCATGGTAAACAGTACTAATTAATTTTTTTTTTATATTTCTACTCCTAAAAAAAACCTAAAAATATGCAAAAAAAAAAAAGGCCAAAAAAAGTGCATGTGTTTGTGTCTTCTGTGAAATCTGTGTTTGTGGATTTTACTGTTCGAATTATCATAAACAGTCCAAAAACTGTAAAATGAGGGCCAATAACTATTTTGGGGGGAAATTGGCAAAAAAAAAATTAACTAATTAATTAATTGCAAGAACCATACCACAGTTCAACGAATTGTGGTACGGTTCCCAATACCCATGGTTCTAGGAACCGTGGGTTCTATGATTTTAACATTAATAACCATGATCAAAACTAAAATTGCAACGAACTATTAGGATTTCTTTATTACAAACAAATTTAAGATCATTAAATTAATCAAAAACTGGCAAAACTTAAAGAGATTTCATTCACATGTTTACAAATTCAACTAAATTAGAATCTAAATCTACTGCAAAAACATGTCTGCCTATCTAAACATCACATGCGCTGGTCGTGCCGCTACCGCTAAATAAATCTAAAACCCAATTAGCTGGATGAGAAAAAATACCAATTAAAAGATTGATTTTTTGTTGTGGCTTTTGCTAGGGACAAGCCACGACACCCGTCATTGGATTTTTGAGTTTTTTTTGTCACAGTTGGATGCTGGTACAAGTTTCCAAAACTTGTCAACCCGGAGATGGTGTTGTGTGTGAACCATGGAGCACTTGTCGTCCAGAGAATAATAACCAATGGTTATGTATTCTATTTTATTGCAAAGTCGCGCTCCACCCAAGTTTTTGACATTGGGCTTGTACCTGACATGGAATATTCAAATTAAAAAAATTTCAAATTTTTTAATTTAAAATGATTGCTTATACTAAATTCAAAATAAAACTTTGAATTAAAGTACGAATTAAAAATTCGTGAAGTTAAAAACTTACCACACAACATTATCTATTCCCGCATTACAGAAAGTCAATAAAGCTTTTTGGATTGAAGCTGATTGCCAAGAAGAACGAAAAATAACAACTCTCCAAATAGGAGACGTTGTGACTTCAAGAAAACCTTGCATGAAACTATGGATTTCAGTGAATTTGAAAGGAGAATTATCATTTAATGATTCTTTCATTTGAAATCCATATGGTATATCGGCAATGGGACGCGATTTTTTGGCGAGCATTTCTCGGCGAGCATGTCAAGGCAAGCAGAATTTGGCGAGCAATTTTAAGATACATTGTATGATGGCGTGCACTTTTCTAATATGAGGAATTGTTTTTGGCGAGCAATATTATGATAGATTTTAATCGATGGCGAGCACTTTCTTATTATGAGAAATATTCTAATACTATTTTTTTTTTCTGGTTTTAGGAATGAAGGTGTGGAAACACATTGACGATTGAGTTTATAATCTCAAATACATGAGCAAAGTACAATGTGTTTTAGGTTGCTTCTTTTTAGTTCAAGTTTATGAGCCAAATTGAATTGAATCAAGATTGTTTGATTCAAACAATTTTTTAGTGGTGAAGCTTGACTATTGAAGGTTTTTGAACCATAGTTGTCCATTCTGAAACAAGTTCCATTTCAGAATGGGACTCCAAAAAGAAATAAAACAAAAACATATATTTTTCACAAAGAAAATAAAAAACAACTACTTTGTAGACCTAGGTGTGAAGTCCAAATGTCAATTTTCTCTTGACATTGTACACATTTATAACTTGAAAATTGTACACATATGTATCAACATAAATCAAACTACAAATGTGGTAAAATGCCACACTTGAAGATACTAGGCTTCGTAATTTTAGACAAACACATTATTTTTCAATTTTTTTCTCGGGCACCCCAGCGCTAATGCCCGGGTACCCGAGAAAGAAATTTGCCCAAAAAAAAATTAGAAAAAAAAAATTCAAATTTTTTTTCTCGGGCACCCAAGCATTAGCGCTGGCGCTAATGCCCGGATGCCCGAGAAAAAAATCGAATATTTTTTTCCCGACATTTTTTTTCCCAAAATATTTTTTTTTCAGGCATCCCAGCATTAGCGCCGGCGCTAATGCCCGGGTGCCCGAGAAAAAAATTTAGAAATTTTTTTAAATGTGTCCGAGAAAAAAAATTCAAATTTTTTTTTTTTCAAATTTTTTTCTCGGGCACCTGGGCATTAGCGCCGGCGCTAATGCTCGGGTGCCTGAGAAAAAAATTTTGAAATTTGTTTTTTCCAGGGCAAATTTTTGACATAAGTGGCCTTTAATGAGTCTCATGACTGCTTGGCCGAAATACAAGAGGCTACCTCTCTTAGAAGCTCATTGATTACATTCATATTAATGCAACGTAGAATAAGATTTGTCTTCTTCTTGTACCTTTGCAACTCTTGTCCACCTTGAGGCTCCTCCACCTTATCGAGGACAAGGCAAACAGGTCATTAGCAATGACTCCATTCGAAGCTATTAGAGTTAATGTTTAGATTAGTATCCCTAATGTTGTAATTGATAATTAATTATAATTATTGGGCCATGCTTGCATGCATTTTATAGGGGCCTAAAAAGTTGTCTCCACACATGTGGAAGCTATTTCCCCGTGGAAGAATAGGCCTAGGTAAGGGTCTCAAGCAATGTGGTAATGGTCTCAAGCCCCTGAGCATACACAAAATCCTGAACGATAGATTATGTGCTTGCCAACTTGTCAACATTCAAATGAAAATCTATAACATCCAAACATAGTAGAATTGCTACCTTTGTAGTCTTGATTATGTCATCAAAGCATAAAATGATACTTGAATAGGTATAAAGTG
Organism: Diphasiastrum complanatum; assembly: GCA_029204225.1. Classification (NCBI taxonomy): domain Eukaryota; kingdom Viridiplantae; phylum Streptophyta; class Lycopodiopsida; order Lycopodiales; family Lycopodiaceae; genus Diphasiastrum; species Diphasiastrum complanatum. Next base: position 29,044,571 of record CM055103.1, on the reverse strand, counting down.
AAAAGATTGGGATGAAGGGTGAGCAAATGACTGGGATGAAGGGCGAACGGGTGCTCAAGATGCTCGCCTTTGTCATGGAATTGCTCGCTGAGAAATGCTCGCCAAAAATCATCCCCTTCGGCAATGTAGAGTGTGTAGGGCCTTTTCTTAAAAATTTTAATTTAAATCTCTTTGCAATCACCCTCTTCAACTGTGTATAAGCATGTTGATAATCAACGCTTTTGGGGAGGTTATAGGTCTCTAATGGATCCTCCTCCGCAATGGACTCGCCCCGTGCTAGTTTCTCTCTGTCATTTTTTTCTACTTTCGCCTTCAGAATATGTCTCTTGAATTGCTATAGAAGAAATTATTTTTCTTATCTTCGAGGGACTGAAAAAGAAGAAGCTATGCTTAGCATAGGAGATATAAAGTCTAAAACATAATTAATAAAGAAACAATTAAGAAATACCTGTGCTAAGCATGGGTGAAGTAAATACCATGTCTCTAAACAATATCAAAAATAGAGTCAAGGCCTAGTTTTGGTTGCTCAAAGGATAAAGCCTCTGGCACTCTTTGAAATCTTGACAATTTAAGCCTGTCACAAGGGCTTCTTGAATCATTTGCATATATAATAGACATCATTCACTCGGATACAGGAAGATTACAATATAAAAGAAGAGGTTCAAAAGAACTTGTCGACAATGGCATATATTTCTATGAATCATTATATTCCACATGTATGCATGAAAATTTTGGAAAGCTTAAAGCTATTCCACTACCAAATCTGGGAACTAGCAAATGGATTACTTTTGATAGGATTGTATCAAGATTGTTCAATCGCTCTCCACGGACATACGCAACTTAATGAAAATAAGTACCAGATCAAAAAAAAATGTTAGTTTGAGTTGGTTCCTTCATTTACATCTATTTGATCTAATTTTTAAGTACAAATGCTAATGTAAGACCTACTTTCTTTGTTTGTAAAGATTTGTCGAATGATACTCTTATGGACAAAAGTTGGACTTGATAGTCAAATGGAGACATAGACTACATAATTAAAAAAATACAATTTTGTTTTTTATCAAATAGAAAAGCAAATTTAAAATCTTCTTTCTCACTATTAGAAATGGGATGAGCTTGTAACTAATATTGAGGTGGAGGAAGACTAGAGACTTCATTATATCAAATCAGACTCAGCTTGTCCTAGTCCAATATGATCTTCTTAATCACTTCAAAATTTTAAATAATGAAAAACTAGTAAGCCCTTTAAATATTTCACTTATTCTTTTGCTGTTGTGCAATAGCTAATTAGTATAAATAAAAGAAGTTGCAATGCAATTATATCTAGGTGCAAAATCTTTTGAAATGGGCCAAAATCCCAAAAAAGAGTAATCATATAGTAGTTTTTCAATTCTTTTCTCCAAGAACATGAACCCTTGAAATTCACAAAAAAAAAATCACACGTAAACATGCATTTGACCCCAAAAATCAGTACACCAAATTTAAACTTCTCAATAAAATCATTAAAATAAGATAAAATTGTCCATTATTTAAAAAAATACATAAACTCTCATGGTTTTCAATAATCTAAATTAGCTTATTAAAAATAACTCATAGGATACATTCTAAAGCCACAAAATCTTGATATAAGGTCTTATTCCAAGGATCCAAATAGGATGCTTATATCATGGGAATAAATGGGAACAAATGGTGGACTAAATCAACCAAACCAAACCTAGATCAAATGGATCTAGCCCCCAAGCTATGGAACACTAGCCATGTCTCAATAGTGGAAGGAATGAGAACACACTCCAGCAACATGTAGCTACTATCGTCCACTAATCCAGCTCTCTCCAAAGGGAGACATATGGATATACTTATACCCTCCAAGGTCCTCCCTAGACTAGGAGTAAACTAAGACATCTCACTAGGACGCATCAGTAGCCTAAATGGGCCACACCAGCCACTTAGCAACGAGTCACTACTAGTTCCATACCAATCGGGTTTTAGGCCTCCAAATCATCAATTATAATGTAATACCATGAGGGGCCCAACCCGTCATATTCATAACTGACTTACGGATCAAAATAGGCCCTCTGACCCCCTTACAAGATATCAATGGAAGGTCAGATCTTTGTCGTCGTGACATTCTTTCCCCCTTATTCAACTTAAAGTTAGGAGTTTGTTCTACGGCTCTCCATGATTCTCAAACCAAATAACCACGTAACCATATGATTGCCTTTCATTTACTTCATATCCTTTCCATGTGGAGTATTCTCAAGTCATATTAAATGACAAGCATGAGGCTCTTGAATTATTTTTGGAGTTCTAATCGGTAAGCCAAAAGATTAATATTTTGTACGGTTCTCTCCAATGAGTGGACTATTTTTAATGTTTGCAGATACTTACACATCTAGAATCCTTTGAGATTCTCACATACACCGGATCACCATCAAGTGTAGTTAAAACAAGTAAAACTAAAGAATTGTCCATATTTTCAAGAATCTTTGTCTTCTCTTGAGTGATCAAGTGCTCGTTTGTGATTCATCAATCACAATTATTAGAATCTAGATCATGATTTGTTAAGCATCATACAATTCTCAATCACACATGATAAGAGAAAAACATACCAAAGGAAAGTTACCCTAAGTACTTTCCATGAGGAAAGGTTCGGACTTAAAAGGATTAACCCAACCTCAAAATCTTATCGAAAAATATGTTATACAATTCTTATTCTTACACAATATCCATTAAGTCAGTTCTAAAGTCCATCTAGAAAAATTACCCTTGCATTGTGAAAAATAGAAAAAGTTATCTATGTTTAGTTAGGGGCTTTATTGACTTTTTTGTGTCAATACACATGTTAGTAGGTGATTAGGCCAATTTTGGCATTAGAGGTAACTCGAGCAAGTACACATGCCAAATTTAAAAGTAAGTTAGGCACTTGACACATGTGATGATGGTAGAGGGCTAGTGACACTTCCTATGTGTACGGTATTGAGTTCATGTGACCAATCACAAGTTAGATATCCATGAAATTGGTCCAATCAAGTTTGAGGGTCATTATGTCACTAAGCCAATCACAATTAGAGGAGGAAAAGAAGGGGTCCAATCACGTTTCACTGCCCTTCACCTCAATTTGCTACTTATATGAGTGATAGATCAATTTTATGTAAGTTTTTTGGAGTTAACTATTTTGGCTTTCTCTCTCTACCCGAGTATTGGTGCTTGGATTCTCTCTCTGCTTGAGAGCAAGGCTTTTTTGTACTTAGTTTTTTCATCCACAAATCTCCACACGTGTGAATGTACTTTGGTGAATGATTTATGCATGTTTCATTGTGCTCTTGCCTTAGATTTGTGAGATAGATCTTGGAATTCAATCTATAGTTTGATCTTTGTGCAATCACCCACATCTTAGGAGATCAATCACACTTTTGGGTTGTCCCACATGTGTGAAATTTAACATGCATGTGTTGGAGGGTTTGTGGATCCCAAGGCAACCCTAACCCTAGTTAATAAGTGAGAGAGATTTGGCACCCTGCGTGTGTAAGTCCAACCCGATGATCACATAGTTATTTGATTGATTAGTTAAAAGTTAACAAAGGACTTTAGGCCTTTTTGCGGAACTTTTAATGTCGTAGGGCCTAAATGTCAAGTTAGTGAATAAAGTTGGGTTTCCTTCCAATTTTGATCGTTCCCACACTTTTTTAAAATTTGAATAAAAAGAGAGGCAAGACTGGACCAATAGGATTCAGAGTCCAGGGTCCTCCTCTCTACTATAAAAAAGGACCAACTCGAGTTGCTCCTGATGTTCATTTTCTCATTTCAATAAAGCAGATTGGTTCCACCATGGTGAATTCCTTAATAGATCTTTGAAAGAATATTTTCAATCCAAAAAAAAAATTAACTTCTCACTATCTTCAGAATTAGCCACTCAACCACTACGTCCTTGATTCTATCTTCGTCAATATTCAAACCAAAATGAGTGATCTTATGACCAAGATACATCAATTCATGCTTAAGACCACGTATGAGTATCTGTCAATAAACTTCAAGCCATGGCATGTGTTTTGTAAGTCCATGAATAGAAGCTTAAATAATAATAAAATAGCTTAAACTTAGATTTAGAACTTAGACTTGGGAAACTTAAGATTAGAAATATTTTATCTTAAGTTGTCCTAAGTTAAGAAAATTGAAGTTCTAAATCCTAAGTTAGAAGTTCTAGAAAGGCTAGGAACAGATTAGTCCCATAAGTTAGTAGACACTTATGGAAGACCCTCCTTGCCATAAAAGGAGAGGTATTTGCATTGTAAATAAAACACTTTTGAGATTAAGCTATCTTGCTCTATATTTTGGAGAACTATCATTCTATTTCATTTGTGTTTCATGCTTCCTATGTATTTGCTAATTGTTGGATTTGATCATTATTGGGATTGCTATTTCTTATGCTTTTTGTGAGAGAGATAATGGATGTTAGTGTTAGATGCGGATCCTCCATTCATGTTGAAATCTGAACTATACTATTGCTCTCATGGGAACGAACCTACGCGTGACAACTAACTCCGTCTCTTTGATGCTAGATTGACTAGATCTTGGATTCAGGTTAGGCAAGGAAAGAAACCCACTTCAGCATGTCCTTATGTGAATGATGTTATGACATGCGAATTCTATCTTTAACACATTATGTTGCATGCATAAGCTATTTTGAGAAGCATTTCTATGTTATGTGGAAGAAGTATATGATCTAAATGAAACATTATTTGAAGATTAATTATAATAATTGACTTTATGTATCTACTCAAAGTTGCAAATTTGAGAAAATTAGGAATAGTACCAATGATAACAACTTTACCATCATTGGCCATGTTGATGACCTTCTTCTCTCATATTTTAGCATGCATATTCCACACAAACAGTTGGTATATACCCTAGAAGCATATTTATGCAAATCATGCTCGTGTTAATAAATAGGTGTCAACTTGGCATAAAACTACGCCTCTCCACATTAATAGGCTGATGGTGGATTGTTCACATGTAATTGAAGGAAAGCAGTTTGCACTTTTCTCTAATGATGTGCATATTCCATACATTAAACATTTGGCATAAGTAAGAGGAAACTTATATAAATAATGCTTATGTAATGGGATTTAGACATCAATGCGTCAATTAGATGAGTGTTTGGAAAAATGTAATGTGACTGCATATAAAAGGCTACATAATGTGACTAGTTGTAACACATTTTTCCTTCTTCTTTTTAACTCTTTTTTCATTTGTGAGAAATTGGCAAAAATCTAGCTGTATTTTTATGAAAGAAGTTTGTAAGTGAATCTCACATGTGTGGAGGATGTTCCCACGTGTGGAGAATTGTGAATTAAACTAAAAATGTTAGATATAGGGGTCTTATGTTTTTTTATATCAAGCATCTAGGTGTAAGATGTTGATAGGACCAAATTTGGCATAGATGGCATACCATTTACACTTGTAATGCCACTATTTAGCCAAAATAGAGTAAGAGGCTAAACTCGTGCCAATTAGAGTGTAGACAAATGTAATACTTTTGTTTGATGAAATTTAAGAGGTCCAATAGGATTTAGAGGTGGAACCTTGAGGGGTCCAATAGAATTTGAGATTTGCATGAAAATGGTCCAATAGAATTTAGAGGTGAATGGATCAATGGTCCAATAGGATTAAGAGGTGGCAAAAGTGTGGTCCAATCATAGTTAAGCATAGTGGTAGCTCGTGGATCTACTAGTACCATTGTACTTCTCATTTGGATCTAATTGGGAAGCTAAATTGAGACTCAGCTAATTGTTGAGAGACAATGTTATTGTTTTTTTTCAATCCATGGTCTGAAAATTTTAGGGTTTAGGGTAAGACAGACAACTCATTGACTTGGACTATTCACCCACATAAACACATGTGCACAATTTCAAATCAATGATTATAAAATTTTCACAAACAAAACAAACTCACCTCTAAGCTCCAATGTGATGATTCTATCTATTTACATTCTAATAGTGTAGATCATTAGAGAATTAAGAAATAAGAAAAACATTAGGTTGAAGAGGAGTGCAAAGAAAGCATTCAGATGTGTGTGTGTGTGTGTGTGAGAGAGAGAGAGAGAGAGAGAGAGAGAGAGAGAGAGAGAGAGAGAGAGAGAGAGAGAGAGAGAGAGAGAGAGAGAGAGAGAGAGAGAGAGAGAGAGAGAGAGAGAGAGAGAGAGAGAGAGAGAGAGAGAGAGAGAGAAGACATCACATAGTCCCTCTTGACAAGTCAAGACCAAACCCTTTGAACCCTTTAATTTATAGCATAATAGGTTAAAACATAGCTATATAAACTCTTATAGTACAGAGTACCATAAAGCGAAGCAAGTTTTAGGACACCCAGTTGTTACCTGCCACCATCCCACAAAACAAAACCGCACGAGTTAGTTGCGTGAGGAAGATAGGTGTCATAGCTGAGCATCAGTTGTTATCCATGTTCGAAACAAAATTCACCACTTTATCAGCTTGATTGCAATTACAAATAATACGTCCAATCTTCCCTATCATGCTTTTCCCGGGTCAATGGTAGTGTAATCCCATTAAAAAATACCGTAACCTTACACTAGTATTATTATCAATCATATGTGATTCTTTGTCAAAAACAAGTGCAAGTGTATTCAAATGTAGTAGAGTCACATTTTTAACAAACTTAAAGTTTGAATATTAGCACATCTGAAAGACAGCAAGTCGTTTACCTCATGCTTGTGTTTAAAGTAGTTACTATTATCCATCTTCACAATTTCACACTTGGATTCTTTAATATAAGATTTTTCTCTTCAAAGAATCCACAAAATAGTTTTGATATGATTCACATGCTCCTCGAGTTTTACCATAGATGAGTATATCATCTAAGAATACAACAACAACTTTTCTTAGATATGGACAAAAAATATCATTAATCATCTATTGGGATGTCGCATGTGCATTCATTAATTTGAAATGTAGCACTAAGAATTCATAATGTTCAAACTTCTTCTGAAAAATAGTTTTCAATACATCACTAGGATGTATTCTAATATGATGGTATCCAGTTTTGAGATCAATTTGAGTGAAATATTTAGCTTCACTAAGAAATCAACTAAATCATACATCCTGGGCAATGAATATTTGTTTTTGATACTTACTTTATTTGATCTGTTATAATCAACACACATTGAGAAGCCTCCATCTTTTTTCATTTTGAAAAGAACAAGAGCACTCCATGGCAACTTGTTGGGTCTTATATGTCTCATCTTAAGATCATTTTCAATCTGATTTGTAGTCTTTCTCTCTTTAAAAATATTGAAAAATTCACAACCGTTTAGATACATCTAAAAGAAATCCAAAATGTCCATTTCAAATAAATAATAAGCATCATATTGTGAACCATCAAAAAGTTTTATGACATTAGGTGTTGAAACAATCTCACATGGATGCACATATATGTCTCCAAAAGTGCAACTACTTTATCTCTCTTTTCAAATGTGAACATATGCTTCTAGATATCGATATCGATATCAAAATATTTCTTTAACAACCATTCATAGCCTAGAATTACATCAGTACGTGCTAAATCTAAAACATGCAAAACTAGATATACCTTATATCTATGACTACCAACTTCAGTTTTCAAACTAGGTTTCTACACAAGACAAGAATTAATAAGATTGTGCACTGACTATTGTCCACTAGAATACCTACTTGATTTTTTGTTGTGCCCCTCAAATGAAATAAATTAGACAAAAAAAAAATAGCACTAAAAGAACATTCACACTCACAATCATTCAAATCAATTTCTAGTTTCTTACATTGATTACCTAGAATCTCAATAACTTGAGTCGTGGGTTTCTTTCACTCTGGGTAGAATTACATCACCAGACTTATTGCAAATAAAACAAAGATTCACTTTCTTAGTCTTTTTTTGGGACAAGTGTTTCTTTCACTTGGGTTCTAATGTCATTTGATCAAGCTCGTCAAAATTTTTATTTTGAGTTCCCTTATGAACTCACTTCTTGGCTTTTTTTATGTCTAGGTGTCAATGGCTTTGCATGAATTTGTTTTCTAGATGCCAAAATCATCAAATCATAAGCTTTGGGATGGAGTTCCATACATATAGACTATAAAGAACAAATATTCCTTGCCCAAAATGCATGACCTCTCTCAAATCATTTGAGTGGAGCTAAACATTTCATGGAGATGAAGCTTTAGATAAGATATCATAGAATTTGGTGGACTTGGGCTGGTGGACTTTGAGTCAAGCAGTAATCAAATGTGTTTGCAACGTCAATTTTTTTTTTTTTGGAAGAGAAGTGGGTGGGGGGGAGCCTTGAGGGCGGGTGCAAAAAGAAGCCAAAGGGCCCCCATGTGGTTAATTGAGTCCTAAACAAAAAAAAAAAAACAATAAAAACCAACTGAAGTAGGGCACTTTTCAAGATACACATGATACTTTAATAATATACATGCATGTGTGTATCCCTATCTCACTAGATTGCTATTTTTATTATTATCTCAAAATCCTAACAAAAGAAAACCTACATAAACTATGATGCCGTTGTCACCTACCTCTCTTAATGTGCGTTATATGTGTCACCATTTAAAAAAAAATAAATGCTTGGCCACATTTTACATTATACAACATACTTCAATAATGTGCCTTTCTTAGCCATGAGAGATTATTGTCAAACTAAGGGTAGCCTTTAAGTGATTTGAAATGAGTGTTGGGCATATCAAGTCCTTAACTCTGACAAATATGAGCCACAGTATCAGATATCAATACTCGAATTATGCATTTTGATTACCATTTTGTATCGATATATGGTAGATATAAAAAAAAAGTCCACTAATCCACTAAATCGGTCAATACTTAGTGTAAAACACCCGACCGATATTAACCAATATTTCTTTGATACCTACTCCAAAATCAATTACCGGAGACACAGCTAAAACCTTTGAAAATATCCGTCAATTATAAAGATTTAGGATTTTTATATACCCTGACCCGAGGGGCATCATCACAAATATTTTATTGTGACCACCCTTGAAGATTGGTTTGAAACAGTGTTGGCCGGGTATTGACTTTTTTTTCGGTTCTCAACCCGGTTCTAAAGACCCTAATCGGCGGGTACACTATTTCTCAAGAACCGGCTTCTATGTAGAACCGGCGGTATGCTCTTTTGTAGGAACCGGCCACGGTTGAGAACCGTCGGGTCCCTTTGAGCCTTGGATTGAGGTTGAGAACCGGATCGTCATTTGGAGGGGGGTATAACCCGAGTATCAATTCACCCTACAGAACCTAACATTCATTAAGGGCTTTTAGCAAGTGAGGACATCATGATAGATGAGAATGTAGACCTCATTGAGGAGTATGGATTTCTTCATGAATAGGATGAGTAAGAGAATGTTAAGATAGACATTGTAACAAGACTTTTGTCAAGGCTATCATTTTTGTTGATGGGTAATTAGTTGATAAGTGGAATGTTCAAAACTTAAGACATTGTGCAACAAGACTTTTTTTTAGCCGCTTTTATATGAGCCTTGTTTGTAGAGTGTTAAATTTTTATGAGTTGTTTAATTGTGAAGTGTTAATTTTTATTGCATAATTGAAATATCATAGGCATTGAATAGTGTGAGATTTTTATGAGTAATTAATAAGTGGAGGAATGCTCAAATTTTGTGGACTTATACTTTTTTTACGTGGCTTCCACGTGTCTTTTGATAAATAATGTGAGGGAATTTTAACATAGTATGCAACAATAATTTTCGAAATGATTTTTTTTTAATTTTTATAAAAATAGTATATATTGAGAACCTGATATAGTAACCGGCGGTTCTTAATAAAATAATAATCGACAGATTGAGAATCGCCAAGATTTATCGTATAAGATATTATTGAGAACCGCTAGGTGTAAATATTTTAAATGTAATTCAATACCTTAAACCGACGACTCTTGATTAAAAAAAAAGGGCAATACCCTGAACCGACGGGTATCATAAATATGTGAGAACCGGCCAACCCCTCCCCCCCCCCCCCCCCCCAAGTAGGTCAGGCGCATAAAGTTATGCCACCAACAACGATTTCTTTGCCTCTGGTATGTTTCCTTGTCTGTACCTTTTTCCTTCGCATTTTGTACCGTCGATGGGAGTCAAACTTCTGACCTTAAGTAAAGGAAAGCCAGCTGTTACCATCAGGCCACTTATTTTGCTGTAGTATTGAACAATCGAATGCTACGATCGTGATGCTTGGCTCTAAGGAAAGAGATGGAGATGGAGATGGAGCCGGAGACGGAGATGGTGATGGATTCATTTGTTGGATCAAGGATGGTTTCGTAAGTAGATCCTTGTATGTATGTGTGAAGAGGCGAGCTAGCGATGTCTCGTAACGTTATAGTTTGCGATAATGGCACCGGGGTAAGTCTTTTGTTTTTTTATGCTAGACAACGTTTCTTGCATTCCCGCTGTTTTCGTCTCATTTGATTCAAATATTATGAAGCTATCGAGGTTCATTGTGGGGCACCGCTGCTAAGTTTTCGTGTATTTCTTGATAAAACCCTAATGTATGTGCATTCGCCTCTTTAAATATGCTGGACAAGACGCGTCGGATGAATGAATATTGTTATTTTATCTACTCTTCTGCTGTTCTTCGAAAGAAGGAAATTTATACTAGCTCGATATTCATGAAATGCAAGTTTAAGACATCCACTTATTTCAAGATACTGGCTAGATCACCAGGAAATAAAATTCGAAGACATCCATGTATTTCAAGATAGTGGCTAGATCCCTATGAAACCCAATATTTGAACATCCATGTATCTTAAGATACTGGCTAGATCTTTATGAATTAAAATATTAAGGTATCCGTTTAGTTCAAGATAATGGCTGATTTTTATGAATTGAAGACATGCAGGAAGATCAAGATACTGGCTAGATCTTTATGAAGTAAACTATTAAGATATGCGTTTATTTCAAGATACTGGCTGATTTCATGAGTCAAAGACATGCAAGAAGATCAAGATATTGCTAGGTCTTTATATTTTGAAGACATTCATGTATATGGAGATGCTACGGTTTTGTGATACTGGCTAGATCTTTATGAAATATAATTATAAGACATCCATGTATTCCAAGATACTGGCTAGATTTTTAGGAATCAAAATTCTGAGAGTTTCGTTCATTTCAAGAATGTTTACTGGCCTATGTCCCCTCAGTTCAGAGCCTCAGCTCAAGTAATCCAGAAAAGGGAATAAAACAGGGCCTATTTGGGATAATGATTGAATCTACGGCAAGTAGTTGATGGTACACAGGTTGCCACGTCTGCCTTTAACACTCTCAAAAGCCTACAGGTGGTGGTAGCATTTAGACTATCCAAGAGGAAAACATCATTTTGCAGTGGAAAGTGGATACGGCCATCTGAAGGTGCTGCTCCACTTTGTACACATTGACTAGGGCTAACAAAAATCAGTTCCCTTCCTTACATGTATCATTAGGTGTGTGAAAGTGCAATCCTGTTTGGGTTGTTTCTCAATTCTCTACATTTTACTGTCTTAGCCCAAACGATCTTTGTGTTGAAATATAATGCCTATTTTACAAATAGTCGCTAGGCACTTACATGGTTTTATGTTATACATTTCTCATGGGGCCAATTTAATTGCAACTACATTGTACCCCTCTTTGTAGTCAAATAAGTAAGTGCAAGTGGGGCCCAAGTGTGCATGCCATGTGGCACAAGACTCAAGTTGGTGATGACACCTCAATAGTTTCTAAATATGTAAGAGGATTCATCCTCAAGGAGGCCCACACCTCTCTCTCTCTCTCTCTCTCTCTCTCTCTCTCTCCCAACATATCCCTACAACTGTACATCATCTTGTCTTTTATAAAAGATACCAAACTGCAAAGTACCTTTAATATAGTCGAGTATTTACTTTGCAGTTTTCTAGTGAACCTACTTAGGCTTAGCCATAAACTGACTAACCATACTAACAACAAAAAGATACCAAACCGCAAAGTACCTTTAATATAGTCCAGTATTTGCTTTGCAGTTTTCTAGTGAACCTACTTAGGCTTAGCCATAAACTGACTAACCATACTAACAACATATGCAATATCTGGTCGTGTAGTTGTTAGTTAGATCAAACTTCCAACAAGTTTTCTATATAACATTTCGTCTACATCTGGATCTTCCTTAGCTTTCTTAAGCTTACACCCACAATCATATGGGGTTGAGATAGGTGTGCATTTTGACATCCCAAATTTTTCAAGAAGTTCATGTGCATATTAGATTGAGAAATAAATAGTGCATGTGCTACTTTCCATACCTCAATCCCTAGAAATTATTGTAGTGAACCAAGATCAAAAGTTGATTAGAACTGGTGATGATAAGATCATCAACATACATCACTACAATAACAATTTGATTATCTTTTACCATAACATAAAGTGTATGCTTTGCACCACACCAAGCTCCTCAAAGTATGTATCAATCCTTCTGTACCATGCCCTGGGTGCTTGCTTAAGTTCGTAATGCCTTGTCCAACTTGCAAACCTTGTATTTTTTTCCTGCTACTACATAGCCCTCCAACTGCTCCATATAGACTTCGTCCTCAAGAAATCCATTCAGGGATGCACTCTTAACATCCATTTGTTGGATATCCCTACCAAACTAAGCTGCCAATGACAAAACTGTCCTCATAGTAGTCAGCTTAGCAACTGCTGCAAAAGTTTCTTCATAGTCAATCTTCCTGTTGAGTATATTGTATAAACTTCTTCTGGAGTTCGATTTTCTACTGCTTTAGTAGGACTTTTAATCAAAAGATAATTGCTTTTTCAACTGCCTCACCCCAAGATGAATTTGGAAGGTTCTTACTCTTAAGTCTGCCTCTAGTAGTTTTCACAATAGAGCGATTCTCCCAACTTGACATTTGCACTTTCATCTAGTTGTTGAAAACTAGATAGCCAATCTCGGCGTCGTGTCGTATGCTTCGATGCTCTTGAATTGATAAACGAACATTCTTTTTCCCTTGAGAAATCACATAAAGATGTTGATGCTGAAGACAATTCACAATCGCCAAGATCCAAAGCACTCAACTTCATGTCAATTCCTTCTTCTTTAACAAAATTCCGCAAATAAAGCATTTTCTTTTCCTGTTGGAATCTTCCTTGTCTTCATTTGATTCACTATTGTTCTCCTAATTCGCTTGCTACTTTTCTTCCCCTTGTTCTTTTTCCACTTTTCATCTTGCTTTGAATTTTGTCCGTGCTTCTTTGCTATGAACGCCTGTTCATTAAAATTTTCCCTCTTCATGAGATTATGAGTCTCATCTCCTCTTGTAACAGAATAGCATTCAATTTATCAAAGGTAGGCCTGGTTTCTCGTAAAGGTAACATCAAGAGTTCTGATAAGCTAGTGGTAAGCTATTAAGCATAATGAATACTAATACTGAATCTAGGACACTTTCTCCAACCATTATATGTTGTCCTCGAAGATCTTTTACCCATGTAAAATATTTTTTCACCGATTCTCCTGCATCCATTTTAAAAGTATGTAGCTTATTGTTATTGGTTAACTTTCTCATTCAAATTCTTGAGAATATCCCAAGCTTCCTTGGGTCCAGTAGCATCTTTGATATGCGGAATAATCATATCTTTGACGATAAGTTAATGATATGATGAGCTTTTCTTTGCCGTCTCATGTATTTTCTTAACTCTCTATCAGTTGTGGCAGGAACTTCGACACCTGTAACAATATCCCAATGTTCTTGGTCCATGAGAATATTTTTGCATCTTGAATTTTCAGATGCTAAAATTTGTGCCGTCAAGTTTGCTTGTCTCAGATAATATCACATCATTTAAACTTGCCATTGTATGGCACTCAGGGGTCAACTTTACGAAGATTTTTGTCGGTTAGAAAATCTTTGCTGATTCCTCAAAATTGTTGTAAAATTCTTCAATATAAGGTGGTTCTTCGAAAAATCTTTGATGGTTCCAAAAGTTTGACAGTTCTTCTTCTTAGAAAAAATATTTAGGTATGCTTTCAAATAGAACCATAATTAACAACTGTCTATGGTTCTGAAAATTTTTAGCAGCCCGTTTTCTACAATAGTATCAATCTATCTGTTCTGGTCTGACACTGAACCTGCAGATCTGATCATCAACATCCTGTTAACTGCAATTTGCAATGGAATCTGTCTTGCCGATCTAAGTATGATCTCCTCGCTGTCTTTCAGTGATATGTAATCTGAAAATTTCTAGCGAATTTGACACTACATGCAGATCCACAAATATGTGTGTTAGCTCTTGTCCTGCGCAAGTTGAAAACAGTTTTCTGCCTTGTAGATCAAGAGTCACTCTTCAGCAACTCACGATTTTACCTGTCCCGATCCAGCACTCTAATCTGGATTTTCAGAATTCAAGAAATAAAGCTCTAGTGACCTGCCTTCTGCAACCTACCACCAGTGAACTAGTTTCAGCAACCTGACTCTAATTCCTGTGAAAATTTAGTGATTCTGAATTTAATTAATATCAAAATCAGATCTTCCTGATTTGCAGCAACCTGTAAAATAAATTTTCAGCAATTCGTACTGGACAATAGTCGCGCTCCAACACTTCAACTCCAGCTGTCCAAATTGTCTTCAAACCTTGATATTATTTGTAGCGATTCTCTTCCTATGGTCAACACTCACATGTCAGATTTATGAGTATATTTCAAGATAGTAGACTAATCTTATTAGTACTCGACGATACAAGTACCGCAATCATTACTTTGGAACAACAATTTGAAAAGGAGGATAATCTTTTCAATAATGATTATGCTTTTGTCACTAATAATCTCATCTCTCCTAAAGACGAGATTTCTGCCACTTCAAATCTTGTGGTTTTTCAGCAGAAAACAACTCATCTTCAGCTTTACAAGTTGCTGTTTTTTCATCTATTGATTGGGTGATTGATAGCGGTGCTATGACTTATCACAAAGAAGTCTTCACAAAGCTTGTAAAAGTGCATGATGGAAGCAAAGTTCAAGGTGTTGATAACACCTCTTATCCTATCAAAGGTATTGGAGTGATCCCCATTATCTTACCCAATGGTGAGGAGAAGTACATTTGTAATGTACTTTATGTTCCAAAAATAAAAAAGAATCTCAGTTCGGTCTCTACAATTATGAACGAAGGATTGGTTGTGGAATACAAAGAAGACAAATGTCTTATCAAAGACCCAAAAAGATCTCTTATGATCATTGCTTCGGGAACATTACGTGATGGATTGTTCCTTATGGATACCTATGAGCGAAGAGCTTCATCATCTTTTTGTCTTGTTGCATCAAGTTCACATTCTTTGGAGTCTATGGCATGCTAGGTTTGGACATCTCAACTTTGCTAGCTTGAAGATGTCGAAGAGATTCAATATGGTTGAAGACATTCATAATATTAAGCATCCCGAAGGACATGTATGCGAAGGATGCATACTTGGAAAATTTCAAACGCAAGCTTTTCCAATTGATGGAACTATTCGAGTTGATGGCAAATTTGATTTGGTTCATAGTGATGTATGTGGTCCAATGAGGACCGAATCCATTGGAAGGTGTAAGTACTTTGTTACTTTTATTGATGACCTTTCAAGATTTACATGGATTTATCCTATGAAGGCAAAATCTGAAGTTTTTCAACGCTTTAAGGATTTTCTAGCAATGATAGAAAATCAGTTTGGGCACTCTTTGAAGATCTTACGTACCGATCGAGGAGGGGAATATATAAAGAATACGTTCGATACTTATCTTCAAAGCAAAGGTATTCATCATCAAATGACAACTGCTTACACATCTCAACAAAATGGTGTTGTCGAAAAAAATAATCGCACTATCGTGGAGATGGCTCGATGCATGCTCAAGGCAAAGGGCCTACCTCACAAGTTCTGGGCTAAAGCGGTTATAACGGCGGCTTACATTAGTAATCGGTGTCCTACTAAAGCCTTGAAGGTATTAACTCCACGACTTATGCTTTCATTTCCGATAAGCTAAGAACCAAGCTTGATGATAAAGGAGTTAAATGCATATTTGTTGGCTATAGTAGTGAAAGCAAGGGCTATAGGTTGTACAATATGGATACTAATAAAATCATAGTGAGTCGTGATGTTCATTTTGATGAAAAGACCTCCTATGATGTTGCGCCCACTCATGTCATGAAAGGGGACTTCCCCCATGATGCATATGTTGAAATATTTTCAGATTTGGTTTTGCCATCTAATTATGAAAAGAAGGGACTGCCATCAACTTCTAGTGGACAGCCCACTACTTCTTCAATTTTGCAGCCCATAGTTCATCAAGGAGAACCTATTTATGGTGAAGAGCAGCCTGTTGAAGACATTGAACAGCAAGGTCCAAGTTCGGAAAACATTGGACATCAAGGTCCAAGTTTGGAACACTTTGGACAACAAAGTGTTGACAAAGGTAAGGCTGTTGGACAGCCCAAACCACTCTCTAAATGGTTGTTGCAGACTTTGTAGGACAACAAAGTGGATCATTTCTATGAAGGGAAGACACAATCGTGCCTCTACTAAATCAGTAAAATTTGCTGATTTTTTTGATTTTGCTCTAACTTTTATTGAGGATGGCGCAGTAGAACCTGTTTTATTCGCCTATGATAAACGAGCTGAGTTTTACTCAGATTCGTAGTGAGTTACTCGAGTCCTTGAGAGGGAAGTGCCCGCATGATGCATACTTCTCTACCATCTGGAGCTCAGTCCAGAATAGACAACTAGAGACTCTAGAACTAATTTCCGGGGCTGGTGCCAGTTCATCCAAGAATACGGCAGCTTCCGTTGAGGATGATGAGTCCGAGTATACGTCAGGTGACGTTGAGGACTCTGATCCTGTATTACCCGAGCAAACCGCAGTGGTTGAGGGTCAGTTGACTCAAGGATTCAAATGGAAACAATATTCATTCAGGATGAGTACCTGCTCTATAGAGATAGAGTATGTTTCCCCAATTCAGAGGATTATAGGCAGCAGGTACTATATGAGTGTCATGACAGTCCTAGTGCGGGGCACCCAGGCATTCAAAAGACCTTTGAGCTTCTTTGTAGGCAATTTTTCTGGCCCACTATGAAAAACAACGTCCAACAATATGTAACCAGTTGCCAGAAATGTCAGGTTAATAAAGCAGAGCGTTTGAAGGCAGGAGGGTTGTTACAGCCCTTAGATATACCAGCTAGTAAGTGGGAGAGTATCTCCATGGATTTTATAGTAGGCCTGCCTAAAACCCAAAAGGGTAATGACGCTATATGGGTCACAATTGACCGTCTGACCAAAATGGCTCACTTTATTCCGACCAAAACGATCGTTAGAGCTCCAGAGTTAGTGAGGTTGTTTGTAGATGGGTTATTTAAATTGTACGGACTACCTTCCAGCATAGTCAGCGACCGGGACAGTAAGTTTAATGGAAAATTTTGGAGGGCAATATTCCATCATCTCCATACTAAACTAAACATGAGTACTACCAACCATCCACAGACAGATGGTTAAATAGAAAGAGTAAATCAGGTGCTGGAGGATATGCTTCGTGCATACGTCAGCAAAAAGCAGACTAATTGGGAGGAGTATCTCTCGATATTAGAGTTTGCTTGTAACAATACCAAACATTCAGCTATGGGATACAGCCCATTTATGCTGATGTATGGTTTTCAGCCACGCTCACCCACAGCTGTAGGGTTTAAACAAGAAAAAGTTGAAGCAGCCAGAAACGTTTTAGAAGACCTAAACTAGATGATAGAACATGCTAAGTGTAGCATTAGGCAATCCCAGGATCGAGCCAGACATTATGCAGATCCACACAGACGGGATGTGCAGTTCTCCGCTAAAGCCTTAACCAGATCAGAAAATCTGGTAGGGGACAATGCTCTAGTTCTCCCATTGGATTCTCAGCAACCTCCACATGAACCAGAAGATATTCTTGATAGTAGAGAGACGCAGACTCGTCATACTCTATACCTAGAATATCTAGTCAAGTGGAATGATCAGCCTGTTGAGAATGCCACTTGGGAAAAAGGCGGCGTCCTCCGCAAGATTTTTCCAGACTTTGTCTTAGAGGACCAAGACGGTTCTTAAGGGGGAGGGAGTGTTATGAGCACGTAACTAGTGTCGAACCCTAGAGAACACAGGAGGTCAGATACCACAGTCAGGGTCGTGTCCAGCGTACACGACCAATAGGGCAAGACAGTGTGAGTAGTGTGCCTCGACACGGTGCATAGCCATGGCGGGCCTAACACAGCCTAGGGACCCTGTCAGCAGGATAGCGCACCATGTTGGGTCCCGACGTGCAGTCAGCCACCATATCAGGGAGTAGGCAAGGTTGGGTGCATCGGTTAGTGTTTGCCCTACTGTGGTGTTGAGACCTCTAACACCCATTTACACCCAATAGGATGCTTTCCTTTTGGTAGCTTCACCAAATCCCATGTATCATTCTTGAGGATGGAGTCGTACTCCTCTTGCGTAGCATGTTGCCATACCTTCTCATCTGCTGCCTCTACGAATGTATGCGGATCTTGTGAATCATAAGTGCATAGTTTGTCTCTTGGTGTCCATGCTGTTTGGCTTGCCTTTGAGACCTCCTTGCCCGTGGATTGCTGCTCTCTCCCTCATTAAATATCAAACCATCTTGCACAGTTTGCCAATACCACTTGGGAAACTTCTTCCTTGCAGTTGGTGATGAAGACGGTGATTAGGACTCAACAGATTTGCCCCTTTCCTTCCGCTTCCTAGCCTCCTCGGATTCTTCCTCTTGATCACTCATATGATCATCTTGAGGCTCCCCAATATATGGATGTGGGTCATCAAGTATTGGCACAAATTCACTTGTACCATCCTCCATCTCAAGTTCCTCTATAGGAGGCGTTTGATCTTCTTCAAAGATCACATCTCGACTTATGATCCTTTTCTTGCTAGTAAGATCGTAAAGTCTGTAAGCTTTTCTTTCTTCACTGTATCCCAAGAAAATACTCTTTGCTGATTTTGCATCCAGCTTCTTCCTGTTATCCTTGGGAATATGGGCATAGGCCGTACAACCAAACACTCGCAAAGCGCCTACCTTGGGCTTAATGCCGCTAAATGCCTCTTCTGGAGTCTTGCCTTCCACAGCTTTAGTTGGACTTCTGTTCAACAGAAACACCGCTGTGTGCATTGCCTCCCCCCAAGAAGAGTTGGGCAACCCTTTTGCCTTGAGCATGCACCTTGCACACTCCGCAGTAGTTCGGTTCTTTTTCTCGGCTACGTCGTTTTGCTGAGGGGTATGAGGAGCTGTAAGCTGCCTTTTGATTCCATTAGCCTTACAGAACTCCACAATTTTGTCTTAATGAACTCTCCACCACCTTCTGACCTGAGCATCTTTATCTTCTTTCTGGAGTGTTCTTCTACCAAAGCTTTGAAATGCTGAAAGTACTTGAATGCTTCAGATTTTTGCTTCAAAAATAAGTCCAAATCTTGCGTGAGAAGTCATCAATAAAGGTCATAAAGTAAAATGCCCCGCCTGCAGACCTGGTTTGGGTTGGCCCCCACAAATCTGAATGTACGCTTGGATTAACAATTGGAAGCCCCTCCACCATATGATGCTGGTTCAACACCTGCATGCTTTGTTAGCCAAGATGTCCATACCTCTCATGCCTCTCATGCCACAACCTATCCACATCACTTCCTTTGGTAGCCAAGATGTCCATAACTCTCATGCCACAACCTATCCACATCACTTCCTTTTGCTGTATAAGCATGCCAACTAGGGATAGAAGTGTACAACCTGTATAGATTATCTTCCTGCAATCCTTTGGCCACAACCTTCATATTATCACTCAAGTCCAACACAAGACAAGAAGTAGCATCAAATTCTACTTTCATATTTTGTTGAGTGATAGTTCCTACTGAAAGAAGATTTTTAGCAAGTCCCGGTACATATAAGACATTCTTAATGACTTTGACTTCTCTTGATGGAAGCTTTACAGGTACTGTGCCCTTTCCCTTGACCTTGTGTGTTCAATTGTCACCTAGGCACACCTCTTGTCCCTCACAAATCCCCACAAAGGTATCAAACCAATCCCTATGAGGGGTCATGTGCTTTGAAGCACCCGAGTCAATGTACCAACCACCCGTTGTAGCTTGTGAGGCCAATGCAATAGAAAATAACTCAGCTTGCCTTATGTCACTTTGCTCCTCTCTTGCAACAGTCTCAACAACATTTCCTCCTTGCTTCTTTGTGCCCTTCTTTTGCTCTGCAAGCTTTTTCCTGCACTCAAAAGCAAAGTGTCCATGTGTACCACTGTAATTGCAATTCCCCTTCCTTCGAGGTGTGGAAGAAGTACTAAAGGAGGATTGTGTTTCTGACATTTGCAAGTTCTTCATTCCTTGCTCAAGTGTTTGTGGTGCTCCTTTGTTCTTGCCTTTTCCTTTCTTCTTGTCCTTGGCTGGATTTTGCTTCTTCTTAGAAACAAAGGCAATTGCTCCTGGAAATCTTCCCTCTTGGAGAGATTAACTCTCCTCATCTCCTCATGTAGCAAGAGACCATATACCTCTCCATAGCTAGGGATTTTCTCCCTCACAGGTATCATTATCACAAAGTTCTGATATGCATATGACAAGCTATTCAAAACTATTGGCACCAAGTCTTTGTCAGCAATAGCCTCTCCAAGCACAGAAAGCTGATATCTAAGATCCTGAATCTTAGTAAGATGATCAGTAACTGTCTCCCTTGTCTCCATTCTGAGAGTATACAACTTGTTCTTCAAGTAGAGGAGCTAGTTGTACTTGCTGTCTCGTACAATGCACAAAGAATGTGCCATGCATCTACAGGCCCTTTGGCTGACCTGATTAGAGGAATCACATTATCCCTCATTGACATGTTGATGATCTTGTGTTCCTTTTCCCCTCTCTTGATATAGTCCTTGAGTTCAAGTTCAGATGTTGGAACAGGCTCCTCACCTGTCACAAGCTTCCAACATTCTTTATCTTCAAGAATGTTCTTGATCTTGAATTTCCAAATGCTAAAGTTAGTGCCATCAAGCCGACTGGCTTCACTCAGCATGCTCTCTGCAAGACTAGACATAGTTGGATAAAAATAAAACACAAAAGGTAAATTGGGGTTTTCACCCAACTAGGGTATGCAGCCACTTGCTCAATAACCCTCAGCTTCTGGATTTGAAACTATCCCCCTGTATGGCTGTCCTAGCCCTTGTCCAAGATCCACTCAAAACTTTCACTGAAGTCCCCACTATAGAAAGCGCCCTCCTACAGTCCTGGCTGTCCAAAAAGACTCAAATTTTTTTCTCCCAAACTAGAAAGTTTTTGGATCACAGTACTTCCCTTGCCAACAACACTCCAACCATGCAGATAGCATAGAGATCAGATGCCCCTACAGAACGTGGGCCCTCCTCAAAGATAAGCTGCTCTCCAGGAATGGTAGGAATATGATCAAAACAGGTCTAAGCTTTCACCACACCACATGCAACATAACCTGCTTTGATACCATGACAAAATCCAAGGCCTAGCTATGGAGTATCATAACAACATAGTAAGCACACTATGAAAGCTTGAAAAAACCAGCTATGGAGTAGAAGATAAAAGCAAGAGAGAGAGGACTTCAAAGCTCACACAACTTGAATGATTAGTGAAAGAGTAGTAGGGCGTGGAAACCCCTCCAAACTAAGGGCCACATATAGCATGTAATGTATAGAGGTGGTGTCATACTAATTCTAGCTCTAGACCACCCCACATGGGTCCTCAACCTACTTGTTATTACTTGCCTAATTAGCACAAGTGGGGTGTACTATGTACATAAATGTTTTACCCCCATGTCTTATGCACAAGTTACAAGTTACAATTATACAAGCCTTAAAGGGCAAAATAGGCATTCAATGTCATAGCCTATGAGGACTCCTGGTGTGTCGCTCTTATGGTATGAGAGATGTTCATATTGCGGCGAGACCTATGCGGGACATCTCAGCAGTTTACCCCTCAACCATTGATTACCTCTTTCTTTTCTAGACGGAGATCACGAGACACAGAACCTGATGCTGATGACGATGACGACGATGATGGCAGCTTACATGCTCATAGAGATCAGAGACAGTGTACTACTCATCACCACTTTGCTGCCAGGATCACCAGACCTCCTATGCAGAGACACGCTTGTCATGCTCATAGACGACGTTGGTGGACTCCAGCGCTTCCCCATGTTGCAGCTTGCTATAGCATCAGCACAGACAGGACCTCATGACATTGATACATCTACTATGCACACACGCTCTCATTTTCGCATTTATCTTAGTTTGTATTAGATGTTTTTTTATTACAGCGTCGGAGATGTTTTATGCGCTCCCATTGTTATCACATACTTGACATGTACTTCATTAGTCTTATATGCCTTTTGGCATGGAAAAGACATTAATAAAGCTTTCTTTCTCTCTCTCCCCCTCCCACCCCCATGGTATGACACCGAATGTCGCTCTCTTTATCATCTTGTTACCCATGCACGTATTCCTTCTCCTCACCTTCTCCGCTCCTCTCGACGTTCATACTATTGCACACTCCGCCGTAAAAAGCGTGCGTATGATGACTCAGAAGGAAAACGTCTTGTTGACCTTTTTTTTAGCTCTTCGTTGGGCCCTTTTTGGCGTGAGTTTATCCCTGGTGCCCCACGACCTCTCTTGGATGACCTCCGCATGTGGGCCGACTATGCTACTAGCCTATACACCATACCCACTGACTTGCCCATCTCAATGGGGCTTGGGATTGAACATTGCGAAGACCAAGGTTATGGTCTTTAATACTTCTAGAGCTTTCATGCAACGCCAGGAGCTCATTCTTGATGGATAGCCTCTAGAGGTGGTTTCTTCATACACGTACTTGGGGATACTTTTCATTGGTCCTACATTTAGCATGCGACAGGCAGCTACCACTAGACTTGGGAAGGGACATGCCTCGAGCTACAGGCTGTCATGGTTTTCTCAGGCATCCCATGTCCTCCTTGAGTGATTTGGTATCTCGATGATCTTCCCATGGCTACTCACTAGTATATCAGACGCTTTTTATATAGGGCATATCTTGATCATACATGGAGATGCCGGCTGGGGGTTAAGCCCGAAATTTATGAAACTCATTTCATTGAGATGGACATAAGCAGGGTTCCTTGTCTTGCCACAATATTTGGAACACAAATCACAATACTCAAAATTCATATGACTATTAAATATTAAAACCAGTAATCAATGACAAATTAGGGTTATTTAATTATTTATTTAATTTTGGGTTTGGATCAGCTTTCAACAATTCGTTCGTTTCAAAAGGCAGTTCGAGGTTCAAACCACGATTCGTGGAAACTATGGCTAAAGCCATTAGATGGCATTCCTCATCTTTTGGACCAAGTGTCCCATACAACATCGAACACATCACACATGTCCCTTTTATAGTTCAACTTATACCTTTTAGGAGGTCAATCTTCTAGACTCCATTTAAGACCCTATATCCACTAACTATTACAAGCATGCCACTTTCAAATAGTGACCTTGTCATTAATTTACAATCATGTCACCATAGGCCTGCAATTGATTTTTACCTATTTACAAGCTTACAAAGGATAAAGGATGTAATATTATATGACATAATTAAATGTGGAATTCTACTTTTTCAATGTCATTTTCTTAGCAATATATTTTGTAAAGTATAAGAACAATCTTAAAAAAGCCCCAAAAATTGGATGTACCTAAGTTTATAAAGCTTAACTATCAAGGCACATAACCCAGGCGATAATGAAAACATAAGGGTCTTAGAGAAGTTGAATGCGGTTGGGTATATGAATTTTTTATGGTTGAAGTAATCTAGCATTAATGCTAAAGCATTTTCTATTGTTTTGTTCAAAAGAAAGCTAGTAAGTCTTATCAAATAATGTGACAAGAGCTTTAGACCCTAAAGCTCTGTACAGTTGTTTGATGTTCGTCGGTCTTTTGCATAGTGTCACTCACCCTTACCTTTATTGAATTAGCTCCTCACAACCTATTAATTTGCTCAGTCCTTTATATTGTCTCCATAGCTCATTGTAGCTTTTTTGTTATTACAAGAGCTTAGCTACTTTCCTTAGCTCAAAAGCATATATCATTCCAACCATCTTCTCACTTTGTGTTTTCACTTCGTCTGATTTATATATGAGCTCTATAACTTGATTTTTTGATTTGAATTGGATGTGCGTGCGCGTGCACGTGCACGTGCGTGCGTGTGCACGTGCCATGTGTAGTGACACACATACAGGTGTTGGTAGGATGAATCTAATACCTCTATATGAATTAAGATAGGGTTTATATCCTACAGATCCATATAAATGTTGAAGGGCATGCTTTTAAATCTATACCATAAATTTAGTATGTTTATAAACTCTTGAAATTGGATATGTATATAGATTCTATATAGAATCCAAATATAGATATACTTAGGTCCAAAAGTAAACCTAGATATTGATTATTTCACTACATGCAAATCCCCCGACGGTGAAATAGTTTTTATTTAAACCCTAAATTGTATATTGAGAGTTTGGGCATAAGGGTATAGTAACTAAAACACTTTTGTGTAGGTTATTATTGACTCCGCAGTAATCATTTGATCCATTTTTTAACGTTTGGAGCTCATTCTTAGTCACTATAAGAAATTTTTAGCCATTTTTTAACCACTGTATATACTATACACCCAAAACAAATTTCCAACAACGCTTTCCATGGAAAAAAAAAAGACTAAATAGCATATTATAACTACACTCCTTAGGAACCAAAAAAAAGAGAGAGAATGTTTCGGAATGCTCATTCCTTAGACATTGTGGAACATAGTGTAATTATGTTTGTGGGAAAGGTCGATCCTACAACATTGAAGTTAGTTTCACCTACTTTTCAAAGAATGTGGGAAATAGTATTATCTCTCATAGACATTCAATGCAGCAATGTGCCTTTGTACATAATTCTCATCATGATGATCATGAAATTAATGGCTACTTTGAAAATAGGTCGTGCAAACTGTAACTGTTGAAGGAAACTTATAGATGAAGTTTCTCATATTTAGAAATTTTCATCATGCTGAATAACTATAGAGCAAGTCTCTCACATCGATGATGAAGTGGAATCAGCATTCACAAACTCCCAAGGTTTGACAGGGCTCTAGTACCATGTTGAAAACATGATGCAAGTATGCTACTTAGCAAGAACACATCATACAATAATAGAATTTCATAAGAAAAGTAAACACGAGATGGAGTAGAATATGTAAAGCATGTTGGAGATATGATCTTCACATCCATATCGACATTTATGATGGCTTGGGAAAAGTTGCTAACAATGGTGCCACGTCAACAAACAAGAAGCTAAGATCGTAATCAAATACCTCATGTATGCCACATGGTGGCTAACTAAATGTACTTCTCAAATGTATTATGAATACTACATGTAAAATGGGGCCAAATGCCTCAAGTGATCTAAGTTAATCTAGTCTTCTCATTTAAGGCATGTAGACTAGATATGGAGAGACACCGTTGAATTTCATCTTTCTCATTATGTATCTTCTTAAAACAACGCGAGACAACACAAAGTAATAGGAGTTTATGTTTCTTTATCGCTCTCTCATAAATGTGTACTTCTTTCTACAATATGATGATTGATCTTTCCTATGACAGTAACTCGAAAGATGTTCGTTAGAGGTCTTTACCTTAGAAGTATGTTGCTAACCATTATGTTTCTTTCCTTTTGGCTAACCTTAATTTGATCAATTTTGTGGCCTTTTCCAGTATGTCAAATGTGGCTTTGCTGGGGAGAATTTCCCAACAGCAGTCTTCCCTTGCATGGTTGGGAGACCTATGCTTCGTTATGAGGAGTCCCTTGGCGAGCAAGAACTCAAGGTTGCATATGCACACACCTCAGTACCAATATTTAGTTAGATGTTCTATTCTATATTGTCTATCTGTGGTTGATTCCCCTTTTTTATTATCTCATTGACTCTTTTCTAAGATGTGAAAGCTTTTTTTAGAGTTAACATATCACATTATTCATCTTGTTTAGGTAAGCCCTTACACATATCTCACTATTGACCTTTCTTGGATAAGTTCGTCTGTTGAAATTGCCTTAATACATGGATCAACTTTACAAATACGGATAGATTCTAATCTCACAAAGAGATGTATGTACATTGATCATATTTTTTTTGTTGATTCTCAAATAAATTATTGGTCTGAATGGATGTTGACAAGACGTTTTGTTTTATTCAATTTTCTCTTAAATGTGAGGGTACCAATAGCAAGATCAAAGACTTTAAAAGTAACTTTAGCAAAGTAGCTGCTTGAACCATACTGGTCTCGTCAAACAAAAGTATCTTCAATATGACTGAGGTTATTTCTAGTGCTCTTCAAAAGGAGTGCCTAAGTATTGGTGAAGCCCTTAATTTATCAAGTCAATGTCTTCTACAAAGATATGATAATATATGATGTGCCTCATGCTTTCCTTGATATGTCTTTGAGTATCTCTACACCTCGCCTAGTGAGACCGCGCTACACCCCGCCTAGTAAGACCTGGCTCATTGACATAAATTCATGGGCGTAGTCATTCTTCTCCCAATTTCAAAGGCTTGTGGAAAATACTTCATCTAACAAGATGCCTTAGTGGAAAACACAGATTCTTCAATGAGGATGGAAATACCCTACTTTGTGAGTCTCTTTTGAGATTGAAGAATCACGATTGTTGGATTTGCTAGGAAGTGAGATTTTTGTTTCTTCATGGAGATGCATAAAGGACCAGAGGAATGACTTTCACTTTCTCAATCTACTTGGAATGAGATGTCTCTGGCCTCTACACCTAGTAGCACAGCATCGTCATATCTGCGTGCCCATCATCATTTTCACTCTTCAGCATCTCAATGGCACTCGAGGCCACGCGCATGATGTAGTTCTTATGTTATATTGCAAGGTGGGTCTATTTGAGGTACATTGCCACACTGCTTGGGTTATTGTCAAGAGAGAGGTTTGAAGCTAAATGTGAAAACCAAGGTGAAGGTGCTGAGGACATCTAGGTGTTTTAGGCATACACAATGCTGCTCCTTAGTTAACAAATGCTTGGAGGTTGTGCCTCTATCTGAGTATATCACTACAGTTTCAATTTTCGGTATTAGGCTAGTAGTTTCTAGTCAATCAGGGAAGAGACAAGGCTTCCTTATTACATGGAGCAGTTTTTCTTCAGAAGCATATTCAAGATGCCCTGACTAAGTGTCGTCTCTTTGACACTCGTCATGTCCGGGACAATGTATTAGTAAAGAGGTGGTGTATTGGATTCATGACTTACAATTGAGCCCTTTTTTGGGGCTTCATATATCCATGTTATCACAAATGATCCTTGGCAACCGTAAGAATCACATCAGATTATCTTGGCGGAGTTTGCAGTTCCTCCACTTCAAGTGGAGGCCTATTCATGCATTTTGGTATAAATAAAGTTTCAAAAATGTTAGATTAAATGTCAACATTACGTATGTAGCGATCGCAACAGATCTAGTCGGCATTGTTACTTAAAAAGCTTCAAAGGAAATGCATGTACTATGTCAATTTATCTCAAAGAAATTCATGCACACAAGAATAAAAGAATAATCCTTTGCACACCTGTGAATTTTACCTTGGTATGACATTCTTTCCTTTTTCAAAATCATTAGTATGGACAGATTGTTCATGCACTAATCAAACAGGTTGAGTAGAAGATGGAAATGGAATTCCGAAGTGATGTACAAACAAGTGTTGGAGTGAAACATTTTTGCTCATGCGTATGGAGCATGACAGCATCCAATGTCAAAAATCAAGTGAAGCATGCTTTCATACTGGCTCTAATGTGCATACAAAGGCCATCAAGATGACTCGGTAAATGTATTCTATCATAACAATTGACCTTTGATTATAAGCTTCTACAGACTCCATTTGTCAAACATAAAGATCACATTTAATAATAATAGTTCTTGAAATACCTGATGCACATTATCTTAGGAGCACTCCATTTCATTGTAGCTGGGTGTGATTTGACCATGTTTGACATTGGCCGACTATCCACTAATTAAGTGGCATTGCAGTATTGAGTTGTGTAGTACAGCTTAATGGTGTTCAGATTT
This sequence comes from Diphasiastrum complanatum, assembly GCA_029204225.1. Classification (NCBI taxonomy): domain Eukaryota; kingdom Viridiplantae; phylum Streptophyta; class Lycopodiopsida; order Lycopodiales; family Lycopodiaceae; genus Diphasiastrum; species Diphasiastrum complanatum. The sequence continues at coordinate 29,016,434 of CM055103.1, read as the reverse complement.
TGAACTTGACGCATGTGGTGATGGGTCCACAAAGAATACTGATCTGTCAGTACCAATGGCAAGTGTATCAATCCAAGTTTGTTGGATACGATCCTGGACTGATGATGTAAGATCAAGTATCTTGGACCATTTGATTGTCTACTGGTGCACTCAGTTGTTGACTCAATTTCAGCCAATGTTTGATCCTAATCAGATAGATTTGCAACATCTATGGATCTGATATTGCAAACTACAACCAAAACTTAGGCTGGGTCTAGATCACCCTCCAATATGTTGGAACTTGAATTCAAACAAACTGAAGATAGAAGTATTCAGTAACATGCTTCTTACGATTTATAAACCAGAAAAGTTTAAATCACGAGAGTTGGTAGTACTGACACTAGTGATGTGCAGTGATATATCGAATACTGATAAGTCGTGTTCAATGATGATGTATGAAAGGTCAATCACACGTGTGAGTACAACAATCTGTCCATGATAGGGAGATATCATCAGTAGTTATTCTATGATAATGTGAACACGCTTGATCAGTACTGCTTAAGCACCAACGTGCACAACTCCTTGTCCGCTCCATAACGAGGGAATTTCATTCAGTTTTTTGTGCACAGTCAGTATACATTAGTATTGGGGCAGTTATGTTGAATAGTATGTTCATTTCTTCAATTCAAAAAAAAACTTTTCTTTCTTTTGGTTTTGATCCGATAACGCGAGGTATCAATGTACAGTAAAGGCTGATAATAATGATGCACAGTGAAGTGGCAGGGTGTACAACTGTTACTCAAGTATCATGGTCTTGAAGGACGCTCTCAGACAATGGTATACAGTTATGCATAATAGTGTGCTAGTGGTGGAGTGCTATACCAACATTAGATGACTGTAAAGACTAGATGAACTTCACAAGTTTCTCTGATGTCATAAAGCATTGAAGTAATGCCAACCATCCTCGGTGATGAATGGCACATGCACTAGTTTTGAGCAACAATAATTTGACCTCACTATAAGTGCACTTCAGGAAATTTCAACTGGATTCTAAAGAACATTCAGATTAGAATGTGCAAACTCCAGAGCTGGAGGCTATGCTGGTACCTGAAAACTTATGAAGTGTATGACTGGTATTGAAATGGCCCTTATGCCATTAAAACCCTGACACCTGTGAACACATGCTGAGGCGTAATCCCAGTGAAAAGGAAAAGTACAAACCATATACTAAGGCTAGGGACAGGAAATCCTAATAAACTTGGGAAAAATTACTTGTCCCTTGCCAGTGGCTGTCCTTGAAAGAAATAAAGACCTCTCCCTCTCCCTCCCCCAACTTTGGCAGGTTGGCTCTCTCAGCCCACCAACACTCTGAGCTCGTTTTATTTTCTTTTGCAGATGCGGGTGCCACTCTTGATTGTAGGCGCTAGTGTGGATTGTAAGGGGTCGTAATTCTGACATTCAAGGGGCCCCATTTGAGTTCACTGGGCCTTGTTCTTTAGTACTAGCCTTCATCTTGAGTGAATCTGCCCTTCATCTCAGGAGAACTGCTAGGAACTCAGTACGTTGGTGGTTGTTGTACATACATACGTATCACTAAAAGTGGTCGGTACTAGATGGACTTTGTAAATTCCAAGGATTTAGTGGGAATAACGCAAATGGTAGGTGAAGGGGCTACAAGCCAGTGGACACTGGACAAAGCTGAGTTTTGGAAACACATTCAGCCATGAATCATCAGATCATCTACTCATCTGGTGCAAACAAAGGTAATGCTGGCAAAATTGCTCATCTCAATGAATAGGTCACATCTTCTGTTTAAAAAATCATGTAGGCTGCTTGCAAATTGCATAATTTTGGCTTTGCCTGTAGGTAGTTGAGTGAACATTACACATGTACATTGTGTCGAATGACTACGGACAGAACTTGGTAGATCTGACAGAAGAAAAGAGAAGCTGGAAAAATCTGTGAAGCAAATAAAAGAGACACGGACCAATGTTGGTGGCGATTTTTATGAAGAAAATCATGTATAAACCCTTGGAATCTGCATGCAATTTGAAAATTTTAGTTGGCCGGGAAGATTTTTTGATGGCTTCAAACCTTAGAAGCCCGTTCCGACCAAAATGGGTCAGAATGTTCCGTCCGTTCCTGGTCGGAACGAGTTAATGTAGCAGCAGAAGCCACAAAAATGTGTAGCAGCCATCCCGGTTTGCAGCAGCCCACAATTTCTGCTGATGGCTGACAGAACGGGCAACTAAACCTTAGTTTCCAGATTAAACGAATTTGTAGCAGCCCATGACTTCTGCTGATGGCTGACGTAGCTCTTCCACCCAGAAATGGGATGCATGTAATATAAATTTCAGAAATGGGATGCATGCAATATGAAAGTTCTTCGGGATCATTCCAATCTATGGCGGATCATGAGCTACTGATCAGACACATGTAAAAGACAAACTTAAACAAGTGTTACGGTGCCATTGACCATCATGCATTGGCTTGTAGAATTGGATATTGATTTCTTTGTAGAAATAGAGATAATTATTCCATTGGTAGATAGTTAAACTAGAACCAAATGAATCTGACTCAAAGCTAGATTTACTCACGTAGAGAATGAGCTAGATTCTTCATATGGTTTAGAACTTGAAATCATTCTGAATTCTAAGGTTGAGAGCTCAGGATATGGTGTTTTTTTCCTTTGTATAAAAACGTATCTCTTTTTTTTGAGGGTCTCGTTCCGTTCCGGAACGGGCAACTAAGCTTCAAACTATCAAGATTATCTATCTACCCAATAATCTTGCTGGACACAAATGACGATGGTGTAACTTATTTTATGTTCTACAGTCTTCTCCCACATTAAAGTATGAATATGGAACATGGCATTTTATGAGATGAGACAAGACAAAGGTGTAACTCTCGAATGATAGTCATAGTTGAAAGACTTTTCCAAAATGATACTCGTGAGCTGAAGATCCGATTTTGTAGTTTCAAACTTGGTACGAATCCCTCTTGTTTGAGTGCACACTCTCGGCATCTGATGTTCTTGTTGTCATAAGCTAATGCCATGTCCAAGTAGCTTCAGAGGCTCTAATTTTCTGTTCCAAAGGAGTATAAACTCTTGGAATCTGCATACAATTTGACTTTTTTTTTGGCTGGAAAGATTTTTTGATGGCTTCTAACCAAGGTTGCAGTCCGCGTTCCGGAACGCGATCCGGGATTTCCCATTAGGGTTTCCCGGAACGCAAATTATTAATTTTTTTTTTTTTGTATAGTTGCCAATATGGGTATCATGTGAAAGGATATCAAAAAAGCAATTGTTATGCAGATCTGTTGCTTGGTTTCAGATGGCTGCGGGCTACAGTGAGTAGAAATCTGGACATCAGTAGATGGTTTAAGAAAACTGGCTGCATTTTCATATGGTTTCAAAAATTTGGATTGTGTAGTCTGCCGACTGTTTCGGGTGCGAAACACCAAAAAGTGTGTTTTCACTCAGGGAGTTGGAAGGCCAAATCATGAAGAGGCCTTACCCCGGACCCCGCCGTTGGGGGGCGTTGCCCCCCAAACCCCCTGTTTCAGCTATTCCAAAAGAAGTATACAATTCCTACCAATCTAAGGAAGGCTCCTTCTAACTCTTTCTATCATTTTCTAACAGAAAATGGAATCAGTAGATCTGCAAACCATTGGCATCAGAACACCATTCAAAACTGATTTAGTTAGTATTAAACTCAAAAAAAAAAAAATTTGGCCATTACTACTTTTTCCACAAAAAAAAAAGAAAAAAAGAAAAGAAAAAGAAAAATTGCGATCCGGGTCGCGGATCGCTAACGTTCCGGATCGCACGATCCGGAACGTTTTTGCAGCGGATCGATCCGGAACGTTTTGCGATCCGCTGCAACACAGCTTCTAACTAATAAGACTTTCTACCCAAGAATCTTGCTGGAAATTAATGCAGATGGTGTAACTTATGTTATGTTCTATCATGAAAAGGTTGACTTTTTTTTAGTAACTATCTTCTCCCACATCAAGCACCAAAGCTAACTCAACACCCTTGAGCTCTTTATTGCAACTTGTGATAAGCATTAGTACAAATTATGAATATGCCAATCTCGACCGAAGCCAATCTCGACCGAAGGAGTTGGAGGAAGTGAGAGAACGAATAGAGGGTAGAGTTTTATGAGATGAGACAAGACAAGGGTGTAAGTTTCAAAATTGAAGCTCTAATAGCTGAAAGATTATCCAAAATCAAATTCATGGACAAAGTACATCTATGCGTATTATATTATATATGTACATGAAACTGCACACAGGAGCATTTGTGATACATATATATGTATAGCTTTGTAAAATTTGTGTGCACAAGTGGTTGATTGTTTAGAAAGATTTTGATTTGTTGCTTGCTTAGATCTTCGGAACATGTTATCACTAATCTCCTTATTGGTATGGTGATATGGCGACCAGAATATTGTTGTAGGCGAACCATGTGCAGAACTTCGACAACAACTTGAAATTTCATATCCTGTTAGTAATGGAATAGTTCAGAGTTGGGAAGACATTGCACACGTGTGGGATCATACTTTCTATGATGTGCTCAAAGTAAGTTATAATATATTTGTTGTATGTGATTTATTATTGTACTAGTACCATTTTTTGTGGATGCTCTAAGAGGTTTTAGAGGTTGTTTACAAATTAAAAATCATTAGCAAATAAAATGAATGTACACCTGAAATGGTCTATTCTGGTCTTGAAAATGCTTTATTCACGAAAATGAAGGTGCACATGGGCTCTTTTTGGAAAACTATCAAGCCTCTAATATCTTTTTCAGTAGTTTGGAGTCTTCGGACTAGATGTATCGGTTTGGTACTGATTTGAGAATTTGTGTTTCTAAAGTATCAATTCTTTATTTGAAATTTGAGAATCTCCTCGTTTTGTCGTTCTTGATTGTTTTTTTGAGATTTTGAGGTATTTCTATACATCTAGTACACTCAATATGTAGATTTGTAGTGCACAAAATGGGTTAGTATCAAATGCTGTTCTATACAATACTATATAAAATGTTAGTTTTTTTTCTTTTTCATTAAAAAAAAGCCGCTCTAAAAGCAATGGCAATGTGCATAAAAACCCCCCATAAATAGTGCAAAATAATTTACCACAAGGAAGCACAACAGAACCAGTCCAGTCTATTCACTAAAACCTATTCCCTAAGCAAACATAGCTAGGTGTTCCCTAAAAAGAAAATGGTCCACACAAGACAAAAGCACCATAAGACCTAGTGTTCGGCAAACAAGATTAGTAACTCCTTTTTACATAGTATGCTGCCAAAACATATGAAATGAGTAAGATTGATTCAAATTTCTGAAAATAATTTGAAGGGGACTATCTTGCACCTCATTAATCTGAACTTAGATATACATAAGTTATAAATCTACCTACAAATTCCTCAGGAATGTACAAATATTAGAGCTACAGCATAGTATGTGAGTGAGTTGCCATTGATTCATGAATAAGCATATTGAGACCTATTGTTTGATAAGAACATGTAGCACTTTTGATCTCCTAGGTGTGTTTGGCTTTTGAATAAGAGCAATGGCTGGAGAAAAGCAGAAGTCAAAGCAGTTTAGGCCAAATATGTGCTATTTCATCCTATGAATTTAAGAAAACGCTGTGTTGATCTTTCGATTTTTTGCAGGTAGACCCACCTGAATGCAAGATCCTTCTTACTGATCCACCTCTGAATCCTACCAAAAATCGTGAAAAAATGGTATGAAATCAAAATGGGGCATTTTGTATTGATATGGACATGAAAATCCACCATCATGCTATAAAGTTTGACATTAAAATTTTAGGTAGCTCCTTTTGATTTGACTTGTTTTGAAAAGTTGGGTCAGCTATTCACTCCTTCAGCCAAGTTATGGTTGCATGCATGGCATTCACATGTGAGAATCGCCTCATTGGAGCCTTAATTGGAAGTCGATTACTGTCCACTGACTCAAATGCCATTAACTTTGATGAGGGTACTGTTTCTTGTTGTAGTTTACTTGATCTAGGTTTATCAGAATCTCAGGATGGTTGGAACTAATTTCTTGATTTTTTCTATCATTGTGTGAATGTAATGTTTTGACCAGCTTCAGACCATGTTCGAGAAGTACATGTTCGCAGGTGTCTATATACAAATCCAAGCTGTGCTTACGTTGTATGCCCAAGGTGCTGTAACATGAGAAACCTCTGTATATCAATTTTCATAGGTGAAATTTGATGACAATTTTTAACATTTGTCTTGGTCGGTAGTGAGGCCCTTTGCTGGCTGCTTGATCATCATCTAGATTTCTTTGATCAAGTTCTGTGGGCCTAAGCACAGGAGCTCTCAATGTATTAGCCTATGTTTCCATTAACGCACTACTTTTTAACGAAATAATTGTGCTTACCTATATTGATGCAGACACCTGTGTGATTAATTTTGACAGGACTTTTGACGGGCTTGGTGGTGGATTCAGGTGATGGTGTCACTCACATTGTATGATTTGCTATTCCTTTACTGCATTGTGAATGTTATTTTGAGATCATGCTGCATTGCAATTTGCTGTTGATATGCCTTTACCATTTTGACCTTCATCAAATTTTTGAGCCCTTTTTTGAATGGGGCGACTGTGCACCAAATAAATGCTGTTATAAAATTTGAAAGAAGGTTTGCATTAGGTGAAACACTATTCTGAAGCTGACTTTGTTAGTCTTAAGATTCTGAAAAGCATAAAAAATCCACTGAACTTAGAAAGTGTTTGTTTGAGCAGATGTTTTGTTTTAAAGTCGCAAAGTTTTAGTAGGTCCACGCTCCTGACTGAATTACTTATCACTGTATTTCTTCTGTTGCTTTCTTCACCTGTTGTAATTATTTTAAGAAATAAAATTCAGTCATAGCTCATGATCAACTGATGATAGAACTCTGTAAACTATGATTTCACATAAATGCCATCCACAAACAACATGGAACTTGACTTGATCAATCATGATCACGATCAAAAGATTTCTTTGCACTTGTGCATTTGGATATTCATAGTGTGAGTACAATTAGCAATGGTGGTGCTAAGATGTGTGTGACATTAATGGATGACTTTAGTAGATTTTGTTGGGTGTATCTACTAAAAAAGCAGAAGATGAAGTGTTTGATATCATTGTCGAGTTCAAGATTGCAATGGAGAACCAATTCAACATCAAGATCAAGTGCTTGAGAAGTGACAATGGTGGTGAGTACTTTTCTACCAAGTTCAAAGCATTTTGTGATGCACATGGGATCAAGAGGGAGCTATCAAGTCCAAGAACACCACAACAAAATGGAGTAGCCGAGAGGAAGAATAAAACCTTATGTGAAGGAGCCAAAGCAATGAGGTTAAGTGCCAATCAATGCAAGTATTCAGGGATGGAAATCTCTCAAAAGCTTCATTGAAATGCATCCTTGGACTAGAGATTTAGTGGTGGGTAGATATTTGTTCATGCCCTTGAAGCACCACATTGTTAAGATAGATGTCATGGCAATAAATCAAAAGGTCAAATGAAATTGCTGTAGTATAAATAGTTTGTCATCCGTGTTCTATATGGATGTGAAGTTTGGATAGGGATCATTCTTAGGACCATATGGGCTTAAATTTAAAGAGTGCAACAGAGGTTGTTAACTACATTCATGTATTCAAGTCAAAAACTCCTTGAACAATTTCACAAGCAAAGTGAATCCTTGTCTGCTAGAAGCTACAGTCATGGTTAGGATGATTCATGACATTAAGAGGGTGAAAAGAAGAAATAGAAACTTTCAAAAGTGGTAATTTAGCTTAGTTAAAATAATACCTTGTAGATTCATGAGTGGATGGTGGATTGATGTGTAGAAGTGGCTGTCTTATTGAAAATGTCAGCAGCTTAAATTGCAGAAAGAATCTCAAGAAAGTGGCCTTTTTTTAGACAAATTTATGGAGGAGCTTTGGAAAGCATCTTCAAAGAGGAATGTGCAAATAGCACCAAGAAAACATAAAGGATGTAGGACTATCGAGTGAAACACGTGATTGCAGATAAATCTCTGAAGAAAAAGTAGCCCATTAAAGGGCTCAAATCTGTTTGGGACTTCAGGACCTCAACATACCACGATTTTAAGTGAATTGTAGAGACCTGAGCATGACATGATCTAACATGTTTGTATAGTTCTCGACATGGTCGATCCACTCCCATCTATATAGGATCCACAATAACACCCTTTGTCATCCACAATAACTCTGCAAATCTTGCATAACTGTGATGCGATGTACAAGACTTCGTCACATTGTACCCCACTTATAGCCCAAAGATGCTCTTCGTTCTTTGGCACTACTAGATTGCATACAAACAAAAAATTAAAGACATTCACTTGTGAAAAATGCCTTGACGAGAATGAGAGTCGAGGAGAAGGGTGAATACCTAGGCACCCCAGCTTGAGGCACTCTAGCATCTTTATCTCAGTCTCACTTGTGCTCAAACGATGCATTTTGCAAAGATCTAAGTATCCCATTGGTGCATATTTTCTTAGTGAGCCCTTCCACTCCAGTGTACACTAAGAGTAGGGCACAGCCATGCAAATGTCCAATCCTTGCACAAACCATTGGGTATTCCTAGCTATAATCTTTCCACAACAATCCAAATACTAACTGCGGTCGAGAACTCTCATAGTCACAAAGTACTAGCCTCATCCTCCAAGGAAGTTCACATACCAGACTTGACCCTTGAATGAGCACAACAATCCTATTGGTGTCTCGTTACTTGCCATACTTGCCCCTACGCTGTGCTCTATCTTGAGTTGCACCCTTCTTCTAGGTACCAATCCTCTTGACAAGTTTGTCTTTAGGCGAGATTGCTTGAAACTTTGTTCAAATGGATAGCTGCTCCTCACCTAGCTGGATCCAATTCCATTTTGAAATTCTAGATTAAACACACCAGAATAACACATATTGCATGTTGACTTCAGCAGAACCATCATAAGCATTGTTCATGGCTTCATATAACATAGCACCAACACTTGAGAGACAATGTTAAACTCTATCCAGAACAGGGTTAAGAAAAACATTATGGCAATTTTGTCTCCCTCCTCAGGATAAAGTGTATGTCCTCGTAGTTATGACTTTATACACATCTCTTTGAATTTGGCAGTGAGGGATCTATCTTGAAAATGCATAATCATTCAAAAAAAATTTGAATACCGACATGCCAAAAGGCTTGTTGCCTTAAAGGACTGTGCAGCTCAATACTCAGCCTATTTTAAGGGCAAGTACAACATGTAGTGACCTGCTGACAGGATTGCTACCTAGAGGGAATATGGAGTGCACATCATGCATATTACAAGGGCAGGTTTTCTATTTAGGTCTCCTTAGAGGATGAGCCTAGAAGAGGAAGTGAAAAGGTGAAGACAATTGTTTTACTTGATGTCAGTTATGATTAAGGGAGTTTTTGGTAGATTTAGATGGTTGTTAAAATTTTCTGACCATCGTTGCCCAGTTGCTTTTGAATGGCTTGGCATGGGCTGTGTGCATCTACATGTATGACCCTACTTTGAGTGTGCAGAGTGGAGGGACCCACTGGGAGACTTGTACCTAGAAGATATGCACCATGGGATGCTTAGATCTCTTCCCTATGCTTTTTTTAAAAATGAATGCAGTTTGGGTGTTGGTGGTATGGGACTCCAATGACTGGAATCCAAGATGCTCAGCTTGTGGTGGGGTGTCATTGGCTCTTGAGTAAGAAGTAGATCAACTTGGACCCTATTGAATCAATAAGTAAGACCACATGTGTTTAAAAAGGCGCTGAAAGTACCTCGAGTTGGAGTACTTAGCTGATCACTCTTCACCTCCTCTTAGTCTCATCACAGAGGGCGCAGAAGTGCATGTCATCAATTCCATGTTTGTGCACAGTTCAGAATTGGCCTTAACCAATTCAACTCAGATAATCAAATTTTTAGAAATTATATTGGATTTAAGTTTATCAAAAGCTATCAGAAAAATATGAATACATGGATGTATGTGTGGCCATGTGTATGGTAATCTCTATATCATAGATGCATGTCGGGATTGGTTTTCCCATTTTGACTGTTATGATTATTGTGAGCTCATGGGCTGTCAGCTTCTTGTCTCTTGTTAGTTTATAGGCTTACTCAGTGAGCTTGGGATCTTTCGATTCCCAGAATTATTTTCGGTGATTGTTGAAACGGTAAAATGGTTGAATGAATTATTCTCGTCTTAGTTCCCTGCTATTAATTGTTCTTTTAAAGGTATGAAGATTGATGTGTGCTGAGTGATTAGAATCAGAGGTTTGTTATTCAAGTCCCAGTTAGAAAGCTGTGCACTTGGTACTTAACATATCTGACTATCTGGCCGATGATAAGATCAATAGATTTTCTTTGATGTATTTGTCATTGCCTACTATGAAACTAGAAACATGTTTTACATAAAATAATCAAATTTTCAAGCTAGCATCCTCCTGCTTGAAAAATTGAGGATCTTTGGATCAGTCTGGTGATGAGGTGATATTGTCACAGGTTCCAGTGGTAGATGGATTTTCTTTTCCACATGTTACAAAACGAATGAATATAGCTGGGCGCCAAATAACCTCCTACCTAGTTGATCTTCTTTTGAGACGAGGGTATGTATGCACATAACATAAAGTTACAAGCAAATATATCTTCATTGGATTGCAAACTTCAGCCGTTATCGTAAGAACTTTTGTGTAAACTTAATTAATAACGATATTTTGGACTTCAATGTCTGGGGCTTATTTCAAACTATTTTGTTCTAAAACTTCCCTTGAATTTCCCATCTTTATTTAGATTATAAAAGTAGGGATGTTCTGTGAAAATGCTTGCAAATTCTTTGCTTTCTGCCAGACTTGCATGTATGTTTTCAAACTCCAACCTTGGAAGGTTGTAAACGTTTGTTGGCAACGATAATGTACACCAAATTCCTTTGAACTAGCTCTGCATGGTAAGATATTTTTTAAGCATTTCTTAAAACAAATTGCATCTCTACTTAGCTGTAAAAGGCAAGTTGATCCAGGAGTGCATATTCAAAGCATTAAGTAGTTTTGAGATTTTAGGTTGTGTTACTTGCTCATTTATCTACTTATTTGCTAAATCCCAAATATTCCACTATGTTCAGGGACACAGAAGTTTTATCACCATTTTGAAACTACTACAAGAACAGGGTTCACTTTTATAGAAGCTTAAACTCAATCAACAGTCGTAGGCCCCCAATTTTGACACAACATATTTTTCAGTTTAATGAGCTTGACTAGTGAGTAATATGCGGGCATTTACAGGTTTGTTTGAAGCTTCTGATTTATCACTGTAGTTACAAGTTGATTGAAATCACAATTAGAATTGATTCAACTTTTTTTGGGGCAGTTTGTATTGTCCTACTGTGGAATGATAAGAAAAAGCCCTAATAATTCTTCCAAGCATTCTGAATAAAACATGAGAAGAATAAAATTCCTAAATAATAAGCTTATTCAAAAGCTTGTTTTGCATCGTGTATCAATCCAATCGACACAAATCAGTTTTTTCAACGTGCTATCTATGTTGTCTGCAATCAATGGTTGATTTCTCCTGCAGACTCCTTCGATGGGCTTAACAAGCGTTTCAGACTACCTGAGACACTGTTTTTTATCTTAGTGATAGAAAAGTTTTCCCTCTAAGAAGACCTCTTTTGTGCAGATATGCTTTCAATAGAAGTGCAGATTTTGAAACTGTACGGGAAATCAAGGAGCAACTTTGCTATGTGAGGTAAGCTTGTTGGCAAAACTCTTTAGTTGTGTATTATTAGAGAGTAGTGCTACTCTAGAGCAACACCGCTGTTAAAAACACATTTATTTTTGTATCATTGCAACCTTTCTGGTAGGCATTTTTTGTATGGATTTTCAGAATAAAAAGTTGCTCACAGCAGCTTGTCTGTATGTAGCTTTGATTACAAGCGAGAAACACAGCTTGCACTTGAAACAACTATTCTGGTCAAACACTACACGGTTAGTTTTCATGATTTAATTTTGTTTCTATGCACATTGCATGACTATTGTTTTATGATCTAAGGAAGCGGATGGCAGACGCAGACGTCCGCGTCCGCGTCCGGACGTGTCCGGTTTTTTTTTTTTTTTTTTTTTTTTTTTTTTAATTTTTTTTTTAAAAAAATTAAAAAAAAAATTGGGACGCGTCCAACCCCGCATCCGGGGGTCGGACGCGTCCGGGTCCGGACGCCGGACGCGGACGCCGACGCGGGCAATCTGGCCCGGACCCTCATCCCTTATGATAGGGATGGGATTTGAAAATAATTAGTTATTATTATGGACAAGCTAGGTCTAAATGTTTCAAGGAGTAAATCTCTAGGTTTTTTGTTTAGAAATTCTAAGCTGCTGATCCATATATTGATAAGGTTCAGACATGAGGGTCCGGGCCGAAGTGCCCGCGTCCGCGTCCGACGCCTGGACCCGGACGCGTCCGACCCCCGGATGCGGGGTCGGACGCGTCCTTTTTTTTAAATTTTTTTTTTTAAGGGTTGGACGCGTCCAGAGGATGCGTCCAGCATTCGGACGCGTCCGGGGCCTTGAACACGTCCGGGCCTCGGAAGCGTTTTTTAAAAAAAAAAAAAACAAAACCCGCGGGCCTTGCGGACAGTCCGCAGAACCCGAGAGCTGGAAGAGGGCGGAAGAGGGAGAGTGTGTGTGTGAGAGAGAGAGAGAGAGAGAGAGAGAGAGAGAGAGAGAGAGAGAGAGAGAGAGAGAGAGATGGTGTTTGTGTGTGCATGTGTGTGTGTGAAAATTGTGTGTTGATTTGTGTGCATTCAGTTGTGTGTGTGTGGTGATCTGTGTGTGAGAGAGAGAGAGGAAGAGACAGAGAGTGTGAGGGACGGAGAGAGAGAGGATTTGTGTGTGTGCACAGTGTGTGTGTGAGTTTAGGATTTAGGTTTAAGGGTGCTTGGGTTTGGGGTTTAGGGTTTAGGGTTTAGGGTGTCAAATTCCAAGGCCTAGCTATGGAGTATCATAACAGCATAGTAAGCACACTATGAAAGCTTCAGAAAACCAGCTATGGAGTAGAACACAAAAGCAAGAGAGAGAGGACTTCAAAGCTCACACATACATGAATGAATATTCAAAGTGTAGTAGGGCGTGGAAACCCCTCCAAAGTTTGGGCTACATATAGCATGTTATGTATAGAGGTGGTGTCTTGCTAATTCTAGCTCTAGAACCCACATGGGTCCTTAACCTACTTGATTTACTTGCCTAATTAGCACAAGTGGGGTGTACTATGTACATAAATGTTTTACCCCCATGTCTTATGCACAACTTACAAGTTACAAGTATACAAGCCTTAAGGGGCAAAATAGGCATTTATTTCAACACCCCCCCTCAATGGCTATTTTGTTCATACCAACACCTAGCATGCTACGAAACTTTTCAAATTTTTCTCTACTAAGTGCCTTAGTAAAGATATCTGCTGCTTGTTCGTTGGTATCACAGTACTCGAGCTGAATTTCTCCGCTTTGTATCTTCTCTCGTAAGAAGTGTTGATCCACCTCAATATGCTTCGTACGAGCATGGTACACAGGATTTTTGGCAAGCTGGATGCAACTCTGGCTGTCACACTGAAGAATAGTAGGACCATCCTGTGGAATCTGCACCTCCCCAAGAAGTCTCCTGAGCCATATTGCCTCGCAGGTAGCTTTTGCCGCTGCCCTGTACTCAGCCTCTGTCGATGATAAGGTAACTGTGGGCTGTTTCTTGCTACACCAAGAAATGGCCCCTGAACCAAGGTTAAAAGTGTAACCTGTGGTCGACTTTCGATCATCCCTATCACCTGCCCAATCCGAATCAGTAAAGCCTCCAAGCTGAAGCTTTCCGTCATCTGTGTACTCAATCCCATAGCAGGTTGTCCCTTTGACATACCTCAAAACCCTCTTGGCTGCTTTCCAATGTGCTTCAGTTGGAGAACTCATGAACTGGCTTGCTACACCAACTGCATAGGAAATGTCTGGTCTCGTAGTGGTGAGATAAATCGGCTACCCAGAAGCTGCCTATAAAGAGTCTCGTCCACAAAAGGAGTGCCATCATCTCTGGATGGCTTACTGCTGGTATCAATGGGCGTGGAAACGGGTTTGCAATCCTGCATGTTGAACCTGTTCAAAACTTCACATGCATAGTTGGCTTGGTAAATAAACACACAGTTTTCCTTTTTCCAAACCTCCAAACCAAGACAATAGTGGATTAAGCCCAAATCCTTCATCTCGAACTCATTTGATAAATGAGCCTTCACCTTTTCAATAAGCTGCCCATTGTTACCCGTGATGACCAAGTCATCCACATAGAGAACTATCAAAACAACGTTCCCATCTTCCTCCTTCACGAACAGGTTGCAATCCGACTGACTCTTTATGAATTGCTCCTTGGCAAAATAGAAACCAACCTGATAGACGTCATCTTAGCTACCGGTGCAAACGTCTCATCATAGTTTAGCAACCAGCCTTGCCTTATGCTTTTCGATGCTCCCATCAGATTTGTATCTGGTCCTGTAGACCCACTTACAGCCAATAGGACGCTTCCCTTTTGGTAACTTCACCAAATCCCATGTATCATTCTTGAGAATGGAGTCGTACTCCTCTTGCATAGCATGTTGCCATACCTTCTCATCTGCTGCCTCAACGAATGTATGTGGATGTTGTGAATCCAAAATAGTAGTCATAAGTGCATAGTTTGTCTCCTGGTGTTCATGCTGCTGGGCTTGCCTTTGAGACCTCCTAGCCCCTGGATTGCTGCTCTCTCCCTCATCCAATATCAAACCATTCTGCACAGTTTGCCAATACCACTTGGGAAACTTCTTCCTTGCAATTGGTGATGAAGACGGTGAATAGGACTCAACAGATTTGCCCCTTTCCTTCCGCTTCCTAGCCTCCTCGGATTCTTCCTCTTGATCACTCATATGATCATCCTGAGGCTCCCCAATATATGGATGTGGGTCATCAAGTATTGGCACAAATTCACTTGTACCATCCTCCATCTCAAGTTCCTCTATAGGAGGCGTTTGATCTTCTTCAAAGATCACATCTCGACTTATGATCCTTTTCTTGCTAGTAAGATCGTAAAGTCTGTAAGCTTTTCTTTCTTCACTGTATCCCAAGAAAATACTCTTTGCTGATTTTGCATCCAGCTTCTTCCTGTTATCCTTGGGAATATGGGCATAGGCCGTACAACCAAACACTCGCAAAGCGCCTACCTTGGGCTTAATGCCGCTAAATGCCTCTTCTAGAGTCTTGCCTTCCACAGCTTTTGTTGGACTTCTATTCAACAGAAACACTGCTGTGTGCATTGATTCGCCCCAAAAAGAGTTGGGCAACCCCTTTGCCTTGAGCATGCACCTTGCACACTCCACAATAGTTCGGTTCTTTCTCTCTGCTACGCCGTTTTGCTGAGGGGTATGAGGAGCTGTAAGCTGCCTTTTGATCCCATTGGCCTTGCAGAATTCCACAAATTCTGTCTTAATGAACTCTCCACCACCGTCCGACCTGAGCATCTTTATCTTCTTTCCTGAATGTTCTTCTACCAAAGCTTTGAAATGCAGGAAGTACTTGAATGCTTCAGATTTTACTTCAAGAAATAAATCCAAATCTTGCGTGAGAAGTCATCAATAAAGGTCATAAAGTAATATGCCCCCCTTGCAGATTTTGTTTGGGTTGGCCCCCACAAATCTGAATGTATCAAGTCAAGTATGCCTCCTGCCCTGGTGGTGCTTTCCTTGGGAAACTTATGTCTTTGCTGTTTTCCCATAGCGCAAGCCTCGCAAACTGAAGAGCTTGGCTTAACAACTGGAAGCCCCTCCACCATATGATGCTGGCTCAACACCTGCATGCTTTGGTAGCCAAGATGTCCGTACCTCTCATGCCACAACCTATCCACATCCCCTCCTTTTGCTGTATAAGCATGCTGACTAGGGATAGAAGTGTATAACCTGTATAGATTATCTTCCTGCAATCCTTTGGCCACAACCTTCATATTATCACTCAAGTCCAACACAAGACAAGAAGTAGCATCAATTCTACTTTCATATTTTGTTGAGTGATAGCTCCTACTGAAAGAAGATTTTTAGCAAGTCTTGGTACATATAAGACATTCTTAATGACTTTGACTTCTCCTGATGGAAGCTTTACAGGTACTGTGCCCTTTCCCTTGACCTTGTGTGTTGAGTTGTCACCTAGGCACACCTCTTGTCCATCACTAATCCCCACAAAGGTATCAAACCAATCCCTATGAGGGGTCATGTGCTTTGAAGCACCTGAGTCAATGTACCAACCACCTGTTGTAGCTTGTGAAGCCAATGCAACAGAGAATAACTCAGCTTGCCTTATGTCACTCTGCTCCTCTCTTGCAACACTCTCACCAACATTTCCTCCTTGCTTCTTTGTGCCCTTCTTTTGGTCTGCAAGCTTCTTCCTGCACTCAAAAGCAAAGTGTCCATATTTACCACAGTAATTGCAATTCCCCTTCCTTCGAGGTGTGGAAGAAGTATTCGAGGAGGGTTGTGCTTCTGACATCTGCAAGTTCTCCATTCCTTGCTCAAGTGTTTGTGGTGTTCCTTTGTTCTTGCCTTTACCTTTCTTCTTATCCTTAGCTGGATTTTGCTTCTTCTTAGAAGCAAAGGCATGCTCCTGGAAATCTTCCCTCTTGGAGAGATTAACTCTCCTCATCTCCTCCTATAACAAGAGACCATAGACTTCTTCATAGGTAGGGATCTTCTCTCTCACTGATATCATCATCACAAAGTTCTGATAAGCATATGACAAGCTATTCAGAACTATTGGCACCAAGTCTTTGTCAGCAATAGACTCTCCAAGTACAGAAAGCTGATATCTAATATCCTGAATCTTAGTAAGATGATCAGTAACTGTCTCCCCTGTCTCCATTCTGAGAGTATACAACTTGTTCTTCAAGTAGAGAAACCTGGTTGTACTTGCTGTCTCATACAATGCACAAAGAATGTGCCATGCATCCACAGGCCCTTTGGCTGACCTGATTAGAGGAATCACATTATCCCTCATTGACATGTTGATGATTTTGTGTGCCTTTTCCCCTCTCTTGATATAGTCCTTAAGTTCAAGTTCAGATGTTGGAACAGGCTCCTCACCTGTCACAAGCTTCCAACATTCTTTGTCTTCAAGAATGTTCTTGATCTTGAATTTCCATATGCTAAAGTTAGTGCCATCAAGCCGGCTGGCTTCACTCAGCATACTCTCTGCAAGACTAGACATAGCTGGATAGAAATAAAACACAAAAGGCAAACTGGGGTTTTCACCCAACTAGGGTATGCAGCCACTTGCTCAATAACCCTCAGCTTCTGGATTTGAAACTATCCCCCTATATGGCTGTCCTAGCCCTTGTCCAAGATCCACTCAGAACTTTCACTGAAGTCCCCACTGTAGAAAGCGCCCTCCTACAGTCCTGGCTGTCCAAAAAGACTCAAAATTTTTTGTCTCAAATTAGAAACTTTTTGGCTCCGTGTACTCCCCTTGCCAACAGTACTCCAACCATGCAGATAGCACAGAGATCAGATGCCCCTACAAAAAGTGCTCCCTCCTCAAAGGTAAGCTGCTCTCCAGGAATGGCAGGAATCTAATCAAAAACAGGTCCAAGCTTTCACCACACCACAGGCAACATAACCTGCTCTGATACCATGTCAAATTCCAAGGCCTAGCTATGGAGTATCATAACAACATAGTAAGCACACTATGAAAGCTTCAGAAAACCAGCTATGGAGTAGAACACAAAAGCAAGAGAGAGAGGACTTCAAAGCTCACACAACATGAATGAATATTCAAAGTGTAGTAGGGCGTGGAAACCCCTCCAAAGTTTGGGCTACATATAGCATGTTATGTATAGAGGTGGTGTCTTGCTAATTCTAGCTCTAGAACCCACATGGGTCCTTAACCTACTTGATTTACTTGCCTAATCAGCACAAGTGGGGTGTACTATGTACATAAATGTTTTACCCCCATGTCTTATGCACAACTTACAAGTTACAAGTATACAAGCTTTAAGGGGCAAAATAGGCATTTATTTCAACATAGGGTGGGAGAGAGAGCTTGGATTTCCGTGCTCGTGTGTGTGTGCGTGAGAGAGAGAGAGAGAGAGAGAGAGAGAGAGAGAGAGAGAGAGAGAGAGAGAGAGAGAGAGAGAGAGAGAGAGAGAGAGAGAGAGATGGCTGCTCGTCCCATTTGGGATGAGGCGGAGGTGATGCCCGACAAAAAGTGGCGTTGCCCTTTTTGTCGAAAGCAGTTCACAAGGAACGCCTCTCGGGTTTGAGCACATCTGGGGGGGTTGCGAGTCCGACCCACAGGGGGACGCTACGGGATCGGCATTTGTATGGTCATCCCCGCTGCGGACAGGGCTCGCATTATGGAGACATATTCTGAGACAGTTGCTGAGCCCGGCGAGCCGTCCACAGATGCCGCGGACTTTATTTCTACTGGTGGACCCATTGCCACCGCCCCTGCCACCGGTACACCCACCGCCCCCACCGTCGCATCTGCACCCACCACCGCCGCTGCATCCGCACCCGCCCCCGCCCCCACCACAGCCTCCGCCAGTACTCCCCATGGATCCACAGCCTCCACTGCTGCACCTACGCCTCTGCCATCACCGTCAAATTTGCACGGCCCGTCCACATCCTCCGCTTCCGCACCTGCACCTATGCCACCACCTCCCGATCCGCATCGTCCATCCGCATCCTCCCAACCATCCACATCCCGAGGCACCAGATAGATGTCCATGCCGGGATCTTTCAGAGAGGGGCAGCACAGAGAGGCCACCAAGACCATAGCACATATGTTCTATGACCTGAACCTCCCCTTTATCATGGCATCATCCCGCATCTTTCGAGAGGCTATCTCGAAAGTTGCAGTCTGCGGGCCCGGCTACACACCACCCACAGCCGACGCACTACAAGGCCCTTTGATCCAGGATCGGGTTGCATCAGTCAGAGTGAGACTGGCCGCACTGCACGAGGCTTGGGATAGATACGGCTGTTCCATCATGGCTGATGGGTGGACTGATCGTCGTAGACGTCCGGCCGAGTACATGTACGGCATCATTCGCGCGACGATAGAGGAGGTCGGGCCACAACGCGTTGTCCAGGTATAATATTCTTTCATTAGTTGCTTGCTCATTTGCTGCTTGATGTTGATACAATAGTTCTGTGTAGTTTTCGATTGATTGCAATGTGTTTCCGAGTTGTGAACTGATCGTGTGAACGTATCGCAAAAGGTTGTGACAGACAATGTGTCCAACTGCCGCGATATGGGGGAGCTTCTTATGGCAGACTACCCCTCCATTGTCTGGAATCCATGTGCCGCACACTCACTGGACCTCCTCCCGCATTCCATCGGGCGCCTGTCTTGGGTCAGTGACATTCTCACGAGGGCACTTGCGGTTGTTCAAGCGGTCTGACTTACATCAGACTTAACCAACTGAAAGCTTCGTCACGAGCGCTGGAAGCCAACATGGCCCACGCCAGACTGGACAGCCATAAACAGGTAACTTCTCCACCCAAGCAAGCCATCCAACTCAGCCGACAGGTTAGAGCCCGTTCCCCAAGAGCTTAACCCATTCACGTTCATGCAAGGAACACTCAGAACCACAAGCCGCGACAAATATGGAGACAACCAGTTCCTGGACCAAATGGTCCCGACAGCATACCGCTGGCGCCACGGACCGAATGGTCCCGACGGCATACCGTTCGCGTCCTGGGATACGACCCTCAGCTATGTGCCAAGTTAAAAATTTTGAAAGCGGCCTTACAACTGGCGCTTTTACCGAACACTGAAACCCAGAAGGTAATCAGAGTCAGTTTGAGGAAAATCCCACTTTATTGATAAATCTGAGAAGGTTACATTTCAAGTGTGTGACCGACCCTAGTCTCTGGGGCGCTAGCATGCCAAGGCGAGACCCATGACAACATTCCAGCAAGGGAGGCTGAGACTTGGTTGGAGCTCGCCCTGAGTCGCAACCCGCACTCCCCTATAGTATTGGTGTGATTCGGCACCCCCCCCCCCCCCCCCCCCCCTCATACCAAGCACTCTACCCAAGCTGGTAAAGCACGTTTTTCTCTCTCTAGGATTTTCTCTTTCTAGAAAGTCATTTTCTCTCTCCAGATTTTATTGATCCCCAGGCTTCCTTTAATCATGCCTAGATCGTGTGAGGTGATTGCACATCGATCTGAGCTCTCTGGACTCCGCTAGAACCGATCAAAGATTTTCAGCCATAGGAACTTGGCGCCGGGTGGATTCTGGTCACAGTGGCGCCGGGAGCAGCAGGGGCGCTGCTGGCGCCGGGGACATAGCTGGCACCGATGGCGCCGGAAGTAAAGCTTATAAAGGTAGCTTTACAACATCCACCCCACCTTTATAAAATCTGATGTCCTCATCAGATGTCAGATTAAAGTAAAGGTGTCTCCCAATTAAAATAACTATACATTTAAGCTACTTGGCACAATACTCAATTTACTGGCCACTTTTTGTTAACATTGAAGCTGGCACACCACAAGTCGGAGGCTCAGCTCTTTGTACTGAAAGATTACATAACTTGAAAATATATCTTTGTCTGGGAAAAGCGTAGATTTGATATCGCTTTCGTAAAACCCAAAAACCTTATTAACCGGTGACAGAGGCCTTTCTTTGAAATGTTCGCCCCTGTCGCTTCTGACTTTCGACTTTGGAACTCTTTTGAGCTCCTGATTTGTCCTTGATGCACTTTGTGTTGAGCTCACTGAGCACTAGATTTGTTCAGTTCCGCACAGGTATCAAGGCTCCCTGAGCCAAAGGATTTATCGTTTGATTGCCCACTTTATGGTCCACTCCGTGCCTTGTTGCTTCTGCACCTTGATTTCTCTCCTTGTCCCAGCCTGATCTTGATACTTTCCATATTGGCTCTTTAAGGTAGGCAAAGATTGAGTACTCCGCAATGCACCTCTCACTTAGCTTGAAGTAGCTCTTTGAATCAGCCCAAATGTAACCATTGACCTCGTGAAAAGCCAAAGGGTCGCACCAGTTTGATCCGCATCCGAACTATCTCTTCGCGTTTGTTTGAAGCACCATGTCCATCGCGCAAAACTTGACTTTCACAATTCCATCACGGTCAGTTGCCTCACAGTCAAAACAAGAAGTGTACATCGAGCTTGGCTTCAAGTAGCTCTCTTTGAATCAGACACATGCACCCAGAGTTTGCACTAGTCCGATCTCAACGCGAACTGTCCCTTAGCGTCCGTTCGAAATACCAAGTCTCTCATGCAAGACTCAACTTTCACAGTTCCTTCATTGATCAGCTGCCTTACACGTAACACAAACCAGCGTACTCATATGTTTCCTCATCATTGCTGGTCCAGAGAAAGCCTATAACAAACTTTCCTTTCCACAACAAAAACTTGTCAACTTATTAGGTCCAAAGTTCGCCAGTCTCCTCGTGTGAGTATGGCTAGGTCACCTTGAATTTGCCCCCATTTGATCAACTTTCATTCAAAATTTGCCCCAAGAGAAAGGTGTGTGTGATAGTTCCCCTCTACTTATAAAATCAGCTGATCGGACTTAGAGTTCTTCGGACAGAAAGCCTTTCCAACACTTTGCTTCCCATCTGCTAGGATTATGGCTCGATCCAACTTGTTGCCAATCTCTGAAGAGGATCCTAGTCTTTCCCCTTTGAGGAAAAACCCAACTGATACTGGATATCACCCATGCTCAGTGAGTTTCAGTTCCGAAGGTGGCCGTCCCAAAATGAAGACCAACTGCTCCATAGAAGATCTCCCCTGAAATTGCCCTTTCCAACTTTTGACTTCCTACTTGCGTCTGGTGGGCGTTGTCGCAAATGAAACTAACCCAAGAAACAGGCTAGCCATCCATCCTTTGCGGATATCACCCATGCTCAGTGAGTTTCAGTTCCGAAGGTGGCCGTTGCCCTTTCCAACTTTTGACTTCCTGCTTGCGTCTGGTAGGCGTTGTCGCAAATGAAACTAACCCAAGAAACAGTCTAGTCATCCATCCTTTGCAAACATTGGGTCATTTCGTTGCCGTTCACGTGCGAGTACTTGAACTGCAAATCCGCCCCGCAGATTCTGTAGTCCTCTTTGTTTGATGGTATCAGCCTTCAAAAGAAAAGGTTCCTTCTCGAGCCATCAGCTCCTTGTATCACAAGCAATCATGCAAACCAGGCAAAGCACGAGTACTAAGACTCACCACGAATACATACAAGTAAGACACTCAGGCAGGTTTACTAACAAGTAACAAAGACAAGGTCCCCCTTTGAGATGGTCCTACCAACGGACCTTTGCCTGGCCGCGCCCATACAAATCGATCACATAATCAGCCCACATAGGACACCCCTCCAACTATCCATGCTTTCACCATTAAGCAGCACATTGCCTCAGTCACGCCCCACCACTTTTTGGTCGATAGCCCTTATAGCTAAACGATCGGCAGCTATCCCGCACCGGCAGCTAACCACCCGTGCTTTACACCCGAATTCGAGCAGCATCTCTGTATCAATGGTTAACCCGTACAGTTCGAATATGTCGCCCGACACCCCACAAGGCACAGACCGTGCTTACACCAACCTAATGGCAGCACACTGCCTCATCTGTCCTACGTGCAGACAGCGCCAGGCTCGAACCGCGAGAACTGACCGTGCTTACACCTCAAGGGCAGCACTTTGACTCATCAAGTCCCCCGTTCTGCCGACCACCCCGACCGTGGACGCACCCGTGCTTACACTGTGGGCAGCACCTTGCACAACAGTTGTCTTGATGAACCCCAAACCGTGGCCATTTCCGTGAGATCCGCATAGCTGACCGGCCAGTCGGCTCTGATACCACATGTAGCGCAGGCATCCCAAAGGGAGCCGGGAACCACGACTTAGCTTCCCAGCCTTCAACTCTTGCCATCCAAACCCACTTGACATACAAGCAGCCAACTCGCCAACAACGATCAGACTTAACCAACTTGAAGTTCCGAAAACCAACATTGAGATCCAACCTGGCGCCATGCCAGATCGGGGATCCCGATGTGGGTGACTTCCCTCCAAGCAAGCCGCCCGGCATACATCAAACTTAACCAACTCGAAGCTTCGTTACAAACGAGTAACATCCATTCCAAGCAAGCGGTCTGACTTACATCAGACTTAACCAACTGAAAGCTTCGTCACGAGCGCTGGAAGCCAACTTGGCGCCACGCCAGACTGGACAGCCATAAACAGGTAACTTCCACCCAAGCAAGCCATCCAACTCAGTCGACAGGTTAGAGCCCATTCCCCAAGAGCTTAACCCATTCACGTTCATGCAAGGAACACTCAGAACCACAAGCCGCGACAGATATGGAGACAACCAGTTCCTGGACCAAATGGTCCCGACAGCATACCGCTGGCGCCACGGACCGAATGGTCCCGACGGCATATCGCTGGCGTCCTGGGATACGACCCTCAGCTATGTGCCAAGTTAAAAATTTTGAAAGCGGCCTTACAACTGGCGCTTTTACCGAACACTGAAACCCAGAAGGTAATCAGAGTCAGTTTGAGGAAAATTCCACTTTATTGATAAATCTGAGAAGGTTACATTTCAAGTGTGTGACCGACCCTAGTCTCTGGGGCGCTAGCATGCCAAGGCGAGACCCATGACAACATTCCAGCAAGGGAGGCTGAGACTTGGTTGGAGCTCGCCCTGAGTCGCAACCCGCACTCCCCTATAGTATTGGTGTGATTCGGCACCCCCCCTCATACCAAGCACTCTACCCAAGCTGGTAAAGCACGTTTTTCTCTCTCTCGGATTTTCTCTTTCTAGAAAGTCATTTTCTCTCTCTAGATTTTATTGATCCCCAGGCTTCCTGTAATCATGCCTAGATCGTGTGAGGTGATTGTACATCGATCTGAGCTCTCTGGACTCCGCTAGAACCGATCAAAGATTTTCAGCCATAGGAACTTGGCGCCGGCTGGATTCTGGTCACAGTGGCGCCGGGAGCAGCAGGGGCGCTGCTGGCGCTGATGGCGCCGAAAGTAAAGCTTATAAAGGTAGCTTTACAACACTGTCCACGACCCCAGAGGGCTTGGCCTTCCACGAGATCCTCTTCATGGAGCCTTTCTGGGTGGATATGCAGCAGCTGATGGACGTCATGCGCCCCATCTACTCTGTTCTGAGGCTCGTTGATTGTGAGGGGTGCACGATGGGCCTCATTTACGAGTTCATGGACCGCATAGGCGAGGTATAACTGTTTTCCGTCTCACCATCCTTATTTCCATTTCGCACTCTGTTTCGTCTTGCTGCCGCAACACGATGGTATGTAACTGTTGCCTCCACGTGGTTTGGTCCACAGGTTGGAGCCTATCAGGTGCTTGTGGCAGCGGCGATGGGATAAGTTTCATCGGCCCATTCACAGTGTGGCCCACATACTGCATCCGCTGTTTCAAAGCGAGAGGCAGTACGACGATGCAGAGCTGCGTGTGGACTGGTTCGCATACATCCGCCTCCTCAGCAGCAACACTGGGTTCCGCAGCAGGCTCGAGGTGCAGAGGCTCGGTTACAGGTAAACTCTTGATCTCTCGTATGCTGTCGTTCGTTCAATTTCCCTGCGCGGGCTCAAGTGTACTCAAGCATATCGTTGCTCAACTGCAGGCACTCTCTGGGGCTGTTCGGCGAGGACCTTGCACGTGTCCGAGAGAATAGGCTCTTGCTTGTATCATGGTGGGAGAGCTACGGCGCCGGACCGCCAGACCTGAGGACGCTCGCGCTCTAAGTCCTTTCACAGGTATGTTGTCTGATCTCATTCATCCAACCAGTTTTCGCATTTTCTCTACAAGGTCGATACTCACTCGAGTTGTTGCCAATTAATGCAGGACTGTTCTGCTTGCATGTGCGAGCGGAACTGGTCAGCGTTCAGCCTTGTTCACACGAACAGGCGGAACCGTCTGACGACGGAGCGGTGCAATGACCTGGTGTACTGCAACACCAACACCAGAGTGGTTCGACGCATCACGGAGAGCATGAGGGCAGGAGGCGCACGCGCCCTACTGCTGCAGGTATATTTCGTTGCTCTGTCGTTTTGCTTTCGTATTGGTTTAAGACATTCAGTTTAATGCCCTCACGGTTGCTTCGTCTATTCTCAGGAATGATTGACTTGTGCAGGTCAATCCCGATGAGTGCCTGGTTGCAGCGGCAGATCATGAGCTAGAGCCAGAGGTTGATCCAGACGATGCCGCTCGGCGTGCTCTGCGGGGTGATCCCTAGGATGATGCCGATGCCGATGAGACCACCACCCTCCCTGCTGACGTTCCATTGCCCTCCTCTGATGATGAGCCCACATATGATTCAGACGAGACAGTCGACCTAGCAGGGGATGGTCCACGTGCCCCACCCAGTACCCCCACATCACGCCCCCTTTCCGATGATGGCTGGTCAGAGTTTGCGAGGGAGACAGAGGCTGCTGCCCAGAGACAGATAGTGCAGAGACGACTCAAAGCATCACATGCAGGCAGTTCTTCCCAGAGACCCCCCCGTGGCAGAGGGAGACCCCCAGGCAGGAGTGTACCACAGAGGGTTCCTTTCGGCAGACCCAGAGGCAGGCCAGCCAAGAGGGGACGCACCGATGATTTTTCTAGTCGTCTCTTGGCAGGCATTGGCCCATACTTAGAGGAGTCCCAGATGCCTCCAGACTCCTAGCCAAAGTTTGTATTTGACACCCCTGCAGATGCATCTGGCACGCAGAGGGATGATTTTTTTAGCACAGACTTGTAGATACTGATACACACTTTAGCATCATGTACAGTGGCATCAGATGAGATGTATATATTTTTTTACAGTATATTTGTGTCATGGCTAATTTATCGTGGTTGCTTACAAATGGTTAGCTCTGTGAAATTTGAATGGTTAGTCAAAAATGGTTTGCACCGTGCAAGATGAGAGAGAGAGAGAGAGAGAGAGAGAGAGAGAGAGAGAGAGAGAGAGAGAGAGAGAGAGAGAGAGAGAGAGAGAGAGAGACCAACACATCTGCATCTCATTCATAACATATGCATCATGTTCAACCATTTAACATAACATGCTAAACCCGACACCCCAACAAATGGCACAATTAACATAACACCCTAAACCCTAACAAATCATCCTAAACCCACAACCCCACAGCCATAACCATCAAAACCAACATCAAAGTTGCACTTGTGCAGCATACACTTAAACCTGCGTAGAATGTATTAATGGTCCAGGAATACAGTCCATTGGTTCGTGGAGCGGGTACGTACCCAAGGGACCGAGCCTGGCCCGATTCGGGCATCGTGCGATCAAAATGGTCGTTCGACGGGTTAGAAACGCAATTAGGTCAGTCGAAATGGACTAGTTTTGCAGCTATCCATCCGACAGTCCCATTTCTCCAAACGGGATCCGTTCCACGTGTCGTCTGTTTCGGCCAGCGGACAACCTCGATAGGAACCTGTGGGAGCAGACGGGACGAGGACCGGACGGACGACAAGCCGAGTATGTCCTTCCGAAGTTTAGGGTCAAAACAGGGCTTTGGGGACACTTTGCCAGGATGGGACCTGAAAACATTCGGAATTGACAAAATGGTCCAGGAATACAATCAAACGATTCGTGGCCCCGATACGATCTCAAGGGGCCGAGCCTGGCTCGATTCGGGTGTCGTCCGGTCAAAATGGCCGTTCGATGGGACAGAAATGCAATAAGGTCACGTGAAATGGAGTAGTTTTGCAGGTCTTTGTCCGACGGCCCGGTCTCCCCAAACAGGCTTCGTTTCGGGTGCCGCCTGTTTCGGCCAACCGACCACCTCACCAGGAACCTGTGGGAGCAGACAGGACGAGGAAGGGATGGATGGCCTGTAGTGAATGAAACAGTTTTGCATGAGTAATTAGTAAGCCGTAGAAGTTCTTTTGGGGGGAAACCGATCACATCATACAAGACACAGTACTGTGTAGAACGTGGGGACAGAGGTAGCTATACCTCTTGCCGGATGGTCGGTCATGTGGTCCCCTATAGTGAATGGCATAGTTCTGCTGACCATTCACTCTTCTGGTGTCCATTAACTTGTGGAGTTCAAAATTGTGAACAACAGTTTTTCCACAGTTGTTTTCATCAAGCCATGGAATTGAGGACGCACACCACACAAGCTTATCAAAACGCGCAAAAGTGTGGACCTATCGTATGCTTTAGGGCCAACGGCTAGCAAACAAACGACGAAAAGAAGGACATCAAATACACTGTTGGGCAAGACTCTTCTGATGATGAAGAGTACAAGCCTTCAACTAGTCAGGAAGAAAGTTCGATCTCTTCCATAACTGTCGAGTGTGACAGACGTACTGAAGCTGCTTGGTTACCGAGGGGGATGGTGTAAGTGAAAGCCAATTAGAGCGGGTTTTTCAATCTGTATAGAGTTTAGGGTTCAATTATGTTGGCTTTATACTGTTTTATGATTTAGGTTTTGGCTTCACTGCCCGTTTCCTGAACTTGGACACCCAACGAAGCAGTATATACCAGGCAATGTTCACTACCCTTCTATCTGGACATTTGGCCACTTTTGCGCATGTGTATGGGTGCACTATGCATGCTCCTCCCCTCACCCATGCATGAAGCAATGGTCAACAATGTCTTTCCAGTGCTTGCAGACAAAAGGAGTGGTTGCGTCGCCCTTACGTACTCCCGGATTTTACCACGCCATTAATTGCTCCGTTTTCGACTCCACGTCAAACGTTTTTTGGTGAGCTTTCAGAGACAGCACCCATTGGTTTTTGATCAGTGGATCAGAAACCACTGGGTGCTGTCTCTGTCGGCTCACCAAAAACGTTTCACGTGGAGTCGAAGAGCAATTGGTGATGTGGCAAGATTCGGGAACACGTACTGGCGTCAAAACCACTTCGACCATCTCCATGCACTGGAAAAACATTGTTGACCATTGCTTTCTTACAAAGCTTCGTGACCAAACATCCAAATGAAAGGGTATTGATCATTGTCTGATCTATGCTGCTCCCTTGGGTGTCTGAGTTCAAGAAATGGCTATTGAAGCCCATAAAATTTCCTTTCAAACTGTGTTCTTATTGCAAAACATGCTTTAACTGGCTTTCACTCACACCGTCCCTATCATATACCAAGCAACTTCAATACTTATGGCACACTTCAGACTTATGGAAGAGTTGGAACTTTCTCCATGGCTAACTGAAGGCCTGTACTCCTCGTCATGATCAGAATCTTGCTCAACAGTATCTTTGGTATTCTCCTTCTGGTCGTTTGTTCCCCAAACCCTAAACCCTAAACCGAACAAAAGGCCAACATTTTGGCGCGTTTTGAGGTGTTTGTGTGGTGTGCGTCCTCGATTCCATAGCGCGATGAAAACAACTGCTGCTAACAGTGGTGAATGGTCGTCAGAACCGTGCCATTCAGTACAGGGAGTGAATGGTCACCAGGAGAGTGGATGGTCATCATAACTGTGGCATTCACTACCGGGAACCAGAAGACCTACTGGATGGCCCAACGACGAGGGACCCTTTCTCAGACCATGGCCAGTTGTTCTGCGGTGAAGTTAATTCCAATCCGTTGCGTTTCCTCGCCCTCGCCAGCTCGGGCAGGGGGGAGCAGGTCCGAGGACCTGACAAATTCCAAGGCCTAGCTATGGAGTATCATAACAGCATAGTAAGCACACTATGAAAGCTTCAGAAAACCAGCTATGGAGTAGAACACAAAAGCAAGAGAGAGAGGACTTCAAAGCTCACACATACATGAATGAATATTCAAAGTGTAGTAGGGCGTGGAAACCCCTCCAAAGTTTGGGCTACATATAGCATGTTATGTATAGAGGTGGTGTCTTGCTAATTCTAGCTCTAGAACCCACATGGGTCCTTAACCTACTTGATTTACTTGCCTAATTAGCACAAGTGGGGTGTACTATGTACATAAATGTTTTACCCCCATGTCTTATGCACAACTTACAAGTTACAAGTATACAAGCCTTAAGGGGCAAAATAGGCATTTATTTCAATAGGACCGTGAGGGCACGTAGCTGCAGCTCCGGTAGTCGCCCCATTATCTCTCGCTGGCTCTTGTGAAATCTTGCTTCTAGCTTTCGTTCGTTGTGTCGGCGGACATCTACCAAGACATGCTCCGACTAGTTGCCCACGTGATGTTGTACCACCCCAAACCCTAAATCTATCTCATCACATAGGCCATGGTACTATGTAGAATGCATCAATGGTCCGGGAACATAGTCCACAGGTTCGTGATCCCGACGCAACTAGGTCAAGCGAAATGGACTAGTTTTGCAACTCTCCGTCCGATGGTCCCGTTTCTCCAAACGGGATCCGCTTTGGGTGTCGTCTGTTTCGGCCAGTGGACAACCTCGATATGAACCTGTGGGAACAAATAGGACGAGGAAACGACCGACGGTCGGCCCGCAACGTCCGTCCGAAGTTCGACGTTAAACAGGGCTTCAGGGACACTTTGTCCGCTCGGGACCTGAAAACTGGGAGATGTTTCGGAGCCCCCGTGCTGGTACGCAAAATTTCGACATCGTATTGTAGCGTGTTGAAGTAGTGCCATAACTAATAAGCAAGTTGTTGAAGTTCATCCGGGAAGAAACCGATCTCATCAACCGAGTCACAGTAGTGTATAGCTTGTCACTCTTCTGGTGAGCCCTAATTTCCCCCAGAGACTTCTGGTCTTGAGAGCTTGTCACTCTTCTGGTGAGCGTTCACCTCTCCCCAATCCTCTGGCGAGCATTCACTTCCTTGAGACAGTCACTGATGCACCCTAAACCCTAAACCAGTAATATGGTTGCCATACAAACCATCATCTTCACTCGAAACCACTCTCAGATCTTTCTTTGCCGCTTTTTTGGAGCTTAGTTCCCAATGAAGGTTCGTAATAATTTATGAACTGCTCATTAGCCATGGTTGTTTAGTAATATCTCAGTTATGAGAGGCATGGCCCAGTGGTTAGGTCTATTGCAAATTTTTTTGGTACCGTTTTCCTATTTTTTAACAGGAGGGGGTAGATGGGTGCCAGACACCCTCTGATAATTTATTCCGGGGGAAAAACAGGGGCCATAAATTGCTTTTATTTTGCTTTTGGGATGGGGGACAGTGTAGGCAGGTGCTTGGATTTTTTTTTTTTTGAAAAAAACGGACCGGACGCGGACGCACCCCTGGCGCGTCTGCGTTCGCCATCCGCTTCCTTAGATAAGGTTTAAGGAGAATATTCACTCAGTTAATTTTACCGTTAGCCATGGATTTTCTTTAAGCATTTTCTATATAGCTTCAGTAGTCTAGATTCTCTCTGCTGCTAACTGCCTGCAACATCAGATTGCTGATAGTTTTATCTTTGACTCAACCATCTCTGACATCTGTCATGATATGTGCGAACTTATATTCCCATAAAACTAGCATGGCTTAGGTTTATCCTTCTTACGATTGCTACAAATTTGATAAGTTTCTTTCAGGATTAATTGCATTGCAGATT
Source organism: Diphasiastrum complanatum (assembly GCA_029204225.1). NCBI lineage: Eukaryota > Viridiplantae > Streptophyta > Lycopodiopsida > Lycopodiales > Lycopodiaceae > Diphasiastrum > Diphasiastrum complanatum. Next base: position 28,985,947 of record CM055103.1, on the reverse strand, counting down.
AGGTAACACTGGTGTGCAAATTTTTGAATCATCTGAGCGTTTCTGACTTGGTTTGATTGAGCAGTTACCTGATGGGAGGGTCATAAAAGTGGGAGCCGAAAGATTTCAGGCTCCAGAAGCTCTGTTCAAACCGGTAAAAATCTTAAATGCTTTTTTGTTGTCTTCATCTGGTACACGAATTTTTTGTGTTATAGAAAGAATAGCCTGAACTCAAAATGACTCCTGTCAATACAGGGTTTGGAAGGTTTATCAAACCAAATCAGCACGGTTTAGCAAACTGATGATTACTTTGAAGTTCGTGCAAATATCACCTTTTCTTTGAGATTTGAGATTCAGTGTGACAAACACAGAATCTATTATCAATAAGTTTATCAATCTACCATGTGTCAAAGAGAGGCTTTAAGGTTCCTTAATTAAGACAGGAAAATCCCTAGGATGCACCTGTGCATGAAAGAGCATGTCCTGAGCACGTAAAGTGAGATGCTGTAATTTCTGTCTTGAATTTTGCCACAGCATAACAGAATGCCGCAAAGCTATTCAGGAGGCCAAAGCTACAGGCAGGTATGTGGTTTATCGAGATGGACATATCCGATACTTTGATTGTGGATCTACCAGTGGTACGGTCCCTAGTAGCTAGGGGTTTGGGGTCCCCCGGTCTCGGAATGACCCGGGGTCCTGACACCTTCATATGAGTTTATGGAACTGTAATGGTATCCATTCGTCAGCCGTTGCAGGAGGCTATGTAGATTTTATATCTCATGGGGACATTATGTTCTTTATAGAGACACATGAGAGTCAGTATAGAGGATTACCACATTTCTAGGGATTTATTTGGGACTTCGTCTTTCGGTCAGAGACTAGATCTGCAGGATGCACTACAATCAGTTGTGGACGTTGTTAAACATGATGAGCAGGCACACTATCTTTGGATCAGATTATTGGGTGGACGTATTGGATTGGACTGCAATGTTTACATTGCAACTTGCTATTTTCCTCTTGAGACATCAGTTCTTTCTTATAGTATGGGCTCCCCTTACACTGATTTGTTCTCGGATGTTCTTCTATTTTTTAGCAAGGTCATGTTCTTTTAGCCGAAGGTTTTACTGCCAGGACATCCACCATGCAAATTGAGTTTCATGATATATATGGATCCCTTGAGGACACATATATTGGATAGTGATGACATCGGATGGCCTGATTACTATCTATGTTGAGTACTTCCTTCTGTTGGGAGAGGCACATGAGCTCACCATTTTTAATGGCTTATCGAGATGGCCATCTGGTGATTTTACTTGCCATCCTGATTCCTCATAGCAAGGGTCATAGTGTTGTGGATTATTTTATGGGGTCACCATCTTTTATACCACTTATTCCAGGTCTCACTGTTTCTCCTTCCACTATGTCAGATCAGTCCTTTCTCATTATCCCTTGGCAACATGACATGTCATTCTTCATCCACTCCCCCTACTCGACCGAGAACACCCAAATACACTTTTTACCATGCATACACACTTCTATCGAGATTCTCTCTCCTCAATGCTCCAGTATTTCCCACACGATAGACCAATTCAGACCCAAGCCACTTTTCTTACAGTTGTACTCCACACATCGGCTTCTCTTGCTTTTCCAACTTGCTTCCGTCAGCCACATAAACCTTGGTACGACGCGCTTTGTAAATATCTTCACCTCAAGTTAAACAAGATTGACCACATCTTTTGCATAGCCTCAGGCGCCTCTATAATCGTACTTGTCGTTGAAAAAAACAAACTCATGAGATTAAAGACGGGAAACGACTCATTTATCTTCTTTTTAGTGCATCCTCTGGTTCCTTTTGGAGAAAATTCCTCCCTTGCGCCTCACCTCCCCCGTTGAGTGATTTAGGCTGTAGGGCTGAATATGCCACTACTCTCTACATTATCACTACTGATACTCCTATCGTCATCTCCCCTCGCCCTTCCACCTTCTCTTTCTTCACCACTGGTATGATTACTACCATTGAGAAACTGCGCCCCCGCCGTGCAAGGGACATCGATGACTTAGAGGCCGAACTCCTGCTTCAGTCTTCTGATATTCTTGCATCCAGTTTAGCCAGTTTGCTTAACCAAGCGGTTGTCCTCTAACTTGGTGTACTAATATCATCCATCCTATTTTCAAGAGTGGTGGCCCTATGAATCCTGGAAACTACCGCACTATTTTGATAGGCCGTATTCAAATCAGATGCCAGCCTTTCCCAGCCAGTGAGGAGTACTATTGGGGTGAAGCAGGGTTGCTCCCTCTCCCCCACACTCTTTGGATTATATATTGACGAGCTTGAGCATGCCATTGATCAAGGAGGTGGTGTTGATTGTAGACTTGGCGATATTTTTATTTCTACCCTATTATATGCGGATTTGACTATACATACCAAGAAGACTCATATCATGATCTTTAACACCTCTAGGGCTATATGCAGCAACATAGTTTTGCTTTGGATGGTCAGACTTTGGAGATTGTATCGTCCTACACATACTTGGGCACTCTTTTCATAGGTCCTATGTCTAGTATGAGACAGGCTACAACAGCTAGGGTGAGTAAGGGTCATGCATTCTTGGTTAGTCTTGAGGTTTTTTTTTCGGAAGTATATTTACATCGAGTAAGAGTAGGTTGTTTGACATTATGGTCTTCGCCTACCGTTATGTATGCTATAGGTTTGGTGTACAGGGATTCTCAAGTCATTGGGCCAGTGTTTCTCGTTTGCAGACTACTATGCTTTCACGCATGATGTTTTAATTATGGATCTTAGGACAGGGATGATGGCAACAACAACAAATGTTAGACTAGTCACTCACTAGCTTGCTAAATTGTTCAAAATACTAATCAGCATATAGAATCAAGATAAAATCACAATCTACTTAGATTTGAATCTTAGTCTTTATAAACAAGCCATATAAGATTATTAATATATTTAATTCATTCGCAAATTGCATATACATCAAGCTTACAACACAATTTATATGCACATGTAAAAATGAGCCAAAAAATAATGATAGTATTCCACCAAAACCTTTTCAGATTTGTAGTGAGCTTTGGCTATCCATTCTGCACATCCTACCTAATAATTATAGCTCAACTATCAACTGTCGACCATTATCATGGTACCACTTAGAATGGAGTATTTTCTCTGTAGAATCCAATGTAGACTCCATCATTGTTTGATCATGCTACTATATGTAGATACTTATTATTGTCCACCTATTAACTACAATTCATAATTTAAAATGTATTGATCAGATTAGTATCTTCTTGTGAACACTCACTAAAAACAACATTGTTTACAAAAACTGATTAGATGATAAACTTTGTTATCGTGTGTGTGTGTGTGTGTGTGTGTGTGTGTGTGTAAACACAAAGTGTAGGATCAAAATAAGCAAGAGTGAGAGCAATCTAAGATGATAGAGAGATTAACATGTATGTCAGTTTTATCTTTGATCAACTAAAGAAGCATAATTTTACAACAAGGAAGAGCTACCCTCCAAGCTTTTGAGTTGATGTCCACCAATGCCTCCAAAAAGCCCTCCAAGGTGCCTCTCCTCCAATGTCTCTAAGATCCTTCCAAAGTAGACAATCAAAGTGGCCTCTAGAATTCACCACCCAACCATTGCTAGATCCATGCACAAGCAAGCTAATCTAGCACCCCCTTGCTTCACCACAATCAATCACAAAGCTACCGTCACAAACACAAGCATACTCAAGATCCTACCCCCATCTAAGTCCCATACCAAAGATGGAGATCCTCACAAGAGCAAGCTAGCAAAGACAATGCTCTCTACACACTAGTGAATGGAAGCAAGCAACAACCCAAGAAATCTCCCCCCCTTTGGGCGGCCTCTCTCTCTCTCTCTCTCTCTCTCTCTCTCTCTCTCTCTCTCTCTCTATGGATTGCAAAAGACTCCCTCCAAAGCACTAGAGAGTGTCCTCACAAGCCAATGAGAAGAGGGGAGGCAAACGAAATTCCAAGAGCCTCACGTTAGTGGAATGTCAAAAGACACCTTCCCTAACTTATGTTTCTTGGATAACTACTCCTTGGTTGCTTTAGGAACATCAAGGGACCCTAGTAGGTGTGCCCTCCTACTAGGTCCCCATGACCCAAATGAAATGGCTAACTTTGGCCCAAGGCCAATTATGTGATTATGGCTCAAGGTTGAGGCCCAAGGTTTAGGAAAACGACCAATACCCATGGTAAGGTCCTCCTAACACCTCACAAGGTTCCATACCTCAATCCAAGAGATAGACACCTTCATGGCCTTATCCAAGGACTCAAGTACCTTAATCCAGAGACACCTACCCTTATTCAAAGGTACCCCTTATCCAAGGGTAACTCGCCATTTAGCCCCCCATATACTAAATGGACACATAGCGGTTACTGAAGTACTGCTAGTTACATAGGTATATAACATTCCTTTCCCTTAACTAAATTTTCCTTGTAAGGAAAAATTTGAAAAATTCATCTAGAAATTAGCCTCCTTTTCCCAGGTATCTTCCTCTTTGACGTGCCCTTCCACCTGATTAAAAATTCCCAAATCGAAAAAGCTTCTCAACAAAAAGTTGAGCTAGTTCTGAAGCTTTAACCGTAGTTTTAGTTGGGTTGAATTTAGTAAAATTCGTAAGTTTTTCAACAATGAACCAAACATAATCATGGCCCTTCCCTGTGATGGAATGTTGTCTGTGTCTAATTAGATTTCTTCTTGGATTCCTAAAAAGCTTAGAATGAGTCGAACTCTCAGCCGTAGCTGCTGTTGCTAACCAAGATCTATCCTCCTCCAAGCCCTAGATGGACACTGCCTATCTAGTATTGATTTTTCATGCATTTAATGTAACGAGCCTATGTGCGCAAAAAATAATAACAGCTGAATATGTAATAACAACGATCAAGCATAAAACATTCAGGATAATACACAAAGCAAGAGGTGCAAATAGCATCTGTATTCTAATAATGATCTATGTGTAATATGTGTGTGTGTTGTCTGGCATACCAAAAAGCGTGTTACCATAAGAGAAGTTGGGTCCCTAACACCTATAATCTCAGATGCTACATGACCAGGGCCACAGTCTTCCATGGTACCTACCTATGGGCTTCTCGCTTATTACGCACATATGGCATTACTATCTCAGAGTTACCTGAGGGATCTCATCCGTACATTTAGGGCCTTATTTATCGTGCCTATGTACAACAAACATGGCAAGGTCATCTTGGGACTAAGTTAGATTTCTTTCGTTCCCATTTCCTCGAGTTGGCTATTACTGATATACCAGTATTACCTCGGTACCTGAATAATGGTCTCTCACATTGTTTACGTTTTCACACTGGGATAAGTCTCCTCACACCAACTCCATGTAGAGACAGGACATTTTCAGAGTATTTCTCGAGAGCGCAAGATTTGTTAGTTATGCGCATTAGATGAGGTGGAGACTGAGGAGGATTTTTTTTTTAGGTGTCCTTTATAATATGAGATTTGAGGGCGTTATCATTGCCTATACCGTGATACTCCAATCACACTTCACTCTCTTATTTCATATGTGGATCCACGTTGTGTTGCTCTAATGATACGTGAGATGTTTCTTCTACGTCGACAAACATGCCAGTAGGACCTGTTGGGTGATATCGGCTCCTAGCCCCAGATTACCTCCATTTTCTCGAGTAGACGTTCTAGAGCATACACTAAGAGTGATACACTATCTGAGGAAGTTACGAATAGAGCCACAACTGATCTAGAGCTAAGCTATGAAAGCATCACATAAGCAAGACTGATGCTGACTAGCATGAGTAAAGGAAAGTATCTGCTGAGAGAGATCCATAGCAACAGTACCATGTGAAGAGAACCAGGCTGCTCCAAAAATAATGTCAAAGCGCTCCAGAGGAATGATGTAGAAATCTGCTTGACCAGAAAAATCACCAATGCGATAATCCAAGCCCTGATTCATCTGAGAACTGGGAAAAGAATGGGAACGAGCAACCTCAACACTGAGAGGTTGGGAAGCAGGAACAGGTGTAGCACGAATCCTGGTGGAAATGTAATTGCTAATAAATGAATGTGTACTGCTTGTATCCACTAAAGAAATATACTCTCGCCCCGCATCTAGAATAATATGATCCACAAATGGAAAAACATACGTAGGCATAATAACAAAAGCATCAATTGATAAGTTTTGGCCTAAATATGCATCTAGAAGAACCGCATACTCATCTAGACAGGTATCAGCAAAATAAACTAGTGAGTATACAATAGGACCATCATGAAATGTATAACTGTATGCCATATGGAGATCTACTGGAGTAGCCAAAGCATCTGAAAGAGCAACCGTAGACCCATGAATAATATCGAAATAAGAAGCATAGGCGACAACATCTATAGCACGGCGCTCAGGAACATGAGTAGCATCAAAGTACTCAACAATAATATCAAAGCATGCAACAACATCGGTAGCACCATCAAAGCATGCAACGGCATAATCAATCGTATCATAGCATGCTATATCAGTATCAAGGACCATATCAGCCGCAACCTGTATATGTGAATTAGCATCGGTAGGAACCTGTATATGTGACTTTGACTCACTATGGGATACAATGACGAGCTCCGGTAGATCAATAACTCAAGTAAATAAGGCAACTCGCTCACACTATGTGATATAGAATCATCCTCATGTGTATCGCTAGCAATGTGTGAATCAACCTCATGTGAATCGCTAGAAATGTGTGACTGTATCTCTAGTTGTCCTGCACAAGAAAATGGAACCTCGCATATGGAAGAATGCTCATGAGAGGAATCAGGAGTAGAATTCTCAAGACTATAATACCACTCATAAGAGCGACAGGAGGAACAATTACAGAATTATCATTGGAAAATATCAGAAGGCGAAGTACTGGTAGAAAGTCATGCCACTCAGAGATAGGCGGATGAGAATGGACATAGTCAAACCACTTAGACCTAGCAGAACCCTCTAAGAGAAAAATTGCATCAAGAATCTTAGGACCTGAAAAAGTTGGCCGAGAAGTATCAAAGTAATACTGAAGACATGTGAGCCATTTGTCGAACATATGTTCATCTAGGATAGGTGTGTGGTAAAAACATTTTAGAGATTTGAAGACATGGATTGAATCACTATCAAAAACAAAAAGATAATCTAAAGGGGATAGAGACCGAAAATTAGAAGTCATGATAAAAAATTATATTAAAAGTAACGGAAAAGATTATGTAACCCAATGATCCAAATAATTTGAGTGGTTTTTATTTTTATGTTTTATAATGGAGCGTAGAAAACTAAGAAAAAGTGAAAAACGAAATCGACCACGAAAATGAATTATGGAATTGAAACGCAAATGGAACGGAAACTAATAACAAATAACGAATGACAAAATGAAAAATGCGATGGACAACACAAACTACAAAATGGAATGGAAATAACAAAACAACAGCCACATGTAGAAAGTCAAGCCAGGCAAGACGCTAATCAAGTGGACAAACTGAAGGAGAGGACATAAGTCGTCACAACAGGTACGCTAATGAAAAGACGTAACAAATAGTGTAGGTAGTACCTCGCAACTGCAAACGAGAGCGTGCTGAAAACGGTACTAAAATGAAGAGATACCGGGCAGCCACAAATAGAGATAAAAAATGTTTTTGGGCTGCTTTGTAGCTGGAAATCATGCGAAATGAACTGCGTATAGGCTGTAGAAAGCTACTGGAAATGTGCACGGACAGCCACCGATCAAAACTGTCGAGGAACTGCGTTGGAGCTGGAAATTTTGCCAAGTATTGGGGCCAAATGGGGCGTTGGACAGCCACCAAGTAATGCTGCAAGAAATGCTGGAGAAAAAAAAAAATGCGTCGAAAAGGCTGGAAAACAGCAAATGGGAAGGTTGTAAAAATGCGCGGACAGCAAATGTAAAGGCTAGAAAAACAGCAAGTATGAGGGTGGTGATGAGCCTGCAATCAAATGCGCATTTGGGGTAGCAAATGGACGCGGAACGAAGTAAAAATTGGAGGGGGATGGGCGCTGGACAGCTTGCAAACAAAAGTGAAGAGAGGGTTGAAACTTGGGCGCCGGAAATAATCTGCCCAAAAAGAAAAAAAAAAAAATTTCCGGCCGCCAAATTCAGCGGAAGTACTTCCGCTAACTATCTGCTAAAGCTCCGCCAAGGAAAATGCTCTGATGGGAGCTGGTCCTCCTCCAAACTGTGTTGAATGTTGCTGAAGCAAAGAGACGAAAGCCCTCAACAAAGAGAGAAAAAATCAGCAAGGAAAATGGGCACCCAATCAGAAAATCAGATCTGAAATTCAGCAATCAGGAAAGTGCTTTGATACCAAGTTACGAATAGAGCCACAGCTGATCTAGAGCATCACATAAGCAAGACTTAAGCTATGAAAGCAGCACATAAGCAAGACTTAACCCTAGAAAGCAGGAAAGAGAGAGATTAAGGAGACTAAAGAGAGAGATCAAGGAGACTAAAGAGAGAGATCAATATCATTAGCTGAATAACAAATAACATCGTTTCCCTACTTATAGCCAAGATTAAGCCCTAAAAGGAAGCTTCCGGTGGCTAGGGCCCAACTGGGAGGGATAATAGTGCGCCCTCCAAGAAGTCCCCACTCTTCAGTAATATGTCCAAATGGCCTAATAATGAATAATAAGGCCAAAGGCCAACCATATAGTCTAAGTGTCACTTTTATGTTACAGATAGTTCAAAAGATTTAAGATGCATATAAAATGTGTTCAAAACATTAGATTGTGGTTCATATGCTACAAACAATGATATGTATAAACACATGCAGGCACACACACACATGATTGTTTTGGGTTACATTTGAGCTCATTTTATACTGTGTAAAAGTAGAGAGAGAGAGAGAGAGAGAGAGAGAGAGAGAGAGAGAGAGAGAGAGAGGCCATAATTCTATCCATTAAACAAAGGAAGATACATGTGTGTCTGTGGACGATTATTCCTGTTGATTTACAGTTTACTACCAATAAAACTGATAGACTTACTTGCAGGAGCTAATAGACATGGAAGGAGATGGTTTATCAGACTTAGTGTTTCGATGTATACAGGAAATGGACATTGATAATCGCATGACAGTGAGTGTCCATCTGTAGGCATTGTTCTTTCAAAATAAACATGAGCAAAACCGTTATTGATATCTCAATCTATGAAGTTGTTACGAGCACTGGAATTGTGGTGCACTTCATTGCAGATTTTTTAAGAGATGCTATCAATAGACATTTTACCTAGACATTTCACCTATTTGTTGTTTTTGATAATGTGAATAGCTTTATCAACACATCGTTCTTAGTGGTGGAAGCACCATGTATCCTGGCCTCCCAAGTCGGTAAATCTCTCTCTCTCTCTCTCTCTCTCTCTCTCTCTCTCTCTCTCTCATTCTCTCATATTTTCCTGGAAAAACCCAGAAGAACTCAGATGTGGATTTTGCACTTGGATTTTTCTTGTATGCGTTTTGCAATTTCCAGATCTGCTACATAGAAGAAGTTGTAGCAATGAACTCCATCAGAAGAAGATCCAGCCATGAACTTCATAAGAGGAGTTTCACTTTTTTTGAGTATTTTCTAGTGGATGCAAAATCCCTCCTTTCCTTCTTTTTGCTTTATTAACTTGGTGTTAAACGTATGCTTTCATATGTCTTAGACTCTTAAGTAGACTTTTAACGACTACCTAGATACCATCATCCCTACTTCCAAGTCTTAATTCTAGCAAGTCCAACCATGAATTCCATATATATAGTTTCACTTCTCTTCCCCAAACTACCCTGTGAATGAAAGTGATATCTGTCCTGCAAATCACACAGTTGCGTCCTGGGTCCATTAGAGATTTTGCCTCACCAAACATCAAAAAATGTTCTGAATTCGAAGAGGAAGGCTGAGGTGTACTCACTGCCCTACTGAGTAATCCATTTATATTTGACAGATGTTATCAGAGAAAATTTGACAATCGCCAGACCTTTTCATGTGCACTAGGTAGTGATTGTGCATCCGCGCGTTGGTCATTATGCCAATTTATACATAGATGGGTATTTTCACACCTGAAAATACTAGGAAAATCAAATCGTTTTTTTACATGGTGTACGTCTGACCCACTTAGGCTGACCCACTTAGGCTGCGACAATGAGTTGTCTCTACAGCTTGCTTTCTCTTCTCTTCCTTTATAGAGCTTTGTCCAGGTAACTCTCCCTATCACAAGCATTAGCATTTGTCCTTGGCTGGAGGAGCTTCCTTATCATCATATGGCTTTGGAATGTAATGTGCTCTTCTATATCTTATGCTGAAGCTAAGTGTCTACGTAACATCCCCTGCTTCACCTAGGTGGATACCGTATTCTAAATGACAATCTTTATATAGGCAATAATAATCGACTCCTTGTTTTCTGGAGAAGTTGAGAATCCTTATCTTCCAAATTCCAGTTTCTGCTGAACTGCCAAAAAAATCTTAGACTTCAGTTCAGGACTGTAAGGTCTTGCATAGATGTCACTTTCTAGAAGATATGATATATATGTCTATGTCATCTGGACTCACATGCAGGGGTTGTCTATCTCAATCAAAATCAGAACTAAAACCACTTGGAAGTATACAAGAAAGTATATCCTAATGTCAGTGCTAGTAGACAATTTTTTTTTTTGTTTCAGTTGAAAATTTTGGAAATAAACTACTTTGCACTGAGTATTGATGCACACAACAGATTCTACGCATCGCTTAGTCTGAAGATTAAGGCATTCATGGATCCAGATAAAGCGGAGGTGTTGGATTTATTCCTTTATTCTCCTAATCCTATTGTTAATCCCGATCCATTCATGTTGCTGCATGTTTACTCCCATTGTCGCACAGTTTGCAGAGATACTCTCATTTTCGCACAATCTGCAGAATTACACAGGAATCTTGTTTTGATGACCTGCTAAAATTGCACAATAAAATTACACAGTCACTTGGCGTTTAGTTGGTCTTTAATGTCTTGAGGTTATCACGATTTCTCAACAGGAAATCGAGGCTTAAGAATGTTACTAGGATTGTTGTCGACTTCTTGATATGGATTATAGCTACAAGGTTGAACAAAAAGTTTGATAACACTGTGAAGTGGAGCTATGAAGCAATGTTTTATTTCATGCAAGCTGAGAAAGTTTCTGTCAATCTGAAATTTACAAAAATGAGCCACATTTTTATAGGCTTTCCCAGTATCATTTCAAGCTACTGTCTTGAAGTTATCAGAATGTAGAACTTAAGCATTTGATTGGAATTTTCTTTTTCTTCTAGATGAAGTGTATCTTACGGGGTCAAAACATTTTTTTTGCAACAGTTTGGAAAAGGAAATTCGTGATCTTTACCTTCAGACGGTTCTGAAAGGCAATAAAGAGAGCTTGAAGGTTTTTTTTCTTTCTGTTCTAGTTATGTGTGCAAGCTGTGCCTGTTAGTGAAGAAATTTATGTGTGGAACTAGTTTCTGAATATGTTTTCATGTGGCGAAGATGATTGAGGGGCCTTACCATTAATGCAGATCTTATCCAGCACACATTTTCCTTTGGCTTCTCTCTCTCTCTCTCTCTCTCTCTCTCTCTCACACATAGTGATCTGTTTTGCTACAGAGGTTCAAGTTGAGAATTGAGGACCCACCAAGACGAAAGCATATGGTCTATCTAGGAGGAGCTGTTCTGGCAGGGATAATGAAGGTCAGAAGGCTAATGGCTGATTTTGATAGTTTGATACTAGATACCTAATATTTTCTAGTTCACTCTATCTAAGCTTCTTCCTCTTGATATTGTTGCAGGACACGCCAGAGTTTTGGATTACTAGACAGGAATATGAGGAGGAGGGCTTCAGATGTCTCCGCAAGTGTGGGCAAGCATGATAGCAGTTGTCTTTGAGACTATCCATCAGTCGGGCTATTTTGCTTTGCCACAGTGTCTAGGTGTCAGAAAGGGAGCGATGCATGTCGAGTTACAGCAAATAGTCATGTCGTCAAAATAGAACAGTTTTTAAACTTCCAAGCACATGAGTACTGCAGCTTCCTGTTGGCAGTTTTAAGATGCCTATGAGGTCCTTTAGTCCATTTGCAGAGGGATGGCTGTTGATGCAGACAACTTGATGGCTACATCAGTAAAGATCTAATTTTGCAGTGTTCTAATGAGGTGAGGACAGGTGAAAAATTCCTTCTATTTGCCACAAGTGACATTAAGCTGTATCCAATGTGTGTAATGTTGCTCTTTTGTAATGTATAAAGTGGAACCAAAGGCTGGCATATTTGGCAAACAATTTGAAAACAGGCCTTTTTGGTAGGATTACTTGATTAGACATTCTTTTATATACTTGAGATTTAGTGTAGTGTTTCCAGAATGGTAAACACACTACTAGCACTGGACACAAATGATGGTCCATCAGGCTTGGACTTATTAAAATATTGAATGTAGAAGGCAAGTACTGCTTTAGAACTTTAGTTTTGATTGTAAGCATGACTTTATGATTCAGTCATTTGTCAGCAAGGTTCAAAACACCTTTGGTCAAGTGATTTGGTCTTTTGAGCTTGGAAGATGAAGGTTATCAGTTGCACATCTTCGGAAAAGTAGCTTCTCATATTGTCTTTCCCTTTCGACAACAGAAGCTGAGTATAAAGCGTTAAGTTCTGCTACTCAAGAAGCAGTGTGGCTACGAAGATTGTTGAGTGAGATTGATATGAAGCAAGCACACCCCACTATCATCTTTAGTGATAGCCAACTATATCCGAATCCAGTATTTCACGCAAGAACTAAAAACATTGAAGTAAAATATCACTTTGTGCTAACATTCACATGTACTTACAAGCAAGAGATGGAGGCAAAGGAACTTCCCAACAAAGTAAATGCAAACTTTTACAGTACTTCTCCTACCTATGGTCTCACCACATTCACAGACTCCTGACACTTCCCCCTCTCTTACTTAACTACCACCCAACACTGTATTGCCACATTCCACTTATCCCATACACCAAAGTAAACACTTAGCAATTTACATAACTCATTATAAGCATGCAATGAAGATATGCATCACATAATTGCTATTTGAAATAGCGTCCAAAATTTTAAGTGCACAATAGAAAATAAAAAAGCTTACACAAGTAAACAGATAGCATGTGGACTCTAAAACACTCTCCTATATAATGTATCATCACATTGAGTACATTGCACTTCTCGTATGGGACTTAAGCCCCAAGTTCACAAATTAAGCACAATGCAAAAATTTAAGTATAACTTTATAATCTACACAAGGATAGTTCTAGGCCTAAGTTAACTTGTAGTGTTTTTAAGACCAGTTAAGTCTAATTCTAGTAAGCTTGCAACTTGGATTTACACATGTAGGATGCCAATAAGTGGGCTTTTCTTATAAAAAAATTATATTATTCATGATACTTGGCTACCACCTTGATGAAATCACATGGATCTTGTTGGGCTGGCTTATGTTGCATGTTTTTGGGTTTAAAAATAAATATAGGAATTGATGATTAATTAACAATAATTGGTGGACTCATAAGTATATCTAATCATCATTGATGTACATAAAATAATTGCATAATCCAAACAAGCAATCAATCACATTATATACAAATTGCAAGACAATAAACTACACTATAAAATGTCTCATAGTTGATATTGACTTCTTTACTCAAAATACATTGGTCCCCTATGCAAATTCTTTAATTTCAATAAATAGTAAACTGAAATGATAAAACATTGTTGAAGCCATTGGTTACAACAAGCTCATATACGAGCTCTAATTTAACCATGTGAACAAAATTAAGCTATTAGCTTTAATATCAAGCAAGTCTATACAAATGACACCCTATGCTAGTGATATATTTTCTACACATTCATGCATCTCATTCTTGATCCGATTTTAGATAATGCACATTGTTGTAGCTAATAAGTGTTGAAGATGCATACAAAATTACCTTTTAAAGTACTTAAATTACTTCTAACAATAAAGCCTACAAGATGGGCTTATTTACTTAGAAAACTATTCTTGGGCTTACTAGTTTCCACTCTAATATTTCTCACTCCTTTGACAATCCTTTGGCTTAGCTCCTAGGATAATATAACATTGTCTTTTGAACCATTTCCCACTACAAGCTTAAGAGTTCTCTCTTTTATCTTGCATGTGTGTTCTCTCCTCTTGCGGAACCATACCTATTCGAGAGGCTACGTACTCTCTCCTTCTCTAGGTCTCATTGTACACATTCTCTCTCTCTCTCTCTCTCTCTCTCTCTCTCTCTCTCTCTCTCTCTCTCTCTCTCTCTCTCTCTCTCTCTCTCTCTCTCTCTCTCATGCACTTAAATATGGTTATTACACTTTATTCACTTTCCGAAATAATATGAAATGGTTTTTTCCTTATGGTACTAAACCAACATAAAATGCCTTACCTATCCATGGTTTATCAATTATGTATGTTACGGCCATATTCAGCAAAGGACATGGAATAGTCCTAATATGGTAGAACGGCCCTCCAGTGTTCGAGATTATTGGTCACGCCTAGATTTTATTCCACGTTGAGGCCTGCTGGTGACTAATGACCTTGAGAGGACCCAGACACTCTAATTGAGACATATGGAGTAGTGCATGTACGTGTGACGAATATAGGAGGAGGAATGCATGAAGAGCTACGATCTATTTATAGTTGATATGCATGGGGACTGCATGGGTTCATGCACATGAACCTATTCTCTATATATTGAGGTAGAGATTATCCTGCGTCGACGACTTTGGTTAGAGGTTACCGATTGAGCTCTTCTCCTCTTGCTATCACATGGCATGGCTTGGGGGCTAGATCTAGGAGGGATCTAGGTTTGGTTGTTTGGTTTTGCTCCATAGTCTCTCTTGTTGTATTTTCATATCCTCATCTTAGGGGGTTTCCCTAGTGGTCTTTACATTGGTATCAAAGCTCGGCTAAGATGCGGTTTTGGATGGGATAGAGACAAGTTCTACATCAAATCGGAATTGGAACGCCCTTGGATTCACATCCCAGATGAGTGCTGTTTTTTCAGGGGAAATTGAGTTTGGATTCACTAATTCATGTGTGAAGCATGCCTTTCAAGCTTGGTGGTAGAGTGCTCTTCTCCTTGTTTGATTTTTTTAGAGATGTTGTGGAGTAGTGTGGAATTCATTCTTATTTTTCTGATGCCATGAGAAATTTCCATTTGAAATAGAATGATCTGCATGAGTAGATCCACTTTTTTGTCTTAATCTATTTTTGGGTTGAGCAATTTGCATGAATCTATAATGTTTTGGATAGATTAGATTCATATTAGTAGCAGAATGTTTGTTGATAGATTGATGAGAAATCAATTTATCCTGAATGAATAAACTAATTGTTGTTGGAATTCTTGAATTTAATAATAGCATGTGGAAGATTTGTGAAACTAATCCTCTTGTGTTCATGCAAACTGAAACATAGAATGGATATTATTTTAGAAAAGCTAAAGACTTGGAGTAAGTGATGCATGCAGATGGTTTGTTGCTTGCTGATTGTAGAAAGAGTTTAGAACTGTAAAACCTACAGTAACTCTTTTCCTTGTCTTTAAGACACTGATGCATGTTTTTGAACCTCTGTAAAATCTGTTTTGGTAGAGGTTAGAAACTCTGTTCAGTGCAAAGGAAAGCTATAGGGGATTGCAAGTATGCAAGCAAGCCTGTTGAAGAAGAGAGAGTAACCCTATAAAAGCCTTCTGATAAGTTGATGCCATCCTTCCAAACTTGTTTTCTCTGTCTATGTTTGCAGAGATTAGTATTTGTAAAAGGTATGGTTGAACCCTTGTGTGCTTCAAGTCGTTGGAATCCTGAAGTTGTTGTCTCAGGAATGAGTGCTTGGTCTCATCAGTAGAGAACACAGGTTTAAGTCGTTTTATAGTTGAAATATGTACAAGAACAAGAGCAAAATTCAAAAAAATTTGAATGTTGGGTATCGAACAATTCTGAATTTGAATCTCCAAAAATTCTGAGTTTCAGTATCAAAAAATTCTGATTTTCGGTATTGAAAAATTTTGACTTTGGATCTTGAAAAATTCTGATTTTGGGTTTAAAAAATGTACGAATTTTCCGAGTCGATCCCGTATCAAAAAATTCTGATGTTGGGTTTTGAAAAATTGCGGATTTTTCGAGTCGATCCGGTATCAAAAAATTTTGATTTTGGATTTTGATTTTTGGGTATCGAAAAAATTTGATACTGGATTTTTTCGAAACACAGAGTAGGTGGTGGGACTACAAACCTCCAAGAATGATAGAAAAAATCCACACACAACTGTGTGTGTGTGTGTGTGTGTGTGTGTGTGTGTGTGTGTGTGTGTGTGTGTGGTGCATTGATCCAAAACCCGATGTCGAAGGTCAAAGGTGGCGGGGGCAATGTTCGTATATGTGTAGATGTGTGGGGAGTGCCCGCCAAAGGTGGGCATGATTAGATGCGGCCAAAGTATGGTCGACCAGTGCTTTGGAGGGGGGTGGATGGATTGGGGAGGAGAGGTCTTGTGGGGTAGGTGAAGTGTGAGTCTGCTTGTCGATGGCATTGAATGGGCAAGATGGCAAGGGAAGGGGAAACATACGGGGTGGGTAGAGTGTGGGTTGGCAAGGGAAGGATGATCACATGGGGTGGGTGGAGTGAGGGTAAGCTCGCTAATGGTTTCGAAAACCCCCACTACATAGTTAAGAAAGGGGGTCTTCTGTTAAAATTGGAAAAACAAATCCATATTGATTTCTTGGCTTGCTACAAATGTTGTACCATGCAAGTATGTAGCTCATAAATGCAAAATGCCAAAGTTTGGCCTACATAGAACTCGAGCTACATGGTTATGTAATGTCTAGATTGAAGAATACAACTTGCATATAGTTTGTAGACATAGAATTGGCAAAGTCATGCTTGTAGAAACTTGTGGCAATTCACATGCAATAATTGTAAGTGATCCATAGTGACATGCAAGGCATGCACAAATTGTAATGGACACATGCATGATGATTTGTACTTTGCTAGTTAGAACTAGCACACTTGTAAAAAGTTGGTAGAATTTCATGCATGGCAAGTGACAAATGTCACATAGACTCTAGATGTCACTTTAGTTGTCATTTTGGAATGGATAGATGTGGTTCTACCTCGAGCTACGTCAAACTCCATAAATATGTGTAGCTCTCCTCACAATCAATGATGAAGAACCAAAGTTTTGTAGCTACCTCATGCCATTTTGGATCTAAACTATTTTGCTTGTTATCTCTCTATCTTTCTCTCTCTAACTCATGTTGAAGCTAATGCTAATACACTGAAATCTTGTACTCTTACTCATTATTGATTAAGTTGTATTCTGATGCTTAGCATGCTAGATTGTGGTTAAGCCATTTCTTCTGAACTAGATCTTGCTAATCAATCTAGAATCAGGTTACTGTGCTAATCACAAAGCTTAATTAGATCCATCATACTTGTGGACATTCCCCACATGTGTGAATTCTGGAAATTTTGTCATCTTCTCTATTTGTTTTTGGAAGGAGGGGGGTGGAGGATCTTTTGGTCCACATTTAAAAAGAAATGTAGCTTGGGTTGGAGAGGGGTAGCCCCCCGAAGGTCAAAGATAGAAGGAAATGTGTGTGGTCAAGGTTCGCCAGATGTTGAAGTCTCTAAAATAGAGTTTTGGTCGTTAATAATAGACATTTACTCTTAGTTCATGGCACATTCACTCAACCCTTGACTTGGCATCGTGAAAGTCAAAGGGGGCCAAAATGTTTTGTGTGGCTCATATCTCCCTAATCATCTCCACCCTCCCATCATCCATCCCCTCCTCTCTCTTGTTTCAAGCATCATTCCTTTAGTTTAGCATTGAGATCGTCCTAATCCTTCACCTCTTATGGATCTCTATCCCAATGTTTTGATGTCTTCTCCCTTCACTTGTCATTCCCTTTTTCGTTTATCATCATCACCTCCTCCCTCTCTTTCGAGTCTTGTTACCCCTTCCTCCCTCTCATCCGAGTCTTGGTACCCCTTCCTTCAATCTCGTCATACACCCTTCCCCCCCCCCCCCCCCCACTCTCTCTCTCTCTCTCTCTCTCTCTCTCTCTCTCTCTCTCTCTCTCTCTCTCTCTCTCATCCCACTTTCTTCGTGTCCTCTCTCCCTTCACTTGTCATTCCCTTTTTCTTTTGTCATCATCACCTCCTCTATCTCTTCCAAGTATTAATAATCCTTCCTTCACTCTTGGTGTATCAGCCGCCCTCTCTCCCTCCAATCTGCCCCCTTCATAACTTCCTTTGACATGGGTCCCCATGTGTTTTACCACCCACCACCCTGATTTATTCTTCGCCAATAGCCTCCTCTACTCCACCCTATTTCTTTTCTCCTCCTCTAGCCCACTCACACTTACACACACACATCCATAGTGAAACAAAGAACAAACATGTGGATTTCAATTCTACAATTTTAAAAGCTCAATATATAGTTCCAAGCGCAAGATGACATTATTTGAGGATTTAGAATGGTATATTCACATTAGCTCTTTGGTATCCTTGTAAAAATTGACATGTTTATGCATCTCCTATGTGCATCAATGTTTTAAGGCATGTCTAACTAACAAATAGGCCTTATAATTGGATCAGATTGTAGCTTATTGTCATTTGCAATTATATATAACCTTGGTCAAAATCCCTTGGAGGTAGAGATAATAGAATGATGTAATTTTAAAGCTTAAGAAAAATGACGTATAACATATAGGACAACATATACTAATTTTATTACTTCCCTTGTTATGGGTACTTTGTAGACATTAATAGCGATGTGTTTAATGGACTTACGGGTACTTCGTAGATGTTGATCTCTCTCTCTCTCTCTCTCTCTCTCTCTCTCTCTCTCTCTCTCTCTCTACCCTTCTAAGGTAAATAATTTTTTATGCGAGTTCCATAGAAACAGATTGTAAGAATCCAAGAGAGCCTTAGTGTGATTTTAATATCATATGTGAGAGAGAGAGAGAGAGAGAGAGAGAGAGAGAGAGAGAGAGAGAGAGAGAGAGAGAGAGAGAGACTTTTGATTAGCCTCATATTCATCAAAACCATTATCTTTCAAATTTATTTTTGGAGAATTGTCTCCTATATTCACATTATAAATAACATGCAATAGAAATATGCAATAATACCAAGTAAGCATAGGCAGTGCAAAAACTATCTTGGATAGTTTAAGGAAGCTTAAAAAGGAAAAAAAAACATGATGCAAATCATAAAATGGTTGAATGCAAATCTTCAAGGAGCGCCTGTATTTTGAGGAGATGCAAACCTCGGGTCATTGGGAGTTGTTGGTTGAATTCTTGAGGAGCGCTTGTGTTTTGAGGAGATCAAATCTCGAGTCATTTGGAGCTGTAGGTTGATGAAGTTTGTAAATCTTGATTTTCAATATCATTTTATTGTTTGATTCATGACAATTAAATTAAGTTGTAGGCCGAAAAAAATATGGCTCGAAATTTAAAATAAGTTTAGCCCGTCAAAAGATGGCTCAAAAATAGCCTTCGGCCATATGGATGTATAATTGATTTAGTTCGTATTTCTAATACCTAATATCTTTCATTGTTTTTTGAACATTCTAGGCTATGTTTTTTTTTGTAAGAAAATCCAAAAAATCTGCATGATGGGAATGAAGGCCTTGGATATTCACCAACCCCTCTCGAAGATCAACATTGCTAGAACGTCCATTGTTCTTGATCCATCTGCATCCATCAGTGCAGCGCCAGACCTGCTCGGGCTTCAGGTACATTATTTGACACAAAGTTTATGATGAAAGTTTCTTGAACAGATGGTGATGTGTCATACAGTGGAGTTCTATAAGCAACTAAGTGCGTGGAAATTTTTCTGAAGCTTCTTCGAGGTTGACGGGATCTGCAGCCAAGGTAGTACTCAGCAACTTTGCGCGCACGCACACGGCCATGCAAATAAAAACAAAAACACACAAAGACTGAAAAATATTGCTTACCATGGTGGCAATGATTGGTTGTAGAAAAATTCGCAAAAAAGTCAGATATCCCTCCCGGATCTGTGCATTCGCATCTATAATCACATTCCCTACCACATGTGTCCCCTTTGAGAGCTTGCTCAGTGCGATCTGGCATTGAGAGTCGAGGTATAGGCGCAGGCCTGTGATGTAGTCCCGTGGCTGTCCGATGTCCTGCTCGATGTCCATCCAGGACCATGGGAGCACCATTGCGTAAAGGGAGCATTCTGATGCGATTTTGGGGAATATTTCCTTCTCGATTGAAGTGGGTCACAGCTGGATCTGATTCAGAGTGGCAGGGTTAACCAGATAGATGAGATGTAGCAGAGACTAAAACACGGATTCATAGACATTGAAACAAAATCCAGAAAATGCACGAGAACAAACCTTTGTCTCACACTTCTCATGATAAGTCTACTGCAAAATCTCACCACTCGAATCAAAAGTGTGCCTTAATCAATCGAAAAGTCCTGTCCTGTGTGGAGCATCGCTGCTTTTTGGACAGGATTTGAGAATGGCCTCAATCTCCTCCTCCTCCTCCTCCTCCATCTCCATGAGCGTTCAGCTATTCTCGATCGCTTCAAGAAACTCAAGAAAGTTGTTTGCCCTCAAGAAAGCTGCCAGTCACGATCCCACACCCACACCCACAATGAGAGAGAGAGAGAGAGAGAGAAGAAAAGAGGAGGGCCATGTATATGCATGCATGGGGAGGAGGGCCATGCATGCTAATACCCATACATGCATCCCCCTCCCCATCATTTTTAGTGAAAAAATTGTGTATGCATGGGTGCACCCATACATATGCGCAAAACTCTACATAAGTTTAAATATATATATACTAGTAAAGAGTGTCCGTCGTTGACGGGCAATGGACAGCCGACAGTGGACAGCCGACGGCTGCCAACGATCTGGGTGATGGCCAGTTTAGGAGGAAAGCCAATGGTCATTGACGGGTGGCCGATGTATGTGTGTATATGTACGTGAGTGCATGTGTTTATGTATGTGTGTATTGATGAGAGTGCGTATATCTTTGCATGCGTGTGGATAGTCTAGCATAGTGTGTCCGGCAGAGCCGATGATGTATGTGTGTGTGTGTGTGTGTGTGTGTGTGTGTGTGTATGGATTTGTGTCTATGAGTGTGCGTGTGTATCTGTGTGTATGATTTGTGCTTGATGGTGTGTGTGTGTGTGTGTGTGGATTTGTGTGTATGAAATGTGCGTGTGTGTATGCGTGTGTGTGGATTTGTGTATATGAAATGTGCGTGTGTGTATGCGTGTGTGTGATTTATGCGGCCGATGGGACAAACTGATCAAGCAAACTTGTGCAGCAAGAGAATAAAAAACTACAGAGCTGGGAAAAAAGAAAAAAGAAGAATCCTAGAAGTAAGAACTAAGGAAAACTTCTTGTCAAATTTCCATTTTAACCTTAATAAATAAAAAAATGTCTAGTTTTAGATATTCAACTTTTACTATTTCCCACAGTCGTTGCAAGGATGAGATTGGCAAATATGTTCCTTCATAGGGCA
Organism: Diphasiastrum complanatum; assembly: GCA_029204225.1. NCBI lineage: Eukaryota > Viridiplantae > Streptophyta > Lycopodiopsida > Lycopodiales > Lycopodiaceae > Diphasiastrum > Diphasiastrum complanatum. Next base: position 28,964,415 of record CM055103.1, on the reverse strand, counting down.
TAAATGCTAGACGGAGAAAAGAACTTTGGTTAAAACTTTTTGTTCATGATTTATGGGTAAAACTTTGGTAATTCAAAATAAATAAGGAAGCCATGTAATAATGCTTAGTGCGGGTCTGCTCATTGATGACGTTTTTTTAGGTGGACTGACAGGAGAAGGGGGGAACATATGGGGTGGGCGAAGTGCTGGTCTGCTCCCTAATGGTTAAGAGCAAGTTGTTTGGGCAAGACGCCGATGGTTTAAGTGCTCGGGGGAGATGGGTGGGTGGGTTTTGCCATGTGACAAAAAAGGGCGAGGGAGTGTTAAAAAAAGATATGCTCCCGCCCTTAAAAATCTTACTTGTTTTTTAGGGGGGGGGGGTTGTTTCTTGATGGGAACTTTTTTTTTTGTCTCCTTTTCAAAAAAAAGAAAATTTAATTTATGGGGAGCCAAAAAGCCCCTTCACTTTTTTTGTTTTATGGGGAGTGGGGTTCACATTTTTAAGGGGTTTATGTTCATATTTTTTTATCACACACACACACACACACACACACACATTTTAACCTTCTTAATTTTTTTTAGGGGCATGGAGGGACCTCCCTCCCTCTATGGTTGGTTGGTCAGCCTGTGTATGGAGAGAGAGAGAGAGAGAGAGAGAGAGAGAGAGAGAGAGAGAGAGAGAGAGAGAGAGAAGTGGGCCCGTGGAAAGGAGGGAAGGAAAAAAAAAAGACTCTAGACTCTATACTTCATACAATATACCTCATCCACAAAAAGTTGGAGGTGTGTGTGTGTGTGTGTGTGTGTGTGTGCGCACACACACACACACACACACACATGATGTATCGTGGGAAGCTCTCACACACACATAGGCACGCACACGCACGCACTCACACACACACACACACACACACACACACACACACACACACACACATTCGATGTATCGGGGGAAGCTCTCACACACACATAGGCGCGCACACGCACACACGCACGCGCGCGCGTGTGTGTGTGTGTGCACGCACGTGTGTTCCAAATCCCCCCTGACCCCTCCCCCTATTTTTCTCTTTTTATTGTCTATTTTGCTCCCCTCATCCCATCCCCTTCCTTTTTTTCAACTGTGCATTTTTTGGGCCATAAATAAAAGCTTGTGGGTAACGATTTAGGAGTTAAAGCTAGTGAGATTGGGCTTGTAGCTTTACATTTTTGAAAATGGCGGGCCAAGATAGGGATTTGAAAGATTGAAAAAAAAAAAAGCAGTTTAAGGTAATAAAGAAAATATTTATGTTCATGATTTATGGGTAAAACTTTGGTAATTCAAAATAAATAAGAAAGCCATGTAATAAAGATTATTGGCTAAAGTTTAAAGCACATTGAAGTGTGTGAAGAAAATAAAACCTTACCTTCAAACTTCAAGCTTCAAACATTTGAATTTAGAGAAAAGTATTGGAATTTAGTGAGTGGGAGGGAGGCGGTGGGGAATCTTTTTGGGGCCAACCCCTCAATGCACACAATGTGCAAATGTATGGGGATATGCACTTTCCCCATACGTGCATCCCCTCCTCATCATTTTTAGTTAGAAAAAGCTCATGCATGAGTGAGGGGAGGAGGATGCATGGGTGCACCCATACATATGCGCAAAAGTGTACAGAACTCGATATATTATCAATGCTCTTTGTTTTAGATGATGAAATTGAAGGCCCTATCTTCTTCATCAAAATCAACTTACATATTTTCTTTTTAATCAGTTTCAAATATTGACAAGAAATTGTGTAAGTCGGTCTTCTTCATTAGGTGACGAAATGAAGACAATGGTTGTCCAATTAATCCAAGTCATTTTTTCTAAATAGATATTGTTGAATTTCGTAAATGGTTGGTTATTATCAATTTAAAATTAAATATTAAAACATCCACATCTGTTAGACATAAATCGTCAACCCTCTATTGATTTTTTTCACAATCGTTTTTTCTTGCTCTCCGGATTTAATTGCAACATTTCTTATTTGTACATTTTAGAAAATATTAGTTAACATGGTGTGCAACACATAGGCCCATAATATTTTTATTTAGTTACTGTTTTGAATAAATCTAAACAGTTATACAATAGACAATAGATGTTTTCCACTATATTTAGAAGCCAAAATGTGCAACAAGACTTCTAACATGAAGCTCATTAAAATTATGACACATTTCAACTCATGTTTTTCTTAAAAAAAATTCAAACATATCATCTTTTTTTAAACTACATTTTTTTTTTTTATCTTTCTAACACACTTCACATTATTTGTGAACTATCAAATTACTCTTATGTTTGAAATTTTAAAATTATTTATCTTAATATTTATTGTCAACATTTAGATTTCTAACTATTTATTTATTTTAATAATTTGATAGTTTTGAAAAAAAAATTCTCTTTAAATCTTATTATTATTTTTTAATTGAGTTTTTAATTTTAAGATATTTTAAAACTTCAATTTCTTTAAAATCTGTAGAATTTTTATTTTATTTTTTTTTAGATTTTTTAAATCTAATATTTTTTATATCTAAAAATTTAAAAAATCAAAAAAAAAATTTATCTTTTTAATTTTAATTTTAATTTTTTTTTTTAAGTTTTTAAAATTTCCACGTTCGTTCTTTTGCTATGCTGAGCATAGCATGGCTATGCTCAACATAGCAAAAGAATGAACGTAGATGTTCATTTTGTTGTAGCAAAAGTTCTTTGGCCATGCTCAACATAGCAGAGTATAATAACAAAAAAACTTATGCTATGTTGAGCATAGCGAGAGCAACTTTTGTTGTGCTAAGCATAGCACAAGAATGGACTGAAAGTTCCTTTTGTTATGCTCAACACAAGAATAAGCATGAGTATTCCTTGCTTTTATCAACAACTATGTTGACAAAATGGAGCTATGTTCAATATTGTCTACTCAAAATTTCAATGGCTTTAACTATATTGTGACCCTAACCTATGACTTTAACTATATTGTGACCCTCATCTACAAAACATGGTCCTAGTAAAGATTTGGAGACCAAGATGCGACAAGAGATCTAATGAACGGAAGAAAACTCTAAAATATTGAACATAAAAAAAATAAACTTTAGATCTAAAAGATTCATCCATGTGTGAAACATATATGAGTGCAAAATCATGGTTGAAAAAAAAAACAAACTTGAGAAGGGGTCTAATGGGCTAGAAAATAAAAAAATTTAAGTAAAAGGTTTGAATGGTGAATAATAATTTGAAGGGCATAGTTTTTTCAAACGGAAGAACCGTTCAAAAGTTTTCTAACCTATGCTCAGCATAGGTTAGAAAACTTTTGAAATTTTTTTGCTATGCTAAGCATAGCAAAAAAGTTTTGGAGTTTGCTATCTTCTATCGCCGCTCTTGATCTTTCTCTGAAATCCGGTTCTGAAAATGAGAATATGGTAAAGAGATCTTGTTGAGAATGGAGAAGAGGATGTTGTGGACATGAAATACAAATTCTCATTACTGAAACTTGCCATTGACAGTTTCCACAGAGTTGGTGCTGCTTTTGCTTGTGATGGATCGTCTTGACCCGCTGCTAATTATGAGAGGTATTCGACTATCCCAGAATATTGGTTTTGCTCTTACCGTTGTAAAATATATTCTGAAAGATCAAGATATCGAATCAGAAAAAGTGAAAACAGATAGACCCTAGCTAGGGTTTGATAGGCTTTGGTTGTTTTTTGTTTTCTAGTACTGATCTCTGGCAGCGTGGATGACATGGTAGAGAGAGGTGGCACGAAATAGAGATAGATCAACCACCCATTTTGATCTGCAAATGCCAGCATCATAGCCCGCAATACATAGCACTCACACACTGGCGAACTTTCTGTTTGCAGTAGAACATTGTATATTGGAAGTTCTAAACAGGTCGTGCTCTAAATCCATCACAAACGCAACTATTTTGAGGTCATTGGCAATCATATCGTGCTCTGAGTAGGCTGACTACCTGGCGGATTCGAAATCCAGTACTATTTTATTGAATTGCAAAATTGTAGTTCTGAAAGTTTTGCATGAAGAAGATGGAGGGCAAGATGCAAGGATAGGCAAAAAATTTAAGTTTGCTTCCTAAGGACACAACATTTTTGGCTTGAAAAACCAGGAAATGCTCCTCATAGTGCCTAGCGGACTACTAATATTATTAATTGGATTTGTCTTTGCATTCATAAAAAAGCCTCATATTTTCAAAGACTTGAAATTTCGCCCTTCAAAAACTCATTTTGTGAACGTGTTTGTGGACTGGAAGATAGGGTTTTAGAGAAGTATCGTGCCACAACTTCTTCTTTCCGTTTTGAATTCAATACCTGTTGTGTGCAAACTTTCAAATGATCTTTTTCCAAACAGGGAGCTAGTTTTGGGATGTGTTCTGTTTCAAACGGGCAACCACGGCTCTCATCTACGACTCATATCTACGACTCTCATCATGTTTAGAAAAATGTTTCTACGACTCTCATCTACGACTATATATGTATCTGTAAATACGCATCCATATAGATATGTTTCTGTATTATGGATCTATACATTTCTGTAAATAGTTTCTGTATTATGTGAGAGATTTCAACTAGTTTAGTCTAGTTTAGTCACATTTTGGTAAATTGTCAATAAGAGGCCAAAACTCATTTTAGACTTAGAGATAAACTTTTTGAAGTTATATTAGTTTAAAATACATTCAATAAACACTTTTGGAAAGTGTGGAAAAGTTGGTAGTCGAGTTTGAGAGAGATTCAAATTTGAACTTTGGGTACATTGAATCTAGACCCAAAAATAGTAGGGTTTACATTTTGGAGGGAAAGCCAAGTGGCCAAATAGGGTTTGAAAACTCTATAAAAGGATGTAACTCGTGGAGAGACATATCTTCTCTCTTCTCTCTCTCATTTCATCATTATACATGGTTCTCTTTGGGTTCTACTACTCATTGGTGCACTATCTTGGTGTTATCTTGCAATCTTGTGTGTAGAATGATCATTTATTGCTATTTTCGGTTCCACACGTGTGAAATATAGTAGGGTACTGTAATTGTACGGACAGCAAACACATTTTATGTTTTGGTTCATGTTTGATCAATATCTCTTAGAGTTTGCATCTCATTTTGTATGTAGATGCTGATTTTTCTACATTGGCAGGATTGTTGGTTTGCTCCTTATTGTAACCAAAGATTTGGGACTTGGATTGGATCTTGAATGATCTGAAATCCTTCACATGGTATCAGAGCTCTTGTGTTTCAGGTTATGAAAGGATCAGCCACCTTTAGCAAGGATTTGGAGGAGTTACCAATGCTAGAGCATGCTAGATTGATCTCTACTCAAAAATCAGCATTTTTGCATGTGTATAATTGATCTTTTGTAGGTCAAAACTCAATATAGGGTTAGATACTTGATCAATTCCGATTTCACACTTGGTTTACTGGAATTAGATGATTTTTGGTGCATTAGGAAGGTCTCATTGGAGTCTACAAGAAGATATACCAAGTTTCTAGAAATTGCATGTAGAATTTGAGATATTCAATTTTTTGTGATTTTGTCAAAACCATAATTTTGATTAAATCTCTAGTTTGTGAGGTTACTGAACTTCGTTTGAGTGTGTTTCAATCTTATAAAGTGGCAAGAATCATTATATTGAGGATAGATCATAGGTTGATCAAGATTTCACTATTCTATGTGTTGAGTTTCTAGTTAGAAGTGCTAGAAGAGATTTGAGAGGTTCCATATCTTTGTGATTTCTTCTTGAGTTCATTTGTTGACATTCAAGAGAGTGCTTTGTGCATTGGAACAAGTTGAAAGAAGAAGATCAGGTCACTTCAACATGGCTACAAGTGGAGGCTTTATGTTGGAGAGCAATGAAAGGCTTACCTCAATCAACTATTCTACTTGGAAGGTGAGGATGGCGTCCTTAATTGAGATGAATGAGTTGATGGAGATTGTTGCAGGTGTGGAGGAGAGACCTCAAGCACCTCAAGATCAAGTGAGGTATGACAAGAGAGCAAAGAAAGCTATGCACATGATTAAGATGAATGTTACCAATGAACTTCTCAAGGAAGTTGGTAAGTGCACATCATCTTTGGAGGCTTGGGAAGCTTTGAAGAAGCTTTATGAATCCAAGTATACATCAAGAGTGCTTACTCTTAGGAGGCAAATCTTTCAAAGTTTGCAAAAGAAGGAAGAGAGTACTCATGCTTTTGTTTTGAGGGTTAAAGCATTCAATGATGAGTTAGCATGTATTGATGAAAGCATTAAGGAGGTAGAACTTGTTCAAGTTATACTTAATGGCTTGTTGGATGATCATGCTAATCATGTTCAAAGTTTTGCTATTCAAAAGACTTTGCCAAGTATTGTGAATTTGCAAGAGATCTTGGTGAATGAGGAGTATAGGCTTCAATCAAGAGGAGGTGGATCTACATCGACATCTCATTATGAAGAGGATGCTATGTTCATCAAAGGCAAGTTCAAGGGCAAAGACAAAGGCAAGTGGTCTAAAGGGCAAGATCAAGGTGAGACTTCTTCTTTTGGCAAAAAGAAAGATAAGTCTAAGTTGAAATGCTTTTATTGTGGAATCAAAGGGCATTTTGCAAATGAATGTTTGAAGAAGCAAAGAGATGAAGGTAGCAAGCAAATCAACTTTACTACTAATGATGAGGATCTAGGTGGTGGTGATTCTCTTTTTATGTGTTCTTCAAGTCCAATATCAAGTGAAGGTGACAAAGATTCATGGTGGATTGATAGTGGAGCTAGCTCACACATGACTAGTCACAAGGAGTTCTTTACTTCTTTGGTCACTTATGGTGGAGCCAAGAAAGCAATTCACATGGCCAATGATGGTGAGTGTGTGATTGAAGGTATTGGTTCAATTCCTATTTGTCTCTCTACTAATAGGAAAGCAAGACTTGATGGTGTTCTTTACATTCCTTCACTTTCAAAGAATCTGCTAAGTGTTGGTTAAATGATAAAGAAAGCATACATGGTAAAGTTTGGTGGTGATGCTTGCTTCATTACAAAGGAAGAAATCTTGGTTGCTAGGGGCAATAAACAAGGTAGACTTTTCAAGCTTGATGCTTTTGTTATGGCTAACAAAAAGGATGGAATGGAAAAGGAGATTGGTCTCAACTTTCCAAAGTTACCTTTTAGCATCAATAAGATTGGTGGATCTTATGCAAAGTCTAACAAGCTTCCTTATGCTAGATCTAGGTCAAGATCTAATATGCTTCTTGGAGATGTTCATCTTTGTGCTAACTTGGCTAGTCTTGAGGATAATGATGGTGTTTCAATGGTTCTTCATGGCAAGTGCAAGCATGCAAAAGGTAAAGAAAGAGCTAACTTCATCAATGGAGGTGGTGAAGGTTCTTCCTTGGAAAAGATTGTTGCTAATGATTTCTTTGATCATATGGAAAAAGATGTTGCTAGGTGCATTCATGAAGGAGGTGGTTCTTCTACATTCTTTTGTTATGATTCCAAGAAAGTCATTTTTCCAGCAAGTGGAGTCACATGTCTTCATAAAGAGAGTACATCAAATGGTTCTATCAAGAGGCTTGGTGAGGAAGATAGTCACAAGTCAAGAAGAAGAGAAGTATGTGAAGAGTTCAAAGTAGGATGTACTTTGAATGATGTCATTGTGAATGATAGTGAGGAGGAATCATTATCATGTGATTCATTACCTAAAACATTGAGTAGTAGTTCTTGTTTGGAAAAAGAGAGTACTTCAATCATCCTTATGTTGAAGGTACTAATCATTTTTTTCATGGCTTCTAATGTCTTTGAGGTTTCTACTTCTTATGATGCAATCATTAAGAGGGACTCTTATGAAGGAAAGAGAAATGAAAGATTGGTTCTTGGGAAGATCCAAGGCATGGATCTCACATCTCCTCATCAACTCAAAGGATTCTATGATTGTGAATTGATCACTCATGATCGAGATGGCAAAAGGTTGGTTGGAGAAGACTACATGGAGCAAATCGAGAGGCAATTTCTTCAAGGCAAGGGAGATCTCATTGGTGAGCTTATTGAGGTTTGTTATGGACTCAAGAGGGCTAGATTTATTAGGTTTGATACTCATCTTCACCTACTCTACTTCATGTTGGATGGAAATTTTGGAATCTATCTTTTGATTTATGATGGTGACATTGGTGACATTGTTTTCACTAACCTTTGTGGAAATTCGAGATCAAGCATTGATGAGATCTTGTTGGATCTAGATCATATGTTTGAGAGAGAGTATTTCCAGAGGTCCAAGTCTGAAGATATTCATATCTTTGATATCTTTGATTATCAAGAGAAAGGTAAGCAAGTGGAAGCGACTCATTTTGCTTTACTCACATGTTTTGGAGAATTTTCTTGTGTAGATGATGCTATGCAAGTGGATATTGGTTCTCATGGTTTTAATACTGGAAAAGCAAGTAATGGATCTGGAAAACAAAGTTGTTCAATGACTTTGATGGTCAAGAGGAAGATCAAGAGGTTGGTCTCAAAGGGCTTCAACAACACAAAAGGAAAGGTGGCAATTTGGAGCTAGTCAAGAGCATCAAAGGAGAGGTAATTGGCAAAGATGTTATGGATCTGTTTTTGAAGCTTATTGAAGACTCAAGTAAGGTCAAAAGAGCAGCAAGGAAGTGTTGTTCAAGTTTACTTTACTTGTTCTATCTCATGTTTGAGCTATTTCATGTGGATGTGTGCAAATTTTCAAGATATGGACAAACTAGCTACATTGTCTTGCAATATCTTATCGTTGGAGTTGTACTAGCATTCTTGGCTGGTTTTGCTGATGGAAATGAAGCTATTGGAGGTTCATTATGTCACTCATTCATGGCCAAGTCATCAAGTGTTGATGATATCTTGTGGCAAGATGGAGATGGAGGCTCATTCATGGAGTTTTATGGTGGAGACATATCAAGAAAGGACAAAGTTTGAGGAGACAAGCAAGCAAATGGTCATCACTCACATTTATTGTTTGGTTGCTGTAATTTTCCAGAGAGTTCAAAGTTTGAAACGTGGAGGAATCATTTCATTCACATTCTATTTGGTTCTTCATGTTCTAGTTATATCTTGATGTGTAAAATTGATGTAAGAAATAGTGAAGCATCCAATTTGGACACTATTCTCTATATCAATTATGAAAGATACTTTAGAACCTTAGAAAGAAGATCTATACTTAGGATGGAGATCATTCTAAAGTTGGATCAAAGTTCTATTATCAAAACTATGCCAAAACTAGTTGAAGAGGGAGTGTGAGAGATTTCAACTAGTTTAGTCTAGTTTAGTCACATTTTGGTAAATTGTCAATAAGAGGCCAAAACTCATTTTAGACTTAGAGATAAACTTTTTGAAGTTATATTAGTTTAAAATACATTCAATAAACACTTTTGGAAAGTGTGGGAAAGTTGGTAGTCGAGTTTGAGAGAGATTCAAATTTGAACTTTGGTACATTGAATCTAGACCCAAAAATAGTAGGGTTTACATTTTGGAGGGAAAGCCAAGTGGCCAGATAGGGTTTGGAAACTCTATAAAAGGATGTAACTCATGGAGAGACATATCTTCTCTCTTCTCTCTCTCATTTCATCATTATACATGGTTCTCTTTGGGTTCTACTACTCATTGGTGCACTATCTTGGTGTTATCTTGCAATCTTGTGTGTAGAATGATCATTTATTGCTATTTTCGGTTCCACACGTGTGAAATATAGTAGGGTACTGTAATTGTACGGACAGCAAACACATTTTATGTTTTGGTTCATGTTTGATCAATATCTCTTAGAGTTTGCATCTCATTTTGTATGTAGATGCTGATTTTTCTACATTGGCAGGATTGTTGGTTTGCTCCTTATTGTAACCAAAGATTTGGGACTTGGATTGGATCTTGAATGATCTGAAATCCTTCACATATTATGGATCTATGCGATTTTTGTAAATACGTTTCTGTATTCTAGATCTATGTAATTTTAGATGAAAGCTTTTTTGATTGGCCAAAAAACTCAATTTCACATCCACAGCCACTTCTTGTCCAGTCTAGGTTGCAATCAAAGCCAGCTAAAATGTGGCATTAAGTTTCTATGTAATGTTTTGTACCTTATATCAAGTATGTACAATCTAAGATGGAGCTCAACCAACTCCATTGGATGCAGATAAATAGGTATATATGTTACTCGAAGAGGTATTATACATCAGGTGGTGTTTATGTTTAAGCAGACTTTCAATTTCCAAACTCTTGCTAGTGTCTGAGTGGCATGACTTTCTACCAGTACTTCGTCTTCTTATATTTTCCGATGATAATTTTATAATTGTTCCTCATGTCACTCTTACGAGTGGTATTATAGGTCTTGAGAGTTCTACTCCTTCTGATTCCTCTCGTGAGCATTCTTCCATATGCGAGATTCCATTTTCTTGTGTAGGACAACTAGAGATAGAGTCACACATTGCTAGTGATACACATGAGAATGATTCTATATCACACAGTGTGAACAAGTTGCTTGATCTACTTGAGATAGTTATTGATCTACCTGAACTCGTCATTGTATCCCATAGTGAATCAGAGTCACATATGCAGGTTCCTACTGATGCTGATTCACATATACAAGTTGCGGCTGATATGGTCCTTGATACTGATATAGCATGCTATGATACTATTGATGATGTTGTTGCATGCTTGGTGCTACCGATGTTGTTGCATGCTATGATATTGTTCCATTCTTTGATACTGATATAGTATGCCTTGTTACTATTGTTGATGTTGCATGCTTTGATATTGTTGTTGAGTACTTTGATGCTACTCATGTTCCTGAGCGCCATGCTATAGATGTTGTCGCCTATGCTCCTTATTTTGATATTATTCATGGGTCTACGATTGCTCTTTCAGATGCTTTGGCTACTCCAGTAGATCTCCATATGGCATACGATTATACATTTCATGATGGTCCTATTGTATACTCACTAGTTTATTTTGCTGATACCCATCTAGATGAGTATGCGGTTCTTCTAGATGCATATTTAGGCCAGAACTTATCAATTGATGCTTTTGTTATTATGTCTACGTATTTTTTTATTTGTGGATTATATTATTCTAGATGCGCGACGAGAGTATATTTCTTTAGTGGATACAGGCAGTACACATTCATTTATTAGTAGTTACATTTCCACCAGGATTCGTGCTACATGTGTTCCTACTTCCCAACCTCTCAGTGTTGAGGTTGCTCGGTCCCATTCTTTTCCGAGTTCTCAGATGTTTCAGGGCTTGGATTATCGCATTGGTGATTTTTCTGGTCAAGCGAATTTTACATCATTCCTCTAGAGCGCTATGACATTATTTTTGGTGCAGACTGGTTCTCTTCACTTGGTACTGTTGTTGTGGATCTCTCTCATCAGACATGTTCCTTTACTCATGCTGGTCAGCATCATTCACTTGTTGGTATTGATTCCCAGAGTGACTATCAGTTGGTTACCGGAAAGCAGTTTATGCACAGCCTGTCAAAGGCTCACAATGCAGCTCTTCTTTCCATTCAGAGTACATCAGTTGCTGCTTCACTTTCACCATCCATGGGTCCTCTTCCTCAGGTTGATGCTACTTCGGATTTATAGGCTGTTGTTGCATGCCTTGCGCTTATATGCCTTGATTTACAGATATCGTATTCAGTGGTCATTCCTGGTTTCATTGATATTGAGGCCGTATACCTTGGTGGTATTTCTACTATTGCTTTTGCACATACCTCAGATAGCCCTCCTGGTTCGGTGGTTGTTGCAGTATCTTCTCCATTGGTCTCTATATCTCCATCTCTTGAATCCGTTATGGCCGATGTTCCTGTTGATTTCTATGGGGTTCTTCAAGGGTCCACGTTTGATGGTTCCCTCGCTATTGAAAGCGATCTGAAATTGAATAAACAATGCAAATTTTTTCATAATTGTTAGTAAAAATGATGTATTTTTTACCACTTCCAGGGGTAAAAAGAAGGCCAACCCAGAAAATGTCTCTGCGAATGTTGAGAAAAGACTTAAATTGTCACATGTTAGCAGCAACATAGGAAAGTTGCCTAATACACAAGTTCCAGCCTACAACTAAAACATCATTATAAAGTATTGAAGATATCTTTTTTTTAGCATAGTGCATTCTTGAAATATTTAGATGACAATCTAAATATTAATGGTTTTAGTGTATTATACAAGTATATATAACAAACTCTCAATGAAAAGTACAATAGCTATATGCATTTTATGTTCATTTTTTTTATTGTGGTCTTTACTATATCAAAATTGCAATGGACATAATTATATAGTTTTTTACTAATTTATTTTGAAAACATGGTATGTGCATTCTCAAGTTTTTAAAAACAGTAAAAAATCACACCCTTCAAAAAATAATTTTATGCAAAAATGTGCTTTTATTTTTTATCTGGTGATTTTTGAAACTTTTGGAGGGAATCTTCTTAGGAGAAACCTTTTCAATTACCCACTCAATAGGAAATTGTGTTAATAGCTAATAGTGCAAGATTTTGACATTTTATTGGCAAAAAACTTCTTTCTCAAATAGAGCCTTGTAGTAATATTTTGGGTTTTATAGATACCAGTTAAGGTGTCCCATGCCTCCTCTCTATGTGCAATGTGCAAATGTGGATGTTCTTTAGAGGAATCAATAGAACACTTTTCATATTCAAATCTTCCAGATCTCGTGTGGGCGCATTATTGATCGTCCTACATTCATGTCATAACAATCTTTCATGCAACAAAGCACTTGAAGATTCACATTAAGAAGTGATGTTGCTAACCAAGAAATGGATGCTTTTGGATACAAAGGATATTGGCCTCTTTGTGCAAAAAAAAAACTCATCTGGATCCTCTTCATGGACCTCATATTAATTAGAACGTACGTGTTCATCCTCATTGTTTGTTGCAAAATATGATTTAACATATTGTGCATTGCCTCATCACATTATGCTTTGTGGTCATCATTGCCATCTCCATTACTATTTTATTCATTCCATTATTGTATTCTTCATCAACGTCTCTCTCATTATTGTGTATATATTTTTCTTTTTATCTAATTCATTTTATATTCTATTGAAACTTGTCATTGTTTGTGATTTAACACAAATGAATTGAGCCCATGGTATGGCATTTGATGTTGTCGCTTCGAAAGTACGTATAGCTATTTAGAAGTATGGAATATCCAAATTTGTTTAAATTCGAATGGTAATTGAGACCTGTATGGACTATTCTTAAAATCTAATACTCGTCAAACAATAAATTTTAAACAAACCTCATCTTCTTTTGCATTTGACGTATCTTTATGTCCAGACTTGAACAAATGGTTTTCCACATTACATCTTTCATGCAACTTCTATCCATCAAACTTTACACATGTACACTACATTTTTTTTTTTGAAAATAAATTGTTTGCAAAATCATGTCATTGATGGTACAAGTTAATATGTGAAATGGCTAAAATCCACATCAAAAAGCACAATTATTGTTATTATTATTTTTGCATTCAAATATGCCATTAGTTTGATGATATCTACTCAAGACATAAAAACCTATGGCTTCAACCAAAGATGGGTCTTCTACAAGTTTAACTACATAACTCTTTTTGCACAAGACACAAAAGACGTCATCGTCACCCTCATGTCGTGTGAGTGGAAGATTGTCGGTTTTAAATTTTGACCCACCATGGCACTTGAGCTTGGCTAAAGCTAAGCTTGGCTTAAGTTTTCTTATGCTCAAAATTTATGCTCCTTGAGACTACATCATCTAGATTCGTTGTCCTTTCTTTGCTCGATAGAATATGACAATTTCATTTTGAGTGGCAACTTTGACATGCATATTCTCGATGGTGCCCTTCTACTATTTTCACCCGAAAACCTTCATGACGGTGCTACTTTGCAACAAGATATAGCCTTAAAGAGGGTTTCATGTTGTCTAGTTATTTCTCAAACTAGAACTGTAACTTCTCTCCCCCCTAACTTGAATGGAAATAATTGTGTTGACTTTAGATCTCTTTCCTACCTATTTACCTTATACTTTGACAACCTTGATAATAAGTCAAAGTAATATTATTGAGAGATGAAACAATTTGTCACACACATGACGTAACCTACGATTTTTGGCATGATTCATTCTTTTCATGTAAATAAAAATCTAATTGCACATATGGTTGTCCTCATATTCACATAGAGAAACTTTATGCCAAACTACAAATATTCTAATTCTTTAGGGTCATCCTGAAAGCTTATCGTGAATCATATCAAACATTTGAACATATTGTGAATCTAAACTTTGAATAAAATGTAAATCCATATGAAAGGTTTTTGATATTTGACAACAAGTAGTAAGGTTGAGTGGAAGAGATTCTTAATGGAATAACATCAAAAGCATTGGCATGTATAGTGTGTGAAAGATTTCAGATCCTTAAGATCCAATCTACTTGAATGATCTTTGGTTAGAAAGAGAAATACACTACCAATCTCACCAATGTGGAAAAATCAGCATCTACACACAAAATGAGATGCAAACACCAATAGAACTTGATCAAACTTGAATGAAATGAAAATTTACTGTTGCTCTCCGTACAAAACCAGCAAGCTACTGTATTTCACACGTGTGGATCCAAAAAATAGCAAATATAGATCATTCTACACATAGAATTGCAAGCAATCACCAAGATAGTGCACCAATGGATAGTAGAACCCAAGAGAACCATGTATAAGCATGAAATGAGATAGAGAAGAGAGAAATTACTCTCTCCACGAGTTACATCCTTTTATAGCAGGTCCAAACCCTATTTGGCCACTTGGCTTTCCCACCAAAATGCTAACTCTACTAATTTTGGGTCTAGATTCAATGTACCCAACTATTCAAATTTGAATCTACTCCAACTCACATTCTAACTTTCCCACACTTTCAAAAAGTGTTTATTCAAATGAAATTTAGACTAATGGACTTTGAAAGTCAACCTCTAAGTCTAAAACAAGTTTTGGCCTCAATATGCCACATATGAAAATATAGCAAAATGTAATGAAACTAGTTGAATCTTTCATACTCCCTCTTCAACTAGTTTTAGCATAGACTTTGATAGCACTTCAAGTGAAGTCCTATGCTTCATGAACAAGTCTTTTCCCAATGCTTTGGTGAAGATATCAGCTACACATTCCCTTGAAGACACATGTTGAAGCTCCACCTCCTTTGCAATGACTTGCTCCCTCACAAAATGATATTGTATCTCAATATGCTTGCTCCTAGCATAGTTTTTGACAATAGAACTTTGATCCATCATAAGAATGATCTTCTTCCTAAGAATAGATCTCCTTTCAATGATCATGTAATGCTCAAAATAGAAACAACCATAATTGATATAGAGAATAGTGTCCACTTGGGATGCTATTTCTTACATCAATTTTACATATCAAGATGTAACTAGAACATGAAGAATCAAGTAGAATGTAAATGAGATGATTCCACCACGTTTCCAACTCTGAACTCTCTGGAAAAATACAGCAAACAAACAATAAATGTGAGTGATCAACTTTTGCTTGCATGTCTCCTCCTCCTTTGTCCTTTGTTGCCATGTATCCACCATGATACTCCATGAATGAGCCTCCATCTTCATCTTGCCATAAGATGCCATCAAGCCTTGATGACTTGGCCATGAATGAGTGACATAATGAGCCTTCAATATATTCATTTCCATCAGCAAACCAGCCAAGAATTCTAGAACAAATCCAACATCAAAACAATACTCACCAATGTAGCTAGTTTTACCATATCTTGACAATTTGCACACATCCACATGAAAATGCTCAAACATGAGATAGAACAAGTAAAGTGGACTTGAACAACACTTCCTTGCTACTCCTTTGACCTTACTTGAGTCTTCAATATGCTGCAAAAACAAATTCATAACTATGAAAAGTACAGTACTAAGGACCATAAATGGATCTTTGAATGATCCACAAGGTGATTGTATGCTTATTAAACAATCTATCAGAAACTAGTCATCAAAAAACAAGATCTAGTTTAGTAGCTTGATAGGAAACAAGTAGAGACAATCAAAGCATTGATCAAATAGTATAATCCAACTCCACACGTGTGGAAATAAGGCTGTAGTACGGCCTGTAGACAGTGTTTACAAAGTGTCAAAGCTGGGTTTCATTGGAAATCAAGAGTAATCACCATACAATGAGAGGAAACTCAAGTTTCTCCTTGAGGCTCCAAAAAGTTTCTATCTTCTCACTATGGAGAATGGGAATACATAGTAAAACACACTTTCTTTGCAAAGTTAGGTGAAAATCCAGCATGTAATAAGGAAGTAGACTCCACTTTCTTGCCCTAATGTGAAAACCCTAGCCTAGATCCAAGAGTCATGCTTGGTAGGTGCAAGGTAGGTACAAATCTCATCATAAATCATGGTCTAGATCCTACAAAGTAGGAATCACTACCAAATAGACACAACCACTCCTCTTGACTCGTGGTAACCTACTTTAGGTGTGTATGTACAAGTGGCACTTTGGCCATTCAAGTAACCAACAAACAATATTGACAAAATATACAATATTCTACATGGCTAGATTTGCCAATGTAGGCAATTTTTCACACTCCTCCTCAAATCTAGCCTTGGAGATCACAATGCTTTTATCAATAACTCCAACTGAAGATCTAAGCTTGACAAATGAATCTTTAGGTAAAGGTTTAGTAAACAAATCAGCCAAGCAACTTGATGATGGCACATGTTGGAGCTTGATCTCTTTAGCTTGCACTTTTTCTCTCACAAAATGATGAGCAATTTCGATGTGTTTGCTCCTTGCATGGAATGTAGGATTAGTTGCAAGTGATTGGGCTGATTGGTTGTCACAATAGATGATAGGGATCTCCTCCTCCATGACATGAAGCTCCACCAATAGCCTTTTGAGCCACAAGACCTCCTTGCATGTTGATGTCAAGGCCTTGTATTCGGATTCTGTGGAAGATAGGGAGATGGTATCTTGCTTTTTGGAAAGCCATGATACTACTCCATCACATAGAAAGGTGGCAAAGGCACTTGTTGATCTTCTATCCACTTTGTCACCTGCAAAATCCGAGTCACTATAGGCTCTTAAGCCAAGATTAGTTCCTCTATACAAAATACCAAAATTCTTAGTGAATGAAATGTATCTAAGAACTCTTTTGGCCATCTTCCAATGTGAAACTAGAGGACTTTGCATGAATTGGCTTAACTTTCCAGCACTATAACTAAGATCAGGTCTAGTTATAGTTAAATAGATCAAGGAGCCAATAAGCCTTCTATATAATGTGATGTCCTCAAAGGATGCTTCATCACAACCAATAGATGCTTTTACATGTTGCTCCATTGGTGTCTCAATGCCTTTACAATTCTTCATTCCAAATCTATCTAGGATGGATGTAGCATATTTAGATTGACAAATGAAGCTAAAATCACATCCTCTAATAACCTCTATTCCAAGAATGAAGCTCAATAGGCCGAGATCTACCATCTTAAAACTCTTTTGCTAAAGCAATTTTTACATCTCTAATTCCATCTAGATCATTACCACTCAAGATAATGTCATCTACATACAAAACAAGAATAATGATCATGCCGTCATGAAAACTTATATACAATGATGGATCATAGGCACTCATTACAAAATTGATGGAAATGAGAAAAGAGTTTAGCCTAGAGTACCATGCTCTAGGTGCTTGCTTGAGCCCATAAAGGCTCTTCTTCAAAAAACACACCTTTCCTTCATGCTTTTCCTTGATGAAGCCTTCGGGTTGCCTCATGTAGATCTCTTCCTCCAAATAACCATTGAGGAATGCATTTGTGAAGTCAAGTTGGAATAACTTTTAATTAAAGGTTGTAGCAAGACTAATGATCAACCTGATAGTAACAAGCTTAGCCACAGGAGCAAATGTCTCATCATAAACAATGCCTTTGGTTTGTAAAAAGCCTTTGGCAACAAGCCTAGTTTTATGCTTGCTTATTGATCCATCTTGATTATACTTCAATCTAAACACCCACTTGGGATAAGAGGTTTCTTCCCTTGAGGAAGATCCACAAGATCTCAAGTATGATTCTCAATAAGAGCATCATACTCTACTTGCATAGCATCCATCCAACTTTTAGACTTACAAGCATCTTCATAGCATGTTGGCTCATCTAACATTGAAGTAAGAAAGGTGTAAGATGTGAAAGATGATGAGCCTTCCCTTTGATCACCTTGACCATCATAGGTGAGCCTCAATGGCTCGGATTTTGCCCTTGTAGATCTTCTTGGAGTTCTTGCATCTTGAGGTGGATCCTCAAGTTCTTCTTCACTTGGAAGCTCCTCTTCCATCCTAGCATGATCCTTGGCATCAAGATGATTAGTAGCATTATTATCCAAATCACAAGCATGTCCTTCATCAAAAATAACATCCCTACTCACTATCACCTTGCTAGTGATGGGATTGAAGACTCTATAACCTTTGCTATTCTCACCATATCCCACAAAAATGCCTTTGATGGATGTTGCATCATCCTTCCTTCTCTTATCCAAGGATTGGTGTACATAGCAAGTGGATCCAAAAACTTTGAGATCCTTGAGATTGGGCTTCTCTCCAAATAGAGCTTCAAATGGTGTGATTCCTCCAATGGCTTGGTTTGGCAATCTATTGCAGAAGTAGTTAGCACAAGTTATTGCTTCACCCCAAAATGGTTTGGATAGAGAAGCATCTAGCCTTAAGGCCTTAGCACACTCACAAAGAGATCTATTTCTTCTCTCACTCACTCCATTTTATTGAGGGGTGTATGGACATGACAACTCCCTCTTTATGCCATTAGAACTACAAAATTCAATCAACTTATTGGAGATATATTTGTGAAGGATTGCAGACCATTCAAGATCCAATCCATGTCCCAAATCTTTGGTTACAATAAGGAGCAAACCAACGATCCTACCAATGTAGAAAAATCAGCATCTACATACAAAATGAGATGCAAACTCTAAGAGATATTGATCAAACATGAACCAAAACATAAAATATGTTTGTTGTCCATACAATTACAGTACCCTACTGTATTTCACACGTGTGGAACCGAAAATAGCAACAAATGATCAGTCTACACATAGAATTGCAAGATAACACCAAGATAGTGCACCAATGAGTAGTAGAACCCAAAGAGAACCATGTATAATGATGAAATGAGAGAGAGAAGAGAGAAGATGTGTCTCTCCACAAGTTACATCCTTTTATAGAGTTTCCAAGCCCTATTTGGCCACTTGGCTTTCCCTCCAAAATGTAAACCCTACTATTTTTGGGTCTAGATTCAATGTACCCAAAGTTCAAATTTGAATCTCTCTCAAACTCGACTACCAACTTTCCCACACTTTCCAAAAGTGTTTATTGAATGTATTTTAAACTAATATAACTTCAAAAAGTTTATCTCTAAGTCTAAAATGAGTTTTGGCCTCTTATTGACAATTTACCAAAATGTGACTAAACTAGACTAAACTAGTTGAAATCTCTCACACTCGCTCTTCAACTAGTTTTGGCATAGTTTTGACTATAGAACTTTGATCCAACTTTAGAATGATCTCCATCCTAAGTATAGATCTTCTTTCTAAGGTTCTAAAGTATCTTTCATAATTGATATAGAGAATAGTGTCCAAATTGGATGCTTCACTATTTCTTACATCAATTTTGCATATAACTAGAATATGAAGAACCAAATAGAATGTGAATGAAATGATTCCTCCATGTTTCAAACTTTGAACTCTCTGAAAAATTACAGCAATCAAACAATAAATGTGAGTGATGACCATTTGCTTGCTTGTGTCCTCCAACTTTGTCCTTTCTTGATATGTCTCCACCATAATACTCCATGAATGAGCCTCCATCTCCATCTTGCCACAACCATCAAGCCTTGGAAATCCATGAGTAGGTGAGTACATACGTGATGCAAATCTAGCATCACATGACTCCATAAACCAAGTAGTTTGCACTAGTCCATCTTCAAATCTACTTGACACAAGAAAGTGACCATGAATTCACCAAAAATTGACAATCTCCAAGTATTGGCACCAAGTAGCTCAACACTTGAGAACTTAGCCATGGATGAGTGACATAATGAACCTCCATTAGCTTCATTTCCATCAGCAAAACCAGCCAAGAATGCTACTACAACTCCAACAATAAGATATTGCAAGACAATGTAGCTAGTTTGTCCATATCTTGACAATTTGCACACATCCACATGAAATAGCTCAAACATGAGATAGAACAAGTAAAGTAAACTTGAACAACACTTCCTTGCTTCTCCTTTGACCTTACTTGAGTCTTAAATAAGCTGCAAAAACAGATCCATAACATCTTTGCCAATTACCTCTCCTTTGATGCTCTTGACTAGCTCCAAATTGCCACCTTTCCTTTTGTGTTGTTGAAGCCCTTTGAGACCAACCTCTTGATCTTCCTCTTGACCATCAAAGTCATTGAACAACTTTGTTTTCCAGATCCATTACTTGCTTTTCCAGTATGAAAACCATGAGAACCAATATCCACTTGCATAGCATCATCTACACAAGAAAATTCTCCAAAACATGTGAGTAAAGCAAAGTGAGTCGCTTCCACTTGCTTACCTTTCTCTTGATCATCAAAGATATCAAAGATATGAATATCTTCAGACCTGAACCTCTGGAAAAACTCCCTCTCAAACATATGATCTAGATCCAACAAGAACTCATCAATGCTTGATCTCGAATTTTCACAAAGATTAGTGAAAACAATGTCACCAATGTCACCATCATAAATCAAAAGATAGATTCCAAACTTTCCATCCAACATGAAGTAGAGTAGGTGAAGATGAGTATCAAACCTAATAAATCCAGCCCTCTTGAGTCCATAACAAACCTCAATAAGCTCACCAATGAGATCTCCCTTGCCTTGAAGAAATTGCCTCTCGATTTGCTCCATGTAGTCTTCTCCAACCAACCTTTTGCCATCTCGATCATGAGTGATCAATTCACAATCATAGAATCCTTTGAGTTGATGAGGAGATGTGAGATCCATGCCTTGGATCTTCCCAAGAACCAATATTTCATTGCTCTTTCCTTCATAAGAGTCCCTCTTAATGATTGCATCATAAGAAGTAGAAACCTCAAAGACATTAGAAGCCATGAAAAAAATGATTAGTACCTTCAACATAAGGATGATTGAAGTACTCTCTTTTTTCAAACAAGAACTTCTACTCAATGTTTTAGGTAATGAATCATATGATAATGATTATTCCTCACTATCATTCACAATGACATCATTCAAAGTACATCCTACTTTGAATTCTTCACATACTTCTCTTCTTCTTGACTTGTGACTATCTCCCTCACTAAGTCTCTTGATAGAACCATTTGATCTACTCTCTTTATGAAGACATGTGACTCCACTTGCTGGAAAAATGACTTTCTTGAAATCATAACAAAAGAATGTAGAAGAACCACCTCCTTCATGCATGCACCTAGCAGCATCCTTTTCCATATGATCAAAGAAATCATTAGCAACAATCTTTTATAGGGAAGAACCTTCACCTCCATTGATGAAGTTAGATCTTTCCTTACCTTTTGCATGCTTGCACTTGCCATGAAGAACCATTGAAACACCGTCATTATCCTCAAGACTAGACAAGTTAGCACAAAGATGAACATCTCCAAGAAGCATATTAGATCTTGACCTAGATCTAGCATACGGAAGCTTGTTAGACTTTGCATAAGATTCACCAATCTTATTGGTGCTAAAAGGTAACTTTTAAAGTTGAGACCAATCTCCTTTTCCATTCCATCCTTTTTGTAAGCCATAACAAAAGCATCAAGCTTGAAAAGTCTACCTTGTTTATTGCCCCTAGCAACCAAGATTTCTTCCTTTGTAATGAAACAAGCATCACCACCAAACTTTACCATGTATCCTTTCTTTATCATTTGACCAACACTTAGCAAATTCTTTGAAAGTGAAGGAATGTAAAGAACACCATCAAGTTTTGTTTTCCTATTAGTAGAGAGACAAATAGGAATTGAACCAATACCTTCAATCACACACTCACCACCATTGGCCATGTGAATTGCTTTCTTGGCTCCATCATAAATGACCAAAGAAGTAAAGAACTCCTTGTGACTAGTCATGTGTGAGCTAGCTCCACTATCAATCCACCATGAATCTTTGTCACCTTCACTTGATATTGGACTTGAAGAACACATAAGAAGAGAATCACCACCACCTAGATCCTCATCATTAGTAGTAAAGTTGATTTGCTTGCTACCTTCATCTCTTTGCTTCTTCAAACATTCATTTGCAAAATGCCATTTGATTCCACAATAAAAGCATTTCAACTTAGACTTATCTTTCTTTTCGCCAAAAGAAGAAGTCTCACCTTGATCTTGCCCTTTAGACCACTTGCCTTTGTCTTTGCCCTTGAACTTGCCTTTGATGAACATAGCATCCTCTTCATAATGAGATGTCGATGTAGATCCACCTCCTCTTGATTGAAGCCTATAATCCTCATTCACCAAGATCTCTTGCAAATCCACAATACTTGGAAAAGTCTTTTGAATAGCAAAACTTTGAACAAGATTAGCATGATCATTCAACAAGCCATTAAGTATAACTTGAACAAGCTCCACCTCCTTAATGCTTTGATCAATACATGCTAACTCATCATTGAATGCCTTAATTCTCAAAACAAAAGCATGAGTACTCTCTTCCTTCTTTTGCAAACTTTGAAAGATTTGCCTCCTAAGAGTAAGCACTCTTGATGTAGACTTGGATTCATAAAGCTTCTTCAAAGCTTCCCAAGCCTCCAAAGATGATGTGCACTTACCAACCTCCTTGAGAAGTTCATTGGTAACATTCATCTTAATCATGTGTAGAGCTTTCTTTGCTCTCTTGTCATACCTCATTTGATCTTGAGGTGCTTGAGGCCTCTCCTCCACACCTACAACAATCTACATCAACTCATTCATCTCCAATAAGGACTCCATCCTCACCTTCCAAGTAGAATAGTTGATTGAGGTAAGCCTTTCATTGCTCTCCAACATTAAGCCTCCAATTGTAGCCATGTTGAAGTGACCTGATCTTCTTCTTTCAACCTATTCCAATGCACAAAGCACTCTCTTGAATGTCAACAAATGAACTCAAGAAGAAATCACAAAGATATGGAACCTCTCAAATCTCTTCTAGCACTTCTAACTAGAAAATCAACACATAGAATAGTGAAATCTTGATCAACCTATGATCTATCCTCAATCTAATGATTCTTGCCACTTCCTAAGATTGAAACACTCTCAAATGAAGTTCAGTAACCTCACAAACTAGAGATCCAATCCAAATTAGGGTTTTGACAAAATCACAAAAAATTGAATATCTCAAATTCTACATGCAATTTCTAGAAACTTGGTATATCTTCTTGTAGACTCCAATGAGACCTTCCTAATGCACAAAAAATCATCTAATTCCAGTAAACCAAGTGTGAAATTGGAATTGATCAAGTATCTAACCCTATATTGAGTTTTGACCTACAAAAGATCAATTCTACACATGCAAAAATGCTGATTTTTGAGTAGAGATCAATCTAGCATGCTCTAGCATTGGTAACTCCTCCAAATCTTTGATAAATGTGGCTGATTCTTTCATAACCTGAAACACAAGAGCTCTGATACCATGTGAAGGATTTCAGATCATTCAAGATCCAATCCATATCCCAAATCTTTGGTTACAATAAGGAGCAACCCAACAATCCTGCCAATGTAGAAAAATCAGCATCTACATACAAAATGAGATGCAAACTCTAAGAGATATTGATGAAACATGAACCAAAACATAGAATATGTTGTTGTCCGTACAATTACAGTACCCTAGTGTATTTCACACGTGTGGAACCGAAAATAGCAATAAATGATCATTCTACACACAAGATTGCAAGATAACACCAAGATAGTGCACCAATGAGTAGTAGAACCCAAAGAGAACCATGTATAATGATGAAATGAGAGAGAGAGAGAGAAGAGAGAAGATGTGTCTCTCCACGAGTTACATCCTTTTATAGAGTTTTCAAGCCCTATTTGGCCACTTGGCTTTCCCTCCAAAATGTGAAGAATTGAAAAAGATTATCCATGTTAGATATAGGGGTCTTATGTTTTTTACATCAAGCATCTAGGTGTAGGATGTTGATAGGAATAAATTTGGCATAGATGGCAAATTATGCATTTCCACTTGTAATGCCACTATTGAGCCAAAATAGAGTAAGAGGCTAAACACTTGCTAATTAGAGTGTAGACAAGTGTAAAGTTTTTGTTTGATGAATTCCAAGAGGTCCAATAGGATTTAGAAGTGGAACCTTGTGAGGTCCAATAGGAAATTGAGGTGTGCTTGAATA
Organism: Diphasiastrum complanatum; assembly: GCA_029204225.1. Classification (NCBI taxonomy): domain Eukaryota; kingdom Viridiplantae; phylum Streptophyta; class Lycopodiopsida; order Lycopodiales; family Lycopodiaceae; genus Diphasiastrum; species Diphasiastrum complanatum. The sequence continues at coordinate 28,940,055 of CM055103.1, read as the reverse complement.
TAGTCCAATAGAATTAAGAGGTGCATAGATCAATGATTAAATAGGATCAAGAGGTGACAAAATATGGTCCAATCATAGTTAAGCATAGTGGTAGCTCGTGGACCTACTAGTATCATTGTACTCCTCATTTTGAAGTCAATTGATTTGGTGATTTCATGGATTTTGTGAGTTATTGGATTTCTAGCTTTCTCTCTCTAACCGAGAGCTCATGATGCATTTTCTCTCTACCCGAGGAGAGCAGCTTGTTTTTACTTAGATTATTTTTTTAATACTTCCCACACGTGTGAGTGAGAGTTGTAAGTGATTGAATGCATGTAGTAGTGTGTTTTTGCCATAGGATTCAAGATTGATCTTGAATCTCAATCTAGTTTTAATCTTGGTGCATCTACACACCTTAGGAGATCACAAGTACATGTAGTGGACAGTCCACACGTGTGAAATTCAACATGGTATCAGAGCCTACCTAAGGTTACCATGCATTTTGATCCATCTAAGTGAAAAAAATTTCATCAATCTTGAGCTAGAAGTTGTCAAGGCCCATTTTCCTAGCTATCTTGTTCAATCTTGGATCAAAAGAGATCAAAAGGACATTGATTGGGTCTAACCTAGTACTGTACGGAATCAGGTGCTCAGACACGTGTGAGGAACATCCAATTCCAGTTTGGAAGTTCTCTCTCATGTTTGATCCATTTATCTTGCTTGATAGCTTGTTTTGAAGCTATTTTTGTCTAGTTTCTGTTGCAATCAATTTCATTCCATTTGGTTGAGCCAATCAAAAGTTATAAGCTTTTGAAGAGGGTTAGGTAGGGCACCTAGACCTGGGTGGACACATTTGGTTTGGTCAAGAGATTGCTTGGTTGATCCAAAATCACAGTTGTATGCTTGCCAATCTCATCTATATGTGATCTAGGCACTGTTTTGAGATCTTAGCCATTTTGTTTCATGCAATATCATTGTATTTGAGTCAAATTTGGTTTCTTAGTGTATTTCACACGTGCTAAGAGTGTTAGATCCTAACTTTGCCTATACTCCATCATTTGATGTGAAATAGATCTTGTTTTAGAGAGATTTGAGTAGCTAGTGAGAATCAATTCACAAATTGTTGTAAGATCTTTCATAAGAGGAGATAGTACTCAATTATTGGATCCTATTGAAAGTGTGTAACAACATTTATTGTTCATCATTTGAGTTTTCTTCACTTCAAATGTCTTCAATGGGTTCATCCTTGTTGGAACCAAGTGAAAGATTGACCACTTCAAATTATTCAATTTGGAAAATGAGGATGGAGTCCATCTTGATCCTTCAAGACGTGATGGACATAGTTCTTGGCCTTGAAGAAGAACCACAAGTTCTTCAAGAGGTTCAAAAATACAAAAAGAGAGCTAGGATGGCTCTCCACTACATTAAGATGAATGTCTCTAATGAGATATTGAGGGAGATAGGTACTTGTACAACAGCCAAAGAAGCTTGGGATTGTCTCAAGACTATCTATGAGGCTAAGAATACCTCTAGGCTTCTCACTCTGAGGAATCAAATCTTTCAAAGTAGCCAAAAGAGTGATGAGAGTGCATCTAGTTATGTTTTGAGAGTAAAAGATATTCATAGAGAGCTTGCTTGCATTGGTGATTCCATCAATCAAAATGAGCTAGTTTAAGTCATTCTCAATGGCTTGAGAAGTGAATTTAATAACCTTGTCCAATTCTATGCCATTAAGGAGGAGCTACCAAGTTTGGAGGCTCTCCAAAGTGTGCTAATTTCAGAAGAATCAAGACAAGAGTACAAGCTCTTGAGGATGGACAAGCTTTCTCTCACTCATAATGATGGCAAAGCTCTCTTTGCCAAGGATAAGCACAAAGAGAGGAGCAAGAACCAACATCAACAATCCTCAAGCAAGGACAAAGTCAAATCCAAAGACAAAGATGAGGAGGAAGATGATTCCTCTAATGCTTCATCATCCAAGCTCAAGAAGAAGAAGAAGATCAAGTGCTTTTATTGTGGCAAGAAAGGTCATTATGCCACCAATTGCTTCAAAAAGAAGAATCAACTCAAGCAAGCCAATATTACCAATGAGAAGGAAGACACTATTGCAAGTGATGGAGAGGGATCTCTTATGGTCTCTAGTTTCTCATCTACTCCTTTCAAGAAGGACGGCCTATGATATATTGATAGTGGAGCCTCTTCACATATGTGTAGCTCCAAGGACTCTTTCTCTTCTATTGCACCTTATGATGGAGTGAAGAAATCAATATACACTGCAAATGATTTTGAATGTCTTATTGAAGGCATAGGGAACATTCCCTTGAAGCTTGCATCCTCTAAAGTTCTTTCTCTCTCTAGAGTTCTTTATGTACCTAAGCTTACCAAGAATCTTATTAGTGTTGGCCAATTGCTTGATAATGGCCTTGATGTAAAATTCAATGTTGATACTTGCACTATCAAGAAGAATGATGAGATACTTGCATTAGGATCTAGATTTGGTGGCATCTATAAACTAGATCCAAATGAGTATGTGAATGCTTGTAATGTTGCTCTTGTGAACAAGCTCTCTATGGAGGAATTATGGCATAGGAGGTTGGGACATCCCAACTACAAATCCATGCTCTCTATGATCAAAGAATCCAAAGCTATTGGCTTGCCAAAGTCATTCTCCAAGAAGATCAAGCCTTGTGAGGCTTGTGCTATTGCTAAATCTCACAAAAAGCCATTTACAAGATCTTCTATCAAAAGCAAGCATCCTTTGGAGTTAATCCACTCGGATGTGCATTTCTCATCAACTACAAGCAAGGGAGGAGCCACTTGTTTTGTTACTTTCATTGATGATTACACAAGATTCACTTGGATATATCTTCTTGCTTCAAAATCTATGGTGTTTGATCATTTCCTTATTTTCAAAGCTTATGTAGAGAAGCAATTCTCATTCAAGATTAAAGCTCTTAGAAGTGATGGAGGTGGTGAATATATCTCCAATAAATTTCAAGATTTTTTTGAGCTTGAAGGCATTAAAAGAGAGTTTTCTTGTGCCTACTCTCCATCTCAAAATGGAGTGGCCAAGAGAAAGAATAGATCTCTATGTGAATGTGCAAAATCTATGAGAATTGAGGCATCTTTGCCCAAAGATTTTTGGGGAGAAGCCATTAATTGTGCAAATTATCTTTGCAATAGGCTCCCACATATAGCTCTTGGAGGAAAGTCACCATATGAAATCTTATTTTTGAAGAAGCCTAAGGTTGATCACCTTAGAGTTTTTGGATGCTTATGCTTTGTCCATATTCCCTTGGAAACAAGAAAGAAGGAAGATCCTAGTGCATGCAAAGGGATCATGGTTGGATACTCATCCACCAAGAAGGCCTATAGAGTCTTTATACTCTCTACTTCTCAAGTTATTGAAAGTAGAGATGTTGTCTTTCATGAAGATCAACACTCATCATTTGAAGAGGCCGAGATCAAGAAATCTATGGATGCATCATCAATTATTGATTTTGAAGACAATCATGATGTGATGGGGTCGAGATTTGAAGAAGACTCTCCTCGGATTTTTTCACCAAGAAGACCCATGAGAGATAGATCCGAGCCTAAGAGGCTCTCATATGTTGACAAAGGCAAACAAGTGGATCTTGATTCCACTAATTATGTTTTTTATGTCTCTCATGAAGAGCCAAAGAATGTACAAGAGGCACTCAATACCAAGGAGTGGTATGATGCCATGAAGCAAGAGTATGATGCATTGATCACCAACAATACTTGGGAGCTTGTGGATCCTCCTTCCAACAAGCATGTGATTGGTTGCAAGTGGGTATTTCGGATCAAGTTCAATCATGATGGCACCATCAACAAGCATAAAGCAAGATTATGTGCCAAAGGATTTGCTCAAATCCATGGTCTTGATTATGAGGAGACCTTTGCACCCGTTGCAAAGATGGTGACAATAAGAATTCTTATTTCTCTTGCTTGTTTTTTCAAGTGGAAGGTGTTCCAATTAGATGTATCCAATGCTTTTCTAAATGGTTATCTTGAGGAGGAGATCTATATGGAACAACCTCAAGGATTCATCAAGGATGAGTCCAAAGTGTGCTTGCTCTTCAAAAGTCTTTATGGACTCAAGCAAGCACCAAGATCATGGTATTCAAGACTTAACTCTTTTCTTATCTCACTAGGATTTACTCTTAGTGACTATGATCCTTCCATGTATCTAAAGTTTGTTGATAGCAATATTGTCATTCTTCTAATTTATGTTGATGACATTATTCTTTGTGGAAGTTGTATCAAGCTAGTTGATGAAACCAAGCTAGCACTTGGATGTGAGTTTAAAATGCAAGATCTAGGAGAGATACATTACATCCTAGGCCTAGAAATTGATTTTTATGAAAATCATGTCTTTATATGCCAATCTAGATATGCTCATTCTATGTTGAAAAAATTCCATATGGAAAATTCTAAGAGCATAGATACTCCAATGGAGCAAATTGTAAAAGATCCTAATAAAGGTGATGAAAGATCCTTTGAGGACATCACACTTTTTAGGAGTCTTGTAGGCTCCTTGATTTGGCTTACCATTACTAGGCCCGATCTTAGTTTTTGTGTGCACAAATTGAGTCAATTTATGCAAGATCCTAAGATCCATCATTGGAAGATGGCCAAGAGGATTCTAAGATATGTATCTTCATCTTGTGATTATGGTCTACTCTATAAAAGTGAAGATCTATCCATTATTGGCTACTCGAATTCGGACTTTGCAAGTGACAAGATGGATCGAAAGTCTATTAGTGCATACACTATCTTTCTTGGAGGCAATCTAATATCTTGGCTTTCCAAAAAGCAAGATACTATATCTCTCTCTTCATGTGAGGCCGAGTACAAAGCACTCACTACAACTACCAAAGAAGTGCTTTGGATCAAGAGGTTATTAATGGAACTAAAGTGCATCAAGGAGGATGATCTACCAATGATCAAGTGTGATAACATCTCGGCCCAAGCTCTTGCCAATAATCCCATATTTCATGCAAGAAGCAAGCACATAGAAGTGGCACACCATTTTGTGAGAGAAAAGCTTATTGGAGGAGAAATCTATTTGGAGCATGTCAACTCGTCCTCTTGTATTGCCGATCTACTCACCAAGCCTTTGAGCAAAAGTGCTTTCATCAAGCATAGATCTAATCTTGGAGTTATATCAAGATCAATGCTCAAATCTTCATAGATAATTTTTTAGGAGGAGTGTGAAGAATTGAAAAAGATTATCTATGTTAGATATAGGGGTCTTATGTTTTTTACATCAAGCATCTAGGTGTAGGATGTTGATAGGAATAAATTTGGCATAGATGGCAAATTATGCATTTCCACTTGTAATGCCACTATTGAGCCAAAATAGAGTAAGAGGCTAAACACTTGCTAATTAGAGTGTAGACAAGTGTAAAGTTTTTGTTTGATGAATTCCAAGAGGTCCAATAGGATTTAGAGGTGGAACCTTGTGAGGTCCAATAGGAAATTGAGGTGTGCTTGAATATAGTCCAATAGAATTAAGAGGTGCATAGATCAATGATCCAATAGGATCAAGAGGTGAAAAAATATGGTCCAATCATAGTTAAGCATAGTGGTAGCTCGTGGACCTACTAGTATCATTGTACTCCTCATTTTAAAGTCAATTGATTTGGTGATTTCATGGATTTTGTGAGTTATTGGATTTCTAGCTTTCTCTCTCTACTCGAGAGCTCATGATGCATTTTCTCTCTCTACCCGAGGAGAGCAGCTTGTTTTTACTTAGATTATTTTTTTAATACTTCCCACACGTGTGAGTGAGAGTTGGAAGTGATTGAATGCATGTAGTAGTGTGTTTTTGCCATAGGATTCAAGATTGATCTTGAATCTCAATCTAGTCTTGATATTGGTGCATCTACACACCTTAGGAGATCACAAGTACATGTAGTGGACAGTCCACACGTGTGAAATTCAACACAAAATGTAAACCCTACTATTTTTGGGTCTAGATTCAATGTACCCAAAGTTCAAATTTGAATCTCTCTCAAACTCGACTACCAACTTTCCCACACTTTCCAAAAGTGTTTATTGAATGTATTTTAAACTAATATAACTTCAAAAAGTTTATCTCTAAGTCTAAAATGAGTTTTGGCCTCTTATTGACAATTTACCAAAATGTGACTAAACTAGACTAAACTAGTTGAAATCTCTCACAATATTCACCTCCATTATCACTCCTTAATACCTTAATCTTGGTACTAAGTTGATTCTCTACCAAAGTCTTGAACTTTACAAAAGAATCAAACACCATTGATTTGCTAGACACGAGGTACACCCAACAAAATCTAGAATAGTCATCAATGAAGATTACATAGTACTTGGCACCACCATTAGACTCATGTGAAAAACTATGAACATCCGAATGGATGAGTTCAAGAGGAGAGTTTGATCTTGATGTAGATCTTGAGAAGGGTAGTTTGTGAGCCTTTGAGAGGCTGCATGCTTCACATCTCTTCCCACACTTTGACAAATGCTTGGGGAGTCCAACTGCAAGCTCCTTTGCAACCATAGATTCCATGGCTTTGTAGTTGGGGTGGCCCAACCTTTTGTGCCACAGTTCCACCTTTGATAGCTCCACCTTTTCCAAGTTAACGCTCTCCACTACAATATTAGCATCAAGCTTAAACAATCTACCTTGCTTAAAGCCTTTGGCTATACATTCATCATTTCTAAGGATGGAACAAACTCCATGCTTAAATTGTACATCTAGGCCATTATCCATTAATTGGCCAACACTTAGCAAATTCTTGGTTAACTTAGGAACATAAAGAACATTATCAAGATTCATCCTTTTGGATGATCCCACATACAAGGGAATTGTTCCTATTCCACTTATCTTACATTCTTGACTACTTGCAGTATAGATTGATCTATGTAAGTCATTGTAAGAAAGTAAGGTGGAGAATATGTCCTTTTGATATGTCATGTGGGAACTTGCCCCACTATCAATCCACCAAGAATCATTGGTGTTGCTCTTGGATGATGGTGGTTTGTTGGAAACCATCAAGGATGACTCCTCATCCTCCTCCTCCTCCTGGTGTGCAATGTTGCTTTGTTTGCTCTCTTGTGCCTTCTTCTTCTTGAGACATTCTGATGCAAAATGTCCTTTCTTTCCACAGAAAAAACATTTGTACTTGGACTTGTCTTTGATCTTGCCCTTTGAGCTTGAAGCCTCATCCTCCTCCTTGGTCTCCTTGAAGTGCTTCTTCTTGCCATTGGTCTTCTTCTTGCTTTTGAGTGAGAAACTAGCTTTCTCATCACCATCCTGCAGAGAAATAGCATTCATTCTTGCATTGGTATGCAACATCCTACACTCTTCAACTACTAATACACTGTGTAGCTTTTCTATAGTAGGCAAAGTGTCTTGGATTGCAAAGCTTTGGACCAAATTTGTAAAGCCACTCCCTAGACCATTTAGGACAATCTGAACAAGCTCACTATCTTGAATCTTCTCTCCAATGGAAGCTAACTCCCTATCGAGAGACTTGATTCTTAGCACATAATCTTGTGCACTCTCATCACTCCTCTTCATGTTTTGTAGAATCTGATTCCTAGGCATGAGAACCCTCGAAGTGTTACTAGACTCATAGATAGATTTTAAAGATTCCCAAGCCTCTTTAGCACTCTTACATGATGATACTTCCCTTAAAAAATCATTGCTTACATTAATCTTAATACACTGAAGTGCAAGCCTGGACCTCTTCTTGTATCTCACTAATTCCTGTGCACCTAGAGGTTCATCTTCATCATCTATTAGAAACTCATAAAGATCCTGGAGCACCATTAGTGACTCCATCCTCACTTTCCAAATAGCATAATTGGTAGAATTTAACCTCTCACTAGCTTCTAGAAGGTAGGCTCCCACTGATCCCATCTTACTAGCAAGATTTTACACACAAGATATAGATTTGTTTGGACCTGAAACTCATCCTAGGATTTGCACCAAAAATTACATCAACCTGACACCAGATGAATTTTCTATGATCCAATGAATATGGGTCATTAAATGCTAGTTCAGAGATGCCCACACGTGTGAACTGTATGGATTTTGATCCTAAAAAAGTTTGGGATCAAATCCCCTCACCAAAACCTGGATACCAGCTCGCCCTTCCAATACTAGCTTTTTGCACCAAAACCTGCTAAAACTGGATTAGATTCAAACACAGATCAATGGCCTTGTACTTGGCTCTGATACCATGTGAAAAGTACAATACTAAGGACCATAAATGGATCTTTGAATGATCCACAAGGTGATTGTATGCTTGTTAAACAATCTATCAAAAACTAGTCATCAGAAAACAAGATCTAGTTTAGCAGCTTGATAGGAAACAAGTACAGACAATCAAAGCATTGATCAAATAGTATAATCCAACTCCACACATGTGGAAATAAGGCTGTAGTACGGCCTATAGACAGTGTCTACAAAGTGCCAAATCTGGGTTTCATTGGAAATCAAGAGTAATCACCATACAATGAGAGGAAACTCGAGTTTCTCCTTGAGGCTCCAAAAAGTTTCTATTTTCTCACTATGGATAATGGGAATACATAGTAAAACACACTTCCTTTGCAAAGTTAGGTGAAAATCCAGCATGTAATAAGGAAGTAGACTCCACTTTCTTGCCCTAATGTGAAAACCCTAGCCTAGATCCAAGAGTCATGCTTGGTAGGTGCATGGTAGGTACAAATCTCATCATAAATCATGGTCTAGATCCTACAAAGTAGGAATTACTACCAAATAGACACAACCACTCCTCTTGACTCGTGGTAACCTACTTTAGGTGTGTATGTACAAGTGGCACTTTGGCCATTCAAGTAACCAACAAACAATATTGACAAAATGTACAATATTCTACATGGCTAGATTTGCCAATGTAGGCAATTTCTCATAATAACATCTTTTCCAATTACCTCTCCTTTGATGCTCTTGACTGGCTCCAAATTGCCACCTTCCCTTTTGACTAGTTGAAGCACTTTGAGATCAACTTCTTGATCATCAACTTGACCATCAAAGTCATTGAACAAACTTTGTTTTCCAGATCCATTCCTTGATTTCACATCAAGATAACATCCATCCACTTGCATAGCTCCATGTACACAAGAAGATCCTCCAAAAGATGTTCCACTCTTCATAAGAGATTGATACTCAAGATCCATTGCTTGGATCCACTCCTCTTCTTTCCTTGTTTGATCTACACTTTTAGGCTCATCCAAAGAGGTTAGGAAAGCAACATAATTTACTTTTGGTTTTGCCCTTGAATTTGCCCTTTGAGAACATAGCATCCTCTTGAAGTGTCGATGTAGATCCACCTCTTGCTTGAAGCCTATATTCCTCATTGATCAAAATCTCTTTTAGATGCATCAAACTTGGCAAAGTCTTTTGAATAGCAATACTTTGAACAATGTTAGCATGAGCATCCAACAAGCCGTCAAAAAACATCACCAAGATTTGAAACTATCTCACAAATTCTCTTCTAGCACTTACCAAGCAAATCAACACATAGAATCATGGAATCTTGATCAACCTATGGTCTATCCTCAATCTAATGACTTTTGCCACTTCCTAAGATTGAAACACACTCAAATGAAGTCCAGCAACCTCACTATCTAGAGAACCAATCAAAATTAGGGCTTTGACAAAATCACAAAAAATTGACTATTCCAAATCTACAAGCAAATGCTGAAAATTTGATATACAATCTGTAAGCCACCACTTAGGCTGATCCAATGATCCAAAAATCGGCATGCTCTAGACTTGATATCTTCACCAAATCATTGATAGAGTCTGATTTCCTCCTTCATAACCTGAAACACAAGCTCTGATACCATGTGAAAGATTTCAGATCCTTAAGATCCAATCTACTTGAATGATCTTTGGTTAGAAAGAGAAATACACTACCAATCTCACCAATGTAGAAAAATCAGCATCTACACACAAAATGAGATGCAAACACCAATAGAACTTGATCAAACTTGAATGAAATGAAAAGTTACTGTTGCTCACTAGCAAGCTACTGTATTTCACACGTGTGGATCCAAAAAGTAGCAAATATAGATCATTCTACACATAGAATTGCAACACCAAGATAGTGCACCAATGGATAGTAGAACCCAAGAGAACCATGTATAAGCATGAAATGAGATAGAGAAGAGAGAAGATTACTCTCTCCACGAGTTACATCCTTTTATAGTAGGTCCAAACCCTATTTGGCCACTTAGCTTTCCCACCAAAATGCTAACCCTACTAATTTTGGGTCTAGATTCAATGTACCCAACTATTCAAATTTGAATCTACTCCAACTCGCATTCTAACTTTCCCACACTTTCAAAAAGTGTTTATTCAAATGAAATTTAGACTAATGAACTTTGAAAAGTCAACCTCTAAGTCTAAAACAAGTTTTGGCCTCAATATGCCAAATATGGAAATATAGCAAAATGTGATGAAACTAGTTGAATCTTTCACATAGTGCATGCCCCATGATCCACATCAATTTTAATGATCCACAAGCAAGATATAGACATGTTTCTACTACATAGTTGATGAGCATTTTTCATTGAAATGTAACTTTTTTTGGAGATGCTTTGGTGAGTGAGAGTTTGCCCCTCGATTGGATATTTTGTATTTTCAAAATATATGGCATACTTAAATGTTTTTATATTAGCCAAAGCTCAATTTAAATGACATTTCCAAAAAATACTTTGTTACGTCTAGTTCACTTCATATATGGATATCCATCTTTGTGCCCTTCCTGAAATGTCTCCTTAAGAGCTTAACACACTCTTTTCCATTTTCGAACAAGTTAATTTATCATTACTTTTTCTAAGTAAACACACTTTTGATGATTTCAATTTAGGATATATATATATATATATATACATATATATATATATATATATATATATATATACATTCATTAATATGACTCCCTCAAGCACACCCATGTTTTATTAAGCCATTACAAATGGACAATTAAGCCTAATGGCAATTTTGAAAGAGGATGTGAGCAAGAGACAACAATATCCATGTTATCACATGTCTTTGAAAAAACGAATATTTATATTTCATAAAGTATTTTATCATGAATGATTTTACCTATATGATTCACATGAAGTTCAATTCCATCTTCAATTGGTAATTATTGTATGAAAAAACATTATTTGTAGGTCACATGTACATTTGTAGCTTTTCTACACCTACAATTTGTCCTGCCTTGCACAGATATTATCTAGATTCACTAGAGTATCTCGGTCTCAAACCGTAAGTTATCAATTAAGTGCACATAAGCCCACAAATGCTAAGAGATTATTTGGCTTGTCTTCGAAAAGATTGGGCGAGACAAGATGCATGGTTCAAATAGCCAAAACAAGGCCAGGCAAGGACTTGCCACTAGCCTCGGAGAGTTGGCTATGCCAAAGAGTGGCACAAATAGGAGAATGCAACAAAAACTCAGAGCACCTATCACAATGGCCCACACGTGTTACCGTGACAGTGGTATTAAAATACTCACGCAGTTGAGTGACAATCCCTCCCTTCACTGTCCATGCGTGTACCCACCAAACTCCCCTATCATGCCCTTCAACCATCACCATGTTTCCAATGACAAAGCCTCGTTGTGGCACAAAGTGGAACGTCCCCAAATGGTCTACACCAGTGAGCATCCGCACCAAGTGGCGCTCGGAAGGGGGGCCATGAAACCACCACTCCAAATGCGTCCCAATTAGTGTCTGCAATCTTGCCACGTCCCCCTCCTCGAGTGCCTCATACAACGCTTGCACCACCCTCTCTGCCGACTCGGCCACCATGTCATACAGTGCTAGCATCACCCTCTCCACACGCTCAGCCACCACCTCAACTTTGTGACTCCCTGGGTCCTCCAGTTTCTCCAGCTTGGGACTTGGGGCCTATTTGCCCGCTTAGATTCCTAGTGGCCACTGATGACTTGGCAATTGCGGTCCACGTGTACTGCCAAGTAAGCAAAGTATTCCAGGTGTACTGCCACGTCAGCAAATATAATCAACTGCTAGAAGGTGATGTGAATAGATGAACTCTAGAGAAAGGAGATCAAAAGCTTGAAAATTTTGATAGATCCACAGAGCTGATCACGAGCTTGCCTTGCAAAATTACACGGTGATTGCAAGCAATCTGTGTCTGGTATGGCAATCCGGAAGTGAAAATCTATGTTCTGGAATTGCATCAGGAGAACTGCCTGGAATTTCTTATCAGCAATATAATTGGCTAAATAGTATGTTTTGAGAAACAGCTAGATTGTAAAATGCACCAGGAAAATGATTGAAACTTCCTTTCAGCAAAACAATCAGCAGAATACTATGTTCTAGGAGGCAGCTAGATTGTAAAATCTTTAAGGATAATGCTTGGAATCTGCTATCAACAACAACTTGGCAGAATAGTATGTTCTGGCCGTTTCCCTATCAGCAAAACTTTTTGCGGAATACTCAGAGAACTTCTATGAACAAGATGTTTGGATTGGTGGACAACTAATTAGAGAACCGTCACCGGTTCTTCCGCAGCCAAGAAGCCAATAAACCTTCTCCAGTAAAGGATTAGATTGATGCACAAGAAACTGTTGGCAGAGCCCACTACCCGCAGTGTTGCAGCAGCTCATACAAGGGAGGGCTGATGATCAGTGAGCCGTGGACTAAGAGACTGATAAGAAACACGAGCAAGCATTTATATTGGTGCTGAACGCGGTTGTAAACAGCTTCAGTCCAGGAAAGATGTATCAGAGCTTTCAGCTTTCGGTTGCTGCACCATCGCAGCATCTCCCGATCAAAGTAGGTAGAATATAATAGTAGTAAGTGGAGGAAGATCGCTATCGCTTTGTGCTGTATATCGCCCACGTTGTTTCTTGTGAGAAGCCAAAACCCTGAGCTCACAATAGTTTCCAAGTTTCCACTTCTTCCTCATAAAAAACTATTATAAATTCTAAAAGATGGTCTATATATTAAAATTATTTACATATATATATATATATATCTATTATTAAAAATGCCCTATATATATTTTATCAATATCCCTTAATGGAGGTTTCATTCATACTTGCAAGTGATGACGTATATATTTGAAAGCATTTGATATCTATTAATGGTGGTTTCATACTTGCAAGAGATGTCATATATATTGAAATTATTGATATCTATTAATGGCAGTTTCATACTTGCAAGCATTATCATATACACAACATTTACACCCATGATCACACCTTATTGTGAGTGAGTGAGTGAGTGTGCATGCAAGGTCCCATCCGCATCTACCAATGGTGGAGTATGGTCAAGATATGTCATCGTGACTTCATGGTCATAGAGGCTTTTCCATTGTAGATTGAGGATGCGAGCTTGCCTCCATCCTCAAGATCATTATTGTTTCCACTGGTCATGCATTTGATGTCCTGGCAAGCGCTGGTGAGGAAATGACATCACAATTTGAGATTACATTAGAGTCCAAAATAAAAAATGACCCTTTGTAAAGATACTTTTATTTTTTTTCTTTAGTTTCGACCACCACTTGGCCCAATCAAAATGTACACATTTCAAATCTATGTAACATAGCTCAAATAAATTGAAAAATAAAAATATATTATAGCAAACTTTGAAATTTACGTCGGACAACATGGATGTATCCCATTGGTTGCTCTTCCTACCCAACACATGCTAATCTACCCGACGTCAATACCTCGAGTTAAATTTGTTTGACTATGCTAGTTAGTATAATGAAATTTGTTAACTAGACTAGTTACAGTTATAGAATTATAGTATGCACAGTAACCTGATCTGGTTATTGGGACTTTCTCATGAGATTAAATGTGATATTGAAAAACGATATGAATATCATAGAGGAGAAATTTTTGTGCCCAAGCTCTAGTAGTAATAATGGCAAGGAGACCAAGATCAACAATTGAATCTCTGATCCTTCATAATGAGAAAGATGAAAATGGTATGTGGGAACCAACAAAATATACAGAGGATTCATGGGTGTTGTTGCATCTATCATCAAAGGGCAATTTTCGACAAGAGAAAAGGGCAAAGATGACATAATATTATAGTCATATTGGAAAGCGAAGATTTTGGAGTTTAAGACAACTCTTGGAGGTCACTCTATATTAGATGTATCTAAAGGTTAAAATTGAAAGAAAAAAAAAAAAAAAGGATAAAGATCTTAGCATTGAGTGGAGCCCAGTCCCCAAAATCATTTCTAAATAAAAACCCTTTAGCTTTCAATCTTGAACCGGCACGAAGTGGCTCTACCAAAGTTAGATCTAGTGGACTCGGAATTGGAAGATACTAGTTCACATGCACGAGGGTGTGACAAAGCTCAAATAGCTCTAAGGCCTTGCATGGACTTTACTTGTTCTCATTCTACATCTGTTGGAAAATTAGAACTAGAAGTTGCCTTAGAAGTACTAAAATTCATAAGCAATTATGTGCTCAGTTTGCTAAAAAAATTAGTGTTGTCATCCTCTTTTTGAAAGCCCATAAGTTGTGCCCATTTATTAGGAGGGAAGTGTTGACTTTAGATTGAAATGTGATTACTTATTTTGGGCTACAATATGAGGAAGAATTAAACTGAATTTGAGACAACCAAATGCATGAAGGAGCTTGATGTCATGTAGTCGAATACTCTTCAGATTCCAACCAGAAGATTGCTAGTTTATAGCCCCAAAAACTTGCTGAAAATGTATTGAAATCCGTTAAAAAATGCACTAAAATTTTCCTTGAAAATGTGCTCCAAATCGGTGGAAATACAAAACTGTTTTTGGCTTCAATAGTGCTAAAAAACTTGAGGGAAACAGGCACTTGTATTGCTGAGAAGTTAGTGCTAAATATAAAAACATGTGTTTTTTTTTTTTTCTCTTGAATTATTCTCACAAACTACAAAGACACCCTATGTGATTGTCACATCATTCCTAGATACGTAAACTAGAAAAATGTTCCAAAAGTTTCAAGGACTATGCATATTGAAAAACATTATTAATTGTCTGCCAGATATTGTGGACCATTTTAGATTATAAAAAAAGCTACATCTTTCGCTTATCAACTTGATCTTCAAGACATCTACTACTCATCCAATGTTTCATGTAAATCGATTGAAATTTGATGGGAACAACCAAAGAGGATTATTTCAATTATCCTTGATGTATGTACTATGCTTATCATATTTAAATTGAACGTTTGAATCGATTTACATAAGTAATAAATCTGATCTACTTGATTATGAGTTTGATATCATCACAATTGAAACGATTGATTACATAGAATACTAAACAAAAGATAATTGCTTTGCGAAAGCATTAGATAACACAGACATTGTTCAAAGAATCATCAAAATTTGAATCAACAGATTCAATAGAGCAACAAGAAGGAGATGAGTACACTTGAATTAGACATGATAATTGAATGCAGTAGATATCTTGAATTGAATCCAATATTGAAATAAAAATATACCTGTAGCGAAAGAGGATAACAAAACAATAGTGATAGGTGCAATCACTGCTTACCCAATGTAATTAATATTCTTGAGAGGGACCAAATACTCGAATTAGGACTTGTGGAGCAGTGCACATAGAAGAGTATCAATAGTAACTGTTTCTATTTTGGAAGGAATGTTTCTAGGCTCAAGGGATCTATACTATACCTATAGAAACTCACCCTACTCCACTTCCAAATTTTGGTTTTCAATTACCATATGCCTCTCCTCTCTTGTATTCAATCACAGTGGCTCGGAGGTGGCTGTCAAAGTTTGATTTTCAATTTCTCTTTGGTTAAGTGGTTTAGCTCCACACCTATCCTTTTGGAGTTTGCAACAAGATATTAAGGATACATGTAAGGTGGTCTTTAGAATATCTGGTTATGGTCCTTTGTTGTTTTTGGTGCACTTTTTTTCTTGGAAGAACAATGTTTTTTGTCTATTTTATTGGTGGATTTTAATTATTTTTAGAGTCTCATCTCATCCAAATGGACTTGTGTTGCTTGAACAAAATTGCCAAATTTTAATATGAAATTTCTGCCAGTAAAAAGAAGAGAACCGTTGTAGCTACAGGAGAACATGGAGATATGCAATAACAATTGGAGATGGGTAAAACAAGAGGGTTGATCTTTGTGTGAGGGGAGCAAAAGTAGCTATAAAAAGCGAGGACATCCTCGAGCAACAGGAAGGTAAAATTTTATCAGTAAGTGAGAGCAATTGAAAGGAGGAGAGTGTTGTGTAGCCATGTGGGGCAAGAAGATAGAGCGTTTTACGAATGATGTGGTTTTTGACGGGGGAGGAGAAGGTAGGGAGAGACAACTTACCCCATATGCCCTTCATGGTAAAACAGAATGAACATGTAATTATCTTCAATGTATTTGGCTACAACTTCAAAACTTGAAAGGGGACAGGGTCGGGGTGGTGTTGATGAATCCAGGTGATATTTCATATGCACCAACCATGTGATATTTCGTATGCACCAATAAATATTTCAACTTATGAACTAACATTGAGGTATATTTTATCTTAAAAAAAAAGACAATTTGTATTGGTGCAACATTTTTTTCATAACATATTTTCCTATCATGTTCCAAAGTGACCAAACACAAAGAAAGACTTGTAGTGCGCAAGGTTGAAAATAAACTCATATTAACCCACTTATACATAGTTGTTGATACTTTTTTAGTCCCAAATAAATAAAATAAAGAGATCATAAAGGCAATTTGCCGCCGTCTAAATTTATAGCATGACATCAACTAACATGACATCATTCATTATCTATAAAGGCAATATTTTTTTCTTGTGTTTGAGGGCATTACCTTGATTTGAGACTTTGGAAAACAAATCATGCATAATATTTACATGATTCAAAGGAGATTAGGTATACGTGCAATGTACACATCTAAGAGATTGTACGTTTTTGAGTAGATAACCATAGTAGGCATGAAGGCATGTTTTGCTCATGTGGACTACAAATTAGAGAAGAGGAAGGTTGGCATATGTGGTATTTTGTTGTGTTCCAAGAAAATCATTGCCTTCTAGCCTCCGATGATGGAGCACATGATAGAGGAGCAAACATCCCGATTCAACATGAGCCTACAACTCAAAAACCTAATTTGCTGAAGGAAGCTGCTGAGGATGATATCGAAGCATTGCTATTTGAAGATGGCTACCAGCCTCCTAAGGAGATCAAAGAGAAATTCAAAACCGCTACCAAATATAGCATGCTTCTATCTCCCTGACCACTCTCATGGGTCAACAAGTAGAGGGAGTGCTATTTTATGGTAGCGGCCTCCAGTGCTATTTGCTACCTAGCCCATATCCGGTCTATTGGTTGTTTGCTAGAGTTTGGCCTAGTAAGTTCTTTTGAATTTGTATTCACCTACAAAGTAGATGTAACAACAATTAATTTAGACTATAATCTATAAGCTTATCATATTGAGATTGTTTTGTGGCTTTAATTTCAAACAAAACATTCATTTTAATATGCTATTTTCTACTGACAAAGACAATAATAGCATAACATTTAAAACTTGTCGTGCTTTTTGAAAAGACAATCAAAATGAATTAAGCATGTATGTACCATAATAAATTGTGGTTATAGACATTTCCAGTAAATTTAACTACTCAATTTTCAAATGTTTTAGAATTTCAAAATCAAGGAGTCGTTACCCATTTTCTTACTATGCCATCAATGACAACATATGTTCTGTCATGAAGAGTGCTTATGGGACACGACACTTTCATGTACTTATTTAGCTTTAAGATCAGAAAAGGACTTTTTTTTGAAGATTTATGTAAGGAAAACATTTAGAAAACAAATCCATTAACCATTCATGTGACATCGTCCAAGGTCAACGGGTAATAAAAAAATTACCTTCCAAGGATTCACAAGAAAACGGGTTAATCAATGTTTTAAGAATTCATAAATATATTCTTAATATAAAAAAAAATAGCTTGCGGATTTCCGGTTTTGTAAATTTGAGATCCATAATGGGTCATGACCAATATCTCACATTTTCGACAAAACACCCGTTTTATGACTCATAGTATTTGGCATCATTTAGATTTATGGCTTTACTATGGTCAAACTGATCCAGTTAGTTTTAGATCTTCATTTTGGAATTGTCTATGTCCCATACCACAGGTTCTTCTGCCATGAAGGCCCTCCACTTCCTGATCAAAGTGTCTCAAAATCCAACTGATATGAATGGTTCATAAACTGATTGAGACTAAAACACCACCGGTATCAATGAAATTCTCGGGAATTTCACATTCTAACTTCAGAGTACCAATTCCAACTCACTGAGGAATCAGTGGGAATAATCCATGATTTTTATTGGCTTCACTTGTTTTTACTTTTATGGTGTGTTGGTACGTCTCGGTTTCAAGCATATCAACAAACTGTTTTTTTTTTTCATTTATTTTTAGTCTTTTCCATCTTAGGCTCTGAGGCCGTTTGGCCGTGCGCGCTTTTTTGCGAGGCAACCACGGTGCTATCATAGGTCTTGGCCACATGGATAGCATCTTCCAAGGATTGGAAAATATTCTATTTGCACTCGTTTTGAAAATCGGCTTGCAGTCCAAGAATGAACTGCCACTGCGTCAACTTCCAATCAAAAAGCGGCATCTTGGTCAAAAAATCCAAGAACTCTTGGACATAAGTGTCCAATTCTCGGTTGCCCATTTTGCAGTAAATAAAGCAAATTTTCGATCAGAATCATCAATTGTGAGTAAAGCCTTACGAAATTTCACCAAGAATCCAACTTAAGTCAACGGTTTCACGGGTAGGGCCCTCCACCATGAGGAGGCCTTGCCGTCAAGAAACAACAAAACTGACAATATCCGCTTTTCCTCTGGGACGTTGTGCAAGCTAAAATAGCTTGATTAACGGTTTACCTAGTCATCGACAACTTCGGGGCGCTTTTATCGCCGGGAAAAAATTTCAATTAAAAGCCCAAGTTGTTTTCAATTAATGGCTTGTAATTGAATAAAATAATTTTGCATTTGGTTGTTTCTCATTTTATTGCTTTAATATAGGGAGTCATCACTGCTGGTGATGCCGAGCAAAAATCTGTGTCCCCCCCCCCCCCCCCCCCCCCCCCACACACACACACACACACACACCAAAACTTCATCCTTATTTATTTGCCGGTGAAAATTGAAAATTTTAAAAAGATTTTGTTAAGTTTACATTCATTACGGGTATAATTGTTCGTAATATAGCATTGTCTAAAAACTTAGTTTTAACAGACCCAATTTTCCGATTAAAATTATACCTATGAATTCCACAAATGGTGTGCAAGCAATAACAACGTCGACAGAACCATGTCCATGCAACGAAATCTAATTTACTCAATTTTCTTAAGCCATTATAAATCAAGATAACTTAACTGCAAAAAAAGTACGATAGTCTACCACGACTAAAAGCCAATAGAAATTAAAAAACACCAAATGGCCACCATCAAAGTCACAAGCCAAAAAAGTGTGGTGGACTTCTAAGCAATACGATAAAGGTTCCAAATTTCTTTTACATATACAAGAGTATGAGCTTGTTAGCTCTCGCATTATGTGATTATTTGTTGATTTAAAACTAGAATGTTGCTTCATTTAAACAATAGTTTTGTTAGGAAAGCTACTTTAGAATGTTGATAGCTTTTGCTACAACCACTTGCAAGTCAATTTAAATTTCAAAAAACCATGATTCAAATGTATGCAATTCATTTTGCTCATGATAAAGCAAATGAAACTAAGCATCTTCTTGATTAAGATTTAAACAAATCATTACTTAAGATAATTACTTTTGAAGAAGACCTTCCTAGTACATCCAATCAACTTGCCAAATGTAAAGTCAATGCAAAAGTTTTGAGAGCTTCCAAAGATTATGATATTATACAAAATATTTACAAATTGACAATCTAAAATAACTTTTACACAATTATTAGAGATAACTCTCATTATTGAAAAATGTTAGAAAGTTTGATCCAACCAATAAAACAAAAGAAAGCTTAAACTTTCGATAGTGGAACTAAATAGAGTGGAATCACAAGACGGGCACTAGAAAATGAAGTTTGCATCAAAGGATGAATTTTGTTTTAAGTCCATGTTGACATGGATTCCAATGTGCATATAATGATAAAATATAGAGCTTACACTTTGAGATTAATAAACTTTTTTTGTGGATTTTATAGTTATCAAGATTGTTTCAAGATCAACCTATTTCTTGATAATAGAAAGACCTTGGCTTTATGGGGCCAATCTCAATACTCACTAGAAAACGAAACTTCTCAGGTACCTCATTTCCAATATTCAATCAAGTCATGAAGAGGTGGTTGTATATTGGGAGAAAGATGGTTATCAAGAAGATACACCAACCATAGATTTAGACTATACTTCAAATTTATGCTCTAAGTTCATAACATGGTTCAAGATCATTTTGTTCAAACAACTAAATGTATTGGTTCTCTCTACTTGCAATGTTATGAAGTGGACATCAAACTTGAATTTCATCATGACTCAAATCATGAGATTCTAGAGAGTAATGCCAAGTACAAAATAAATATATCACTGAAGAATATGATTTTCAACAAATTGCTGTGAAAAAAAAAAGGAGCCGTTTCAATAACACAAAGACACTATTGATTCAAACCTAAATACTCTTTCCTTGTGAAGAAAGAGCTGGAACAAATGGGTTTTTCCTATAGTGGTGATACCTAAGAGGAAGATTGGCAAAATTCGAGTATATGAGAATTTCAATAAATTAATGGCCAAAAAGATCACTCCTTGCCATTCATCAACTCAATCATTGATTAAGTGGTAGGACAAGAACATTACAACTTCGGACAGATTTTCAGGTTGCTATTAAGCTGTTATATCACTTGAAAGGCAATATAAACCTGACTTTCACAACCAACTAGGGTACATACGCATATCAAAAAATGCCATTTGGACTATGTAATGCTCTATCATCAATTCAAAGGATGGTGATTATTATTTTCAAAGAATTCTTTGCATATGATTTCTATGTATACAATCAAGCAAAGCAACACTTATGAGATCTGGAGAAAACTTTTTAAAAGTATTGTGAAAGTGTCATAACTTGCTTTACATGTAGAAAAATGTCATTTTGGTATCAGGGAAGGCATTTTGCTATGACATTGAATATCAGCTGAAGGAATAGAAGTTCATCAAGAAAGTTAACATTATACTCGACTTGAAAAAGACCTAGAGCATATTTTTGATGAGAATAGCACATTGTGTCAGGTCACACAAATAGCAATCACAAGGCTTTCTACAACCAAGGAGGAACCTATTTAGAACTACCCACCACGTAACAATTGGGAAGGAAAGAATTTTTCATGTCCCTAAACTGCATTATTAACATTTATTACATATGCACTTTTCGTGGTGTCAAGTATATTGACTTGATTTAGACAGCTTCACCACATATCCTTTTTCATGAAACTGTAGCTGAGCCAATTTGTATCTCTATAACTATTAACTATACAATCTTCTACTGGCTATTGTTTTATAAAGTATCATAGCAACTGAGAAATAGCAAGTCTAGTTCAGGTGACTTCGCCTAAAGAGACCCAAGTGTGGAGCTTCATTGCAATGTTTCACCTCAGCACAATGCCATGTGTTTTCTGAGAATGCATGATCTAAGCTATCAGAATACATTGATATCCATTTGTACATTATGTAAACTAAATATCACAACAAATCGTCTCCTCCCAACAATTGATATAATAGACAATGCAACAAGACTCTTAGATGCATCCAGCATTTTCCATGGAAGTTGTCTCAAATGAGAGTCTCAAATATTTCATGTCATTAAGAGATCTACTATTTTAAGAACTATGCTGAGGACACAAAAATGCCTCAATGTCTGAAACATTATATGAATACATTTGATAAGGTAAAATATTCCATTTAAGTATAGTCTAATCTCATGTCAACAATCCCTTTTCTAATATTATCTTGAAAATCGATTTCCCCTCATAAGGGACTCTGAAAAATCAATCAGCAGCAATGAAGAAGGAAATATACTTCATCATTCCAATTTCCAAGTAAGAAACACTTAAGCTGCTAGTAAGGTCATTAAAAATAAGATATACATTCATGCCAAGTTTGGACAAATGAGCCTGCCAAGAATAACAAATTCCTTAGATCTTCGAGCAACTAGAACTTTTTTTATTCTCCATCTTCAACAGAACACAGCTCAGAGTAGTACTTGACTGTTCTTTTCAAACTTGTCAATTCCATTCTACAATTCCCAAAAGAAATGATCAGGTTAGAAAGTGGCTATACCAAGTAGCAAACAAACATTTCGGTTTGTTGTCATTGCTGAAAAATGTTTGCGCTCAGAGAGCCTTATATTGCTCGATCAAGTGTGATGCGTGGAGACGTGAGGTGGGATTTACAGTGCATCCCAGGTTTTTAAGGTAGGAAATCTGTCACCAAGGATCCAAGTTCTTCATTTGATTTCAGCTCATCTTTTGTTAACTACAACCTACAATCTACAAACACTTCATCAAAAAAACATCTAAAATCTACATGAATCAGAATGGGAAATAGAGAAGAGGAGCGGGCCAGTGATGAGACCTGCTTAGCTGTGGCAGCTGCAGCACTCATTAATCGTTCTCCACTTTGTTGTTGAAAATGCTCCTGCAACAATTCGCAAATTCATAAGCCTGAGTCTCTGATTGTATTTAACACAGTAAGGTAAGAATGCAGAAAGGAACACCGAATAAGATCAAAGATCAATGACGCGTGCGGCATAGACAAACAAAATGTGCTGAGCATTAACCTGTCGCTCAGCCTTAAGAACTGCACGTTCCTCTAGAGGAAGTTTCTCAAAGTTTACAACCTGCAAACCATTCATGCTATTTTAAACTGCAGTTGTGCCTCAAGTCCAAACTTACTTTAAGATTGACATTGACTAAAACCTTCGAAAGAAATGCTTAAGTACTTGAAGTCTACACTCACATGCTGTGCGTAATGCACTGCTGCTTCATCTTTCAAGGAGCATTTCAAAGCATGAAGAACATCCTGCACACAATACATTCCAAAAAGGTGATGCCATTGGGAAATCATTTTTTTATGGTAGCAGAATTGTAACTACTGAATGCACTTTCAAGTTCTGCATTCTAATTACTTATCTAGTACAACTTAAGTGGCATAATCATCACAAGAGGTAGTCATCAAAATCATATGGAGGATCATTAAGGCAGGTTATTACTGTAAAATGAAGTTTAAAAGAAGACCTCCTGCAAAGCTAGAGAAACTGATATTGCATACCTAGTTAAATATCCCAAACCAGTTTATCTTTAAATTGCGTGTTTCTAAAATCGTTACTTGCCTTATTCTTCACACTTTTACTACATAACCGCTCGTCCACAACAAACCCAACCTGCATTCACATTACATCAGCTCATAGCTTCTCCATATAAAATTCACATAACAGTACAATAGGGGATTTGCACTTGAGCCAAGGAACCACCTTCAGATGAAGAAAATCAGCTGATTATTCCTCTATTATTCCCGCCATCCTTCTTTGAAGCATAGTTTTTTTCCAATCTAGATAATATCCACTAAATACTTTTGATATCTCGACATTTTGACATGGTCAACTTACTTTACAAAGTAGACGTTTTGGATCTTGAAATGCTGATTTCTTTGCCCAAGTATGGAAAATTGCCGCTATTGTAGAGCGTAATTCCAGGTTGAAACTGTATAAAGCAGATGCAAACATGCAGCAACCATGCCTTAGTGATTACTATAATAAAAGTTTCAAAGAATAAAGCACTATAAATTACTTATTGACCAGCCACATGGTGTAAATTTGAGCATGGGAAATCAATGATGAAGGAACAAATTATGAAACTCATTTGACGTACATAGACTACTTACCCTTTCAAAAAGACATTCCCAGCTCCTTCAAAGGTCTCCATATTTGGACTGGCCCAGGGATCAGCTGCATTATTGCTTGCAACTCCCTCCAATCTTGACATATTCTGCATTGGTTGTGCTACGTTCTCCTCATCTGATTGACTGTCAGGATTTTTTGTTATCAATGTGGTGATTGGGTCTGAATTGAAATTCATATTAGTGCTATTCCTCCCTTCTAAGGGTAAGCACGTGCCGGAACTTTCGGGAAGAAAGATACTTCCCTGCATGCCAAGAATCAGGTCACTAACTCAACATCAAGTTTTCGGCTTAAATCTAATTTGGCTTAACAATTCACAGGGATTTTGGTGCCTTCTAAAGTCAGATTATGGCACCAAAATCCCTGTGAATTGTTCCTTACGGTTGCAAACCAGAAAATTGTCAATTCGGATCCAGATTCTACAAGAGATATTTATGTCTTCCCAAGAGAATCCATGCTAGTTTGATCTTGTAATAGATTATGAGAAAACAGTCGTGCCATTTTTCAGCCGTTAACAAGAAATAAAATCCAACAGGAGTGCCGGCTGAGCATTCTTTTTGCATGGTACAAGTTCAAACTTGTCCCCAAAAAAACCAGCATCAAATCTAGTTCATAACAAAGCCGATTCCAGAGCAGAAGAAACAAAATTTTCACGCCTGCTATAAAATCCCAGCTACAGGTGCCTCCATTTGCATCTTTGATTGCATTATTGTCATGCAAGAGTAACAGAGAACATAATGCTTGGATATGCTTTACATTGCAGTAAACCTAGAAGGTTCTACAGCCATTTACAGAACGCAATGGGTCCAAGAGGCATAACTTGCCTGAACATCTAAAAGATGACGAGGTAACTCTTTCAAAAATCGTGAAGGCTGGAGAACCTGCAAAATTTACATGTTAAACTTGATTTTTTACTGACACTGGAATCATTAGATTGATCAAGAAACAATTAAGAGTTGACAAGGATGACAGAATGCACAGTTAGCAATGTCACACAGCTCATTTCAAGAAACAAGTCAATAATTTGTATCTCAATTGCTGACAATTTACACTACTAAACTCTCTTCTCGATACAAAGGAATGATTGATACGTGAGGGGTATCAAGGAATGAAGTGGGATAGCTATCATTATAGATCTCTACTTACACTAAATAGCAAAGTACAGTACTATACCTAACAAAAAGGACCAACGGTGCTCTTACTACTCGCAAAGCTAATAACTTGATAAAAACCAGTCAAATAAAGAAACAGGTTCATTGGCATCAAATATAATGATGCAACACTTCAATCATATTGGACTTTTCAACTTTTGCTTCAATTCATCACCTTGTGGCCTATTCTTCGTGCCAAGATCTGAGTTACCTTGTTGAAGAAGGCTTCAACAAAGTTAGCATGTTGCGAATTTCACAAACTTGTGCTTTATCAGCTTTGAATGCAAATAAATGATTTGTCACAGAAGGAATACTAGTCTCACAAGCTTGAACTTTAAGCTTATTTGCAAGAAACTGTACAAGACAGTTGGTCAACATGTCTGCAACATTGCACGAGGTTTCAAGATAAATAGTCATGACTCATAGTTACAGAAATAGACAGACTAAGATACAAAGCTTTATGTCAAGTGATATCAACTTCAAAGCTATTCCATTTACAATCATAATGTGCAACCAGGACTGATTAGGTACTGAAACAGATGAGATATAGAAAAGATCGATGCAAAAACCAAAATTTGATGGATGCCGAACTCAAGAAAAGCCTATGCGTGGAAATGCCCTAACCGCAAAAAAGCAAGCCACTGGAAGACCTTTGTCTAAAGCTCTACAATTGTCTTTGAAACATTAGCTGCAAAGTAAACAGATCAAACAGTATCTGAAAAAGCATGGTGCATCATGCATGATGGAAGCGATTGTTCCTTACAAGTGTTAAGCAGGATTATCTACCTCATCTGTATTACTGTTAAAAACACTGCATTAAGAAGTCTGTAAAATATAACAACCCTCCAGCCTATGATTCTGAGTGTTCCTTGAATAAGGCAAAGAAACCTACTTGCCGTTGTGGATTAACAGTCACATAGACAATAAGAAGCTTTTTCCGAGCACGGGTCATTGCCACATAAAAAAGACGCCTTTCCTCCTGAATATAAAAAGCAAAGCGAGTATCAGCATACCATACCACCAGCAGACTTGAAAGTTAATAGCACAAAAGTTCTGCTATTGTTAATTTGATAACAAAAAGAGCTTTTTCTTAAAAACCCTCTGTTTGAGCTCAATAAGCAAAGAAAATACTGGTTTCAACAAATAAAATTGTAATATTGGTTAAACAAAAGGATATAAATAGAGGACATAGCTTCTATGTTTTACAAGAAGCTAATGGATCATGTTGATTACACGTACTCAATAAGTAGCAGCTGGAAGTTGTTCTCGCATGCTTAGAGCTTAAGGACTAAGGTTAGCTTTACCTCTAGAGATGTTGATCCCTCATCCACAGAGCCCATTGTTTCATGAAGTAAAGGAGTTTCGAACTCATTTGCCTGATCATTAGCATTCAATATTAGCTGTAGTTCCCTGACATTGTTGGTATTCAAGCTGACCTATAGCAGTTTACATATTTTTATGAGCATGATCTTCACACTATATATAACGTGAAGGTTTCGCCCAAATTTGTTAAAGTAAAATGGAAATTCATTACCCCATGCATAAAACATAAAAAGAGATCCTATTGAGCGAAGATAATTAAGAATCATAGCATTAAATAGAATTAGATAATACATATAGTGGAGCACCATAGTTTGAAAGCAAATCGCACATTATACTCGCTCAATGGATAAAATATGAAGGGCTGCTTAATACCTTGACAATAAAGACTGTATCCCATTCCAAGCCTTTTGACTGCACATTGCAAAGGATAATTTAATCTCCAAGTTTGTTCATTTTCTTCTCCATCACACTTGTCTTCACACAGTTCTGTTATCCAATAGAATAAAAATAAAGGCACCTGATGCATCGTTGTCAGGGTAACAGAGTTCTTGTTTTCCTCTCGCATAGAACGAAAATTCTCTGATTCGCGTGCCGATACATAATCCAAGAATGCTTGAATTGAAGAGATACATCCTTCATCTGGTTTGGAAAGCTCAACTTCAGAAGTTGAAGCCATCTCAGTATTTGACCGATTGCATAAAAAACCCCTCACATCATCCAGAAGATACTGCAGAATCTGCAAATTACAACATGTCACACTCTGGAAACAGAATCCATTGCCTTTGTATATTGAGAGTTTTTGAAAGCAAGATTATGTGCATCTAAAAAATCCTAAACTAAATGTGCAATTCCTTTTTTCTATACTTTTTGATAGCAGCGTGTATTATTACTTTAGGTCTCCTACAGTCAGTGTACTTAGCCAGTACAACATCATGTAGGTCTTCTACAAAGAAATAATCAGTTGTTTATCTTGATTTGAGATGTAATAACAAGTTTCCCCAAATCAGGCAAATCAATAAGTACATGGGTAGTGCAAGTCATACCAAACATCAACTGTGGAATGTCATCTGAACAAGGCCTAAGTATAATCTATATCCGACCACCAATGAACATGCAACCATTTACCATATCTGAATGATGAAAAATCTTAAATCTAGAACAGAAACAAATGTGGATGGAAGTGTATCAAGAGCGTGGATAAGGAGCTCAGATTCCAGATCCTCAATGTCACAGGCCTGTCTCTCCAAGCTTGTGAAACTAAGAAGGCCGGTGTGTAGAATGAACCTCCCAATCGTCGGCACCCTCTCTATAAGTCTGCTACCTGCTATTTCTGTCACCTTGCACATGGTGATCAGTCCACCTAGCATGCATGCTACTTGTGACTTGTGAATCTTGATTGACTCATAGGGTACCACCCCCATTCCTCACCAAAGACCGCTGGACCCGCTTGGCCAGCCCGGCTACTTGTCGGCTAGTATCTCGTCATTGACGGCTAGGATCCCGATGGTGACAATTCACCACATCTTTGAAAGCTTGTCAAGCAGTCACACCAAGTGACTGCTTGTGACGCACCTGCTGCCACTTCCTCAAAGCTTGTCAATCTTACAGTCTATCAAATCCGATGTCGAGCACTATTCGGGTGAAACAAGGTTGTTCCCTTTCCCTACTCTATTTGGGTTCTATGTTGATGGGTTTGAGGAGGTTATTGGCCAGCCTTGAAGATATACTGAATTGTCATATTCCTATATGCCGATGATTTAGCTCTATTATCACTGACCACAGAGGGGGCTCAAAGACATCTCGACAATTTTCATGCTTTTTGAGCTAGATGGGGATTGCAGGTGAACATTTTAAAGACCAAAATCATTGTCTTCAGCACTTTCAGATCTTCATCCAAAGACTAGAGTTTATCCTCAATGGTCAGCCTCTAGAGGTGGTTTCATCCTATCTAGGGGTGCTTTTTAGTGGCCCTATTTTTAGGTTGAGACATGCAGCTTTGGTTCCAACTAGAGAATGGCCATGCCTCCCTAGTCCAGTTGGAGAGATTGTGCTCTAGGAGATATTCACAATGCTCCCAATAAGTGTCACCTTTTTGATATTATGGTCACTCCTACAATACTCTACTCAGGTGAGGCCTGGTGTATAGGTTGTACCTCCTCTGATTGGGCTAGCATATCACAGCTATAGACCAATGCTTTCTCGAATGATAGGGGCCAAAGCCCCTATTCCACATCAGATCATCACTGCCAAGTTTGCAATTCCTTCACTACTAGTTGATGTGCTTTTTCGACTCATTATGTATATCCAAAGAGCCTTATAATTTTACACATACATGGCAATCACCTCTTTGATGCAACTCCATAGTCAGGGTTTTCATTCCTCTTGGTACTCGAAGGCAGCCCATCTTATGAGTTTATTTGGGATCAACATCTCCAACGTCCCAACAGGCACTCATGAGTATATCAGACGATCCATATATCGTGCTTATCTTCATCATACCTAGCAGGAACATTTGGCTATCAAACCCCACTTCTATCAGACTCGCTTCTTAGAACTAGATACATCGAGTGAATCTATACCATTTGGTTGCACATAGTCCTTGCACCATACTTCCTACAGAGTTGATGTTTCAAATCAGCTCTTAGACTCTAGTATTTCTGTTTCTTTTTTCTATTCAAAGACATTCTTACGCTCCCTTAGTTGTTAAACACACATGTATTACTTCGTCTTATATGTCTTTTGGAATTAAAAAGACATCAATAAATCTTTCCTTCTTTCTTTCCTTATCTCTCTTTTTTCTTAGACTTTTAATTTTTGTATCTTGAATGACGATACCCGACACATCATACTATAGTGATCAGTTAAGTTTCAAGAAAACCATGGTCCACCATCCGTCATGTGAGGGGCTCTAGAAACCCCACTTGGAACCAAATGGTGATTGCTTCAGAATATGAAAGCTCCAAAAAAAGGAGATGGGCATGCAATACGAATGGACATGCCTATGCAGGTGGCCTAATAAGAATAGTACACATCTTCTAGGTTTGCAGGAGTTTGATTTTTGCTGTAGCTGGTTTCAACTTTTAGTTTTTCAGTTGTAAATTATTTTAGGTTTTAAACATCAACTGCGCATTGAAGTCTGTTGTTTGCATGTGTGAATCGTGATTATAATTTGTGGAACTAGCAATACATTCTGTGACTAGGCCATCAACATCAAGGGCCACACATCGCCCATCCATTGTTAGCGCCAAGACTAAGGGTGTGGGTCATGCTAGTGCCACTGCCACTACAAGTTCATCCATGGTTGGGGACCACCAAGGGCCCACACAACTTGTAGTGGTATAGATCTATATGTTAGTTTGTAACAAAAAACTAACAAGGAAAAAGCTACCATTGTTGTCGGGAGGTGCTTTTACTTACGTGACCTCCGATTTTAACTAGCAAAAATAGGTAAAAAATGGCAAGATCTATTGATGCCATCAATGGGGAGTGGGAAGGGACCAACATGGAGCAATTGAGGGCGAGAGAGTTGTTAGAAGTCACTACTTGTCCTATTTATCCTTTAATGGAGATTCCTCTGTTGATGCTCTGACTGCGAAGTCGAGGTACCAGAAGGTACACCCCAGAGGGCTGTCAAGGGTCATCAGAGTTTATTTTCTCCCTGGGTGGAATCTTCTCCAAAGATAGCATGGCAAGTATAGAGCTTTCAAGCCTGGATTGTGTAACTTCATGGGGTTAATGCCATATTTAATGAAGTTGGGGGCAATGTATATGGTTTTGAGGACCCAAGGAGCATTTTTTAACTTTTGGTCCATGTATTCAAGTTTGGAGGGGCCCAACTCATAATGGGGGTCCATGGGGCAAGTGACCTTCTTCTCCAATTAACACTTGGCTGTCCAATGCCAAGGCTTTTCATTTGCTTTTGTAACTCCTATCGTGGCTGTTGGCTTTTGGATGTTCCACATTGGGAACCATTGGCCTTTGGATTTCTCTATCTCTACTAGTATAAATAGGTGCCCTCTTTTTGCTAAAGAGGGGAGGAAGAGCCTGAAGTGGTTGGAGAGACTAGAGAGAGTGGCAATGCTTATGTACATACATTCTTTGTATAGAGATTTGTCTCCATTGGTATCCTACTTTGCTTCCACTTGTATGAGAAGAAGGTCACTTGCCCCGTGGACCCCCCATTATGTGTATTTGTCAGGAAAAAATTATAAGGCTCTTTGGATATACACAATGAGTCGAAAAAGTGCATCAACTAGTAGTGAAGGAATTGCAAACTTGGCAGTGATGATCTGATGTGGAATAGGGGCTTTGGCCCATATCATTCGAGAAAGCATTGGTCTACAACTGTGATATGCTAGCCCAATCAGAGGAGGTACAACCTATACACCAAGCCTCACCTGAGTCTAGACAAGTTAGTGTATGTGCACACCAATTTACCATCAATGTGAGGCACACAATAGGCCTTGGAGCTGATGGAAGCAAATTTTAATGGTTTTTGTACCTTTGAAGATTGCTATTGTCTTGGAAGCTCACTCATGAGGCATGCACCAATGTGACATGACTTTGTGCAGACCAATCCACATGATATTGATATCACAAAAGTTTGAGTGCTGCCACCAAGGTCACAGGAGGATGAGGACCTCTGTGTGTTCCTCCACTAGGAGGCTTTACTTGCTACAGGTTGAAACTTAAAATTTAATTTCGATCTCCCACTTTCCATAATCCTATAATCTACTACCTAGTACTTGTACCTAGTATTCCTCTTGAGCCTTAGTGAATTGGTTGCAATCTTCAAGTTAGCAATTTTAGGGTTCATTTTTCTAGTATGATATTATCATTGCCAACATTTTGTGCAAGACACGCGCAAGGTGGCAAGCAAAAGTTAAGAGCTCTACTAAGTTCTAAGTTACTAGTCCTTCCTAGGCCTCCTACTAGACTGTGGTCTTGGAGACTCATCAGTCTCTCAACATATTCCTCAACCGCGCAACCTCATCATCTCCATCCTCCTCCTCTGGCTCAAATACATAATCCTTTGATTATAAAGTTTTTGAAATTTGAGGTTGAGCTTTCCTCCATAGCTCGAGAGGACTACAGTAGATAGTAGAATAGTCACCAAAGTTTGGACTCTAAACTATCTAGTCTAGACTCTAAATGAAGTACATTATACTATGTAACATGTACTTTTATTAGAATTTAGATATAATTTATAGACTCTAGTATATGAATTCCAAAGTCCAAAGTCCAAACCATTTTGAAACTATGCTAAATGCCCTTGCAATTTGATTGTTTAAATTTTGAGACTCAAGAGTCAAGTTAGGTTAAGGCTGAACTTTGAAGTAACAAAGTATACTTAAGTCGTTGACTTTACTATTTAGGGACTTGAAACTTTCTAACTACTTTGAGCTTTGGAAATTGAACTCATTGTCATGACGCTCATTAATGACTATTGACTATTGAAAATTGAAATGTGACATGCATGATGGCAAATACATCTATCTACAAGCCTGAGGTAAGTATGTGGTATGGTCTACTAACTACTAACAATAATCAAATTTAGCATAAATGAGAATTGAAGATGAACTTAAAGTTTAAACCATAAATGATATCAGATAAAATCAAAACAGTCAAATGGATCGCTAATTATTACACACAATGAGTTAATGCATCTTCCTTACATTTATCAAGTTAATTTTTTTTTCAAAAGGATAACCTAGCTAAATTGGAATGCTTTTCAATTGAAATATAAATGTTTCGCTTACTTACAGATCGAGGATCGTCATCCTCGTTCAATAGCTTGCCTCCATTTTCGTCCACAATAGCACGTGTTTGAAATACAGTCCTCTATGGGGATTCCAACAAAAAAACACCATGGATGGCATCAACTCTTCTTGTCAAAACAAAATCTTTCAAATATTTTCTTCAAAACCAACTAAGCTTTGCAATCACAAATACGAACTCGAGGAGTTACAACATGCATTGAACACCCAACATGGAATACGATATCTCCCTTGAAGCGTAAAAGAAATTTAAAGGGATCTGAAACATATTGAGAACATTTAATATACATAGCTTAGGGAAACTTTTCTCGATCTAAAGATGTAAGTTATTTGGGAAATATGGAATGTAGTACTATTGGTGAATGAGAAATGTATGGCATATCAACTCAGATTAAAGTGTCGATATTAATTGTAAAAAAGTCACCTTTAAATAGTAGAGTTACACTAAATACATTCTACTACTAGATGGTAAATTCACTAGTCCTTAGTCACAAGCCTGTCATTGTTATGCAAGTACTAATTCTCAAAACTAGTCTACTAGATTGAACTCCTACAATTTGAACATTGAATCAATCAACATGCCAAGTCTCCAAGGCCATATGCAGGGAACGGCTAACCTAGTCACTGCCCACCAAATTACGAGTTAACTTGATTAGTTGTACGTCGGCTCTACAAAACTCGCCATGCAGCACGTCACGTGCAAATACACCGGGTTGCAAACACACTTAGACATGACTTGCCTCAGGTGCCTCTGATGAAGAATCATAGACTGTCTCAAATTGGTCCTACGACCTTTTGAGCTACTACAGTTGGAATATGTTGGATCCATGATTGGATCCTAACACTCTCTCCCTCCTCAAGAATGTCATCGCTCCTCCATGACAAACTCAAGATAGGACCTCTGTAGCTGGACATCAATGTTTCATGGGCGCGTTCCGTACGTGTTTCGAAACGCGTTTGAAACGCGTATGAAACGTCTAGTTCAGCTTCGAAACGGAAAAAAAAATTTAGGGTTTTTTTTTTTTTGAAAATGTGTTTTTGAGGGTTTTTGGGGTTTACAGATGTCATAGAAAGTCTAGTAACAAGTAGATACATCCAATTTCATGAGAATGCTCTAGAGAATGCAAGTTATTAGGTTGCGAGAATCTGTTCATGCCCATTGCCAGTACATACTACAAAGCTTATGGCGCGGTTTTTGGGGTTTACAGATGTCATAGACAGTCTAGTAACAAGTAGATACATCCAATTTCATGAGAATGCTCTAGAGAAATTAGAATGCAATTTCAAGAGGAGAAGCTGTGTATGGCGATTATGGTCACTTTCCTCAATCAATTATTTATACTATCATGGATAGGTTATTAGGTTGCGAGAATCTGTTCATGCCCATTGCGGGTACATACTACAAAGCTTATGGCGCAAAATTGATTTTTTTTTTCCGGTCATTTCGAACACTGAAACGGCGTTTCGAACACTAAAACGGCATTTCGAAACGGGGTCGTTTCGTACGTCCCGTTTCGAACGCGTTTCAGCATTCGAAACGCGTTTCGAGGAAACACTGCTGGACATGACTCTCCCCTGTCAAATCGGACAATGGCAATCCTTTCCAAGCTACCAAAAACTCAAGGATTAGATGATTTCTCAATCGTCGCTCTCTCCACTCTAAGATGTGCTCACGTCCATGATCTATCATATCTTGTTCTTGTAGGGCTACGACGTCCCCCACTAGGCTATCAAATCCATGCAAGCATTTCTGTGAACGACTTTCATGAAAAACTAAATGCACTTTGCAACCTCAGGCAATTGCAACTTGAAAGCTACGTCACTAGTCTTTTTAATAATTTGCCATGGTCCACAATACCTTGGTGATAGCTTTGCATACTTGCCAGTTCTCATCATCTTAGATTTAGGTGGCACTAGCACAAAGACCATATCACCTCTCTCGCACTCCCTATATGTTGCGATTTTCACGTACATAAGTCTTTGCTCTAGCTCGAGCCTAGGAAAGACTTTGATGCGCTAAATCCAACTTAGCCTACATCTAACTCAAGAACTCTGCAACGCTAGGTACCTTCTTAGGGATCCCTAGAATTTGGACTTGTCGGCTGGAATCCATAATTCAGCTCAAATGGGCTCATCCTTGTGGACACATACTCTTTTATCATTATACGCATACTCTACTAGTGGCAAATATTTCACCTAGGTAGTCTACAGTTCACTAACATATGCTCTAAGCATATCCTCTAGGACCTGGTTGACTCTCTCAGTCTACCCATCCATTTTTGGTTGTTCACTACTACTCATCCGCAATTGTGTTCCCTTAGAGCATATCCTCAAGGACCTAGTTGACTCTCTCAATCTACCCATCCATTTGTGGGTGTGCACTAATACTCATTCGTAATGTGTTCCCAACTTGGCGAACACCATTGTTCAAAATGTTCCTATGAACTTGGGATCCTTGTCTGAGACAATGGACTTCGGTCCATTAAATATTGCTACATGATCAATGAACAATTTTGTGACCCCAAAGCTGTCACTTTCTTTCTAGTGGCAATATAATGAGACATCTTAGTGAACCTATCCACAACTACAAAGATCCAATCCATCAAACTTTGAGTCCTCAGTAATCCAACAATAAAATCCATAGAGATGCTCTCAAAACAAATGTGGGGTATCTCCAATAAATGGGGTAAACCGGGTGGACTTACCCTCTCTACCTTGTTCACCTAACAAGGTGTACGATGCTGGACATACTATCTAACATCTCACCACATATGTGGCCAGAAGAAGTGTCAACTTACTAACTCAGATGTCCGATCCATTCCAGGATGCCCTGCACAGGGTCTATCATGACACTCATGAAGGATCTTACGGCGATGTCCATAATATTTTCTATTTAACCAACACAAATAAAGTGTCGAGGTAGGTACTATATCTAGTGATCGTTTGACGTTTCTTGCACACAGCATTGGATCTTGAATGTTTGCATTTTAAAGGTTAGTATTCTTTTATAGAACTTTAAAAGAATGAGAATCAACTGTGAAAGACATTTGATACATTATACGAGACAATGCATCCGCAACCACATTTTCCTTCCTTTTGCGATGCAAAATCTCAAAATCAAATTCATGCATCAGCTCGGCCCCCTATGATTGGTGACCCTTTAACTCTGGCTGATTGCAAAAGTAGAGTATGATGGTCGGTATAAACATAACATTCGGCACCGTATACATAGTGTCACCACACCTTGAATGAATGTATAGTTGCATACAGTTCCTTTTCATGTGTCGGGTATCTATACTGAGTAGGAGTTTGCTTTTTACTCTCAAAAGCTACTATCCTCCCCCCTGGCTGAGGACTGCCCCTATTTTGATGTCAATCGCATCGGTCTCTAAACAGAATGGCTACAGCAACTTTTTCTGTGATGTCAATGATCATTCCTCAAGTAAGATTGCTATTATAGTCATTTATACTTCATTTGATATCAAAATCTGAGATTGCAATCTTAAGGTACTTGAACGAAATATATACCACAGAAAGTAAACTACGTTTGTTGAGCTTCAATTATTTAATAGCTAACCTTCTACAAACAGATCAGTGTCTACCTTCAATTCGATGGATCACTTGGGATCCTCAAAATTCCCATGATACATTTCGACTTTATGGTCTCCTCAACCACATCAAAAGAACAATTCTCCCTTTCCTTCGATTTTAGTTGGAGCTATGTGCTTGAGCGAAAGAGGTGGTAGAGGACTTACCAAATTCTTGAGTATCGCTCTCCCTTACAAAGACGTGGTTTAAAAATCTTCACTCCACGAGGTGTGAACAAACAAATTAATGAACTATAGCGACCTCGCATAAGACCTTTCAAAAGATTGATTGCCCTTCAACAATTTTTGACCATTCATGCACACTCACATCCACCTTCCTCAAGTGAGAGTTTATGGGAAGGGACATGGAGGACAATTTATATTGTTGAGATTATGGTTCCATAAATGCAATCAAGATTCTCTAATAGTAAAGAACTCCTATGTTATTGATATTCCAGCCACTTTACTTTCATGATGTAGTCAACAAATGCTTCCTTGATCTATCTCACCCTATTGATTTAGACTAGGCTCACTTTTGGTTGTTAATCACAAACAAGTCAATCCAAAACAAAAATTGTCGATTCAATATATATAGTTCGTACATCATTTAGTAAGAACCTTGTGAATGGACCTTTCATAGGGATAACTATTACTAGAGGGTGTTTGTACTAACTAAGTCAAAAAATAAATAAATAAATAAAATTTGAAGCCAAGCTATATATAGTCTCCTTCAAACACTAGCCACAAGAATTTGCAAATGAAACACGTTATAATGTTTATCACGCTTTACCTGTGGAAGTAAGTTCACAACTGCTGTAATAAGTGCTGACAATGATTGCTCCTACAATATGGAAACCAGTTACCATGTTAAGAGATAAAATGTCATTCTTTTTGCAAATCATTAACTAGAAACTTCAATAGATCTTCAAAACTAATCATAGTACACCTACTCATAAACCAAGAGTATTGCTTGTTCTCAAACCTCTGGTGTCACCTACATTTGAGGGCACATAGTACATAACACATTCCATCATACTCCTTGTTCACCTCATGAAATCATCAACTAGAAACTTCGATAGATCTTCAAAACTAATCATAGTACACCTACTCATAAACCAAGAGTATTGCTTGTGCTCAAACCTCTGGTGTCACCTACATTTGAGGGCACATAGTACATAACACATTCCATCATACTCCTTGTTCACCTCATGGTCTCCCCAACCACATCACTACACCGATCATTCCTCTTAGACTTTAGTTCGGGGCAAAATTTTGAGAAAAATTAAATAATTTACAAAACAAGTATAGAGAATGCCAAGGTTAATGTAATATTGCCCAGGTTAAATAAATTGGCCAATAAGAGCATAAATTCAAAGGCATATTCTCCCAAGATATTTCTTAGCTATTTTGCATAAGTTGATACAACCATATTGAATATTTTTTAAGTTGCTAATCAGTCCCATATAAATTTCATGCTTACTTATGCTAATAGAGATGTTACTCTCTCTCTCTCTCTCTCTCTCTCTCTCTCTCTCTCTCTCTCTCTCTCTCTCTCTCTCTCTCTCTCTCTCTCTCTCTCTCTCTCTCTCTCTCTCTCTCTCTCTCTCTCTCTCTCTCTCTCTCTCTCTCTCTCTCTCTCTCTCTCTCTCTCTCTCTCTCTGGATGATGCACCCACTGTTGCTTGTACATATTTTCTTTTTGTTCTTATGCACCCACGGGTGCCCAAAAGACGTTAATAAAGCTTTCTCTCTCTCTCTCTCTCTCTCTCTCTCTCTCTCTCTCTCTCTCTCTCTCTCTCTCTCTCTCTCTCTCTCTCTCTCTCTCTCTCTCTCTCTCTCTCTCTCTCTCTCTCTCTCTCTCTCTCTCTCTCTCTCTCTCTCTCTCTCTCTCTCTCTCTCTCTCTCTCTCTCTCTCTCTCTCTCTGTGCGCTTAGTGCTTTGCAGAGGGACATCATCCCTAATATCTCTCGTGTTGTTGAGGATACTAAGGCATCCATGAGTAAGCTTCCCCTACTTGAGTGCCAAAAAAATGACATTGTTGAGTGCACTGCCCGGATTCCCGTTCTTGAACAGCAGCCTCATGAGACGGTGGAACATGTACAGAAGGTACCTACTCTTGAGCAAGAAGTACGTGAGACCAAATCATGGGCTTCTATCTTGAGATCATCTACCACCTCTTCATCTTCTGTAGCACCCTCCTTAGACACCACGGTACAAGGTGTCTTGGCAGAACAACAACGTTGGGATGACAAAAAGCTCAACTTAAGATTCCGGGGTCTTCCTACTGAGGGCACAACACTAGACCAGGTTACCTCTTTGTTTACTTCATGCATGGGGTTCTTAGTTCCAGGTATCCAGTATGCTTGGCGCCTCCAGCATGATCCGAAGGTATTATTTGTCAAATTCAAAATTATGGATGACCGGCAGACAATTCTTCGTGCGCGTCTCCCTCTTCAATCCTGGGTCGACTATGCAACCAACCTATATACAACTGCTCACCCTTCCATCTCCCTTTCTTCTTGTCCTACCCACTATGACCTCTTTTCTCCTGACATGGTTGAAGCCACCAACAGCGAACTCAAGAACAATCGTACGTCTGACATTGACCTCCTTTCAGCCGAGCTCCTCAAACTTCATTGAACAAAACGCATTTCAGTGAAACATTGTAATATGCTCTACTCCGAAGCATCGTATCTCACTAAAGCTCTTCATACAATTGCTTCCATGGCTTTTCCACCCAAAAGACATAGATACTCCACACGCTCAAATGTACACCATCCTCACCAGCCTTGGTAGACGATGCATGTAAACAACTCCATCTAAAGATCATTTACACAAAATCTTCCTTTTTTCATCATCTTCATAATATCCGATGTTTATATAGTTACACTGGTCGTTACTGAAGGAAAACAAGAGCCAAGGCACCAAGATCTAACTATCAAACAATCTCCACAAGACAAATGAGGGAAGAGGATAGGCACCCTCAAGGAGAGAGAGAAAGCAGTAATGCAAGCAGAAAAATGGAGAGCAATGCTTAGCAAATGTAAAAATGGTATACACAATGAGCATACAAGTACTCTACCTGGATGTGGCCAAGTGCCAAGAAACCCTAAGCTTAACCACTTACTAAATGTAGGGCACCCCCAAAAGTCAAGATAGGGCCCCTTAACAAAATTAGACCCCTAAGGACCCACGAGTCACTACATGACCAAAATTGGGCCCAACTAAAGTTAAGACAAACTTAACATGGCCTAAATAACTAAATACCCATGGTTACACAAATCTTGACCTTTTGGGTCAAAGTAACCTAGTCATTTATTTCTAGCACCCTCCTTAAATGACAATGCATAAAATGAAATCTTTAAAAAGCCACCACGTGGTCTTAAATTTAAAGCTTTGCATAAAGCTTCAAATTTCTCTCTAGACAACGCCTTAGTGAGAAGGTCCGCAATATTATCCTCTGTAGGACAATACACAAGTAAAATGTAAATGGATCTCGATGTGCTTCGTCCTCACATGAAAAACAGGATTCCGTGCAATGGCAATAGCACTTTGACTATCACTCAAGATAAGAGTGGTTGAGGGCTCGCCAAACTTCATGTCAACAAGTAGTCTTCTCAGCCATAAACACTCCGTTGTGGCTGAAAATATCGCTCTATATTCTGCTTCATTAGAAGAAGTAGCAACAGTGGGCTGCTTTTTACTTGACCAAGAAATTGCAAAATTTTCATAGATAAAGCAATGTCCACTTGTAGAGCGTCTAGTGTCTTGATCTCCACCCCAATCCGAGTCACTGAAACCAACCAAACATGCATCATCACAAGCAGGAAAAACCAGTCCATGACTTCTTGTTCCTTGAAGATATCGAAAGATCCTCTTCAACACTTTCCAATGTGATGTCATCGGGGCATGCATGAATTGACTCATGAGTGAGACACTATAAGAAATGTTCGGTCTTGAATTACATAGGTAAATGAGACCGGCAATAGCTTGACAATATAAAGTAGTATCAAATGGTTCACCATCACCTTGACTACTTAATTTCAGGCCTGTCGACCGGCTTGCAATCTTCCATCTTGAACCGCTTCAAAATCTGCCCAATGTAGTGTTTTTGAGAGATGAAAATTCCAACCCCTTGTACAAATTCAAGACCAAGATGAAAGTGCAATAGGCCTAAATCTGAGATTTCAAAAACCGTACCAAGATCAAGTATTAAGGCATCAATCTGCTGCTCATTACTTCCCGTAACAATAATATGATCAACATAAAGCAAAATAAAGAGTAGATTCGCTAGGACTATTAGTAAACCCACGATCACAAAAGTAGGCATGTATCTTTTGATACCACATCCTTGGGGCTTGCTTCAGTCCATAAAGTGTCTTCTTGAGAAGACAAACTTTATCTTCTTGGCCTTCAACCAAAAAGCCAGCAAGTTGTTGAAACTACACTTCCTCATTGAGATCACCATTGAGGAATGCTGTCTTTATGACAAGTTGCCGCAAACGCCAACCAAAATGGGCAGCCAAAGAGATTACTACCCTCACGTAGAGGTCAAAATGTCAACACTCAAAAGAAGAAAGGGAAGTGCCATTATTGCAAGAAGTATGGGCACTTCATTAAGGATTGTAAGAAGAAGCTTGCGAAAGAGGAGAGTTTGACATTAAGTACCGTTGAGGTACGTCGAATTGTGTCGCTGATGCTTTGAGCCGGATTGGCTGAGTTCCAATCCCAGTTGTATCTTTCACTACGAGACCTTTCTTAGACCGGTGAGTTTTTCGATCGTATTTGGCAAGAAGTCCTGCCAGGAAGCTCTACTTTGAGAGATAATCTTGGAAAGCAAGATTCCAAGAAGTCTCGTGAAGAGAAGATACTTGCCGATTATTCTATTAGGAATGGTTTACTTTTCCATAGAGGAAAAGTGTGTGCGCTAGATATCGTAGACATTAGGGCCGAAATCTTGCACAAGTGTCACGATAGCCCCAGTGCGGGACATCCTAGTATACGGAGAATAATTGATCTTGTTAAAAGAAATTTTATTGGCCAAATATGAAAGGTCATGTGGAGGCATGCACTCAAAAGTGTGAGCAATGCCAAGTTGATAATGCGGAAAGACTCAAAGCAGCTGGTCTGTTACATTCGTTGGAAATTCCCTTCTACAACTACCATTGCTTCTCAGGATGCTCCTGCTCATCTTGACGTTCCGCTACCAGATGAAGTATCTTGAGGCTGCTTTACCACACTGGTTCTTTTCTTACCCAATGCCCACATTGGGGGCAATGTTCTTCATAGCTAGGGAGAGTTATGGACTACAAACTACAGGCTTACTGGGCTACTTTGCATATATTCTATAGGCCGTTTTACATTTATTGTTGTTTATACTTTTGTTCCTAGTTATGCATTTTATACTTTCAAGTTTAGGCCTCAAAGCCTTTTTTATGCTTGTGACTGGCCTTGGGCCTTATTTTTAACATTTGACAGTCAAGAGGACATCAATGGATTGTAATCATAAGACCAATTTAAAATTTTATATTGTCATTTAGCAATTCATGTTAGAATGCATGGAAAGATGTCTTAGAAAGGTTACAAATTTTCAAGATTTTAAAAAAGAATCAAAAAAGATTTGGACTTTGCTATATTAGGATCGTTTTGAGAGTTGAAATATGTTGACACATTGCTTCGAAGTTTGTACTATCAAGTATAATCCCATTGATTGCTGACCATAATCATTGTAATACATATAGAATAATAGTTATGTCTTGCTCTCTTTTAAAGTTTTCAACTCTACTTTACAATGGGTAGGTATGAATCGAAATGGGCCTTAAACGCGAGAGAAATTTCTTGTCCAATACATTAGCATGCGAACATTCTTGTTATAGGCCCTTTCACACATAACCTTCAATCGTGAAAGTATTATGGTAAGGAGGATCACACTACCTTACCAAAAGACGCATTTGAAAGGCACCTACAAGATTCTAGACTAACTTCCAAAGAGAAAAATGCTCATCTGAATTCAACGCATGTAGCAAAACGGTAGGTCGCCTTTGAAAAAGGAAAATGAGGTGCAATCTCATAATGCATAAATCTCAAAAAATAGCACTTTGATCGCCCCTTAATAGATTCCTTTCTTTGTAGGGAATTTTAGTAGATATCCTAACAACTTACCTTCTTGACAAGTCGTTGGACCATGTCGATGGAGGTAATCACCTTTTTCCCTTGGCAAAGTTGGCGCCTACATTAAAAGGAGCACAAGAGCTTCTTATCAAAATCAAGAGTAGCACAATTAGATGTACTCACTACTTCAAGCGAATCGTACATAATTGTGAACAATATTCCTCAAATTTTCGAATAGAACTATTTTGCATATTACTACATTTCCTCCTTGATACATAAATCTATTCATACGAAGAACAACCAAATAGAAAAGAATTCAATCAAAAGAGATCAATAAACAGAGAAAGATTGTTGGCATTGTAAGACTATTGAAACATTCTAAGCTTATAACTTTAAAATGTAGGACAACTAACATCTAGAAGAACAACAATCTTTTCAAGGTAGCAGAATAATCAAGAAATAACTTGACGAAGCATATAGACTCTTAAGATCGATAGCATGACCTATGATTGATATATATGTTGATCATTTATCCCATCCAGAATGTCATATTGCCCATGATCATGTATCCCAAAGGAAAACTCTTGGTAGCCCATGACATATATGCTTTCTCTATCTTATCCAAAAAATTCTCTGGGCCATGACAAACATGTTGATCTTCTATCACACTTGCATGACCCTTTATCTCAGCAACACATGCATGTGCCAGATTACAAATCTCGTGAACCTCTACCACTTGTGTAGTATCTTGTGAATTGACTAAATCTTGTAATTGTGTCTCATCTGTGGAGCTTTTTCAGCCTTGCTTTCTTCTCGCTAATTCCTTTGCTCATCCCATTGAATCCATTGCTCACCCAACCAAACAATTGACATTTTTTCTCAAATAAGTACATGATGCTAGGTCAACCACAGACTAGTCGATTAAGTGATGGAAACCACTTAACGATAGTCTTTACAAAAACCCTAAAATCATTG
This sequence comes from Diphasiastrum complanatum, assembly GCA_029204225.1. Lineage (NCBI taxonomy): Eukaryota > Viridiplantae > Streptophyta > Lycopodiopsida > Lycopodiales > Lycopodiaceae > Diphasiastrum > Diphasiastrum complanatum. The sequence goes on along the minus strand of CM055103.1, from coordinate 28,897,193 downwards.
TTCACCAAGCACATGAGGATCAAAGCGAACTATACCTCTACTACTATAGAAAGAGACCTTGAACATGATTGGAAAGATGAGAGTTGCCTATCAAACTATTGTCGTTAAGTGGAGTTCATGGTGGATCCATTGCAGGATATGGATGCAATTCTTGAGATACCTTGAATTAGCGATATTCTTTCTCCATAGGAAAATAATGAGATGCAAGTGGCCTCAATAGGACAAGGTCGTGAGGATCATACTAAGACTTTAAAAGCTTTATCAAACTTACACAAGATTCAAATCTACAATTCCAAAAGTTTGGTACATGATTGTAAGTTGAAATAGGTAATTAACTCGCACATTTTAAACATCTCATGATGACAAAATTACCAAAGACTCGATTCAAGTTAGCAACTTGGCCTGACTACTATAGGCCCAAAGCAAGAAGGCACCTTACAAAGAGGTGAATCTTAATAGTTTTCACCACTCTTTGGACTAATGATCACTTGGAACAAAGAAAATTTGGGATTATTTGAGGAAAATTCGCATGGAATGGGTGAATGAAATACCTAATTTATAGCTATGGGTCCCATGGGCTTGGGCTAGGAAGAAGATGAATCTTTGACTCTTGGAGCATGTCATATTCCTTCGAGTTATGATAATACTCCATATTGAATGAGGTTCGATTATCTCAAAGTTGATATAATGGCTTTGAGTGCAAGCTAGAGATGTGGACTAAGGTACACCGGCAAGATGGTAAACTAGAAGTCTGAATGATTTCTCTGTATTAGAAATCTCTTGATTGGCTTTTCTCCTTAGTTTTAAGCTTCGTCAAGGCAAGTTCTGCCCTTCACTTCTGCAGAAGTGAGAAATCCAATAAGATGATCTTTGTATAAAATTTAAATGTGTGAATGCTAAAGTGTACACCTTTCTTTATGCACGTGCCATGCACCACCTACTAGCTACTTCATATTGCTGTATAAATTTTTTGTTTCACGTCTGCATACCTGCTAAAGGTCCCAGAAATTTTTGCGGTGAAAATATTCCTAGCTGCCTGCAAGAATGGGCATTTCATACTATTTGCCAGCTTTTCAACGTACTCCACCACCTAAACACAAGCAAAAATTGGCTACGCACCTCAGTTTGTAGAATTCTCAGGCCAGTAAGGATTGCAGATTAACCTTGTGCTCAGAAGGTATAAGCCCTTGGCATAGGCTTTTTGAACAAATCTACACGCTTACTGAAAAGAAATGGAAACAATCAAGCTCACAAAAACCTTCTTTATCTCGGCTTTATCACCAGCATATAGTGCTTTGATTGCGCGTTTGCAATAAATATCATCACACTTGGCCAAAGATGACCAAAGTAGAGCAATAACGTACTTAATAACCTGTACAGGATAATGAAATAGCAGTCATGTCATTATTTTTTATGACACAAGAATTTAGATACAATGCAAGTTTGGAAATTGAACTGATTTTTAAGGAGGAGCATGAAGTTCCAATCACCTAGCATCATTGAGATGCATAGTATCAACTGTGCCCACCTTTTTCCGGTAGAAGGCCACACCATGGACATTAAAAGGAATCTTCCGGGCACGGAAAACAGATTGGAAGAGCCTGCCAGTGATCTATCATGGACATATTGAGGGCATTGAAGTTAGAGCTTTGTTATCATAATCGCTTTAGCTATCATTCTACTCTTCCTGCAACAGAAGATTGACAGACCTGCCGACGGTATAGTACAGCAATTTCCCCAAATGCAGGCTTATCTGTAGTCACAGATGATACATTTGTGTAGATTGTATCCACAACAAATGCACATTGTGCATCTTCATTTCGGCATTCCCTCAAAACTATCTGCAATTAGTCAAAGAACACTAAACATTCTGCCAGCATACTACATCACCGTCTCCAGCACAATATATTGGCAATTCAATCAAATCTCAAAAGGAAAAGAATTGTCATTAGACTGTTTACTCTGTCTCCAGGAGCATTTGCTGTGAATGGTTGTTTGGTTTGACATCGGTTAAGATTATTTCGAATCAAACATGAAGCAGCCTCGACTATGCAGCGTGTTGACCGATAATTTTGATGCAGTCTGACCTGTAGTGAAGAGATTGATACTTTTATGGGACACAAATTAAAAGTGCTGAATAGTGGTAATCGATTCTGATTTACCAACCAAATTTCCATCAAAACTGTGTTTGCTACAACTCTTTCTTATCCATAACTCTAACCGTACAATCAACTGAAACTACCCTACTTGATAGCTCAAGATCTAGCATTACTTTATTCAAACATGATACAACTATGTCAACATGTTCTAGGATATGCAACATATATTTTCTTAAGCATACCTCCTTGTGTTCCAGAAAATCTTTGCGAAACCAATCAAAACCGCAAGAATTGGCTCCATTAAAACTGAAGATCGACTACAAGCCACAAACTAACTAGGTATTATGTTATAGAAGCGAAAAAAAATTCTATCACCTACAATGAATTATCTGATGGCAATAATGCAAAGTCCACAGATACCAAAAATCTTAGGATATGAAACATTACATTTAATTTGAAAATATTTAGCAACAAAATGCCTTCTAGTCCACGTTTCTGCACAAGACATTGCCTAGGAGACTTTGCTTAAGATATTACCTGGTCATCATCTCCCACGACAGTAAGTCGACTCTTGGCAAGTAGCTGCAACAATTTGTATTGCATGGCACTTGTATCCTGAAATTCATCTACCAGCAAGCATGTCCAGGACTTCTGGCATTCCTCTAGCACTGAAATATTAAGACTGACCTCTAAAATCAGTATTCTAATGGCAACCTTGAAGATGATGTATTATGAATGGGCAAACAAAATGACAGGCTAAACTGTATGTTGAAAAAGTTTCTATGCGTACAAGCTACTTTAAGAGTTCACTTCTTGTCTGTCAAACATTGTAAGTCCTGCATCATTTTTCAAATCTGATTATCCAGCCATTCTACTGATAATGCTTGAATCAGAAATAATCAGGTTACCTTCATGATGCTTGTTCAGCAATGTTACGGAAAAACTGATCAAATCATGATAATCGAGAGCATCACAAGCTGCTAAGGTTTCTTCGTAGTGCCGTAAAACTGCTGCCTGGTTTGAACATGAAATTTTTCAACCTTTTGATGCACAATTCACAGCATTCACTTTTGTAACAAACCATACTGTTAATCACTGAAATCAGGAAATGTCAATCAATAAAAAAAAAACTCTTCTTAGCCAACAGAAAGCAACAAATTTACAACTGATTGGGGCAGCTCTAAAAACATCCAATATAACCATATGCTAGATTCAGAAAATTCTCGTCCCAAACAACACTATTTGAGGCTGTACCCATAATACTTCTGTCTACCACTTCACAAATGCCTGATTTAAGATGACTAATTACCCACCTAGAGTGCTTTGCTTACAACAACTAGGTGTGTCTGGAGATAACAAGCTGGTTAAATATGCAGATAAAAAACCTGCTTGCTTAGACTCCCAACTCATGAACTCACCCCTATAAGGTTTCCACTATTTTCAATCTCCTGCGGCGTTCTTCCAGCAGATTTGCACTGGCAATTGAAAGATGCATTCAACAAAAAGGCTTATCAACTCACATTGGGTGACAACACAAGACATCATACATGCCTGCCATATTTCCTTTCAGGTATACATTCAGCTCTCTAACCAAAATTTAAAGTCATCCAAAAGCTTCCTAGGACAACTTCATCAATACCTTCTCAAACAATTATCATACTTACCGGATAACTTTGAATGGAACAAACATATGAAATTTGTTGATTTAGAAAAATACATTAGATGGAAATGTATGAAACTTACTGACGATAGATAAATGGGCTGCCATTATTGGATTGTCTTTCACTGGATTGCTTGACATACGGCTCAAGAAAACTTGAACTTGATGTTTTGTTAAGCACTGACACAAAAACTCAAATAGTTTCTACCAATCAATGGCATGAAATGCCATAATCAAAGCACTTACATGAGTCACAAACTGCTGCCACTTTCTGGCTTTGTCCTTCCAGGCTATTGGGTTAGGATTTTTTATTAGATTATTTGCTTCACACTTAGGATGTTCAGCATTATTGAGATCACTCGCCATAGCTGTAGAGTCTGAGATATTTTCAGCCAGTGCAAGCCTCGTTGCCTCTATTACAGCCCTCTTCTGTTGCCCATTGCCATAGACTAAAAAATCTGCACTTCGACCAAGTCTGCAAATTTTACACCTCCAAAGGTCTTAGAGAAGTTAGTGAACTTTGCAATTGCTAATCCATGCAAGCACTGCAACACAATTTTCATACAGATGACCACATAAGCATAAAATGTATAAATGTATAAAGACATGCAACAGAAGATCATTCACATACAGTTTTAAATCGTGATTCTATTTTGCTTTCAGTGACACACAAACTAGCAGACAATGGTTTCATCTAGGCAATGTGCTTAGAATTGTCCAAACAACATGCTTTTCCTATGTTATATATGCAGGCATGAAGTTTTACATGTGAAAGTACCACTTGGAAGCTCTTGATATCCTGTTTCCATGACGCTATAGGTTTGTCTACATTTTGCATTGCAAGGCTTCAACTCTACACTTTTTGTGCTCAGCTTAACTGTTAAAGTGACTACTATGGTGCCCAAACTCAGTAAACTCTAAAAACATTTGCACGACTAGTGTCTACAATAATTTGGTGGTTCCTTCAAGTAAACAATACGCTCATGTACTTGACGACTCACGAGTCAGTGCATTTGAATACTCTACTACCCTATCGAGCAAATAATGCATTTGCCTACCTTAGATAGTCAATACATTCGACTATCATAAGATATCAGCAAGATAACCTATATATTTGTTTATCCTTGCAATCAGTACATTTGACTATGCTAGGTAATTGATACATTTGCTTACTTACACATGCTCATGCTAGCCAACTACTTACATGCAAAGTGCATTCTTACATGTTGGATCATTTCATAGCTAAGAAATATTTTTGATAACATAAAGAAAAGATGTTGCAACGACTCAATTACTAGAATAATAATTAAACTTTATCAAATGTCAAATTGATAGATAGCATTATGGAAATTATCAAGAGTGCAACAACCGTCCCTCTTTAATCTACTTGTCCGTAAGGACGAGGTAAAAGATGTGAAAGATTGTTAGCAAAAGTTTTGAGTGTAGCTTCTTCGATAGGTTGGTTCCTTCACCAAATCAAATATTAAAACATTATGCTTTCTAGACTATCTCACCTTGTTTATGTAAGATAGTTTGATGTTCAAGATTGTTGGAAGTAGTACCTTTCCATATAGTTTTCCCAGATAACACATCATCAATAGGAGAAACATACTCCAATTGACATGGAAAACAAGATGAGTTCCAATATCACTAAGTGCAACCTATAACACAAATTGATTTCTCAACAATCTCGTAAGGATCAAAGATGTGGAGTTAACTTAAGGTTCTTTCATCCTACCAAAGATTTTGGGGCACTCTATATGGGTTAACTCCACTTAAGGTTCTTTCATCCTACCAGAGATTTTGGGGCACTCTAGATGGGTTAAAAGGTGGCTCTCGATAAGACCCAATGCCTTTCTAGATGAATTGAGCTCTTTTATTCCTATTGGCATAATCCACCATCCAATTACAACCTTTTGCATGTTTTCCTTGCAACATCTCAAAACAAGCTATGCATATCAAAACATCAAATCTTCTATTTGAGTTTTTCTTCAAAGTAGGAAGATTGTTTGACATAAGAGGTCTTGGATTTCTTCCAAACATAGCAATATAAGGAAACGTTCTAGTGATGTATGTTTGTTATTATCATAAACCAAATGTACAGAAGGGAAAAAAATTTCTCATGGAGTTTGTTGTTGGAACTACATGATAAGTAGATTGTAGAACAATTCTCCATTTGAAATGGGTTACTATTTCGAAATGGGAACGTATTTGTACTAGGGGATGATGAGAGAAGAAGAGAATTATTTTTGAATGTCATGACGTACCCTATGCAGGTCATCTAGGTATACGTAATACTTCAAACTTAATCAGAAGAGAGTTTTATTGGCCAACACTCAAGCCATATGTCGAGTCTTATTCTATGTGATCAAGTGTAAACCCTGTCAGCTAGCCAAAGTGAACGCTTAATGGCTGAAGGGTTGCTACATCCCTTAGATATCCCCTAGAAGAGATGGGAAAGTATATCTATGGATTTTGTTTTTGGACTTCCTAAAACCCAACGACAAAATGAATATATTTGGGTTGTAGTGGACATGTTGACTAAGTTAGCTACATTCGTACTAGTTAAGTCAACTGCAAAAGCTTCGTATTTAGCCCAAATCTTTGTGAAAAGATTATAGTTTGTATGGATTGCCAAGTGATATTATTAATGATAGAGATCCTATCTTTACAGGTCACTTCTGGTCAGTTGTATTCTATAAACTTGAAACCTCTCTTAGTTTTAGTTTTATTGATCATCCTAAATCAGATGGACAGACAAAGAACTAATCAGACTATGGAGCATATGTTGAGAACATGTGTCTCACAAGTAGTCTCATTGGGAGGATTACATTCCTTCAATTGAGTTTGCTTACAATAGTAAAAAACATGTTGCTACATGTTATAGTCTGTTTATGCTTATCTACAGTTTTCAAACTAGGTCTCCAATTAATGTGGAGACTAAATCTGTTAAGATCCAGAAAGTTGCCGATTTCCTACATCATATGCAAGCAATGTTACATTGAAAGTGGAATTTGGTGAATGAAACGGACCTAAAAAAAAGATTTCGGGCCCGGGCCTGCGGCGCACTAGGGTCCTTCGCTACATGCATTTTGGCACGAGTGATTCATAATTCTGGAGTGCATCTGCCATCTCTTGAGATTTGTCATCTGGCTGCTCGTGTCACATGAGATCACCTACTGCTGATCGTGAGATCACCTAGTGCTCACCCCTCGGCCCTACTCAAGGAGTCAGCGGCTGCTCAATGCGTGTAGTTGGGTCCTGCAGCCTGCTCAGACCTGTCACTTGCTGGATTGAAGTGGATTCTCGATTCTCGACCTCCTGATTGTGTGCCCGCTAATCTGCCACAGAAAGTGAAGGCCATGGCTAGCAGGCTCCAATTGAAGTTTTGCTACAAGCCACAGGTGACGGCCAGTGTCCCTATTTTAGCTGTCCCTATTTCATGTTTGAAGATGTGTGTGTGTGAATGTGTGTTTGGACTTTGTGTGAATGTGTGTGTGTGTGAATTTGTGTTTAAATTTGTGTGTATGAATCTGTATGTGTGTGAATGTGTGTTTAAATTTGTGTGTATGAAATGTTTGGAATTTGTGTGTGTGGATGTGTTTTTAAATTTGTGTGTGTGAATGTGTGAAATTTGAATGTGTTCGAATGTATTATTGTGTGAAAATGAGTGTGAATTTTGAAATTATGGTGAAACTTGAGACATTGAGATTTGAGATTAGATTAGTCCGATAATGAATTCAAATTTCAAATTAGTCATTTGTTTAGATTAGCTTGGATTCTGATAATTGCTTTGATTTATACATTGAGAGGTACCTCAGACTTGAGAGAGGGATGTCGAGAGTATGAGATCTTCTATGGGATCATGTGACACTGGTGTTCGGATATGTGTTACAACTCCCTAAATCTTCGATTGCCTTGAAGGTTGACACACACCCCAAACTAGTAATGACGCACTGTATCCTCCCATCCATAGGGTCACTGCCGACCCACCCCCATGCACTAGAGTTACCGACACCCACATCGTCCCATACCACCAACCATCGCCCTTGGCTCTCCCTAGCATACATCTCCTGGCCCGGAGATACATCCTAACTACTGAAGGTGCTCTCCATCCACCCAACTCCCGGGTAGACTAAGTGAATGGTTGCAGAAGCTTTTTAGCCGTGTACTGAAAACCTTTATGTCGGAAATGGGTTTTAAAACCGTTAGAAAATGTCTGTCTTTTGGCAGTTGGAGAAAACAACCCATTAGGACTGTTTTCCGACTTTTGGGAGCCAAAAATAGAGAAATTTTGGCACATTTTGAGTCCGTCTACTTTTTTTTGGAAGGCCAGTTTTTTTTTTTGGTAAGGCACCCTCGCGCGTGCGTCCGTGCAGGTGGCGCCTGGCCTGGTACGGTCCTACAGGGACAGCGGCAGCCGCAGGCTGCGGCTGCCTTTCTTCTGTTTTGAGGAGAGAGGGGAGGGAGTACTCTCCCTCCCCTCATCTATGATTGCACATAAACTATCAAAGTACGTTTATGTCCTTTGTATGTGGCATAAGTGAACTTAATACAAACAAAAGAAAAAGTTTCATAAGATTCACAAATAAAAACCTTAAGCAAACACAAAGTTATGTGAAACGTTTTTTCAATGTTTGTTTTAAGTTTCAAAACTTTGACTTGTAAAGTCTAAAAGAACTTAAAATCTTTTAAACTTTAAATTGAATCTAAAGCAAGCTTGAAGCTTAAACTTCAGACTCCATAAAGTTTGCTAAAACATTGAATTTAAGTTTCAAAGCTAATTTATAGAAAAACTAGCTTTGATTTAAAAAAAGGGGGGGGGAGGGATGGAAGTAGTACACAGCCTGTACTTGTAGGGTGTACCTGTAGCAAGTACAGGTGTGTGGGGTTTGCTCTCCATCTCCTTGGCTCTCCTCTTAGGCTTCTCCCATCTTCCTTGTCATATACCACTTGCACACACAAATTTTTTTACAAAGAAGACATTCTCACCACTTTTTGGGAGGAAAATTCTACTTTTTTCCTCCACCTCCTCCTCTTGAACGTACAATTGTACTCGCTCCTCCTCCCCAGCCTAAGGAGAAGCCTTAGGGGAGTTCTAGGAGTTTCTTGGGGCCATAAGGCCAAGGGGTCAAGGGAGGTGACAAAGTGTTGGTGGGGGTGTGACCCAAGTGACCCTTGGGTGAGCTGGCATAAGGAGGGTGGTGGCCATGTGATTTGAGGGTAGGTGGTCCCCATAAGGGTTAACATCAAGAGATATACAATGTTCTAGCTCCTCCAAAATTTTACTGCTCCGCTAACCATAGTAGGTAAAAATAATGATAAAAAAAAGTTCATTAAGTTTGATGTTCAATTTTATTGGACTTTTGAAACGTGTGAAGACAAGTAGCTTGAATAAAAAATGTGCAAATGGTGATATGAATCTAAAAAAGAAAGTCCAAACATCAAATGAGCATGAGAAGATGTTTAAAGAGAGCTTAATTCTACAATGAAGTGCTCAAAATTTTCGAGAATTGGCCATTGCATCCAAAATTTACCATTCAAAATGCTTGGTGCCGAAATAAAGCAAAACTTACTTCTCTGCATGCAATCGACAAAGTTGCAAACAAAATGAGTGAAATGTAGAAATGGAAAGCTCCTTTGAAACAGCACTTCCAACAAGTGCCCCAACTCTTTCTCTCATTTCACTAGCAGCAGCTGTCGTAAACGTCATAGCCAATATATTCTTTGCATTCACACCCTGAAAAAGCTAAAAATACTCAAAGTCAACTAAGAATTCTATGAACTCAATAACTACTATGCAAGTATAGCAAATTGACCTCTTTTAAAAGTGTGAGCAATCGTGCGACCATTGTTGATGTCTGCACGTAACATTGCGATAAAGGAGTCAAATAATCGTCACACAAAACATAACATCTTTTCTTAAATTGGTACACTTACATACTCTACTTGCTTAATGAAACTACACACTGTCAATTCTCTGTTCAAAAAGCACTAGTTTTAAATTTTGTATGCAAATCATTGGTAGCATATATTTAAAAGCTCATCTTTACCTTTCCACTTCCAGGACCCGCAAGGATAAGCAATGGTTTGAAGGTGTCACTAAGGGCAGCATCCCTTTGGGACTCATTCAAAGAGAGTAAGTATGTTGGAATGTCAAGCATTAGAGCATTTGGGGGATGATCAAGGTTATTAGAGTGAAGTGACAATCTACCTTGGTTGTTACCCATATCATCTTTCAGAGCATATTGTTCTTTGCATTTGCTTACGCTAGTAGTAAATGTTTGTTTCAAAGTTTTTTGTTTGCACAAAAGATCTATTTCTCTCATTATCTCCTCATCGATATCTATAGATGATTCCTCGCAATCCCAACGAGAGCAAGGGGATTTTCCTTGAGACTCAAATGCATGATTGGGAGCATTTGAAACAGCCAAATTTGAGCCAGGATTGAGAGGTAATAAATAGGATGCCATTTCTAAAGAGCAGGATTGCTTAGTTTTTCCAATGGCAGCCAGCCCATCCACATGTTTGGCACTATCTTCCTTCCCATTCAACTGAGCTAAAGGAAGCCTTTTTGATGCATTTACATTCGTCGCAGTACATACTTTCTTGCTACACTCTTCCAATCTGCAATGAATAAAATTGTATAGTTAGCTTCTTGAGAAAATTTTCAAAATAATTGGCAACCTCTCTCTCTCTCTCTCTCTCTCTCTCTCTCTCTCTCTCTCTCTCTCTCTCTCTCTCTCTCTCTCTCTCTCTCTCTCTCTCTCTCTCTCTCTCTCTCTCTCTCTCTCTCTCTCTCTCTCTCTGATGACATCCTTGTGTACAGTAAGACGAGGAAGGAGCATCTCAAACACCTCAGAAAGGTGTTTCTGCTACTCAGAAACCATAAGCTTTATGCTAAGAAGCCTAAGTGTGAATTCTTCGTTGAAGAAATAGCTTATTTGGGTCACATTATCTACGCAGATGGGATTAAGATGGACAATAAGGTTAAGGCCATACTCAGTTGGCTGAGACCTCAAAGTTCAAACCTACAACTCTTTCTAGGCTTGTCGGGATATTTCAGATGATTTGTCAAGGAATATGCTCAAATAGCAATTCCTATGACAAATCTTCTTAAGGGGAAGGGAAGGAGTTCATATGGGAGTCCGCACAACAAGAGAGCTTTGATACTCTCAAAACAGCCATAGCAACCGCACCAGTTTAAAAGTCGTCGACCCCAATCAGCCATTTGTGGTCGAAACAGATGCCAGCGACTTTGCAGTTGGTGTTGTACTAACTCAAAATGGACGACTAGCTGCGTTTGAAAGTAAGAAACTCGAACCAGCACAGACTAGGTATAGTGCCTATGAAAAAGAGCTCTTTTCTATAGTACATGCCCTTAAGACTTGGAGGCATTATTTGTATGGTGCCAACTTTGAAATCCTGACAGACCATGAAAGCCTTAAGTACCTTCGCACTCAGCCTAAGCTCAAAGGTCGGAAAGCTCATTGGGCCGAGTTAATGCAAGAGTTTGATACGTCTATCAGATATAGACAAGGGAAGTTCAATACAGTAGCAGATGCTTTCAGTAGAATGCCTATGATAAACGAGCTGCGTTTTTACTCAGATTCACAGTGAGTTACTCGAGTCCTTGAGGGGGAAGTGTCAGCATGATGCTTACTTCTCCACCATCTGGAGGTCAGTCCCCAGGGTCAATTTTCTCAAGGATTCAAATGGAAACACTATTCCATTCAGGATGAGTACCTGCTCTATAAAGATAGAATATTTGTCCCCAGTTCAGAGGATTATAGGCAATGTTTCATGCGTCGGTTCGAATCGGCAGTTTGAATCGACCGATTCGAACCAGTAGGTGAGGTTCAAATTGGCCGATTCAAACATTTTTCGTTTTTGGGGCCATTTTGAAAAAAAAATTACTCTGCAACCAATTCGAACAGGTTTCTGATTCGAATCGGACCAATTTGACCCGGCCGATTCGAACCACGATTCCTTGTTAGAATCACTGATTCGTGAAACATTGATTATAGGCAACAGGTCTTATGAGTGTCATGACAGTCCTAGTGCGGGGAACCTAGGCATTTAAAAGACTTATGAGCTTCTTCGAAGCAAGGTTACAAGCCGATTCGAATCGGCCGAGTCGACCGGTTTGAACCGATTCGAACCGGCCAGGCTGGTTCGAACCGGATTTCGGTTCAAACCGTGGTTCGAGGTTTGAACTGCGATTCGTGCAACTATGCTTCAGAGGCTATTCTTCTAGCCTAGCATGAGAAAGAACGTCCAACAATATGTGCTTAGTTGCCAGAAGTGTCTGGTTAATAAAGCAAAGCGTCTTACGAGAGGAGGGCTCCTGCAGCCCTTAGATATACTAGTTGGTAAGTGGGAAAGTATCTCCATGGATTTCGTAGTGAACTTGCCTAAGACCCAAAAGGGTCACGACACTATTTGGGTCACAGTTGACCTGTTGACCAAAATGGCCCACTTTATTCTGACCAAAACAACCGTCAGAGCTCCAGAGTTAGTAAAGTTGTGTATAGAAGGGCTATTTAAATTATACGGTCTTCCTTCCGACATAGTCAACGACCGGGACAATACATTTGATGGAAATTTTTGGAGAGCAGTATTCCATCACCTACATACCAAATTAAATATATAGACCATCCACGGACGGACGGTCAAACAGAAAGAGTAAATCAGGTGCTGGAGGATATGCTTTGTGCATACATGAACAAAAACCAAACCAATTGGGAAGAGTACTCCCATTGTTGGAGTTTGCTTATAACAGTACCAAACATTCAACAACGGGATACAGCCCATTTATGCTAATGTATGGTTTTTAGCCACGCTCACCCACAGCTGTAGGGTTTAAGAATGAAAAAGTTGAAGCACCCAAAAACTTTTTAGAGGACCTAAACCAAATGATAGAACATGCTAAGTGTAGCATTGGGCAATCTCGGGATCGTGCCAGACATTATGCAGATCCACACAAACGGGATGTGCAGTTCTTTCCTGGTGAGAAAGTGTACTTGCGAGTCCCGTTTGACTCTAAAACCCTCAAAACAGGAGTGTGTGCTAAGTTGTCTCCTAGGTATTGTGGTCCATTTACCATCAACCGAAAACTAGGCGAAGTCACCTACGAGCTAGAACTCCCACGCAGCAGTAAGGTTTTTCCAGTTCTTCATGTAAGTCAGTTACGAAAGGCCTTAGCCAGATCAGACAATCTGGGGGGACAGTGTTCTAGTTCCCCCATTGGATTACCAACAATCATAATGACTGGAAAACAGCAAGTAAAATTCTGAAAACGTCCAAGATCAGTAGCTTTGATGAATTTCAAGCAAAAACATTGAATACTAGCTCAAAAACCGCAAAAAATCGTCAAAAATCCATAAATTTCCATCATTTTCTATGGAAAATTTCCATAATAATGATCATTAGGCTGAAAGCAAACCAAAATCAGAGAAGCCAGGTACTTGGAGGTCAATTCCACCACCAGGAAGTAAAAAGCAAGGAGGAAATACCAAAAAGCTGGGAAAAGCAAAAAGCAAAAAGCAACTTCACCTTCTGATTGATGCAAAGCCTTGCTCTGATACCACTATAAGGGTCGCCAAGTGAAGATCTGCCTAGATCCTATTGCATGCAACCAAAAGAACACCTGTGGAGCCAAACCACCCAACCAACAGGAAACGGATAGTCATATCCCTAATTGCTTCACCCCTGAGCCATGGTGACTGAATGCAAGAGAGGAGAGGATCCTGGCTCTTGGAAACGGGAAATTAGAATGAGGAGTACGGCGAGTTTCTACAAGATATATAATCCCCAAAAGCTGAAGAATATTCTCTATAGAATCCCCTATTCCAAGCCAAAAGCATTTGATCTCCTATTCTTGCACCAAAGGCAATCAATCACCATGTAAAAGCTCCATAGGTCCAATTAGAGCACCTAGGCCCTCACAAGGTTATTAATTACATTCTTGGCCTAGTCCGGAATGACGTGGCGTAAGTAATAATCTCGTACACTGGAGTACCGGATATCCAAGTCTAGGATTACGCCGAATCCTATATACAGGACATGGACGTAGCACCTACCACATCATTGCCAACTTCACAACATGAAATATCTCTCTACTCAAGAGGACATCCATGATCCTATTCCAATTTCCACCCATCCCTCCAACTCCCTCTACTCCTAACCCTATCCTTCAAGATTGTTGTGAAAATGGCAATTAGCTTGATAATTGGCTACATAACATGAGGACTTATCTTTCCCTGACTCCTCATGAACATGCACAACAGGTTCAATTTGTTGCTATCCATCTAAGTGGGCATGCTTATACATGAATGCACACTTGGTCGAGCAAGCTGTCCACCAAGTCAACATGGGTTACTCTCATCAACGCTTTCGACAAGCTATGATCAACCCCACTTGGCACACCAGTCAACAAGATTTTTTAGAGTACAATTCTTGAGTATTTTGTTAATTTCTCATACTTTTCTTAAATTACCTATTGATCTCACATACCTCCTGCTATTATTCATTACCACTTGACTAATGATACAGATAATCTTGAGCATTAAATCAATGAGGCACCCACTCTTACTAAATTTTCTGATCCAACCAAAGGCTCGTCTTGCCTATGCCACTTGGACCTGTAAGCTTGGTCTCTTCAAATTCGTCTTGCACTCCTGTGTTACAAGCAAAGAATTTACTGCTTGGTCGATACTAGGAATACACATTCTTCTCTCAAGGCTCATCTCGTTTCCCGCATTCGTGCTATTCTTGTTACCACTTCGCTCCGGTTACACGTTTTGCTAATTTCCATTCTTTCCAAAGTAATCTTATGTTTTATGGTCTTCCCTACCGTATTGGTAACTTCAGCTAACCATTGGTTTTTTGGCCCAATATTCTAAACACAATGAAGGCATTTGGACATGTTCCAAAATCTATGAACAAGTCTATGACCATAAACTGAAAGTGCACCAAATTCCAATAGAAAGCTTGCATGCATTTATCAAAAGAACAAAAGGTTTTCTCAAGTGCGTGCAATAATGAAAAATCATTGCTTGAAAGCTAATTTGCATTGGAACGACATTCCAAGGGTGCATCGTTAGAGAACGTTTGTTTCAAAAAACACATTCCAGAACCTCAAAACTTTTATAATAAAAAAAAAACAAACCCTTTTTTTTTCAAGTTTAACCTTGACTTCACATAGTATCGCTAAGACAATGCTTGTGAATCCAAATCAAAGAAACCAACGGAGGGGCACACCTCACAATGGTATTGAAGAAAGCACACGAAGTAGGGAAGCCACTACGAATCCATATTACATTGATAAAGATAAACTGACCTCGTACTAGAAGGTATAAACTATATAGGTAGGGTTTGTGTTGCATGTATCAAAGAAATGCAAAATTATGGAATTTAATTGTTCTACAAAGATCTCTTAGTCATTTATAAATGCCATGTGGCATGGTGTTGTTTAATTGATTGTGGACCTGACAGATAGGTAGATAGGCTTTGCTAGAATTCTCATGAACAAGCTGGATGCCATCCAAAGTAAAGTCATAATATGATCAAACTTCATATGCATGGGTTCATTTTGAATTTTGTGTTTATAATAAGCAACCCAAGGTGTGCCTTGCCACTGCAAATGTTGATAATGCAATGATGCTTCAAAGCTTCAAACTTTGATCTCAATCAATCAATCCACAAAATATACAAGCTCACATTACTCTGATCTTGTAGGCTATTTTCTACCCTCTTAAGAAGATTCGGTATGCCAATGTCCTCTAGCATATTCCTTGGCAGACCCAAGAAAAAATCCCAAAATACCTACCAGTGATCTTCAAGTACTTCTCTGGTTTACGAGAGACTTCATCTTCTAGGCAGCTCAACTTATGAAAATTAAATCCAGCGTGTCTTTAATAAGAATCTTCAATTTAAATTAAGTACATTCTTCATTGATTGATGATCACATTGTAGGACATTATTGGTAAATAGATTCTCAACCTAGTATCTTCTTTGTTATCAAGGACTCTTCCTACTGCGTTCCTATGTTGGAGACTAGGAAAGATTGGTGAGTTCCATCTTCTTGCAGCTCTCAGTTCCATATATACGATAGTTTTTAAGTCGAATTCATTGATTTTTCCATGGACGAGCCATTGCTTTCTTTGGCGATATTTTTCATCTACAATTATAAGAATTGAGTTGGATTCTGAATAATGTACCCTTGTTTAGCAGAAAAAAAAAAAAAAACTAATTTACTTGTGGAATCAAATAGGATGCACTACCTGCAGCAGGGCATGGCATTCTCGTCGTATGCTGGTGTGGAATGCATCATTCTCGGAGACTGCTGAGAAGCTATTGAGAGAGGAGTGCGTGGGCGTTTGCAAGCAAGTAATGCCTTTGCTGCACGGAAATTCTGAGTAATACGCGCTCTCTGCTCATTGCTGAGCTGCCTTTTGGACTCCGCCCAATGCATGCTCTGCCTACAATGCACATCCCCACCATCTCCCAGGTTTTGGCAGGATCCAAACAACTGATCCTCTCCATTACTCCACATTCTATCACAGACCTCTGCAGCTTTTGCAACCTCTAACTACAATGCGACTTGAATGATCATACACACTACAAAGGCTTACTGCCAAAACCCAAGCTCCATTTGCCTTATAGTCCAATAAAACCATCCCTTCTCAGCTACCCACCTTCTCCCTCACCTCATAGCGTGGATTGATCCATAGAAAACGATGAATGCATGAAATCAGACTGATCTTCTTTGCTTCCTCGCTGGGAAGCAAGCTCAAGCATGGAGAAGGGATCCGGATATATTCTTTCATTTGTCTTAAGACTGTGATTAAGGCTCTAATTTTCCTAAGTATGTATGATTAAGGAAATAAGCTAATCTGATCAAGGATTTTATTTTATATTTGAAAGCAGTCTAGAATTTGAAATTATAGTTCAAGGCGGGAATTTCTATTTTTTGGTCCCACTTATCCTACAACACCCCCCACCCCCCCCCCCACCCCCACCCCCCAAATGCTCATTTCAGTTCGGGCTCGTTCCAATGAAAAACATTTGAGTTGGAGCTAAATGTGACCCTTTTGCCACATACGTCATCTAGATTGGGATGTGCACATGCAAGACTTGAGCCTACATCGTGAATGTCAAAAAAGTGGTTTGGGGATGTGCGCAACATCCGGAAATTAACTTTACTATAATGTCCGGGAAGTGTAGGCTTTCGAAAATACATGTGTTTGACGCTTCTACTTCTCAAATTGGATGCCCCCAGCCTGGGGGTGTAACATAACATGTTAAGTTTGGGGCTTGCAAGAGGCTATGGCATTGAGCTCCACTAGGTGTTTAACTCACTCCAAACATCTGCAAGTGTGTAGGTTACTTTTGAAAGTAAGGCAACAACCCAAGAACATAAGGCTGGCAAGCAAAGATCAAAATTAACCTTCCATTTATTACAATTTTTTAGTACTTTATTGTAGCTTGAATATGATTATGTCCCATGACCTAACAAGACTTGAACAAAACCAATTGTTGGGTCCACAAAGGCCCTAGGTTAAATTTAGATTGGCCTACATATCATGTGATGGGAGGGATTAGATAGCTAGGAGATGTAGTTGCTCAACACGGACCTTGTAGGGAGGCATGGACACCAACATCCTTTAGTTGTCCCAAGTCACCTTTTATTAATGTACATAACTATGGGGACCATATTTTTAGTCACCCATTGTTGGAGCTTAAAGGTGCCATTTTACAATGCTACTACTTTGGGCTCGACCCAATGAAACTTTGCCACATGGCACACATTCATTGCTTCAATACACAAAATTTTGATCATACACCTAGTGTGGGGCCAAATTGTCCATATCGTGCTAATTGTACGATCGTGTCACAACATTCGTATAAGATACCCTCACATGTGCAAACCAAGGGAGGCTCCCACCTCCACATGAATTTGATGGCTTTTGCAAAACCAACCTACGTATTCATGTTTTACAAAGCACAAAGTTTATGTGTGGAATTAAGAAAAATGTTTGCCACGTGACAGTCCGCTCCACATTGCAAGTCCAAATGGCAAGATTTTAATAAGCTAGGCGAAATGGTTTGACGTGCAAACTCATGCCCCTAATACACAATAATCTTCTCTCTCTCTCTCTCTCTCTCTCTCTCTCTCTCTCTCTCTCTCTCTCTCTCTCTCTCTCTCTCTCTCTCTCTCTCTCTCTCTCTCTCTCTCTCTCTCTCTCTCTCTCTCTTCCGTCTTTGTTCGCCCCATACGCTATCGCAATCCCAGGCCTAAGAGGGAGAGATCATTTTTGTGAAGATTAGTAAAATTATATCTTATCTCGAGTTTTGGGGCCATGCCTATCTTATTTCCATTGTATATTTTATTGTACATAAAGGTATGTGAATTGAGCACATAACCTTCTAGAATAGGTCGAGTTTGAGTTAGGTAGGTTCAATCTTGATGTCATGCAAAAGTTTAGATTACATGCAAAGTCATTCAGAGTGCATGCAAGCAACATGCAAAGTAGGTTTCATGATCTACACATGTCTAGGTAATTTTGAGAGTTGACATGCAGTACATGCAATATCCATGCATGCAGTTTTACATGTGGATCCTTGGTAGTTGAGTTAACTAAGTAAAGTGGACTTTCCATGCAACTCCACTGTAGGAATTCTAGCCTCTTTGATGTAGGAAAACTTTGGCATGTTTTGCCATATTGTGAATATTGAGATTTCGGTGTTTTGGGCTCATTCTTTCTCTACCTGCGATTTATGTGTTAATTTTCTCCCTCTACCCGAGAGCAGGCTGTTTTCTCTATAGTGAGCACTTAGAATAATTTCTGATATCTATTTCTTATAGTGAGAAGTTAGTTTTTTCAGTCTGATGTATGCCATTGTGCTCTTGCCTTAGATTTTTCAAGTAATCTGTTCATTGATCAATCTTGTGCAATCACAACACCTCATAAAGATCCTGTAAGGTGTGTGGTGAAATTCACACGTGCTAAAAACTTCACATGGTATCAGAGCTTCATGCTTTGTAGAGGTGAGGGTGTATACATCAGAACATAAGTGTTTTTGCTTGCAAGAACTCGTATTTGGGAGAGGAATCCAAACTCACTGACAAACAAGCCATTTGTGGATCATAAGTGGATCAAATCAAGCCTGATCTGCTCTAGCTGAGCCCTGTACAGACAAAGAGCTCACACGTGTGAAATCAACCCCCTTTGTTTGAGTGCTACTTCTCAAGGAATGATCCAAATTTGATGGTTTGTAGCTTGTTGGATAGGTATTGAAGAGTAGATTGTGTTGCTCAAGTTTGTTTTTAGAAGAGTTTTAGGCAATCAAAGAGATAGGGAGAGTACTCATTTTGTGTGATATGCCAAAGTGAGCACACATCAGTTCTTTTCACCAATATTTTCAATTTTCATTATCAATCAAGTAGAATTGGATAAAAGTGAGTTTTGTGAGGTCTTAGACTTTTCATTTCACACAGATTATTGTGTTTGAGTTGAAATTAGGTTCCTAGAGAGTTTATCAGTTCTTTGAAACTTGTGGGAGAGATAGACTTCATACTTGCATGTGCTTCATTTCTATGATAGAAGCTAGATCCAAATTCAAGATAGATTGATTTTTTCAGTTGTGAACTGGATATCACATTCTGTTGCTAGATTTCATAGGTCGGATCAACATTATAAGTGTTAGATCCTAGGTTGAGATAGCAAGCAACATTTTCAACTCCATCCTTGTCATTACTAGAATTTCTCAAAGTGAATATGTCTTCATCTGGTTCACATTTCTTGGAGCATAGTGAGAGATTAACATCTTCCAATTATGCAATGTGGAAGATTAGAATGGAATCATTATTGATTCTACAGGATGTAATGGACATTGTAAGTGGAGCTGAAGAAGAACCTGCAGCACCTAATGAAGCTACAACATTCAATAAAAGAACCATAATTGCTCTTCATTTCATTAAAATGAATGTCACAAATGAAGTGTTAAGAGATATCAGTACACTACCAAGGAGGCTTGGGACACTCTCAAAACAATCTATGAAATTAAGAATACTTCTAGATTGCTTACACTTAGAAATCAAATCTTTCTAAGTTATCAGAGAGTAGATGAGAGTGCTTCATCTTATGTAATGAGAGTAAAGGATCTCCATCAAGAGAGCTGGTATTGGTGATGCTCTTAAGAACACTGAACTTGTTCAAGTAGTCCTTAATGGACTTAGATATGAGTATGACAATATTGTGCATACTTATGCTGTCAGGGAGGAACTTCCATCCTTGGAGACTCTTCAAGGTGTTCTCATTGCTGAAGAAAGTAGGCAAGAGAACAAGATGCTGAGGATCAACAGACTTTCGTTGAAGGATGGTAGAGATGACAAAGCACTCTTCACCAAGGACAAGTCAAGAG
Organism: Diphasiastrum complanatum; assembly: GCA_029204225.1. Classification (NCBI taxonomy): domain Eukaryota; kingdom Viridiplantae; phylum Streptophyta; class Lycopodiopsida; order Lycopodiales; family Lycopodiaceae; genus Diphasiastrum; species Diphasiastrum complanatum. The sequence continues at coordinate 28,877,006 of CM055103.1, read as the reverse complement.
ACAAGGGCAAAGGTCAACAACACTTTAAGAAGGACAAAGCCAAAGAAAGTAGTGAGGATCAACCCTCACAAGTTGCAACATCCAGTGGCAAGAAGAAGCTATCAAAGATCAAATGTTTCTTTTGTGGCAAGAAAGGCCACTATCCATCAACAAATACAAAGCAAGACTGTGTGCCAAAGGCTACTCTCAAATCAAAGGTCGTCACTGTGAAGACACTTTTGCACCAGTTGCAAAAATGGTGACTATAAGAATTCTCATTTCTCTTGCATGTTATCACAATTGGAGGATGTTTCAGCTTGATGTTTCTAATGCCTTTCTCAATGGTTACCTTGAGGAGGAAATTTACATGGAGCAACCACCTGGATTTGTGAAAGAAGGTGAAGAATCAAAAGTTTTTCTTTTGTTCAAAAGTCTCTATGGACTAAAACAAGCACCAAGGTCTTGGTATGCAAGGCTCAACTCCTTTCTCATACCACTCGGATTTTATCTTAGTGAATATGACCCTTCATTGTACATTAAGTTTGTAAATAACTTTGTAGTTATTTTTCTCATCTATGAAGATAATATCATTCTTAGTGGAAATAATGAGGAGCTGGTTGAAGAAACTAAACATGAACTTGGTAGTGAATTTAAAATGCAAGATTTAGGAGTTCTTCACTACATTTTAGGCCTTGAAATTGACTTTTGGAAAGATCATGCTTTCATAAGTCAAAGTAGATATGCACTTTCCATGCTTAAGAAATTCGAAATGGAAAACTATAAGGGCATAGATACACCAATGGAGCACATTGTAAAAGTTCCTATAAAAGATGATGAAAGGTCCTTCGAGGACATCACTCTTTATAGGAGTCTTATTGGCTCACTTATATGGTTAACTGTGACAAGGCCTGATCTAAGCTTTAGTGTGCATAAGCTAAGCCAACTTGGAAGTTGGCTAAAAGAGTCTTGAGATATGTATCTTCTACCTTAGACTATGGATTGATCTATAAAGGAGAAGATCTAACTTTGGTTGCTTTTTTAGATTCAGATTTTGTAGGAGACAGGTTGGATAGGAAATCCACAAGTGCTTACACAATTTTTCTCGGAGGGAATCTAGTTTCTTGGCTATCAAAGAAGCAAGCAGCTATATCCTTATCATCTTGTGAAGCTGAGTACAAATCTCTTACAACCACAACAAAGGAGGTTTTATGGATCAAAAGGCTACTCTTGGAGCTAAAGTGTTATGGAGATGAAGACCTTCCAATTATCAAGAATGATAACATCTCGGCTCGGGCTCTTGCAAACCTACTGGTGACTTAGTAGGCGAACATCAGAATAGAATAGATTTTGCGAAAGCGATGAGCAGACATTCAGACAAGTCAATCAGACAACTAGACAAAACGTAGAAAAGCATTGCAATATTGACACGAATTTGAATGCAGAAACAGACAGAGTTGTAATCAGATTAAGCATAACAAAATATACAAGTCAATAATGCAGGTGAGCACAAAATAGTAGCAGACATAACCGCGTGCTTTACAAGGCTAATCACAATTTGTAAAGGTTATGAACCTATTATTGACAATCTGTCTGAAAGAAAAAGAATCGATGCACAAAGGCATCTACAATGTATGTCTCACTTGTTGTAAATGAATGAATTGTGTGAGTCATTAGTGTGAGGGAGCATGAATGTGTCATGTACAGTGTGTGTTTAAGAATGTCGTTGCTAGTGCATGAATCATTCTAATTATGTATAGAACTACTTGTGATTAGTGGACGCAATTGCTCCAAAAGAGAGCTACTTAACAGTCACAAATCCAAAAGATTAAGTCAGTGACCGAGGTCTCATAGGTCACTATGCACTGAGCAGAAACAAGACATAAAGAATATCATTCTTGCAAACAGAAATGAATGGCACATAAAAGTATGTACATCAAATAATTGGATGGACAATACACTTATACACAGCTGCAATATCGTTGTGTGAATCACTGGCGTAGAAACGCCAGCTACTGTAAATATAAATCACTAACATAGAAATGTCAGCTCCTGTTAACTACTATAGAAAAAAAAAAAAAAACGTGAATCCATAGCAGTGTGCCACAATGTAGAATACTGCAAGACAATAAGTGATGGAAGGCAGAAACATCACAATAGTAATACTACTTGAATCACCGACATAGAAATGTCAGCTGTTATTGCCTACCACAGGAAGAACGTGAATGCTGAGCAGGTCCACCTCTTCTTTTTCTTCAATTGCTCATTTACACATATTTAACAATTGGAAGATCTTGTGCTATCTTAAATTTACAATTACAAGATAGTTAACAACTGCTAAATTGATCAATAGATCGGTTCATTGTTGGAGTGTGAAGACGTAATGATCTGATACTTGGAATCACTTGTAAATTCGCAGATGGAAAAATGCGACACTCCTTGGCTTTTTTTTGGCCTTTGCCTTTAGTTAAGGGCAACCGTCGACATTTGTAGGACACCTTTGCAATTTTAAAGACAAGTGTCACTTTTTTTAAAGGCAAGTGTCTTTTGTCATGAATTGCGTGTAAAAATGCAAGTCACATTTTAGGCAAGTGTCGCTTGTCATAAAATGCATGTAAAAATGCAGTGTCGCATTTTTTGCATGTTATAATTTGCTTGTATTTCTACAGATTCTACAATTGTCGTCTTTCTGGAAGTGTCGCAAAACACTTAGCCGCTCAGGATGGCCTGAGGGCAAAAAGGCAACAGTGTCGGGAATTTCAACGACAGTGTCGGGTTTTTGCTTGTGGAAATTCTTGAGTAAAAATGCAGACTATAGCGACAACACGAGTAAAAATGCAGGCTTGTTTTGCCAACAATTCTGCAAGAAGGTAATTAACAGATCCTCATTACCAATTGAATTTCAGGGAAATTCCAACACTCCCCCTTAATGTGGATATGTACTCTAGGAAAGATAGGAAAAAATTGTGCTGACAAACTACATGCGGAAAATATAGTTTGCTTCCATCACTCCCCCTCAAGATTGACTCGGGAGAGTAGAGCTTCAGCATTAAACAATCTCAACAAAGAATCCTTGCTGCTCCATGGGTTTTGTAACCTGTTTTGAAAGCATAATAAGTTATCCTAGTTTGATAATCTGTGTGTGACGGTAGGAAAAATCCAGCATCTTGATAAAAGTGAGGAATGAAACCTCTTCCTTTTTTATCTTTATGGGAATGAAACCCATTGTTGAGGAATGTAATCTCCATGATTGAAAGGTCTTCAAGAACTGGCCCTGTTGTATCAAAGATGTAATTGAGGAATAAAATCTCTTTGATTCTGATCCTTATGGGAATGAAACCTCTATGCTCAGACAACATTGATAGAATCACCTTGATAACTTGTTGTTGTTTGCAAAGAATCTTGGATAGTGGAAAAATCGATATTAACAACTTAAGACAATGCCTCAAAACATAAAATCTTTTCACACATACTGTGAACTCATTTCAAGTTGATTATTAGATCTTGAAAGATCTGAAATGGTGACCAAAACTCCAAATGTAACAAATGACAAATCTATTTCACACAGTAGATTCAAGAGAGCATGTCAGATTCATACCCTGCTCTGATATCATGTTGGAAGAATATGAATTTCTCTTCTTCTCGGTGCATGCACTACTGGTGACTTAGTAGGGGAACATAAGAACAGAATAAATTTTGCGGAAGCGATGAGCAAACAGTCAGACAAGTCAATGAGACAGCCAGACAGAAAAGCATTGCAATATTGACACGAATTTGAATGCAGAAACAGACAGAGCTGTAATCAGATTAAGCATAACAAAATATACAAGTCAATAATGCAGGTGAGCACAAAATAGTAGCGGACATAACCGCGTGCTTTACAAGGCTAATCACAATCTGTAAAGGTTATGAACCTATTACTGACAATCTGTCTGAAACAAAAAGAATCGATGCGCGAAGGCATCTACAATGTCTGTCTCACTTGTTGTAAATGAATGAACTTTGTGAGTCATTAGTGTGAGGAAGCATGAATGGGTCATGTACAGTGTGTGTTTAAGAATGCGTTGCTAGTGCATGAATCATTCTAATTGTGTGTAGAACTATTTGTGATCAGTGGACGCAATCGCTCAGAAAGAGAGCTACTTAACAGTCACAAATCCAAGAGATTGAGTCAGTGACCGAGGTCTCATAGATCACTATGCACTGAGCAGAAACTAGACATAAAGAATATCATTCTTGCAATAACAGAAATGAATGGCACATAAAATATGTACATCAAATAATTGGATGGACAATACACTTATACACAGCTACAATATCGTTGTGTGAATCATTGACGTAGAAACGCCAGCTATCGTAAATATAAATCACTAACATAGAAATGTCAGCTCCTGTTAACTACTATAGAAAAAAAAAAACGTGAATCCATAGCAGTGTGCCACAATGTAGAATACTGCAAGACAATAAGTGATGGAAGGTGGAAACATCACAACAATAATACTACTTGAATCACTGACATAGAAATGTCAGCTGCTATTGCCTACCGTAGGAAGAACGTGAACGCTGAGCAGGTCCGCCTCTACTTTTTCTTCAATCACTCATTTACATATATAACAGTTGAAAGATCTTGTGCTATCTTAACTTTACAATTACAACAAGATAGTTTACAATTGCTAAACTGATCAATAGATTGGTTCATTGTTGGAGCGTGAAGACGTAATGATCTGATACTTGGAATCCCTTGTAAATTTGCAGATGGAAAAACGCGACACTTGATTTTTTTTTTGGCGTTTGCCTTTAGTTAAGGACAACTGTTGACATTTGTAGGACACTGTCAGCATTTGTAGGGCACGTTTGCAATATTAAAGACAAGTGTCACTTTTTTAAAAGGCAAGTGTCGCCTGTCATAAATTGCATGTAAAAATGCAAGTCACATTTTAGGCAAGTGTCGCCTGTCATAAAATGCATGTAAAAATGCAGTGTCGCATTTTTTGCACATTATAATTTGCTTGTATTTTTGCAGATTCTGCAACTGTCGTCTTTCTGGAAGTGTCGCAAAACTCTTAGCTGCTTAGGATGGCCTGAGGGCAAAAAGGCGACAGTGTTGGGAATATCAACGACAGTGTCGGGGTTTTCGCCTATGGAAATTCTTGAGTAAAAATACAGACTATAGCGACAACACGAGTGAAAATGCAGACTTGTTTTGCCAACAATTCGACGGGAAGGTAATTAACAGATCCTCATTACCAATTGAATTTCAGGAAAATTTCAACACTCCCCCTTAATGTGGATATGTACTCTAGAAAAGATAGAAAAAAATTGTGCTGACCTACATGCAGAAAAATATAGTTTGCTTCCATCGCTCCCCCTCAGGATTGACTCGAAGTGTAGAGCTTTAGCATTAAACAATCTCAACAAAGAATCCTTGCTGCCCCACGGGTTTTGTAACCTGTTTTGAAAGCATAATAATTTATCCTGGTTTAATAATCTTTGTGTGACGGTAGGAAAAATCTAGCATCTTGATAAAAGTGAGGAATGAAACCTCTTCCTTTTTTATCTTTATGGGAATGAAACCCATTGTTGAGGAATGAAATCCCCATGATTGAAAGGTCTTCAAGAACTGGCCCTGTCATATCAAATATGTAATTGAGGAATAAAATCTCTTTGATTCTGATCCTTATGGGAATGAAACCTCTTTGCTCAAACAACATTGACATAATCACCTTGATAACTTGTTGTAGTTTGCAAAGAATCTTGGATAGTAGAAAAATCGATATTGACAACTTAAGACAATGTCTCAAAACATAAAATCTTTTCACACATACTGTGAACTCATTTCAAGTCGATTATTAGATCTTGAAAGATCTAAAATGCTGACCAAAACTCCAAATGTAACAAATGACAAATCTATTTCACATAATAGATTCAAGAGAGCATGTCAGATTCATAACCTGCTCTGATATCATGTTGGAAGAATATGAATTTCTCTTCTTCTCGGTGCATGCACTACTGGTGACTTAGTAGGCGAACATAAGAACAGAATAAAGTTTGCGGAAGTGATGAGCAGACAATCAGACAAGTCAATGAGACAGCCAGACAGAACGTAGAAAAGCATTGCAATATTGACACAAATCTGAATGCAAAAACAGACAGAGCTGTAATTAGATTAAGTATAACAAAATATACAAGTCAATAATGTAGGTGAGCACAAAATAGTAGCGGACATAACCGCGTGCTTCACAAGGCTAATCACAATCTGTAAAGGTTATGAGCCTATTACTGACAATATGTCTGAAACAAAAAGAATCGATGTGCGAAGGCATCTACAATGTTTGTCTCACTTTTTGTAAATGAATGAACTGTGTGGGTCATTAGTGTGAGGGAGCATGAATGGGTCATGTACAATGTGTGTTTAAGAATGTCGTTGCTAGTGCATGAATTGTTCTAATTGTGTGTAGAACTATTTGTGATCAGTGGATGCAATCGCTTAGAAAGAGAGCTACTTAACAGTCACAAATGCAAGAGATTGAGTCAGTGATTGAGGTGTCATAGATCACCATGCACTTAGTGATCTTTGTGGTCCAATGCCAACTCCGTCATTAGGAGATGCAATCTATTTTATCACTTTCATAAATGATTATTCTAGATGGTCTACAGTCATGTTCATTAAGCACAAATCTGAAGCCTTTGAATGCTGCAAGAGATTCAAGGCCATGGCTGAGACACAAACGTCTACAAAAGTGAAGACACTCCGAACTGATGGTGGCGGCAAATACATCTCTAACGAGATGTCCGACTACATGGCTGAACATGGTATTAGAAGACAGTTCACCACTTCCTATTCACCTCAACAGAACGGGATTGCAGAAAGTAAGAATCGAACTCTTCTCAACTCAACCAGATCCATGCTGCATCAAGCACACCTACTTGCGAAGTTCTGGACAGAAGCTACTGCCATAGCTTGTTATGTGTAGAATAGATCCAGCACCAAATCCGTCAAGAACAAGACTCCTCATGAAGTTTGGCATGGGCACAAGCCTAGTGTTAGCCATTTGAAAATCTTTGGTTGCATATGCTTTGTTTGCATTCCTAAACAACTTAGAAAAAAGCTAGATCATAGGACAATTGGCTATCCTGATGAACATAAAGCTTACAAAGTTTATGATCCATTCACAAATGTATAATTTGTCTCTAGGGATGTAATATTTCAAGCACATACATACTATGATTTCAAACAACCATCGATAAACGATGCTATGTCATTTCATCCTATTTTATGTAGCATGGATTCTTCCTACGTTGATGTTCCTTTTACAGAACCTGCAACTACAGCTACAGCTACGGAAGCCGAGCAGCAGACAGTACCTGTCATCAGACCAGACCAAGCTAGCTCAACAGATATGGAGGAATTCAAGAAGAAGCATCATCGCATTCTGGTCAACCAAACGTCCGCAGATCCTCACGGACTCGGACAGTTCCTGAGAGGCATGCACCTCAATCATTCTGGACTTCATCAGAAGAACCAGAGAGCCTAGTCGAAGCAATTAATTCCAAGGATGTTGCGAAGTGGCAAGAAGCTATGGAAAGCGAGTCAACTCACTTTTGATGAATCAGACCTGGACACTGGTCGACTTCCCCACTCCCAAGATAGTTATCGACAACAAGTGGATCTTCAAGAAGAAGATCAACTTTGATGGTTCCGTTGCAAAATGGAAAGCATGGCTGGTGGCTAAAGGATGCACTCAAGTCCAAGGAGTGGATTATCAAGAAATTTTCAGTCCTGTCGTCAAGATGCAGTCAATCAGGACTCTGATTGCGTTAGCAGCCGCAGAAGATCTCGAAATGCACCAAATGGATGTCAAGACAACATTTTTCAATGAAAATGTCGAAGAGGAGTTGTACACCTTCCAACCGGAAGGATTTAAAGTCAAAGGCCAAGAGCACAAAGTGTGCAAGCTACACAAAGCAATCTATGGCCTGAAATAGGCCGCAAGAGCATGGTTCGATAGAATCAACTCTTATCTCAGTCAATTGGGATTTGCAAACAATTTAGCTGACTGTAATGTTTATTCAAAGCATATAGGCACCAATTGAGTTCACATAGCTCTTTACGTAGATGATGCATTTATTCTATCTAATGACACTTCTCTACTGCACACTACTAAGAGTGATTTGTCATTGGAATTTGACATGACTGATTTAGGAGCTGTTCATTCTTTGCTAGAAATTCACATTACTAGAGATTGACTTCACAAGAAGATCTATCTTAGCCAGCAGGCATATCTAAAAGGCATTTTAGAAAAAATTCATATGTCTGATTGCAAACCAATTGATGCTTCAATGGATCCAAGTAAAGTATTGACTAAACCTTCTTGTGTTGAGACTGATAGTGAAGTACTTGACTTAGAGAAGTACCCTTATCATTCACTAATCGGATCTCTAATGTATGCAATGCTGTGTACTAGACCAAATTTAGCATATATTGTTAGCACGTTAAGTCAATTCATGTCTAATCCTAGGATCTCTCATTAGAAAGCATTAAAGAGAGTGATGAGATATGTTCAGGGAAGTTTAGATCACATTTTATGTTATGATGGAAATGTTATCGACCCACTCGTCCTGCAAGGCTACTCTGACTCATATTGGGGAGGAACAGTCTCTACCAGAAAATCTACCTCCAGGTTCTGTTTCTATCTGGTAGGGGGACCGATTTCGTGGAACTCAAGGAAGCAGAAATTAGTTGCACTTTCTTCGACTGAGGCAAAGTACATCCCAACATGTCAAGCTTCAAAAGAAGTTGTATGGATCAGGTTATTACTTCACGACTTACATCACACTCAGTTTAATGCTACCACCATTCTGTGTGACAACATGAGCTGTATTTCACTATCACTGAATCCCAGATTTCATGGCAAATCCAAGCACAGAGAAATCTAGTATCATTTCATTCGGGAGAAATTTTTCTCAGGGCAAGTGATCCTTCAATATTGCCCCACAACGAAAATGGTCGCAGACATCTTCACCAAAGCGCTTCCCAGGATCAAACATCAGAAGTCCTTCAACATATTGAACCTGACGAAGATACCAAGACACCAACCGTGACCTTAAGGGGGACTGTTGGAAATTAAGCCCACAGTTGTCTCCTTGGTGAATGACTAATTTCTATTTCATGATTCTTCCTGCATGTTTATTGACCATTGATCTAGGGTCAAGTGAAACCAACTTTGGTTCTACATCTGCTCATCTGATACCTGTAGGAATCACAAATTTAGACATCCAATTTATTTGAAGAACGTCTACAACGGGCTTCCGGCTGATCTCCAGCAAAGGGTAACCAATCCTATCATAATTTCAAGTTTAGATATGTTTTCAACAGCTTCGGCTTTTTTGCATTTCCCCGAAATGCGACACTTGCATAGTTCAAAAGTTTAACTTGTGCACAAGTTTAACTGTTTTCAACACCTTCGGCTTTTTTGCATTTTTTCAAAAAATACGAAGAGAAAGAAAATTCTCAAAGGTCATCTACTTTCATGATTTAAACTGTTTTCAAGACATCTTTGCCTTTTTAAGGGCACCGTCGGCTTTTTTCGAAAAATACAAAGAGAGAGAGAAATCTTCAAGGTCGTCTAAAATAAACGAGGAACAATCCAACGATGTCCTCGTCTGCATCAATGATAATAATTCATTGCATACATCAGTGAGCTGATAATGGAGTGAAATGGATATTGCTTCATTTCCTCCTTTTTTTTAGCTTGACATCTAAAGTTTCTTTGGTCTCAGGTTCGAGCCTCCCCTTGGAAACCAAGAAGCATTTCCTCCTTTTCTGCCTCAATTTATACTTCCAAGTACAATGACTTTCCTAATTAGGTGACAAGCATTCAATTATTTATAGCATAAGCTATCTACTAGACTGTTTTTGCACCTAGCAACCGATTAGAACGAGAGAGTTGTTCTGCAATATTCCTGCTCTCTTCTCTGTTCTCGTTCTTCCTATCTCCCTTGCCTAATCACTAAACCCTAAATCCTTCTCCTTTGGCCCTTAGCCTTTGTTCATTTGTCCTTCGCCATTGGCCTTGCCCTTGGTCCTTGGCCCTTGTTCCTTAGCCCTTGGTCGTTAGCCATTGTCTCTTAGCCTTTAACCCTTGGCCCTTGGACCTTAACCCTTGGTTCTTGGACCTTAATGCTTAGCCCTTGGCCCTAGACACTTGGCCTTTCACCATTGGCCCATAGCGCTTAGCCTTGGCCCTTGGACCCAACCCCTGGCCTTGGCCCTTTAACCTTAATCCTTAATCCTTGGTTGTTGCCCCTGAGCATGTGTGTGTGTGTGTGTGTGTGTGTGTGTGTGTGTGTGTGTGTGTGTGTGTATGTGTGTGTGTGTGTGTGTGTGTGTGTGTGTGTGTGAGAGAGAGAGAGAGAGAGAGAGAGAGAGAGAGAGAGAGAGAGAGAGAGAGAGAGAGAGAGAGAGAGAGAGAGAGAGAAAATCTTTTATTGAGGAGGGGGGAAATCTTTTGTAGGCCGACCCCTCAATGTACATATATATGGGAGGATGCACCCTCCCCATACAAAAAGAAACTTACAATTACAAAGTGTGTCAAAAGAGGATGTATGAGTGCACACCCCCATACATCCTCTCACCTCATGCATATGCACAAATTTCTGTATATTTTATGATATATATGTTAAAGGTGTGTGGGAGGTGTCCACCCGCCGTGATGGGTGGAGCCTCCCATATTAAAAAAATATATATAAAAAAAATAAAAAGAAGAAAAATAACAAATTTTAATTTTTTTGAGAAAAAAAAATTCGTTTATTTTCTCGGGAGGCTCCTAGAGAAATATAATATAATCAATTGTTAAGGGTTGGAGTGAGTGTGTAGAGTTCTATCACATAGCATAAACATCTCTTGTAGCATAAGAACAACACATCTTTGATTTTCAAATTCAATTAAAGATAGTCAAATAGTTGTTTGATTCCTAAATAAACAATAATATCTCCCTTTGATCTCATAATAGAGTGGGCAGTGAGAAATAAAATGATTCTTTGTTTCAATTTCTCTGATGGAGCATATTTGGCATATCCTGTTTTTATTGCCAACCCCTTGAAGCCTACCAACTTCCACTTAAAGATGGTGTGAAGAGGTCCTCAACTAGCCGATAGTATATTTGAGACCCGCTCTAGGCCCAATTATTAGTGGCCAAAACCGAGGATCAATGCCTTGGAGCAGAGGTACAAGCCCTCCAAAGAGAGAAAACCAATGTGAGTACTTTCTACCAATGTGAGTACTTCAAATGCCCAGTTATGGAATCAAAGATTAGGACATTTAAATATGAGATCTATCTTGTGCATGCATCATAATAGTATGGTTAAGGACTTAAATATTAGTGTTGCCTCCACTGACATTCGACATGTCTGTGAGATATGCTTACTAGGCAAACAACCTAGATCAAAATTCCCAAAGGGACAAGTCACTAGAGCTAAGTCCATTTTAGAATTGATACATAGTGATCTATGTGGCCTATGAGTATTCCTTCTATGGGTTCAGCACTATATTTTATATCTTTTATCGATGACTATTCAAGAATCACCAGTATTATGTTCATTAAGAACAAGTATGAGGCATTCAACTGTTTCAAAGAATTCAAGCAGTTTGATGAGACACAGATTGGTCAAAAACTCAAGATCCTGCGCACAAACAATGGGGAAGAGTATCTGTCAGACGAAATGTTCAACTATTTATTATCATGCGACATTCATCATCAGTTCACCACTAGCTACGCACCATAGCAGAATGGAGTAGCTGAGAGGAAGAACCGAACATTACTCAATGCAGCACGATCGATAATGTCAAATGCTTAGCTATCCAAGAATTTTTGGGCTAAAGCAATTTCAATAGCTTGCTATCTGCAGAATTATTCAAGCACTAAAGCGTTTGACTCAAGGACTCTCTTCGAAGCCTTCATGGATACAAACCAACTCTAAAGGCCTTCATCAATTATTTTGAACCTGCCTTAGTAGCAGAAGCACTATCGAGTTTAAATGCAAGCAACTAGTGCACTGCTATGAATGTTGAGTATAATTCATTGATGAAGAACAAGATCTAGCATCTTGTTGAAGCTCCTCCTGATGCAAAGATTATTGGCACTAAGTGGATCTTCAAGTTGAAGCTCAATCCAGATGGTTCGACAGCCAAATGGAAAGCTCGACTAGTCGTCAAAGGATATGAACAAACTTATGGGATTGACTACACTGAGACATTTAGTCCAGTAGTAAGACTTTAGTCATTACTGGCTATCACAGTTGTCGAAGATCTGAAAGTTCACTAGATGAATGTTCAAACAACATTTATGAACATATATATATAGAAAACATCTATATCTATCAATCCGAAGGTTACGTCCTTCAAGGCCAAGAACACAAGGTATGCAATTTGGAGAAAGGTGTTAAACAAAAGGACTTTCATTATCAAAGATTTCACTAAATTTTAAGGCCACTCTAAAAAAAATTTAGATTAACATACTTTCCACTGGAAAGGTTAAAAAAAAAAATGCATTTCTATGAATGGGTGTGAAGGGCTGGGAAGGCTTCAAAATCCAGGCCTGCTCACCACTATCCTCTCTTTCTTTCCTTATGTCACTCCTACTCCTCCCATATGGCACACCTTCTCTCTCTCTCTCTCTCTCTCTCTCTCTCTCTCTCTCTCTCTCTCTCTCTCTCTCTCTCTCTCTCTCTCTCTCTCTCTCTCTCTCTCTCTCTCTCTCTCTCTCTCTCTCTCTCTGCGTGCACACACACACACACCACCGCCCATCATCAACGGGCACACTTTGCTAGTGTGTGTGTGTGTGTGTGTGTGTATATATATATATATATATATATATATATATATATATATATATATATATCATAGTTGCACATAAACACGTTTCGTTTCTATACCCAGAATCGCCAAAAAAAAAAAAATTCAAAAAAATAGCTTAGGACTGAAATTTTTTTAGGGGATCCATGGTCAAAACAACGTTTTGCCTCTCAGAAGTGTAGTAGATGGGGCACAAACAGATCTTATTTTCAATAGTTATGTGGTTGTTATTTGCTCTGGTTTTCAATAAATGCTCAGGGGGTTTGGGAGGTGGTAGCCCCTCCAGAAACAGGGGGTTCGGGGGGCGGTAGCCCGCCCCCCAATGGTGGGGTCCGGGGGCTGCCGGTAGACCTCGGCCCCGACGGTAAGGCCACTTCATGACTTGGCCTTCCAACTCCCTGAGCGAAAACACACTTACTGGGACCATTTGTGATCGTAACGGACAAGCTAGAGGTTAGTTTTGAATTTTTACCCTTGACAGAACCCAACATGGATTAATGCACCTGAACTGGATCATTCTGCACCCGAAACAGTCGGCAAATTGCACAGTAATTATGCTCTTAATTAGAGCTTTCATTTGATACCCATATTGCCCAAAAAAAACCCAATTTTTTTTTTAAAAAATAACATTTTTGGAAAATTCTCAAAATTTTTAGAAACGCGTTTATGAACCACGTTTGTTGGAATCTAGGAAGGAGACATCTAGTGTTTATTGGAGGGTTATAGTTTAAGAAGTTATGTGTGTGATTCAAATGAAATTAAAATGTGAATGTAGGTGCGTGTGTGTGTGTGTGTGTGTGTGTGTGTGTGTGTGTGAGAGAGAGAGAGAGAGAGAGAGAGAGAGAGAGAGAGAGAGAGAGAGAGAGAGAGAGAGAGAGAGAGAGAGAGAGAGAGAGAGAGAGAGAGAGAGAGAGAGAGAGAGAGAGAGAGAGATGTGATTAGAGATTATGAATATAGTTATTAATCAGATTGGAACATGAATCTAGAATTAGAATAGAATGCAAATTAGAAACCTTAGGGTCTAGAGAAAGGGGTTTATGGTTTAGGGATAGGGGTTTAATGTTTAGGGTGTACGGTTTATGTAAATGCTATGTATAATACACCTTGTATATGCCTATCATTCATGACATTATGTTATTTAGGGTGTGTAGATGGCAAAGCATGAAAGATTTGAATAGTAATTAAGATTTCCAATCCTAGGAAGGTGTGTAGCCCTTACTTTTCTCCTGTTAAAGAAGAGGTTCTAATATTTCCTTGATAGGAAAAACCTACATGTCGTGGGGAGGGAATATGAGATGACATTATGGAATAGGACATAACCACAAGGTTTGGGTACTTTAAGTGACATGTTCAACTCTAAATCATGTTTGTGTATTTCAATGAGATATTCAGATTTCATGTTTTTTAATCCTCTTCATTGTTTTTTTAATCTTGAATCTCATGGTTGGTTCTTTTACAATATTTGCAAAGAAGCTTTTTCATTGTTTTTGAATAAGATGTTTTCTTTGAATTCAACTGTTGTTTTTTCTCATTTTGATTTTCATTCTTTGCTTATTTCTTCTTATTTCCTTTGAAGCCTTTCTCAATGAGTAGTATTTGATTTTCTAATCTGTTAACAGTTGCTGAATTGTCATTCCTCCTTGTCTATTCATGGAGTAGCATGGTTGTTACTCTAGAAAGAGTAATCTATGTCGTAATCATCATTACCCAATTTTCGATAGGTAGATCTCCATCCTTGATGCACTTGAGCTCCATAAGTCAAAGCCTCCTTACTTCGAGAGACATTTACTCAGAAGGCAGCACACAGGGCACATGATACCGCGACTCCTACATCTGTCACACTTGAGTATCCCGACACCCCCACTTTAACTCACATTTTTTTTTCCTCTGGCCACCTACTATCCCAGACTTCGATTATCTTTCCTATACTCCATGGGGTTAGGTCGGTCCCTATTGCTAAGACACTCCACCTATTTGGTCTCCCCTCCAAACTCTTGCTAGCTATTCTCCCCTCCTAACTCTCCCCCAGTACTCTCCCATCCCAACTCGCCCCCAATAGAATCCCCCCCCCACTAGCACTCTCCAGACCCGAGACCTCCCTAATACTCTTCAGTTTGTGACACCTCTCCTTTTTCTAAGACCACTCTCATAGACACTCCCATAGCTACATTTCCACCAACTGACATCTTGTCATCATATGATATAGACAGGGATGGTCGCATAGTTGAGAATGTTGATGGTAAGTTGGGCATCGCGCGCATGAGAAAGCTCATGTATGTACACTTTTCCCGTCGGATTTTGGAAATCCGATGGACTTTCAGGACCAGTTTAGCTTAACCTTACCAATAATGTGTAGTAAACATAAGACTATTATGACGCATGCTACTGCAACTTCAAGAACCTATGACACTCATTAACTGATTTTTTTAAATTTGAAAATGAGATTGTATCCCTCGTTTTAACTAGCAAGAGAATAAACATAGAATCTCGGTATGCCATGGAAGAAGAAGAGTATCTGATTTTTTCTAATCTGTTAGCTGATATTTGCAAAGATGTCTCAGTTTCATCTACATATTTTTTTCCTTGTCGAGAACGCTCCGACATCCAAAAGAGGAGCAGTGAAAGGATCCATAGTTTTTCCACTTGATATTATCGCTCACAGAATCAACCAAAAAAAAAACTATGATTTGTGGGTTGACAAAAGTTTGTATCCATTGGATCCGAGCTCGATGCAATATCCACAATTTCAATCCATCACACAACTCATAACGTTTTTGTGTAAAGGAAAAAATGGTTTACCGGGTTACTGTAAAAGATTGAGGACTTATGGTGTTGCAAACTCAATCCAAAAAATCCAAAGCTTAGAATCTATGTTGAATGGTTTGCTGGTTGACTATAATAAAAAAGAGACCACATATTACAAATGAAAGAAGATAATGTACGTTTGCATAGAATTATGTTAAAATTAAATGAAAGCAATGATCAACTGCAAGAAATTGTTCAGACATTACGTAAATTAAATGATCAATTAAAAGAAGAAACTTGCATACTAGATAAGAAATTAAAAAAAAATAAGCGAAAAAGAATGTTGAAGTACATTGATGAGCTCTCGCTATATGGAGGCCAACGCTTAAAAAGGATTCAAGCATTCAAGTAAGCATTTGTTTTGAATCGTTTTATTTTTATATTTGGACTAGCATGACATTGATTATGTAAATTTTTGGATTTGTTAATTTTTCATCATCCTTTGTAGATCAACATGGTTGCAAATGAGCATCTGAAAGACAATGACATGATCGGAAAATCATTGAGTTCGGTATTGACAACCAAGTCCACAAAGTCTTTACTGGACAATAATCGATATTCTCGAATCAAGTCCAAGGTCACTGAGGCCTTGATGAGCGAGGCCGATAAGGTTATCAACCAAACGTTAATTCAAGAAGCATGTGATTTTTCAGGTATTAGCAGGGAGGCATATGCTAGTATATTTAAAATCATTAAAAAGGCTTTTGGACAATTGCACATTAGAAAATTTCCCATTCCTCGGCCTTTTTGCACATTAGAAAATTCCCCATTCCTCGCCCTTTTCAGATTAAATTGGAGAGAGATGTATTGAACAAGGGTATGCAAAATGTCATTGGAATTCCTTTCCACATCAATGAGATTTATAATTCAAAATATGGCAATTTGTCATATAATTCTATCAACAACTTGTTTGTGGATTCAAATCATTTATTGAGATTTATAGTGGAATTCTATAATATTACAAGTGTTAGTACCAACAAACTTATACTAGTGGTCAAGCTAGATGAATCAAAAGTTATAAAAGGACAAAAGCTGGAAAGAGTACGTATTACACTCATGACTGGAGCATTGATCAATGCAACAAACTCAAGGGACCTCAACTTCAATGTGCAATCAAAAAACAACATATGGTGGCTAGAATGTTTTTAGGTAAAAAATACTAGTATTCATATGCCATTTCTTTTGGTAATATTAACGGTTTTGCATATATAAGAACTTATAGTTCCATATGTTGGACTTGTTATCAAAGAGGACCATGATAGTCTTTCTTGGATTTTTAGCAGATTAAGCTGTCTAGATATGATAAAGGATCATATGAATGGTACAACACTTAGTGTTCCTGAAAGAAATGATTTTTTTGTGGAACGGCATTTAGCTGGAGACTTGAAGACATTGAAATGTATGTTCAATGTATCTCATGGAGAAAACTCAAAAACATCCATGTCTATATTGTATGAAATCATCAAAAGACATTTCGAGGAGCACAAGAATTTCAAGAGATATTGAAGATCCCAACTGGAAACCAATACTACCAATTCCTCTAGAGAATGTTCATATCTACACGCTTCATGGAGAGGTGAGGATCATAGACACATTAACATACATTTATATTTTGTTTGCATGAAATACTAAGCCAGAGCCATCATCAAAACAGGCAATAGCTCGATTAGATGAAGTGGTGTTGTAAGGGAAAGCTCCTCAAGATCCTACTTACAAGAAAAAACAATGGAAAACACACTATGAAGAAACCACCCAACCAAGTAGAAACAACCAATCAATCTCTAGAAGCTTCACCCCCAAGCCAAGGATTAGGAAGCATGAGAGTAGAGAGAGAGCTTAGGAATGAATCAACCAAATTATGATGGAGTAGGACGAGTTTGGTTTTCTTATGTAAGGCTAAGAACCCCCTATGCAGATAGTAATGCAAGGTCCCAACTCACCTATACATATATTCCACTATACATAGAGTCTCTATACATGGATTCTCTATACATAGATTGCTATTGATACTCTCCACATGCATAGATGGTTCCTTGTACTAATTCCAATTAGTGTGTTATGAGCCTCACAAGGATATTAATTAATTGCGGGTCACGTCCAGTATGACATGGCATAACTAATAAGCTTGTTTCACTGGAGTACCTTGTATCCAAGACTAGGAGTATAGTGAATCCTATACACTGGTCATGGACATAACATTCTTCCCCCCCTTGAATTGCTCATGTCCTCAGAAGCTGAACTTAGAAATTCTTCTTTATGCCATGAACTCTCTCCCACGAGTCATAATCCTCAATTCAACTTCTCCATCAGATTAAGCACTCGGAGATAGAATGACTTCTCAATTGTATCTCTGGTTATGAGCACTTTCTCAAGTTCCAAAGGTACACTAAGCGATTAATCTTTCAAATGGGACAAATCCTCATTAGATCCAACTGTATCACCTTCATGTAAACTCAATTTTAAGCATCTCACATGAAATACTGGGGGTGTAGTAGATTTTTCTTGAAGATCTAGTTCATAAGCTAAAGAATTAATTTTCCGTACAATTCTGAACGGTCCACAATATTGGGTAGACAGTTTATAATACTTTTCAGTACATAATGTCTTAGAATCTTTTGGAATTCTAGGATATAGTTAGTCATCAAATTTAAAATCTCTGGGAGATCTCTTAAGATCGGCATAGTGCTTAGCTCTATCCTGAGCACTTTTGACACTATCCTTACCCACTTGCAACATTTCTTGCATATCATGCAAAAAATCAACAACCTTCTGGATCTTAACAGATTTTGTCTCCACATTAACTGGAGATTTAGGTTGAAAACCGTACATAAGCATAAAAGGACTAAAACCTATAACAGAATGCTTTATACTATTGTATGCAAACTCAATCAGAGGAATGTAATCTTCCCAATGAAATTGCCTGTGAAAAACATATGTTCTCATCATATCTTCCATAGTTTGATTAGTTCGATGATTAGAAGAACTAAAACTAAGCAAAGTTTCCAGTTTATGGAATACTGTTGACCATAAGTGACATGTGAACTTAGAATCTCTATCAATAACAATGTCACTTGGCAGTCCATACAACCGAAATAATCTTTCAACAAAGATCTGGACTAAATCAGAAGCCTTTATAGTTGACTTAACTGGTATGAAAGCAACTAACTTAGTTAACTGATCCACTACAACCCAAATAGAATCATTTTGTCGTTGGGTCTTCGGAAGTCCAACTACAAAATCCATAGATATGTTTATGAATAGTTTTAAACTAATCCCATAAGTTAGTGGATACTTATGGAAGGCCCTTCTTGCTATAAGAAGAGAGACATTCTCCTTGTAAACAACACTTTGAGATTATGCTAAATTGCTCTCTTTGAGATTATCATTCTATTTCTTTGTGTTCCCATTGGAAGGTGCATAGCTTGAGGGAAGGTACTCGGGCCTCCTCTTGCCTCCTTTCGTTGGAATTATTGTGGCATGCTTTTATTTGTTTTATGCTTAGTATTAGCCGCAATCTCTTCATTTCCCTTTGGGTGTTAGATTAGAAGTAGTTTAATCCTCTTGCTAGTTGGGTACCGCCTTAGCAAGGTCTCGTTATTTTGTTAATCTTGGTTAGTTGGGAAGCCTTAGCCAAGTTACTTTGATTTTTGTATCGAGCACTAGTTGGGAAAGCCTTGGTGCTCCCGTTCTTGTTTGTTTATTTCCATTTGAAAGCTTTGGTAGGTTCTTAAAAGGTGGACGATCCTCTCTACACTATACTACACCCGTGAGTAGATCTAGCCATCGCCTAAACTAGAAATACTTCCAACAAAGGAAAATCCAAAGAAATCAAAGGAGGAGACAAGAGGGCATGTAAGCTCCCACCTAAGGCAAGTGGAAGGTGAAACTTCCTTTCATGCTCTCTTCATATAAGATGAAGAGCCTAAAAATGTCCAAGAAGCACCTCAATCCAAGATGTGGGTTGAAGCAATGACTCAAGAGTTTGAAGCCTTAATGTCAAACAACACATGGGAGCTTGTGGAGCCACCAAACAACATGCATGTGATTGGATGTAAGTGGGTTTTTAGAATCAAGTATACTCATGATGGATCTATCAATAAGTATAAAGCAAGACTTTGTGCCAAAGGCTATTCACAAATCAAAGGTCTTGACTATGAAGACACCTTTGCACCAATTGCAAAAACGATAACAATCAGAATACTTATATCTCTTGCATGTTTTCACAATTGGAGAATGTACCAGCTTGATGTTTCTAATGCCTTTCTCAATGGTTACCTTGAGGAGGAGATTTATATAGAGCAACCTCCTCGTTTTGTGAAAGAAGGTGAAGAATCAAAAGTTTGTCTTTTGTTCAAAAGTCTCTATGGACTAAAACAAGCACCAAGGTCTTGGTATGCAAGGCTCAACTCCTATCTCATATCACTCGGATTTTGTCTTAGTGAATATGACCTTTCTATGTATTATAAGTTTGTAGATAATTTTGTAATTATTCTTCTCATCTATGTAGATGATATAATTCTGTGGAAATAATGAGAAGCTAGTTGAAGAAACTAAGCATGCACTTGGTAGTGAGTTTAAGATGTAGGACTTAGGAGTTATTCACTATATTCTAGGCCTTGAAATAGATCTTTGGAAAGGTCAAGTCTTTATAATCAAAGTAGATATGCACTTTCCATGCTCGAGAAATTCCAAATGGAAAACTGTAAAGGCATAGATACACCAATGGAGCACATTGTAAAAGTTCCTATGAAAGATGATGAAAAATCCTTTGTGGACATCACTCTTTATAGGAGTCTTATTGGCTCACTTATATGGTTAACAGTGACTAGGCCTGATCTAAGCTTTAGTGTGCATTAACTAAGTCAACACATGCAGTATCCAAAGTTATATCACTGGAAGTTGGCTAACAGAATCTCGAGGTATATATCTTCTACCTTAGATTATGGATTATTCTACAAAGGAGAAGATATGACTTTGATTGCTTTTGACTTTGCAGGAGACAGGAGACAGGTTGGATAGAAAATCCACAAGTGTCTACACTATTTTTCTTGGAGAGAACTTAGTTTCTTGGCTATTAAAGAAGCAAGCAACTATATCCTTATCATCTCGTGAAGCTGAGTACAAATCTTTTCCAACCACAACAAAGGAGGTTTTATGAATCAAAAGGCTACTTTTGGAGCTAAAGTGTTATGGAGATGAAGACCTTCCAATTATGAAGAATGATAACATTTTTGCTTATGCTATTGCAAATAATCCTGTGTTCCATGCAATGAGCAAACACATCACCAAACTGAAACATGTGATTGATTATCAGGCTTAGTACTAGTTGAAGGAGCTAGATGAAATTGCCGATTGGAGGCTGAGGAATGTCTTTAGATTCTCCATTCAGATACTTGATAGCGTCGCTCATTGTTGGTCTTTCTGAACTATTCACTTGAACACAGCACAGAGCAGTGAATACCATCTTCCTAACTTGCTCAGGGTTCGCATCTCGCGACAGAGTCTCGTCAACCAATTCCATGATCCCATTATTTGTCACCCGGCTATGTGCCTTCTCTTTGAAGTTCGTAATACTGAAATCTGTATTCTTCGTGCCACTAATCATCTCAAGAAGCACAATTCCAAAGCTATAGACATCAACTTTTTCTGTAATCTCTATTTCGTCACCCCTACATTCAGGAGCCATATATCCTAGCGTGCCTCGGATCCGGGTGAGCTCATTCCTGCTTTGCTTATTGTGATCAAGTACTTTTGCCAAGTCGAAGTCACAAACCTTGGCCTCGAGCTCCTCATTCAGAAGAATATTTTGCGGTTTGATATCACGGTGAATTATGAACATTGAGCATCCCTCGTGCAGATACGCGAGAGCATTAGCAACGTGCAAAGCAACGTGAAAGCGTTTTTCCAAGGTGAGTAATAAAGATTTAAGTCCGTTTTTCTTGAAAATGTATTCATCCAAAGAGCCATTTACCATGTACTCATAAATAAGTATTCTTTCCGATTCATGTTGGCAATATCCGAGCATTCGAACCAAGCGTCTATGGTGAATCAAGCCAATGTGATAAGCTTCATTTTCAAACCGCAATCTCGCCAAGGCCTTTAGCTTCTCGTCTCTTCACAGCGACTTGTTTGCCCTCTAATTCACCTTTGTAGACTGAACCAAACGAACCTTTTCCAATAAACTTACTAAAATTGTTGGTGGCTTTCTCGATTTCCTCAAATCGGTATGCTTTGGGCTGATTATTTCTTTGGTTTTCGGAGTCAGCTTCACAAACAAAATTTCATGTCATTGCGAGAATTCATTCCTTCCATGACAACGCTTTTGTTGACACAATGCAAACGCTCCACAAACCAATGCTCTTTGTAAACAGCTAATGAGAGGTTAACACATGACATATGCATATTTTGACAAAATGCGCATGTGGAGAGCCAATGATGGGCTGCCACAGAATGTGCAGTGCCATGTGGAAGGTCATCATTAACTGTCCACATCCAGATTCTTTCTAGAAAATAAAAACTGCAAAACAGAAAATTTAGCACCTATTATTAAAGAGGAGCCCCCCAATCTCTCAGGCCTTTGACTCAGCAGTGCCCAGCTTGGGTTCTCGTCCTCGTCCTGAGGATGCATCTCAAGGTCCTGAAGCGGCTCCTTAGGGAGGGAGGCTGTTGGGAGACAGCTTTTAGAGCGTTTATACACGAACACCATGGCAAGAATAAGTGCTGTTCCTCCAATTCCTCCAACTGTGGTACCTAGATAATACACATAATAAAGAAGTGTGTCAAGAGAGTTTAAACAATTCTTCGGCCATGGGGATATGGGCAGGAGAAAACAGGGAGCTTGATGACGGATCTCACTGGTAAGATTCAGCCACAAAGGAAATAGCTGAGCAAAGTATTGCTGACATGGACTAACCATTAGATGGAAGGATCAGACAACCAAACATTTGCAGCCTTGAATTGAAAGGCAAATTTTGGAGGCCTTGTTAGAAAATACCTATTTTACTCTATTACAACACACGCATGGATTCAAGATTTAGCAAAAGAAATAGTAAACCCAAAAACAGACAGGATACAGTCTCTGTATGTTAGAAACAAAACTGAGAAAGTTGAGGAGAACAACACTGTTGCAACTTGCGGGGAGCAACGCTTTCTGAACCTGTCCCCTGCTTTATACTGTTTTTTTAACTAGTCGTTTCAGGAGCTAGCAAGATTTCTTAGAACGTGTATGTGCACTTTTAGAACGTGCACATGATTCGTTTCACTTTCTGTGGGGCAGTAAATCAATTGAATAGTTCCTGATTTTACAATTTCAGGAATGAAATGATATTTGATGTCTATATGTTTGCTCCTTTTGTGGAAGACTGCATTGTGACACAATGAGATGCTACCCTGATTATCAGCATGAATGAGAATACTATGCTTAGGAGCAGAATTTAAATCTTTCAGAAGGGTTTGTAACCATAGAGCTGCGAGCCCCTCCGAAATTGTTTTGGAGCAAGCTTCCTTGGTTGCTTGTGTTAGGCTTACATATTCTGCTTCAGTACTAGAAAGTGCAACACATTGTTGTTTTTGACTTGCCCAACTGACAGGTGCCCCTTCAAGAAGAAATAAATATCCTGAAGTAGAGTGGCATGTGTCAAGATCCCCCGCCTAATCTGCATAAAAATATCCTACGAGCTCTTGCATACCATGATTTCTGTTGAAGCAAAGACCAAGTAAGATGGTGCCTTGGACATAACATAGTAGTCTTTTAACTCCTTGCCAATGTTGTAGACTAAGGCTGCTGTTGAATTGGCTGAAAACACTTACAACACAGGCCAAATTATATGGCCTAGTGCAAACAACAACATACATTAGACTCCCCAAGACTTGTCGGTAAGGAATGTTTTGCATGGAATCATCGGCAGGGGACTTGTTGCATGTGAGTTTTGACATTCATGTCTAAAGGTGTGGAGATTGGCTTGCAAGCACTCATTCCAAATTTCTCAAGAATACGTTGAAGATATTTTGTTCGGAGGAGTGTAATGGTTCGTAGCCTAGAATTCTGACAGATTTCAATTCTAAAAAAGTAATGGACTCCTCCAAGATCTTTCATGCAAAAGACAATGGCAAGTTGAGCCTTCGTATCGTTTTTAGCAATTGCTTGCTATCAGCAAATCATCCACATAAAGGCCAATTCTGATTTGGCAGGATTCATCTTTCTTGATGTATAAATTCTGCTCCTTTTCACCCCACTCTTTACCTTTCCACCTATACTAACCCGACTAAGATATTATGCCCCAAAATTTTCCCACCTATTATCTATACATACACATTCATATTTATGCAGCTCAAGTTAAGTAGGCCGATTTTTTATGCCTTGTCATTGGATATTGGAACCTCTATTACTGGACTTCATAAATGCTATGCTTGTGACCAAACACCAGGAAAAAAGGAGACACTCTATTGGTACCCCACCTATTAACATTGGGAAGAGAACTGAAGATGTTGCTTTCATCTTCATTCTCATCTTAAGCTCTCATACAACGACTCATGTTATTTATTGTCAGTTGGAATTGTCACCACTGTCGGCATTATCCACAGACCTACCTATTTCAAAGCTAGTTTCCTCTTGGTATTTAGTTCTGTAACCTATCGAAGAACAACACCCTCACCAAAACTATCCTTGCTCCCTAGCATTTCACTATCTACTTGCAATGATAACCAAAGGGAAATATATTGTAACTCATGAATAAACTACATAATACTTCTAGTAACACATTTTGTTTCAATCATTGCACGGTAACTCTAGTCTCTCACATTCACCAGAAAATACTTTTCAAATACAGACTCTCAATTTATGCCAATTTCGCCACTCTTGTGATAATACCACTCAACATGGCTACATTTTAACTTTAAGCCATGCTATTGCTCTAAGTTCGAACACCATCTACTACAATGTGCTATAAAGGTTATCTCTACATGGCTATTTTTCAACGTAACCAGCAAACCAAAGATGCATATCACATATATGTTCCCAAAGTCTAATTAGCTTCTCCTTTTGAGGAACTCACTAGAATCCAATGTGCAGACCCCATCGATCTCTAAGAGTTCTTGCACTAAAACCTCCCGTGCTTGAGTGTTTGAGTGAGCAGTCATCCTTAGTATCTCACTTAAACATCTTTGTCTATGCGAGTTGTGTTTGGGACCCACTTTCGTTCCCAGTGCCCACAACAAGCGAACCTCATATGGTTTAAGAATTGCTTTGAGATTACATGCGGTGCCAAAGTATTGCAAATTTCTACAGTAGCTCAAAAGTACAAATTTTTTGAAAAGGTTGTTATGTTGCTAAAACCTTTCATGATAGAAGATTCCGACCTTCATGGGAAAGGGACAATTCTCTATTTAAACCAATCAAATGTTGAATGGGAGTCTTCAAGTCATGTTTCCATTTAGACTACAATAAAACAAATCCAAATACATATGTTGATTATAGCTACACGTTAGTAGCATAAGATTCCACAAGACTTCTAGAAAAGACATGAAGGCACAACTTTATTGTATGGGCTTCTCAAGCTATAAATAATACTACGTAATTATGGGGAACCTCACAAATTATCTTAGCTAAGGCAAGTGGATCCTAAGGATCTAAGTGGAAGTATCAGCATCGATCTAAACATGAAGCATTTTTTATTCTCGTAACCTGCTACAACCTTGCCAAACTAGGGATAGACTCATTGACCCCAATTGATGATAAACTCACACTTTTCAGTTTGGTTATCGTTTCCATTCAGCTATATGTATGCTTTAGAAATGGGCAACAATGATGAATTTTAGCAAAAATGAGGGACGAAGGATGAAATGAAGATATGGAAAAGTCTCCTCTTGTTAAGAAAAAAGTAAAATCCTTAAAGAGAGAAAGACAAGAGTCGTCAAAGGAGAGGACCTTTATCTTAAAGATCTATAATTATAGGTTTGTTTGACATCTGGAGGATTTCCCATCTAGTTGTTAGCTAGAGCAAGGATGGGCCATGCCTACACCATGGATACGAGGAAATATTGTTCCATTATCAGGTGATCATTGAAAAAAATCATTGAGAGATATCATTGAGAGAAAGTATATAGATATCATTGTGAAAAAAGAGTACATGAGTCACTATAATAGATTGGTGTCATTTTTCTGATATCTGCTACTTCTGAGTGACTTGTTGGCAGTGGGCCTATCATATTGATCTGTTGCTTTTCTTGTTGGTCATCATGTTGCCTAGAAATTTTTTCTTGAATTTATTGTTTGTCTCGTACATGTTGATATGTCATGCTCCTTAATGGCAAGCTATTGCTGAAATTTATCATCTTAGGCAATTATCTGATGTCTGCTATCTTTTTATTGGCTACTATAACTCCATGTCTATAGTATGTTGTCTATCATGGTAAAAAGGTGTTGGCCACTATCCTTTTGTTGGTAGTTGCCTCTATCCATGTATGCAAATTGTCTTCATAAACTATTGAAAGTTGGTAACGAAGGTTGTTGGCCATGCTACATAAAATAAATTTTATGATGGTTGTTGCCTCCTACATGATTTGAGCTAAAACTCCCTAGCCAAGTTATATGAATTCACTTTCATGATGGTCGCTACCTCTATGAAAGTTGACATCTATGCAACATTCAAGTTCAAGTTTGATGTTCATGTTATGTGAGGAAACAATATTTTGGTAGTCGATTTCCTAAGGCAATCTAGTAATTGCTGTGTATAAAGCTATTTGATGTAATGTTAATCCTATCATCGATGATTTTTTACCCAACTAGGCAAGGAGAGTTTCTCGAAATATCTTCTAGGTTTGTTTCAGATCACTATTTACATGTATGATTAATGGCTACCATGTAGTTATGGGTGTGAAGGAAGTATTAATAGACAAATACACTAGATGTGTGTTACATGATAAATAGAGAAGATGTTATCTTAAAATAGAATGGGAATCACATATGATCTTATCACACGAAGTTCCTCCAACAACCTTTTGATCCACATCATGTCATGCCCATGACTGGTCTCGGGTAGCGTGTCCACGCTAGGGACCGGTACACCAACAACCCGTAAGTTAATTGTGACTATAAGGGAATTGGGGCCCTTATGTGTGCATGGTCATAATTAATGGTTGTAGGCCTAAACACTTGATGGTGGAGTGGTATGGGTCTATCAATGAGTCATTTGAGAACTGGATGACGTGGCCCAGATAGGCTGCAGAGGTGTCCAGTGAGGTGTCACAGTGCACTACTAGTGGTGCATGGGCCTTGGAGGGTATAAGTATACCTGTTGGGCTCTCACTAGTGTATGCTTGATAGCATGACCAGTGGCAGGTTGCTGCTGGTGTGATGCCTCATTCCTCTCTGAGTGATTGATCCATAGCTTGGGGGCTAGATCCATTTGATCTAGGTTTGGTTGGGTTGGTTTGTCCACCATCAGGTTCCCTTGTGTTGCTTGTGATTGGCATGCTTAGAATAGGATCCTTGGATTGAGGTCTTTATATTGGTATCAGAGCCAAGAGTAATGCTCGGAAGTTGTCGATGACTGGATAAATCGTTTGTCGCTGCAAAACGTCCCAGAGTAAGCAAAAGCAAATTTCGCTGGTGCTTTGGGTTAAGCCTCATGTGAGTGCAACCCATAGAACTGTGACTGGGCTGAATTCCTGGTGGAATTCCGTAAAGCTTTTTTCACAGTTAACAAAAGCTTTATTAACTGTAATGGGCAACCGAGAACATGAATTCTTGGATTTTTTTGGCCAAGGTGTCGTTTTTTCAAAATCGTGCATGGCCAGAAATGGCCCAGAAGCCTAGGATGGAAACTGAAATGGAACAAAAAAGTTGTTTCTTGATGTGCTTGAAGCCGTGGGTGTACCAACACTGTTTGTTGTTAAGAAAAAGAAAAAGCCGGTTCATTCTTTCCCATTTCTAAATCTATCACTGTGAAGCTTATGGTGACCGTAAAGATTGTGAAAAGGGACGAAAGAATGTTTGTTTGTATTGAAGTTGGAATTTTTTATAAATTCTCGAGAACTTCATATTCTTGTATTGATTTTTCCGACACTTTGATCAAAAAGTGGAGGGTCTTCATAGAGGAAAAACCTGTGGTATGGGACGCAGGCGATTCCAAAATGAAGATCTAAAACTAACTTGATCAGATGACCATAGTATGGCCATAAATCTTAGTGATGCCAAATACTATCGGTCATAAAACAGGTGTTTTGTCGAAAATTTGAGATATTGGTCATGACCCCTTTTCTAAGATATCTCAAATTTACAAAACCGAAAATCCAATAAGCTATTTCTTTATAAAGAATATATTGGTGAATTTCTTAACACTTCAATTAATCCGATTTTTTGTGATTTCTTGGAAGGTAATTTTAATTACCCACAATGTCACAGCAATGGTTAATGAAACCGTTTTCTAAAATTGTTTTCTCTACTTGAAACTTTAAATAAATTGTTTTCTGATTTACGGGTCAATTTTCAAGCTTGGTAATAAAGAAGATCTTTTGTTAAATCACTGTATTGGGATATCATTGGTATTTGCTAGCAATGATGCAACTTTTCTTTTGGCTTTCAAGATTTTCTCGGATATCTTCTTAGACTCTTCTCCTGGACAAATCTTAAATGATCTGCACCCCTTGGAAACTCGTGTCGTTTCCTGTTAAAAAGGGGGAGAAGTAGGAAGAAAAGAGAATTATCAAGGAGAAACAGTGGTCAAAGATTCAAAGACGAATCCGTTTTATCGATGATGGACCTGTTTAAAAAACGATAAGATATTTAGATATTACAGAAATCCTTTATGGATTATAGTAGATATCTGGTTTGAAGATTTAAAGAGGGAAAATCTAGAAAGTACTCTTACAGTAGAAAAGTGGCTGATAACAAGTCCGATTGATTTGTGTCAGAACTTGAAATTCTATTGCAAGATGGAAAGTTTGTTGAAACTTGTTCCTTGCTGGATATAGTCAACTTGATCTTAGTTTGGACTGAGATCCATGGGTTGATGCAAGGAAGGAAATTCATGCTAGCAATATATTCTTTTGAGTAGTCTTTCGGATGTGAAATAGCACTCTTTGAGAAATATTCTCTCTTAGAGGATAACCTAGTTACAGGATTCTCGGTTATGAAAGTGTTGTGTACAGATCAGGAGTTATCTGTAGAGATATGCTATGTAGTGAATCTTTGTGGATCATTAAAACCTTTTGTACAAATTTCTAATCTTGTGGATCTACAAAGTATTCCGTGAACTAAGTGTATTTGCATGCATAAACTAGTTGTTGGTACATAGGCATATTGATGAGAATTGTGTTTGAAACAATTTCTCGCTGGGTTATAGTAGTTTCTCATTGAGAATTACTTATTAACCTAGAGTTGATTTAGAATCAGATTAAATGTGGCGTTTTGGTACCACACCGAGACATTTAAACATTTTCTAAATCCGATACAGCTAACCGAGTCAGAAGCGTTACTTCTAAGTTAGTTGTTGTAAATCAACAATAGAAATCTTACTTATGGATATTATTGTTGAAATGTATTGCTTATAAGTCACAATATTTATGAGTCGTTTTTGATTCATTTACTGATGGTTGTGCATAGAATACTATGAAAACTTTTTGGGACTTATCTTTTCCCATTCGAAAAGGATGGAATGCTATCCTGGAAGACTCAGGAGAGTTGGATAGTTGTTTGCCAAAAGTTAGAACTTCTCATAATGAGGTTTCGGTAAATCTTAAGTTATTCTAGATTAGAACTTAAGAGGAAAATCTAGACGTATTCTAGATTAGGACCCTAACTTTGGAATGACACTTTGCCATGTCTAAAGTAAGGGCATTTTTTAGATTACAATCTTTATATTAGCACCGTGTGTGAGTTGGAACTGGAACTTTCCAAATGGAAAGGACTTTCAGGTACAACTCATATGTCTTCTAAGAATTGTGATACACTCTTATGATATGGTATGGTCTCGAGAATCTGGAGAGTTGGGATTGGTAAATCATAACTCGGATTCTAGGAAATACCTAATCCGTAGGAGAGGATAGTATTCATAACTTGAATGAATAAATAGGTTAGTGGAATTTTGGTACAACTGATCACCTTACCAAATCAACTATGTTTCTCCGGGTATGGACCAATAAGTTATAGAGTGTCTATTTAGGCTTTGCAGATTACCAAAGTGACATTATAAACATTCCGTTTCGAAGTTCATTGGTTGCCTTTGGTCAGGCCATATTTGCTAAACTAGAGTTGACTCTTAGTTTAAAAGTTTTTTTGATCATTGGTTGTTGCCTATGTGAGGGTATCACGTCCTTTTATTGAGTATAGGACAAGAATCCGATGAATTATGATTGACGAATCATAGTTCAGATTCTAGTTATACTTGATCGGTTAAAAGAAGGATTACCTACAAGATCAGAAGATCAGTTAAGATATCTATTCATATTTTCATAGCGTTCTCCTCGGAGAGGTAATCACCTTGATGGAGATTGGGTTACAGTAAGCATTTGGCTGCCGGTTATAGCCTGTGCGTGCTTACGTATAGTTTTTAACCTATATCACTCATTGCGGTAGAGACTCGGGCGTTCAAAGTTCAAAAAGTAGCGGATTTCCTACATGATATGCAGGAAATGCTAGGATTGCACGTGAGAATGTCTAGTGTACCGAGGATGGGGACCAACTTTATGCAAGTCTGAAAAGATCACCGAGAGACTTCCAAGTGGGGGGTTGGGTATTTTTTTGAGAATCTCGATGGATTCAAGTGTAATGTGTATCGACTAGCATTACTAATCATCCCCTATATTTAAGAGCTTGAAAAATCGGATCCTTAGCTTACCAATTGGAACTCCCGGATGAATCTCGAGTGCATCCCGTATTTCACGTAAGCCGTCTCTGAAAGAGTCTACGTGAAGGAGGGCATCTTGGATCTGGAGATCGATTGGACCTGTTGAATGAATCATCGAGTGTGTCTCCACTTGAACCTGGAAAAATCTTCGAAACAAGAACTAAACAATTGAGAAATCGTATAGCTACCAAGCATATGGTTCGATGGAAGGGATATATGGACGATGATAATTCTTGAAAACAAGAAGGAAGCTTAAGGAGGTTCTTTCCCAGTTTTAAGTTCTCTCTGTGGAACAAAACCACAAAGTATTGGACCAGCGGTGTTTGGAATGGATACGGCTTCGTCGGTGTTCCAGAGAACTTGAATAAGGGGGAAAGAATGTCATGCCCATGACTGGTCTCGGGTAGCGTGTCCACGCTAGGGACCGGTAGACCAACAACCCGTAAGTTAATTGTGACTATAAGGGAATTGGGCCCCTTATGTGTACATGGTCATAATTAATGGTTGTAGGCCTAAACACTTGATGGTGGAGTGGTATGGGTCTATCAGTGAGTCATTCGGGAACTGGATGACGTGGCCCAGATAGGCTGCAGAGGTGTCCAGAGAGGTGTCACAGTGCACTACTAGTGGTGCATGGGCCTTGGAGGGTATAAGTATACCTGCTAGGCTCTCACTAGTGTATGCTTGATAGCATGACCGGTGGCAGGTTGCTGCTGGTGTGATGCCTCATTCCTCTCTGAGTGATTGATCCATAGCTTGGGGGCTAGATCCATTTGATCTAGGTTTGGTTGGGCTGGTTTGTTCACCATCAGGTTCCCTTGTGTTGCTTGTGATTGGCATGCTTAGAATAGGATCCTTGTATTGAGGTCTTTATACATCACCTCCAAGTTTG
Organism: Diphasiastrum complanatum; assembly: GCA_029204225.1. NCBI lineage: Eukaryota > Viridiplantae > Streptophyta > Lycopodiopsida > Lycopodiales > Lycopodiaceae > Diphasiastrum > Diphasiastrum complanatum. The sequence continues at coordinate 28,845,634 of CM055103.1, read as the reverse complement.
TGCTTGTTGTGAGAGCCTTGAACTTGCTTTGGTTGATGAGTTTCTTACTTTTCGGAAAGCCAAGAAACCACTTCTTCTCGAGTTTCTTCTCCAATGAAGGTAGCAAAAGCACTTGTGAACACTCTATTTACCTTGTCACCTCCTAGATTAGAGTCACTAAGATCATGCAAGTTAAGAGAATCACCTCTATAGACTATGCCAAAATTAGGTGTATTTGAGATGTATTAAATTTTGGCTTGTTTTAAATGAATGATTATTGGTTCTTGCATGCATTGAGTTAGCTTGCATACACTATAGCTCAAGTCATGTCTATTGATGGTGATCCACATTAGAGAGCCTATAAGTTTCCTAAAGAGAGTGATGTCCTTGAAGGATTAATCCTCTCCACTTGGAAAGTCTTTAACATTATGCTCCATGGGAGTGTCTATGTGCTTACAATTCTCCATGTGAAGCATCATAAGTAAATATAGAACATGAGAGATGAAAGTGAAATATGATTCTCTAAGTATCTACATGCTTAAAATAAAGTGCAAATAACCTAGATCAACAATATTGATTTCCTTGCCTAGATCTATCTTGGTTTGATCAATAGCATATCTACAATTGCCACTAAGAATGATATCATCTACATAGAGTAATAAGAGTACAATTTTATCGAAGAACTTTACGTACAAAGTGGGATCATACTCACTAGGAGTAGATTTAATATAACTGAGAAAAAGATTGGGCCTTGGGTTCTTGAAGCTTGCTTGAGACCATACAAGCTTATCTTTAGATGGCATACCTTTTGCTTCATCCATCTCTTGATGAAACCTTGTGGTTTCTCCATGAAGATGTCTTCCTCTTGATATCCATTGAGAAAAGCATTTGACACATGTAATTGATACATAGACCAAGAAAAATGAGATACAAGAGCAGTGATAAGACAATGACCATATTGGCCATGGTGGATGCAAATGCCTCTTGATAGTCAATACATTCTTTTGGCTATATCTTTTGGCGACCAATCTTGCCTCATGCTTACAAATGCTACCATCTTGATTGAGTATCAATTTAAACACCCATTTGCATCCTATCATACTCTTTCCATGAGGAAAGACTACAAGATTCCAAGTATCATTTAAAATTTATCATAAAGATCTCATTAAGATCTAGCTTACAATACACCATAGAGGACATCATGGAGCCAATCTACCCAACCAAGTAGAAGCTCAAAATTCAACTCCAAGAGACTCAATCCCATGTCATGGTAAGTGAATGTTGAAGAGAGGAAGAAATTGGTCACTAAAGTCATCAAAACAAGAATGTACATGGTGGATGAGTTCCTATTAGAATATATAGCCTCGAAGGATATGTGCATGATGCTCTAGTAATATGTAATTCAATTATAGTACCTACTAAGCGATACACAAAATCATGCAAGAAACAGAAGATTGATGTCAGTGAATTTGACTAATAATGCTATCATTGTTGTACTGTAAATTCTTTGATGGATTTTAAATCTTGATGACAAAAAGAAAAGTCAAAATTAGTGTATTTGAACTAGAAAAAAAATAGTACTATATGAAAGTAATGCTAAATTTTGTAACTTCACCAATAATCATTACTAATATCCAATTTTGATGCAAAAAAAGGTCATACCCATTGCATGCCTCAATTCCACAAGTGGTTCAATTTGATTTTGGCTAATTACAAATTATTTACAACCAATATAATCATGTATAATGCATGCAAACACATCTAAAGACAAAAAATGGCCATTTTTACATGCTTAAAAATAGCTTTTCCACTACTTTGCGTGCATGTCACCATATGACTACACTCCAAAATAGGCCATGAAACTTTTTCAACATGTTCTCAATCATGTGCTAAAGTTCTCTATACCAATTTACAGCTTCAGAGTTCGTTCTACAGGTTGCACAAACCATGACTTTGACCTATAGTTAGTTCTGGTGCCTATACATATAAGATTCAACAATTTTTGTGGCATGACATATAGTACATGGCAGACCTATGCCTTTGGAAGTATTAAGACATTCCTATTAGGTTTAGAATGAGTGTATCCATGCTTTGAAACAAAGAGTATTGAGTGAGCATCCAACATATTATTGCTTGATGTAAAAAAATCCAAATTTTGACTTCTTTAAAAACGCAATTTGGGTCATTAAGGGTAGCAAAGGACATACTATGTCAGATGTGTTAAATTAAGCCAGTCCCAATTTATTTCTTAGCTTTGTGACTATTTCTAGTTATAGTAGTTTTTGAATTTTTTGTCTATGAGACTATGTGCGTGTGTGTGTGCGCCATGTTAACGGCATGTACTACGCAAAGTTGGGACACACGTCCCATAACGGGGACTATATTGCCATGCAACTATACCCCCTATGAAAGAGACATTATATATGTATCTTTTGAACTCCTTGTTAATATTAGTTCATATAGTGTTCTCTTGGGTTGTGTAGTGCTCCTTCAATTGATTGATTGAATTCATATGATGTTTTTGCTTGCTAATTAGCTAATGATAATTGCTAGACAAATCTGTGACATGGTATTAGAACCCTAGTGTGGAGCAGTTTCAAGCTAGTTGCGAACCGATTGCTTGGCGAATTTGAAGGACCGTTTATCGGTTGGTTGAGCAGGCAAACAATTTAGTGGATACTGTAGCACAAAATTTTACGTTGTCTTGTGTTAAAGAGTTAGGAGAAGCTATAGACATTGCCTTGTTGGAATTGGAGGAACTTGTGAGTTCTTGCTCGGGTTTTAAAATGCAAACATGTATTTCTGACGTAAAGTCGTGGGCAACCAATTCTCTACAAAATGGATACACATTAATTCTACATAATCCCAGCAATTGGGTGACCTACAGTGGATTCAATCCCACTACAAAATATCAGAGAAATGTGAAAAACTGCTCACGCAAGTGATAAAAACCCTGAGCTAGGATTTTTACTTACAAAAGTGGAGACATTTCTCTCTAGAAGATGAAATTGGTTGCTATAAAAATGTGAGGATGGGCGCTTGCTCGAGTCTGCAGTTAGAGAAGCAGTGGAGCCAGCTGTAAGTTTTCTTAAGAGGGAGTCAAGCTTAAACAGAATTTGCTCGCTTATTTCAGTAGAGACAGATTACTCAGATGTCTTGTTGGAGCCTGTTAGAAGCCGACTTACTAGAGGAGCTGATTTCCGACGGTAGGACGACCTTTCTCAGCTAGATTTTTTTAGATTTGGATAACAAACGAACAGTTAGAGCTAAAAACAGGTTAGGACAGATTGTAGGGCAGCCAGTCACTGGCACAAGTCTTTGAAAACTCATTCTACCGAAAAGCTTTCTCGCCATCATAACGCTTGCTCTGCTTTTCGTCAACAACTCGCATTAACCAATGTCGACCTTGCACCTCATCCTGCTCCCACTTCGCCACCTGACTCGGCTTGGACCTGGATTCGCTCCCTTGATATTTTGACCGCTTTTCACGTGGGTTTTCTCGTCCTCGTCTTTATGCACACATTCCATTTGCCTTGCGCTTAGACATCCAGAGAGCTTTGTCCTTACCTTTGTCTCATCTGGCTTCCAACCCTTCTGATGTTGCAGCTTGGCATGCCTTTTTGCTTTTTCCTCTCTAGTGTTTGCCTCTGCCTCCTCGGGGTGGGGATGCTGGTCATAGGGAAACTCGCAACAGGATTCGTCGCTTTATGTCAGGAGATTGGGAAAATCTGCAAGAAGAGCATTTCCTTCGCTGTCATGCACTTGCTGCTCAGCAGGATTTGACTTCGGATGGTGTTTCTATACCCCCTGTTCATCGTCGGTTGTGTCGCTGTGTTTTACTTGGGCAAGTGCGTGAGTATTCTCGTGCAGCTCGTGCTCTAGCTCTTACAAGTCCAACTACTCCTTTTGCTGTCACCCTTCAGACTTTGGAGCTTCTTCATCCACCGACAAATGACTCCCTTCTCTCTTTTGTTGAGGACTTTGAACCTAATTCCGATTTGCAGCTCTCAGAATCTCATTTTCTTAATGCTTTTCTACGCGTCTGTATGGTTTTCGAGCATCTTCGTGACTGTTTTTCTCCTAATGACTATGCTAGCGGGTTTGGTTTGCTCTTTCAAGTTTGCTCTTTTGTAGCCTGTGGTCATATTCCTCTTTCTATTGCTCATATTCTTGGTGCTGCTCGTTTGATAGCCTTGGATAAGCCTGGCGGTGGAGTGCATCCCATTGCTGTTGGAGAGGTTTTATACACATTGGTTTCTAGGGCTCTTGGTTTTCAGCTTCGTGACAATTTTCATGACCACCTATTTCCTCATCAGTTTGGTTGTGCTACTCTTGGCGGTTGCGAGACAGTCATACATGCTTTGCATGCTACCTTGGATCTTCATCTAGATTGGGTTGTCCTTCAAGTGGATGTTAAAAATGCTTTCAATTCTGTTTCCCGAGGGGCCATTTTTCAAGAACTTCGTGCGGCTCACGGTCCTCTCACTCAGCTCATCTCGTTTGTTCGCTCTTTTTATTCCATGGATGCGCCTCTTTATTTCAGTCATGCTTCTCGCTCAGGTGATGTTTCGGTTATCTCGTTTGCTGATGGTATCAGACAAGGTGACCCCTTGGGTGGTGTTCTTTTTGCTTTGGCGCACTTTCGGGCATTGCGTGCTTCTTCTGTTGCTTTTTTTTTTTGTTTGTTTCCTTCTATTGCTGATGACATGCATATTGTGGGACCTGCTAATGACATCTTTCTGGGTTTCCTACATTTCTCTCAGCAGCTTTTAGCTTTGGGCCTCACTATCAATCCCTCTAAGTGCATTGCTTGGTGTCCTCAGGGCCTCCTGCCTGAGCTCCCTTTACCTACAGGTTTCAATACTCCGGTTGATGAGAGCGCTTGGTATTCCTATAGGTTTCTCGGATTTTGTGGTTTCCTCTTTGCGGGACACTTTGGGCGCGCATCTTCGTCATGCTGATTTGCTACCAAAGCTTGGCAATGCTCAAGTTGCTCTAGGGATTCTCACTCAATGCTTCACTCAACGGCCAAGTTATATTCTACGGTGTGTTCCCCCCTCTCCTGATGTTTTGGCTTTGCTACAGGATTTCGATAATACTTTATCAGATATTCTGGGTCGCTTGATGGGTTCAGAATCCTTTCGTATTCCCAATGGTCAGTTCGTTAAGCGACAAATCTCTCTTCCCGCTTCGTCCGGAGGTGCTGGTCTTTCTTGCATAGCTTCTATTGCTCCAGCTGCTTTTATGGGAAGTTGGGCCATTGTTGCCTCTGCACTTATCTCTCGGTTTCAGCAGGACAACAAGCCCATTCTTCTTGATTCAATAGCTCATGTGAAAACATGCATTCTTCCTTTTCAACAACATCTTCGTGCAGCCAAGGATCTCATCCCTCCACCTGTGTGAGCTTCTTTGCCTCCCTTTGAGACTTTGCTTAGCCATGAGCATGCTCATTTTCAGAAGTTTCTTTTGGAGTGCCTCCACTCACATGCTTTCACTCAGCTTCTCAATGATTCACCTTCCGATTGGACTCGGGCTCGCCTTTTGTCTTGTGCAGGCCCAGGTGCTGGTGCTTGGCTTGTTGCGCGCCCTGTTGTTCCACACTTGCGCATTTCTTCAGAGTTGTTTCTCACCGCTCTTCGGGTTAGGTTGGGTCTCCCTCATCCAGTGCTGACAGGTTTGACAAAATGTTCCTGTGGTCATCCTGTTGATCCTATTGGCACTCATCTCATGCGTTGCCCTTCCAGCGAAGAGCGCACTGCGACTCATGATTCCATTCGTGACGTATTGGCATCTATTGCACATGAGTGCGGCTTTCATGTTGTCCGGGAGCAGACCCACATCTTGTCTGTGTCTGATTCTCAGTCGCCTCGGCGTCAAGTTGATCTTGTTCTTTCATGCCAGGGGATTCGCACGCTTGGGGATGTTGTTGTTGTTGATCCTTCGCGGCCTGACCTCCTTCACCATGCTTCAACTACTCAGGGTGCCGTTGCTTCTCATGCAGCTCTAGATAAAGAGCGAGATTATTCACATCGCACTCCTGGAGAAGACTTTATTCCTTTTGCTTTGGAGACATACGGGTGCCTGCATAAGAAATTCGATGATTTTCTATCATCTCGTGCAGGTTTTGTAGCGAAACTCCAAGGACGTGGTGCCTCACCTTTATCTATCATCACGACTTATTATCGTCAACGAGTTTCTATGACTTTACAACGCACTCAAGCACTTGCAATACTTCGACGTGCCTAGTTGCAGGAACGGCTGCTTCACAGCTTCCTGCACTACCTAAACTTCCAACTGTCTTAACTAGCGACTTACACCAAGCAGTAGGTTTTATGTGGATACTCTGCGAGATTGTTGCTTTGTTTTAGTTGTACAATATCTCAATTCGCCTTACGGCATTCCTTTGTACTCTTGATGGGTTTTCCCATCTTTTATTAATAAAAACAGAAAGTTTCTTCTGCTACAAAGAAGCTACTGACAGATGGTCGTGGTTGGTCGTGGAAAGACAAATATAGATATATTGATCCTCAGATCGGCCATGAGGAGAGAGAAATAAGAAGAAGAAGAGGGAAAGAGAGAGGCCATGAGGAGGAAGCTCACAAGTGTGCCGCATCTCCAAGGAAAGCAAACCCAGAACCGCAAGATCAAGGTTGGGTCTGAAATCGATGGCTTAGAGTGCGCGTTGGTTGGAGGGACAAAGGTGAGTCGTTGGTTGAGTAGGAAGGGGCCCTTGAAAAGGGGAAGGGTAGAAGTGACTTTGCATTTCATTAAAAATATTCAAAATGAAATGCAAGAAGCAGCTTGACTGATGAAATTTGATTTGAAGTCTATTGGACTTCAAACCAAAGTTTTAGTTCAAAAAGCTATTTTTTAATTCATTTTGAGGCCTTTGCCCGTAAAGTTAGCTATACTAGGCGGATTTGACCCAAAAAAGGGCAACCAGACTATATTTGCAAGTACGATACTATAAAATAGAGTGATTGCTATCGAGAAACCACTTGGAGCACACCAAAACTAATTTTCCCCTTTTAGAGAGTGACTAGTTGGCGGTGTGTGGCTGTAAACATCTATGGTTTAGAGGAGAACTTGGATCTCAATTTGCCACCTAAGCAATGAGAGGCCTGGTAAGACAAAAATAGCAGGTCATTATTTTAGGTTTCTAATGTTGCCATTGTACTTGGAACATCTTTTTTTATCCTACATGTGTGTTTTGGGGCCGTTTTGAGATGGCAAGTGTGAGCGAGAAGGCGCAAAGGGCATTGTCCCTAATCAATTTGTCAGTCAAGGACCACGTTGTTGCACCACTAGTGAAGCGGTAACAACAAGAGGTGCTTGGGAAGCACTTAGAATGTAGTATTAAATGACAAACCCATCACAGATAATATTTTTGAGAACTAAATTGCATACAATTCGCATGGAGGAAGGTGAGAATGCTGCAAGTGCCTACTTCACTCGCATCAAAGAACCAAGAGATCAACTCACTACTATTGGCAAACCAATATGTAATGTTGAATTGGTGCATACGGTGACGAATGGATTGAAAGAACCATATCAAGTGTTTGTAAGTGGCATTGCATCGAGTACCTGTATTCGAGAATTTTCATGGCATTGTGTTACAAGAAGAATATAGACGTGAATTACTAAAAGCACGCCAACCACCAGTTGATGCTAGCCAAAGGGAAGCACAAATACAAGAGACTTCAAGTGTTTCTATTTCCAAAAGCTTGGATATTGGGCAAGGGATTTCTCCAAAAAGAAGACGAATATTAAAAAGGGCAGGGGTGAAACAGTACTTTATGAAGAATTGCCAAAAATTGGCAAATCTAGCTTGATAAAAAACCATGTAGTATAATGTAAATTTTGTACATAAGTGGATTCCACACATGTGAGGCCAAGATGCCATGTGTCAACCCACTCCTAATGTAGGTTAGGTCAAGTCCATAGGGTTGGTCATGTCATTTTGGTAGTGATTCCTAGTTTATAGGACCTAAATCCTAGATTTAAGGTGAAAATTTGACCAACTAGCTATCTACCAAGCATGACTCTAGGAAATAGACTAGGGTTTCATTTTAGGGCAAGAAGGGTGAGTTAACTTCCTTATTACATGCTGGAAATCCACCTAACTTCAAGAAGGAAGTCGAATTTGCTATGTATTCCAAGCTCCCATAGTGAGAAGATAGAAAATTTTTGGAGCTCATTGGCAATCTCAAGCTAGTTCACTATGTACATTGAGTTTTTGTGATCTAAATGAAACCAAATCAATTTCTACTTGTTTCTCAGGTTGAAGGCCGTACTACAGCCTGTAGTACACAAGTGTGGTCTCGGATTTCAATGTTTATCAATGCTTTTGATTGTTAATGCTTGTTGTTTGTCAAATTGCCAATCTAGATCAACTTTTTTGTGTCTAGTTTTTTGATAGATTGTTAAGCAAGCATCCAATAACTCTTGTGGATCTTTTGTAAATCCATTTATGGTCCTAAAGTACAGTACTTTCACATGGTATCAGAGCCAAGTGCAAGAGCATAAGCCATTGATCTAATGCAAATCCATTTTTAGCAAGTTTTGGTGCTAAAAACTAGTATTGAGAGGGCAAGCTAGAATCTTGATTTTGGTGAGGAGATTTGATCCCAAACTTGGTAGGGGTCCAAATCCGTACTGTCCACATGTGTGGGCAGCTCTGAACCTGCATTTAATGCATGATATTCATTTGATCCAAAAAAATTCAATTTGTGAGCTGTTGGTGTAATTTTTGGTGGAGATCCTAGGATAATCTACCAAGATCATTTGCCATTGATTAGATTTGAATTTGTTTCATGGAATCTAATTAATCAAGGCTGAGTTCAAGTCCTATTAAGGTTAAAAACAGGTCTTGAAAGTACACCAAGAAGGAAGAAAGAGATTAAGTCATTTTTTTGTCTAAAAATAGCCAAAATTGGCAAGATTTGATTGTAAGTAGATTTCACATCATCTTATTTTCATTCCAACTTTGTGAGGGAGTGCTAAAATTGAGATTATAAGTTCATTTGTTGGATTAGAAATCTAATTTGAGTGAAAAACTACAAGAGAGAGACCTTAGTGAGTTTCTAGAGACAATCAAATCCATTTCTTGGCAAGATTTGTTTGAAAGTAGTTTTCACTTCATCTTATCTTCATTTCAGCTTTGTGAGGGAGTGATAGAACTGTGATTATAAGTCCATTTGTTGGATTAGAAATCAATTTTGCGTGAAACACTGCAAGTGTGATACCTTTGTGAGTTTCAAGTCAATCAAATCTATTTCTTGTTTGTAGAAGTCACTAGTAAGATGGGAGAGGTTGAATTCTACAAATTATGCTATTTGGAAGGTTAGGATGGAGTCACTCTTGGTGCTCCAAGAACTTCATGAGTTCTTGATTGAAGATGAAGATGAACCTCTAGGTGCACAGGAGTTAGCTAGATACAAGAAGAGATCTAGGCTTGCACTTCATTGTGTGAAGATGAATGTGAGCAATGATTTGTTGAGAGAAGTATCAGCATGTATTAGTGCTAAAGAGGCTTGGGAGTTTTTAAAATCAATCTATGAATCTAGTAACACTTCAAGAGTACTCATGCTTAGAAATCAGATTTTGCAAAGCATGAAGAGAAGTGAGGAGAGTGCACATGATTATGTACTCAGAATCAAGTCTCTAAATAGGGAGTTGGCTTCCATTGGAGAGAAGATTCATGATGGAGAGCTTGTACAAATTGTTCTTAATGGTCTAGGAGATGACTTTGCAAATTTGGTCCAAAGTTTTGCCATCCAAGACACTTTGCCAACTATAGAAAAACTTCACAGTGTATTAGTGGCTGAAGAGTGTAGGATGCTCCATGCAAAATCTAGGATGAGTTCCTTGTCTTTGCAGGATGGTGATGAGAAATCCAATTTCTCATTCAAGGGCAAAAAGAAGACCAATGGAAAGAAGAAACATCCAAAGGAGGCCAAAGAACAGGATGATGCATCAAGCTCAAAGGACAAGTCAAAGCAAAAATGCTTCTTTTGTGGAAAGAAGGGGCATTATGCATCTGAATGCTACAAGAGGCTAAGAGCACAAGTGGAGGAGGACAAACAAGGAAACCTTGCAAAGGAGGAGGAAGATGATGAAGTAGATGTATTCTTGATGGCATCTACATCCTCACCAACAAGCAATAGCAATTCGAGAGACAATTGGTGGATCGACAGTGGGGCTAGCTCCCACATGTCTTGTGAAAAGGACTTTTTCTCAACCTTACACTCATTCAATGATGCTAAAAAGTTTGTCGTTACTACAAATGATGAAGAGTGTAGGATAGATGGTGTTGGCACCATCTCTTTGTGTCTAGAATCCTCAAAATGCATGGATCTAGAAAATGCCCTTTATGTACCATCAATCACCAACAATATGCTTAGTGTTGGTCTACTCTTAGAAAGTGGTTTGGATGTCCACTTTAAGCATGGTGTTTGCTTCATCTTGAAGAATGATGTTTGCATTGCAAAGGGATTTAAACATGGAAGATTGTTTAAGTTGGAAGCTAGTGTTGCTTTTGAAAGAATGAGCTTTGCAAAGGAGGAGATCACTCAAGAGGAGATCTTGGCAAAGTGTGATCTTGCTTGCATTGAGGAGGAGCATCAAAAGGAGGAAGATCTTGAGGATCAGCTTCAAAGCATGAGAGTTCTAAGGGACTCCTCAATGACAATGGCCGAGTCATCAAATTGCATGCAAATTGTCCATTCAAGTGTGCATCTTGCAAGGGTGGTGAGCATTGGAGAGTCTACTATCTTTGAATACTTTTTGGAAAGTAGTAGTAGACATGAGGTGACTTGTTTCTTATCTTTAAGATCCATGGTGTTTATTACTTTGTATGACAAGACAATGAAATGGGATGCTTTGAAATCTCCATTTGTTGTTGATAAAGCAATTTCATTGGATAACTATTTTTGTAATAGTTTGAATAGAGTCATAAAAGATGAAACATCATTTGCTTTGGAAATCTTTGTGTCCACATGCTTTGTGCATGATCATTCCAATGTAAGGACCAAAGATTATCCTATTTCAATGATAGGAATAATGGTAGTGTTTTGCTCTTCAGGTAGAGATTGTAGAATCTACTTGTTTTCAACCAAAGAATTTGTCAATGGTGGAAATGTGATCTTTCAAGAGTGGAAGATTTGTAAACTTGAAGAAGCACCTTTGGATCAACACCTTATTCAATTCATTGATTTTTGGAGTCAAGTCAAGTGGAGGATCAAGCTCAAGACCCGAGGACTCCAAGAAGAACCTTGAGTATCAAGATTGAGCCATCTAGGCTCAATCATATGGATCAAGCAAGGCAAGTTGTCTTTGGAAACGTTATGTATGCACTTAATAGTTTTATTGATGTATCTTCAAGTGCACAAAATGCCTTGGAATCCATGGCTTGGCATGATGTATAGTTTTTGAAGTGTGCTACATGTATATAGACACATTTGTGGAACATCTTGTAAGGGATCCTTTAAGAGGTGGTGAAAGATCCTTCATGGACATCATTCTCTATTGGAGTCTCAAAAGTTCCTTGTTTGTAGCTGGATTTTTTAGACACTTCTAAAAGCTTTCATTCATCTATCAAGAGAGTTGTAAATAGATCAAGCTAAATTTGAGGAGGAGTGTGAAGAATTGCCAAAAATTGGCAAATCTAGCTTGATAAAAAACCATGTAGTATAATGTAAATTTTGTACATAAGTGGATTCCACACATGTGAGGCCAAGATGCCACATGTCAACCCACTCCTAATGTAGGTTAGGTCAAGTCCATAGGGTTGGTCATGTCATTTTGGTAGTGATTCCTAGTTTATAGGACCTACATCCTAGATTTAAGGTGAAAATCTGACCAACTAGCTATCTACCAAGCATGACTCTAGGAAATAGACTAGGGTTTCATTTTAGGTCAAGAAGGGTGAGTTAACTTCCTTATTACATGCTGGAAATCCACCTAACTTTAAGAAGGAAGTCGAATTTGCTATGTATTCCAAGCTTCCATAGTGAAAAGATAGAAAATTTTTGGAGCTCATTGGCAATCTCAAGCTAGTTCACTATGTACATTGAGTTTTTGTGATCCAAATGAAACCAAATCAATTTCTACTTGTTTCTCAGGTTGAAGGCCGTACTACAGCCTGTAGTACACACGTGTGGGCTCGGATTGCAATGTTTATCAATGCTTTTGATTGTTAATGCTTGTTGTTTGTCAAATTGCCAATCTAGATCAACTTTTTTGTGTCTAGTTTTTTGAAAGATTGTTAAGCAAGCATCCAATTACTATTATGGATATTTTGTAGATCCATTTACGGTCCTAAAGTACAGTACTTTCACATACTTCTAAAGCCAAAATTGGGTCTATCACCTAGTGACACCAAGATGCTTGACTAGCAATCTTTATGATACCCCTAAAGTCAGCATTATAAACTAATTCTAACTATTTTACACATTTGGAAACATGCTCCACACATGTGAAATATACTCACAAACATAGAATTGTAAAATAACCAAGGTAGATTTTTGACAATTTTTGACACTCGTGGCATAGACGTTTCATCTGAACTTCAAGAGCTTGAGGCTACTTTGTAAGCTCAAGATGGTAACAAGCCTACCCAATTTGGATGACAAAGAAGAGTCCATTTGCAAGGGGTGTGTATTAGGAAAGATACAAAGGGAAAAGTTCGACAAAGAAGGGGCAAAAAGGGCAAAACGAATGCTTGACTTATTGCATTCAGATTTATGTGGACGAATGAAGTAATGTCAATTGGTGGAGCCTTTTATTTCTTGACCTTTATTGATGATTACTACTCAAGGAAGACCTGGGCCTACATGATCAGAGAGAAGTATGATACATTTGGGTGCTTCAAGAACTTCAAAGCATTGGTGAAAAACCAATTAGGTGCCAAGATCAATGCACTTAGATTAGATCATGGTGGTGAGTATTGATCCACAACTTTTATTGATTTTTTGCAAGAAGCTTGACATCAAGCATCAATTTGCACAGGTTGAAACACCTCAATAGAATGGAGTAGTTGAGAGAAATAATTGCACCATTATTAAAGTTGCTAGGGCAATGATGACACACATGGGCATTACTAATTCTTTTTGGGCTAAGGCTGTAAAAACTGTTGTATTCTTACAAAATAGAATCCCAACACCTATTGTACCTAATTGCACATCTGAAAAGACATTCAGTGTAAGAAGCCTAAGATGGATGGGTTTCAAGTATTTGAATGCCGCGTTTATGTTCACATACCCAAGAGCGAAAAGACCAAAATTCAGGTGAAGGCCTTAAAGTGTATCTTCACATGATACGATGAGCAAACCAAGAGATATAGATGCTATGATCTACTTGGATGATGCATGCACATAAGTCATGATGTATTGATTGATGAGATCCATAGGTTTGGAGATGAAGAAAAGGATAGTGATAAAATATCTAAGCTTCTCAATGAGGACGAAGAAATTTCACACCATAGGAAGATTATCAAGATGATGGCAAAGGAGACAAGTGAGAGACAAGATGGAGAGTGAGAAACAAATCCATTTGATAAGAAAAGACCTAAGTTGTAGGTGAGAGGAAGGAAAAGGATGCACCTTGGGATACATATTCACCTTGCAGTGGATCACCTCAACGTAAGTTACCTCAGTGGTATACAAAGCTCATGAATGATAAGGAAGACAAAATTGAGAAGTCTAACAAATAGGGTGAGCTACGACATTCCACGAGAGAGAAATCTGACAGATTTTAGGTAAATCTTGCACTCATGTGCAATATCATTTTTTCTATTGAAATCTCTTGCTTTGAGGAGGCCAAGGATAAAAAAATTTGACAAAAATAAATACAAGAGGAGATTGATTCCATCAAGCACCATGACACTTGGGAGATAGTAGATCTTCCAAAGGATATATAGGACAAAGTACAATGTCGAAGGAACCATTTCAAAAAAAAAGGAAAGGCTTGTAGTGAAAGGATATGCGTAGAGTAAGGGCATTGACTAAGAGGAGACCTTTACTCCTGTGGCTAAGAGTAATACACTTTGCATGGTGATTGCCTTGGCAACATTGTTTGGAAAGAATCTATATCAAATGGACATAAAGTCCGCTATTATGAATGATAAGCTTGAAGAGGAAGTGTATACAGAGCAACCTAGTGGTTTTGTGACATAGGGCATGGAAGACAAAGTATGCAAATTGAGAAAGGTCTTGTATGGATTGAAGCATGCATCATGTGCTTGGTACAACTACTTTGATGAGTATCTCCTATCTAAAGGTTTTCAGATTTCAACCTTTGGTACTTTTCTCCTGACTCTAGCATCACACTGATTGTGTTATATGTAAACGACCTCAAAATCATAAGCAATGATGATGATTTGATTAGTGCAATCAAGAAGGATCTATCCTCCATCTTTTGATATGATTGACCATGGTTTGATGCACTATTGTTTGGAGTGAAAGTCTGGCAAATACATGATAACATCACACTCAAGCAAACAAAGTACGTGAATGAAATCCTAAAATATTTCAAGATGTGAGACAATAATCCAATGTCTACACCTATGGAGGTTGGTAAGAAACTTTCTAACCAGGATGAGAGTGTGCCAGTTGGTGCTACTTTGTTTCGTTAATTAGTTGGTTCCCTAATTTATCTCACAACTATTCATCTTGATATAAGCTATATTGTAAGTGCGGTAAGTCAATTCATGGCTATGCCTAGAGAAATTCATTGGAAAGCGACTACATTAAGGGGACACTAATCCATGGATTGCTATTGTTGGAGGGTTTGCGGATTCCAAGACAACCCTAAACCCTAGTTAATAAGTGAGAGGGATCTAGCACCCTGTGTGTGTCCAACCCAATGATCACATAGAGATTTGATTTAGAAAATAAATAGAAGGACTTTAAGCCTTTTTGCAGGACTTTTAGAGTCGCAAGACCTAAATGTCAAGTTAGTGAATAAAATAGGGGTTCCCACTAAATTTCAATTTCAAATTGGTTCTCTCCAATTTTGAATGAGTTCCCACTCTTTTATTTGAATAGTTAGGGAGGTAGAAGTGGACCAATAGGATTTTGAGGCCAAGGCCCCCTCTCTCCAATATAAATAGGGGCAAACTCGAGTTGCTCACCATGTTCTCTGTTCATTTCAATACAAGCGGTAGAGCCTCTTATGGAATGGATAGAGAATGTCCTTGCTCTTCTTCTTTCCTCCTCCATGTCTCATGCTTTCTTTGGATTTATCAATTGTTGGATTTGCTAGTTGTTGGGATTTAAGTTTATTATACTTTCTAAGAGAGAGAGAGAGAGAGAGAGAGAGAGAGAGAGAGAGAGAGAGAGAGAGAGAGAGAGAGAGAGAGAGAGAGAGAGAGAGAGAGAGAGAGAGTTTTTCCTTCATGGAAGTAGTGTTAGTGGATCGTAGTGTTAATGGTTAGCTTGTATTTAGGCATCTTGGTCTTGACATACTAGGGTTAGCTTTGTATTATGGATGTAATTTGTGAGAGTTATGTCCAAAAATGTTCAAAAAATGAGTGGGGACTGTATTTCTGTTTTTTTTATTTTTCTGCTCTTTTTTATTCAATTTTCGCCCAATTTTCTATTCTCTGTAATACAATCTAAATAAATAGGATTGCAGAACATTGAAAGGGCTTTCTAGCCATATATTTTTTCTTGAATTCTGTTCAGTATTGAGAAAGTTACAAATTTTTGAAGTTGGCAACAACATTCTGTGAACTTGTCAAATCAGAAATTGTTTTTTTTTTTTAAAATAAATTTTCTGTTCTTTTTTATTCAATTTTTGCCCATCTTCCTATTCTTTGTAATTCAGTCTAAATAGCTAGTATTGTAGATCATTGAGAGGGCTTTTTAGTCATATAATTGTTTTTGGATTCCGTTCAGTATTAGGCAAGTTACAAATTTTTGAAGTTGGCCACAAAATTTTGTAAACTTGTCAAAAACCAAAAACTTCCAGATTTTTTTTATTTTTCTGCCCTATTTGATTCAATTTTTGCCCAATCTTTTGTTCTTTAAAATTCCATTTGAATAGCTACAGTTGTAGAGCATTAAAAGGGCTTTCTAGAGATATAATTTTTTTCTCATTTTGTTAAGTATTGAGGAAGTTACAAATTTTTAAAAATGTCAAAAAAAAGAAATTCTGTAACCTTGTCACTAGCTTCAACAATGTCATTGCTAGCAGGTGCACCTATCTACAAGGATCAACATCAACAAGCATTATCTTGGGATCTTTTCTTAAGTGGTGTCGACTACCCATTTGTCAATGCACAAGGTTATCATGAATGGCCACCGCACCCATAGGCTATTATTGAAAATTTGCATTCAAGTTTCAAGGTTGGTGTCATGGGACCACCACCAGTTTTGGTGAGATACTGTTGGAGGGTTTGCGGGTCCCAAAGCAACCCTAAACCTAGTTTATAAGTGAGAGAGATTTGGCACCCTGTGTGTATAAGTCCAACCCAATGATCACATAGAGATTTGATTAATTAGAAAGTCAATAAAAGGACTTTAGGCCTTTTTGCGGGACTTTTAATGTCGCAAGGCTTAAATGTCAAGTTAGTGAATAAAATAGGGGTTCTCACTAAATTTTAATTTCAAATTGGCTCCCTCCAATTTGTGAATGGATTCCCACTCTTTTTTAAATTTGAATAGTTAGGGAGGTAGAAGTGGACCAATAGGATTTTGAGGCCAAGGCCCTCCTCTCCACTATATATAGGAGCAAACTCGAGTTGCTCACCATGTTCTCTCTTCATTTCAATACAAGTAGATTGGTTCTCTTATGGAATGGACTTGTGAATGTCCTTGCTCTCTAGCTCTATTGCTCCATCTCTCATGCTTTTGTTGTATTTGCTAATTGTTGGATCTGAATGTTGTTGGAATTGCTATTTCTTATGCTTTTTGTGAGAGAGAAAGGGAGAGAGAGAAAGAGTAAGCTATTATTATTGTGGATCTTAGGATTAATGGTTGTAGTGATGATGCTTTGTGTTAATGGATGTTAGAGTTAGATGTGGATCTTCTATACATGCTGAATTCTGAGATATGCTATCGCTCTCACAAGATCAAACCTATGCGTGACAACTACCTTCATCTCCTTGATGCTTGAGTGCTTGGATTTTGGGTTGAGGATAGGATTGGAAATAAACCCACTACATCTATATAAGAGATAGCAGACTTCACCCATTTTTCAAGACTTCGTAGATTCAGACTGGGTAGTCTGTATAGATGACATAAGATCCACCACAAGTTATGTTTTTCATGTTGGTAATGGTGTATTCTCCTGGTCCCAGTAAGAAACGGATACAATTGCTCTTTCCACCACATAAGTGGAGTACAAAGCCCTATATTCAGCCACGTAGGAGGTAGTATGGCTAAGAAAGATGATGGAAGACATTGGCATCCTACAAAGTAAGCCTACAATAATCAGATGTGATAGCAAGCTCACCATTGTATTTCACGCACACACAAAGCACATAGAGATTATCATCATAATTGAACCTATCTAACTCAAATCTGAGCTACACTAGAAGGATATGTGCTCAATTCACACTCCTTTTATGTACAACATGAATTTTAGTGAAAATCACCATGGACATGGCCTTAAACTCGAGATAGGAAGATAATATTTTAATAATCTTCACACTCCTAAAAATTTATGTTCCTATCAACATAGACTTCGAAATTAGGCCAAGGTTAGACCTCATCTTCATAAACACATTTTTGAGTAGAGGTTTGGTGAGAAGATCTGCAACACAATCTAAAGATGAAACATGCTCCAATGAGATCTCTCTCCCAATGATTTTTTCTCTTACAAAATGATGAGCCACTTCAATATGCTTGCTCCTTGCATGAAAGACTAGATTATTTGCAAGAGCCTGAGCAGAAATGTTATCATTCTTGATAATTGGTAAATCTTCATCTGCATAACACTTTAGCTCCAAAAGTAACCTTTTGATCCATAAAACCTCCTTTGTTGTGGTTGTAAGAGATTTGTATTCAGCTTCACAAGATGATAAGGAAATAGTTGCCTGCCTCTTTGATAGCCAAGAAACCAAATTTCCTCCAAGAAATATAGTGTAAGCACTTGTGGATTTCCTATCCAGCCTGTCCTCTGCAAAAGCTGAATCTGAAAAAGCAATCAAAGTCAGATCTTCTCCTTCATAGAATAGTCCATAATCCAAGGTAGAAGATATATACCTCAAGACTCTTTTAGCCAACTTCCAATGATATAACTTTGGATCCTGCATGTGTTGACTTAGCTTATGAACACAAAAGCTTAGACCAGGCCTAGTCACTGTTAACCAAATAAGTGCTCCTATAAAGAGTGATGTCCTCAAAGGATTTTTCATGACTTTAGTGGGAACTTTTACAGTGTGCTCCATAGGTGTATCTATGTCTTTACAGTTTTCCATATGGAATTTTCTGAGCATGGAAAGTGCATATCTACTTTGGTTTGTAAATGCATGACCTTTCCAAAAATCTATTTCAAGGCCTAGAATATAGTGAAGAACTCCTAAGTCCCACATCTAAAACTCTTTACCAAGTGCATGCTTAGTTTCTTCAACTAACTTCTCATTGTTTTCACAAAGAATAATATCATCTACATAGATGAGAAGAATAATTATAAAGTTATCTACAAACTTATAATACAGACAAAGGTCATATTCACTTAGACAAAATCCGAGTGATATGAGATCGGAATTGAGCCTTGCATACCAAGACCTTGGTGCCTGTTTCAGTCCATACAGACTTTTGAACAAAAGACAAACTTTTGATTCATCACCTTCCTTCACAAAACCTGGAGGCTCCTCCATATAGATCTCCTCCTCAAGGTAACCATTGAGAAATGTATTAGAAACATCAAGCTGGAACATACTCCATTTGTGAAAACATGCAAGAGAGATGAGTATTCGAATTGTTACCATCTTTGCAACTAGTGCAAAGGTGTCTTCATAGTCAAGACCCTTGATCTGTGAGTAGCCTTTGGCACAAAGTCTTGCTTTATACTTATTGATTGATCCATCATGATTATACTTGATTCTGAATACCCACTTACATCCACTCACATGCATGTTGTTTGGTGGCTCCACAAGCTCCCATGTGTTATTTGACATCAAGGCTTCAAATTCTTGGGTCATTGCTTCAACCCACTCCTTGGATTGAAAAGCTTCTTGGACATCCTTAGGCTCTTCATCTGATATAAAAAGTGCATGATAGGAAGTTTCACCTTCCACTTGTCTTCCTTCTTCATCATATGTGAGCCTCCTTGGCTCAGATCTTGCTCGTGTAGATCTTCTTGGTGTGGTAGCTTGAATTTGCTCCTCCTCAAGCCTTGGCCTCACCTCTTCTTGAACAACATCAAGATTGATAATTGATCTTGCATGAGTCTATTTGATCTGTGCATCATCCAAGTTAAACTTCTGATCTTCATGGAAGATCACATCTCTACTAACAACATTCTTGTCAGTAGAGGGCAAATAAATCTTGTATCCTTTGTTAGTGGATGCATATCCTACAAAAATTCCTTTTACTGCACTAGGTTCTTCCTTCTTCCTAGTTTCTAGAGGCACATGCACAAAGCATACACAACCAAAAATCCTAAGATGATCTACCTTAGGCTTTTTCTTATACAACATCTCAATTGGTGTCTTTCCTCCTATTGCAAGATTTGGAAGCCTATTACAAAGATAGTTTGCACATGCAACTACCTCTCCCCAAAATTTTTTAGGCAGCGAAGCTTCTAGCCTAATGGCTTTTGCACATTCACACAAAGTTCTATTTTTTCTCTCAGCAATTCCATTTTGCTAAGGAGTATATGAACAAGAAAACTCTCTTTGAATACCCTCTCTCTCACAAAAGTCTTTAAACTTATTGGAAGTGTATTCTCCTCCACTATCACTTCTTAAATCTTTTAACTTGAAAGGAAACTGCTTCTCTACATAAGCTTTGAAAGTAAGAAAAACATCACAGACCATGGCTTTTGAAGACAACATATAAATCCAAGAATATCTTGTATAATCATCTACAAAAGAGACAAAGCAATTGGCTCCTCCTTTGCTCTTAGTTGATGAGAAATGAACATCAGAGTGTACAAGTTCAAATGGTTGCTTTGTCTTGATACTTGATCTAGGAAAAGGCCTTCTGTGTGACTTTGCCAGCACACAAGCTTCACAAGGTAGAAGCTCCTTTGACAGTGTCTTTGGTAGACCAACAACTTTTCCTTCTTTGACCATAGATTGCATGGCTTTGAAATTGGGATGACCTAATCTCTTGTGCCACAGATCCTCCTGTAGAACCTTGGTCTCATAAGCAATATCTGAAATGTTAGCACTCTCCCTAGAATCTAGTTTGTACAACTTACTAATTCTAGATCCTCTAGCAATAACTTCATTTTCTCTTGAGATTATACACTTGTCAACTTGAAACTTGACATCCAATCCACTATCAAACAACTGTCCTACACTAATGAGATTCTTGGTCAATCTAGGTATATACAGTACATCATGTAAGCAAAAAGATTTTGATGATGATGCATGCAATGGAGTACTACCTATTCTTTCAATTCTATACTCTACATCGTTAGCAGTATAGATTGATTTTTTTGCACCTAGATATGGCATGAGATTAGTGAAAGAGTTCCTAGAACTAGACATATGGGAACTAGCACCACTATCTATCCACCAAACTTCTTCGTTCTTAAAAGGAAAAGATGAAAAAGTAGACATCATTAGTGAATCCTCTCTTTCACTCTCTACACCCTCACACTCATCCTCATTAGTAAGGTTACCTTGCATAGATTGGTTCTTCTTCTTGAAACAATTTGATGCATAGTGTCCTTTCTTGCCACAGAAAAAACACTTGATCTTTGACAACTTCTTCTTGCCATTGGATGTTGCAGCTTGCGAGGACTGATCCTCACCACCTTCTTTGGCTTTGTCCTTATTGAAGTGTTGTTGTCCTTTACCCTTGTCTCTTGACTTGTCTATGATGAAGAGTGCTTTGTCATCTCCACCATCTTTCAGTAAAAGTCTGTTGATCCTCAACATCTTGTTCTCTTGCCTGCTTTCTTCAACAATGAGAACACCTTGTAGTGTCTCCAAGGATGGAAGATCCTCCCTGACAGCATAAGTCTGCACAATATTGTCATACTCATCTCTAAGTCCATTTAGGACTACTTGAACAAGTTTAGTGTTCTTAAGAGCATCACCAATACCAGCTAACTCTTGATGAAGATCCTTAACTCTCATGACATATGATGAAGCACTCTCATCTACTCTCTGATAACTTAAAAAATATTTGGTTTCTAAGTGTAAGCAATCTAGAAATATTTTTGATTTCATAGATTGTTTTTAGAGTATCCCAAGCTTCCTTGGTAGTGGTGCATGTACTGATCTCTCTTAACACTTCATTGGTAACATTCATTTTTATAAAATGAAGGGCAATTTTGGTTCTTTTGTGGAATGTTGCAGCTTCATTAGGTGCAGCAGGTTCTTCTTCAGCTCCACTCACAATATCCATTACATCCTGTAGAATCAACAATGATTCCATTCTAATCTTCCACATTGCATAATTGGAAGATGTTAATCTGTCACTGTGCTGTAAGAAATGTGAACCAGATGAAGACATCTTCTTGGTGAGAATTCTAGTAATGATAAAAAATGGAGCTGAAAGGATGTTGCTTGCTATCTCAATCTAGGATATAACACAGATGTTGATCCACCCTATGAAATCTAGCAACAGATTCTCAATACAGAAAATCGATCTATCTTGAATTTGGATCTTGCTTCAGTCACAAAAGAAGAAGCACATGCAAGCAAGAAGTCTATCTCTCCCACGTGTTTCAAAGTATTGATAAACTCTCTAGGAACTTACTTTCAACTCAAACACAGTAATGTGTGTGAAATGAAAAGTGTAAGACCTCACTTCTATCCATTTCTACTTGATTGACAATGAAAATTAATGAAAAAAGGTGAAAAAGATAGATGTGTGCTCACTTTGACATATCCCATGAGTTGAGTACCCTCTCAATCTCTCTGATTGCCTAAAACTCTTCTAGAAACAAATCAAATTGATTTAGAAACAAATCAAATTGATTTAGAAACAAGAGCAACACATTTTACTCTTCAATACCTATCCAACAAGCCATAGAACATCAAATGTGGATCATTCCTTGAGAAGTAGCACTCATTAATGAGGGTTGATTTCACATGTGTGAGCTCTCTGTCCGTACAGAGCTCCGCTGGGTCAAATCAGCCTTGATTTGATCCACTTATGATCCTCAGATTGCTTGTTTGAAATTTGTCCTATGGTACCCAGCTTAGATATGGGCTGAACCATGAACATCTATTTTTTTTATGTAAGTGTGGTTTTATTTTTCCAGTCTTTGGAAGCACACAATTTTGTACTAACATAGTATATTGAAACTTAAATGTAAAACTTGACCTTATGGCGCTGCACAACTATTTTTCTTGGAGGTCTTCAATTGAACACATATCCTATTGTAGGGAAGTTTTTGAGACAAAGTGGTTCATCCTCCTTTTCATGAGTAATTTTGAGTTATTGCTTTGACTGTGGGTTTCTGTTGTTGTGAACAAGAGGAGCTTACAACAAATCCCAAATCCAAGTTCCTGTAAGCAAAAACACTGATGATCTGATGTATACACCCTCACCTCTTCAAAGTGTGAAGAATTGAAAAAGATTATCTATGTTAGATATAGGGGTCTTATGTTTTTATATCAAGCATCTAGGTGTAGGATGTTGATAGGAACAAATTTGGCATAGATGGCAAATTATGCATTTCCACTTGTAATGCCACTAATAGTATTTAGAGGTGGAACCATGTGAGGTCCAATAAGAATTTGAGGTTTGCTTGAATATAGTCCAATAGAATTAAGAGGTTCATGGATCAATGGTCCAATAGGATTAAGAGGTGACAAAATGTGGTCCAATCATAGTTAAGCATAGTGGTAGCTTGTGGATCTACTAGTATCATTGTACTCCTCATTTTGGATCTAATTGATTTGGTGATTGTGTGGATTTTGAGTGTCATTGGATTTCTAGCTTTTTCTCTCTACCCGAGAGCTCATGATGGTTTTTCTCTCTACCCGAAGAGAGCAGCTGGTTTTTACTTAGAATAATTTTTGAATACTTTCCACACATGTGAGTGAGAGTTGGAAGTGATTGAATGCATGTAGTAGTGTGTTTTTGCCATAGAATCAAAGATAGATCTTGAATCTCAATCTAGTCTTGATCTTGGTGCATCTACACACCTTAGGAGATCACAAGTACATGTTGTGGACAATCCACACGTGTGAAATCAACATGGTATCAGATCCTACCTAAGGTTACCATGCATTTTGATCCATTTAAGTGAAAACTATTCATCAATCTTGAGCTAGAAATTGTCAAGGTCCATTTTCCTAGCTATTTTGTTCAATTTTGGATCAAAAGAGATCAAAAGGACATTGATTGGGTCTGACCTGGTACTGTACGGAATCAGGTGCTCAGACACATGCGAGGAACATTCAATTTTAGTTTGGAAGTTCTCTCTCATGCTTGATCCATTTATCTTGCTTGATAGCTTGTTTTGAAGCTATTTTGTCTGGTTTCTGATGCAATCAGTTTCATTCCATTTGGTTGAGCTGATCAAAAGTTATAAGCTTTTGAAGAGGGTTAGGTAGGGAACCTAGACTTGGGTGGACACATTTGGTTTGGTCAAGATATTGCTTGGTTGATCCAAAATCACAGTTGTATGCTTACCAATCTCATCTATATGTGATCTAGACACTGTTTTGAGATCTTAGCCATTTTGTTTCATGCAATATCATTGTATTTGAGTCAAATTTGATTTCTTAGTGTACTTCACACGTGCTAAGAGTGTTTGATCCCAACTTTGCCCATACTCCATCATTTGATATTAAATAGATCTTGTTTTAGAGAGATTTGTGTAGCTAGTGAGAATCAATTCACAAATAGTTGCAAGTAGAGATGTTGTCTTTCATGAAGAGCACCACTCATCTTTTGAAGAGGCCGAGATCAAGAAGTCTATGGATGCATCACCAATTATTGATTTTGAAGACAATCATGATGTGATGGGGTCGAGATTTGATTCTAACTCTCCTCGGATTTTCTCACCAAGAAGATCCATGAGAGATAGATCCGAGCCTAAGAGACTCTCATATGTTGACAAAGGCAAACAAGTGGATCTTGATTCCACTAATTATGTTTTTTATGTCTCTCATGAAGAGCCAAAGAATGTACAAGAGGCACTCAATACCAAGGAGTGGTATGATGCCATGAGGAAGAGTATGATGCATTGATCACCAACAATACTTGGGATCTTGTGGATCCTCCATCCAACAAGCATGTGATTGGTTGCAAGTGGGTATTTCGGATCAAGTTCAATCATGATGGCACCATCAACAAGTATAAAGCAAGATTATGTGCCAAAGGATTTGCTCAAATCCATGGCCTTGATTATGAGGAGACCTTTGCACCCGTTGCAAATATGGTGACAATAAGAATTCTTATTTCTCTTGCACGTTTCTTTAAGTGGAAGGTGTTCCAATTAGATGTATCCAATGCTTTTCATAGATACTCCAATGGAGCAAATTGTAAAAGATCCTAATAAAGGTGATGAAAGATCCTTTGAGGACATCACACTTTTTAGGAGTCTTTTAGGCTCCTTGATTTGGCTTACCATTACTAGGCCCGATCTAAGTTTTTGTGTGCACAAATTGAGTCAATTTATGCAAGATCCTAAGATCCATCATTGGAAGATGGCCAAGAGGATTCTAAGATATGTATCTATATCTTGTGATTATGATCTACTTTATAAAAGTGAAGATTTATCCATTGTTGGCTACTCGGATTCGGACTTTGCAGGTGACAAGATGGATCGAAAGTCTATTAGTGCATACACTATCTTTCTTGGAGGCAATCTAATATCTTGGCTTTCCAAAAGGCAAGATACTATATCTCTCTCTTCATGTGAGGCCGAGTACAGAGCACTCACTACAACTACCAGAGAGGTGCTTTGGATCAAGAGGCTATTAATGGAGCTAAAGTGCATCAAGGAAGATGATCTACCAATGATCAAGTGTGATAACATCTCAGCCCAATACCATATTTCATGCAAGAAGCAAGCACATAGAAGTGGCACACCATTTTGTGAGAGAAAAGCTTATTGGAGGAGAAATCTATTTGGAGCATGTCAACTCGTCCTCTTGCATTGCTGGTCTACTGATCACCAAGCCTTTGAGCAAAAGTGCTTTCATCAAGCATAGATCTAATCTTGGAGTTATATCAAGATCAATGCTTAAATCTTCATAGATAATTTTTTAGGAGGAGTGTGAAGAATTGAAAAAGATTATCTATGTTAGATATAGGGGTCTTATGTTTTTATATCAAGCATCTAGGTGTAGGATGTTGATAGGAACAAATTTGGCATAGATGGCAAATTATGCATTTCCACTTGTAATGCCACTATTGAGCCAAAATAGAGTAAGAGGCTAAACTCGTGCCAATTAGAGTGAAGACAAGTGTAATGCTTTTGTTTGATGAATTCTAAGAGTTCCAATAGGATTTAGAGGTGGAACCAGTGAGGTCCAATAGGAATTTGAGGTTTGCTTGAATATAGTCCAATAGAATTAAGAGGTGCATGGATCAATGGTCCAATAGGATTAAGAGGTGACAAAATGTGGTCCAATCATAGTTAAGCATAGTGGTAGCTCGTGGATCTACTTGTACTCCTCATTTTGGATCTAATTGATTTGGTGATTGTGTGGATTTTGAGTGTCATTGGATTTCTAGCTTTCTCTCTCTACCCGAGAGCTCATGATGGTTTTTCTCTCTCTACCCAAAGAGAGCAGCTTGTTTTTACTTAGAATAATTTTTGAATACTTCCCACACGTGTGAGTGAGAGTTGGAAGTGATTGAATGCATGTAGTAGTGTGTTTTTGCCATAGAGTCAAAGATAGATCTTGAATCTCAATCTAGTCTTGATCTTGGTGCATCTACACACCTTAGGAGATCACAAGTACATGTTGTGGACAATCCACACGTGTGAAATCAACACACAGCATGAAGCTATGATACCATGTGAAGTTTTTAGCACGTGTGAACTTCACCACACACCTTACATAATCTTACTGAGGTGTTGTGATTGCACAAGATTGATCAAAGAACATTATGCTTGAAAAATCTAAGGCAAGAGCACAATGGCATACATCAGTTGAAAAAATCTAACTCTTCAGTATGAGAAATGAATGTCAGAAATATCTCTAAGTGTTCAGTATGGGAAAAAAAGGCTGCTCTCGGGTAGAGAGAGAAAATCAAGCATAGAAAACTCGAGTAGAGAGAGAATGAGTCCAAAACACCAAAATCTCAATATTCACAATGTGGCAAAACATGCCCATCTTTTCCTATATGAGAGAGACTCGAATTCCTACAGTGGAGTTGCATGGAAAGTCCACTTAACTGAACTACTTCACCTACCATAGATCCACATGTGTAACTGCATGCATGTATGTTGCATGTACTGCATGTCAACTCATAAAACTGCCTAGACATGTGTAGATCATTGAAACTACTTTGCATGTTGCATGCACTGATTGCATGTGGCTTGCATGCATATAGTAAGACTTTGCATGCCATCTAAACATCTGCATGTCATCATAATTGAACCTATCTAACTCAAATCTGAGCTACACTAGAAGGATGTGCTCAATTCACACTCCTTTTATGTACAACATGAATTTTAGTGGAAATCACCATGGACATGGCCCCAAACCCGAGATAGGAAGATAATATTTTAATAATCTTCACAGTAGCTTCACCCTCAAGCCATGGGTGTGAATATTATGAGGAGATAAAGTTGGTAACTAAAAGCAAAAGGGCAAATTTCCACAAGTCCTATATAGGCTCTAGAGTATATGTTCATGTGTCCATGCAATCCCACTTCATACCAAACATAAATTAACTTACTATTGATATATCAGATCATGCATATAGCCATCAAACACCATGTATTGCTCCACATGTGAGAATAGGAGTGCTTGGGCCCTCTCCAGGTTACTAATTATAAATTTGGCCTTAAATGGAATTTCGAGGTGCAAATAATAATGTTGACAATTGGATGCTTAATGCCCATGTCTAGGATGATTCCAAATTCTTAGTAACTGAATATGGATGTAACATTCTTACCCACTTGAACTCCTCATATTTTCAGTAGTGAAATTTAGGGAAGTTACTGTTTATGCTTTCAACTCTTATACTTAATATGATCCAAAGTAGTAGGAGTAAGAGGAGTTCATGGTAGATCCCCAACAAGGAGTTGATGCCATTCTGGGGGCATGTATTGGCATTGTCTATTGTCAGAGTATGTAGGTCTTGTTTATCTGGACACTCAACTTGTATTACTATTTTTATCAGTTTTTCTACTTTACTCTGTACATGTAGTATGTGTTAGTTTCACTTCTATGACACAACTAGTAGTGAGTCAAGGCACATGTCCTGTAATGGGTTCCGACCTTCCATACACTATTGTCTTTTCTCCTATAGTTCACTAGTGTGCTTCTTGGGTTGCTGTGTGCTCTCTCTCTCAGTTACTATGAGAATTTGATTGATGTTAGCTTGTGAATTAGTTGACATTTACTGCAAAAATGATCTTCAACATGGTGTTAGAGCCTAGGTCAGAAATAGTTTGATATTACTTGGGAGTTGAATTTTAGGAGAATTCGAAGAACCAGTGATGATTGGTTGAGATGCTATCTAAGCTTTTGAAGAATTCTAATCACAATGTTAAAAGTTCTATAGGGCTGAGATTGTTGAAAACTAAGAGATTGTCGAATCTTCAGTTCTTTCAAGGCTAGAATTGGTTTTTCGACAAATACAGCTAGTGTGCACTTGTTTTTGCACCAATCAACATACTATCAATCATAGCATTAAGCCAGTAGCAAGGCTACCTATAGGGAGCAAAGATTTGCCACAAAAGAAGAAAAGCCCAAGAAGTTGGTTTTGTGTGCAAGCTAGGGTTTGAAGAGACAAATATGTTGCTCAATGATGTTTTAAAGCAAATTTGGGACTTTTGCCCATATTTTGGGCTATACCTATTGGATTTGAACCAAATGAAGGGCACTTGGATTGTACCTACAAGTACGGTATTGAAAAAACAAAGTGATTTCCATGGAGAAACCACTCAGAGGATGTCAAAAGTGATTTGTCTCTTTCAGGGAGTGGGTAGTTGACAATGTACGATGGAAAGCACTTTCAATTTTGAGGCAATCTTAGCTTTCAACTTGCCACCTAAGTAGCGAGGGGCCTGCTAAGACAAAATTAACAGGTCATTATCTTGATTTTATCACGTCACATTGTACTCAGAGCCTCTTCTTTAGCTTCCAAGTGCAGTTTTGAGCCGTTTTAAGATGGCAAATATGAACAAGTCAGTTTTGGGCGAGGGTAGAATTTGGATGGCATTTCTAACTATAGAATATGGAAATTCAAGATGAAGAGCATCCCTATGGAGAAGGAGATCTAGGAAATTGTAACAGACGTGGAACTAAGGCCAAACACAACACTGCAGATATGCAAACCTACGACAAAAGGGCACAAAGGGCATTGTCCTTAATAAATTTGTTAGTGAAAGACCACGTCATTGCATATATTGATGAAGCCATGATATAGAGGTGCTTAGGAAGCACTCAAAATGCAGTATCAAATGGCAAATCCATAATAGATAATGTTCGTAAGGATCAAATTGAACACAATTTGCATGGAGGAAAGTGATAATGCAAGTGGTTTCTTTACACGCATCAAGGAACTGAGAGACCAACTTACTACAATTGATGAACCAATATAAGATACAAAACTGATACTTATGGAAATGAATGGACTAGTAGAACCATTTCAGATGTTTGTTAGTGGCATTGAATCGAGGGAGATGCACTACCTACCTTCAAGGACCTTCATGACATTCTGTTATAGTAGGCACAGAGACAGAAACTAGTGAAGTCATGACAACCACCAACAGGAAATGTTGGGGGCTTGACATTTTGCGAGTAAAAAATTGCGAGTTTTTGCTAGTCTCAAAACACTACTTTTGACAATCAGCCCTTTATGTAACAGAAAAGTAGTTGCACGCGTGTATTGTCACAAATCTAGCACAAAAAGCATTTTGGTTGTTTAATTGCACACTAAAACACAAATGAAGTGGTTGATTGGGGCAATTGGTTGTTGTAACAAATTCTTGTGTTTTGAGTTCTTGGATCAAACATTTATGGCATAAAATTCAAAGAGGCATGACATAAAAAATGTGCACTTCATACCGACATGGCATTCATCAACAAGTCACTCTACAAGCATTGGAAAGGCACTTGCCTCTAGTGGTTTTCAAGAATTGTAGTGATTATATGTAAGTGAATGGAGTAAAGATAATAGCCAAGATTTGTTGAAAGTAAAGAGTTTAGTAAAATTAGCCCACATCAAAATCCAAAATATCAATCATCCATAAGCCCAAACATTTTTTCAAAGTATATTATTTTGAAGGTCTTGTCCTGAGTACTTAGCAGTTAAGCCTTCATAAACAAAACAAGCCACCAGAACATATCTCTTTGCAGTCCTAAAAGTCTAACAACAATTAGGGGATGCAAAGGCATGAAAACGTTTTTGTGGGGTGAGTGTAGGCTGATGAATGAACATATTCTCATTCACATCCAATCCCTTCACTTTCAAAAACACAAAGTATAAATGTTACAAGCAACATACTTCCCTGATGATATAGTCCTAGTAAAATCTTCACAAGTGCAAGTGGGCTCCACCCCTATTGTCACCTGGTACCTTGTGCAACTTTTATTATTGTCAAAACTCTCTATCATGTAAAGCTCCTTTCGTTCTCTTGGTTGTTTTATAATATCACAGAGGTATCATCCCTCTTTGCATGCGCAACTTTGCACCTGATGACACACCTACCCTGTGACGCATACGCCCACGTTTGACAGATGCACTTGCTTGAAAGAGAGCTTCTATATTGCCTTGGGGTGCGCTAGTATACATATTTCCTGGCTGGATAATAGGCACCTCCATCGAGAATTTGTTCACACAATTAGGATGTAACCTCCTTTGTGACACTCCACGTTCTTTCGAAAATACTATAGGGACCATTCTTGGATATACAGTGAAAGTGATGGTTGATAAGGCACCATACACAACTTTTCAAGCTTTGCTTTGGTTTATTGAAGCGGAAAAAGAAAGAGGCAAAATGCCTCAGCTAGAGAGAGAGAGAGAGAGAGAGAGAGAGAGAGAGAGAGAGAGAGAGAGAGAGAGAGAGAGAGAGAGAGAGAGAGAGAGAGAGAGAGAGAGAGAGAGAGAGAGAGAGAGAGAGAGAGAGAGAGAGAGAGAGAGAGAGAGAGAGAGAGAGAGAGAGAGAGATGTTGGAAAATGAACTTCACTTTCCTTCATCCCTGATACTTCCATGCAGGACGAATCAGATCTCGCAAAGGCGGGGTTGCAAGTACAGCCCATGGAAGCGGACAACTACAACTAATCAGTGCTTAAGCATAGCCTTTTAGTTACAAGACCAACTTAAAAGAAAATGTATGATAGAATATATAATTCTGCCAATGAACAGAGGAGAGAGTGAGGAGGAAAACCTGATAGCGCAATATAAAATAGCAACAGGACTTGCACGTAGATATGCGGTAGATTGTAAACTCTCCTCCAAGAAGTTTTCATAAAGCAATAGATCATTTCTATTAGTTTTGTACTGTGTATGCATGAGTATTGGTATTATTTATATGAACACTGTTATTTTGATGAGTAAATCATATTGTCTTCTCAACAGTAGATAGCTGTAGGGTTGCAAAGTCTGAAGACGAAGTGTCAAAACTAATTGGTGATTTTGCACTTTTCACATTCTCTCTCTTCGTAATTTTCACATTTTTCTAGTAGAGGTAAGATGTGCTTAAGTGCATGAAATCCACGTAGTTTCACATAGTTTGCATAGTTCATATTTTTTGCCTTCCCAAAATTGCGACAATTACAGAACAATGCATGCTTCCGCGTCCTTAAAATTGCTAGCTATAGTTGAGGTAGGAACAAGCAGTTTGCTTCAGTGGTATTAGAGCACTGCAGACTAAAATCAAGGAAACAAAAAACAAAAAGCTATCAAATGGCAACGAACCTATAGCAGAAGGTGATAAGTGTCTTCGATGGCAGCAACTATGTTGTCTGGAAACACAAGATGAAGATGCTACTCAGAGGAGAGGGCCTATGGAGCATAGTAGATGAAACAGAAGTCAGACTGCAACAAAATCCGACTGAATGGAGAAGGAAGAACAGTAGAGCAATGGTGCTCATCACTTTGTCACTTGCAGAAGACATCACGATGACCACCGTGGACTATGAAACCGGCCACGAAATGTGGGAAAGGCTATAGGCTAAACATGAGCGCATGACAAGTGTACAGATCTTGCATCTCAATAATCAGCTTTTGAACATGAAGTGCGACGGAAATGATCTGGACAGACATGCTGGGAAGATGAAAGAAGTCTTCAATCAACTGGCAGTTGCAGATCAGAATCATGCAATTCCAACAGAGCAACAGTTCTTACACTTCATAAGAACTCTGCCATCTACTTACTACAGCTTGAGGTCAATACTTATGAGGACACCTAACATGACATACAACGATGTTGTTAAAGTTGTAAAGGATGAAGTCATCATGAGAGATCATATAGACTCTCAAGACAACGAGGACCAAACATCCATTGTCAGAAGAAAATAGAAAGGAAGAGTGTAGAAGACAGGTACATCTTCAATAAGAGATGAATGCAGCTCAAGGCCACCTGCGATATGCAATTACTGCAAGAAAAAAGGACACTTATAGAAAGATTGTTGGGAAAATTCCAACAACATTTGCATTCATTGTAAGACAAAGGGACACTCAACATTCGATTGCTGGTTCAATCCCAAAAGCAAAAGCAAAGACAAGGACCATACTGCAGAATCTCCCCATCAAGAGGAAGAACTAGAGTAGCTATGACAGCAAGAGATGTGCGAAATGCACACTTAGATCTTAAGATCATCATAGACTCAGGACCCACATCGCCCATCACGTGCAAAAGGAAAATCCTAAAGGATTACAAGACCTCCAACGGGGACAAAAAAATTATCCTTGGAGATGACAACAAGCACCATGTTGAGGAGACATGAACTCTACATATGAAGACCACATCTGGCTACAAAGATTTAGAGGGAGTCCTACACGTTTCCACATTGAAGAGTGATCTGTTGTCAGTAGCAAAGATCACACATATGGGACTGAACGTTACTTTCAATAGTAACAAATGTCACATAAAGGATTGTGAAACCAACCAGATCCTAGTGACAGTTGAAAGAAAGTGCAACTTGTATCGCGCAAGTGTCTTAGATCCTATAGATCAAATTATTGTCACCTCAGATGAAGAAAGCACGAATGAACTATGGCATAAGAGGATGTGCCATTGCAACATGGGCACACTCTACAAAATGTCAAGAAGCAGAATGGCAGAAGGCATGAATGTGATTGACAGAAAGATCAGTCTATGTGAATCATGTTTGAAGGGTAAGCAACACCATGAGCCATTCAGATTTGAAGGGTTACGAGTGAAGGAGGTTCTTGGGCTGATACATAACAATCTATGTGGACCAATGAAGATTTCGTCTACATCAGAATCGCAGTACTTCGCTACATTCATTGATGCTCACATGCACATGACCTTTGTCTATTTCTTGAAGAAAAATTCTGAAGTATTTACATTCTTTAAACAGTTTAAAAGTTTAGCTGAAACACAGACATGAAGAAAAATCAAAGAGATCTGATAATGGTGGAGAATACACCAGTACATAATTCAAGAACTACTGCCAGCATGAAGGAATTGAAAGGTAGTATACTGTGCCTTACACATCACGGCACAACGAGGTAGTAGAGAGAAAGAACTGGACCCTGACGGAGGCAGCAAGGTGCATGATGGTGCAGACAAACTTATCAAAAGAATTTTGGACAGAAGTTATACTGACAGTTGTGTATCCATAGAATAGGAGCATGACAGCAGCTGTAAGTGATGCCACACTTTATGAGGCATGGACGGGTGAAAAGCCCAATCTGTCACATGTGAGAGTGTTTGGTTTGCAGGGCATGCATGCACGTGCCTCAAGAGAAGATGTCCAAGCTTGATGAAAAATCAAGACCCGTGATATTCGTGGGATATGCAATCAATTCACTTGGCTACAAGTTATATGGTCCCCAAACCAATAAGGTGCAAGTAAGCAGAGATCTCAAATTTGATGAACAAACATTCCAGGAAGATGTAGACCAGACTGGTTGTAAGTTGAATAGACCAAATTGACCAAGAAATAAAGGCTATCCAGTCTTCCATTCTTTTTGTATGAAACATATTTTGAATATTAGAGCTTATTACTCTAATTGATGAAATATGTGTACATGTATCATTACCTGAAGACAAGAAATGAAACTGTAGATCAATGCTAACAATTTGATGTGCATGTTCTAGAAATAGAATCTAATGATGAACCGTTTTATGGTATGACTCCTAACCTTTTCTTAAAGGGTATGTGCAGGTACTAAGAAGAGTACATGAAGAATGAACTAAAGAAGCTTCTTAAAGCTTAAAGATGGTACTTGAAGAAGGCTTTTTCCAAAGTCTATAAAGAAGCTCAATCGAGTCTACAAATATTTGGAGAAGAAACCAAAGGACTGATCACCCTTTGTGTCACACTCCACTATGATTGGGGATGGGCAATCCCTAGAAAAAAGGGCCTAGGAACTGATGAAAATTATGCAAGATAAGATGGACATATACAAAGCCTTTTCCATGTCATGAAACACACTTGGGGTGAATCCCAAAGTTGTAAACCAAGAAAAATACAACTTGAAAGTGGCTAACATTAAATGTTAATCTACCTACCTTCCATCCTTATCAATATGTAACTTACCTACTTTGTCACATGGCTTGTAAACCATAAGACACCTAGGAAAATGCGCCCTCCTACTCCTCCCCTTTTGGTTTAACTAGTTGATAAACACCCTCTCACACCTACACACCTCACCCTCTCACTTTTACTTCTCCTAGAGTCTCTCTTACACTCTCACACTTATTTTGGACACCTCAGCCACTCCCTCAAGGTTACACATTCCCTATAGAAGGAGTAACTCACCCCTCTCCCTCATTATTCATCTCCTTTTCATTTTTGGTTTGCCTCTTGTTCTTACTTCTATGTGTGTAGGTGCTTGGAAGGAAACTTGGAACTATGGCATAAGGAGGATCTATCAAGCTTGGATTGGAACCATTTTGGAACCACACATACACACACACACTCACTTTCTCTTACCTCTTTCATTTCTCTCTCTGTCTCTCTCTAAAACTTACACACCATCCATAGCCTAGATGGCCATGCATGTCACACCATCCATAACCTGATGGCCATGCATGTCACACCATCCATAACTTGATGGCCTTGCATGTCACCCCAGCCATAGCCTAATGGCCATGCATGTTTAATTTGAAACTTGCATGTCTGATGATTTGGGAACTTGCATGTCTGATTTGAAGCTTGCATGTCGAAATTGGAGCTTACATGTCATACCATCCCTAGCCTAATAACTTTGCATGTCAGATCTGAAGCTTGAATGTCAGATTTGATTCATGCATGTCATGCCATCTAATGTCTAGTGTCTATGCCTGCTCCATTCTTGATCATTAAGCTTTTGCATGTCATAAGAAACTATTTTCCTTTGTATGAGATTCTTTAAGATCCAAAATTTGTTAACATCTGATTGATGTAAAGATTCAAGAATCCATCTTGACCCCTCAGCAAGTCTCATGAATGAATGCTTTTGGTGATTGAATGATGTAATTACTTTGTTAAGCCTTGAGTTCTTTTTGGATTTGTTCATCAGAGTTTTGATTTGCTTCTTTTTAAGACACAATGTTTAAGTTAAGACTCTAGGATTTAGGAGACCTTCACTTCAAGTTCACACTGGTTATCAGTCCTTTGATCTGACTCCTTACATCTCTGATTGGGCTGAAGAGGGAGATTAGACCTCTATAGAGCCGGATGATCAAGAAGATCAACAAACAATTGAGCGACATGAGCTACAGACCCCACTACAACCAGTACAAATTGAATAACAGAAGAATCTTGCTGAGCCAAGACGCTATGCTAGAATCTAACAGAAAGCTATTGAGAAAGCTGCAGCAAACAACTGCGATGAAAATCGATGTCTAATGACAACAGAAACCGAAACTTATTCAGATACAATTGCAAGTCAGGAATCAGAAGAATGGGGGAAGGCAATGCAGGAGGAAATCGACTCAATGCATAACCTATGGCACTAGGAGTAAAACTATCAAAGGAAGACTGTCCAAGGACTGAGCAGGAAAAGTTTAAAATGAGTAATACATATTTTTGAAATCTGATCGAAGCTCTAATGTATCTGACTATATGTACTCGACCAGACTTGGCCTTTCATGTTTATGCTTTAGCACAGTTTTCTAACAATCCAGGAAGGCACCATTGGGAGCTGGCAAAGATAATCTTACGATATCTCAAACATACCACGGAACTCGGCATTGTGTATCTGGTCTCTTGGAGGATTTGAGATTACATCGTCCTAGGCCACCTCCTATGATAAAACTTGGACCCATTGTTGTTCAAAGTGATTCCAATACATGAACACATTATTTTCCGGCTGCACATCGAATGTTAGATCGTGGTACATCATTGCCTTTCTGTGGTGGCCATGAGAAAAGCCCTTTGTTCATGCAATTTCTAGTGGAGACTCTTTGCAAAAAGGATGGAGTTGTCTTTGATCCTTTGGTTGGGTGTAGGTCGACTATTCTTGCTTGTAGAGCTACCCAGCGACATTGCATTGCCATGGACTCTGACCCTCATTTACATTCCCTTCTGTCTTTTGAGTGATTAAGAAAACAACATTACTCTTCTCTAACTGTATAATAATGTTGTAGGAGCCCTTTCATCTACTAGCCATGCTACACCTATTGATTCGAAAGTGAAGAAGAACGTCTTGACGACTAAGACATGGATGATTTTCAGAGCTAGTAAGTTACCCTGACCATCAAGTTAATTTGTTGCATATTTTGATTGATTAGCAAAAGGTAATTTAATAAACAGTTATTGCCAACCTATGCAGAAGCGCAAGCTGCATCCATGGCTTCAAACAAGCCTCCAACTTGCCAATCCAAAACCATTTTTAGAAATTCTTGTGTGTTCATTGATGACGAGGCAATCGATGCGGACAATTGATTATCTTATTATCAGTTCAGACAAACGTTTAGTTTTTGTGGACCAGTTTTTCTTACTCTACTAGATTATAAACTCAGTGGTGTTGTCAAGTACCGTTGTTTGCGCATAGTGTAGATGGTCATATGGTCTATAGTGCAGATTTGGTAGTTCATATGGTATTATTTTTCATGGCATATGATTATATGATTTTCATTATCAGTTTTAGCAAGCAAATATAGTTAGTTGTATTGGTGTATGTTCCTGCTTCTTATGTAAGTTGTTTTGGTGTACAAAAGTTGCCTTTACAATACGTCTAGCTTTTCATAATCACACACCCGCAGTCACCCAGGCACTAAGTGAATGCCAGAAGTCTACAACAGTCAGAGCCGCAACATTGAAGAAATGTTGGGGACATTGTAGAAGATGACACACCCACAGCCACCTAGGCACTAACACTATATTGTAGTGTAGATGGTTATATGGTATATAGTGCAGATTTGGTAGTTCATATGGTATTATTTTTCATGGCATATGGTTATATGATTTTCATTATCAGTTTGAACAAGCAAATATAGCTAGTTGTATTATTGCAAGATCCTGCTTCTCATGTAAGTTGTTCTGGTGTACGAAAGTAGCTTCTACAATGCGTCTAGCTTTTCATAAGTCTGCAACAGTCATCCGCAACACTAAGGGAATGTTGGGGACATTGCAGAAGATGACACACTCATGGCCGAAGTCCGCAACAGCTAGCCATGACACTCCCTACGCTCGTTGCCAAAATGAGTAGAATTTGCCCAGAAAAACTTGCAAAATATTGTTACTTGCAAAATGTTTGGACTCGCAATGTTGGCCAAAGGAAAGTAGAAATTCAAAAAACAAAAAAAGATGCCAAATGCTGATGAAGATAATGAAGGATTATCATCTAGGAGGAAGAAAAAAGAAAAGTTCCTACTGTCAAAAGCCAGGACATTGGGCAAGAGATTCTCACAAGAAGAAGACAGACATCAAGAAGGGCAAAGTGAAGCAACTCACCGATATTGTCGAGGATGATGTCGATAACAACAATGTTGACCTTAGCACAACATTTTTGACTACATTGGCATCACAAGACTATGTAGATCATGAACATTGTTTCATAGACTCGAGAGCGACAAGATACATGACAAGCAACAAGTCTTGGTTTAAGGATTTGAAGCTAATGGATGGTGGAGACAAGGTTGTGCAAGCGAATGTAGACGAGTGCTAGATTCAAGGCATTGGCACTGTACCCATACAATTTCTTGATGGGCAGATCAAGCTAATCGAAAATGTCTTTATGTTCATGGCTTACTTAAAAGCTTGGTTTTTGTTGGAACAATGATTGATCACATGCTAAAAGTGGAATTTAGCAATAACAAGTGTTAGGACAAGGATATATAATAGGGTTACAAAGTGATTGTTGATGGCTTCCATGACAAGTCATGTGGTTTATATAAGATGAATGCTATGGTTTCCAAGTGCAATGGATTGGTAACAACCACGCCTTCTAATGTGATTTGTGGCATAGACACTTAGGTCAATTGATCTTGAAGAGTTTGAAATTGCTTTGTAAGTTGAAGATGGTGATAGGTCTATCTAGTTTGGATGATAAGAATTGAACCTATTTTCACTAGGTAGATTACATCAAGAAGCATTTGATAATGAGGGGGCAACAAGAGCTGAACGAGTTCTTGAACTAATACACTCAAATTTGTGTGGGCCAGTGAAGACGATGTCAATCGGTGGGCATTTTATATTCATTGATGACTATGCAAGAAGAACGTAAAACTATAGCATCAAGGAGAAATCGAGGGCATAGTAAGTGTTTCAAGGACTTCAAGGCATTAGTAGAAAACCAAACAAATGCCAAGATCAAGGTTTTAAGATCTGATTGAAGAGATGAGTATTGCTCTCCTACATTCATCAAGTTTTGCAAAGAGCATGAAATCAAGTAGCAATTTGCATAGGGTCATATGCCTCGACACAATGGGATAGCGGAAAGGAAAAACCACAAAGTTGTAGAATTTGCCAAAGCTATGATAACACATATGGGAGCTACAGATTCTTTTTGGGTTGAGGCAATAGGCGTGGTAGTTTCTTGTAGAACAGGAGCCCTATAGTTGCTATACAGAATTGTACCCTTGAGAAATAATTCAATAGAAAGAAAGAGATTAGAGTGGAAAAGTAGTCCGTTTGGATATATTTTTACCATTTGTTTCTACAATTCCTAGCCTTTTCCAATAGGAGTAGCATTTGACTTCATACTAAAGTAGTTTAAGATGGATTATTAGTTCAAGATTGTTTTGTCCTTCATGATTTTTTTTATCTCCCATGGATACTTAGCTTCCTAATAGATTCGATTTTTGTTGCTCAAACTATGCCTAATAACTTTGGTGCTCACATAAGACTATGGTGATTCCTATTCATTCCATCTTTTATTAACCTCAATGTGACATCAATATTGTCTCACAATGATAAGGTTGGCTAGCAAATTGCTTTATCGTGAAATAGCATCCACCAGACCTAAGATCCTTTCCTAAAGGGTTTGATTAGATGAAATTCAAAAAGAAACTTTTTGAGGTGGCGTCTATTGACTTAGTTCCTAATCTAGTGCCTACTTCACTAGTCTAACAATAATGTAGTTTAGGATCAAAATCATTACCATTTGACCAAAAGTAATCATTTCCTTTCAATCAAACTAGCTTAGCTATTCTTGCTAAACCTCATTTTTGACTAATTAATCCTTCTAAAATAATCATGAGTGTTAGCTCGAAATCTTAGCTTAAAAAATCTCTTACTTTTTTTCCATGCTAGCCATGGACTTACAATGCCTTTTACAATATCAATTTATAGTTAGAGCTTCTTACTAGGTACATATGCTCTATCATTATCCTTGTTGCTCTCTTGATCAAAAAACCAGTTGTCTTCAATTCAATTATATATATATATATATATATATATATATAGTAGAATTAGGAATGCCAAAACCATTTACTATGGATGCACATGTCATGATGAGTTTTTAAATTATTAGGAATTTATTTAGTTATGATGAGCTATGTTATGTGAATGATATAACTTACCTTTTGGTAGTTTGTTCTAGTGAAAACAAAGATAATATAAGACTAAAAATGTACCATGTGAAAGCTACAAATTAGTGTGCAAGTTTTTGTGAGAATAAGCAAGGCTATTGTATACGTAGTGTACAGGAAATTCTATGCATAAATGGTAATAAGCCAAACTAATACATGAACAAAAGGAAAAATCAACAATTACCTATAATAATGCTCCTTGTCCTTGTTGACTTAGTACACAATGTACAACCTACAAGATCAAGATTTCACAAAATGCTATTGAAATCAGGGTTCATTGCCCCTCATATCTATACAAGTCATCTCTATACAATAAGCCTGGATTATCACTCTATGCTATATATGTGAAGTCTCATATATGACGTAATTAATTAGTGGTATAAATTTGTTCTTTTAAAAAACGTGTGTGCTTTTAAATTTGTTCTTTTCAAAAATGTGTGTGCTTCCATTGAAATAAGAGATTGAGTGAAGGGCTTCAAATAATGATCATGTTTGTCGTCATTCAAAAGCTTTGTGGGTGGTGAAAATGAGATTAAAATGTATAAACTAGTACTCTACTCTAGAATAATCAACAATGAGACCTCAACCAACAATATACATGAGAATTGTTTTGCAATACATTGATAATATTAGAATCCCATAGTGGTTTTTAGAGTTATTCTTCTTCAATCTAATTATGCCAATTGATGTTTGCAATAATGTATACTATGATATCTTTGTCAAATTCATAGTATACATTTCAAGCATAAGCTCAATTGCACATCAAGAGCCAACAAAAATCATACCATGCAAGGCGTTCTAAATGCCATACAATGAAAGTATTGATTTAAACTAGGGCAATAATCAACTAATTGTATGTGAATTAAAAAATCTCATGAATGGGAAAACGATTCTAAAAGTGGGCACACTTTTACTTTTCCAAATGTCACAAGAAAAAGTTGAAATATAACATCAACACTGCTATAATTTTCAAAAGTTCACAGTTCCTTTTAATATTATCACTTGTAAACTATACATGATTAACACATTTATGCATGTGTATTCAACCAAAAAAGGAAATATTTGATTTGCTGCAATATCTATGCACTTCTAGTTTGTCAAG
The DNA here is from genome assembly GCA_029204225.1 of Diphasiastrum complanatum. Classification (NCBI taxonomy): domain Eukaryota; kingdom Viridiplantae; phylum Streptophyta; class Lycopodiopsida; order Lycopodiales; family Lycopodiaceae; genus Diphasiastrum; species Diphasiastrum complanatum. The sequence continues at coordinate 28,805,135 of CM055103.1, read as the reverse complement.
ATGTTTTCTTTCTATGATAAGCATGTGAGAAGTTTCTTAAAGTATGTTGTTTAATGGAGTGCCCATCCGTAGCCCCCAATTCAAGACAAGATAGCATAATGGAGAATGCAAAAGATAAGATACCCCTTAGATGATTAAACCTCTTATGAGTATTGATCAATTCAAGTTGGAAGTCTATTGGTTGCAACTTGTTGTTGAAAGGTCGAAGCTAAGGTTAGGAGTATTTTATGTTGGAATCACTTTTTGTTGCTATCTAAATATTGATAGAAGAAAAGTACATGTGTATAAAATTTAGTCCAGTCCAACATATTTGTGACCTAAATCCAAGTAGACGTTCATTTTATTGAAAATATAATTATTATAACGTGATAGATAGGCAAGCTCATATAAGTGTGAGTATCAAGTGAAAGCATTTGTTGAGGATACTCCTTTACTTGATTGTTTTAATGATTAGATATAGAAGCTTTTAGTTTATGGGAAGTTCCACTTCTAGTCGATAACCGTTCTACCAACAGGCACTACCAATAGGCAGCTTGGTGACAGTCCAAGTATTATTCTTGATCAACGAGTTGTATTCTTTGTCCATAGCTTCCTTCCAGAGATTTAAATCGGCCTATGATAGTGCTTATCTGACTGTGCTAGGCTCCTATGAAAGATACTGAGCATAATCATCATTGAATCGAATAGGTTGAGATTGAATTCTTGTTGATCTTTTGGGAGGGGCTTCAAGTTGTGAAATTCGATTCTATGTTGGTTGCTCCTAAGTTACAGCTTCTCGATCTTCTTTTGAATCTAAATGTATAGTCTGATTGCTTGAAGAAATCGAAACATATTTCAATATTCATCAGCTTTTCGAGACAATCAATAGATTGAATATGGTTCTTTCCCTTCAAATCAATAAATTGATCCTCAAGAAAAGTCAAATACCTACTAGTAAAAACTTTAAAGGTTACAATATTATACAGTTGATACATACCATTGGAAGAAGAATAACTGACAAAAACAATTTTAATAGAATGCTCATCCAATTTCTTTTTGATGTCTTTTGGGTAATGAGCATAGGCGGTGATTCCGAAAACTCTTAAATGCTATAATGAAGGTTTGGATTCAGTCCAAACTCATTAGGAGTTTTGTTGTTCTGCTACAGAGGATGACGATATTGATCAAGATATTCGGGCAGTAAAATAAAAAAGGAAGCAGAAAAGAAGGAAGCAGTAAGCTCGGTGGAACTCACTTTTTTTTGTCCCCACACATATGTTAGTGGATTCTTGTGAATTAAGGCCATTTGGGGCTAGGCCAAGTTTGTGTCATAAATTGTAAATATGTTAAGTTATATTCAATATGATATGATGTAAAGTCAACATCAAATTATTGCGATGTGTATTTAGAGGATAAGTTGAAGTGACCATAAACGACAATGAGTAGTTCATTGAAGGGAAATCGTATGACTTTGTGGTCTATTTACGGTAGCCAAAATTTGTGTATAAATATGGTTGTTTGGCCAATTGAAGGAGAGGATAATTTTGGTGTTAGAATATTGTTTTAGTGGATGAAGGGTGAGAGCCATTGAAATTTCCATTACTACTTACTTTGACTTATTGTACTACTGGCAGCAAGAGGAATTACCTTGCATAAGACCTTTTTTCACAGAATTTGTTCAGGGTGTAGTAGTAGCATTTGTACTTAAGTATTTTTACTATATACAAATGGGTAATATTTTCATATTATTGATTTAATCGTGAGATGCATTGTTGGATGATTTAGTTCAGTAAGTTAATTGCTGAAGTTTATTTTTGATCACAATTGTTATTTTGACCTCTTCTACTTAGGACAATCTTAAAACCTATTTGGGTCAGGTGGTTAGGTAATTAAAGTTACCCCCAACACTAGCAAGATTGAGCTCATGCCTACTCTCCTCAGCCATCAAAACAACTTGTGGGCTCTCCATAGATGGTAGCTCCTCTTGAATGGCATAAGATGGCACAAAGTTAGAGAAATCCTCATTAAGACCATTAAAAACAATTTGGACAAGCTCTGGAGACTTGATAGCATCACTAATACATGCAATAATTTGTCACCCACAACACATAGTTTTGAGCGCTCTCATTTCTTTTGAAAACTTTGGAGAATTTGGTTAAAGTGAAAAGAGTAGATTTGTTCTTGGATTCATCGATTGCTTGCAAGGTATTACAAGCCTCCTTGGCCAAGATGCAACCTCCAATCTCTCATAGGAGCTCATTAGAAACATTCATCTTGATGTAATGCAATTCCATTCTTGATCTCTTCTTGATTCTAGTGGCTTCTTGTAGATTTCGAGGCTCATCCTCAACTCTACTCACTATGTCAATGAGATCTTGCAACAACAAGATGGATTCTGTCATGTCCACAATTGGTCTCGGATAGCATATCCTGTTAGAGGTCAGTAGGCCTACCTCGACCCGTAAGTTAATTATGATTATGAGGGGTTTGGGGCCCTCATTTGCATATGGTCATAATTAATGGTTGGAGGCCTAAACTCATGATGGTGGATTTATAATGGGTCTATCGATTAGATTCCAAACAAATCTTAGACAATCGCCTATTTCATCTTGAAAAGCTCAATGAAACCCATACCATCAGTGTCCACAACAGGTTCACAAGCGTAGACAAAAAGATTGGCATGATCGTTTAATTAAGCTCAAGGAATCTAAAGAGGGGGGTAAGGTTCTCCTATATCAGGCAAAAGCACATAAAGGGAAGCTGAAATTCACTGGGCAAGGGCCATACATTATTGATCAGATCTTTTCTTTCGGATATGCCCGCCTTAAAACACTGGAAGGCATCCCCCTAGATACTGTAGTGAATGGGAATCGACTTAGACAGTATCATGAGCACTCGTTCTATCTTGAAATGTATTGATCACATTTGTCGTTCTATGTGTTTGCCTGCATGTAACCATCTTTTGTCGTTCGTTCCTATATCGTAAGTTTTTAAATTTTATTCTTTCCACTTACTTCTTTTCTCAGATCTAGTAGGATTGCTTGCAAGTAAAATGATAAGTAACAAGAGAAAATCAGTCTCAAGGTCACTTGTTGATCAGGTTGCTTGGCTGCATTCTTCGCTTGGAGAATTCGACAATCCTTGATATCATGGTTATTGCGCTTGCAATATCTACAAAACATCTCTTCGATTGTGAATCTGACGATTGTACTTGACTTTGAGTCTGCTTCTGATTCGTTGCAGCCTTCTTGGAACTTTTCAGCTTCTGTCGCTTAGAGCCTTTGTTGACATATAGAGCCTGAGAGGAGGAAGTAGACGAAACGTCCAAACTTCTTCTATTATATTCTTGCAACAACATAGTGCTAACTTTGGTAAGAGTTAGATCTGAGTGTGTTGATATGACATCACCCAGTTCTCATATGTAGAGGGCAAGCTTGAAAGAAATGTCACACATCTTTCCTGAAGGTGAATCATCAACGAGAATCATGCACTGCAGAAAATCCAGTAAAGCAGACAAGCCTCAAGAAGCTGACATAGATGGCGAAGCAAATCCACAACAAGAGGATGCACAACAAGCAGAGGTCGAGGACCTAGGAGGCAACGACTTTGGGGGAGATGACTCGGGCACTTTTGACCATACAATGGTGGCCCAGTACTCCGCTCAATTAGCGGCCATTCTACTAGTACGATTTTTCCAGCAACAATCACTACAATAGCAGGCCTATCAACACATCAACAGCTTTCGACAATATCCCAGGCGGATCACGCAGCCTCACTTGACACCACGATGGTCACCACCACCACTGCGGTCCTCCCGTCCTCCCCACCCTCCATCACCGTCACTACCTCCTCCCCTCCAATCACCATTTCTATTTCTTTACCATCTCCCACCCCCAAATCACCACCCCCCATCATCACTACTAGCCCCTCCTCCACATTTGATTTTAACGTTGATTCTGATTCTTTCGCCACTCAACTCCTACAAAACCATTTCTTCCACACCTACTATCACCACTCAAATTCCTATCCATGATCAACCTAGCTCTTCACAACTACCTCCACAACATGACAACTTCGTCCCTCCATTCACTCATATCCCTCCATTCACTAATATTCCTCCACAATACCCGAATGGAAATGAAACCCTTCCTTTCTTGGGTCCTTGGGAGCAACTCTCCCCTTCAGTGCAAAAGGCAATTTGGGCTAATCACGACGCATGGGCTTAACTTTCTCAGCCCATTGTAGATTACCAATCCTTTTGGGAAACGATGTTGCAGGAGAATCTTGTGTTGACCAGACAACTCTAGGAAGTCGCACAAGCAGTGAACGAAGCCAATGAGCAAGCAGCACATGCACGTCGGGATAAAGAGCTCACTTCCGACCAAATGGACGAAATGCAAGAGTGCATGGATCAACTTCAAGCATAAGTCAACCAGAAGGACACATAGCTAAGCCAACTCCAACAACCCTTGGATGTCGAAACTAGTTCCAACCAAGAATTACGTGCTGCTATGATGGGACGAATCAGTCCGAATGATTTCCAACGATTTTCTGTACTTCCTATTCCAAAGGGCACGATAATTCTACATTCAGCATACCAGGGCAAAAGCTAAAAGTAGTCAAGGCTAAGGTGCAGCAACTACAACAACATACCACGTCTCAAATGGCTACCCTCAACAATTAGATCCAATGCCTGGAAGAACAGCTCAAGCAATTACAAGCAGTACCACCTCTAGATCATGCCCAGCACCAGCAACTTCATATTTGACCTCAACCACGGGATGATCAAGGAGACGACGGAACAGGGTCAGGGCAATATTTTGACGGTTCTATCGCCGCAACCATGGATAATAATCAAACGCAAGACCAACAACAAGGGCCAGATTCACAAGAAGGGACAACGTCTCAAAACACCGATCAGGGAGGGACAACACAACAATCTAACCCCTCATCTCCTCCACATTTTAACATTTTCTCCCTCCATCTTCTTCCATTTCAACCTCCTCTAACCCTCACCATTCATATCTCCAAACCCGATTTCCTTGCCTTCCCCCAAAACTCTTTCAATTGCTCTCCAAACCCTCCACCACCCGCAGTGGTACCACCTGAATGACATCGAGTGACACCCCGAAATCCAAGTCGGGACATGCTAGAATCTACAGAGTTCAAGACAAAATATCCTAAGGATGAAGAGCACGACGGGTTTACCTTGCCCAATCTCAAGCTGTGCCGTATACATAAAGTGAAGTTGCAAGCCTTAGATCCACAACTAGCTTGGCGAAGGGCGATGTTTTTTGCAAATAAGTCGGCATTCTTATGCTACCTGAGCGCGCCAACATATTTGCGAGTCAACCCAGACTATTGCCATCTCAAAAGGCATGAACCTTTCACACCAAAGTTCATGGCCAACAAGACCTATTGGCCTATGCTTAGAGAGCATGTACAAACAAAAGATCCGGCCCGAGATTTAATTTCCAATTGCAGCCAAGTCTATAAGCGGTACCATCGGTGTCCAAATAGGGATGTGTGCTATTTCACCGACAATTGCGGCCTTATCGCCTTCTTGGCACTCTTGGCAACTCATTGGGACCATTCATTACCTCCCAGTCTGTTGGATATCAATAAGCCCTTGGCCATCGAGATGGATCACCTCAACATGGCCCGACTTTATTACCGTGCAGCCATGACATCGCCCTCCATGTCAACATGATGGAAATATGGCAAACACATGGCTTCCTCGAGAATATGCTCCACTATTATGGTCCGCGGCCCTTTTTGAACAAGCTACGGTGGCAAATGTTGGAGCACGTTGGCAAAGAACTGCATGCCATCAGAGTCACACTCAATAAGGAGACCTACGATGACACAGCCCGACAAAGAGCAGATGCCATTGGCGTGGGACCGCCAATCCAATAAAGAAGGGGATAATGTTGTCCCTTATGTTAGCCCAACATAGGAATTTATTGTGGCATGTGTTTTGTAAGTCCAGAATTAAATTCAGATTAGGAAAACCTTATACTTAGACCTTTTACTATTTAAGTTTGATTATTACAAACAATGATTCAACTTAGAAAGTCTAAGTTTAATATTTAATTCCTAAGTTCAAGTTAAGTTTAATTCTAAGTTATTGTAAGTGCACAAGTTAATTTGCATTAAGCTTGGACTTAGTCCCATAAGCATGTTAGACATAGGCCCACCACTTTTGCCATATATGAAAGTGGATGAGTGCCTTCATCAACACTTGTACAAGCTATTGAATTAATAGAAACACTTTTTGTTTCATCTTACTTTGCTTACTTGTGTTCACCATTGGTGATAGAATACCTTGTGGTAGGTGCTCGAGGCCCACTAGGCTTTCCCATTGGTTTATGTGTTATGATGAATGTGCTTATGGGATTATTCTCTGTCTCTCTCTCACCTTATCTTTTGTGGAGTTAATTAGTTTTCTCATTCTTAAGTAGGAAATCACTAGCTAGGAGACTGCCATAGTGAACTTAATATGTCATTCCTAATTTGTTACAACTTCTAGTAGGGAGACCGCCTTAGAGGATATCTAGATAATCAATAGAGAACTATGATTTGAGTAGATCCTATCTGTACTCACCCTACACAACGACCTTTAGATCATTTCTACTTCTATTAGATGGGAGACCGCCATAATAGAACTTAGAGATGAACTAAGTTTGACCTGAAAAACATGATCCTTAATGGATTTGACATCTAGAACTGCTCCTTCAGTACATCCCATGTCTATCTTGGCATAATCGCATCACTAATGTGCATAATGATGTGATCTTTCATTGACAAGTTGATGAAGGTCAATGCCCTCCTCATCTTTCTGTCGAATACCTTGCTATCTGTTTCATTTGGTGGTCTTCGCTCATCACATGTGACATCCCAAAATTATTTATCAATGAAAATGTTTTTCATTTTGAATTCCATATTGCATAGTTGGAAATACCGTCCAATTTGTTATTTTTCACTGAAAATGGACTCTCCTATGTTCGCCATCTTGAAACTGCAATCATAGGGTAAAAAGGGTATTCCGAGCAGAATGTCGGTCATGAACTTGTTTTAATGAGCTGCTAAAATTTTTCACAAGGTTCCCTAGTTTCTTAGGTGGCAATTCGCAAGCCAAGTTGGTTTCCAAACGCAAAACCAACACCGAATGGTAAAATGTGTTAGTATAATTATTTAGAGAATAAACAAGTATGGCAAACTAATTTACCATGATTATATGTGCTATTAATATGATATATATTTGAAGTGATATATTGTATCATTTAGTGATCTTAGTATTGATATTATTGGTACAACTATTCTAATTGTATAATGTAATACTATCATAGTACTTATAATTGTTCAATTTGAAGAATTGCCAAAAATTGGCAAATCTAGCTTGATCAAAAACCAGAATCATGTAAAATGTACATAAGTGGGTCCCACACATTTGAGGCCATGAAGCCATGTGGGAAACCTACCCTACTATAGGTTAGATCAAGTCTAAAGGGTTGGTCATGTCATTTTTTTGGGGTAGTGATTCCTAGATTATAGAACCTACACCTAAGTTTAAGGTGAAAATTTGACCAACTAGTCACCGACTAGGCATGACTCTAGGAATTAGGCTAGGGTTGCAAAAGTTAACTTCCTTATTACATGCTGGAAATCCACCTAACTTCACAAAGGAAGTCACTTTTTCTATGTATCCCAAGCTCCCATAGTGAGAAGATAGATTATTTTTGGAGCTCATTGGCAATCTCGAGCTAGTTCACTATGTACATTGAGTTTTTGTGATCCAAATGAAACCAAATTGATTTCTACTTCATTCTCAGTCTACAGGCCGTACAATAGGCTATGTTTCACACGTGAGGGCTTAGATTTCAATGTTGATCAATGCTTTTGATTGTTAATGCTTGTTGTTTGTCAAATAGCCAATCTAGATCAGCCTTTTTGTGTCTAATTTTTTGATAGATTGTTAAGCAAGCATGCAATCACTCTTGTGGATCTTTTGTATATGTAGATCCATTTATGGTCCTAAAGTACAGTAATTTCACATGGTATCAGATCCAAGTACAAGAGCATAAGCCATTGATCTAATGCAAATTCATTTTTAGCAAGTATTGGTGCTAAAAACTAGTATTGAGAGGGCAAGCTAGAATCTACATTTTGGTGAGGGGATTTGATTCCAAACTTGGTAGGGATCCAAATCCATAATGTCCACATGTGTGGGCACCTCTGAACCTGCATTTAATGCATGATATTCATTTGATCCATAAAAATCCAATTTGAAAGTTCTTGATGACGCTAATCCTAGGAAAAGCTACCAAGATTGAGTGCCGTTAATTAGATTTGACTTTGGTTCATGAGATCTAATTAATCTAGGCTGAAATCCGGTCCTACAAAAGTTATTTACAGGTCTTGAAAGTACATGAAGTGCGAGTGAGATTTAGCCATGTTTTTGTCCAAAAGTGTTGAAAATTGATAGGATTTAATAAGTCTTTGATAGAATCTCATACAATCTTCATTTCATCTTTGTGATGGAGGGCATGAACTATGACTAGAAGTCCAAAGAGAGGGCTAGAAGTCAAATTTGAGGTAATCAAGACAAGTGAAACATTTGTGAGTTTCTAGGTTCAAATCAAAACCAATTTTCTTAAGCATTGTTTTGTAGAAACCTTCCAATAAGTTCTTGTGAATCAAGATCAAGGGGATCTTGCCACCTGTGTCTTTGTGAACATCAAGTGAGTTGCTAGTGAGGCAAATTTTGGGAAAGAGCTTAGGGATGGCCAACAAGTACATCATTAGTACAAGTCATTAGGGAGATGGGAACCATTGGTGGATTCCTTCTTGGATCTAGTGAGAGCTTAACTTCTACAAACTATTCAATATGGAAAGTGAGGATGGAGTCACTCTTAGTGCTCCAAGACCTCTTTGATATTGTCCTAGATGAAGAGGATGAGCCTCTTGGAGGACAAGAATTGGTTAGATACAAAAAGAAGGCAAGACTAGCACTTCATTGTATCAAAATGAATGTTAACGATGACCTCTTGAAGGAGGTAGCCTCTTGCAAATCGGCCAAGGAATCTTGGGATTCTTTGAAATCATTCGTGAATCAAGATACACTTCTAGAGTCCTCATGCTTATAGACCAATTCTTTCAAAGCATGAGAAGAAGTGAGGAGAGTGTACAAGACTATGTGCTTAGAATCAAGTATCTAAATAGGGAGTTCGCTTCCATTGGAGAGAAGATTCGTGATGGAGAGCTTGTCCAGATCATCCTTAATGGTCTAGGAGATGATTTCACAAATTTGGACCAAAGTTTTGCCATCCAAGACACTTTGCCAACTATAGAAAACTTCACAGTGTATTAGTGGCTGAAGAGTGTAGGATGGCCCACACCAAGGCAAGAATGAGTTCATTGTCTTTGCAAGATGGAGATGAGAATGCCAATTTCTCATTCAAGGGCAAAAATAAAACCAATGGGAAGAAGAAACATCCAAAGGAGGCCAAAGAAGAGGATGAGGCATCAAGCTCAAAGGGTAAGAAGGACAAGTCAAAGCAAAAGTGCTTCTTTTGTGGAAAGAAGGGGCATTATGCATCCGAATGCTACAAGAGGCTAAGAGCACAAGAGGAGGACAAACAAGGAAACCTTGCACATGAGGAGGAGGAGGAGGATGAAGTAGATGTATTCTTGATGACATCTATATAGAATCATGTAAAATGTACATAAGTGGGTCCCACACGTCCGAGGCCATGAAGCCACGTGGGAAACCTACCCTACTATAGGTTAGATCAAGTCTAAAGGGTTGGTCATGTCATTTTGGTAGTGATTCCTAGATTATAGGACCTACACGTAAGTTTAAGGTGAAAATTTGACCAACTAGTCACCTACTAGGCATGACTCTAGGAATTAGGCTAGGGTTGCAAATTAGGGCAAGAGAACCAAGTTAACTTCCTTATTACATGCTGGGAATCCACCTAACTTCACAAAGGAAGTCATTTTTGCTATGTATTCCAAGCTCCCATAGTGAGAAGATAGATTATTTTTGGATCTTTTGGAGATCCATTATGGTCCTAAAGTATAGTACTTTCACACACACACACACACACACACACACACACACACACACACACACACACACACACACACACACACACATTCATGATCATACTAAATTACTTAGCGATATTGATTGATGGTATAGATAATTAGCATTTTAATTTGCTTTGATACATTGTCTTAGTTAAGTTTAGGACATTTGCACTGAAAAGCGAAACATTCTCCCTTCCACTTTGTAGTTTCCATTTATAAGAAATATTTTACACATAGTCACCTTCAATCTAGAAAGTCCAAAAAATTTGCAAAGCAGCCAAGACAAACCTGATGGAGAGTTTGGCCCCTTTGATGTTTGATGGTTGCTGCCAACAACATACAAACCAAGGTGATTAATATATCATAAGAAGCTTTGCCTTATGTAGGGTATTCAAATCATTAGAAAATACAAGTTGATGGATACATCATGAGAAGCTTTGCTTTAGGACAATACATTTAAATCATGTGAAATTAAAATTAAAAAAAAAAAGATTGTATTTTAAAAGAATTAAAATGTCAAAAAAACTTCATTTTAGAGCTCATACTGATCTAAGAGTGACACATCATTTTTTAGCAAATCGTCACGACAACTTACGACTAATGTGGCAAAGCTAAAAATAAAGATTGCATTTTAGAAAAAAAAAAAAAAAAAAAAAAACTCATTTTAGTGCTGAAACTCACATAGGAGTGACAGTTCTTCTTTTAACCGATCATCATTAAGGTCACTATAGCTTATTGCTATTGGAGCAAAGCTAAAAAGCAAGGTTGCAAATAAATGCTCATTAACATTAATGTGTAACAATATGCTTACGAACATCAGTTCGCTTTGATTTACTTCGTTGATTTCTCTCCGTCTATGCTTAATGGTGAGAAAATCAATACCATGCAAGCTCAAGTTTACTTCCATCAACCTCCACGGGTGTACTCATCTAAGCTCTTGCACAACCTCCACAAGTGTACTCATCTAAACTCTTGCACAAATGAGAATCTCTAATCAAGTTATAAGTCCTATTCATATGCTTCAATATCAATAGCAATATCACCAACTACAACACATCCTACTGTTTATATTGGCCTTATGCCTTTCTTGATAATGCTTGTTGGAAAATTGTGAACTTTGGAACTTTCAAGATTTTTGGGATTTTCTCACTTCGCCATTTTCTCTCACTTCGGGATGCCTTCGCATTTTTTTCGCAAAGCCAATTTTGTAAGATAGGTGTTTTGGCTCTTGTCGCACTTTTCGCATATTTTGCACTTTGCGAAATTTGAACCAGAGCGTGAATAGACAATGCGAATAACGGACTACAGGAAAGCAAAAGTGGACAAGGACAAGTAACTAGAAGTAATTAGAGTTAGGATGTTCTTTTGATTACTAGAGATTAGATCAATTGTCTCTCCATTCTCTATATATAGGATTAACGAGAGACAGATGTACGTTAGTATATGATACTAGCTATTCGTAAGAGAGAGTAACTCTCTTGCGGTGACGAGCTGCTTGAGATCCAAACAACGCACAAGTTTTGTTGTAAATTTGTAATTCAGATGATATAAATGCAAGAGTGCATTAAACGCAATAATCTGCAAGTGTTTTATGTCTGATTGATTCATTTTCTCTTACACCCATATTTCCATTGTCATGTAGTAAATCTGTAATTGTTATCTGCCATGTGTTGCAGTAGTAGAAACTAGATAATTCTTGTCTCTACACTTTTCGTTTTTCCGCAATTTCTATCAGTGGTATCAGAGCAAGGTTCTTGGAGTGGAACTCCAAGGTGGGCCAAAATGGCTTCCAACATTTCACAAAAAATCACTGTGATTCTTGATGGATCGAACTACGGTCACTGAAAAGGAGGACCATGATTCTCGTAAAAGGAGAACGTCTATGGGGCGTTGTGGATGGCAATGCCAGAAGAGAATGAATTCAGAATCAACGAAAGGGTAAGAAAGGATGATAGTTGCTCTTATCACTCTGTCGTTGACAGAAGAAATCCTAATGAATGTTGACGATCTTGAGCATAGTCGGCAGATCTGGTAGAGCCTGAAAGAAAAGTATGAAGCAAAGACCAAGATAGAGGTCTTGCACTTGACAAATCAACTGTTCAAATTAAACTGGAATGTCCCGATCTTGATTCACATGTGAATAAGATGAAAGCCATCTTTGCACAGCTAGCGACAGTAGGAGTGGAGCACAGAATAGCACCTGCACAACAGTTTATGTTTCTGATCAGATCACTTCCACAGGCCTACCAGTCATTAAGAACAATCCTAATGCGATCTCCTGATATTACCTTTGACAATGCAGCAAAGGCTGTCACAGAGGAAAAGCATATATGACAGCAAGATGAGCAAAAGGAAGACGATGAGAGGACCCTATTTATAAAAGCAAAGGGGAAGAATGCTCAGTGAGGGGACTTCTCCAAAAGTAAGAACCAGCCAGAAGCAAAGAATGCAGGTGGTTATAAGAAGCAGGACAAGAAGGATGTTACCTGCTTTCACTGTCAGAAGATCGAATAAAAGGCAAAATGCACTTGAGTCAGTCTGAATATGCCAGAAAAGTGTTGAAGCAGTATCACATGATAGACTGCAAAGAAAAGGCCACAATACGTTAGTATATGATACTAGCTATTCGTAAAAGAGAGTAACTCTCTTGTAGTGACGCGCTGTTTGAGACCCAAACAACGCACAAGTTTTGTTGTAAATATGTAATTCAGATGACATAAATGCAAGAGTGCATTAGACGTAGTAATCAACACGTATTTTATGTCTGATTGATTCATTTTCTCTTCCGCCCATTATTTCCATTGTCATGTAGTAAATTTGTAGTTGTTATTTGCCGGCTTCCGTCCGTGGATGCACCAGAAAGAGTGCAATCATCATCCCATAAGTAAATGACATCACCCAAATATAAGCTGAAAGTAGACATAATACCCTTGTCCCTTGGTACAAGCCTTTTGGGGTCAAGTGGGAAAGAGGCGGGTGGCTAGGCGGTGGAGATGGGATCCCACACGCGACCCGCAGGTGTGCGCATTGTGCGAGCGATTGCGCGAGAGCGTCTACTGGACCGGAATATTTCCGCTGCCGACAAACTCTGAGATGGTATTAGAGCCAAGTGGGGATCCTGTACGAGCAAGTGGGGGTGTACTTCACCCTGTGCTCGCTTGAGTGGGGGTGTTGGAGGGCAAGCTAGGCATAGGCTGGTTGCCTCCGTGGATATTGCACCAGAAAGAGTGCAATCATCATCCCATAAATAATGGAGACTAAGACATCACCCAAATATAACCTGAAAGTGACATAATACCCTTGTCCTCTGGTACCAGCCCTTTTGGGGTCAAGTGGAAAAGAGGCTGGTGGCTAGGTGGTGGGGATGGGATCCCCCACGTGCGGCCCGCAGGTGTGCGCATTGCGCGAGAGCGCCTACTGGACCGGAATGTTTCCGCTGCCGACAAATTCTGACAATGCTCACGAAAGACGTTTGTCTATTTGTGAAGTGCTAACTTGGATAGATTGCAGAAAAATCAGTGATGATGGAATTTCAGCGTGAGATATTCCTGAATTTAGCTTACTGTTTCACAAATTTTAAACTCGGAATTACTGTTGCTGGCTTGAAATCTAATTGGTGAAGCCATAAATTTCCTTTGGGCATGTGAAGTTAAGTGCTGGAAAGTATATAACCTAACTATAAAGTCACTCTGGTTTTGAAATCAGAAAGGTTATTCATGTAGTAGCTATGCAATTTACCTCTGGTTGTATGATTGCAAGTGGCATGGAGAGTTTTCCTGGATTGTTACGGTTCCCATGAACTGTGTCTGGAGATCGTTGAAGTTTTGTTGCGAGCCTACGTACCACTGAACAGTAGGGAGTGATACGCCACTGCTATTATCCACAACTTGTACACAACCGTTGTGTGTCTCTCCATTAGGTAGCTTAAATTTATCGAACTCTTTCACAAACAGTATGGTTCCCAAGTTCCACTCTCTGCTACCAACGTCCCGGTAGATGCTTAGGCAATTCCCAGCTGCATCGAAGCCGCAGGATCCTTTATCAACACATTTGCATTCGTCAGTATCACATGTGACAAATTGGCTCAAGTTGCGGAGCTGACCAGAGCCTTGATATGTGAGGTTTGTATAAAAATCGTTAGAAACATTGGCGATGATGCCACCACCGTTGCAATCCCATAGTACAACGTCAGCTCCAGGCGGAAAGTCTGCCTCCCTTATATTATAGTACATATCAAGAGGGACGGATTGCCATTCGTTGATAGACTTATCGAAGGAAGAAAATAGAACCCACGAAGCCACAGCCAGTGCTATGGGCCAACGATTCATTCTATCAGAAGATTATACGTCCGCTGCGGCTGTAAGTATCTGGAAAACAAATCAATGATAATCTAGCAACGAGCTGCAGAAGCCACAAAACTGCACTTGAAATACACCCTACGAAAGCAATACTTCCGATCTGCCTGCATTCCCCACAAGGAGAGTTGGGGTTTTTTTCTCTACACATTTTTTTAGGCGGCTCAATAATAAGCAAAATGAGCAACACTCGTGGGACCCATAGTTTTTAGTGGGTGGAGGGAAGGCCCTTCCCCTCCCTCAAGGGCCTTCCGCCTTACTAGGTAGGGCACACTGCCCCAGGGCAGGAGCCCTAGAAGTGTGCCCGAGTCTGCGGAAGGCTCGAGGAGAAGAGGGCATTTCCCTGTGTAACCAAATGTCAAGACCTTTTTTTTGGGTTTTTTTTTTTCGTCATTTTTTAACTCTGTATATATGCCTATACATATTTTTTAGTTTTTTTTGGCGTTTCTGTTCCAGTTTTTTTTTTTTCAAAATATATTATTTTCTTCCCATTTTTTGCACAAAATATAAAAATAAATTCAATTTTCTTTTGTCAATGGAACATGCATGTGAACAGCCATCGACAGGCTGCCACACAACGACATACATCGCGTGAAATGTGCATGTTGCTATGTGGCATCCCCTCTCCACATGCACATTCCATGATAACTTTGTTCACTTAAAAATTATGACAAAAATGCTCACAAAATATAATGGCTCTAAATTTAAATGAGCACTGTGCTTCCGGAGGTGCCTATAGAATATAATGAAAATCTAAGCATTGCCTTACGTCTTTGAAAAGTTGATTATGTTTCTCAATGTGAATTTTGTTTAATAATCGTCATGTGAAAAAGCCCAATTATCCATTAATGGAAAGAGCTCGGGCAAATGACATTTTGCCCAGAAAGGAATCAGAGGCTTGGCCCCTCTAGGCCTCACATATAAGTCCTTATTAGGGAGAATGTCCTTTGCATGGCTCCTTCCATAATACATGTTGTATCTAGAATTTAACGTCCTATATATTTATCGGACGTAATATATCTCAAGCATTAACAAATTAGCAAACATGGAGAATAAAGTTGGTAATTGCCTTTGGCATGAATTATAGGCCTTTTGGAGGCCTAAAATTATATTGCATAATAGGGCCCCATGATGCATTTAGGCCTTTTTGGGGCGTGTATTGCATAATATAGGCCCAGTAATTTCGTGCCCATTTCAAAGACAAATGTATGAGATAGCTAGCCCAAAATCTTTGCGCAATGCATTTACATGTTGTAATGTTTCATTAGTCGAGGCATTACCACATATAAAATTTGTTGCCAGATAGCTAGTGGCCTCCACCACTTGGCTGCCAGGTCGCAGATTATATGTGGTAATGGCCATTACCTAGTACATAAGGCATAAGAAGAGAAACTTTCTTAATATAGTTTGCAGAAAGAATGATATATCTTCGTAAACAACAAATTGTCGGACATTCTATGAGCTGTAAACTGATTTTGAAAATTTATGTAGTGTGTCGTGTGTTCCTTTTACAAATGAGAAACACTTTATGGTCTTTTTCCATGAAACAAATCATGCACAAAGCTAAAACTATAACTTTGAGATAAATGAATTTCGAGATAAACGAATTTCTTGGTATGACAAAATCCACTTCAAACATATGAACTAAAATGCCAACAGGATCATCTACCTTGACAAAAGTTTTTAATAATTCTGTTCCAACTAACTTAATCAGCTCATTTCTAGCAATAAAAACTAGCCCTCCAATAAGAAAATGATATGTTCTTTTCTACCTCTTCTAACTCATCCGACAAAATTGATAGAGATTTTATTCTCATTTTAGTACAGTCAACTAATTTTGAAACCACATCCGCATGTCCATATTCTTTCTGAATAACACATGCGCTCAATATACCACTACTACTAAACATGTCCGGAACTCAATTTGTAGGATAGAAGAAAATATCAACTAAATGATTTGTTGTGGCTTTTGGTTTGGACAAGCATGAAATATTTCAGTTTTTCTTTTTTTATTATTAAAAATTGAAACACTTCTAAATTGTCTTTCCACTCGGGTAGGTCCACAGTATTAATTTTGTCTTCAGCGCTTTAAAGTCAGAAAATCTATTCTTAACAGGGGTAAAAGAAATTTCATTCACAATGTGATAATCTTTCTAAATTTAAACATTCAACAAAAAAAACAAAAAAAATATAGGCCATATTGACTCAAAACTCAAGATCATATGCATGAAACCGAACTCCGAGAGAGTGAAAGTAAAAATATCGTACGTTTTTGTGGGCTTACAAGCCTCATGCATGTCTTTAACTTAAGGCTTAAGCTGAGCTTAAGCTCAGCACTCGTGTCAGATATTCCTGAATTTAGCTTTACCGTTTCACAAATTTTGAGCTCCGAATTACTGTTGCTAGCTTGAAGTCAATTGGTATAAAGCCATAATTTTCTTAGGCATGTGAAGATAAGTGTAATTGGAAAGCATATTCTAACTATAAAGTCACTCTGGACGTATTTAAATCAGCAAGCTTATTCATGTAACAACTATAGCAAATTAATTACCTCTGGCTGTATGTCTTCGAGTGCATATCGAGTTTTCCTGGATTGTTACATGAGTTCCCGTGAACTGTATCTGGAGATCGTTAATGAAGTTTTGTTGTTCTGGTAGATGCTTAGGCAAAGTCCAACTGCACTGAAGGCGTAGTCTGCTGGGCTCACCACATGTGATAAATTCGTTGTTGCGGAGCTGACCTGAGCCTTGATTTGTGAGGTTTTCATGAAAATCGTCAGAAACATTGGCGATGACGCCACCACCACTGCAATCCGTTAGTACAACAATATCAGATCCAGTAGGAAAGTCTGCTTCCCATATGTTAATTATAGTAGACATCAAGAGAGAGAAATTGCCGTGCATTCATAGACTCATCGAAGGAAGCAAATAGAACCCACGAGACCACAGCCGCTGCTCTGGTCGAACAATTCATGGTATCAGAAAGTCGTATCGGCGCTGCAGCAGTAATTATCTGGAAAACATATCAGTGTGATATTAGATGCCAATCACAACTAGCGTGCCCAAAATCAACATGTGACTCGCCAGATCTCTGATATGCAAATATTGCACAAGCCACAAAAACTATCTGATGAGAGATACGACTACACTGCACTTGAAGTACACCTTAGGAAGGCATAAGGCATAAAAACTTTCTTATAATTTGCAGAAAGGATGGTATTTTTGTTAAATGAAATCATAATACCCATCTCAATGGAGACTGGCTTGAGGTAGTTCAAACTTCAAACCAAACACTAGTTGTTTGAGTGCATTTTATATCGAGTTCAAAGAGACTGGTTTGAGGTCGTTCAAACTTCAAATCAAACACTAGTTGTTTGAGTGCAGACATACTTTATATCAAGGAGTACCGTGCTTTGCATCGTCTCAGTGAAAGTGCTACAATGATCCAAGGGTGGGTGTGGTAAAATGATCCAAGTGGTGCAATGATTGCAGCGTGGAAGCAACATCTCCCCCCGCCAAATTATGACAGCCTTACCCTTGGATCGCGACTTGGAATACATTTCAAAGAGTGCAAAACATGAAATTGATTTCACATACATCTTGATGGCTTCAGCCGCATCAATTTATTCAATTTTCCAATATTTTTGAACGCTTGTCCATTTTGCTACAAGGTTGCCTTCTAGTTTCTTAAATCAAAGGTCTTGGTGCTAATATCTTCCAACTACTGGATTATGTTATTAATTTTTAATAGCTATTATGTTAAACAAAATATTTAACAAATTTTCAACTACCTTAATTAGCTCATCTCTACCTTTCATTACTAAAATTTTCTAGATTTTTCAAAGACTCTTGGCATTGACTATTTCCTTGGGGCTGCAATGCACCCAATCAAGAAATTCTAGTGAGAATTGTGTTAAGTCCATAAAATAGTCTTAGTAACGTTTATATGTAACTTTTACCAAGTATAATAATTGGCTCTCATGAGAAAAAACTTTTTTTCTTTCATTATAAGCTAAATGAATCCTAAATAAATTCAAGGTTTATAATTTGGTGAATATCATGCACAAAGAGAGAGAGAGAGAGAGAGAGAGAGAGAGAGAGAGAGAGAGAGAGAGAGAGAGAGAGAGAGAGAGAGAGAGAGAGAGAGAGAGAGAGAGAGAGAGAGGCTTATTGTAGTTACAAATTCAGCTATTACCTGTTTTTTCGCATGAAGGCTCAGTTGTTATTCCGCATTAATCAATATCAGATATGCAGTGTTAGTCTGTAGCTTGGAAGAGAATAGATCGCCGGTTGTAGCAGTAGCTTCAACTTAGCAAATCGGCTCTATCTAAGCAATACATAAGGAATCAAGCGCCGTAGAACTGCCGCAAAGATTGCGTCTGCGGTATCAGAATGGTGCAGCAAAGCTCACAAGGAGATTCCCTCAATGGCTTCGAAGAGAGTGCTTCGGGTTCCATCAGTATGCAAACTCAACCAGTGGGATGCAATCTTCCCAATGAGATTGCATGTGAGAAACATATGTCCTCAAAATATCTTCCATAGTCTGATTAGTCCTTTCTGTCTGGCCATCTAATTTAGGATGATTAGAAGAACTTAAACTAAGAGAAGTTTCCAGTTTATGGTGGCTTCGAAGAGAGTGCTTCGGGTTTCATCAGTATGCAAACTCAACCAGTGGGATGTAATCTTCCCAATGAGATTGCATGTGGGAAATATATGTCCTCAAAATATCTTCCATAGTCTAATTAGTCCTTTCTGTCTGGCCATCTAATTTAGGATGATTAGAAGAACTTAAACTAAGAGAAGTTTCCAGTTTATGGAATATTATTGACCAGAAGTGACCTGTGGACTTAGGATCTCTATCACTAACAATGTCACTTGGGAGACCATACAACCAAAATAATCTTTCAACAAAGATCTGGGCTATTCAAAAGCCTTTATAGTTGACTTAACTGGTATGACAATAGCTAACTTAGTTAACCGATCCACTACAACCCAAATAGAATCATTTTGTCGTTGGGTCTTTGGAAGTTGAACTACAAAATCCATAAATATGCTTTCCCATCTCTTATTAGGGATATCTAACGGATGCAACAAACTACCAGCCTTATGGTGTTCAGCCTTTGCTAGTTGAGAGGGCTTGCATTTAATCACATATGACTCAACATATGGTTTGAGTTTTGGTCAATAAAATTCTCTTTTAACCAAGTCCAGAGTCCTGTGTATACCGAGATGTCCTGTACAGGATATGTCATGACATTCAAACAAAATCTTGTCTTTGAGCTCCTCATCCCCAGGTACACAAACTTTCCCATTCTGAAATAGCAATCCATCTCGAATGGTAAACTGTCCCACAATCTTCTTATCTTTCTTTGTTAGTTGAGTCCCCTGTGAACTCGACTCAACATTGTCCACATTTCTTCCAGTTTGAACAATGTTCCAAATATGACCAAAATGGAAGTTTGATTCATATTTTCCTCTCAACGAAAGATATAAATCCGTGGAAATCTGGGTGAATGACAATTCGGTCAGTTCACCAATCCGACTAAGAGCATCTGCAACTTGATCAGAGCTGTCTCTTATGTAACGGATTTCATGATCGAATTCTTGCATCAATATAGCCCATCGAGCTTTCCTCCCTCAAAGATCATGTTCATTGCAAAAATACTTAAGAGGCTGGTGATCCGTATACACTATAAACTTACTATTGTACACGTAGTGTCTCCAGGTTTTATGTGCATGGATTATTGCAAACAATTCATTTTCTTGCGTAGTATAACACAACTGAGGACCAGTGAATTTTTTGCTTTCAAATGCTAGTGGCCTATCCATTTGTACTAGAATATCATTTGCGTCAGTTCTCACAACGTCAGGTAAGTCTGAATTTGCAAATTGTAATATGGGAGCTGAAACAACCAGAGTTTTAAGTTTCTCAAAACACTGATTCAATTCCTCGTTCCAAACAACAGGCAAGACTAGGTTGATTCCTCTTTTTCTTTTTATTAACAATCCCTTTTGTCAAATTATTGAGACCTTAGCATAATCCTCAATAAATCTTCTGAAGAAAAGTATAAATTCTAAAAATGATTTAACTAGCCTCATAATTTTCGAAATTGGCCATTCCATCACTATCTTGATTTTATCCTTGTCAATCTTGATACAATGATCTTATAACCGAGATAAAACAACTCTTGCTTAAAGAATTCACACTTGGACTCTTTAGTGTAGAGTAACTCCTGCCAGAGTTTCATCAAGACGAATCTCAAGCATTCTATGTGTTCCGTAAAGGTCTTACTGTAGACGAGAATATCATCTAGGAATACTACGACAAACTTCCCCAAATATGGATGAAACAAATCGTTCACATGATGTGCTGGAACTATGCTAGAGCATTCATTAATCCGAATGGCAATGCTAAGAACTCATAATGACCAAATCTAGAACGAAATCCTATCTTTTGGACATCTTCTGATTTAATTCTTATTTGATGGTACCCTGTCCTGAGATCTATCTTGGTGAAATATTGGACTCCACCCAAGCGATCTACAAGGTCATCCATCATGGGTAACAGATATTTATTGTTGACAGTCACCTTATTTAACCTCTTGTAATCCACACACATCCGGAAACCTCCATCTTTCTTCGCTTTCAGAAGAACATGAGCTCCCCATGGTGATTTACTAGGTTGTATATGTCCCATCCTCAAATAATTTTCTATTTGACTTGAAATATGTATCTCCTCTTTTTGAGAAAACCTGTAAGGTTGTCTATAGAGACAAGTTGACTTCTTGGAATTAACTCAAGCATGTGGTCTACTGAACTAGATGGTGGCTTTAAATTCATTTATGATCTATTCTTTCATTGCTTGATCATGATCTAAATTTACTGACTTAAGAATGGCTGAGAATTCACAACCATTTAGATACATATCAAGAACATCCACAACTGGAATAGCAAATATTGAAAAAACTTCATACTGTGAATAATCCAATGCTTCCATTTTATTAACTGTAGAAATTGTATCCGACAGATGTACAAAATTACTGCCAAATAAAGTAACTACCTTATCACCCTCCTTGAAAGTGAAAACACGTTTCTCAAAATCAATTATCAGAGAAGGCGATTTACTAAATAACCATTCGTATCCCAAAACTAAATCAATCGGGGCTATGTCTAAAACATGACAATTAACTAATTTTGTTGGCTTCAGTTTTCAAGCTGAGTTTTCGCACAAGATGAGAATTAATAAAATTATGAGGCAGATGAAGGTGTCTCATCTCACACAGTAGAACCACTGTCTAATAGAATACTCGCTTCTTGATCTTAACTATGCCAATTAAATAGAAAAGTTCATTAGGCAAGAAAGAAGAAGTACTGAAAGAACATTCACACTCACAATTTGTCAGGTTAATTTTCAAAATCTCACTGTTACCTCCTGGGATCTCGATCATGTGTATAGACATTTTTTTCCTTTTTGGACAAAACTTCATCATAGGTCCAAACTTTTTACAGAAAAAACATAAGTTCTCTTTTTAAGCCTTTTTTCGAGACATAGATTTATTGAATTTCTTTCTCTTCAGTTTCTTGGGTTCCGATGTTGCTTGATCCAATTCGTCAAAATATTTTGCTTGGTGTGGACCATGCTTCTTTCTCTTCTTGGTTTTCAAGGTGGTTTGAATTTGTGCAAATTGCTTCCTGGATGCCACCATTGTGGAATCATATGCTTTCAAAATCCAAAACGGATCCTTGAGGCTTTGAAGCATATTTTGTCTACATTTATTTTGATAGTTGGCAGGAAAACCGAGGACAAATTGCCATAGACCCAACTTTGCATCAAATGATGGTATCCTATTCCAAAGGTCCATGAATTCCTAGATATAAGAGTCCATGCTCTTAGTACCTATTTTGCAGTTCACAAATTTCAGGTAGTAGTCAATGTCATCCGCTATCACAAAAGCTTTTTCAAAGACTTTTGCAAAAGTATCCGAAGTAGTAGGCTTCACCGGTAAATCTCGCCACCACGATGATGCTTTGTCTCGTAAGAACAACACGACACTTTCAATTTTCTTCTCATCTTGAACTCCATACAGGCTGAAGTAACTGCTCCACTTAACGAGCCAATTGTCTACGACTTCTGGTTTCTTCTCCTTCTTCTCTCTCAAGTAAGTCTCCATTTGAAAACCGAGATTGGGCGAAGACAACAATTTGACCTGGTTCAAGAGAACTTCCATTTGTTGATCTCTCAAATTATTTTGATTATTTGTATAATTGAGTGTCGTACTCAACTGCTGGCAGATTACCATATAGAAGGGTGCACCTGGATTTGTAGTTTGATTTGCAGTTTTATTAAAAAAAATCACCTAACTTAAAAATTCGTCAAAAACACTGTCAGTATTTAGGCAATCGAAATCGAAAAAATGATTCATTGTTTGATTCCTAGTCTTACTGAATTAATGTCTATCAGGCATGCATGACATGTGACATTAACTATTTTTTTTTACTTTACGAAATTTTATATAAATTTCAGTTTTACGGAAATTGTCAGCCACTTATACTGATTTGTGTCATAACTGTCAGAGCACATGCGTATAACCACTCAAAACAAATGCAAATCCCTCATGCAGGTCAGAACCACTCTGAGAATCAACATGCAATCAATTCATGCAAGCACAGTACCACAAATTAGGAAATTGACTAGCATGCAATTAGAACAATTTCAAATTTTGCCAATTTTACTCACAAAATTGCAAAACTTCAAACGACCATAACTTTGGCTACATGACACCAAATTAGGTGTTGTAAAGCTCAAAACAGAGGGAGATCTAGTGATCAAGACACTTACCATATCAACCTGCCACCTAGGCTTTACACGTGTGAGAATAGAGCAGCCAAAAATTTATAGTAGGGCGCACTTCAAGCAGGCTAAATGATGAGGAAATTGGAGATGGTAACAAGATTGCCTACTATAGAAGACCATTTGAAATCGATGTGCGAATCATGTGTATATCATTCATACAGGTCTTATGAAGCAACATGGGCTAAGAACTAAGATCTCTTGGTTTTTAGAAGTCAAAATAGCTTCAAACTTGATAGACATGAAACATAATTAGCCACCGGCCATCAACTTACAGGTTTGATAGCTTGCTAGGAAGGTAAAAGTAAATGCTAATCATGCTATAAAAAGTTTCAGAATGATCTCCTTTGGATTTGGAGATACCCATCCCCAAAAAATTATCAAAAATAGTCAGTTTTTACTCTTTTTTTACTTCCTACAAGCCCAATTCTTGGAATTCTTGGCCAAAAGAATTTGATTCACCTCTTTACAAGCCCTACATGGTGTTTTACAGCCACCTACTATTTAACTTTATGAAAAAACAAGCAAAAATGATGATTTTTAGCTCTTTTCTGGGTTTTTTCTTCACTATAAAGTGGAAATTCATGACATGCAACTCTTTCTCTAGCACATGCAAACCAATTTACAGAATTATAGCCATCTAATTGATATGATCTTGATGGATTTCAAAAAACATAAAAAACCAAGCAATTTCGAACAAAACATAGCCTAGAATCATAAATCATTGAAAGAACCACAACGTGCATCATTAATTTCATCATTAATGATCTCTAAAATGAAAGTACACTTGCTAGAAAATTCAAATCTACACAAGATTTGAGCTACACAAGAAAAGGCTCCAAAAAAACAACACAAATTGGCTTTCTAGGACAATTATCACATTATACTTGAAAATGCATTAATTTGTTATAGTTTATTCAAACATCTCACTTTTTTGTTTTTTCAATGCTTTTGATTTCTTCATCTCTCAATCTTTAATTTACTTCTTCATTTCCTTTCCTGTTGTTGGACCCTTTCTGTGCCTCCCTAATCGTCGCGAGGCAAAAAGGTGCCCAATACCTCACACTTATTCACTAATCTAGATCAATGAATAGATCTATGTACGATGTGTTCATGTAGTGTATGCTGATGTAGTATCCCCAACAACAAAGCAATCATGGATGCTTAAGAAATAATTGAAAAAAACATTGACAAACATAGATGGTGAAACAAAGATCATATATTTATAACTATATAATCCGATCATTTACAAAAGTACATTTTCTTTTGTTTCTTAAGAAAGGATTTAAAACAAAATCCTCTTCCTTTCTGCTTGCTACATCAAAGTTAAACATCAAAGAACCAAAAGCAAAATCAATTATTAAAGACTCCTTAATTGTCATCTTTCGAATCTGAGTCTTGTGCAGAAGCTTGCCCTCTTTCTCTGTTGAAAGTGTAGTAAATAGCACCATAAGTGGACCTCTAATTGATTCTCAAGAGTGAGTGAGTGATTGATTAGCAATCTATTGCAAAAGTAGCAATCAAAACTAGATCTAGATTGGCAATTTCGATCAAGAGCAATAAAAAAAAGGGATCAAAACATGAAAATCCGATCTCACACATGTGGGGTATGGTGGCCTATAGTATGGCCAGAGAGTAGAGAATGACATTCGCTAAGTTTAGATTGCATTCATCACACAAATAGAGTAGAAACTCGAGATTCTACAAAATTTTGATCTCTAATCAATGGAATGGATCAATGATAGTACAAAGCGGATCCTATCCTTGGCTAGATGTGAGAAGGTCCAGCACATGTTCAGGTGTCAAATCAGCATTAGGTTCACTTACTCATGTCAAATTGACCTAACCATTAGGTTTACCAACTTTGGTAGTTAGGTCACTCACCAACTAGTTTGGCCCTTGTTTTGAGAAGTCATTGACAAAAATCCAGAATGTTCACATGTGCGGGGAACCACAAATTTAGTGTGAATGATTTTTACAAAGTTTTGTGTTAGCAGTACATAGACCAAATGGATAGTGAAAATCACAATCTACCTCAAGAATGTAAGGCCAGATCACAATATAGAATGCTATTGATCAAAGCAAGACTATTTCCACATGTGTGGGGAAAGTACAAAGGCAATAAATGTATGAAAATTACTTCAAACTCGGATTAGAGAGAGAATAGCAATACAAGCAAATTAGTTCAAGATCCAGATTGGCATTATGATAGCATCAATCCTTGATTCTTCACTAGAATTGTGAGAAATCCCACAAACATATATAGAAGAGGATGTAGCTCGTGGTAGTACTAGCTCGCGACCTCAATTCCCCACCTCTAAAAGTGTATTTTACCAAAATATTGACAACTATCACTATGCATGCATGATTATCCACCTACTTTCATCTACTTTCTACATGTGGCAATTTTTTCAACTACAAATGTACAAATCTACTTGCATGTGTCCATTACACCTTTTGCATGCCTTGCATGTCACATTGGAAATCTTGGACATATTGCATGTGTAGTACCTCGAGTTTGTACTAGCCCAAATCTGGCCATTCATGATCTAAAACTACATGCATGTTACATATGACAATCTAGACTCAATGCATGTGATGTGGCTCAAGTTTCTACTGGGCCATTTTTGGCATTTTCAAGTTGTAACACTACATGCACAATGTAAATCTTCATCAACCCCTAAAGACAAGATAGATTGCTTTTTGATTTTCAACACTCCTCCTAAAAAGTTATGTATATTTACTTGAACTTTGATCTTGGAATTGATCCAAGGTTGGGTCCTATGTTTGATGAAGAACTTTTTGTGTGTGGATCCTTTGGTTTGAATATAAGTGAAGACCATCCATCTTAGCAACACCCTTCAACATATCCAAGATAAGATCTCGTTGGTAGAAATCTTTTGCCAATTCCACCAATTTGCCACTATTTCATTATGCCTCCTCCATGCTTAATGAAGATCTTTGATTTGGAAATTCCAATTGCATGAAGATGGCTGCACCATTAGTTGAAAAAATCGAGGCTTCCATGCCTCATCATGATCGCAAAGATCATAGAGATCAAGATCAAAAGATAAGTAATAATATTGATCATCAAGATTAAGCATGCTAGCTTGACTAGTCCACATACTATGAACTCTAGTATCCATGATGGATCTAATCTTGTAATCAAACTCTATCTTGATCTTTTTTGAGGCTTAATACTTTCTCAAGGATGTAAGTGTCTTCATTGTATGTTCACTTACTCTCAAGAGAAGTTCACAAAATGCCTCAAAACATGAAAAAACATGATTTTCAATATGTTTGAGCTTGTTCTCATTCTTGCTCTTACTATCTCCAAGAGCATACAATTGATGATACAATATCTTGCTTTCAAAATGTTTTGGATACATAATTAAGTCATCCATGACAAGAAATATTTCCAAACAATAGGCATTATTCAAAACTCGAATAAACTTATTTAAACTTTGAGATGTGATTATCTCAATTAAGCAAGATAGTACATCAAACAAAGAAAGAGAAACATAAGTGAGTACTTTGGAGTGAATACCACCTGAACTTTTTCTCTCTTTTCCATGAAAAATGTACCACAAGCCTTGCATATTGAAGATCCCCTTGAATACACTTGTTAAGGATACTCCTCCTCAAACCTCGACCCCATCATAAGTTGACTATCATCAATAGAAGTGACTTGTGATGCATCATGAGATGTTATGATCTCGGCCCTTCCGATTTTGAATATTGATCTCCATAAAACATAATTTCTCTATTCTCAATCATCTTCGAGATAAAGAGTGTAAAGGCTTTGTAGGCCTCCTTGGTGGATAAGCATCCAACCATGATCCATAAACTTGGATCACCATCCTTTCTTGTTTCCAATGAAACATATACAAAGAAAAAACTTTTTTTAAGAACACTAAGATATACAACCTTAGGCTTATAGTAGAACAAGACATCATATGGTGTATTTCCTCCAATAGATCCATGTTGGACGTATTTCTACTCCACTACGGTGGCTAGGTCTAAAGAGGGTTTCGT
This sequence comes from Diphasiastrum complanatum, assembly GCA_029204225.1. Taxonomy (NCBI): domain Eukaryota; kingdom Viridiplantae; phylum Streptophyta; class Lycopodiopsida; order Lycopodiales; family Lycopodiaceae; genus Diphasiastrum; species Diphasiastrum complanatum. The sequence continues at coordinate 28,777,824 of CM055103.1, read as the reverse complement.
GCGTAGTATAGTGGTAGACCGGTCGTCCACCTTCTAATTTCTACAAGCTTTCAACTGCAAATGAAAACAATAACAAAAAGAGAGCACCAAGGCTTTCCCAATTGGCGCTTGGAATGAAATTAAAAATAGCTAAGGTGTGGCTAAGGCGGTACCCAACTAGCCAATATCCACTAAATAAAATAAACTTGCTAAGGCTTACCCAGCTAGCAAGAGGACTAAATCCTACTTAACACCCAAAAGGGATTAGAATATATGACTTGCGGCTAATACTAAGCAATAAGCAAATAAAAGCATGCCACAAGTAAAATCGATGAAAAGGAGGCAAGAGGGGGCCCGAGCACCTTCCCAAAGGGAACACAAGTGAAATATGAAAGACAATCTGAAATTAGAGAATGACAATATAGCTTAATCTCAAAAGTGTTGTGTACATGAGAAATATCTCTCCTCTTATAGCAAGAAGGGCCTTCCATAAGCATCCACTAGCTTATGGGATTAGCTCTAAACTAGCCATTCTAAGGCTTCTAGAAACTTCTAACTTAGAGCTTAGAACTTTAGAAGTTCCTAACTTGGGACTTAGGATAACTTAGAATCTTTCTAAGCTAAAGTTTCTTAATCTAAGTTCTAAGTCTAATTTTAAGCTATTTTATTATTTTAAGCTTCTACACATGGACTTCCAAGAGGATTTTTTTGGCAGTCATTTCGGAAGAGAAATGACCTGCTCCAACACCTTCATGAGTTAGGGATATAACAGAGGGTATTTCACCTTCAGTAAGACAACGTCAGATAATTCCATCTAACCCTTGCTTGTAAAGTTGGCCTGCAAATAACGTATAAGGTTTGGTTTTGAGGACCAACGCACGTTGTTCGGGTTTAGATAATGATGGATCCATTTGCCCTGAAGTTAAATATTCTGTGATATCCTTGGCCTAACGGGTGTAAAGTTAACTTGAGGGTAAATCATCGTTGACGCCTTGATCTGGAGTTGGTAGGTTAGGGATTCAGGATAGATGATCGTAAACTCAAATTCTCGCAGTCATAGGATCCATCGAGTAATACGACCGGTTGTGCAAGTCTTGTTGATAATATATAGGAGCGCTTGATGATCAGTGAAGAAAGCAAAACTTTTTCTAGGAGATAATGACAAAACTTTTGAACCGCATACACCATTGCCAAAGCTTCATGCTCAGTAGTGGTATAATTGACTTCAACGGGTATCAATTGTCTACTGAGAAATTGGATTGGATATTCCTTACTGAATTCTCCTGGTTGGGTGAGCACTACTCCAATGGCATACTTGGATGCATCAATATGCACATGGAATTCTTTGGAATGATCAAGAGGCCGAAGGGGTGAGAGATTCCTTTAATTTTTGAATGTGACTCGTTGTTCATCAGTCCATTTGGGAACAACAACCACTTTATAGATTAATTGTGCTTTATTAGTGAAATCGAGAATAAAGTAGCGATAGTAGTTGGTGTGGCCTAGGAAAGAATTAACTTTGCGGATGGTGCATGGTTCGGGCAAATTTTGAATAATCAGGACTTGTCAGGGTCAGGGTTACCCAGATCTGGCATTTTTCAAAGTTCAAGGAGATGCCGAAGCGTTGACATTGGATAAAATTTTTCTCAATGCTCTCCATGTGGATGACTCTCCCTAGTGAGTGAGCTATGCTCCCCATGTGGATGTTTAATCTCCTTTATTGGACCAAAAAATTCCTCCGTGGATGAGCTTTGCTCCCCTTGGAAGAAAAGTCTCCTTACATGGATGAGCATTAAGATTGTCAATTATTTTGCATATAGTTCCTTGTTGATTGATCTGATGAAGAAAATCACCAGATTATGATGAAACCAATTTTAAAGTGATTTCTCTCCAAAAAAAAATGTCCTCCTTTCCTTGTAAGCTACTCTCATACCAAGTCAAGAGCACATCCATACACGATCACCATAAAACAAAAAATGGACAATAACTTGCAGACCAAATATCCTCTTAAACTAAAATCTCAAAACAACCAAAATATAGGTCCTCAAAGTACAAATAAAACAGTGTTTCAATTGCTGTTTAACACGCTCATGTATGTATCTATCAAATTGATTTCAAATAGCATATAATTTCATTAAAAGAGCTACACTTTTGTAAACACTTTGGCACGTAAGATTTTACAAGCATATTCCTCCTAGTAATTTGTGAAAGTCACTAGATAAATGCTCGTCCAGAGATATATCATCTTCATCAACAATATAGCAGCATAACATATGCAAATACATGATTGAGGAGGTGATATGCTCCATTTGGGATCAGTTTCAACAGTAAATATCTCTAGTTAGTAGCAGTTGCAAACTCATGGTTTGGAGAACCTCAGCTATAAGATGGATCTTCCTTACAGATTACTAGTTCACAAATGAACAGTCTTGGGAAGAACTACTTAAACTAGTCATCCAAAGTTCATCTGCCATTACTTGTTCATCGTTGTCATTTCTGTGCCAGCTCCAGTTCGCATGTGTCGAATTTACTACTCTTAACTCTCCATTTCCAAAACTTGCCTCCCGGAAAAGTGACCAGCTTGGCTGTGGATTCTTGAAACTGAGACATAAATTCAACTTAATTCATACACATTTGTGCAAAATAATACCAGTAATGTAATCTCGATCTTAATGTAGGACAAAAAGAGAGATATATCTACATTATACTCTGCAATCGTTAAAGGAAAAATTTACCTTCTTGCAAGGCCTTCTCGATTCCCTCCAGCTCCAATGGTAATGTGTATTATCCCACAGGGGTCAGCAATCTTGAGAAAAACTCGAGTCTGTAGCCAGCATACATTTGAAATTGAAAAAAGGTTTGTTCAAACAACAGAATATAAAGAGCTACCAAAGACCATACTAGATTGGTTAGCTGAAAACCAGCTGAAGATGACATTTTCAAGTTTAAACCCTAAAGAGCAACGATAAATGGATAAAAACAATAGCTGTGCAAAGTATGAGGGTCACTACCGTTCTCTCATAGGCATGTACATGGCCAGCAAAAACAATATCTACTTGGGCCTTTTGCAGTAGTGGCTCCATAGCTGACATCATTGCATCTCCATCTCCCTGATGTGCTGAATTACTATTGTACCATGGAGCATGAAGCATTGCTATGAGCCATGGTGTTCGGGTCCTATTTACTTTCACAAGATCTGCCTGAAAGCAGCCAAGAAGAGATTGTCATGGAGTACTCTTCCAAGCTACCACCCATTACCAATGCCCCAACATAACTTTACAATGACTATCCACTACATGATCAGTGTAAATGACAGATTCTAATTGCCTGAAGCCAAGAATATTGTGGGGAGTTTTCAGCATAGTCTGTGTAAGAACCCAGCATAAGAACATGGACTCCTGCAACCTCGAAAGAATAAAAGGAATTTGAGGTTAAAGGACTCCCGTCGAAGGACATTGGCCATCGGGCATTATAAGATCTAAAACCCTTGATCAACAAGGGAATCTCCTCAACATCGTGGTTTCCTTGCGTGACCATCCATGGCCTCGCACTTGCAAGGGGTTGTACAAGCTGTCCAAAAGAATCCCAAAGTGGCTGCATATAGTCAGCATAGGATAGGTCACCCGCAAACAAGAGGACATCGAAGTCTGTCTTCTGAATATGATCAAGAGTTGATTTTGTCCATCCAGTTTGCCCCAGATCACCTGGTAAAAGCAGAAAGTAACATGCAAAAGTCCAAATCAAAATCTCCTTACACACTATTTTTGTTACTCAATTCAAATATTTGAATGAAACACAGATAGTTCTATGCATGAAGGACAAAGGATTAGGCAATTCAATCTCCTGGCTTAGAAAGCCCAAATGGAAATTACATATAGAAAAAAAAAGCACTACTGTTCACTTTATGTTCTGTTCTTGATATTTATTGGCTGTGAAGTCTGTTGTCTGATTGTATGGCAGTTAGTTCCACCTAATGATGCATTAGACACTATGGCTTCATTGAATGGACGAGCACTGACGTGGAAGAAAGCTCCAAAACAATGTTCCGTGTATCTATGTTCATCAGAAGAGTCTTAAACCCTGCCAATCACTAAAAAGCAGGAAAGAGGAGCATCTTCCTGAGAATATTATGAGCAGCTGAAAGATTACGAGAAAGAGTCCGATGAATGTTTTTCAAAGTTGATTCCCATCTTGTCTTGAGATTTGCAATAGAAATGCAAAAATTTCCAGGTTCATAAGGTTCTCAATTTCATACGTCATTTGAAAGAGAGAAAGCAGACAACGCATATTCTATTTTATTTTTCTGAGCATTGGCAGAAAACTTTGTCCATATTTGTCAAGGATGATAACACTTGCAGAAGATGTGGATCTCAGAAGATGTGAACAGCTCTGCACGTTGTAAAGTTCTTGATTTCTTTAGAGAATGATCTGTCAGCAAATGTGCAATATGACAAAGAGGCAATAAAGACCCTATCCTCGTCTATCAACAAACAGTTTGTCTATGATTGGATTAGAGCGGCTACAAGCAGCAACAGAAGCATATCGTCTAAGCTGCAGACTGCCATACCACCCTCTTTAACACAATTTGTTGAAAAAATAAATCAGAGACAAAGTCATGCGGGGAGCAGCACTGGCACTTCTTGTGAAGACCTCCAAAGGAAATGAAGCGATTTGTTGTGGGGTCAATGAATCAAACTTCATGGTTGTTCCTTCATCTGCTTGGGAGAGTCCCACACTGTACATTTTTTATAATATCGAGTCAATTAGTTCAAGTTACATCACTAATTGGTGTAACACTGTCTGGCCACCCTCATGGCAGAACACAAATTGTGTGTTATTGTACTATTTTTGGAACAAAGTATTAAAGAGGGAGTCAAGGGAAGCTTAAAATCAATGCACAACATAAAACTCTCGATATTTGAGGGTTATTATGAGCTTGCTACCCCTCTAAAACAAGGTGGAGTGCAAATGCAAAATTTGCAACATGTTCTATAAGTCTTGTATAATGCTGATGCACCAAGTGATCTGAGCGCCTATGTGCATAGTAAACTCAAATTTTTGAGTCTGTGTTTTGGCGACCAAGGAAAGGTGTCTAAAAAATTTGTGACTTGTAGCCCAGCTATTAAAAATAGAGCAAAACATTGGGAAGGCATCAACTCCATTGTTGAGTCTTTCTTTGCTCCTGAATGGTCGGTCTACTTGTTCAGGTTATCTTACTGTGTGGCGCCGTTATTAAATGTCATGGGTTGCAAACTTATATGCGTCGACACTCCGAAAAACATCGAGGTGACTAAGTCTTATCTCGATGTTGTAAGATCTTTGCAGTCGGATTCTGAAAGCCAGTCTTCCGGAGAACCGCAGTCGAGGGATGTGGGTCTTGACGATGTGGAATTAGATTCAGGTTCAGATAATACTTAGGGCAATTCATAGATGCATATATTTTGTAATAGATTGTAAATGCCCCAGGCGGTAGGAGTTGTTACTGCCATTTTCCACGATATAATAGGCAAACTCATTTTCAAAACCAGTTATTATGGATGTTTGTTCAATGTCTTGTAAGATGTTTGAATATTTTCATTTGAATGTGAGATTCAAAATTAGTTGTGTTTGAATATTTTCATTTGAATGTGAGATTCAAAATTAGTTTCAAAATATCGCATAAGATGTTTGAATATATTCAGACACTAGTCATCATGATGTTGCAGTTATACTGAAAGTTTTGTCAATTTGAACGATGTTGTTATTGTTAGATGATACCAATTTAGATGGATTTATCAAAGTATTAATTATATCAAAAATATGTTTAATTTGGTGTGTTGTAAGTTCTTGAGCCCATTTCTGAAAATGGAGTTTGGGAAAGTCCAAAATTAATTGAGACAATGTTTTTCTTCTTACATGACATATATGATACCAAGAATGTCTAACCACTAAAGAAAATATGAGCCCGAAAAGTCTCCTATAAGGAATGCCATGTAGGAGAGAAAAATAATAAAACGTTATCAAGATACCATTTTGTAACTTCTTTTGCATCTACCTGCACAAATTTCAATGCAAATGAATCTCACTAATTGTAGTCACATCGAAAGACACACTTAAGTGTGACATTGTAAACGTCGAAATATCTTCCTCCCATTATTTGGAAACATTTGAAAGACAAAATTTACATAGTAGTAAAAAAGTAGTGGCATTTCAAAGATATGGGTATCACCATCTCCAAACATGAAATAAGAAGCTGATGCAATTGCTAAAGTTAAAATATTTCATTTTGTTACAAATAGTCAATACCTTTGCTTTATTCATAGCATTTGACTATTAACCGTGCCTTGTGCTTCACAATTGATCCGTCTATATATGAAATTTGGTTTTGTATACCCACTTGTTCTCGATGGGTTTCTTGTTTGAAGAAAGATCACACGTACCATGTCTCTCAATGGAATCCAATTTCTCTCTCATAGCCCATTGCCATACCTTCAAGTCCTTTGCATCCTCATAGGATGACGATTTTTGGCATTGAAGAATGTCATTCATAAGGGCATAATTGATCTGTTAATGATCTGGCACTTTTCTTGATCTTCTCGCCTCTCCTTCTTTCCTAGATTCAGATTGGTTTATCTTGGAATATTCTCATTATCTTCCAAGATCACCTCTTGATCACCAACAACAATTGAATTACTAAATTCATCCAGATTGTACATCTCATCAAGATCTCATCTTCACTGATGTGGATTTCCAACATTATAGAATCTAAGCACCTATATGCCTTTGTCCTTTCATCATATCCAACAAAAACACACTTCATGAATTTTGTGTCAAGCTTAGTTCATTCCTCTTTGGGCACATGCACATAAGTTTTGCACCCAAAAATAAGAAAATTTTCAGCTTTAGACTTAACACCTATACATGCCTCTTCGAGAGTCATATTGAAAACCACGATAGTAGGACTCCTATTCCGCAAAAAAGGAGGAGTGTTGCAAGCTTCTGACCAATAAAAATTTGTCAAATATATTTGTTTTACCGTTGATCACGTGCTTTCAACAATGGTGCAATTCATCTTTTATGGTACTCCATTACTATGCATTGTATGTGCTTGATAAATTGTCTCTTTATTTCATGCAAAAAGCTTCAATTTTTCCTAATTTATACTCACCCCCTCTGTCTAACCTTAGCACATTGATATGTATTTCCATTTGGTTCTGCACCAAGCCTTGCATTCCATGAAGCAAGCCAATGCATTAGATTTATTTTTGAAGAAGTAGATCCATGTATTCCTAGAGCAATCATCTATGAAAGTCATAAAATAATAGGCTCCACCCAATGACATGGTCTTCATTGGGCCGCACAGATTACTATAAATCAATTTAAATACATTTGTATACCTTACTACACCACCATACTTGAATTTCTCTTTGTTTCCCATCACAAAACCTTCACAAATTGAATGTTTCTCATCTTGTAAAGCTGGTAATCTACTCACCAAATTTCAACTTGTAGGGAAGCTACCATAGTTCAGATTGCCCATGTGAGGAAATATCAGATCACTAAGATCCAATATGTCTCTTTGATCTTTGGTTATGAACTACAACACATCTAGCACCATTGATGTAGAAATATAAAATCTACTACACTAAGAAGATGCAAACTCAATAAGATCACAACGAATATATAATGAAATGAAGTTGTTGTCCATACAATAACAATAAGGTACTATATTTCACACGTGTAGATCCAATACACAACATACAATTGCATTCTGCACACAAAATTGCAAGATATCAGTGACTATAGTCCAAAAATGGATATATAAATCCAAAGAGAACTCATGTATAAGCATGAGAGAGAGAGAGAATGTATCTCTTTCCATGCTTGTACACTATTTATAGTAGGTCCTTGTCCTATTTGGATGTCCTCCAATCTTATCAACAATAGGAAACTTCTATATCTAAAACCCTACTCACAATACTTGACTAGATTCAATGTACCAAATTATTCCAATTTGAATCTTCCCAAACTCGACCTACTACATTTCTAACACTTTTCAAAAGTGGCAATTCAAATGAACTTAGACTAAAATACCTTTATAATGTTTATCTCTAAGTCTAAGATGCATATTGGCCTAAATTGCCAAGTGAACTAAACATGACTAAACTAGTTGATATTTCTCACACTCCCTCTTCAACTAGTCTTAGCATAGTTTTGACCATACTACTTTGATCCAACTTAAGAACGATCTCCATCCTAAGTATAGACTCCTTTCCAAGGTTTTAAAGTAGCTTCCATAATTGATATAGAGAATAGTGTCCAAATTGGATGTTTCACTATCTCTTACATCAATTTTACATGTCAAGATGTGACTAGAACATGAAGAACCAAATACAATGTAAATGAAATGATTCCACCATGCTTCCAACTCTGAACTCTCTGGAAAATAACAGCAAACAAACAATAAATGTGAGTAATCAACAAATGCTTGCATGTTTCCTCCAAATTTGTCCTTTCTTAATATGTCTCCACCATAATTTTACTCCATGAATGAGCCTCCATCTCCATCTTGCCATAAGAAACCATCAAACCTTGGAAATCCATGAGTAAGAGAGTACAACAATGATGTTATTCCAGCTCCATATAACTAGTATGTAGCACTAGTCCTTCTTCAAGATCTACTTGACACAAGAAAATGACCATAGATTCAACAAAAAATGACAATCTCCAAGCATTGGCACCACATAGTTTAAACCTTGAAAACTTAGGCATGAATGAGTGATGCAATGAACCTCCAATAGCTTCATTTTCACAAACAAAACCAAAAAAAAAAATCTAGTACAACTGTGGAGCCTCATGATCCCACATTATCCAAGTTTTTGTTATATATTGTAAAAAATTTCAATTTCTATACATGTAAATGTGCTATAGTGCCTAAATACATGTAAAGGCCTATTTGCACTTTGTAAATTCACATTTAGCATAGGATTTGCGACTTTCTATAGAGACACAGTAGCGGATCTCAACCGACGTTTTGACAGTTGGTAACATTGAGGCCGGTGATCGTTCCTATAAGGTTGACACTTCATGCCATTGTACTTACGCATTTGCACAGAGGTGAGTATCAATAGAGAGAGAAGAGCAAGTTTCTATAACTTGAGCATACTTTCCCTCTGCATCTTCTACAGTATCACTTCTTATCAATTGAGCGAATACAGTTTGTAGGATCTGTAATTGTTTGTGATATTGTTCTGTTTGCGTCACACATATTTCTCATGCTTTACTGAATTTCAGCCACTCTAACACAGATTTTCAGGCGTCACCAGCAAGCAACAATTCTGACTAATGTGTGCAGAGAATTAGCCAAAGCTGTTAAGCATAACCTTAAGTAGAACTTCTTTCAATTCTGAATGAGCTATGTGTTCAGATAATGAGTTTGTTTGATGCTTTGTTCTGTTTGCTTCCTGCGATAAGAACTAATTCGTTGTGTTTGATTAAGAGGAATCATTAGCCAATGCAATTTTGTTTGATGAATCTATTTGCTAGTTGTTGTCTGATCTGATTGCTTATCTGATACCCGAAGAGCCTAACAGATATAGTAATCTTTATAATCACAGACCTTCACCAAATCGTTTCATCACTGGTGTTCCTGGAAGCCAATTTACCCAAATATCTTTGGATAACCAGATATATCATTGTAGTATTCACTGTGAATATTACACATCCCAGTCCGTTTACCATCATTCATACATTTATCATACAAAAGATGAGATTATTCTCTCTCTTGGGGAACGATCAAACCTTTTATACTACTTAATTCATTGATTTTGTGAAAATCTATAACGACTAGGCCACCACAACAACTCCATCATCAAAATGATGCAAACCAATGTAATTAGTTTTAACATACTATTGACCATTTGCTCACATTCACATGAAATTACTCAAACATGAGAGATCCATAACATCTTTTTCATTTGGCTCTCCTTTGATGTTCTTGACTAGCTCCAAATTGCCAACTTCCCTTTTGTGTTGTTGAAGCCCTTTGAGACCAACCATCATAAAGTAAGAGATAGATTCCAAACTTTCCACCCAACATGAAATAGAGTAGGCTAAAAGCATGGTTTGGTGGTACAACATGGACTTTCAAGGACACTACTTTTTTGGGTAAAAATACACTTTTGTATTATTATACACTATTTTCAACTAATACCTTTGACTTGCAATAATTACCGTAGATCGGAAGTATGTCATGTAACATATCATTGGAAAGCACTCATCAAGGACTTCTAATGCACCAAACTTCGTTAAAATTGGAGTTACCACTAAAACGCTATGTCATTTTTAATGTGGACTCAAAAAATTATGATTAATAAAAATCCCCATACTTTTGACTTGCCATAACTTTTTAACCGTAAATCAAAAGTATGTCTTTTAAATATCATTGGAAAGCGCTCATCAAGCGTTTTTTAACGCACCAAACTTCGTTGAAATTGGAGTTACCACTAAAACGTTATGTCATTTTTAATGTGGAATCAAAATAATTATGAGTAATAAAATCCCCAAAAAGTAAAATGTATTACCAATAGGTACAATGAAAAATGGGTTCTTTTTTTGTACCACCAAACCATGCTTTTAGCGCAATTTCTGTCGCTTCCTCAGCAAATCACAAGTAGATGCATGTCACATGACTAATGATCAACAACCAGCTGCAGCAAAAAAGGATGTAACTGATCCTCAGAACAAATTTAAGAGCAAATTGCAAAAGCAGCACGTACCCGCGACAGCAAAGGTGATGGGAACCTGGGGTCCTGCAGGAGGGGGAGTTCTAAAGCTGAACTCGGGACCAGCTCCTCCACAGCGGTAGTAGTAGCTCGTGCTGGCATCCAAAGGCCCCACAACCACATGATGGAATAGCCCAGATTTGTAGAACACATAAGTGTAGGATGTGTTTTCGCCCTGCGCTGTGGAATCATATTTGCCGGAGGTGGTTCCCCATTCAACTGTGGAGGGCGCTGTGAAGCTGCTTGTCATCCATGACACCTTCATGTGCTTCGGCCCAGCCAATGATACGTGAACCTGTTGTAAAACCCACCAACAAATTGATCAATATTTTCGCTAAAATCGTTGCAACGCTTTGGTCGCTTTCCTACAAATTGATGAATGAAGAATTGTCTAGTGAGCTAAAGTTTAAACCCTCCCTCATAGCGGCGAAATTTTCTACTAAATGGCTATCAAGCAGTCAAAGTTATCACCGTTTCTGCACTAATAATAATCACAAGAGAGGTACCGTACCTGCTGGGGATCTGGGGTGCCCGTTTTGCTGGAAAAAGGCCAGAGAAGGCTCCTGCGAGCGGATGGACGAACGTACGGAGAAGCATTTACGCCTACTAACAACAGTAGCAGTGAAAGTACGCTGACAAAACGCCTGCCATAACCTGCCATTGCTCCAACACACACACACACACACTAAAACAACCCACCAGCAAAAGCACTCACAAGCAAATCAAGCACCGTTTGATCTGATCAGCCACACACTTACCAAAACAACCCACCAGCAAAAGCACTCACAAGCAAATCAAGCACTGTTTGATCTGATCAGGCACCTCGAGGATGCAGACACACAACAAAATCGCACAGATTCACTCACTCCACCAGCTCACAAGTACACACAAACAAACTAATAACCAGAAACTAGAATCACATCTCCATGCTTTATAATCAAGGAAGTACATCCAAGGCAGAACCATAAATCTACCTATTCTTTGGTATCCGAGAAGTACAAACAGAAAAAGGAATTGGCATCAGCTAGAAGCAAAGCTCCATGGTGGTGATGAGGATGAGGAAAGTATATTTAAAGGAGGAAGGGAAGGGAGTATCGAGGGAGGTTGGAAGCAAAAGCAAAAGGAAAGGTCATGTATGCATGGAAGGGATCCAACGATGTGCAAGAGGGATCGATCATGGAATGCTTATTGGGAATGAATTGAAATAATGAAATGGGTGGTGGGTTTGGTGTGGTGTCATGATGCCATGCTTCCTCTCCTCCAAGGATCTCAATGGCACTACATATTTCAGCAATGCAACTATATATTTCAAACATGTCACTTGGATGCTAGAGATTGTCATGTTTGCCACATGTAAGCATTGTAACGATTCTTTAATGCTTCTTGGTTTCCAAGGGAAGGCTCGAACTTGAGACCAAAGAAACTTTGGATGTCAAGCTCACCAATTGAGTCAACTCCCTTGGGTGTCACGATTGTTTAATGAAATGTGGCAAAATCTAATGCTTTTCAATTATTTCCAATGGTGGAAGATTTAAGATTCTCATATGCCTTTTAAGGTTCATGGCTTTCTCCTATCATGGACACGTTTAACAAAGAGGGAGCGGGTGTCAAATCTTAATGAATCTTGCAAACATCGCAAGAAATGGCACAAAAGAAAAACTTTATTGATTGAATAAAGTACATAGATTGCTCTCCTAAACATTGTAAGAGATGGTAGGCCACATGACCAAGTATTTGTGGATCAACTAGTTGTGCAAACGCCTCTCTTGTCGGTCCATGGATCACATATGCCTCCTCTTGAAAAGTAAGCGAGCCATTAGACAATACGTCATCACCATCAAGTAGAATGCCCTTTAATCTAGAAACATGAAATGCAAGATGCACTTTACAGGTTTCAAGCAAAGCTAACTTATCAAAAACAATACTTATCTTTTTGACAATTTTTTAAGGTCCGCAATAACGTAGAGATAACTTGTAACATTTGCCCATTAGAGTCTTGGAGTACTTAGAGAAAACCCATTTCTCCTCAAAATCCCTCGGTGTGCGATTCTAATCACTAAACATTTCGACTCAATTCATTGCATGTTTCACATTCACTTCAGGTAATTCATCATTTCACTCATTGAGCTAGAAATTCAGCTGCACTTCATAAGAAATTCTTACCGTAACACGACTTGCAAGCCTAAACCATAATTCAGCTTGATAGGACTCATGAATTTTGGTACTATCATTTTTCTTATCATGATAAGCAAACTCCAACAATGGCAAATACTTTTTCCATTGAGATTGCTTATCACCTACAAATGCCCTTACAATATCCTCTAAGATTTGGTTAACTCTCTCAATTTGGCCATCCGTTTAAGCATGCTTCATACTGCTCATTCTTAGCTGGAGCTTTAGCATAGTCATTATTGCAGTCCAAAATTTACCTTTATAGCGAGTATCTCTATCGGACATTATGAATGACAATAACCCATGAAGTCTGAATATACGCTCAAAAAAAAAACCAGCTACATCAAATGCGTCAATTTCCTTATTCATTGGAATCAAATGAGCCATTTTTGTGAGTTTATCAACCACAACCAAGATAGAATCATGTTGTCATGGTATATGAGACAAATGTGTGACAAAGTCCATGGAAATATTTTTTCATCTTTCTCTTAGAAGAAGTAGCGGGTGTAATGAACCAAAGAACTTGACTTTCACTTCAAACAAGATTTTGTCGCATAGACATCTCAAAGGGAGATGGGAACCACGACTTAGCTTTCAAATTTCAACACTTACCTTTCAAACCAGCTTGACATACAAGCAACCAACATGTTAGCACATCAGATCCTGGAACGGCCATCCGGAAAGTCTTAGCCAACTCGAAGCTCCATCACAGGTGCAAGGAGCCAACATGGCACCACGCCATACTGGACAACCATAGTAATTTTCATCCAAGCAAGCCATCCAACTCAATCAACATGTTAGAGCCCAACACAATTTACATTCAAGCAAGACACACTCATAACCACAAGCCATGACATATATGAAGACAACTAGTTTTTGGATTGAATGGTCTTGGCATAACATCATGTTGTCCCGGACCGAACGGTCCCAATGACATACCGGTGGCATCCCAAAACGTAACCCTCATCACGATGCCAGATTAAAAGATTCGAAGTGATCTTACAACTATTGAACACCGAAAGCTAGAAGGTAATCAAAGTTAGTCTGAGATGAATTCCACTTTACTAATAAAATCAAGAAGGTACATTTCAAGTGTGTAACTGACCTTAGTCTCCGAGAGTAGTTGTTACGGCCATATTCAGCTAAGGACATGGAATAGTCCTAATATGGTAGACCGGCCCTCCAGTGTTCGAGATTATTGGTCATGCCTAGATTTCATTCCACTTCAAGGCCTGTTGGTGACTAATGACCTTGAGAGGACCCAGACACTCTAATTGAGACATATGGAGTAGTGCATGTACGTGTGACTAATATAGGCAGGAGGTATGCATGAAGAGTTGTGATCTATTTATAATTTACCTACATGCGGATTGCATGGGCTCATGCACAGGATTCTACTCTCTATATATTGAGGTAGAGATTATCATGTCGACGACTTTGGTCTAGGTCAATTGAGCTCTTCTCCTCTTGCTATCACATGGCTTGGGGGCTACATCCAGGAGGATTCTCCAGGAGGGATCTAGGATTGGTTGGGTGGTTTTGCTCCATAGTCTCTCTTGTGTTTTCCTATCCTCATCTTAGGGGTTTCCCCTAGTGGTCTTTACATTGGTATCAGAGCCCGGCTAAGATGCAGACTTGGATGGGAATGGAGACGAGATCGATTTGGAAGTAAGGAGTACTTGGAATTACATCCCGGTTGGAGTGCTATTTTCTCAAGGGAATTTGATTCACTAATTCTGATTTGAAGCATGCTTTTCAGAATTGGTAGAGTGCACTTCTACATGGTTGATTTTGGTAAAGATGTTGTGGATTAGTGTAAATTCATTATTAGTTCCCTGTTTCTTGAGGAATCTTCCAATTGATGTTGAATGATATGCTTTGGTGGATCTTGTTGCTTGTTTTATAGCAATTTTCTACTTGGCTAAATGGCTAAATGACTCGCATGAATTCTATATGTCCTGAATATTATTATTAACTTTTATTCATTGACAAATTGATTGTGAATCAATTTATCCTGAAAAATGAATTGAAAGTAAAAGAATTACTGGATTTTGGTAATTGCATGTGAGGATTTGGAACTTTTCAGGATCCTTCGGTTGACATGCATATTAGAGGACATAAATTGGATTTGCAGTTATCCAATTCTGATCATTTTTAGCAGAGTACAAGGGCAATTGGTTGTCGATGTACATGTTTGGATTTCAACAGCTCCATGTAGAAACAATTCTGTTGTTGCTAAGATGTTAGTAAATCATGATTGTTTGGAGCAGTTTAAAGAACATGCAGATTGACACCCCAGTGAAACCTTTTCCTGACTCGCTGCCTCTATGACAAATTGAGTAATATAAATCTGATGAAGCTCTTTTTCCAGTCCTCTACACATTGAGGTTGTCCTCATCTGTGAGTGATAGAAATCTGGAATCCGGATATGTAGCAACAGTGTTGTATTTTCCTGCCTTTCTGATAAACCTAATGGGTTGAGGGCCATGGAATGACAACAAACATGGGCTGGTTTGTGCCTTGCTGGATTATTCTGGATGTGTTTCGGTCTCTAGAGTTTTGTTATGGGACGATGTTGAGACTTGATCAATTGTTGTGGACCTAAGAGAGCAGTTCTGTGAGCGCTGTCAGTATCCCTTGCTGATTTTCGCTTGAACCCCTTCAAGGTTTCTCGGATAGGGCGCAATTGGATCAATCGTGTTGTGGACGCGGTGACAGCCACTTTAGACCATTGCCAATTATGTTTTTTCCTTGCAACGATGGGGGGATGCTGGTGAGGAGGGCTTGGAGGTATGGTGGGTAGCTCGATGTGCGAGTTTGCAATGAGGGCTGGCTCGATGTGGGAGCTTGAGCTATAGCTATTGCAAATCGGCTATAGCGGCCTTCAGGGATTTTAAACTCTTTTTAGGGTTTGGAAGGGGGGGGGGGCCGGGCGCTTTATTGGCTTAGCATGAGATTTTTTTTTTTTTCTTGCTTTTCTCTGGTTGCGTGGTAAACCATGTTGCATGTCTCAGTTAGTTCAGTGAGTTGTGCATGACAATAGCCTTATGGTTGCATGGATTCCATTGTTTTTGCAAAGGGGTTTGGTGCATTTGGGGGAATGCATGGCTATTCGTAACAATTTTATGGTTACGCAACCTGGATCTTTGGATGTCTTTGCAAAAATCCAAGCAATGGTCGATTCGGGAAGGGGATTTTTGTGAATCTACCTAAATCGACAATTGGGAATGGAATTACTATTACTCCAAACTTTTTTGGGGGTTTGTTGAAAAAAATAAAATAAAAAATTTTATTTTCCTAACGTTATGTCTATGTGATTGAATCCATGGATTTAGGATTGGCAATAAAATATTGTTTTTCATGGTAATTTTCTCCAGGCAAGTACCCAGTTAGTGGAATTTTGGGTTCCTGGTACTGTGCTTTTTATCGGTTTAACTCTGGAGTAGAAATATTCACAGTTAATTGAGTTAAATGATATTTTCGATTCTTCCTTTTGGACTCGGTGGTGCACCGATAGGCTTATCTCAAATAATTTTGATCTTTAAGATTAGACAAACAAAAGCTTTTCAGATACTTGTTAAAGTGAATAAATGGAATAAGGTCGTAATTTTTGAGAGGTAGCTCTATATTCGATTAAAAAATAGGTGTATCGAATATCGTAAAGAGTACCCGGATCCAAATTTTATGGATTTTTTATTAGTTCAGGCAACTTTAACAAAGTAATACTTAAGCTAGTGAGGTAAAAAAGGACGCAGCCTAGCATTTACTTGTGTCAAAGGAGTTTTCTGGGGCCTTCGCTAATGAAATTTTTTGGGTGACCGTAAAATCTAAGGGAGGAAGAAAATGTGACACATAAGTGGGTAATGTGTTTGTGATATGTAATTTGGATTGGAAAATAATCCCTGTAAGAAAATTGCATAGCACCAGTTTATCATCAAGTTGAATATCTATAGGACCATGAGCTGACTCTATTTGTTATTGGAAATTGTAACATTGGAATGAGAATGATACTTGGTTCACATTTGTACTGTAAAGAGCCTTATTCCTAAGAGTTGGAACTCTCAGATGTTAGAAATTCGGTGAATGTTAGAAACCGGATGGGTTGTTTATGTGACGATAAAGCCATGTGCAGATTCTTGTTAAATCACAATTTTGTTATTGGATTATTGGGATCCATTAGGAACAAATATGGGAGTACTCCAGTACTTGGTGGAATACATATGTGCATATCTGGTATTGGAAATCTAGATAGAGTTTTTAGATCTCTGGATTATCGGATAATTTGCTTACCTTACAGATTGTAGTCTATAAGTGCTTGTGTGCAAATTTCAGTCTATATCTCCAGATGTATAGGCGACAGATAAATCTAATAAGATATGGATAGTTGCTGATTTCTTGCATATGATGCTAGAAATGGGGCTCTTAACTCATTCGAGTAACTGCAGTACTATGGTTTGAGTTACTTGATGGATCTCCTAGAGATTTTAGATGACTAAATTGTGATATTTTAGAATATTTGGATGTTCAAAAAATATTTGTACCAGCTTTTGGATTTGATTTTTGATATAAGGTAAATCACCCAGTGTTTCATGTAATTGGGATACATGAATTTATTTTAGAGTAGATCAACCCATTTGGAAGATTTATAGCTTAGTGTATTGTTGGGATTGTGAGTTAGTAGTTCTTGAGAGGAGGCAAGCAATTTAAAAATTGTTGCATCTCTGAGTACTTATTCAAATGGAAAGATCAGACTAAGAATAATGATTCGTGTGTAAGACTTGAAAGCTTAAGGGATAATTTCATATTTCTTTTTCCTGTTCTGAGGATAGAACTTGTTTAAGGGAGGAAAAATGTTACGGCCATATTCAGCTAAGGACATGGAATAGTCCTAATATGGTAGACCGGCCCTCCAGTGTTCGAGATTATTGGTCACGCCTAGATTTTATTCCACTTCAAGGCCTGTTGGTGACTAATGACCTTGAGAGGACCCAGACACTCTAATTGAGACATATGGAGTAGTGCATGTACGTGTGACTGATATAGGCAGGAGGTATGCATGAAGAGCTATGATCTATTTATAGTTGACCTGCATGGGGATTGCATGGGCTCATGCACAGGATCCTACTCTCTATATATTGAGGTAGAGATTATCACGTTGAGACTTTGGTCTAGGTCAGTTGAGCTCTTCTCCTCTTGCTATCACATAGCTTAGGGGCTAGATCTAGGAGGATTCTCCAGGAGGGATCTAGGATTGGTTGGGTGGTTTTGCTCTATAGTCTCTCTTGTGTTTTTCTATCCTCATCTTAGGGGTTTTCCCTAGTGGTCTTTACAGTAGCAGTGAAAATTTGTGTCAAATAGGATCATAGGTCGGCATACATAGATAGACTTTCAAAAAGCACTCTCCAAGCTCCACATAGCAAACTGTGTATTCAAAAACTTGAAACACTATACATACATAACTTTATTGTGGCAACCCATACATGACTCGGGTTGTTGCTGAAAAGGCTCATCGATTGTCGGGTCACAAGTGCACCCAGTCCTAGTCGGTTGATTGGACCCACAGTACATAGACCTAGTGAGTCTACTTTTATTTTCACTCTCTCTCTAAGAGTAAACTCTATTTTTCACTCACATTTATACATAGCATCAAAGTTAACAAACTTTAACTACATAAAGCTTTGATCTAAACTTATCAAACTTTTCTCTAATGAGTGGCTTAGTGAAAATATCAGCTAGTTGCTCATCTGTACTACAATGAACAACATTTATTTCTCTAGTTACTAACCTCTCATTTATGAAGTGATAGTGAATGTCGATGTGCGAACACCATATTCTTTGCCAACTAAATGCCACTCTGACTGTTGCTATATATAATTGTGAGATTTTCTTACTTCACATCAATCTCACCCCAAGCTTGGTCTCAACCATATAGCTTCTTGTGCTGCACTACACATTGCCTTATACTCTACTTCTATTGTGGATAGAGCAACTGTACTTTTTTTTTTACTAGACCAGTAAATGCAACTACCACAAAATTGGATTACATACCTTGTGGTTGATCTACGATCATCATAGTCACCTCCCTGATCCACATCCACAAAACCACGAATCTCAGGTAGACCCTCTTGCTTCATGTACGCTAATCCATAGTTAGAAGTGCCTTTGAAATATCACAAAATGTGCTTGGCTGACTTCTAATGCATTTCAGTAGGTGCTACCATGAACTGACTCACAATATCAACAACATAGCATATATCTCATCTAGTCTTGGTAAGGTAAATTCTACAAGTAGTAGCTGTGATGTTATCTTTGATGAATCCAAGATGTACAAGGATAAGGATGTTGGGAAGATTGACACATCAAGTAGTAACAACGTTGCTATTAGAATTCGTCTCGACGATGGACTTTTTATAGACATTCATGATGATGAACAAGGTGATGCACCTTGTGATACTACCTCACAACCTCGTATGACAGGATGGAGGAGCGACAAGCCATTTGGCTCCAAGAGGATTGAAGTTGCAAATGGCAAATGCAAGGAAAAGGATGTACCTTGAGACACATTCTCACCAGGAAGCAGATCACATGAGGCTCCCTAAATGGTTTGAGAGATTGATGGAGAGTCGTGACATGGATAGCTTTCCTAAATCATCCATCCATTGAGAGCTACAACTAGAGAGAAGACACAACATGATAAATACGAAGCAAGCTACGCTCTCTTATCAAACATCATTGAAAGCAAAGAGCCATGAAAGAAGAGATTGACCAAACATGACACATGGAAGCCACCAGCTGGTAAGAAACCCATTTTTTATAAATGGGTATACAAGACAAAATACCATGTAGATGGGAGGCAAAGCATAATGTGAGATTGATGATCAAAGGCTACGCATAAAGTAAGGACATCAACTATGCAGAGACCTTTGCGCCAGTGTGTATGTGGAATATTTTATGATTATTTATTGCCTGAGCTTTGTTGAATTTCACACATGTGGCATAGCCCAAAAGTGTGTTTATGATCTCCTAAGATTTGGTGATTGCACAAAGATCAAGCATAGATTGAATTCCAAGATCTATCTCACAAATCTAAGGCAAGAGCATAATGAAACATGCATATATCGCTCTCCAAAGTATATTCACACATGTGGGAGACATGTAATCAAAAACTAAGTACAAAATAGCCTTGCTCTCGGGTAGAGAGAGAATCCAACAACAAAAACTCGAGTAGAGAGAGAAAGCCAAAATAGCTCAAAATGTAGAGAATATCATTAACTCCAAACTCGAGGTAGAGGGGAGTGAAACATGATTGGACCCCTTCTTTTCCTCCTCCTAATTTGATTGGTTGAGTGACTTATGAGCCCTCAAACTTGATTGGACCAATTTGATGGATTTCTAGCTTTTTGATTGGACACTAGCTCTCATGCCAACACATAGGGAAGTGTCACACATCCAACCTCATCTTGACAAATGTAATACGCCTAACCTAGCTCGAGCCACATCATGTCCTACTTTTGGCCTAATCATGACTTCACATGTGTACTTGCCATTTTGCCTCTAAAGTCAATATTGGCCCTATCTCCTACTAACATGTAAATAGATGTCTACAAAATTGCATGTACCCTAACTCAACATTGATCTAACATGACTATGACTATTTTCCACATGTGGGAACATGCTCCACACATGTGAGATTTCCATACAAGAAATTGTAAAATATCCAAACTAGATTTTACCAATTTTTCACATCCTCCTCAAAAACTAGCTTGATGAGATACTAGATCAAACGGGAAACTTGTGAAACTTTTTGAGTGGATCCTTTGGTGTAAGTGTGATGTGAAGACAAGCCAAGGGATCCTTCATAGCAGCAAATTCCCCAAATACAAGATAGGATTTCTTTGCTAGAAATCGATTGCCAACTCCTTTGATGAGCATTCCACCAATGTGCCACCATTTCCTTTTGTTCCCTCCATGCTTGAAGTTTATCTTGGGCTTGTAGGCTCCACTTCATTGAATATAGCTGCAACCAAAGGAGAGAAATTTGAGGGCTCCATGCCTCATGATGATCATAAAGATCAAGATCACAAGATAGACAAAAGTGTTGATTACCAAGATTATGCATACTAGCTTGCCTAGTAACTTTTTGCATGATAGATCTAATCTTGAATTCAAAAACTATATTGATCTTATTGGGGCTAAATACTTGCTCAAGGATGTAAGTGTCCTTTTTGGATGGTTCACTTAATCTTATGAGAAGTTTACAATTTGCTTCACATAATGAAAAAACAAGATTTTTCATACTATGAGAGATTAGCTCATACTTGCTCTTACAAAATCCAAGACCACTCATTTGATGACACAACCAATTGCTTTCTAAATGTTTCAAAAACATATCTAAGCTATTATATCCATACAAGAGGCATCATACAAGAATTGCCTCACTAGAACTTTGAGATATAGAAATCTCAATAAAGCAATAGCAAAAGTGAATATGTTGAAGTAGATACCACCTAAAAATTGCCCCTCTTTGTCATGAAAAGTGAGCCACATAGACTCGGCCTTGCCTCTTGAAGATCCCCTTGACATCTCCTCAAGCCTTGGCAAATCTCCATCATGCACTTGGATTTTTGGTAGATTTGAGAATTCTACCATCATCCTCTTGATTGAGATTAGATCCTCCTTACTCCTTACATGAAAAGGAATATTTACAAAGCATATGGATCTAAAAATCCCAAAGTATCAACTATTGCAATCAAGCACCATTGATAAGAGATACCTCCAAATGAAGTCTTCAATGAAAAAGTCACATAAAAGAGCACCATCTTTGCTTCTTCTTGATGAAACAAGATCATCCACATGAACAAGACAAGAAAATTGAGATACTCCAATTGCCTTCTTCTCCTTGAGATGATCCAAGCTCCTCTTGACCACACTTCCACAAGGATTAGATTCCAACTTGAAAAGATTCCCACATCTTGTTCCTCTTGCTACCACATCACCATCCCTCTTAACCAAGCAAGCATCTTTTTCAAAATAGACTTGGAAGCCATCATCTAGCATTTTTCCAACACTAATGAGATTCATAGTGAGATTAGGCACAACAAGTACATTTTCACGAATCATAGTGGATTTAACACCAATTGGTACACTACCAATTTCTTCTATCTTGCATTCACCATCAATAGGAATGAAAATAAACTTTCTAGAACTATTGTAAGGTGCAAGATGAGTGAAAGACTTTCTTGAACTAGTCATATGAAAACTAGATCTCAAAACTAGCAGAAGAATACATAGACACCATGAGAGATGCTTCGTCATAAGTTCCTTCTATCTCACCATAATTTTAGCTGTCGCTTCAGCAGAGAAGTGACCGCCGCCAATGCCCTCATGAGCTTGAGATATGATAGGTCATATCTCAGATTCATAAGCACATCGTCGGATAATACTGTCAACGCCCCTTTTGTAAAGTTGTCCTACTATTAGCTGAAAGGGCGCTACTTTAAGTAAAAATTTCTTTTTTGCAAACGTATTCAGGCCTTCTTTGAGTCTGCCTGTTGTTAGGAATTCAGTGATCTCCTCAGCCCATAAGGGTGTAGCATCAATCTGAAAAAAAACATGCATAAGGAAGATCATCGTTGACTAGTGCAGTTGCTTTTTCAGCATTAGGGAGTCGGGAAAGGTGATCTGCCATGAAATGTTGGGTTTCTTTCCGAACTACTACGCGAAAATTAAATTCCTCTAATATCAACAGCCATCAAGCTATACGGCCCGTTTTATAGGATTTATTAACAATATATAATAGGGCTTGATGGGGTGTAGAAGGCAAAGGTCTGGCCTAATAAATAATGTTGTAGTTGTTGAACAGCATAGACCATTGCCAATGCTTTGTGTTCGGTTGTTGTATAGTTTACTTCAGTAGGCACCAATTGCCTGCTCAACAAACGGATTGGAAAATCTTTGCCATACTCGTCTGGTTGTGCAAGAAGACCTCCAATGGCATACTTACCGACGTCAGTATGCACATGGAACTCTTTTGTGTAGTCTGGCGAACGGAGTATGGGTGCTGTGGTAAGTGCTGTTTTCAACTCCTCAAAGGCTTTAATGTGTTCTTCAGTCCTGATCTACCACAACTAAATAAATGAGGCGGGCCTTGCCGACATAATCGATTATAAAGATGCGATAATAATTTGTGTGACCGAGGAAGACGTAAACTTCCTTCACTGGTGCAAGTAAGGGCATTTCAACTATTACCTTGATTTTTGAAGGGTCAGCTGAAATTATATGTCCGAGTACTACCCCATGGGTGACCCAGATTTGACACTTGTCATGATTTAGTGAAATTCCAAATCTACGACAGCGAATGAAGATTTTCTCCAATGCGTCAAGGTGTGTAGCCGATGAGGAATGTACACCCAGATTGTCGAGATAAATCTCGACAATCCGATGTAACAGGTCTTGGAAGGCCAATTGCATGACCCTATGAAACGTTGAAGGGGCGTTGCATAAGCCAAAAGGCATGACATTATAAGCATAAACCCCACTTTCTGTGGCAAAGGCCATTTTATGTTTATCTTCAGGGGCTATTTGAACAAGGAAATAACCGCTGAATCCATCCAAGAAGCTGAAAGCTTCAGCTCCTGCCATTTCCTCTAAGATTTGGGTCGTTAAAGACAAGGGAAAATGGATACGAAGTTTGCCGATTTTCCTGGGTACAACCACAATGATACCCAATTAGTATGTTGGACTTCATAAATGAAGCCAGCATCTAGCAATTTCTTAATATCTTCATCAATTTTCTCGCGATAGACGGGGTTACATCTGTAAGGTTTAGCCCTAACAAGCTTAGAGTTTTTTTCTAAAGGAATCGTATGGACCGCTAATTTAGGCGGGATTCCTTTCAATTCTATATAGTTCCATGCAAATACATCCCTGTATTTGCGAAGTAAAATTTTCAGATCAGAGAGTTGTGCAGACAAAACATGAGCACCAACATTAACTATTCGATCCATCTCCTCATCAGGATCTTTAAGGTGAAATAGAATTGTTTTAGCAGGTCCTTCAAAGGAGTTGGAACTTGGTGTAGGTTCTTGGTGTGGCTGTGGTAACTGGATAACAACGTCATCCAGTGTGAAATCTTTAAACTTTCGTGGGAGATAAAAAAAAGGTGCTTCTACAAAGTTTTCTGGAACTCTGGGAATCATCTGAGTTGAGTCACTACTGGACGTGGAAGCTTGGTCTGATTGTTTTGGTTAATGTCTCCTTAGACAAGGGCTTAATTGGCTGCTTAAGCTTTTCACGCATCTGTTTTTGACGCTCGATTAATTTTGCATAAATAATTTTATTTTTTGTAACCGACGTTTTTGCAGTTTTTGAGTGGGCGGTGTTGTTGCCTCACTTATCATGTCGTCATCGATTGTATCCTAGACTTCGTTTGGATACACGTCCCATGTGTATACTTTGGGCTTGGGCCTATATGATTGTGTGTTGGGTACTTTGGATGTCAGTTGAACATGAGCCAATGGCCCTGGTGACTTGATCTCCTGAGGAATTTATTTTGGCGGATAACGTTGGGCATCTAGATAAAGGAGTACATGTTCATCCGTCATTTCAACATCATCCATGGAAATAATACCTTCTTCCGAAACATGAGCAGTAGAGACGCTAGGTTCTCTTGGGCACCAAGCTATAGGAATCGAGTCAATCATCATAAGTGGGATGATGGGTGTATCAATGTCTGTAGAAGACAGTAGAATATCCACATCTTCTGCAGCGATTTCGATACGACATCGGTTGGAGTCAACACAGTCGACAGTGGCTAGTGTTTGACCCCAATGTATTATGTTCGTGGATCTTGTATAGTGGCCTTTTGGTTGGATCGGGACACTATCTGATTCGTCATAAGTTGTTGATGACCGATCATCATAAACTTTAGCGGGTTTGACATGGCCAGTTGAGTCAACAATGGCTCGTTTGTCGTGATTGCCAAAGGTGATTTTGCTATGTTTCCAATCTTGGACAACGCCTGCCATCTGGAGCCAGGGTGTACCAAGAAGGAGTTTATAAGTATTTGCATCTTCTGGTAAGTCTAAGATGACACAATTGATTACAAATTTGACACCTGCTATTCGAATATTGATATTTGATAAATGACTTGCAGGGTCTGTAATTCGTTGATCAGTTGATCAAGGGTATGGAAGCCCAATGACTTTGCCAATGACAAAGCCATTATATTGACGCCTGATCTGCTCTCAAGGATAGCGGACACTGAGGGATAGTCTTTATAGGACAAAGGCAAGGTAATGCTAGTCCCCTTAGCAGCAACTATATTCAGCAGATTCATGGGAATCTGGAGAATTTCAGGAATCTCTTCTGTCTTTCGCTGGTCATCAGGAATAGTAGGCAGCTGAAAACTACGATGGATATAGCGTTGAATCCCGTGAAAGATTTTATCGCGCTATGGAATGGCATAGTGAGTTGAGCTTGCAGGAGGTTAGAAAATACTTCAAGTCCCTGTAGGGATTCCTCTTTTTCAGGGATCTGAACGGATAACAGACTTTTTGTATGTTCTTCCTCTCGCAAAAAGCTCATCTCTAAATTCATTGTATTGCCTTTGTTCCACGTTTGGGTCTGGGTAGTCTTTGGGTAATGTGGAAGCTGTCAAGTGGCTTCCATGTTGGTCAGCAGATTTAGCATTGTTTTGTTGTTGTTCTTGGTGCTGGCGTTGTGCTCTAGTGAGAACTCTAACAGTTTCGGATGATATATGACGTGGTGGAAAGATCCTGTTAGGTTTTTTAGGACAGTCTTTGAAACTGTGTTTGCGAACACAGTCTGGACACTCCGCATGGTATTGGTTCTTAACTTTACAGTCAACCATGAAGTGGCCAGTTTTGCCACAAATAAAATAGCGGTTGCTCATTGGTCCTGTGGCAATAGCATAACCATCTTGGATGGCTAGTTGGGCTGGATTTTCTGGTGGTGTGAAATACTCATTCCATTTGCACGAGCATGAGTGGTCGGTTTGATATAGTTGAGAATTAGTAGATGGGAGTGTGGTATCGTGATTATATGAGTGATTGTAGGAGTTTTCTACAAGATGTGTTTGTGCAAATTCTTGATGGTGTCTATGTTTTTGTGCTCGTAGATCAGGTTGTCCCCTTGGAGGTGGTCTTAAGAGCACCAGTTGTGGTTGAGGTTCATGTCTAGATTGTCTAGGGCAACTCTTGTATATGGATTTGGTTGTTTCATGGTGGATAGTGCTGGTGTTGGTTTTGTGAAACAAACTGTTGTCGAGGAGGTTGATAATGTCCCCCTGACTGGTGGTGAGGCTGATTCCTTGGGTGATAATAGCAATAGAGTGAGGTATGACCCATAAAGTCGCAGATGTCGCATTTGATCAATGAAGTATCTGGAACCGAGTAGTATGAAGGGCACTCATTGCCTGTGGGCGCACCTCGACAGTGAGGGCACCATGTATTCTCTCGTCTATGGTGGATTTGGCCGGTGGGTAACTGACCTGGCATCGAACTCTGGATAGACTTAAGAGTGTTGATTCCTACATCTCATTGCCATATTAGTTTTTGAGTCAAGTACAGCAAGATTAAGACAAATTTAGCTAAAATCTGTTCAATCTTCAGTTCAGTTGATGTTCAACATGTTTTAACTGCGTGTTCCAAACGATGATCCACCCTTGAGCATGCAAGTTACCAATAACAACATCCCCACCAACATATTTTTTTGGGGGGAGAGAGTGGATTTGTAGGCATCCACTGGAGTAGCCACATTGCCAGCAACAACATGAGAAAAATCAACAACCAAGGTCACAAAACTAAAGATGAAAACGACAAGGCTACGAAGAGTTCCTTTATCCTTCCACCAAGCCCCTATCGAATCCATCCATCCAAATCTATTTCTACCACTAATTTGTCGATAAGTACATTCCCTTGAAGACTGATAACCAAGATTTGTGCAACCTTGCAATCGAAGGTTCTCCCCTTCTCGTCAAAGAAAGAGTGTCGACAAGATTGGGACTTCGATTGAGAGAAGAACTGAGGAGACACCCAGAAGCAGAATGGAGGATACCAGAAGTTAGAATCTGCTAAGAAGCCAAAGTGAAATCATCCATGGCAGATGCAAGTGAAAGAAAGAAGAAAAGACACACGGGAAGCACTCAAGCATGCAAGGTTGTCAAGCTGCTGGGAGCAGCCACAACCTAGCCAAGACGAATTACCACAATGCTGATTCCTACATTAATCCACAAAAAGCAAGAAAACTAATCCACCACTAAATCCACAACCACACACAAAGGGATGGAAGGGCATGATCATAGGGGCATCACTCAAGAAAACCATCATGATCAAGGAGTTCAATAATACACCAAACTCGTGGAGGCTCTTCTCACTAGGACATGCATTTCCACATTACAAAAATTACAAGTGGAATTATCCTCTCCACTAGAGGTCACCATCAAAAGGTGGCTTGCTCTACTTTTCTAAGAGAGGCCTACTTGCATTTATTACATTTGCCTAGGAATACTAGTTCCTACATGGTTATTCCATCTTCCGAGATTCACCACCATCAGGCTCACACAGTTTCTACTTGTCATGCTTAACTAGTACTTCTCGGCTCTCATTCTTCGTTCATCTCGTCTTCTCAGAGACCTCCTCGGTCTACGGTGAGAGGTGCTCATGGGTATCTTTGGCTGAGTATCTTGGGGATTCGTCAGAATCAACCGACATCATCCCACCCCTAATGTGTTGAAGGACCCACTACAACCCATATTGGATGATATCGCTCCACTTCCACATTGGCATCTTCGATCGTCACTGGAAAAGCGTAGATCCTCGTTCACTTGAATAAAACCAAGTGCTTATTGTCGCTGATCTTTATCACAAAAACTTGGTTGCCGCAATTGAATCAAAACGTCCTTTGTCGCAAATAGTTGACATCTTAAGTCTTGCAAATCCTATGACAACCCATTTCTTGATGTTCTTGGCAGTCCAAGAATCAAGAAATGTGTGTTTCTTGATTCTTGGGCTCTCCAAAATGCTATTTAGTTAAGTTCTTGTTCCTTGGTTTTGTTTCCAATAGGTGTTTAGAGTAGTTTCTAGTTTTGCAAGTAGATTAGCATTCTTGAACTTGGTTATAGCCCCTAGGATCTTGAAAACCGAGCAATTGTGCTGCATTGCAACTCTGAGTCTGTTCATCATGGCTTGTCTTATAATATTAAAACAATAAAAGGATACAAAAAATAGACATGCAAAAAGACAATAACAAAACAAGAAAAAATGTAGAATATATACCATGGAATTAGAATTAAATGGGGTCAACAAAAATAACTCCTCGTAATACTGCCACAGACGACCACCGTTGATGACAGTGTCTAGGAGTATTCCGTCAAGTGTTTGCAGCTGGACTGCACCATTAGGAAAGATTTTATTAATAAGATACGGTCCCTCACTTTTGAATTTCAATTTTCCGGGGTGCTTCTAAGATGTATAAAGAAGCACCTAGTCACCTAACTGTAAATCCTTGTTGCGTAAGTGACGGTCATGCCAGGCCTTTTGACATCTTTTGTTAACTAGTTGTGCATGGTAGGATATGAGTCTAGTTTCGCATAACTGGGTTAACGTGAATAGCCTGGTCTTTACTTGTTGCTCAATTGTAGCTTTCTCACAAAGATCTGTGGAGAAGGCTTCCATGACTCTTAGAGAGGGTACTAAGAACTCGACAGACATTACCACCTCTTGACCATACACTAGATGGAATGGGGTAACCCATCTAGAGGATTTCTTTGGAGTTGTGCAGTAAGCCCAGATAGCTGAGAAGAGTTTTGTTTCCCAATCAGAGTGACTTATCTCTACTATCTTTGTCAATATCTTATAGATCGTCTTGTTAGTGGACTCGACCTAGCCATTACACCTAGGATAGTATGGTGTACTCTTTCGGTGAACTACAAGGTAATGGCAAAGCAAACTATCAATGATGACATTTAAGAAGTGCGTGCCATGATCATTAACTAGCTCAATCAGATAGCCAAAATGTGTAATAATGTTTTCATAAAGAAAACACACTACAGTCTTCGCATTGGCGTCCTTTGTTGCCCAAGCCTCAACCCATTTAGTGGCGTAATCTGTGGTTACTAGGATTAACGGGCTTGGGTGTGTTTCACTGCTAGGCTGATTGGTCCAACAAAGTCGATTTCCCATTTATGGAAGGCTTCGCCTTCTATAATGGGAGTCAAGGGTGTGAAGTCTACTTTCGTATTTCTCTTGGCTCGTTGGCAGACATCACATGTTTTAATGATTGCAAATGTGTCTTCAAATAATGATGGCCACCACAAGCCTGCTCGAAGGATAATCTTAGCTGTCGCTTCAGCAAAGAAGTGACCGCCGCCAATGCCATCATGAGCCTGAGATATGATAAGCCGTATCTCAGATTCATAAGCGCATCGTCGGATAATACCGTCAATGCCCTTTGTGTATAGTTGTCTTGCTATTAGCTGAAAGGGCGCTGCTTTAAGCAGAAAATTTCTTTTTGCAACGATATTCAGGCCGTCTTTGAGTCTGCCCATTGTTAGAAACTGAGTGATCTCCTCAGCCCATAAGGGTGTAGCATCAATCTGAAAAAGACATGCATCAGGAAGATCATCGTTGACTGGTGGTTGCTTTTTCAGCATTAGGGGTCGAGAAAGGTGATCCGCCATGAAATGTTGGGTTCATTTTCGAACGACTACTCGGAAATTAAATTTTTCTAGTATTAATAACCATCGAGCTATTCGTCTTGTTTTACAAGATTTGTTAACAATATATAACAGGGCTTGATGGTCGATGTAGAAGGCAAAGGCACCAGTTGCCTGCTCAAGAAACGTATCGGAAAATCTTTGTCATACTCGTCCGGTTGTGCAAGAAGGCCTCCAATGGCATACTTACTTGCGTCAGTATGCACATGGAACTCTTTCGTGTATTTTGGGAAACGAAATATGGGTGATGTTGTAAGGGCTGTTTTTAACTCCTCAAAGGCTTTAATACATTCTTCAGTCCATCGGATCGACCAAAACTAAGTAAACGAGTCGTGCCTTGCCGGCATAATCAATTATAAAGATGCAATAATAATTAGTGTGACCTAGGAAGACGTGAACTTCCTTCACTGTTGCAGGTAAGGGCATTTCAACTATTACCTTGAACTTTGAAGGATCGGTAGAATGATATGTCTGAGTACTACCCCATGGGTGACCCAGATTTGACACTTATCAGGGTTGAGTGAAATTCCAAACCTACGGCAATGAATGAAGATTTTTTCTAATGCCTCACGATGCTTGTCGGCTGAAGAATGTACACACAAATCATCGAGATAAATCTCGACAATCCGATGTAACAGGTCATCTCCCAAACCATAAGTAATACGAGTTACTTTTTAATGTTTGTCGACAACCAGAACACTCGACACCACTTGCCATAATTGTACCAAAAACATAACTTTCTAACACTGTCCTCTGTGGGAACGACACTATTTACTATAAAATCTATATTAACCCTGTTGGTATAGCGCACGACATATACCAATTTTTGGCGCCGTTGCCGGGGTTACTTTAGGAAAGTTATAAGAAATATAACAAATCCATCTCTATCTCTAATGTATGTCAGATAGAGAATCCATATTAGAACAATACCGTAAGTTTAGAGAGGAATTTTTACGAAGACAAAGTGAGAATACTAGTCGAAGAAATCTAGACGAAATCACTACTCAATTACTTGAACTCCTAATTAGCTTTGGTATGGAGGGCCCTGCTGCATGTTTCACTTCTATATCAAAAACTAAATATGATTATTTTAAAGGGACTTCTTCTGACGATGCAGATAGCTATGTCTCACAATTCGAGTCAATCGCTAATGCAAATAACGAAGGTACTGACGTAAACAAACTACAAGTCTTCCCTAGTCTGCTAAGAAAGCAGGCGCACATCTAGTACTGTCAAGTTGAACCAGGCCATGTAGGAACCTGGTACCTACTAAAAGATGCGCTTCTACACCAGTTCAGAGAAATTGGTTACAAATCAAAAATTCTCGGACATCTGAACAATTCATGTTGATCGCTATGCTCTTAGGTATTTTGTAAATAAATTAGATCTATCAGGACGAATTGCTCGATGGGTTCTACTTCTGCAGGAATTCACTTATGAAGTAGAGCTTCGTCAAGGAAAATATCATACAAATGTTGATTATCTTTCACAACTCAGCACGAGAAAAATTGAAGAACCTATTAATGATGATTTTCCAGACGAACATCTATTTGAAATTTCATCCATAAATTTCGCTATATTCTGATATTAATATTTATCTCAAAGATCAGATATATCTGGATGGTTACGATTTGGAGCAAAAGACAGTTTTTCAATATAAGGTAGCACCTTGTACGATTATTACCAATATCTTGTACAAGCTTGGTGCAGATCATCAGCTTCGAAGATGTCTCAAAACTGAAGACATTAAAATGGTCTATAAAGCCTTACACTCAGAAGATGTTGGTGGACATTTTGCTTTGAAAAATACTATTAATAAGATATTGACTGCCAAGTATTGGTGGCCCACAATGTTCAAGATTGTATCAAATTTTATTCGTTCATGTGATCCATGCTAGAGATCTGGTAGGCCTACAAAAGCAATGAATTGGCCGTTGACACCAATCCTGCCTCTTGCACCATTTGAAAAGTGGGGGATTGACTTTGTCGGTCCAATCAAACCTGTGACTTGACATATGAAATGTCGTTATATTCTAGTTGCAACAGATTATGCTACAAAGAACGTTGAAGCAGAGGAGGCGACGAAATGAAACGATGCAAAAATTGTTGCGACTTTCTCATTCAAAAGTATAATCACAAGATATGGTTGTCCACTTGAACTAGTAAGTGACCGGGGTACACATTTTCTAAATGACACGATACGGTTGCTAACAACCTATGTTTTGATCAAACACAGAAAAACTACACCGTATAATCCAAAAGCAAATGGGTTGACAGAAAGAGCTAATGGAATTTTATGTAAGATTTCCTGAACAAAATTACTATTGCACATGCGACGGATTAGGATCAGAAACTATCATCAGTTCTCTAGGCAACACAGAGAAAATCACGACAAAGCAGACACCATATTTTCTTACGTATGGTATGCATCCTATTTTCCAATTGAATTTGAGGTGAAAACTTTTCGTATTCAAGCTCAATGAACAGATGCAGAATGTATAAACGAAAGGTTGACGAATATTGAAGAACTAGCAGAAGCTCATGAGAAATCACAAAAATTAACGAAGGAAATCCAGGAACAAAGAAAGAAGAAGTATGACAGTCGTATTAAGAAATGTCATCTTAAAGCTAATGACTTTGCACATGGCTTATCCAGAGTTATTCAGCCTTTATGTGGATTGGGAGCGAAGCCTTGCAAATTATTTTGCGGAAATTCGACACAATCTGCAAGACAAAAGGAAGTCATTTCGCTACAAGTAGTTTTGTACATATTCATTTCGGCAATTTGGCACTTTCGCGGCAAAGACATTATTTTTCGTTCAAAATCTTTATGTTAAAAGCTCTTTTATTAGATTTTCAGCTCGTTATTGTAAAGAAGTCACTCTTCGTAGTGATTTAGACGAAGATACCAAGTTAGCCCAAGAGATGTTCGATGGAACATTGCTCTCGGTTAAGTTACAAGAATTCGGCAACTTACCAGTTGGCCGCTACACAAAATCAAAAGAAGACTTGCTGTTGATCGAAGCTCAGCAAAACTTGGAGTTTGCTCAGAAATTATATGAAGAATTGAATCGTTCATAAAACATTCATTCATGTCTTTGTTGTGCTGATGTTTCTATGGGATGCTGCATTTTTTAAGTTTAAAGATGTTTTGAAGGTTGATTCCAGTGGAGTCCCCAGTCTAACGTATTGGAGCATATCATTGTGCAAACTTTTGAAATCAGGGAAATCAAATGCTGTCATGAATTTAAGGGAAAACAATGCAACATCTATAAACAATGGGGTCTGGAAGAACTCCATCCAGTACTGAAAGGCCCCACCTCCTATATTGTCCCCTAGTATTTTATCCCTACTTTCTAATTCAGCAGTATCTAAACTAGAAAGGAGGAGACCAGCATTGGTCTTTGGCATCCTAAAACTGTATCGAGGACCTAAACCTTTAAGATACGTATTTAACAATTGGTCATATTGTACATATTGAGGACTATTTACAAAGGCAAGTGCAGGGGGTGCCGGAAGTAACACAGATAAACCACATATAGAATTGTCATTCAAAATTGATTCTACCTTTACACTAACAAAATCATCTAAATCGCTTCCAACAACAGGAGGAGGGGAACTATTATTTACGAGTTTAGGAGGAGGAGGAGATTTAGGAGGTGGAGATTTATTAGGAGAGGAAGATTTAGCAGGAGAAGTTAAAGATGGAGTGGAAGGAGAAGAAAGAGACTTAGGAGAAGAAGAAGGAGAATTAGGAGGGGAATGAATAGAAGAAAGAATAGTATTCAGAGGAGTTGGCTTGGAAAAATCCCTCGCTTTAGATGGAGGGTCAAGAGACCTCCTAGTCTTTGAAACACTCCCGCTCTGTATATGAATAACAGGCCGGGTTGGTTGAGATTGCTTGCGTTTTCTCCTCTCTGAATCTTGTTTTGGAGGAGAGGAGGGAGCAGGTCTAAAGTATTAAACAAACTTGTCATATGTGTCCCAAAGCCTGAACACTATGTTGAGATCCTTGGGCATGATGGTCACCCTCTTTGCATGGACAGCTACAACAACAGTATTAGAAAAAAATTTCACCTGAAAATCCTCATATGCTGTGTGCAGCGCCTCAATTGTCGTTACCGTCCATCTCACATCTGTAGATAGACTTCTTGTCACCTGCCTGATGGACCTCTATATGTGAGATTTCGGAATCAGAAGATTATTTGTCTTCTGAAGCTTCCAAATTTCCTTGAGCCATGGAGGGTCTCTTCTTCTGGCCCTTGGCCTAGGAGGAGGTGGTGGTGGACGAGGTGTCGATTGTGGATTTCCTAGACCCGCACCTGAAATTGGTATTCCACCTGAATGCCCACATGCTGTCTGCTTGGTCCGCGCCATTAATGTGTAGTAGCGGATCAGTGCGTGATAATGTTGATTACAGGATCAGACCTCAGGTCGGACGCGTCGAAGTGATACCGGAGCTCAACAATTACGTAAGTTGGTAGCGGATGGGCGCGCACGAGTAGAAACGGATTGAAGGAAGTTGGTTTTGAGCATGCTGAATCAATATCGCATGGATGTAATTAACTATAAGCAAACAAATTTTAGCGTCATCGATCAGTATATATAGAGAAAATCAGAAATATTTGCAAACGTGGTGGCTCATATTACGATGATGATTACTCAGAGGCTTGTCAATCAAGTCAATCTAAATATCCATCAGTCTTCAAAATGATAACAATATGCTCCGGTCGAGATTTAACAAGAGTCCTGTATGGAGGAATGGAGATGTGTGATGCAAGTGAAAAACTTCAGGAGGAAAAATATGACTGTGGCTCAAATTAAAACTTCTTATGGGAAAGAAATATCTCAGTGAATGATTGTATGCTTAATTGGGAATATTGAGATATAAAACATTCATGACAAATGAGCATTTATAGAAAAAGAAGATGTACAGAAAGTAAATAAGTACAAGCATGAATATAAACAAGAAAAGGATACAAAAATAGGCATGCAAAAAGAGAATAATAAAGCAAGGAAGAAGAGAAAATAAATAAATAAAATGTAAAATATATACTAGGGAAAAAGTGTTAAATTGGGTCAACAAAAAATAACTCTTTGTAATACCGCCGTAGACGACCACCGTTGACGACAGTGTCTAGGAGTATTCTGTCAAGTGTTTGCAACTGGACTGCACCATTAGGAAAGATTTTATTGATAACATACGGTCTCTCACTTCGGAATTTTAATTTTCCGGGGTGCTTCTTTGATGTATAAAGAAGCACCTGGTCACCTAAGTGTAAATCTTTGTTGCGTAAGTGACGGTCATGCCAGGCCTTTTGACGACTTTTGTTAACTAGTTGTGTGTGGTAAGATATGAGTCTTGTCTCACATAACTAGGCTAACGTAAATAGCCTAGTTTTGACTTGTTGCTCAATTGTAGCTTTCTCACAGAGATCTGTAGAGAAGGCTTCCATGACTCTTAGAGAAGATACTAAGAACTCAACTGGCATTACCGCCTCTTGACCATACACGAGATGGAATGGGGTAACCCACCCTGTGGCTTTGTTCAGGGTGGTGTGATAAGCTCAGATAGCTGAGAAGAGTTTCGATTCCGAATCATAGCGACTGGTTTCAACTATCTTTGGTAATATCTTATATATCATCTTGTTAGTTGATTCGGCCTGGCCATTACATCTAGGATAGTATGGTGTACTCCTTCGGTGAACTACAAGGTAATGGCGTAGCAAATTATCAATGACAGCATTTAAAAAGTGCATGCCGCAATCACTAACTAGCTCTATAGGACAACCAAAACGTGTAGTAATGTTTTTGTAAAGAAAATGCATGATAGTCTTTGCGTTGACGTCCTTTGTTGCTCGAGCCTCAACCCATTTAGTGGCATAATCTGTGGCTATTAGGATATAACGGGCTTGTGTGTGTTTCGCTGCTGGGCTAATTGGTCCAACAAAGTCAATTTCCCATTTATGGAAGGCTTCGCCTTCTATAATCGGAGTCAAAGGTGTGAAATTTGCTTTCATATTTTTCTTGGCTCGTTGACAGACATCACATGATTTAATGACAGCAAATGTCTCTTTAAATAATGATGGCCACCACAAGCCTGCTCGAGGGATAATTTTAGCTGTCGCTTCAGCAGAGAAGTGACCGTCGCCAATGCCCTCATGAGCCTGAGATATGATAGGTCGTATCTCAGAATTATAAGCACATCGTCGAATAATACCGTCAATGTCCCTTTTGTAAAGTTGTCCTGCTATTAGCTGAAAGGGCGCTACTTTAAGCAAAAAATTTCTTTTTGCAACCGTATTCAAGCCTTCTTTGAGTCTGTCAATTGTTAGGAACTGAGTGATCTCCTCAGCCCATAAGGGTGTAGCATCAATCTGAAAAAGACATGCATCAGGAAGATCATCGTTGACTGGTGCAGTTGCTTTTTCAGCATTAGGGAGTCGGGAAAGGTGATCCGCCATGAAATGTTGGGTTCCTTTCCGAACTACTCGTAAATTAAATTCCTCTAATATCAATAGCCATCAAGCTATATGGCCCGTTTTATAGGATTTATTAACAATATATAACAGGGCTTGATGGTCGGTGTAGAAGGCAAAGGTCTGGTCTAGTAAATAATGTCGTAGTTGTTGAACAGCATAGACCATTGCCAATGCTTCGCGTTCAATTGTTGTATAGTTTACTTCAGCAGGAACGGATTGGGAAATCTTTGCCATACTCGTCCGGTTGTGCAAGAAGACCTCCAATGCCATACTTACTGGCGTCAGTATGCACATGGAACTCTTTCGTGTAGTCTGGCAAACGGAGTATGGGTGCCGTGGTAAGGGCTGTTTTCAACTCCTCAAAGGCTTTAGTACGTTCTTCACTCCATCGAGGATCTACCACAACTAAATAAACGAGCGGGCCTTGCCGGCATAATCGATTGTAAAGATGCGATAATAATTTGTGCGATAATAATTTGTGTGACCGAGGAAGACGTAAACTTCCTTCACTGGTGCAGGTAAGGCCATTTCAACTATTACCTTGATTTTTGAAGGGTCAGCAGAAATATCGTCCTTTGAAATTATATGTCCGAGTACTACCCCATGGGTGACCCAGATTTGACACTTGTCAGGGTTTAGTGAAATTCCAAATCTACGACAACGAATGAAGATTTTCTCCAGTGCGTCAAGGTGCGTAGCCGCTGAGGAATGTACACCCAGATCGTCGAGATAAATCTTGACAATCCAATGTAATAGGTCTTGGAAGGCCAATTGCATGACGCTCTGAAACGTTGAAGGGGCGTTGCATAAGCCAAAAGGCATGAAATTATAAGCATAAACCCCATTTTCTGTGGCAAAGGCCGTTTTGTGTTTATCTTCAGTGGCTATTTGAACAAGGAAATAACTGTTGAATCCATCCAAGAAGCTGAAAGCTTCAGCTCCTGCCATTTCCTCTAAGATCTGGGTCATTAAAGACAAGGGAAAATGGTCTTTCTTCGTATTCTTTAGATCAACACAGATACGAAGTTTGCCATTTTTCTTGGGTACAACCACAATGGGTGATACCCAATCAATATGTTGGACTTCATAAATGAAGCCAGCTTCTAGCAATTTCTTAATATCTTCATGGATTTTCTTCCAATAGACGAGGTTACATCTGTAAGGTAACAAGATTAGCGTTTTTTTCTAAAGTAATTGTATGGACCGCTACTTCAGGCGGGATTCCTTTCATTTCTATATAGTTCCATGCAAATACATCCCTGTATTTCCAAAGTAAAGTTTCCAGATTAGAGAGTTGTGCGGACAAAAGGTGTGCACCAACATGAACTATTCGATCCATCTCCTCATCAGGATCTTTAAGGTGAAACAGAATTGTTTTAGCATGTCCTTCAAAGGAGTTGGAACTTGGTGTAGGTTCCCAGTGTGGCTGTGGTAACTGGATAACAATGTCATCCAGTGTGAAATCTTTAAACTTTGGTTCCACAAAGTTTTCTGGAACTTTGGGAATCATTTGAGTTGAGTCACTACCGGACGTGGAAGCTTGGTCTGATTGTTTGGTTGTTGTCTCCTTAGAAAAGGGCTTAATTGGCTGCTTAAGCTTCTCACGCAACTGTTTTTGATGCTCGGTTAATTTTGTATCAGTAATTTTATTTTTTGTAACCGAGGTTTTTGAGATTTTTGAGTGGGCAGTGTTGTTGCCTCACTTATCATGTCGTCATCGATTGTATCCTAGACTTCGTTTGGATACACGTCCCATGTGTATACTTTGGGCTTGGGCCTATATGCTTGTGTGTTGGGTACTTTGGATGTCAGTTGGACATGAGCCAATGGCCCTGGTGACTTGATCTCCTGCGGAATTGATTTTGGTAGATAACGTTGGGTATCTAGATAAAGGAGTACATGTTCATCCGTCATTTCAACATCATCCATGGAAATAATACCTTCTTCCGAAACATGAGCGGTAGAGGCGCTAGGTTCTCTTGGGCACCAAGCTATAAGAATTGGGTCAATCATCATAAGTGGGATGATGGGTGTATCAATGTCTGTAGAAGACGGTGGAATATCCACATCTTCTGCAGCGATTTCGATACGACATCAGTTGGAGTCAGCACAGTCGACAGTGGCTAGTGCTTGACCCCAATGTATTATGTCCGTGGATCTTGTATAGTGGCCTTTTGGTTGGATCGGGACACTATCTGATTCGTCATAAGTTGTTGATGACTGATCATCATAAACTTTAGCGGGTTTGACATGGCCAGTTGAGTCAACAGTGACTCGTTTGTCGTGATTGCCAAAGGTGATTTTGCTATGTTTCCAATCTTGGACAACGCCTGCCATCTGGAGCCAGGGTGTACTAAGAAGGAGTTTATAAGTATTTGCATCTTCTGGTAAGTCTAAGATGACACAATCGATTACAAATTTGACACCTGCTATTCGAACATTGATATTTGATAAATGACCAGCAGGGTTTGTAACTCGTTGATCAACCATGCAAAGTTTGTATCGTGGTTGATCGAGGGTATGGAAGCCCCATGACTTTGCCAATGACAAAGCCATTATATTGACACCTGATCTGCTATCAACGATAGCGAACACTGCGGGATAGTCTTTATAGGACAAAGGCAAGGTGATGCTAGTCCCCTTAGCAACAACTATATTCAGCAAATTCATAAAAAACTGGGGAATTTCAGGAATCTCTTCTGTTTTTCGCTGGTCATCAGGAATAGTAGGCAGCTGAAAACTACGATGGATATAGCGTTGAATCCCGTGAAAGATTTTATCGCGCTATGGAATGGCATAGTGAGTTGAGCTTGCAGGAGGTTAGAAAATACTTCAAGTCCCTGTAGGGATTCCTCTTTTTCAGGGATCTGAACGGATAACAGACTTTTTGTATGTTCTTCCTCTCGCAAAACTCATCTCTAAATTCATTGTATTGCCTTTGTTCCACGTTTGGGTCTGGGTAGTCTTTGGGTAATGTGGAAGCTGTCAAGTGGCTTCCATGTTGGTCAGCAGATTTAGCATTGTTTTGTTGTTGTTCTTGGTGCTGGCGTTGTGCTCTAGTGAGAACTCTAACAGTTTCGGATGATATATGACGTGTTGGAAAGATCCTGTTAGGTTGTTTAGGACGGTCTTTGAAACTGTGTTTGTGAACATAGTCTGGACACTCCTATTGGTATTGGTTCTTAACTTTACAATCACCCATGAAGTGGCCAGTTTTGCCACAAATAAAATAGCGGTTGCTCATTGGTCTTGTGGCAATAGCATAACCATCTTGAATGGCTAGCTGTGCTGGATTTTCTGGTGGTGTGGAATACTCATTCCGTTTGCACGAGCATGAGTTGTCGGTTTAATACAGTTGAGAATTAGTAGAGGGGAGTGTGGTATCGTGATCATATGAGTGATCGTAGGAGTTTTTAACAAGATGTGTTTGTGCAGATTCTTGATGGTGTCTATGCTTTTGTGCTCCTAGATCAGGTTGTCCCCTTGGAGGTGGTCCTAAGAGCGCCAGTTTTGGTTGAGGTTCATGTCTAGATTGTCTGGGCAACTCTTGTATATGGACTTCGTTGTTTCATGGTGGATAGTGCTGGTGTTGGTTTTGTGAAACAAACTATTGTCGAGGAGGTTGATAATGTCCCCCTGACTGGTGGTGAGGCTGATTCCTCGGGTTATAATAGCAATAAAGTGAGGTATGACCCATAAACTTGCAGATGTCGCATTTGATCAATGAAGTATCTGGAACCGAGTGGTATGAAGGGCACTCATTGCCTGTGGGCGCACCTCGACAGTGAGGGCACCATGTATTCTCTCGTCTATGGTGGATTTGGCCAATGGGTAACTGACCTGACATCGAACTATGGATAGACTTAAGAGTGTTTTGAAACTCTTTCGTGAGTTTCTCCATCTGTTGCTGGTTAAGCAATTCCATTTGTGTTTTCCATAACTGTTCTCGTGTTTTCTCATTTGGTCGAGCTTCTTGGACAACACGATGTGCTCTCCGTTCACGCGGCTCATCGACATTGGATCCCTCATCTTCTTCTCGAATGGCATCAGACATGGCTTGTTTCAATGATGCATATTCATCGTTGGAGCAAAGTTCGCATCGTATCTATCGTGGGAGTCCAACGAGGAACCAAATGATTCGCATAGATTTAGTTGGTTGTTCTTGTACCTGACTTTTTAATCTTTTAAATCTTTCTATGTAGTCACGTAGTTTCTCATCTTTTGTCAAGTTTTGATGTTACTCAGCTTGACAAATGGACTTTCGATCAAACGAAATGGCTTAAAACATCTGATGAAGGCTTCCTTCAAGAGTGACCAGTCTCGTTTTTCTTCACGGTCAAGGTTAAAAAACCATTCTCATGCTCAATCGATCATGGTCATTGAGAAGAGTTGAACCATGGCTTTTGGTGATGTCTCGCCATAGACATAGCATGCATTCTCAAAGACTTGAAGAAATCTTTGAGGGTCAGTGTTGTCGTCATACTTAGGTAAATCTAACTTGGGAGTACGTTTTTCAGTATGCGGAACATTATTTGCAAAAGCTTCGTTTAAGTGAGCTCATGCATGTGAAGATTCTGGAGCATGAAAGTGTGGTCGATCGTATGGAGTTTCAAAACGCATGGGTTCCCATCTGTCAAATGGCTCTTGGACTTGGGATTTCATCTAGAATATCTATTGAATCAAGCCTGTTTGGTAGATGGAGAGACCATCTACGGTGGATAGTCTTTTGTGGAATTCGGATCGTAAGGACAATCCATAACAAATCTAGAGTACCTTAGGATTGGGTAAGTAGGCCTCTTGGACTCTTTGTTGTGTTTTTTTTTTTTTTTTTGTTTTGAAGTTAACTTGGTTCAAGTTGGAAGTCGAAGCTCTCGGTTGAGAGTTGATAGAAAATCCTCGGTTGAGAATTGATAGAAAGGTCCAGTCGAGAGCTGAGAGAATGGCTTCGGTCGAGATCAGATAAAGTACTTCGGTTGAGATTTAATAGAATACGTCAGTTGTGATCTAATAGAGTACTTCGATTAAGATCCAACAGAATGCTTCAGTCGAGATCCAACGGAACGCTTCGGTCGAGATCTAACGGAATGCTTCGGTCGAGATCCAACGGAACGCTTCAGTCGAGATCTAACAGAACGCTTCGTTCGAGATCAAGACGGAAGGCTTCGGTCAAGATCTAGCAGAAAGCCTCCGGTTGAGATCTGATAGAAAGTTTCGGTCGAGATTTGAGACAAGCCTCCGGTCGAGATCTGATTAGATGTCTCTGGTCGAGATTTGAGAGAAGCCTCCGGTCGAGAGCTGACAGGATGTCTCCGGTCGAGATTTGATAGGTTGCTTCGGTTGAGACTGGATAGAAAGCTTCTGATTGAGGTCTTATAGGATGCCTCCGGTCGAGATATGACTGAAAGGCACCAGTTGAGATGCGACAGAAGGTCTGTGGCCGAGATGTCAACTGAAAGGCTCGGTTGAGATCTGATCAATGAGCATCAGTTGAGGGCTAACTCAGAACTTGGCAAGATATTCCTAGTA
This sequence comes from Diphasiastrum complanatum, assembly GCA_029204225.1. NCBI lineage: Eukaryota > Viridiplantae > Streptophyta > Lycopodiopsida > Lycopodiales > Lycopodiaceae > Diphasiastrum > Diphasiastrum complanatum. Next base: position 28,736,167 of record CM055103.1, on the reverse strand, counting down.
GCGAGTCGGTCGAGAGTTGGTGTGTAGTTTCAATAGGTGAATGAAACAAGGTTCCGTCCGGTCCAGACGAGAGCCGTGGAGCTCGGCTAGGTAAGGAGCGTGAAGCCTTGGTCGAAAACGAAGTTGTACGTCGGTCAAGACCAAAGTGACAAGCTCAGTAATGATGCGTGTGAGAGACTTCAGAACGATGGTCTGGCAGCACAGATCGAAAAGGTTTGATGTTGATAAGTGTCTGTATAGCTATGGAAATGGTGCCAAATGTTCATAGATTCCAGCCGAATCTGTGAACATGGGTGTTTCTGCTCTAGAAACTGGGTGTTTCTTCCCGTTTCCAACAGCCAGTTCTTTATAGTTAAGTCTTCTTGCTTAGACCGGTTCCCAGGCAGAAGTATGTCTCAGTTTGCAACGTGTATTCCCAGCCTGTCAGTGGAATGAAATGGTTACGTTTACTTAGCTACATGCATTTACAAGCCATGCAACCAATCCTAGCTCCAGCATAGATCAGCGTTCTGGATAGAGAGCAAATCTACAATCTATCTAGCAAACTACCTTAGGAAATCAGGGAATAATGCAATAACAAGATTAAGCTCTCAACAAGAAACAAAAATCAAGAAAGTTGACTTTCTAACAGCATTCTAGCAGCCCAAGGATCAAGAAACACCCATTTCTTGATGCTTGGAATGCCCAAGAACAATCAAGGATAAGATTGTTAGCGAGTATGCAAAATCAGATCCACAATCTCAGCCTCTATAGTTTGCCTGCATGCTGAAACAAAATCAAGAAACAAGGAAGTTAATCCACATCTATATTCCACAAAGCAAGAAAGTAAGCAAGAGATCTAATTAATCCACGATCACAAAAAGAAATCAGAACATGCTCATAGGAATTTCACTCAAGAAGATTGCCATGAACAAGGAGCTTCACAATTGCCAAGAACTCGTGGAAGATCTTCTTTATTCAATCAAGAGGAATGACAATACAATCAAAGCTCCCTCACAAGAGAGGGGGGCCAAGCAATAGGGCTGCCCATGTGGAGCCCAAGTGGCAATTCCACTAATTTAGACATTACAAGTGGAAAAAGCCCTTCCACTAGAGGTCACCATCAAAAGGTGGCTCACTCTAAATATTACATTCTAAAATCGACCTGTGAACTTCGGACCCCGATCACTTACAGTGTTAGATGGTTGTCCATATAATCTAAAGACATTCCACAAAGATTTGAGCTAACTACAATACCTTCACCGTAGTTTTTCCCAAAATAAACGTAGCCAATTTGGTTACTGGTCAACTATGACCCAGATAGCATCATTTTTTTTATTTGTACATGGTAAACCAATTACAAAATCCATCGAGATACTATCCCAATGCTTGGTAGGAATATCCAACGGATGTAACAAACGTCCAGTCTTTAAGCGTTCAACTTTATTCCACTGGCACTAATCATAGTTTAACACATAAGATTCTACAAAAGGTCTTAAATTTGACCAATAGAAACCCCTTTATACCAAATCTAATGTACGATGTATACTTTGATGTCTAGTGCAAGGTGCATCATGACATTCAAACGTAATTTTCTTGCTAACAGCATCCGGTTTGGGTACATATACCTTTCCTCTTCTGAACAAAAGTCCATTACAAATGAAAACATTTTCACTACTTTCTTATGTTTCTCGTCAAACTGATCACCTTGCAAATCAATTCTTGATTGAGAACCCAACAGAACCTTTTGCAAATAGGTCCAAAGTGAGGCATCAGCCACCTGTTTTGGGACTACCATTTTGAGTTTAACTCCTTTCAACACATTGTTGAGAGGTGCGGCAATCTTTAAATAGTCAATAATAAACTTGCCAAAAAAAATAGTGAATCCAAGAACAAATTTGAGTTCATGCATAGTCATAGGAATTGGCCACAATCTCAACCCCTTGCCAAGATCTAACATGACCAAGATAAAGTCATTCTTTCTTTCTGAAAAATTCACATTTTGACTCTTGGCATAAAGCTTCTCTTATTTTAATATCCTCGAAACAATTCGAAGGTGCTTCCTTTGCTCTTTTAGTATCCTATTGTGGACTAGAATATCATCTAGGAACACCACTACAAACTTACCTAGATATGTACAAAATAAATCATTCGTCATCTATTAGAATGTTGTTGAAGCATTAGTCAAACCAAAAGAAAAAGCTAAAAATTCATAGTGACTGAACCGAGTCCTAAAACCAATTTTCAATACATCAGCCGGATGTATTCTGATATGATTATAACTCGTTTGTGTTAGCAAATTCCAGAGAATTCCCCAGATGCCGAGCCAAGATGAAAACATAGAGCATCTCTCACCTAAGACTGAGGAGGTCTCAGAAGGAGGAGAGCAGGAGAAGCTGAGAGCCGAGCATGAGAGCCGAGGATTACTAGCTAGGATTACAGATTGTTTCCATGTGAGCCTACATGGTGAATCCCATAGAAGGAACGACAATGTAGGAGCTAGTGACATTCCTAGGCAATGTAAATAAATGTAGACCCCTCTTAAATAGAGTAGAGTGAGCCACCTTTTGATGGTGACCTCTAGTGGAAGAGCTATTTCCACTTGTAATTATAAACTAGTGGGATTGCCACTTAGGCTCCACATGGGCTGCTCTCTTGCTTATTTAAGTGCCCCCCTCTCTTGTGAGGGAGCTTTTATTGTATTGTCATTTCTCTTGTATGAATGAGTAAAATCCTCCACGAGTTATTGGCAATTGAGAAGCTCCTTGTTCATGGCTGTTGTCTTGAGTGAAATTTCTATGAACATGCTTTGATTTCCTTATTGTGGAACTGGAATAATCCAGTTCCATGTTTTATTTATTGCAATGTGGAATGTAGACGTGGATGTGGATGTGGAATGTAGATGTGGATTAGCTTTATTGTTTTTTGATTTTGTAACTTTCAGCATCCAGGTAAAGTAAATAGGCTGAGATTGTGGATCAGATCTTGCATATTCACTAACAATCTTGTCCTTGATTGTTCTTGGGCATTCCAAGCATCAAGAGAGGTGTATTTCTTGATTCTTGGGATGCTAGAATGCTGTTAGGTAGTTAGCTTTCTTGATTCTTGTTTTTATTGTGTAGATTAATCTTGATGTTGTATTGTTCCCTGATTTCTTAGATTAGTTTAGTAGACAAATTTGTAGATTGCTCTCTAATTCATAACGCTAATCTGTCGAGCAAGGATTGGTTACATGGCTTGTAAATGCATGTAGCTGATTTGGACGAAACTGTTTCATCCCACTTACAGACTGGGAATGCAAACGTTGAACTGATAAACGATCTGCCTGGAAACAATTTTGAACTAGAGGTCCTAACTGAAAAGAACTGAGTTCTGGAAACGGGCAGAAACACACGGTTTTTAGAGCGGAAGCCACCTAAGGAGAAGAAATAAACAATAGTAATAAAAGGATTACCGTGTTCACAAATTCTTGCTGGAATTCGTGAACATTTGGCGTCATTCCAACCGCTACACAAACACTTATAACCATCAAACCATTCCGATCTGTGCTACCAAACCATCAATCTGAAGGCTCACATATGCATCCTCACAGAGCTCATCACTTTGGTCTCGACTGACGCACAGCTCCATTTTTGACCAAGCCTTCACGATCCTTACCTAGACGAGCTCCATGACTCGCATCTGGACTGGACCGGACCGAGCCTTGTTTCATTTTTTGTCAAATCAACTTTCTGATTTGGAAACTTTACTTCACAAATACAGGGATGTATTTGCATGGAACTATACAGAAATGAAAGGGATCTCGCCTGAAGTAGCAGTCCATACAATTCTTCTAGAAGACAATGCTAAGCCTATTAGGGCTAAACCATATAGATGTAACTCTGTCTATCGCGAGAGAATCGATGAAGATATTAAGAAATTGCTAGATGTTGGCTTCATCTATGAAGTCCAACATACTGATTGGGTATCACCCATTGTGGTCATACCCAAGAAAAATGGCAAACTTTGTATCTGTGTCAATCTAAAAAATCTTAATGCAGTTACAAAAAAAGACCATTTTCCCTTACTTTTAACGACCCAAATCCTTGAGATATGTAATGATAAATGAAAATGCATTCTTGAGATGCGCTAGAAAGATGACTCTTGTTCAATGGCTATCCCTCATGTAAAATAAAAGCAAATCGAGAAAAATACACGCAATCACAAGAAAACAACACGTGAAGGAGACACATAACAAAATAAACAAGGTAATATACCATCTTCACAAAGAGTTGATATTTGCAGAGCACCATGTGGAACAAAAATTTCATTCACCAATATTGATACGACACCTTGATAATTGCAATTGTCCATTGCGAGTTGAGTAATGAAAAACTCGGACATGCCCTTGTCAAAAACAAGGCAGGATTGGTGACACTAAATGTATGGAAGATATAGCTTGAAATGCATGGAAGGAGAAGGTACTATTTTTGTAGTACTCCTCTGATCATGAGATTCATAAAAAGAATTTCCATATAGATTTCCTATTCCCATAGTTGTTCGGTATATCTACTTGTTGGGAGATCAAATGATCAAATCTGTGTAAGGGCTCAAAAATCTTGTTGGGCTGTTTCAGATAGTCTTTGAAATTGTGTTTCCTAACACAGTTGGGGCATTTGACATGGTATTTTGTTTTGACCATACAATCACCCATAAAGTGGCCTAGGTCACCGCAGATGAAGCATCTGTTGTTCATCAGCCCTTGTTGAATTGCATAGCCATCTTGGATGGCTAGGATTTCTGGATTTTCCTGATGGTGTTCGTGATAAGACAAGGATTCTCCAAAGTTGGATGGTTGTTCTTCATATCGTTGTATGGAATTGGCTTGAATAGGCTTATATGAAGGGCAATCGTTAATAGGATGTGTAGCCCGGTAGTGTGGGCACCAGATTTTTTGTCGTCTATAAGGTACCTATGCAGGGGGTAGCTGACCAGGCATATGGCTTTGGATAGACGTCAAGGTGTCTCGAAACTCCTTAGTGAGTTTCAACATTTGCATTTCGTGTTGTTGGTTGAGCAACTCCATCTATGATTTCCAAAGCTGATCATGGGTATCCTTGTGCAGCTTCGATTCATAGATAGTAGAACGATGTGCTTTCCATTCCCTAGACTCGTCAACATCAGATCCTTCGTCTTCCTCCTGGATGGCATCAGACATAGCTAACTTTAAGCTCGTATATTCGTCATTGGATCTAAGCTCGTGTCTAATCCATCTCGAAAATTTGACTAAGAACCTTTCATGGAAAACAATTGGACCATAGCGTCGTGGATGTTTCGCCATAAACGTCACACGCATTCTCAAAGATTTGCAAGAATATTTGAGGTTCCAAACTTGGGTAGATCCAACTTGGGTGTTCTTTTCTCAACATGAGCTTCCTGGTTAGCAAAGGTGTGTTCTAGCCTTGTTGATTCTGCACCATGAAAATGGGCTCGTGCACATGAAGAGTTGGCGCTATCAGGTTCTCAGCTCTCGAATGGGTTTGTGGAAGGTTCATGTACGTGTAATTGCATTCGAGAGAACCTATGACGTCGGATTTCATCAGACATAGGTGACACCATGTCAAGTGGATAATTGTCTATGGTATGGGGATCAGTATGGTGTTCCATTGGGTAAGATCTTGTTTTTTGTTTTTTGTTTCTTTTTATGGGTTTTTGTTGTTTTTGGTTTGTTGAGCTTAGATAAGCCTTAGGTTTTTTTTTTTTTTGTTTTGTTTTTCTAGTTAGGAGGTAAGTGTAGAGCGTGGTTAATAGGTAAGTGAGTGTGTCGGGTAATGGGTGTGGTAGGGGGTTGGGTAATGGGTGTGGTAGGGACACGGGTAATGTTGAGGTAGCGGGCTCGATGAGGAAGGGTTAGAGGCCTATTGGGCTGCTCGGTCAAATGGAGAGTCAGGGCTTGGTCGAAATGTGAAGGCTTGGTCGAAGTCTCAGTAGGGAGCTCATCGGCTCGGTCAAGATTTGATGCAGGAAGCCCGTCGACTTTGTCGAGATGTGAGTGACATCAAGAAATGGGTTGTCATAGGATTTGCAAGATTAAGCCACAACCCAGCCAAGATGAATTACCACAATGCTGATTCCTACATTAATCCACAAAAAGCAAGAAAACTATTACAAATTACAAGTGGAATTATCCTCTCCACTAGAGGTCCCCATCAAAAGGCGCCTCACTCTACTTCTCTAAGAGGGGCTTACTTGCATTTATTACATTTGCCTAGGAATACTAGTTCCTATATGGCCATTCCATCTTCTGGGATTCACCACCATGAGGCTCACACAATTTCTATTTGTCATGCTTAACTAGTACTTCTCGGCTCTCATTCTTCATTCATCTCGTCTTCTCAGAGACCTCCTCAGTCTAAGGTGAGAGGTGCTCATGGGTAGCTCTAGCCAAGTATCTTGGAGATTCGTCAGAATCTGCCAACATCAAGTGACATATTTTATGATCCCATCCTTTCTCAACAAAACCTTCAAGTTGATCCATGAACACTCCTTCCTCCAAACCACAATTTATTAAAGCTAATTTTACATCCACCTGATATAAAGTTCAGCCAAAATGAGAAGCTTGTGAAAAATTAGCAAAATCTAGCTTGGATAATTACAATCTCTTATAAGTATGGAAATCTCACACATGTGAAAAAGATTCATAGTCATGTTAGTTCAATGTTGAGTTAGGGATACATGAAAATTTGTACACATCTATCCACATGTTAGTAGGAGATAGGGCCAATAAAAATGGCAAGTACACATGTATAGTCATGATTAGGCCAAAAGTAGGACTTGATGTAGCTCGAGCTAGGTTAGGCTTATTACATTTGTCAAAATGAGGTTGGATGTGTGACACTTCCCTATGTGTTGGCATGAGAGCTAGTGACCAATCAAAAAGCTAGAAATCCATCAAATTGGTCCAATCAAGTTTGAGGGCTCATAAGTCACGCAACCAATCAAAATAGGAGGAGGAAAAGAAGGGGTCCAATTATGTTTCACTCCCCTCTACCTCTAGACGTTGCTACATATAGGAGCAATAGTCCATTTGTAATTGAGTTTTTTGGAGTTAATGAGATTTTCTTCTTTTTGAGCTATTTTGGCTTTCTCTCTCTACTTGATTTTTTGTTGTTGGATTCTCTCTCTACCCGAGAGAAAGGTTGTTTTGTACTTATTTTTTTCATCACATGTCTCCCACACATGTGAATGTACTTTGGAGAGTGATATATGCATGTTTCATTGCCTTAGATTTGTGAGATAGATCTTGGACTTCAATCTATGCTTGATCTTTGTGCAATCACCAAATCTTAGGAGATCATAAATGCACTTTTGGGCTATCCCACACGTGTGAAATTCAACATGGTATCAGAGCCTACCTAAGATATCCATGCATACATCAAGAGTGATGAAAAAATTGTCTTGAAATCAAGATCTAGAGAGTGTAGTTGCATCTCTATGGCTATCAAGGGGATTTTAGGGTCTCGAAATTGTGCAAAGAGAAAAGCTAAGGTTTAAAGTAGAAAGAATCTAGTGGACCAAAAAATGGACGGTCAATGATAAATTTCTAGCTCGTATAGCCTTGATACTTGGAGTGAAAACAATTGATTTGAAGGTCAAGGGGCTCAACATGAAGTGCGACAAGGACAAATTTGGAGATCAAAGAGTTCAAAGGTCAAGCTCAAAAGTGACAGGGGTGGATGTTTCAACAACTTCCATCACCATTAATAAGATTCTTGGGTTTTATGTAAGTGATAAGAGATACGCTTTTCTCGTACAACATAGAGATTTAAATTTATTTGCTTTTCAAATGTACAAAGCTAAGCCTTTGATTTGTGGCATGCTAACTATTATATTAATAAAATGGCCAATAAAGTGAGTGATGTGCCACGTAGCTTAAATTATTCAGGGATAATTTGGAGACACTTTTGATTAATTTCATAGTTGATGAGGACATCAAATTTTTTAAAGGTGGGTGGATGTTATAAAGCTAGCTCCAAGCGCAAGCTTTACTCCCGGTGCCACTAGTGCCAACATTGTTTCCAGCACCAACACTCATGTCGCTCCCTACACAACTCTCAGTGCCACTGTGACCAAAATCTAGTCAGCGATGAGCTCCTATGGCATAGAAACTTTGATCAATTCTCAGAAATTCTAGAGAGCTCAGATCGATGTGCCATCACCTCACACAATCTAGGCACGATAAAAGAAAGTCTGCGAATCAATAAATTTTGAAAAAATAAAATTCACTTTCTAGAGAGAGAAAAGTGTGCTCTACCAAATTGGTCTATGTACTTGTTGCTAGGGGAGGCACTTCACACAAAGAGTATGATGATAGTGATTCCTTTGATGCTACTAAATATCATTCATTAGTGGGAAGCCTAGTGTATCCGACAACTACAAGACTAGACTTTGCTATGTGGTGGGTCTAGTAAGTCAATTCATGCATGCACCAAAGCAATCGCATTGGAGAGCCGCCAAATGTATTCTTAGGTATGTGAAAGCTATGTCAAAGTTTGGCTTATTTTATTCTCGTGATACTAACTTTGTAAAACTTGAAGGCTATGTTGATGTAGATCGAGGCGGAAACATGGATGATAGACACTCTACATCAGGGTATGTGTTTCACATGGGTAATGGTTGTTTTTCATGGTCCAGCAAGAAGCAGAATATGGTTGCTCTATCTACAACAGAAGCATAATATAAATCTTTCTGGAGTGTTGTACAAGAAGCTATTTGGTTATGACAGTTTCTTGCAGAGATTGGACTTCAGCAAGATTTTGGGAATATCATATTTTGCGATAGCCAAAACGGCATACAGTTTAAATGTTTGTCATGCCAAAACTAAGCACATAGGAACTAAATATCCTTTGTACATGATTGTGTGCTTAGTAATAAAGTTAAATTATTCCACTGTAGTATTGTAGATCATATAGTTGATGTCCTTAGAAAACCTCTAAGTAAGGACAAGTTTAAGGTGTTTAGAGATAAGCTTTTTGTTTTTGACATTGAGAATAAACTTAAGCTTTAGGGAGAGTGTTAGAATTGAAAGGTTAAGTTTGTTGCATCGGTATAATACTTTCTATTTTTGTCTAACTACACTCGTCTTGGCGTTGGGTATAGTATACCATACACGTGCCTCATAACGGCACCGTGTCGAGACTTGGTCTTGTCAACGACAGCCTTGCCATGTAGAATTTCCCTAAGGATAAGACTATATGTTTATATTGACTAGCTATTTTGTGAATGTAAGACACACATGTCTTTTAGTTGCCTGATAATTGCTTCACATACTTTTTAGCTTGGTTTGCTCTTGAGCTTGTGTTGTTAGGAAGCTTATTGCATGCTAGGAAGATCCTATCACATATGTCATTTGGTTGTACCTTCCCTAGTTTATGATTCTTATATTGATGTGCCAATGAAAGAAAATCATGTTTTACTACCTCTGGAGAGAGTCCATAAAGGCCACCATCATAAGTGTTTTCCAATATAAATGGAACAATAGGATATTCCAATATGGAGAGGTGGAGAACCTAGTGATGCAAAAAAGGCTAGGCTAAAAAAAGCACTTGGGTTAGATAACTAGTGCCTGTTAAGAATAAAAGAGATGACAATGTGCTAAAATATTAGCTACAAACACTCAAGTGTAGCAAGGTTTTAGCTAGTTTAGTGTGCCTCCCTAGATGGTGCGCCAATTTCTTGTATATAGGCCCTAGTTTTTTAGAAGTATTGTGCTCTTTTGCTACTCTTTAGATTTGAACATTTGTATATGATGAAATGATATGGCCAACTACTATAGGATATAAAGATTGTCCACACTCAACTTTCTAATAGCAAGACTAATTGTTCCATGGTTTATGCTTTACAAAAATGTGCATGCATTTTATAAGTTGTTTTGCAAGAGAGAGAGAGAGAGAGAGAGAGAGAGAGAGAGAGAGAGAGAGAGAGAGAGAGAGAGAGAGAGAGAGAGAGAGAGAGAGAGAGAGAGAGAGAGAGAGAGAGAGAGAGAGAGAGAGAGAGAGAGAGAGAGAGAGAGAGAGACATATCAAAGCTCCTCTTGACAAGTCAAAATCAAAGCCTTTTAAAACCCTTTATTCATAGACCAACAAGGAAAAACATGGCTGAAAAGTACACAGTACTAGAAAGCATCGTCAAACAGAACATATTTCAAGACATCCAGTTGGTACCTTCCACCATCCCACCACACAAAATCGCACAAGTTAGCACAGTGAGGAAGATAGGTGTCAACGCTGAATGTCAGTTGTTATCTATGTACAAAATACGTTAAGCTCAACTAATTAGCTTGCAGTGTAGATAAGATTTTTATAGTCCGATCTTCCCTTACTGACAGTTATTTAAGTTCGATACTGTATCAGGACGAGTGCCATACTGATCAGTTTGATGGTTTAGGTTTCTATCTTTTGTTTGAACATGTATACTATAATGCATATTAGAAAAGAGCAATAAAATACAGTGCAAACTACTAACGTATAAGTAGCTTGGACCAGCACATGAAATTTGGAGCAAATCCATGCCATACCAAAATTCCTACTTGTAAACAAGTCATGTGTGGTACTCGTGACTTCTTGGGCAAATCCATGCCATGCAAGAGTCCGCAAGCAATCTTATTGTTAGATAAACTTTTGAACCTTGATCATGATTTAATATGCAGTCAAGCACAATACTTGTTTTTCATAAACAAAAGCCTTTATTTATGTCGTCTATGAGGACGATTGTTTATACTATAAAAAAATTTCTTACGTATGCTACGTTCAAGCATGCCATAGATGAGGGTAATTGTCAAGCATTTTTCCATGAGTATTATAGTGGTCATTCTCTATAGCATTCAATGTACCCAACTTTGAAGCTTCTATCTTGGAGCAACGTCGAAATATGTGAGAAACACCAACCTGAATGGTCGATGCAAGCGATTCATGTGAACTGGCCATATAAGCTTTTGAGTGTCTTTGAGAACTGTCAAAGTCCGTATGCAAGTCTACGTATAGCATTACATATTAATGCACACGATAGATATATTATGGTTGTGATCCATACTATCTTGTATAACCCATTATCGAAGCGTTCTTAGCAGTGTACCTCTTACATGATAAACGTTCAAGTAGTAGAGATCATACCTTTTCTTTTCATATGCTAGAAACCAATGATATAAAGCTTAAAACTCATGCAACCTTGCTGCTATACTGTTGAAAGCCAAATATGATAGCAAATATAGTTATGACATATACGTATCTCAAGTGCTCATTGTGATAATACAAATCATACATTTAAAAACCATCAAGAGAGCTCATCACTAGAAAGTGGAGTGAGAAAGGTATACTAGCCATCGCTGGTATACTTCTCCATACCAAATTATCTAAAGAGCTACCCTAATATACGTAGGATAGTATGTTGGATAGGTAGTGTTGAGCCGCGTTGAGCACTCTTGAAGAGTGGTTACCTCCTGTATCTTACATGCAAGCATACATAAAGAGAGCAAACTCTCCTCTGGTCAGTGATGGCTTGTGGGATCGCGATTGGGCAGATCATATATACCCTACGGAGCAGCAATTGGCAATGTATATTGTCTACAAATATGTTTCTAGCCAGCGACTAATGGTATTCATTCATAAACAAGATGTCTGGCCAGCGATGGCATAGCCATAAACACATATGAATGGATGCAAGAAAACCATATCTGAGCAATGATTGCCATATAGCAAACGTGGTACCTCATACAAACTCTTTATTAAAAGCAATAACCTATACGGCGATGTAGTAGGCACCGAAAGGGCGCCTTCCAAAACTTATGCAATATGCTTGCTTAATACACATTTTAATAGCAAGAATAAAGAAGAGTTGAATACACATACCATGTGCACAGTAGAATCATCTCCAAACGTAGGAGAGAGGGCGTAGAGAGCTCCAAAACTATCTTGCCAGAAGAGTAGAAGCAGGAGAGTGCAAGCAAGCATGGGAAGAGAGTGCAAGAAAGCGTGGGAGGAGAAGATGAAGCGCCACCACTAATATAGGTGCAACCAAATGAAAGTAAAGTGGCCATTTGTAGTTGTAGGATGAGAGGCAAGTGATCTTGACCTTTGAAAATGCCATAAATGTAGTTGGAGGTTTAAATTTTCCCACCAAAAAACTTTCTAAGGGTCATATACCTTGCAAGGTTTACAATATCAAGTAAAAAAAGTAAAGTAGAGTACCATCCATGAGAGAGAGAGAGAGAGAGAGAGAGAGAGAGAGAGAGAGAGAGAGAGAGAGAGAGAGAGAGAGAGAGAGAGAGAGAGAGAGAGAGAGAGTTTTACAAGAATACACATAGTTCCTCTTCCTTAAGCAAAGACCAAACCCTTTGGAACCTTTATTCATAAGCCAACAAGGTAATATAAAGCTGAAAAGTTGCTATCATCTTCAAAGTGTCAATGAAGTGGTAGAGACTCCCAAGATGCAGTAGTAGGTTGCGATCCAATCTGTAGTTGGGCGCTCCACAACACATTTTTTTTGTGGAAGCAATGAGAGCCAACGTGTGAAGAAATCAGTGGACAAAGGGTTGTTTATATAGCCTCCCCTCACGTTTTTAGGTAAGTACATGTGGCTAATAGGTGGCTTTCTTTTGAAGCAAACAATCATAACCTTAGTATGAAAAATCTTGGCCCTTAATAAACCAAATGACTCTTATAAGGGGTATATGCTTTGATAGCCGAATTACTAATCAAGGAGCTTAAAATGAGGAGGGGCGAGTAAAAACTAGATACTATCCATGAGAGAGAGAGAGAGAGAGAGAGAGAGAGAGAGAGAGAGAGAGAGAGAGAGAGAGAGAGAGAGAGAGAGAGAGAGAGAGAGAGAGAGAGAGAGAGAGAGAGAGTAACAGAACATCACATAGTCCCTCTTGACAAGTCAAGACCAAACCCTTTGAACCCTTCAATTCATAGCATAACAGGTAAAAATAAAACTGTATAAAGTCTTACAGTACAGAGTACCATAAAGCAAAGCAAGTTTTAGGACACTCAGCTATTACCTGCCACCATCCCACAAAACACAACCGCACTAGTTAGTTACGTGAGGAAGACAGGTGTCATAGCTGAGCATCAGTTGTTATCCATGTCTGAAACAAGATTCACTACTTTATCAGCATGTTGCAAGTACAATCGATATGTCCAATCACTCCCATCAAGCATTCTACACTTAGCAACAATACATTCTGCCCTTTAACGAAACCGTATCAGGGCAGATGCCATACTGATCAGTATAAGGGTCAAAAGAATGTATTAAATTCACATTAACATTTGACACGTAAGAAGCTATTTTGCAATACACAAATAAAGCAAAATAGGGAAAACCCCTAAGATGAGGATAGAAAAACACAAGAGAGGCTATGGAGTGAAACCACCCAACCAAATCTAGATCCCTCTTGGAGTTTCCTCTTGGATCTATCCCCCAAGCCATGCCATGTGATAGCAAGAGAAGAAGAGCTCAACAGGTAACCTAGACCAAAGTCATCAACGGGATAATCTCTACCTCAATATATAGAGAGTAGGATCTTGTGCATGAGACCACACAATCCCCATGCAGGTCAACTAAATATAGATCACGGCTCTTCATGCATTCCTCAAGCCTATATCAGTCACACATACATGCACTACTCCACATGTCTCAATTAGAATGTCTGGGTCCTCTGAACTTCATTAGTCACCAACAAGCCTCGACCTGGAATAAAGTCTAGGCGTGACCAATAATCTCGAACAGTGGAGGGCCGGTCTACCATATTAGAACTATTCCATGTCCTTAGCTGAATATGGCCGTAACATTCTTCCTCTCTTAAACAGGTTTTGTCCTCAGAACAGAAAAAAAAAAAACATGAAATTATTCCTTAAGTTTCCAAGTCTTTCCATATAAATAAAACTCAAAAATGCAACAATCCTTCAATTGCTTGCCTCTACCCATGAATACTGATTCAAATTTCCAAAGATACACAGCTATAATTCCTCCAAATGGGTTGATCTTATCCAAAAAAAAGTTCATCATTTTCATGTAATTTCAATTACATGAAACACTTGGTGATTTACCTTATTTTAGAAATCAAATCCAAAAGCTGAAAAAATTTTATTTCAATTTCTTGCAGAAAATAAGGCTTCCTGGTACAAATATTCTTAAAATATCCAAATATTCTTAGAATATCAAAATATTCTAAAGTACCACAAGTCTCAGACAATTATAACTCAAACCAAACTACTGTAGTTACTCTAATGAGTTAACAGACCCATTTCTAGCATCATATGCAAGAATCAGCAACTATTTGTATCTTAATAGACTTATCTGTCTCCTATAAAACTGGAGATATAGATTGAACTTTGTACACAAGCACTTATAGACTACAATTCGTAATGTAAGCAAATTCCTCATAAGTAAGCAATTACTTAATGAAAATGTCTGTGAGATCCAGACAATCTCAAGTATGTGCTGAAGTAAAGAAATTTAGAGTTAATCCAACAGATCTAAATTCTTGACTCACCCAATTTATCAAGAATTACTCATTATCTTAAGAATCCTCACATTTCTATATTCTTTTAATGACCTTTAAGTATCAATCTATGATCTGTAAATCATAAATATTTAGAACCTTATGATTCGTCAATCATAATTTACAGGGTTCCAAACCATATTTAATCATTAAAAAAATACTGGAGTATATGCACAACATACAACTCAGAAAATATAAGAATCATTCTGAAATCTTTTCCACAAGAAAAATTACTGGATTCCAAGAATATTTTTTCAACCCAATTCTTAATCAGATTATGAGTTCCAAATTTTACAATCAACCAAGTAATTAAAGACCATTTTATACACATGCCTTTAACAAGATAAACTTTATACAATCACCTAGAACAATATCTAGAGAGTACAAAGTTCTACTGAATTCCAACTAAATTCAGTTTACCATTCTTGGAACCATTAGGATCCGGTATCCAATTGAGCTCACGGGGATACTATTCTCAACTAAGAAATACTCATCCACGAATTCAGTATCCTATGCACACAATTCCTTGATGAATCCAAATGACTCATAAATTATGTGTCTTACAAGCAATACACACAAACAAACAGTTTCCGATAAATTCTCTTCACAGTGTCCGTTTTACCAATTAACTTCCATAAAAGTAAATCAATCACTCAAGTTAATTGCTCATGATTTGAAAATCTTAAATGTCTAGGTGCAGATCTTAATTGTACTGTACAACACCACATTTAGGTCCATATCCAAATCACTTTTAAGTTAACCTATAGATCTATCAAAACAGATCTGTTAACTCTGCAAATAATTGTCAACACAATACGTGATCATATGTCTATGTTCAACGACTAGGTTAAGTGCACCAGATAACCATAGTAACCAAGAATACATAGTAGATCCAAACAAGACTAATCGCGCACATATGAGAACAATCTCACTATTACACAGTACATAAACATATATGTCCTTATCTGGCAGATTCCTCCAAAATCCGCATATGCCACTCACATATATACTAAGAATCTTGTAACTCAGCTACAGAAGATTCTATTTCTCTTGAGTAAATAACATATCTGAGAAATTTTTGAAGTGAATAATTCCACATCATAAGTTTTCTAACCATCATAAATTTTTCATCCAATCAACCTACTTCAGATCTTAGTGCACAAACCAAGTTAGGCTGACTTATACAGACATCTTTGGACATAAGGTTAAGATTAAAGCTTTATTCCTCTGATCCAATCCATAAATAACTAAATGGTACTTGGTAGTCAATCAGTGAACTCACATGTATCATGTGATTTCCAATGTACTTTTTTAAGACCCTTGGATTAGATTGGACTCAAAGTGAATGGTGTGGATTAAGAGTTCATATTAGTAGGAGTAACCAATAGAAGAAAGGGGCAAGGGCCTTTCCCATTGATAAAAAGGCACCACTTGTATCATATTTTCCATGCTTAATGAGAAGGAGGAAACTCTAGCAATTTGGAGAGAAGCATCCTCATTTGCTATTCCATGCTTGTTAATGCCATTGTTGTTTTTCTTTTGCTTTTAATCATGAATATCTAACAATTCGAAACTCCCAAAACCTCTCTAGTTCCATATTATTCAAAACAATCACTAGAGATTTCCTCTATTCCCACCGGATAGTTCCACCATTTCACACATATTGGATTCCACAAAAGAAATCTATGCAACTAGTTGATCCCATGAAAGTCTTATTCCTATCATTTCCTTCTCCCCCCTTTTAAAATAAATTCACAATTTCGATTAGAAAGTTCCCCTGAAACAACGTATAAGATATCAAAGATGCAAAAAAGTCAGTAACGGGTATTCAATACTATTACAAACCGGACTTTTTCCTCAAAATCATAAAATATCTTATCTTGAGTGATAGAAACATTACACTCAATAATCAACTATCAAATAGAGATAATCAATTGGGCTCAAGAAGTTTACATTCTAGTTAATCAATCAAAAACATCAAATGATTCTGAGCTATATTCACAAACTGAAATGGAAGCATAAATTCATATAGCTTTAATAGTCCTTCGAAACCTAGTTCTACACTGGAAGGAATTATATGAATCTCAATCCAATTGTCTTGTATTTAAGAAATTTCTAAAAAGTAGAGGTTTAAATTAAAAGAGAAATAGCTTTTAAGGGTTTCTGATTTGGAATTTATGAGATACCATTGAGGGATCTGGATCTATATCTCATTACCTCTCCAAATACCCTAAACAAGTTTAAGCAATGGTTTCAACTGTTAGCATTACAAATAATGTAAATACTAACCACTGCCCTACAGATCATTCTTGCACAAGAATTCCCCTTTGAAATCACTGACGTCCCATACCATCAAATTTCTCTCCAAGAAAGTTCTTTGCTTTTAGATCTGCTCAATAGAAAATCAAAAAGACTGACCATCCTATAACCAAATATAGGATCCGATCTTCAACCATTTCCAAAAAATAAATCTAACCATTAAATTCTCTATTTTCTTAAGTTTTTTTCCCCCTGTAGATGACAATATCATCTAAGAATACCATTGACCCCAGTATGGACGAGAAATCTTGTTCATATACAGTTGAAATAACCCAAGTGTATTCAACAAAAAACAAAAGGAACCATTAAGAATTTAATATACTAAAGCATATATTAATAGATATCCGATATCTATATCCAAAATGTTACAAGGAATTCAATTCCTTCAAGAAGATCTTTAACCGCACTATCCGATAATCCAGAGATCTAAAAACTCTAAATATCTATTCCACCAAGTACTGGAGTACCCCCATATTTGTTCCTAATGGATCCCAATAATCCAATAACAAAATTGTGATTTAACGAGAATCTGCACATGGCTTTACCATCACATAACAACCCATCCGGTTGGTACTATCATTCCCAAATTCCTAGCATCTGAGAGTTTCAACTCTTAGGAATAAGACTCTTACAATACAAATGTGAACCAAGTGTCATTCTTGTTCCATGTCACAATTTCCATTAACAAATAGGGTCAACTCATGGTCCTATAGATATTCAAAATAAATTCAACTTAATGAATTCAAAAATTTGGTGCAATGCAATTTTTATATAGGAATTATTAACCAATCTGAATTACACAACACTATCACACTTACCTACTCAGGTGTCTCATTTTCTTCCTCCTTTAGATTTTTTGGTTACCCAAAAAAATTTATCAGCGAAGGCACCGAAAATTTGTATGACACTAGTAAATGCTAGGTTGCTACCCTTTTGACCACAGCTTAAGTATTACTTCGTTAAATTGCCTGAAACTAATGGAAAATCAATAAAATTTGGATCTGGATACTCTTTACGATATTCGATACTCCTATTTTATAATCGAATATAGAGCTACCTCTCAAAAATTATGACCTTATTCCATTTATTCACTTTAACAAGTATTTCAAAAGCTTTAGTTTGCCCAATCCTAAAGATCAAAATCATTTAGGATAAGTCTTTCGTGCACCACCTAGTCCAAAAGGAAGAACAAAAAAAAAAAAAAAACCATTTAACTCAATTAACTGGGAGTACCATTCTAGAGTTAAGTGGCTTAATAGCATAGTATCAAGGAATTGAATCCCTTTACTAGATACTTGCCTAAGAACCTTACCACTACCATTGTTTTGTCAAGATCGGTTTAAAAAATTCAGATTGATTATTTTAGCTTGACACAAAAACAATGGTATCAAAGGCCTACAGCATGCATATTGGTCCAAGGAGTAGGAAAAACCAAATTGCTCCTACCAAAACCGGGAAGCAATATCCAAAAACCAAGGAATCGAAATTCCTCTTACTAGGTGCTAGTAACTTAAATTCTTTGAATTTCCAAAACCACTTTGGAATCATCTAAAAAGTTACCCAACAACAAGCCCTTAAAAGACCTCGGTCAGTTGGCATGCAACAAGCATTGACACAAACAGTCATGCCTTTCACCAATTGCATTCCAAGCAACCTCATGCAAAACCCGGTAAACACAAGCATACCAAAGCCCTAAAGTTGGCTCTTAACAACAAAAGATGGATTCTTGTGTAGAGATGCAAGTTTACAGGCTTGGACTTCAGCATCAGTAAGATTGGTAAGAACAATCCATAATTCAATAGAAATGGGTGCCAGAAAGTTTATGGAAGGAAGGCTTTAAAGTTTGTAGGCAGTTTTAGTAGATTTTAGCTTTATAGTGCGACTAGGCACCAAGGGTACTTGGCAACTCTTGGATTGATAGAATTCAAAGGCAGAAAAATTGTCAGTTTCACAGATTTCTTGAGAGAAAGATTCGAGCTGGGAGGCACTATCTTCATCAAGGTCTTCGGTAAAGATCAAAGGGTGAGGAGGGATAGGCGTATCAATATGAGTAGGGGTATTAGCAGCAAAGGCACCATTTTCTTTTTCCAAACAGTCAAAAATCTTTCGAATATGCGAATTACAATACTTTTCTTCAATAGCAATACGTTCAGCATAATTAGCAAGGTCTATATAGATTTTTTCAACCAAGGTCAATGTATCCTTCTTTTTAACAAATTCCAAATAGATCTTGATCCAATCCATGGTTGTCATCAAGTCAACTAGGCAGGACCAACAACATTACATGTAGCCATATCATAAAAAGTAATAAGGTTGTGAACTTGAATAGCTTTCTTCATGCAACAAATAATAGTCTGAACAAAAGGGTTAGGAGGAGGAAGGGGCTCCCGATAACCAAGAGTAGCTGCATCATGAAACCACCATGTGGACTACACAATAAAATAGACCTTGTTAGCCATAAAATACAAGTGAAGGTAAAGATAAGGTACTACCCCGGCCAAAAGGTAGTCGGGTTTACATCTTAAAAAGATGTAGAGAGAGAGAGTAACAGAACATCACGTAGTCCCTCTTGACAAGTCAAGACTTTGCAAACCCTTTGAACCCTTCAATTCATAGCATAACAGGTAAAAATAAAGCTGTATAAAGTCTTACAGTACAAAGTACCATAAAGCGAAGCAAGTTTTAGGACACTCAGCCCATCCCACAAAACACAACCGCACTAGTTAGTTACATGAGGAAGACAGATGTCATAGTTGAGCATCAGTTGTTATCCATGTCTGAAACAAGATTCACTACTTTATCAGCATGCTTGCAAGTGCAATTGATATGTTCAGTCATTCCCATCAAGCATTCTACACTTAGCAATACATTCTGCTCTTTAATGAAACTGTATCAGGGTAAACGCCATACTGATCAGTATAAGGGTCAAAAGAATGTATTAAATTAACATTAACATTCTACACGTAAGAAGCTATTTTGCAATACAAAAATAAAGCGAGAAATGACTTTAGTATCAATGCTAGGTACTAGGGCAGATCCGTAACATACTAGCCCCAAGGACATCCCACGAAGGCAGTTAGGAGTCCAGGCACCTCGTAGCTTTGGCAAATCCATGCCATCCAAGCCCACTTTTAGTCACATTCTAACCAAGTATACAGCCCACCTTCCATAGCCGCTTTTAGTTTTGTGAGCTCATATTGTATCTTTAAAAACTTTAGACCAATCCATACTAGTTAATGTTAAGAAACGTAAATACTTCAAGAACTCATAAATGCATACACTTATTCTCCAAATATCTAGAAAAAACCCTTTGTGTGCATGCATCGTATTGCAACTCTTTAAGTTAAATTACCATTCGCATCGGTGTTAAATCATATAGCATCGTTATGAGACGAAGACTCTTCTTGCGAGCTACCCATCTCCAACTGCTCAAGCGAAACACTCCTTACATACTAGTGATTTCACACCGAAAATAAATAGTTAATGGTAGTGCTTTTACCTTACTAGTGTGTCATAGTTTAAGAACAATTTGTAGAATAGCCAAGCATACTTCAAAAAGTTAAAAGCATTTTTAGATGCCATAGAACCAATAGATTATTCAAATTCCAGCACACCTCACGTGGTAGTATTGCTTTAGTTTCATAATACTAAAAGCTTACTGTTATATTTTATGTTTTTGAGAAGTCTCCTTTAGTGCAATACACATAGCCATACATATTGACAATTTTCACCATCAGTCACATTACCATTTGGTAGCAATATGAATCAACCTATACATTTGACAGTGGTATGGACAACTTCTACTTAGCCATATTTGAAGTATGCCAGCCATTCTTTGCAATAGGTTATCATTAGACAAAGGTCTATGCATCAAATGCTATTTGTTATTGAAATGATACTTGAAAACCATGACAAAGCATGAAAAAACAGCACATGAAAAGGTGATCCATCGTTGCTGTTGTGGGCTCTGATACCACTTTGTAGGATGCGAAAAATGTAAATTTATCAGCTCTGATACCACATCTGTTGACGTTTTGGATTGATGTCAACTAATGAAACAAAAATTTCTTAATAACAGGATCGTAGATTACTTAGAGAATGGAGTTTACGAGCAGTTGTTTTGTGTTGAATCAAATTATCAGTGTAGCAGTCTTAGACTATCGTGAAGGAGAGATTGCAAGAAACGATTAGGCGTCTGTGATAGCCATGCAATCTTTCTAATACTGATAATTTGATATGAAGAGAATGTAAAATTAATTTAAGGCATCAGAGACAACCATACATTTCTCTTATAATAATGTTTGTGTAAGAGGAGTGAGAGTTATCATCATTCAACAAGAATGCGATGATGTAGAACAATAGCAAATTTGTATAATAATGTAGTAAAGACAATGATCATATCACAATACAATTGCGCAGATAAGCGCGTGATCCTACTTACAGATTCAAAACAATTGCTAACGTTCTGAATATCTCTATCCCTCTCTATAATCACTAACTCTGAGGAGTCGGCTATAGAAAGACTCGTTCTGGTCGTTGTATCTCTGTCAGGTAACTTATGACTTCTAACTTATAATATCTTCAATCGCTCATTTACATTTATAGCAACTGGAAGATCTTGTATTATTCTAGCTTTACACTTACAAGATTGTTTAACAGCTGATTAACTGCCTAATTAGAATAGTTGTTATTGGAGCGTGAAGACATAGACAGTCTGTACTTGAAATACTGTGTATTTCTACAAAGTGTTGCCTGTGTAGTATCTCGTGTAAAACTGCAGTGTCGGGTTTTTTGCCACTTGAAATACTATGTATTTCTGCAGAGTGTCGTCTGTGTAATATCTCATGTAAAATTGTCGTGTCGGGTCGCCTGTTAGAAACTACATGTAAAAATGCAGTGCAGTGTTGCATTTTTTGCAGAAAGTATCGCTTTTTTGGAAGTGCCTAAATGGCCCAAAAGAAACTTACATAAGTGTCGCTAAACACTTATTTGCTTAGAAAGCTAAAAAAAGTGACAGTGTCGGGTGTCGGGTTTTTGGCCTGTGGAAAATCCTGAGTAAAAATGCAAATTGTGGCGACAATCAGTTCAAATATGCAAACTGTTAAAAAATAGTTCATTTTCTACAGATTTCATTTGAGAGAGTAAAAAGCAGAGAAGGAAGAAGGGTTGTTGGAATGAGTAGGAGTTAGATTAAATTCCAACAGCTGGGATGGCGGCCAATTATCGTTTATGTAAAGTTTTATCAAGAAGTGCATGCAAACGCTTCCAAACACACACACACACACACACACACACACACAAGATGCGTGTAGGTGCGATCCACAGAGTGCTGGCCAGTGGCATATAGTTCATCACTGAACTGCTACCAAACAATAGCATAAAGTGCGCTCATCCAACAAATGTATCAATTTGTCTTTTGATAAATCGATAGAAGCAAGTATGGGTATCATACCTGTAGTTTGCTACAAATTGCTATTTGAGGTAGCGCCCAAACGAGTAGCTTCAGAAGTACGAATACTACAACCATTCACAGTTATCATAATCTGAATGAGTTATTTACCAAAAGCATAGCTAGCAAGTGCAACCTTTCACAAGTATGTGATCATTATGCCAAGAGTTAGATAGCAACCATACCTTTTACATAGTACTCTTTCACACGAATACTATTCCACTACACAATCATAGGTCTCCTCTTCCTCACACTGAATCAGGTCGCAGTGGAAAGACACAACAAGAGAGAGCAAGAGAAAAAGAGCAAGAAGAGTGAAGTTAGGGCTTTGTACTCTCCCTTTTTAAAGTGCACTTAGTGCACTGGTGCTTGATGATGCTTACTGTTAGATCATATCCTCCATATGTGCACAGATCATAGCCATTCAAGGAAACCAAGTTTCCCTCCAAAAGACTTTTTTTTTTAAAAAAAAAACCTCATAGGGGTCATATTTCCAAGTTTAACAAGGTAGAGCATTTTAAATGGTATGGTACCACAAGGGAGAAATCATTTCATGGTATTAAACCGAGTAAGTATCACGTCGTGACCATAGAATAGAGCCCATGAGAGAGAGAGAGAGAGAGAGAGAGAGAGAGAGAGAGAGAGAGAGAGAGAGAGAGAGAGAGAGAGAGAGAGAGAGAGAGAGAGAGAGAGAGAGAGAGAGAGAAGTAGCAAGTAAGTGATATAATAATGTAGGTGGGCCTAAATAGAAATGATGCACTTTTCTTCAGTTCATTCACATTCACAATAATATATGTCTTTCCACTAGATTTCCACTTTCTCATTCTAAATATCTATCAAATCACATCACAAGATTACTTTCCACATATTCTATGGTGCATTTAAGTTATGATCTCATGCTGGGTGGATTGCAAATGATTGTGGGATCACTCTCTAACTCCAAAATTGTCAAGTATTGAAATTAAGACATCATAAGTTATTGCTCATTGATTATTTTTAAAATATGTGGTATATTTATTGAAATTTAAGTGAGACCTAGACAAGTGTGTGAATTGCGTCATAAAAGGAAAATGACTTTATTTGTTCATGGTTAGTTGTCTATTGTAGGCATGGATAACCAATAAGTTAAATATGTAGACTTGCACTTTGAGTTGACGTCTATAAAATAGTACAATTTCAAAGCCTATTCTTAGGAAAGAAGGATTCAATGAAATACTTTCAAGCTACAAGTTCACAAACAACATCTCTTATTGTACAAAACCAATACCAAGTGAACATTGTTAAAAAGCTCTACACTTTGTTGATTATGTATATTGTCTACAAAAAAGAGGCTAGAAAAAAGTGCAATTTGTAAAGATTGCCATATTATTGAATCAATATCCATTGAAAAGTTTTGATATAAGAAATATGCTTGGACGTGAACTCTCAAATATGGAATTCAAAAAAGTGAAATTCATTCACTCTCTTTTGGATATCACATTTACACATTGCCGCATAGATTTATAAAATCTCAAACTTGTTAAAAATAAGTCTTTTATTGCTATATCATATTCATAATGAACACTTATTATTGGTTTGATTTACTTATATTTTGTAATAGAGATAAGGTGTATGTGCTTACATGCCATGCAAATATCTTGTGAAACTATATGGAATGGACATAAAACCCAAGACTTTATTCTTCAATGGAGGCATGAGAATAAAATGTTCTTTTTTGGAATGTCAACTAGTATTCCAAAAATGTAGGCAAGGAGAAGAAATTGTTCTCTCAATACAACAATTTTTCATTTGTAGATTATTATCCTGTAATAAATAATATACAAATGTAAAAATATGAAAATATCATATGCAAAGGAGGCTATAACAAAGTACAACAAGGTATGACACACCATTTATGGAGTCCAACACTTCTAAATCGAATTGAATAAGTGTTGTCTTTAATTTGCATAGTGATTGTCGTCGTTTAGGATGTCTGCTCTTAAAAGCCAACCATGGTTGCCTATTAGGATCGTACGATGGTTTGTGTTACGTCCATGTCCTGTATATAGGATTCGACATAGTCCTAGACTTGGATACACAGTACTCCACTACTCAAGATTATTGGTTACGTCTCATTATTTCAAACTAGGCCAGAAATGTAATTAATAACCTTGTGAGGACCCAGTCACACATATTGTGATATGTGGAGCTATTGCATGGATTAGGATGGCTATTGGCATGGTGTAGAGTATCAATTTCAACAAGTTTTGTCCTCAGAATGAGCAAACTAGGAAAGATCCAATATATATGCTTTTAACCTTTTCCCATGATTCATTATCCTCTCAAGCACTCAGAGATAGAACGAATTCTCAATTGTTTGTCTCTGATTCTGAGTACTCTTTTAGGTTCCAAAGGTACATTGAGCATTAAGTCCTCCAAACAGATAAAATCTTCAATATATCCAATTGTCATCATCATATAACTAAATTTACATGATACACTAGATGATCAATCGACTAATCCTGAAGATCAAGTTCAAAAGCTAACAAACCATTCCATCAACTTTCACATTTACCCAGAAAATCATTATCCTTAGTCTGACTTCAATAATCAAATAAGTACTTAGAGATGGAACAATTCTCCAATTATTTATCTCTGCACTGAAGTACTATATCTGTCTTTAGAAGTACACTAAGCGATAAATTTTCCTATTGGGTCTGACTCTCTCTAGTCTAGTAATGTCACCTTCATGTAACCTCAATTTACATAAACCACTGGGTGAAATGTCACCTTACATTAAAAATCAATGTTCAAAAGTTAAATAAACAAATAATTATAGTCCAAGACTATGCACAATTTCTTGTAGACTTGTCCTAAATGCTTCTTGATACAAATACACTTAGATTTTAAGATAAACTAAGGTATAACAATTCATCCTACCAAAATCTCCTCCAAATTTTGTAAATAATGAGATACCATTTGGAATCCGGATCTATATCTCATAATTTCCCAAAATACCCTGAGCAAATAACCAATGGATTTCTATATTAGCCACCAACTTTCCCTCCAAAAATTCTCGGCCTCTAGATCTTTTTTCCAAAAAGTAAAAAAGACTATTTGGCTATCCTATACCTAGATATAGGACCAGATTCACAACCAATTCCAGGAAATTCTTCTAGCCATTAAATTCTCTCACAAAGAATACCAATCCGCATATAATACCCAGTGCATGAAAAGAATCGTTCAATTTTTGTCTAAAATGCCTCATGAGTATTCATTGAACCAAGAGGATATTAAGAATCTCAACATTACTGAAAACAATACTGCAATAGATATCCAATATCTATTCCAAAATCGGTGGAAAGAACTTATTCTTTTACAAGTTAAAAGTTCTCTTGGTTGTCTCAGTTATTATAAAGAAACACTAGCAAAGAATCCGAATTACTAGAGTCCTGTATGGAATACATTCCATTTTATTCCATTTGCAAAATCTTGGGATTTGATCCAAATCCAATTGCAAAATAGAGATGGTTCCATAGCTGGATTAACTGACTGCCAATAACTTTTCCCTTAGAATCTTCGATTTTTCGAAATTCTAATTAAACACTAGGGAAAAAGAATCCAGATTCCCAGAGGTGGTTTTAAAGTAATACCAAAGCTAAATTCCCAATTGTATTCTCACTTGCTAACACATATACTTCAAGAATTAAAAGTAAAATAAAAACAATTGGATCACTTGGCTAACCAATCATCTACCCCTCAGGCTTCGTCTCCTTCCTCC
Organism: Diphasiastrum complanatum; assembly: GCA_029204225.1. Lineage (NCBI taxonomy): Eukaryota > Viridiplantae > Streptophyta > Lycopodiopsida > Lycopodiales > Lycopodiaceae > Diphasiastrum > Diphasiastrum complanatum. The sequence continues at coordinate 28,710,121 of CM055103.1, read as the reverse complement.
CCTCCCAAATGTGGTTCAGGCTGAAAACCCCAAATTTGGCTAGGAAAAGGACCAATTTGGAATCAGTAGTACTTTAACTACTAATCAATTAGACAGTTTTGATTGTTTTCTAATTAAGTGGCGCACTTAATTACTGGAAAATCAACAAATAGATCGACATAGAAACTGTTCCAACAAGATTTGCATTAGTCTTGGTCCTTATTGATCACATAAAACAAGAAATGCTTTCTTTAGTTGACAAATTCCAAAATCTTCAATCAAAATTGAAAGGTCTTGTGACCTTATAAAACTGATAGATTTCAACTCAGTAAGGTCATTCACTTTATAAGCAATTTTTGTTTGACCAATAACCAACGAATTTGAACAAATCCAAAACATTCATGGTTCTTTCAAAAAATTTAGGAAAATGAGATTTTCAAATTCCATTCGATATGAATCAAAACTGTGAAAATCGATTTAAAACATCGACTTGGCAGTTTCATAGTTGCCATCTCATTTCGAAAGGATTTCAAAACATTTGGCATGCATCAGACCTGACATAGTATTGATTTCAAAAAATCTAAAAAATTTACGTAAAACACCTAGTAACTGGGAAATTTGCTTTTTGACTAGCTTTTTGTAAAACTGTATTCAAGCATGAAATTACTCTGATCAACCTATTGTACCACACTGTATCATGCATCCAAACATGCATACAGGTTCATCCAAACATTTTCAACACTAGAAAAGCACTCTACAATTCCACATGCATGCATGCAATCAAAACATTTTGGAAATTTTCAAATTTTAGACTAAAAATTGCCAAACTTTCGACAACCATAACTTTTGCTACAAGACTCCGATTTGGTCGTTGTAAGGCAAAGTACATAAGGAGAGCGGGTCCACAAGACACCTGCCATGTCACCTTGCCACCTAGGCTTCACACGTGCGAGCTGTAAATGACCAAAAATCAGGTAGGAGGGCACACTTTCTCAAGGATGTTTCACCAAAAATCTATACCCAGCCCAATAAGCATCAAATCAGAGGTTACAAGTACTCTTTTAAGGTAGAGAGGCTCAGAAGCTTCTATCAGGTCCAACAAGCATCATAAGCTTAGATCATGCAAAAATTGCATTTATGGACTCCTTCAACAAGCAAAACTTCAATATAATGGTGGCTAAGCCTCACAACACCAAATTGGGTGCATGAGTGCTCAAAACAGAGGCAATCCATCATGTCTTTCAGCTTGTAAAAAGATCCAACAGGTTTAGACCACCATTTGAGAGTTATTCATGCTCAAAAATCCTCCAAAATACACTATTTTTTGACTTTTTGAGACTCTTAATGGTGTCCAATCCTAACCAAACTTCATGAAAGCCTTGGGAAAGCATCATTACACCTCTGAAAATGTGCATAAAAAGTATTGGCCAAGAATTTTGTTAAAAACTCCAAATTTAGTGCAAAAACCATCAAAAAACCATGTTTTTTTACCATAATTTGACCAATTTCAAGTCAGCCCAGCTGAATGCAATGCCAAAATATGATCTTGCAAATTTCTGGCATGCAATCATTAAATATCTTGTTTGATAGTCACTTTGTTGTTCAATCCAAATGCTTCGACGATAACCATGAGCCTAGCATTTGAAGTGTTAAGATCCCACATGAAGGAATTAGTGTCATGGTCAATTTCCAATATAAGAGCCAATATGTTTTGATTGATCATCTATGAAAATGAGTGACAGTCTGATTGAACATCCATTTCCAGTAGTATTGAGTAAATGAGATACTTGCAAAGAGTGATGATATCTCTTTCACTCAAAGTCTTTACGAAGAATCTTTCGTAGATTACATCGTCATATTCAAAAATATGGATATCTCCAATATAATTGATCTTGGATCGTTTGTCGCATCTCATAGCTAGGACAATTTCCAGCTTGTATATTACAAATGTCATCACATTCCATTGTGCACTCTATACTGAATGGAAACATTCATATAGATCAGTTCTATCCTTGTCTTTAATCCCATTTCACAAGACATTTCAGACAAGTTTTTTGGTTGTGGCAGTGCATGTGATTTCAAGGAAGACGAGGTCCTTGAGTGATTTGACTCATTAACAACTTCATTGTCTGAATTGGCCTTTGTGCTACTCAATTGAAAATCAATATTGAAAACAAAAATATTGTTCTCATAATTCTTTGGATCGTCTTTGCTATCCCCAGCTGATTTTTGGTGTCCCTGCATTGACATTGTATTTGCAATTGGAATTTTCTGGGTTGATTCAAATTGGGAATTACATTTATGTTGTCGATCTTGTGTACATTCCATAGCACTGCATAAATGTTGATTGGCCATCTCTTGTAAATTCAATAGAAAATCAAGAGTTGTGGATGGAGTTGGTTGATCTATTTGCTAAACAAGCTTTTCCATTGTTGATAGTTATTCTTCTTCTTCATGTTGCACTTGTTGTTCCAACGTTCCCCTGTCATTTTCAAGTCCGACCATATATTCAATATGACTCTGTAATACTTGTTTTCCCTTGTCCATGAGAAGGTGTTACATTTTGTGATGGAGATTGTAATTGGAACGATGTAGATGGCTCATTACATCTTTGATTAGCTCCCGCAATTTTGTCTTGTCCACCAGATAGGCTAGCAAACAATCTTTCTCATTTCACCTCATCAGCTTGTCAATTTTTTTCCATTCCTTGCAACATTGTAACTATCAGATCTTGTGTGGCCTGCAGTTTACTTAGTATGTTCCCTTTGTTGGTTCGGAACCTGCAATTCTTCCATCACTTCTTCAGTAGAGCTCAATTGTCCATTGAACAATAGTAATGATGAACCACAATGGGTATGAGGAGTGGCATTAATGATTGTGCTATCTAATATGCAACGTTGCACAGGAGATGATGATTGTTCAAGTTGGTACAGCAGTGCATGCTCACCACCTTGTGAATTACGATGATGTTTTGATTGTCGTGAATATAGCTCATCATCACTGTCACTACTATAAAAATCGCCATCAATATTAGATTTATTTGACTGGTATAGCTCATGGTTTTTATTTTGGTCAAAATAGTTTTCATCATAATCCAAACAGTCTTCATATGAGTCATGTTGCTCATATTGATCTAAATTATTGTCATTGTGCTCCTCATACTAATAATATTGATCTGAATTATTGTCATTGTGTTCCTCATACTGATAATCACAATATTTGGTCATCACATTCAGATTGATTATCAAATTCCACCTCATAATCAGAATCAGAATCCATTTTGACAAATCAAAGGAGAATATGGGTTTGAAAATTTATAAGAACCCTTATAGACAAAATTGCGAAGTTTCATTTTTGCAAGGAAATAAGCTTTCGGCAGTTTCTCCACCCACTTAAAACTCAGAGTTCTACGATGAGTTAAACCTGAAAATGGCAAAAACTTGAAGTTCATATGAAACTGAGCACTTTTGCCTTTTACAGCATTGAATTCTAAGCTCAAACAAAATGGTTATGAGGATTCTAAAGATAATTAATGAGAACATGTAAAATAGTTATGAGGATTCTAAAGATAATTAATGAGAACACGTAAAAAATGACTCAAGAAAAGGGTCTTTTAAAAAAAATTAAAAAATAATCATTACAAAATTAAGATAGCTCAGCAATGTCAGGCTCTTCATTTTGATCACTTTCAGTTTTTATAGCACTCGAATCCAAACTCTAACAAGGGAGTTATGTAGAGTCAAAGAATGAAAGTAAAATTGAATTTAGAAAAGGAGTTAAAGGACATTCAAAATTGAATTCTATAATTTTTTGGGAATCCCCGAAACATTGGAGTGATTGCAAAAGAATAAAGAGAACCATGAGAAAAAATAAAAAATTACGACAATTTTCAACAGCTGATATATAGAGGTGCATTTAGGTGCTCGTAGAAGATTTTGGTAATCTAAAAATGTTTGGAAAAAATCAGCAAATATGTTTTTTTGTGGGCAGAGAGGAAAAGAATGGGAAGGGAATATTCCCAGAGGAGTGCTGCTGCGGGCGCAGAAAGCAGGGAAGGTGTGGAAAGAAAGAAAGAAAGGGCGATGCTTGGACGCCTGCGTGTAGGTGTAGGGTAGAGTGTAGGGAGGGGTAGAATACAGGTGCGAGGGGAGGGGGGGCGGGTTCTAGAGGGAGAGGGCGTAGATAGGTAGGTAGAGAGAGAGAGAGAGAGAGAGAGAGAGAGAGAGAACGCGAGCGGGGGGCGGCGGGCCGTGAGGAAAGAGAGAGAGAGAGGGGGTTCGAGTAAAGTGCAGGCAGGAGAGTAGGATTAGGTTAAGCTAGGGTTTTTAGGGTTTTTAACTTCTTTTAACCTAAAAGATTAGGGTTTTAATTTCTGGGCATAGAATTTTTTTGTTTTTTTTGCAATCCTCATTTTCTTAAACCTAATGGGCGAACATAGGGTTAGGGTTGGTTTTTTTTTTTAAGGTTAAAAATCTGGCAAACTTTCAAAATGAAAGGCTGAAATTTTTTTACAAAAGAAATGAAACTTTAAAATTGAAAAAATGAAGCGTTTCTCTCTCACTTGAAAAAATTCAAAAGAAAATTTTCATAATCCTGGCAAATCTGACCCAACTTCACTAATTTGATTATAACTCTCTCAATATTGATTCAAATCACAAAAACTCAATACCTCTGAAAAGCTAAGAACAAGCTCTATCAGTCTATAGGATCAGATCAATTATTAAACGTGATTTGATAGGTCAAATTAACAACAAAACAGGCTTGAAATTTTTGAAGAAAGAAAAATAGTAAAACTAGAGCTAGAAAACAAGATTTGTCATAACTTTTTGGATACTAATCCAAATGACCTACCATATGGATCAGATCTAGGCTAAAACAATGCTCTAAAATCGTATAACATAGAAACTTGAGATTAAAACTCAAATCAAATCTGAAAAATGCAAACAAAGTGAAATGAAAATTCTAGTCACCTATTTTGACAGCTTTTGGGAAAAGTGCAATAACTTATGCATCTCTTATCCAAATGCCTTGCAAGTTGGTGCAAATGAAAGCTAACACAAAGCTTTACAAATGTACTGAATCAAATTAAAAATAAAAAAATGAAATTCAATGTCGAAAATTGGTCTGAGCAGACCTAAAAATTTTAAAACTAGAAATTAGCAAAAAGAAAGCTACAAAAACAATAAACTTATCAAATTTAATGAACTCCACATAGGATCATCATGAATTTAGAATCTATGCTCTGATACCAGGAAATGTCATGTGCCAAATCCCAAACCAATAGCAATTACAATAGAAGTAAAGCTAATAACAAGAAAAGTACAAGACCATCAAGATAGCATATCCATATAAAGCTAGAAACAATGAGATCTCAATGGAATCTAGTAATGAAAAGAAGAGTACAAAGCAATGTAAATGAGCACCACAATTCGATCCGAGCCCCAAAAGAAACTTTGATTCGCCAAAAAACGTAGTAGCTTCTCGATCCGTCGAAGATCTTTGATTCATGTGGATAGGGCACATGAGACCTAACAATGGAGGTCCATATGGCTCACATTCACAAGGAAGCTAGAAGCTCTCATTTGCAAATGAGCCAAAAGACTCACAAAATGATGTCTCTTGCCTAGTTATAGACAATGCTCTTACTTAACTTAACTTAATTATCTTGAGGAATAGTTAGCCCTTGTTAAGTATTATTTAAACTACATTGGGCCCTTACTAGCCTATTATCCTTATTAATTACTTTCAAGGGCCTAAAGAGAGAACCGCCTTGTTCTTAAGGCTAATAGCTCATTTTGGGCCTACAAAGCTTACAATGGGTATTCTAATGTGTTGATAAGCGCTGATGTACTAGTAGTACATGACACATGTAGATAAATTACAGTACATTGGGCCTGATTACACTTGCATGTGGATTATAATCACAAGATCTTGCCGGAAAAAAAATCAAAAAATGGTATAAAAAAAAAACAAGGTTTTTTTTAATGGATTTTTCACTATTTTGGAAGTTTTTCTCAAGATCCATGTACAAAACTTTGCATGCATGTTCTCAAGTGTGAATTGAAGCTGTTACCAAGTTTGGCAGGAATTGGTCACCTTTAAGAGCCTAAAAAAAGTTAAATTTTAATGTAATTTTGATGATTTTTTTAGCTTGAATAACTCTTGAAAGTGGATCTCAAACCTCTGTACCTATATATAGTCTAGAATATAGGTAGCATTTCCTTTGATTTGAGCCCTCATTAACCCAATTTTGTGGTTGGATGCTTAGGCACCGATCTCCCAAATTTTTGTTTGACGACACCCTCCATAAAAGCTATTTTTGGTGGATCTGAACCTATGCTTGCTTGCTGGACGTGTTTGAAGCTTCTATGTAGTCTGATTTTGGGAACAGTATGAAATATTCTAAAATTCGACAACAGGCTCTTGCAATAAACCCAAACGAAATTTGCTTTCTCTCTCGTTCCTATTGTTTTAAGAATCCTCACATTGCGGATTGCTCAGTGAAGAAGCCTCGTGTTGCAAAGCAAGTCGTAGCAGAACAACATCAAAAGTTTCAAGATACATCATTGACAACAAGCAAGCAAGTTGTGCAGATGGCAAGCCCAAGCAGTTCATTTTCAAAGGATGAACCTATTTTGAGGAGAACAGGTGGAAGACTGGAGCCAATTATGGAGTCTCCATGTGCATCGCCAAGATCCTTACGGGCGGAAAACCATGACAGTTTCCCATTATATTTTGTGGAAGGACCTAGTGGAGCACACGTACCGGATTTATGCATCTCAGCTCCAAGGAGATGGTATTTTGCTAATGATTCGATGTTATGGATGTGGTGGTAGACATTACAAATCCAAATGTCCACATCGTGGTGGACCCAGCATCCTTCTTGGCATTATGTCCAAGCTATGGCATTGGACATCCTTGCATAGATTGTCCGTTGTTGTTACATCAAAAATTGACTGGCAAAATCCATCATATCAATGCATGTGAGTCGCCCAAAGGCAAATCTAGTCACCAAACGCTATAAACACAAAATCACAATACCACCAAGCTTTGAACTGGGTGCTGAACTGAGAAGTGCTACAAAGGTCGCCAAATGTGCTGAGGCACCCACCAAAAGAATTGAATTATCATCTGTAATGATAAACCCGGTAGAGTCAATCAAACAACAAGCGATAATTGATCTTATGAAGACACTACCAGAAATTGTCCAACAAGTGATTCAACGTTCCTTGGATGTTGTATTATTAATTTGGATTGGCAACTTGCAAGTTGATGGATTCACAGATCAAATGTGCCATCACGAAGACTCCTACAAAGAAAATGAGTTCACAGGGATCTCAACTAACAAAGAAAGATAAGAAGATTGTGGAACAATATAGCATTCTCGGGATGCTATTTATTTCGGAATGGAAAAGTTTGTGTACATGGAGACTATGAGCTCAAACGCAAGATTCTGTTTGAATGTCATGACATACCCTATGTAGAACATCCGGTATATATAGGACTCTTGACTTGGTCAAAAGAGACTTTTATTGACAAAAATTCAAACCATACGTCGAATCATATGTGATTAAATGCAAGCCTTGTCAACTAGCTCAGGCTGGGCTGGTGGTTTGTTGCATCCATTGGATATCCTTGATAAGAGATGGGAAAGTACATCGATGGCTTCCAAAGACCCAACGACAAAATGATTCTATTTGGGTTGTTGTAGACAAGTTAACTAAGTTAGCTACGTTCATACCAGTTAAGTCAACTATTAAGGCTTTTGATTTAGCCTTGATCTTTGTTGAAAGATTATCTTAATTGTATGGACTGCTGAGTGACATTGTTACTGATAGAGATCCTAAGTTCACAGGTCACTTTTGGTTAGCAATATTCCATAAACTGAAAACTTCCATTAGTTTTAGTTCTTTCGATCATCTTGAATCAAATGGCCAAACGGGAAGGACTATTCAGACTATGAAAGATATGTTGAGGACATATGTTTCTCACAGGCAATCTCATTTGGAAGATTACATTCCTCTGATCAAGTTTGCATATAATAGTAGAAAAAATTCTGCTATAGGTTATAGTCCTTTTATTCTTATGTACGACTTTCAACCTAGTTTCCTGGTAATGTGGAGATAAAGTCTGTTAAGATCCAGAAGGTTGAGGATTTCCCGCATAATATGCAAGAATTGTTACAAATGGCTAAGGATAGTATCTGGAGTGCTCATGATAGAGCTAAACATTATGCCGATCTTAAGATATCTCCTAGAGATTTTAAAGTTGATGCTGGATATAATATCTTAGAATTCTAAAAAATTCTAGGACATTACGTACCAGGAAGCATTATAAATTGTCTACCAAATTTTGTGGACCGTTCAAGAATGTACGATAAATTGGTTCTTTAGCTTATAAACTAGATCTTTAAGGCAAATATACCACGCATCCAGTATTTCATGTGAGCTGGTTAAAATTAAGTTAACATGAAGGTGATACAGTCACAGTCTGATGAGGAATAATCCCACTTGGAAGATTTATCGCTTAGTGTACCTTTGGAGCATGAGAAAGTGCTCAAAACCATAGATAGAAAAACAATTGAGAAATCATTCTATATGTGAGTGCTCAATCTGGTGGAAGGGTTGGATTGAGGATGATGATTAATGGGAGAGAGTTGATGGCATAAAGAAAAAATTTCCTAATTTCCTTCTAAGGACAGGAGCAGTTCAAGGGGGGAAGAATGTAACGTCCACATCCTGCACATAGGATTCAGCATAATCCTAGACTTGGATACACAATACTCCAGTACTTGAAATATTGGTTACACCATGTTAGTTCGAACAAGGGCAGGAATGTAATTAATAACCTTGTGAGATCGGCCAAACACACTATGTGGAGTTAGCACATGAGGACTATTCATGCATGTGTAGAGTATCAATAGCAACGAAAAGCACTTTTGGGAAGTTTAGGCCTTGCATGGTCACATGCATAGGAGGGTATTAAGCCTATAAAGCTAATGGAAACTCACCCTACCACCTCATTCATTTGGTGATTCATTGCCAGGTTCTCTCACATTTAATGTCATGCAATTTACAGAACTCTTTCATTCTAGTGTAGACATATTCCCCTTCATTATCGCATTTTCTTTACTTTTTATAAGTATTTCAATTTTCACTATCTAGTTGCACTTAAATAGACTATTCTAGATTTAAGAATTTCTTAGAGTGCTACACGGCACCAATATACAACTATTATAAAACAGTGTACATGGTTGGAGGTTTGAGACACATTATATTGAGATTGAAATTCACTTTTAGTTGAGGGCACTTATTGGCACAAAGCACAAATTGCTCTCAGATTATTGACACCTGAATTTTATTTTATTGACAATCTACAAAATCAAGTGATTGCCTAGCCTTCATTTTGTATTGGCGTAAAAAAAAATCAAGGTGGTAGTTGGAGTGGATTTTGTTGATGATACTATTTATTGTGTTTGAAATCTCACCACAAAATTTTGATCATAGTCCATCTAAGGTCGTAGTTATCATCAAAACTCTAATACAAGCATGAGTTTTTATTATATTTCAAAGTCCTTCCTATCATATTTAATAGAGATGATCAATAGTAATTTATGCTATCTATAGGTTGGATTTTGGGCATACATGGCATCATGCACAGACGGCTACATAATCCTACACAAAGTCACCCCATCGACATTCTCAGTTTGATGGTTTTGGTTACCAGTTACCTCTTCTCTTCAATATTCACTAACCACGGCATGGGGGTGAGGCTCTTGGGATTTGATCTCGAGCTTCTACTTGGCTAGGGACGGTTTGGCTTCACAATGCATCCTCTATGGTGTATTGTAAGCCAGATCTTGGTGTGGTCATCTCAAATATTCTTATAAATTTTTAACGGGCACTTGATGACACGTGGCCAACTTTGAATGCTCTTGAGAACATTTGATGTTGGTGGGTTTATAATCATAGCATGCTGGCGGGAGAGGAGGCTCTCAGGTGCTACCAATATATGACATGGGAAAGGTGAGATCTTTGGGAAAACCTTGATGGCAGAGTATGTTTTGCCCCTTGCCCCCTCCTTTTCTCTTTGTGTCTAGATCTATGTCAACATAATTTTCTTGTCTACTAAGGAGCCTTATAGGAGTCACAGGTTCTTATATTTTTGTAACTTTCTATAGACAACTCTTTCCTTTTACATAAGGTTACTATGGATACCTCAACACCTATAAATATGTTCAATGTGGACACTTCAACAAGGAATCCTAACCCCCTAGCACCTCCCCCCATCTTTTTCATATTGATTTTAAGTTGCCACCATGTGGCAAATGAGGTAGCAGGGGCCCCTTGCCATGCAAGACAAGTTAAAGTGTTTCATTGGACTTGGAAATACTGAGTTCTGAAGGGTAACCTAAGAAAAATGCACCAATGGCATGATAAGGATCCAAACAAGCCAACTATCTTGCAAGGCTCCACTTAACACTCACCACCGAGATTTAAAAAAAGGGTGGCTCTTTGTCTGTCATCTCATACAAGAAAGGAACCAATTGCATCATAAAGACTCAAACAAGCCCAGTATCTTGCAACACTTCACTCAACACTTGTCACCAAGTGCAAAAGAGAGATGGCTCATAGTTGGTGAGGATCCAAACAAGCCAATTATCTTGCAAGACTTCACTTAATACTTTCCATTGAGATAAGAAAAAATGGTGGCTCTTTGTCTGTAATCTCAGACGAGAAAGAAACCAATGGCATGATAAGGATTCAAACAAGTTAATTATCTTGCAACACTTCACTCAATAGTTGTTACCTAGGTCCAAAAGAATGGTGACTCGTTGTTGGTAAGGATCCAAACAAGACTCAACTTAACAATTAACACTCATTGTTTGGTAAGGATCCAAATAAGCCAATTATATTGCAATAAGGGAAAGGAGTTGTTAGTAGTGTGAAACCACCCTTAGCACCACCGCGTTAATAAAGAAGAGGACAGCCATCAACTCACTCATTCCTACTTTTTCTAATACACATCCGATCATCGATCCCTCGCCCATCGTTGGATCGCTCCCATGCATGCATACTTTTGCTTTTCCTTTTCCTTTTCCTTGCTTTCCTGTATGATGATTTGCTTTTGCTACACTCCCTTGAACCTTCCCTTTCTGCTTTATATATACTCTCCTTATCCTCATCCTCATCGCCACCATGGAGAATGGAGCTTTGCTTCTAGTACTTTTACCTGATACTTTGTCTGTTTGAACTTCTCTGAGATTTGATTCTAGTACTGCTGGTTATAATTGGTTTTAGTGTCATGTGTGGGTTGGTAGAGTGTGTGGATCTGTGGAATTTTGTTGTCTGCCTCCTCGAGCTGCTGGCTGGTTAGATCACATAGTGCTTGATTTGCTTGTGAGTACTGCTTTTGATGGTGGTTTGTTTTAGTGTGTGCCGGGACAATGGCAGGTTATGGTAGGCGTTTTGTGAGACTACTTTCACTGTTACTGTTGTTAGTATTGGGAAATGCTTCTCCGTATGTTCGCCCACCAGCTCGCAAGAGCCTTTCCTGGCCTTTTTCCAGCACAACCCCCACCACTGATCCCCAGCAGGTACGTTATATCTCTTGCAATTATGATCAGTGAAGAAAAGAGGATAACTTTGATTGCAATTGGCAGCCATTTAGTGAATAAATCTTCACTTTCATGATGCAAGGTTTGCTAGCAGGGCGCAGCTGCTGAGTGGCTCACTACACAATCCTGCGTTCATCAAATTGTGGAACAACGATTTGATAGCTTTGAGCGAAAATATTGATCAATTTGTTGGTGGGTTTGCAACAGGTTCACGTATCATTGGCTGGGCCGAAGCACATTAAGGTGTCATGGATGACAAGCAGCTTCAGTGCGCCCTCCATAGTGAAATGGGGAACCACATCCGGCAAATATGACTTCACAGCACAGGGCGAAAGCACATCATATACGTATGTGACCTACAAATCTGGGCTATTTCACCATGTGATCGTGGGGCCTTTGGATGCCAGCACCAGCTACTACTACCGCTGTGGAGGAGCAGGTCCTGAGTTCAGCTTTAGAACTCCCCCTCCTGCAGGGCCACAGGTTCCCATCACCTTTGCTGTCGCGGGTACGTGCTGCTTTTACAATTTGCTGTAAATATTGTTCTGGGGATCAGTTGCACCAGCCTTTTTTGCTGCGGTTGGTTGTTAAGCTAGCCTTCCTGCTAGCTCAATATAATCTTGCCCTCACATTCAAAGGACTGAAAGATACTCAAAGGATTGTGGATCAATCTTCTAGTAGTGTTATAGATATCATATATTGCATGTCACATGCATCTACTTGTGGTTTGCTAAGAAAGCGAGAGGAATTGTGTATCACAAATACGCACTTAGACTGAGATCCACATGTTCTGCAAGTGTTATCATCCTCGACAAAGATGGATCAACTTTTCTGTCAATGCTCGGAAAATTTCAATAGAATGTGCGTTGTCTGCCTTCTCTCTTTCGAATGACATATTTCAAAAACTTTTAAGAGCTTTACGAAGCTGGAATTTGTAGTGCAAGTCTCAAGACAAGATGGGAAACAGTCTTCTAAAACCATTCATCAGAGCCATTTGTCATAATCTTTCAGCTGCTATGCAAGCAAGGTCTCTCTTCATGTCAGAACTGCAAAGTGTGATAGACAGCGTGTGAATGATGATTCAGAATAGTCTGTTACACAAAGGTTATGAGTGAGACGTTTGGGAACTTAGGAAGATGGCCTTCTTTCCTGCTTTTTAGTGCTTGGCAGGGTTTAACACTGTTATGATGAACATAGAGACACGAAACAATATAGTTTTGGAACTTGCTTCCATCCATTCAATGAAGCCAGAGTGTCTAATGTATCATGAGGTGGAACTAAGTGCATACAAATAGACAGCAGACCCAAGAATCATCAATAATAGAAAATAAAGCGCACAGTCGTGATTTTTTTTTTAAATGTGATTTCCATTTGTGCTCTCTAAGTCAGGAAAATGAATCGTCTAATCCTTTGTCCTTCATTGATAGAACTATCTATTTTTCATTTAGATTATTAGATTGAGTAAGAAGAACAGTGTGTAAGGAGATTTTGATTTGGACTTTTGCATGTTATTTCTGCTTTTATCAGGTGATCTGGGGCAAACTGGATGGACAAAATCAACTCTTGACCATATTCAGAAGACAGACTACGATGTCCTCTTGTTTGCGGGTGACTTATCCTATGCTGATTATATGCAGCCACTTTGGGATTCTTTCGGACAGCTTGTACAACCCCTTGCAAGTGCGAGACCATGGATGGTCACACAAGGAAACCACGATGTTGAGGAGATGCCCTCAATTATCAAGGGTTTTAGATCTTATAACGCCCGATGGCCAATGTCCTTTGATGAGAGTCCTTTAACCTCAAACCTCTTTTATTCTTTCGAGGTTGCAGGTGTCCATGTTCTTATGCTTGGTTCTTACACAGACTATGCTGAAAACTCACCACAATACTCTTGGCTTCAGGTAATGCGAATCGATCATTCACACTGACAATGTAGTGGATAGTCATTGTGATGGTATGTTGGGGTATTAGTGATTTGTAGTAGCTTGGAAGAGTACTTTATGGATTGATCTCTCAGATCACTGTGTAATGAAAATCTCTATCTTGGCTGCTTTCAGGCAGATCTTGCTAAAGTGAATAGGACTCGAACACCATGGCTCATAGCAATGCTTCATGCTCCATGGTACAACAGTAACACAGCACATCAGGGAGAAGGAGATGCAATGATGTCAGCTATGGAGCCACTACTTCGAAAGGCCAAAATAGATATTGTTTTCGCTGGCCATGTACATGCCTATGAGAGAACGGTAATCAACCCTCACTTTGAACAACTATTGTTTTCATCCATTTATAGTTATTCTTTAGGGGTTTACTTGTAAATCTCATCTTCAGCTGGTTTTCATCCAACCAAGCTATAGCTATCTTTCCATCCTCTTATAACAAGCCTTTATCTATTCTTTCAATTTCAAATATATGCTGGCTACAGACCCGAGTTTTTCTCAAGAATGTCGACCCCTGTGGAATAATGCACATTACCATTGGAGATGGAGGGAATCGAGAAGGCCTTGCAAGAAGGTAAGTTTATTTAGGAACTATTTAGAGTATGGACATACCTTTCTTTTTGTTTTTTACTTGTAAGCTCAGGTATTTTTCCTTTAAAAAGATGGAAATACCTTAATTAATGGTAGCACTTTGGACAAATATGTGTAAACTAACTGCTTTTATGTCCCAGTTACAAGAACCCACAGCCAAGATGGTCAGTTTTTCGGGAGGCAAGTTTTGGACATGGAGAATTAAAGATAGCAAATTCAACACATGCAAACTGGAGCTGGCACAGAAATGACAATGATGAACCAGTATTGGCAGATGACCTTTGGATGACTAGTCTAAGCAGTTCTTCCCAAGACTGTGCATTTGTGAACAAGTGATGTGGAAGGAAGATCTATGTTATAGCTGAAGTTCTTCAAACCATGAGTTGGCAACTGCTGCAAAATAGTCATATTTACTGTTGAGTCTAAGTTCATCCAGTGAGTCCTTAGACGCATTACAAGAATGCACACACTTGTAAAATCTAACATGCCAAATACAAAAGTGTATTGCTCTTTACATGAAATTAAGAAGTGCATTCTATGCATCTGCTAGTTGAAATTGATTTGATATATGCATAAATGAAAGTCGTAAACTGCTATTGAAACTTGTGTCATGTGTACTTCGAATACTTGTAAATTGTGTAGTACGGGAAGATGGCTTTTGAACTGCTGGAAGTTATCATAACTGCAGAATAAAAAATAGACCTGATGAAATCTGAGTTCAGACCTGTCAAGTTAGGAAATCCACAGTACATACTTCAGAAACAAGTGTTATGCAGGAAATTTATCATGGGCTGCATCACTGAGCTCTTTAAAAAATATGAGACACGCTTCTCCGTCTTGTGGAACTTGTGGACACATTCCACAACATTTGGTAACCAATACTCAGTCACCGATGTTGCAAAGTTAGTTTTTCTTAGCTATTTCTCTATGATGCCTACCTTTTATGCGTATGTAATTAGTTGGGTGTTACTAATTCATCGTGATTTCTCCAACTTAATTAGTCATTGCTCATTAAAATTTCAGGGACTTGCTGACTTCTCAACCCAGCCTTGACCTTCTGGTATGGTATAGATATGTAAAAATTACAACAAATAAGGATCCTAAAACACTTGAAATGATGAGGGAAACAATAGATTATGATTTCATAAGATTAGCACAAGTTGAACCATCAAAATCCATCAAAAATCTATGCTTGAACCTCACTAAATGGCCCAAATCCTTGAAGAAGGATTTACACGTGTGAAAGTACGGCCTCCCACAGTCTGAGTACAAGGCATAGCTTTACATGAACAAATATTTTCCTTGCCCTTGAACTCATATAAGATTTTTTTAAAACCTGGCTACTTATGATAAGATTGGCATAAAATGGCCTATAGATAGGGGTCCCAACCTGCCCAAAATGTGGCTAGAAGAAATTCTGCAGCCTTAGAATTGGCACATATACATAAATTGTAATAGTCGGCACCACCGCACTATATTTTCTATGTACTTAATTATTGTTTAAACCGACAATAGAAAAATCTGTTCGACGACCAAAGAATATACATGGGCCAAGTCAATAGCTCGGTAGCTCTACACAGGCAATACCACCAACGATTGGGTGAAACGTAGACTGGGAAATGCAAATGAGAGGCCAAAATATGACATGGAGTATACCCCTACCTAAAAATAGTAGGTGTTGACCTCACACCACAAGGGAGGTACCAAGTGTGCCTTGCCATTTAAAGATGACCACCCCCCCCCCCCCCGTGTTACTATATTTAAATTCACAAAGTACAATATGGGGAAGGGTGTACCCTTAGGCCCTAGCCATCTTTTCCCAAAAGAGAAAGTGAGAGCACATCTCAAGGTACCCTTCTCCCACCCATCTTTTATTACTTAAAATACTCCCTTAGTGGACAAGGGTACCTTGGAGACCAAGTCAAGGTCAAGAGAAGGGCCTCTTGCCCTCTCTATAAGAGCGAGCCTCCATGTTCACAAGAAGGTTGGTTGTTGAAGAGAGGTTGTTGATTGGTGAGAGGAGAGCTTGTGGCATTTTGAGTGTGAGAGAGCTTTGTATTTGGAAGTGAGAGATTGATACTCTTAAGAGTGGAAGAGGTATGGCAAAGGCTGGTTGTTAGTAAGGATACTCTTAGTTCTTGAGAGTGAAGAAGAGATCTACGGAGTACTGGATTGCACTAGACTTGCTACGCATGGAGGGAGTGTGTTGGACTTGCTGCACATGGAGGGAGTGTGTTGGACTCGCTACAACCTACAATTGCCTTGTAGTGCAGGCGTCTCAAAGGGAGCTGGGCACCACGACTTAGCTTTCCAGCTTTCAACACTTGTTGTCCGAACCCACAACTTGACATACAAGCAGCCAACTCGCCAACAAAGATCTGACTTAACCAACTTGAAGTTATGGAACCGATATTGAGATCCAAATTGGTGCCATGCCATATCGGGGGTCCCGACGTGGGTGACTTCCCTCCAAGCAAGTCGTCCGACTAACGTCAAACTCAACCAACTCAAAGCTTTGTTACAAATGAGTAACATCCATTCCAAGCAAGTTGTCTGACTTACATCATAGTTAACCAACTCAAAGCTTCATCACGAGTGTTGGAAGCCAACTCGGCGCCATGCTAGACTGGACAACCATAGACAAGTAACTTCCACCCAAGCAAGGCATCCAATTCAGCCAACAGGCTAGAACCACAATGCTAATGAATGCCCACAGCTCTGCTAATGCTTAGAAAAAACCAAAAAATATTGTCATTTGTGTAGCATGAATAGTCACGATACCTCGAAGTGTAGATACAACCCTCAAGTACACGGTGGTTGTCGGGTAGTACTACCCTCAAAGGCAACCTGATAGGCAATGTCCATATACACCAAACCAAATCAGACCACTTCTTGCACTACTAGCACCACCGGCTCAATGAACAACGGGAGATGATTGTCAAACCTCATGTTCAAGTTGCTAATGTGAATGCAGTTATGCCTGAACTTGAGATTTCAGAACCACCCTATGAACCCTCCTATTTTACTGATGAAACACATGTGTATCACATAGACGGGGTATGAGGGTGAATTGGTACCAGTATACACTAATCAAGTTCAAATGCTATGGGTGTGGAGGCAATCAAGTGCCATAACAAGAGATAAGGACAAGACTACGTGCTGCTCTGCAAGGATTGTGAGTATGGACAGCCATATATGGATTGCCCTGCCAAGAAGGAGAGAGATGCCAACCATCTGTACCAGTAAACATCAAAGTGTGAAATCCCAAGAGAACCACGATAGAATCCCCTCTATGCCGTAACTCGAGACCAAAAACAAAATGCACTAAAAGCAATGCCAAAATCCCTGAAAGAGACCAACAGAGATTCAACAGAGTCGTTGTAAGTGTGAGTCGGGACTCTCCTAGTTCTAAGATTCTGACCATTGTAGTATAAGATGCTATGGTCAAGTCCTAGATGAGAATTTTGGATGTCATGATAAGATAATTCTCATTCAGGTGTGGATATTTGAAAAATGTAATATGGATGGGTTGTTAGTCACATGTCAACTCCCTATTGTTCTCCATTGCCAAGATTGGGCTCATGTTGGGTTATGATATTGTGGAAGACGTTATAGCAATATTAGTGCATGGAAATCAGCAACCTACCAATGAGTTGTCATCTACAATGTCATGCCTATGATCACACCCGTAAAGTCTACGCTATTATGAGTTGATGAATCTGATCACTCCTTAATATATAATTTATTATTGGTTGAACAACTATATATTTTTATATTGTAGTTAACCAATGTCACAACTCAAGTTTTTAGTCTTTAGTGTACGGTTTATAGACATCTATTCAGAGTAAGAGGGTCATGTTAGGTGGTAAATCTAAGATTTTCCACGATCTGCTTCTCTTGGCCTATGGAATAATTGAATTCTATAACGATTAGATTGGTTGGCTATAATGTTAAGTCTGATAATTTAGTCATGCTTGTTCTAACATTATAGAATTATCCAATTGAGTAATGGTTGTAGCTAGAATTGAATCGATCTTTGGGTTTTGTTATTGGTTGTTGGTTGATAAAAAATCCACAATCAACTTGAGTCAATATTTGAAAAATGATGAGCATTCCCCTATATTGAGAGCTACAATACTTGATTTGATTATGAGGTATTATTAATTAATAGTGGTTGTGACAACTGTAGCTTGTGAGGAATTGAGGAAGGATATCTAGCAAGTAGTTGCGTCATTAGTATTGATGGTGGAAAACCTAGTTGGATTTGCAAAGATTTCAAAAGCAATGGACACTCATTCACTCAAGTAGACGATATAGGTGTATATGTGTGTGTGTGTGTGTGAGAGAGAGAGAGAGAGAGAGAGAGAGAGAGAGAGAGAGAGAGAGAGAGAGAGAGAGAGTTTTTGAAAATGCAACATGACACTTTTTGAGAGTTCAATTGGTGGCAACCGATTGGACGCTCACGTGTGACTCACCCTATGTTTTTGAGATGCATGGCAACAATCCATTAGGAAGGCACGGGGCCACAAGTGATTAATGATTGGCCCCGACCCAATGGTTGGGCGCCACATGGTGCTGGTGCTCGGGCCTTGCCCAGATGGATGGGGCCCAGAAAAATCTCCCGTGGTCGATTTTTCTCTGGCACCCGCGCGCCGGGGTCCTAGGTAGCGACGTTCGTCCCGGGTAGCCACCTGGGCATCCCGGACAGCGCCTCGAAGTGCCCCGGCTCCAGGGTAGCGCCCTAGGTCTTAGGCGGCCACCCGTGGGGTCCCGGGCAGCGCCCCCGGTCCTGGGCAAAAGCTTGGGCCAAAACATAAGGCATGGTTTTGGAAATACAAACTTAATTTTTTAAATTAGAAAAAAAAAATGAGTGGATGTGATTGAGCTAGGGCCAAAAGTGGGTAGTGCTGCAAGATGCAGGCCCTGCTGAGCCTTAAAGGCATTGCCTTACTTTTTAGCCCCAGCACAATGTCATCACGCCATGTGGCACGGAAAGGGCCCGCACATGGCCACCAAAATTTTGAAAATCTTGGTGGGCCTTAATTTTTTTTTTTGAATTTTCAATTTCGAGCAGGTGAGCGTACGGGCTGTCAACATGGGCGCACGGACATGCTTTGCCCAAAGCACGAGCCCACAAATTTTTTGACGGGCTCCAATATTCATGCATGTAGGCACACCATTTGAAAGTCTAGGTGTAGTTTTCAATATATATGTAACTGCAGAAAACTTATGGGATAAAGAAAACAGAAACTTGGGTACAATCTTTGGGCAGCTTTTAGTAAATAAATAATTAATTTTTTAAATTAAAAAAAAAGTGTGACTCTCATTAAGCTGGGGCCAAAAGTGAGCAGTGCCTCCAAGATGCGCCCTCCCCCCTCTCCAAAAAAAAAAAAAAGGTGCCTTATAAGGAACCGCTAGTTTGAATTTGAACAACCAGTCTTATTTTTGCTTAGTTTCTACTATGGCGGGAATTAAACGGCGTCAGAAAGAGACAACCAATCGTGGCCGGTAGATTCTAATCCATCGGACGCTCTATATTCGACCACGATATTTCTTCGTCTATCGAAGGCAGCATCGACAGAAAGGAAAACAAAAAACAAACGACGATCCATTTGTTCGCATTTCGCTCTCTTCTCTTCTCTTCGTGCGACGATCCATTCGTTCGCATTTTGCTCTCTCACATACGGTCGATTACGAATTGGATCTGATTGTTAGATGTTGAAGGTTTTCTGTCAGTTTTTTGTTTCTCTGATTATATCTGATTCTGCATCGAAGCATTCATTTGGATGCCTAGCCTGTTGCTCCAATCTTTTGGTGTCAGATAATTCCTCGAACTAGCATTCATTCTTGTATCAGTAATTACATAGCTCGGTTTTCTCTGATTTCATTTGCGGCATAGCTGCTCCCGATGTTTTTCTGGAGCTGTTGTTTTCTTAGGCATTAGTTGAGTATTTGCTCGAGTGCAGGGGAAAGAATCGAGTGGTTTCCCTGGCTTGTGTTGTGGTTGTTGGCATATTTGCGGTGTTTCGCAGAGGAATTTTTCTACCGCCCTTTCGATTCCGGTCTTCCCGTGGTTTTAAGCATCCGTTATATTCTCAGAATCTGTGGATTTCCCGAACTCGATTGTGTGTGGAGCACGTTGGCGGGGAAATGGGAAAAAAAAGCCGACGTGAGAGGAAGCAGCACGACGATGAGGAGATCACTGAAGAGACTGATACACGAAAAACAGAAAAAAGTCTTTATGAGGTTGATTGCTTCTTCTATTTCTATAACTGAGCTAAAGTATCATGGCATGTGATGTGTTGTTCATTGTGTCATGTCAATCAGGACCCTTTTAAAGTACCCTAAATACGCAGGAATGATTAGAAACATAACATCGCCATGGTTTGCTTATAGTTGCCACGGATAGTCTTATAGACCGAATTCAAGCTGAAATACATAAGAAGAAAGAAGCGGAATCATAATGAACTTGTGATAGTCCTGCATTCAAGTTCCTTATCGTTAAATTCATCTCTTTAGAAAAACTATTTGAGTCATTTGCAATTCTTAAATGTGTAACATTTCTGGGCTACGAGGAACTTAGGTTCTAAATGTCGGTTTGGAAGATGCGCAGAATTAATCGATTGCTAGGATAATGCATGCTCCAATTGTTGTTAACCTGATGACCTTTTGATTTGGCAAGTTGATTGTGTTTCCTCAAAAAGGAATAAGCGTAGGTGAATTTGATTATATTAATGCAAATGAGCTCAAATTGTGCTTTTCATAATCCATAATCGAGCTCCTTCTTGCAGCTTAATATTGTGGTATGATAGATCTTTCGTTGGCTTTTGAAGTGATAAGAGACCATTAAGAAGCCTTTTGACCCTGATCTTTGGGAACATATGAACCTCAGATTTTAGGAGTGGAACCAACTGCGTCCCAAGAAGAAATAAAGAAAGCTTATCACAGGCTGGCCTTACGCCTCCATCCTGACAAAAATCCAGGCGACCAGGTATGTGTGATCTTGCAGGTTATTGCTGTGAAAGATGCATTTACCGTTAACTGCAGAATCCTTGTTTGTGCAAAGTGATTCATCCAAGAGTAAACTGTGAATGCATATAATGCACTACGTGTTGTGTGCCATCAGATTGAGTTGCATCACCTCAAATAAGTTTATGGCTGATTTTTGGTTATCCATGTGAAATTTCCTTGTGCTTCAAGACCGAGTTGGACAATGCATCTACTTTGTATCTGTTGAGAATCAGTTTTTCGTCCAAACAAGAAAGTTGTATTTATTTTTTCATTATAGTCTGCAGTTTGCTTGCCACTAACCTTAGGTCAAGGGAGCTTTAGATGCATTTTAGAGATATCCAAGATGGGTTTAGCAAACAAAGACTAAGCTTCATACTGTGAATCAAAAATTTCCATTACATTTGTCATTGAAATTGTCTCAGATAAATGTACATATCTATCTCCAAAAAATGTAACTACTTTATTCCCTTTCTAAAATGAGAGCACATGCTTCTCAAAATCAATGTCAGAAAATTTCTTAAATAATCACTCATAGCCTAGAATTATATCAATGCCAGCTGATTCTCTATAGTCTTTAATGAAAACTGGGAGCTTTGGTACTCTGACTTCCCAAGTCTCCAACTCTGCTTTTGAAGCTAGATATACTTTATATCTATAATTGTTGGCTTTAGTTTCCAGACGGAGTTTCTACACAAGAGGAGAATTAATGATATTATGAGTTGAACCAGTATATTAACTTCTTGATCTGTCATATGAAGTTACTTTTCAATTTGAGTTTTTTCACCTAGCATCTCAATAACTTTAGTTGTAGGTTTCTTTCGCTTTAAGCAAAATTCTATAACACGTTGAAGATTATTGCAAATAAAGAAAAGATTCGCCTTCTTAGCCTTTTTTCGGAACATCTATTTCTTTTCCTTACCTTCTGATGCCATTTGATTAAGCTTGTCAAAATATTTGACTGGAGTTTTGTCATGAACTCATTTCTTTCTTTTCTTAGGTTTGGGTATTGATTGATTAGCCTGAAATTGCTTTCTAGATGCCACCATTATGGAATCATAGCTCAAATTTATCAACAATTATAGCTTTAGTAAGTATGTATGCTAGCTAATCCTCTGTTCTACAATGAACTACATCTATTTCATTTGATAGTAAATTTTCTCTAATTAAATGATATTTAGTCTCTATATGCTTTGTGCATGCATGAAATACATGATTCTTAGCTAGTTGAATAGCACTTTGGCTATCACACCTGATCATTGTAGACTTACTCTGCAAGATGTTAATGTCTTCCATCATCATTCTTAGCCAAACTACCTCCTATGTAGCTGACATAGGGCTTTTTACTTCACTTCTATGGTGGAGAGAGCAATTGTATCCTATTTCTTACTAGACCAAGAGAACACACCATTACCAACATGAAAGATATAATTTGTGATGGATCTTCTATTGTCTATATGAAGCCCTATAAAACTGGTAAAGCTTGATGTCTTTCATATAACAATCCACGGATGGGTGTCCCCTTGATGTAGCGAAGAATTCTCTTCGCTGCTTTCCAATGAGTTTCCCTATATGTAGACATGAATTGACTTACCACACTTACAACATAATAGATAATTTAGAGAACCAACTAATTGACGAAACAACGTAGCATCAACTAGCATACTCATCCTGGATAGAAAGCTTCTAGAGGAGGTTGGGACGACTCAAGTTGGCTCAAGCAACTATAGTGATGTATGGATTAATGTGTTTTAAGTTAGAGAGTGACTTTAGTGTTTCTATGTGGAAATTTGATTGAAGTTACATTTGACTATCAGTGGTTTCGTAATGCATGGACATCATAAGTGAGAACTAGCTATGTCTTGGGTTAGGTTTCATGGTGCCCTAAATTACTCCACAAGCTATTCACAAGTAGTACAAGCATGAGCCACTGTTACTCATTTGAGGATTATGTTTTGGAGAGTTTAAGTTCTTAGTTGGAGGGCTTTTTGCTCTTCCTAGTTGGGGTTTCGAAGAAGGCTCACTTGATACATGTTCAGCAGACCATAATTATCAGGCAATGCACCCATACTTTTTTGATTTGAGATTTTTTGCCTGCATTGACAACCTTGTTCCATCCTTTATGATGTAGAAGCCCAATTTACTTCTACCTTTTGGATGAAGCTCGTGTGAGTCTTGGATATTCAATCCCGTTTGGGTACATACAACCTATCACTTTGTTGTTGATGGTTAGTCAAAGTCTCGAACCAAATGGAGGAGGATTATTTGCATTAGTATATCTCACTGATTGGATGCAATTGGGGCTTGCATTTATGCTTGGATGAGTATAGCTACAACAACTTTGTGAGTAACATCACTTGTGTATCTCCTTTCATTTTAGCACATGGATATTCACCCACTCTATCAGATGTACATTGTTTATGAGTTTTTCTTCCTTTTTCCAATGCTTGAGATGTTACTTCACAAGCAATAGTCCAATTGTAGCAGATACAACAAAAATACAAATTTGCTGCCATCTGAAAATTGAGTGCATATGATCCTTTGTTGCACAAGACTTTCTTGTAGCATGTTGGAGTTGTGATCATAGAGCTATTTTGGTAGAGGCCTCGGCTTGGACATAGGAGAGTTGGGGCACATTGATCTTTATGTAATTACTATTTCCATGCAAGTTGTTGCAACTATGGAAGTTTTAATGCAAAATGTGTTCTTTTAGTGGAAAAAGACACTTCGGGTGCCTTTAGTTGATACGTTGGACTTTGCCCTTGGTCTCGTTTTTCTATATAATGAAGGGTGGAAAGTTTGAACTCACCCATTTCTATAGCACGAGTTTGATCACTAGCTTGAGCTACTCTCTCCCCCTATATTTAATACTCTTGGTCTCCAAGTTTTATATCTCTTGTGATTCTGCCCAGTAGTGGTTGTAACGGTTGATAGTCAAGCTTCACTATCTATGAAGAATTTTTCCTTGTAGCAAATGCAGGCTGCAGCAAGGGATAGTAAATCTTAAATATAGAATTCAACAAGAAAATGTGCAAATCTACTACATAGTTGACCTGATGACTACGCATGCCATTGGTTGTGTGACGAGTGTGTAGATCTGATTTGCAATTGACCTAGTCAATCTGTGGTGCCAATGACCATCGATTAGGCTTAGTTGGAGAGGGTGGCAGTTTGTCTAAGTCGTTACACCTATCTAGGGCGTTGGGGGCTTGTTTGGGCTAGCCTACATGGATTAACTATCCATGCATGGACTCCACGTGCCCTAGGACATGGATAGCATGTGACTAGTATCAGAGCTTGCCTAAGGTTGGTGGGAGGATATTCACTAGTTGCCAATTTTTCTTGCTAGACCCTTTCTTGGACAAATGTGGGGAAGGGGGTTCCAAAACCTCTTTGAAGCTCGTTCCTTGTTGGTGAAGTTATGAATGTTTTTGCCCCTAGAAGAGATGCATTGTTGTAAAAATGAAAGTTTTGCCCTTTGTAGAAATGATGGTATCAGTTTCTTGCCCAAGAAAAAAATAATGTTAGTTGCCTTATATTGAATTTAGAAGCTTTTCCCCTTGATCTTCGTACCAAAATCCCAAGAGAAGGAGAACTAATTGGTTACTCTCTTCGTGTCATTGCCGTTTCTATAGTCTCGAGTGAGTTTTGAACAAAAGCTCAAGCTCTTCTTGTCTCCCCTTTTCTTGGGGATGGCTAGATCACACTCATGGCAAGAACGTAATATAAGTTAGTGTTCACCTCATGTTCGATCCTAAGCCAAATAGTAGAATTTTCTAATTGTAAAAAATGCTATGAACAAGAATACGCCTTGAAGTCTTAATACCACCATTTTGTGAGGATTTGTGTTAGTACTTGTGCATGCAATCAATTCAAAGAGTTCCTTGAGAACCCCCCAAAAACGTGTTCCTTTCTTTTTAACCCTTAGGCCGCCCATTTTGATTCTTACAACCCATTATACTGAATTTCTCATCATCAAACCTTGTATTTCTCAAAAATTAGGGCAAGTTGCTATTCTTCCATAGAGGCTAATCGTGACCTTCTTACTACCAAGCAAAATGTGAGGCTAGAACATGGCCCGTACATAGAGGCTAATCATGACTTCCTTACTACCAAACAAAATGTGTGGCTAGGTGATAGAAGGCAGGTTGGTCTCAGTTTGTAACGCTAATCATATTGGTAGTGGCCATCTTTCTTTTGTCTAAGAAAATCATTGCTACGAGTTGCTACGAGTTCGATCATGGTTTTTAGGAGCATGTGATACTGGCTGAACCAATTTATAATCTACCAAGGGGGCATTAGTTGTGTTGCTAGAGAAAGCACCTTCTAATTTGCGCCTCAATTGTCTTGTGAAAACTTCATTCAGATCCTCAAAGCTTCTCATGCAACAAATTTTCCTCTAGGTCTGTATTGTCTTTTATTTTCATGTTGTAATATGTCTATTTTCTACAGAATGCAAAAGAGAAATTTCAGGCCCTGCAAAGTGTCATTGCCATTCTGGGGGATTCCGAAACGAGGAAGGTGTATGATCAGACAGGTTCCTTGGAAGATGCGGTATGTCTGGACTAATATCGTGTTGCTAGTTTGTGTATTGTATCCATAGTACTTTTTAGCCTCTAAATCTGGGAAATGTATCAGACATTCATTTGTTATTCTATTGATGCAATGCAAGGACTTAAGGTGATTTTGAAGAATTCTAGTTTGACCAGTTCCCTTTCCATTAAACGTATGCTTGTTATAAGTGTGTTAGAGTTTTCTACAGGGCTGTTTTCTGAACAATGGTGACCTATTTTGTGTTTAGGAATTGTCAGGAGAGCGTACTCAGGATCTTTATGAGTATTTTCGAACATTATACAAGAAGGTGAGGCTGAATTTTGGAGGAAAGAATTGAAGCTTTTAAGCTGGACAATCATCTAGCGTTTATGCAAGCATCAGCTGCGAGCTTTATTGATGGTTACTGAGCATTTATCCTGCAGGTTACAGAAGAGGAGATTGAAAAGTTTGCCTCTTCGTACAGAGGATCTGTAGAAGAAGAGAAGGACTTAAAAGAGCTTTTTGTAAAATGTAAAGGCGACATGAATAGGTTGGTTTCAGTACTTACTGGTTACTGTTTTGTGAAGGGAATCCAGGTATAATGACTTTTCCAATTGGTGTTTTATCATTTCAGCTATCTATTATTTAAGTACATCCTTTTTGTAAGTTGTAAAGGAGGAATTTGTTTGATGTATTCCGTTGACTTATTATGACTCAAAGTCGAAGATCTTGTTACATGCAGTCCATTGGTTTTTCAAATTTCACCTCATGATGCTTTGCAAATTGCAGGTGATGAGGATAAGACAGGATGCAATATTTAGACAAGAGTTTACTTGTTAAATCTTCTCCTTATTGTTTCCAGGGTTTTCAACATGCTGATGTGCTCCGACTCAAAATTAGATTCTCATCGGTTCAAAGATATATTTGATTCTGCCATTGCCTCTGGTTTGCGCCTAACTTCGATCATGCTCACCCTTAAGATCTAAGCTGGACCCTGGTATAGTTTGTATATAATCTGTGAACTTTGTTAATGAGAGCTTATATCTTGTAGGAACCTGCAGTTTATCTGAGCTTCACTTTTTAAAAGCTTATGACTAGGGTAACCAGCAAAATGACTGGAAAAGTACAACAAGGAGTTAGGAGATTTCATTGTGGTTGGGAAGGCATCAACACCACATATTTACTTGCTTCAATGTGTATGTAAGTGGTATGTCGACTAAAGGAAAAAAGTGGTCAGTTTGATTGATCACGTTCTTCTTATTCTTCAAAGAGACCCCAGTGATTTTACATGTGAATGGATGATGCTTGCTTAAGAAATCTTTCTGCATTGTTAAGGACATCTACTTTCTATTACAGTGTACATTATTGATACGGGACAAAGTATATGCTATTTTGAAAACAGAGAGGTATTTGATTTAATCTGCACCTTCAAATTTGAGAGAATAGACTATTATTTAGACGAATGTAACAGGATCAGTAAGAAGTCTGCAGTTTCTTTTTCTTCTGAAATTTGCTTTCAGGGGTCAGGATACTTCAAGTTCTTTGTCCTTCTTAAATCGGTATCAAGCAGGTGGTTATGGATATAATGTATTAGCATTTAGGGATCATGATGATATTCATTATAATATGATGCGTGTATATCTTGTACCTTATAATCTGTACGTGGACAGATACACATGCATGTATGTATGCTTATACATTTATATGGCATATATTTATATGTATGAGTGTGTGCATGCATAGATGCAGATATGTTAGCCTTTATCTTAGTAAATTATGTTCTTACCTTTTGGAGGAGTAATTGGTCACAAGATTCATGTGAATTGAATTGCACATTTAGTGTAGATAGTTATTGTTTTTGATTCTTCCTATTTATCAAACTAGTCATAGTTTTCTGGTTGATATTTGTGATGCATGTTTATGCCCAAATATGATGAACTGGACCTTTTTTAATGGCTTATGTTTTTTCAAATGTTTTTGATATGTAAATAGCTATCAATTCAATAAATTTGAGCGGGTTTGTACTTGTAGAAAGCTCTTTGTAATTCAGTAAGATTGAATTGAGTCAAGGTTATTTGTCTAAGAGTACAATAGAAAAGTTGGACTTGTTTTAGGGATAAATCGTTACATCTGGTATTTAAACTCTTTCAATCCAATAAGATGGTCTTAAAATAAAAAAGAAGTACGAAGCTTAATAGCTTGGTTTTTGCTCTTGTTTATTTATGTTCTCTGTTGTTTGTCATCCTTGTTTGCAATTAAAGGCCCATGCTTAGTTGCCCGTTCCGGAACGGAATGCGTTCTGTTCCGGAACGATGCCCTCAAAAAAAAATAAAAAAATACGTTTTTTTTTTACAGGAGTTAAATCATATAAAATCCATTTGTTCTATAACTTAAAAAATTTCATTCCGACCAGGAACGTTTTGGAACGGAACGTTCCGACCCATTTTGGTCGGAACGGGCTTCTAAGGGCCCATGGTGTTCAAACTTCCCACTTCTTTTCCTTTCATTTTCTCTCTAAATTTTGAGGATTTTTGTGTTGCTTATTTTGCAACTTCCTAGATAGAGGTAGGTCTACCCAAGAGAATTGAGATTATCTCAAAAGCCCCAAGGCCTGCAACTTGTGCTCAATTATTGACAATACCATCAATTGTGCTTACGAGCTGGACTTGTCTTTTGTATATTGCTACGTTGATGGGCTGCTGTCGGGTTTTTTTTGGCTCATTTATAGTTTTATATATATGTTGTCTTGAGCAACCTAGTGTAATATTATGCACTTAGTTGGAATGTGTGATTTTGACTATATTTAATGATATAGAAATATAGATAGTCTTGTTGAAGTTTTTAGCGGCATAAATGTGTGCTTGCCTCTTATTTGAATATTCGTCAACCTATTTATTTGGGTTTTTGTACTTGCATCTTAAAGTTGCAATAAGTAGCTCTACTAGAGACCTTAAACATGGATATGGCAGGTGAATTGAAAGAGCGGAAAATCTATCGCACTTGGGCAGCCGATGTAGCCAAGCAACCGGTTCCATCAAATCCTCTTAAGCTTGCTTCTAAGTATACTCTCTCTCTCTCTCTCTCTCTCTCTCTCTCTCTCTGTATTGAAGCTCAATTATGACCAAACTAACACATGTATGGAAAGGGAGTGCGATTGTATCGAAAGGAAATGTAAACGTGTTGATCAAATGAATAACCATATGGCAATGTTCATAAAAGAGCTTTCAGCTTAAAGTTAAAACTTGTTATGAATAAGAAATGAAAGTTAGCTTTAATCTTCAGTGAGCCACCGACTTAGTATTGAGGCTTGTATATATAGTATGTGGAGGCTTTACTAACAGTTGGGTTCACACATAGGGCTCTTTAATCACCTAACAATCAATTGTTGACAGTAGTGGTGGGCAATGGAAATGGTGCACTTGTGCTTGACAATGGCACCAGGCAAAGAGAAGAAGAGTTGAGAAGATCAAACAAAGTCAGGAAAATATGTAAGCATTTTGATGAGACAATCTTCATGGTAGAAAGAATAAAAGAACTCAAGAGTTAAGATGAAACAACGAGTACTAAATGGGTGCCACATCATGGTATAAGGCCTGATTGAGGAAATAAACTCTATCGAAGTCAATGAAGCATAGGAGCTAGTCCAATTACCAGCTGGCAAGAGAAATGGATACCTATGGATATTTAGAGTAAAGTATTATGCAAATGCGCAAATTGAAAGATTCAAGGCAGAAATTATGGCCAAAGGATGTTCTCAAATTAAAGGTGACAACTTTGAAAAAACATTTTCCCCTATTGCCAAAATTGGGTTGATTAGGCTTCTGATGGTCGAGAAAGAATTGTTAGATTGATTTTAGAGTTTTTTTTTTTTCGGAGGGGATTTTATTTCTAGCCTTTTATTGTGCCAAAAAGAGTCTTTAAATTACAATGTCGATAATAATTATCAATGATCAATCTTGAATTTTGACTCCGAAGTTAGAACCTCGGAATTCCACCTATTGTTATGATTCATACGTAACTCTCGAGTCTCACCTATTGTCATGATCCATACTGCATAATACATACATTTTTGGTCAAGACTCAAGGGTGGTCATGTAACGTCCCTCGACATGGTCTCGACTCTCTCTAAGCCCTAAATTTAACACCAATCTCTAACTTCTAACACTAATCTCACATTAATCAGAATCACACACTAATCAAGATTCTATTATCTAACAATAATCTAACGCTAATTTCCTAAGGTCTAATAGTGCTTCAGATTCTAATTTATGTTTAATCTCACCCTCGCACAAAAACAGGCGTACATGGACTCGCATCGTGGGTCAGGATATTGGTTTGGATAGAGATCTTTTTATTGCAGCATGTTACCTTCCAACAGAGTCTTCATCTTTTGCTGAGGGTATTGGATCTCCATATCAGGACCTCTCACAAGATATTATTAGATTCTTAGAGTGGGGGCATATTCTTCTCACAGGGGATTTTAATGCCCAGACATCTTCGAGACAGACAGAGTTCTTCGACACCACGGACCAGCTGCGTGTTCGTGCCCTTGACAGTGATATGCTTGGAGTTACCAGGACTTCTGCGGATAGTTTGGGACCTACTTCTCCATATGGTGAGCACTTACTACAGTTTGGAGAGGCACATGAGCTAGCCATTTATAATGGCTTACCCTGCTTGCCACATTCAGACAATTATACATGCCACCCTCACAGTGGAGGACATAGCGTCGTTGACTATCTCATGGGGTCACCATCCTTTATACCCATAGTCTCTAACTTTCATGTTTTCCCCACCACCCTTTTTGAACACTCATTTCTCTATTGCGATATCAGCCACCTTCCTCCCACCCATCCATTTTCCATAAGGAGGATCTACGAAGCTTGGATTGGAACCATTTTGGAACCACACACCACACTTTCTCTTACCTCTTTCATCTCTCTCTCTCTCTCTCTCTCTCTCTCTCTCTCATCTCTAAAACTTACACACCATCCATAACCTGATGGCCATGCATGTCACACCATCCATAACTTGATGGCCTTGCATGTCACACCCTCCATAGCTTAATGGCCATGCATGTCTAATTTGGAATTTGCATGTCTGATTAGAAGCATAGTTGCACTGCGTTTCTGAAACGCGTTTCAAAAATATGGAATTTTTTTCCAGAAACGTTTTTTTAATTTTTTTTTTTTTTGGTTTTTTTTTGTGCAATATGGGTATCAGGTGAAAGCTTTAATTAAGAGCATAATTATTGTGTGTTTTGCCGAACGTTTCGGGTGCAGGATGGTCTAGTTTAGGTGCATTAACTCCTAGGTTTACGCTTTAACTCCCAGGTGCATTAATAAAAAAACATGATGTCCCAAAATTTAACTCCCTCTGTCTCTCTCTCGCTCTCGCTCTCTCTCTCTCTCTCTCTCTCTCTCTCTCTCGTTATCTCTCTCAGATCCAATAAACCAAACAAAAATGCTGAATCATGCTAAACAAAAACCATGCTAAGTGTTATGAACCAATCACCATACTGCATCGTCCTGAACCGTACTGAAGCATTTTTCAACCATATGGAATCGTTTTTCAACCATACTCTCTCTCTCTCAAAAAGAACAGTACTGAATCGTTAAACTGCTGTGAATAGGATCATCGTAATATATAATATCGGGCCACATGGCACCAAAATGGAGTACAATGATGTTCCATGAACATAATGAAAACTACACAACTAAGGCTCGTCAGAGTCATGGTAGGAACCATCATCTGAATCTGTGCCTGACTGTAGATCCCAAGGGTCTGTAGATGAATCAGAACTGGAGGGAGCCATATGCTGTGGTGTGGCCCTGGCTCTGCCGCGTGCTCTGTCTCTCTGTTGCGTGCTCTGGCTTTGGATCCTCCCTCTGCCTCTACCTCTGCCTCTGCCTCTCTCCCCTCCTCTGCCCCCCCTCTGCCTGCCCCCACCCCTGTGTCTACCCCTGCGTGTCTGTGTGTCAAGTGGCTGTGATTCAACGCCCTGGGATGGCCCTACCCACTGTGATGATGCCTGGCTGACGGCTGCCTGTGATGCTCCACTCCTGTCTACAAAAAGCGAACTCAGCCCCCCTCTCCCAGAACCTCTAGGTCTCCCCCTAGGCCTACGTGTAGGAATGGCTGGCTCCTCCTCTGTCTCCGCATCAGGGTCCACCAGCAAGTCAACAAGGTCATCCCCCTGTGCCTCTGCCCCCATCTCCTCATCCTCCTCCGTATCCCCCTCAACCCACTCCTCCTCCTCCTGATAGTCAGCCCCGAGCTTCTCTCCACCCTCCAAGCCCTCATCATCCCCCTCCTCAGCCCTAGCCCTCTGCCTGTCTGCCCTCCTCGAACGCCGTAGAGCCCGTGCGTCTATATAGATCTCTATAGATCTCATCATCCATCTCCTCCTGCGTGGGTGGTGCCCGAGGAGCAGCAGCTGCCGAATCCACCAAGCAAGTGTCAGGGTTCACCTGCAACCAAAAACAATACATTGTTGTCAGCAATTCATTGCATAATTCAAAAGCAATTCAGTTCGTCAAAGCACAGCAAGAAACAGGGGGTGATGATGTGACTCACCTCGAGCATCTGTCCCCCTCGTGTGCGCCTCAACATACGGCCATTGGTGTTCACAAACACCAACCGCCTACACTGCTCGATGGACAACTGGTTCCTCTTCTGCGTGTGATACAAGGCCCAGGTGCTCCAATTTCGCTCGCAAGCTCCTACTGAATAGTCCTATGCAAGGACTCTCTCAACCAGTCGTCGCAGGTCACCTGTGCCACGCCCATGGTAGCCCCACCATGAAACAGGCCTCAACATATCCTCCCTTCGCCGACTCTGCTCTCCATTGAAAGGAAACTGGTAGCGCTCAAAGATCAGCAGCTGGTATGCAATGTTAGTGAGCATCGGACTTGTTGGCAGAAGAAATAACATGGCTCGTGTACGTCCTCTTGATTTCACACACTAGCAATGAGCACACTACAGTCACTACTGCAGTACTTAGCCTACCAAGCAATTTATCACACGTACTTGGTCCAGGCCATACGCGCTCTGTGTACTCCACCCATCCTCGGTGCAGCTCCCGATCGTCTCGATCCCGAGTCTCGCGCCACAAGGGGTGCAATATGTGGGCTACGGCGTGGATGGGTCGGTGGAAGTAGTCCCATCTGGCCTCCCAAATACGTGAGATCTCGCGCCTCCTGCAGTAGGCAAATCACAACAATCATGTAACCATAGCTGCCATAGCATAAAAGAATCGAATCAGACTTGAGTGAGAAACAACAAACTAGACACTGAAGAGTCATACCTATGCTCGACCAAGGCTGACGTCTGAATCCCCTCGCCGATGCGGTCCATGAACTCGTAAATGAGGCCGAGAGTGCACCCCTCACGGTCTACCAGGTGCAGCACTCTGAAAATGGGTAGAAGGACCCCAGTAATCTCCTCAGCATCTCTCCAAAACGGCTCACCGAACACAGTGGATCGGAAAAACGCCGCATGTGGGACGTCCATGAACTCTCAAAAGGACTCGCTGGAAACCATCCGTCGCAATGCGTCCTTCACTAATACTAATCGCTCTAGCACCAAAAAGTAAAAGGCAAAGCGTGTGGGTGCTGGCTTCTTCAGGTTCAGGTGCGAGAAGGTGCGGAATAGGGCCAGCACACGCCTCTTCCTGGTAACAAAAGTGACCAGGTGCATGGCCGTAGAAGTGACCTGCAACACATACATCCAGTGAAAAATTTAGACAATAGTTGAGATGTGTTTAGCAGCATGGAGCAGGCGTCAATCAAGATAGCATAGCAAATGGAGAAACCAATATCTCTCTGATCCATGGAAGTGCACACAGGTGATGGATGAGCAAGTCTATACAATGCGCAGCACAAGGTGTCCACACAATGTTGGGGTGCTCCCTCGTCATAATCTCTCCCATCTGCTTGCAGTTCGAAGCGTTGTCCGTGACAACCTGAACCACATGCTCTACTCCAATGTCAACAATAACATCTCTGATAACCTCCCATATAAAATCGGCTGTGATGGCGTCACCACCTTGAGTGGCATCCACGCCACGTAGGAATACTGTGCCAAGCGGGCAAGAAACCAAGACATTGATGACGGATCGTCGACGAATGTCGGTCCAGCCATCACTCAATATCGTGCATCCATACCTGCCACAAAACACCCATTAGCCGAATGCAAAAATTGCGCCACGAGTCAACCCTAAACGCATGCAATGGGTTTATGAAAACAAAGTACTTACATCTGCCAAGCCTAGCGAATGGAACTCAGCTCCCGCGTAATGGTCTCCTCCTCCTGACGAAGCATCCTGCCTCGCAATGCCTCTCGTCTGGGAGGCGTCCATGTAGCATCCACGGCTGCCATCTGTGCGCAAAACTCTTCGAACACCCAAGTGTCAGCAACAACAAAGGAAATGCCGCACTCGTAAAAGAACTGGCCAGCAAGTCGAGTGCATCGGGCATGCTGCTCTCTCTGCCACCCGCATCGATCAAGGGTCTGTTGTTTGGGTCTAACCTCTCTGTGCTGTACACATGGCGCTCGTGGTCTAACATGCGAACCGGATGGCTGATCTGTGGGTGTATCACTCTCTCTAGGAGGACTTGTCGAACCATGTGCTGCATCTGCCGCCGAAGAAGAGGAGGGACGAGAAGGACCCGTTGCTGTTGATCCAACCTGCTCATGTGACGCTCTCCCCTCTGAAGTAAGCCCTGCTGTTGCGGGTGGAACTGGAGTGGCACTGCCTGGACTATGCACTGCACCTAAACCCTGCCAAGAACATGTTGTACTAGCCTCTGCACCCGTAGTAGGCCGTGCCTGCATACTTGTGACCCCTGCCTGTGAACTTGCAGCTGCTCCTGCCCCCTGTCCTTGTCTTTGTCCTTGTCCCTATCCAGAAACCTGTGATGCAGCACCCTGTCTCTGTCCCTGTCCCTGTCCTTGTCCAGAAACCTGTGATGCAGCACTGTGCCCGTACGTAATAGACAACCTCTGTCTCTCTTCATTGGAAATCTTGGGGCAATCAGATATGCCCAATGCCCGCCCACCCGGCCCTCTAACCCTCAGTAAGTGAGCCCTAACCCTGGTAAGTGATCTTGTGAAGAGACCACCACAATGCAAGCATCTCCATCTACGGACTCCCGAGCCATGGTGTGTAGCCACATCCCCCTCAGTAAGCTCAACCTCGCCCCAAAGGCCTCGGCCCAGCACCGGCATCGTGTCCACACGAGATCAAACCTGCGAACAAAAACAAGCAAACAACCGTTCAGTAGAGGAAAACACACTGCATTGAAAAACATTACCAGCCTAAAACAGAGTTGAACACATCCGAGCATGCGTCACATTGATTCTAGCAAGATCATAGCAACTGCCAAAAAACACACGAGACAGGGCGAGGGATAGAATAATTCCAGTGCGAGCGAAAACGGGCGACTGACGCTAGCATGGGAGTCCTTGCAGGCGTCTATGAGTCCAGTGTAGGCTTACAACACGCTACTGGCGGATGCTTGCACGATGCTCTAACCCTAAACCCTAAAGAACATGGAATTAGGGCAACAAAACTGAAATTTGTGCTACGGAAGTAGACGGGCAGAACAGAGGTCACAGGAGTCTGTGCGGGCATGTGGAAATGCATTCTAGGCTCAGACACCACCTGAATCCGTTGCCCAGAAGCCATTTTTTGAAAATGGCAAAAAAAAACAAGCATTTGGATTGTGGTGTTCAAATCTCGCAAGGTGTGCCGTAATGGTTGAAACTGACCCCGTAGGAATCACTGTGGGCATGAAGAAAGGTGGTCTAGAGCCAAACTGCGCTTGATTTGGTTGCCTACAGTTCAATGTCAACACTTGCAAAAAAACAAGCCAAAAATCGAAAACTGATCGTTTCGAATTCCACGAAGCTCAGATCCCCTTGGCACCGTGCACACCACCTTCGTATCGTTGAGTAGATGCCTGTCGACTATCCACACGCCAAGATCCGATGCCTACAACTCAAAACAAAAAAAATTAACACCTCCACGGCTGGCGCAATTCTGGCCGTGAAGAGGTGTTCAAAAATTTTTATTTGCTATTTTTTTCAAACAACGTTTCTGGAACGATTCTGGGCTGAGAATCGCGTTTCTCAGAAACGCGATTTCCAAAACGCTCAGCCCCATAATCGCGTTTCGGTGCAACTATGATTAGAAGCATGCATGTTTGATTTGGGAACTTGCATGTCTGATTTGAAGCTTGCATGTCGGATTTTGAGCTTGCATGTCGTATCATCCCTAGCCTAATGATGCATGTCTGATTTGAAGCTTGCATGTCAGATCTAAAGCTTGCATGTCTGATTTGAAGCTTGCATGTCAGATCTAAAGCTTGCATGTAAGATATGATTCATGCATGTCATGCCATTTAATGTCTAATGACTATGCATGCTCCATTCTTGATCATTAAGCTTTTGTATGTCATAAGAAACCACTTTCCTTTATATGAGATTCTTTAAGATCCAAAATTTGTCAACATCTGATTGATGTAGAGATTCAAGAATCCATCTTCCCAAACCATTGTATATGTATTTGGCCTTGGGCATTAATGCAGCGACAAGAGCTTATTTTTGATGGACACGTTCTAGAGGTGGTCCCTTTCTATACATACCTAGGGTCCTACTTTTAGCATACCTGGGGTCCTACTTTTAGCATGAGACAGGCCGCTACCACTCGACTGGGGAAGGGACATGCCTCCCTTGTTCAGCTAGAGTGATTTTGTTTCCAGAAGTCCATCCAAGATGTTCGCAGTAAGTGTCGCCTCTTTGATACCATTGTCACCCCTACGGCTCTATATGCGGCAGAGGCATGGTGTACAGGTCTCCCCTCTTCACGTTGGGCCAGTCTTTCACGATTACAGACCACCATGCTAGCTCGGTTGATTCGAGCGAAGTCTTCTGTTCCACATGAGATTCTCTTTGTTGAGTTTGCAGTTTCACCTATACAGATTGAGGCAGCTTTTCAGCTCATTACCTACACACAGACGGTACAGGCGCTACCAGAGATAGACAGACGATACATACAGATTGCACTATCCTCCTTACAGTGTCTTCATGATCAAGGCTACAGATTATCATGGTTCTCTCAGGCATCTCACCTCCTACTTGAGTCATTTGGTATTTCCATCACAGAGCTTCTCTCAAGCACCCATCTGTATATTAGACGATTTCTCTATCACGCATATCTAGAGCGGACTTGGCATAACCAGTTAGGTGTTAAGCCAACTTTCTACCGGACCCATTTCTTGGAGCTGGATGCATCAGGGACCCCGGTCATGCCACGCTACTTGGATTTAGGATTATCACACTGCCTCCGATTCACATTGGGACAGCTCAGGGTGTCTTCTCATCAGTTAGCTATTGAGATTGGGAGGTTTCATGGTATTCCTAGCGAGGAGTGGATTTGCTAGCTATGCTCTCTAGGTGAGGTGGAGTCTGAGTATTTTATCTTTAGATGCCTTGTATACTATGAGATTAGAGGGCGATATCACTGCTTGTTTCGAGACATGCCTACCACTCTACGCTCTCTCATAGCCTATGAGGACCCACGATGTGTCGCTCTGATGGTACGCGAGATGTTCATATTGCAGAGAGATCTATACGGGACAACCCAACATTTTACCTCGCAGCCATTGATTACTTCCTTCTTTACTAGGTGGAGATCGCATGATTTAGTACATGAGGATGAGGATTATGACGATGATGTGGATGATAACCGCTTACATGCCCATAGAGATCAGAGACAGTGTACTTCCCACCATCACGTTACTGCCAGGATCACCAGACATCCTATGCAGAGACAATACTATTACACATGCTCATGCTCATAGACGATGCGAACAAGCTCCAGTGCTTTCTCGTGTTGTGACTCGCATTACATCTTTCTACAACATCAGCTCAACAACTGCAGCATCATCACAGTCTTGACACCTTGACATGGATACATAGGATTATTATTATGCACACACACGCTATTTTTGTTTGTACTAGATGTTTTTATTACAGTTTTGGAAACGTTTTATACGCTCCCATGGTTACCACATACTTGACATGTACTTCATTAGTCTTATATGCCTTTTGGCATGGAAAAGACATTAATAAAGCTTTCTTTCATTCTCTCTCAATCGGACCTTGCACAAAAGCACAAAACATAAATCTTATTCTAGTTCAGGATGAATGTTTTTATGCTTGGTTAGTGTTGCCTTATGAAGCTCGTGAAGCTTGAGTGCACATTCCGAGCTAGGTAGAAAATAAGCATGAAACACGACATGAAAACAAATCCCCCCCCAGTGGCGTTGTTGCCACCACGTTTTTTTAGAGAATTTTTTTATTCAAATCAGAATGTTTTGTAATGGTAATGAATTGCGATTCAACGAGACTATGTTGGCTTTCTTGGTGTTTTGTTCAATAAATTCTCTTCTTCAGGTGTTGCAAGATTGTATTTATCAAAATCCACACTTCTTGATTATATGATTTGGAGATTTTGTCTTGTTGCAAGATGGTACAATTAGTAGCCCATGGCTTCCTCGGTAGATCCAAAATAATACACTTTTTCCCTCTAGGATTCAGGTTGTGTGCCTTTGCATGTGGAATGTCAGCAAAAGCCACACACCCAAAGACTCTTAGGTGCTCCACAGAAGGTTTATTCCTATGGACATTCCTTCAGGCGTTTGCTTCGCTAACGCTTTAGTGGAAGATTTGTTCAAGAGTGGTCGAGCTCATTGTTGCCATCAGTCTTCTGTCTCAGAATTGTTGTCCAACATTTTGTCTCCTTATGTTGCTTTAGTTTGTGCTCAAAATCTTGGATCTTTGGCCGAAGCATCCTTTTATCAAATACAATAGGCTGGTTGTAGGAGAGTAGGTGTCCTTTCTGCTATAGTGATAGAAAAGTCTAGTAGAAATCCAGCAATAAATAAGGTGTATTGAAAATGTTCAGCTATGATATATGAGCAATTGGCAAATGGGGACTTCTATCTCATGTTGATTGATTCAAATGTTTCTTGTCCAATAACTGGTTCATGTTTTCTGGTTTCTGTCCAATGTTGCAATGTCATGGATTATGACCCCTCGTGAGTTGACATGACTTGTTTGCTTGAAAGATAATGACTTTGGTTATTCACAGTAGATGAAATTATATAAATTCTTTCATGATTTATTCCCCCAACACTTTTATGAATACTAACATGCATCAAACTTGCAAAAATCCTGTAAAAGCAAGAAAACACTTCTGATTGTTTGCAACTTTTGATTGAAATGTTGAAAAGGCGTTTCAAATTGCTGTACATGTGAATGCTGCCACTATATTGTTGGTAGTTGGTACATTGATTTAAATTGGAGATTGTTATATGGTTCTCCAATTTGCAATTTATTGTCTTAAGTGATACTACTCTTTGTGATATTGTGTTCATAGGTCTTTCAATATTTCATGTTGTGCCTGTGTCCATAAGCCTTTCAATATGCATATACAAGCATGTGGTGATGATCAGATCTGTCATATATGATGTGGATGCCAAAGTGAAGGGCAAAGGCTCGAATATCTGGAGCTTTCTACGTTGTTTTGAAAAGTTGAACTATTCCGTCCCTTTTTGTTGCTTTATAAATAAATTTTGTTACTAGGCATATTATGCTATAGTCAGGTTAGAAAGTGTTCCCCATGTTGCAGTCTACAGATGCGTGTCTTCTTATGAAGTATGGATATATTGTTGCAACTATGCTGTGCTTGAAAATTTTGTAGAAGTTGAGTACTATGTGACATGTTACAATATTGTACTTGAAAGGCTTGGTGAGGCATGGAATCCAAGTTGACATGATGAAATATATTGTAGTCTCGTTTTTGGTCTCTATTCATTTATTTGTATAAGGCTTACCCTTAAATTAGACTTGACGTCCAGTATGTACATATCGTTTGTTTGGTTGTATTGTCAAGCCAGATAGTCAATAGTCATTCCAATTTTCTTGTCTGACAGGAGAAAAAGTAAAGAAGAACCAGCAAGTGATTTAATCACTCTTATAAGTAGCCGTGGAAAGCAGCGGATGGAGTCGTGCTTTTCAGCACTCGAGGCCAAATATGCTAATAATGGGAAAAATTCGAGAGGTAGGCTGGAGGAGCCTACGGATGAAGAGTTTGAAGCTGCACAAAGAAGACTAGAAAAGAAAGCAAATGAGAAGAAAAAAGGATCTAAACGTTAGCTATGATGATTTTGGTTGTGATTGGGATGAAACATTGAGAGTCAATCAGTTGATGTTAGACTCAATTATTCTTCTTTTCTGAAAGGCTTTTAAGCCAAGCCACAAGAAACAAAAGTGATGTGGAAAGGTCAAAGTCCTAATAGATTCAAGAACAGAGCACCCTTTTAGAAAGGTGAGTGAATGTTTCTGCCATCAATTTAAAAAGGATGCGATTTTTTGCAGTTTGGCCATGAGGATGTAGAAATTCAAGCTATACCCTACATTTCAGAAAATCCATTAAGACCTTCCAGTCAGGACTTTATCATACACATGCTTTAGCAGATGCTTGCAGCATACTTACCCAGAATGCATGGACATTGTTATATTGTGTAACAAGATTAGTCATCTTCTGTAACATCTCTGATTATAGTTCAGCGACATAAGTTAGTAGCTAAATGAGTAACTTTCATTTACTCTAAATGTAGTAGTAGCAAAATTTATGGGTTTATACCCTTAAAATAGATTAATCCCTGGTTTATGCATGCATTATGGTCCTTCACTAGAAGAAGTCTTGGCTTTATTGGAAGAATGGAATTTGTAAAAGATTGTGGGGCACTTTTGTGCCACTTTGAACCATTTTTTGTTAATCAGAGTCTTTTTTTCTAATTTCTAGTAACAAAATATGCAGAAGATTTACACTATTTGTATGATATAAAATGAAAGACAAAAGGTCTAAACTTGACCGCTTGTCATGTTGCAGCTAGCTTCTTTGTTATATAGTATTAAATTTCAATGTATTAGTGGATTCTCTGTATAGTATAGTCAATCTATGAGTGGATTCTAGAATCAGAGGTTTTGAAAACTAGTTGATTCCAAGATATATTCTATGCAGAAATTCATCCACTTAGGATGTGAAATGTCTCTTTTCAGTTTCATGATGGGAGTATTCTCTCTTTTCCCCACAAATGAACCATCGATATTCTTATGGTTGCTTAGCACTTATGAGAATAAGTGTTAAGCAACCATAAGAAAAGTAATTGCAATCGTAAGTAAAGTAATTGCAGTAGAGAGAACATAAAGCTGAACATTTAACAAAACACAAACTGTTGTCTGTACCATGTACGATTTAGGGTTCACTTGCAAAAACAAATAGGCATGGTTCCATTTGTTAGATTAGTATCTTGAAATGC
Organism: Diphasiastrum complanatum; assembly: GCA_029204225.1. Classification (NCBI taxonomy): domain Eukaryota; kingdom Viridiplantae; phylum Streptophyta; class Lycopodiopsida; order Lycopodiales; family Lycopodiaceae; genus Diphasiastrum; species Diphasiastrum complanatum. Next base: position 28,669,058 of record CM055103.1, on the reverse strand, counting down.
AAGTACATCAAGCAAATAGCAAGTTAATCACTAATTAACTCGTCTCGATCAAGTGGTCACACTTTGCATGTTTGCGTTTGTTGGTGTTCAAGGACACCAATCGCTTGGAATGCTCAATGGAGAGCCTATTTTTTCTTTTCGTGTGATGGTTGGCTCATACGCTTCAGTTCCACTCACAGGCAGAAGCTGAACAGTCTTATACTCTCTCTGCCAAACGTTGAAGGGCAGGGGTAATGCGACCTTGAAACTTCCACCATGTCATAGCTTCCAACCGATTCTTAGTTGACATTGCTCTCGATCAAAAGGCCACAAACTTCACCATATCTTGCTCTATGCTCCTCAGAGTCGAGCTTGTTGGCAAAAGAAATAGAACATGTGTCAATTCACAAAATGCATAGGCGAAAGAATGCAAACAAATAGATAAGTCACAAAATTTGCAATACTTGCGTCAGGCCATACATGTAGTGTATTTCATCCATCCTTGGTGGAGCTTTGTTTCGCATGGATGTTTGATAGAGCGTCACAAGGGGTGAAACATGTGGGCGATCGCATGGGTGGGTGGGTGAAAGTAGTCTCACCTCGTTTTCCAAACACCGAGGAGCTCATCCTTTTTGTGTAAGTGACATTGCAAATGATTAATCATTGTCGTTTCAAAGCACGAAAGTAAAATAAAAATGAAACGAAAAGAAGTGGGAGGGGTAATACTTGTCATCGTCAAATTCTAATATGTGAAATGTCTCACCGATGCGGTCCATGAACTCGTATATGAGATTGAGAGTGCTCTCGGTCTACTAGGCACAACACATGGAAGACTGCGGTCCATGAACTCGTATATGAGATTGAGAGTGCTCTCGGTCTACTAGGCACAACACATGGAAGACAGGTTGAAGAACCATGTTCAGAACTCTCTAAACACTGTGCTTTGGAAATGCCCGACCTTTGAACTCGACAAATCCATCATTGGTTGCCATCTTTTGCAAATGATCTTGTACAACACATAGTCGTTGAGAACCAAAAAAGGTAGGCAAAATGATTGGGCACTAGTTTTTTTAGGTCTAGTCATAAGAAGGTACAAAACATTTTCAACACGCACTTTTTCTGGATGATGAAATACAATTTTTGTTTAATGTTGTGTTGTAGCTCACTTAGGCTTCTTTCTGGTGACGAAGTTGACCATGTGTATGGCTTGAGAAGTGAGACAAACATTAAACAAAAATTTATTAAAAGCTTAGAGAGGTTAGGAGCGGAGAACAATTGTTAAGTGTAAAAGGCTTTACAAAGCGTGTGGACAAAATTGTACCTCACGAACTCATGGAAGTGCAACCATGTCGTGGATGAGAAGATCGATGCAATGTGCAATACACAAGGTTCACACAATATTGGGGTGCTCTCTCATTTGTCTGCAGTTCATGGCGTTGTCTGTGACAACTTAAACCACCTGATTTGTCTCAATCCCTTGCACTACATCACTGATTGTTTCATAGATGAACTCGGCCAAGCGGACAAGAAATTAGGATATTGACAAATAGTTGACAAATGTCGGTCCATTCATTGCTCAATATCGACCATGCATAGCTGCAAAAAAAAAAACCATCTATTAGCATACAATCATATGTCAGTACATTCAATCGGTAATAATAACATTCAAATTTCACATACGCAATTACAACATTGAATTGCTTACAGCAATACTAAACCGTAAACTCAATAATGAAAAAAAATGGCCCGTTTTTTTTTTATGCATCGACAATAAGTTGAAGTAGAAAATAGTGTTGTAGACTTTGAACTCATCAAAACAAACATTCCAAGCGTTTCTATGGGCATGAGAAACACAGTCATGTAGCTTCAGATTGTACCTCAATCACATGCCTACAAGTTAGTTTCCCAAAACTCTAAAAATACATGAGATTTGGGCATGTCATTAAAAACTTTCATTACAAGCGATAATAGTTGAAACTAATAGCACAAGCATGTTTGTGGGCATGAAGAAACACAATTTAGCCTCAAATTGCACTTCAATCGAATGACTATAGGCTAGTTCACAAAAAGGGCCAAAAACACATGGAAATAGGACATGAGGTTCACATCTTTTGCTACAAGCAATAATGCATCCTAGTTTCAAGGGGGGCTTGATCTTGGATACCAAGCTAACCAAGTAAACTAACCTTGTTGGATTAATGGGAAAAACTAACAACATAAGCGTGTATGTGAGGTGGGTTCAATATAGATGATTAGAACTAAAAACCATTTCATTAGGTTGCCTATAGCTCATTCCATGAGCTTACAAGATATGAAGCCAAAACTTATCTAAAATTGTTTTGGAGAGAAACACCACTGTCTCCTGTTACTCAATATGTGAAATCGAATATATTCTAATTTTACAAATAGATATTTTTATGACACTTTAGTGGACATGTAGATTCTTAATGAATTTTCGTCCAAATAGTGGCCAGTTGTATGTTCTTATTGGCATATATTGAGAGGGTGCCATTGCCCCTATAGCTAGTCTGATATTTTACGAATCAAAACTAACATTTCTTACTCATTGTCATGTTGGTAAGGTTTTGGTTGTTTTGTAATATTGATAGCTTTTAATGGCTCCATCTCTTTTCTTTTTTTGTTTTTTGGGAACTTTGTTTACCATACCTCTTATTTCAAAAAGCTTTTGAAGTTTGTTTGAGTATATGATTAATTGACTATTAAGTTGTTGTACCTTAATCCATTTTCTAGTTTTCTTCTAGGTATTTACTCTACATATTTAAAGTCTAATTTTGTAAAATTGTTCGTACTTTACATTCCACTAGTTGTAATCACACCTTACTCCCCTTCTTTCTCCTCGTCCTACTTCTCGTAACTTTTTGTCCCCTAGTAATGTTGTCTTTAGAACGTTTGCTTAATATAGAGATTACATAAGGATATTTGGATTTGTTATACCTTTGGGTACAAAAATTTAAGTGCAAAAGGGGCCTTCCAAAATGATACTTTTCATTACCCAACACTCAAATTTGAAATCTATTTAACGTAACTCCTTCAAATTGATTTTCTTTTATTTAAAAAAAAAACTGTAATTTTGCTTCGGGGGCAATACGCAAATAAGCCATTTTATCTCTCAACAAGAAATGGTGTAAACCATACCTCGGTCAATTACAGTGTGATTAGAAAGCCCTCGACGAAAGCTTTCCAACGACATCCGACATGACTCAGTTTAAGCTACAGTTAGAAAGATATTGTTAGTCAAACTCATAGGTGGTCAGGAGCAATTGGTCAAACTAATATCTATCTGAAATGAGGTTGACCGATTTGACTGGGTCAAAATGGTCAACCGCACCCAAATAGATGCTTGCTTGTTAAATTTATAACTACCACTATTAATAAGTTCATATATAGCATTGAAAAATCTTCTGGAGTCCATGGTTTGTTATCAAAATAAAAAGCTAAAGTTCTCAATTATGTGACTTTGAATTTGAAAAATGTCTCATTTGTTTCATCTTCTAATACTCGTACTTCATTTTCTAATGAGTAGGAAGTTTTTCTTTGTAAGTTTCATAGACGTTTTGTCATTTCGTATGTGGATAAATCCTCAAACAATCATCTATTTGCAAGAAATTATATTTGGAATGAAGTCCATTCTCCAGTGGAAAAATATAACGCTAGTTCCTTTTTCAACCATGAGTGTAATAAAATTATCAAGATTTTTGTCATTCTTATAATTTTAATTGTTATCCAAATCTTCCAGTTTTGTGTTGCGTGGAAATTTCATAACTTAAAGACCTAGGTTTATTGCAGCAGGCTAGAAAACTACGTTGATTGACCTTTCTAAGTAAGTAATTGCTTCATGCCTTGCTTCCTTTATTAATGGGCTTTGGATAAACTTACTTAAAGATGCACATGTTCTTGTAAATTGTACCTGGATTGTAAATGATTCTCTTGGTATAGAAGTAATAAAGTTTTTCAACTACTCTCATACTTTAGAAGAAAATGCTTTTTCAAACTTATGACTTCAAGACACTATAAACTAAAATCAATTTGGAAGATTGAAACTTTCATGTTAATAAGCTAATTCAAGATGTTTTTAACAATAAACTAAAGGGCACACGATGCAAGGCTTTGAAAGTTAAAAAAAGTGTTGTGCATTTTGAGTTTTGTGGGCTTAAGAACAAAAATCAAGATATCGATTCAACGAAGAAAAGATTTATTAAAATAATTGATGTTGAAGATGCTTGTTCTTGGTTGCACTTTCTCTTGGATAACTTGCGTATTTCTCTAGGAGATTCGCTTTTTCAACAAAGGATAAGTATTTCCATGGGTACCAATTTGTGATGTTCATCTAGCTAACTTTTATATTTTTTTCTTATGAATTTGAATTTATTCAAAGATTAGTTTCTTGTGGTACTTGTTCCCTCTTATTGAATAAATTAACCCTTGTTAGAAGATATATTGATGACTTATTTGTTCCTAATGTTCTTAATTTTGGTAGTTTTCTATATAAAAGTTAAAATTCAAGTGACGCAGGATTGCAGATAAGCATAGATAGCAAAATACTCAGTAAGCATTTTCCAAGCTCCACATAGCAAAAACTGTATATTCAAAAACTTGGAACATTGCACATATAGAATTTCTTGTGGCAATCCATGCATGACCCGGGTTGGCGCTGACGGGGCGTGTGTCTCGTTGATTGTCTCGTCACAAGTGAATTGGTCCTAGTCACATGACTAGATCCACAATACAGATTTATAGTAGATCTATCTTTATTTTAACTCTCTCCCTAAAAGTAGACTCTACTTTTCATCCAAATTTATACATAGCATCAAAGTTAACAAACTTTAAGTACATAAAACTTTGATCTAAATTTATTAAACTTTTTTCTAATGAGTGGCTTAGCGAAAATATCAACTAGTTGCTCATATTTACCACAATGAACAACATTTATTTTCCTACTCATCATCTCTCACATCTGAAGTGATGGAAATTTTGATGTGTTTGGTTCTCGCATAGAACACTGTATATTTCGCCAACTGAATGCCACTCTGATTGTCTACATGTAGTAGTGGGGTTTTCTTGCTTCACATCAATCTCTACCAGGGTTTGCCTCAACCATATAGCTTCCTGTGCTACACTATACATTACCTTATACTCGACTTCTATTGTGGATAGTGCAACTATGCTTTGCTTCTTATTGGACCAAGAAAAACAACTATCATAAGATTGGAATACATACTATGTGGTTGACTTGCGATCATCACAGTCACCTCTCCAATCCGCATCCACAAAACCACGAATCTCATGTAGACCTTCCTGGTTTTTGTACACTAATATTTGGAAGTGCCCTTAACATAGGGTAAAATGTGCTTGGCTGTCTTCCGATGCGTTTTAGTAGGTGTTGCCATAAACTGAATCATAATACCAACAACATAACATGTATCTGGCCTAGTCATGGTAAGGTAAATCGAGCTTCCTACCAGTTGTCTATACAACGTAGCATCAAATGGCAGTGACTCATCAAGCTTGGAAAACTTTTTTACCTGGTTCGACAAGAGAGCTAAAAGAGCTCTACAAATCATAAAGATGAATGGTACCAATGAGCTTCTCAAGGAAGTTGGTAAGTGCAATTCATCTAATGAGGCTTGGGAAGCTTTGAAGAAGCTTTATGATCCAATTCTACATCAAGAGTAATTACTCTTAGAAGGCAAATCTTTCAATCTATGAAAAATAAGGAAGAGAGTTCTCATGCTTTTGTGTTGAGAGTTAAAGCATTTAATAATGAGCTAGCATGCATTGATGAGAGCATTAAGGAGGTAGATTTTGTGCAAGTTATACTTAATGGCTTACTTGATGATCATGCTAATCTTGTTTAAAGCTTTGCTATTCAAAGAACTTTGCCAATCATGGGGGATTTGCAAGAGATCTTGGTGAATGAGGAATATAGGCTTCAAGCAAGAGGTGGATCTACAACAACATCTCAAGATGGAGAGGAGGCTATGTTCATCCGAGAAAAATTGAAGGGCAAAGGTAAAAGAAAATGGTCTAAAGGGCAAGATCAAGGTGAGACTTCATCTTTTGGCAAGAAGAAAGATAGATCCAAGCTAAAATGCTTCTATTGTGGTATCAAAGAGCATTTTGCTAGTGATTACTTTGAAAAGAAGAGAGATCAAGGTGATAAGCAAGGAAATCTAACTCTAGATGATGATGGAGTTGATAATCAAAACACAAATGATGACGCTTTTGTGATGTCTTCATGTTTGGTTGTTAATGTTGGAGATATTGATCCTTGGTGGATTGATAGTGGAACAAGCTCACACATGACTTTTCACAAAGCGTATTTCACATCTTTGTTGGCATATGGAGATGACAAGAGGGTGACAGAGGCATAATATCTCTTACATTTAGTTTCAGATTTCAATTGAAGCCAGTTTCGGGAAATACATATATTATGTCCAGTTTTTTTGTTCTGGACACAGGCATATGATCTCTTGGATCTGCTTCTGATCTCAATCTGAGGTTTCAATTGAAGCCAATCAGTCGTTATTTCAAATTCTTATCATTAAAACCTTTTCCAAAGTTCAAAGAATCCTGTGCTAAATTATCTAGCCCTGATGTTTTCATTGCAGATTGAATGATTGTAAGGACTTTCAAGATATATCCATAACAAAAGTACAGCATTCGAAAACTGGAAGATGATAAATAACAACTTAAATGTCGCCTGAACTCTTCGTAATCTGAAAAGTTGATATAATCCTGTTAGCTAATTTTGAATAATAATGAACCAAGTATGATTTGAAGCTTTTCTGATCGTATTGCGTTAACTGATTTTGAATAATAATAAACCAAGTGTTCGTTTGAAAGCCGTTCTGATTGTATCGTGCTTCACTGCTACTTCCTTATGTGCTCATTTCTTTTTGTTTTCCCAGCAGAGGAAAGGAAGTCTTCACCGACACATCTCTTATTCCAGGACTTATCTGCTCTTGCGTCATAATGTGTTGATGCTCCTGTACGCCTTGGGAGGTAGAAATTTTTTATATGCCTTGCCTGCCTCCCTTCTCGAGATGAAGCTTCCTCACTGCTGTGACCACAATCCCAAACTATCATCATTATCTGCATATCTAGCAATAAGGTCTTCGAACCGTCACTCTTCATTGGCATTATGCAACTCTTTATTGTCGATAAAAATAAGATAGTTTAGAGTATGAAAATGTACAAATATTTAAATCTTATCTGATGTTTCGACAAACCTTTTTGCTACATCCAATTTTGTATGTTTGCGTAGTCACCAATTTGTGTTAGATTCCTTTCTAGTCATCTTGTGGTTTGCGAGATTTGTATCATCTCACCAAACCCGCAGGCTCCAAACATCTGATTACTTGCAAGCAAGCTTTCGGAATTGACGATTCTGAAATGTATTACACAATGAGTTCTTTTTCTGGTTGATCCTCTGTTTGGGCTTTTTAGAATATGACACTGGTATTTTGTAATATGAGGTACTTACGAGCTAACTCACATAGTTTGTCCTGTTTTAACAGCAAGAGAATGTTACGACAGATTATTCGTCTCAACATACAAATGTTTTACGCCTTTCATACTTTTCACTTTTTTTTTCAACAATTGTCTGAAGAAATTTCTAACTGGGGTGCTCAATAGGGAACAGTGTGGATCTATAACAGAGGCTTGCTACATTGACCGCAGATATATCCTTCAATACTCAATAAGATTAAGGCCTTTCTACAACGTAGCTACTGGTATTCTCGACAGCAATCTTACGATGATTTGCAATTTAGCTCTTGCTATAAGTCTTCAAGGATCCAAGTTACCTGTAATACTGAGAGAAAGACTCCCGTTATTGTGTATCAGGCTTAGCTATGCTTTAGGAGAATACAACAGTAAGGCTTTTACATACAAGAGTGCACTTAAAGTCGAGTTTAAAACAAGTTCCTTACTTGGATTCGTCGTTCATGAGCAGATGCCCCTTCAAAATTGGCAATCAACTGGAAAACCTTCGTCTCCAGTCCGTGTTGAACACCTTTGAAGGATGCACTTAAGGTCTCCAAATGCTTCTGAATAGAAAGACCTATTTTCTCCGGTTCTTCACAGGCTGCAGAAAGTTCTTCTATTTGAGCTTGTATCATGGTCAATTTCTGGCCAGCTAGGTTGACATTCTGCTGTAAATCTAATGTCTCCCGTAAAGACAATCTCAGTATAGATGGGAAAGCTTCTGAGTAAGGAAGTGAATAGAGTTTAAGACTATAATTTAAATTCTGCACATAACGGACAACATGTCAGTTGTTACGCAGTTACGCGACGCCGAAATTTCAGTTCATAGACTGTTTAGAATAGTTGTCAATCAATGGACAAAGTGACTAGTGATAGAAGGTTAATATACTGACCACACGTTTACACAGTCTTCCAATCATTCTGAGGAGTGCTTGGTATCCTCTAGATTGTCTCCTCAGTGCAGGAATAATCTTCAGGAGTGACCGTTTCAAGTGCGTTAGACATAGTTCACCTGCATCCTCGATTTCTGTGCTTCCTTTTGTTAAATATGATATCTTAAGACTTAGCAGTTTCTCAAGATGACCAAGTTCGATTTCAATTTTCTGCATATTCTTTGCCAGCTTAAGTACAGTCTCAGTGTACCTGTGAACAAATGAAGTCAAAACTCTCATAGAACATATTATATTTCACGAACACATGAGATTTTTGAAGATATGAATCAGAATAATTTTCATCATCATATTTTTGACTGCTGGCCTGTCAAGTTTTGTGTATTGCACATGTAAACATAAGGTAAAAAGGTCAGAGACGTGATACGTTAAACCCATGTGGCACTTTGTAAAGGGCTGTGACACTTACCTCTCATGAACAGATCCAGTTTGTTGATTTGTGTCATTGGAGCCAACAGTATGTGCAGCACGAGAAGTGTTACCATCAGAATTTTCACTTGAATGCTTGTCCTGCTCAATAAAGTATGTAATTGGAAACAATCAGATCATTTGGAAACTGACGTGTTTCCGTGTATTTGTTCATGATGTTCAAATTGGGTTGCAAATACAACTAGTTTGCCATGAACTGCATATACTTCTATTTGTTAACTACTCAAATACTGTTTTCTTTGGACACAAGAGGAACTTCGAGCTATAGAAATCAATCAATTCAGGGCTGTAAATAGAATATAAATGTGTCTGTTTACCTGTGCTATTAAACAAGTCATGCCATGAATTGCCAATTCCATTTTTTTGTTGTTGTTTGTCATGCTTTGCATTATTTTAGAGTCCAGATCACCATGATCTTCAGCAGGTCGGAGTTTTGAGAGAAACCCCCAGATGGTTTCCTTGCTCTTGGCTCGGCTTTTCATATTTCTATCTGGAAAGGATGGAGAATTTTCTGCAGAGTCAGATGTTGAAGTATTGAAAAAATCAAAACTGGTTTCAGATTGTAGCTGTTTATCGTGGTGCTTAGGGCTTCTACTCTGATCTTTTAGACCCTTGTCGGATGAAGATAATAATGCAGATGACATCTTTATCAATGATCCTTCAGAGGTACAGCTTTTCTCCTCATAAGACACAAACAAATCATATGGCTTCTTTAGTTTCCTGTGTGGCTGAAAATATTCAGAATTCTTCTCACCCTTTAGATTGACTAGAGCATTGCCAAGTCCATAATCCTTTTCGCTAACAAGAATGTCTTTGAGCTGGTATTTAAGAACTTCATGTTTGCGAAAAGTTCTTGCAAAGGTCTTGGGTCTGAACCTTATCTCTGATTTTTTAGGCCTTCGATTCTGAGTGGTCTTGGCTTCTCCCCAAACTGAACTAGCAGATTTTACCTCTGGAATTTTTACAAAGTCCGCATCTGATTTTAGTTCTTTACGTTGGAGACCTTTCTTGGCTACATTGGATTCTATAGAGGAATCTGCTTGCTCTCTTTCATCATGATGACAAGTATGTTCAAGTTCTGCTTTGTTACAACCACGAATTTCCACAAGGCTGACCTCTCCTTTACATTTCTCCAACTCTTTGGTTGTTTCTTGCAATCTGGTATGCAGCTTTAACTTCTCCTCAAGAGCATGGTCTAGCTTAGACTTCAATATTGCTCTTTCTACTTTGTGTTCATTCAAATCTTCATCCATCTTCAACAGTTGCAAGCGAAATGCTTCAATTCTCTCATCTCTTGCTCTCAATTGCCTCGTGAACGAGTCAATTTCATGCCAATGCTTCTCTTCCAACTGTGCAGCTTGCCGTGCTTTTACTGTTTTCACCCAGTCTTTAAAGGCTGCATTTTCTGCCAAAAGGACTGTTGTTGACAAAAAATTTCAGGTGTGAACTAAAATAATTATTCTTTGTATGAAATGTACATCCACAGCTCCAAACTTCCAGCTAATCTTTTTGCTGCTGGCTGATAAAATATGAAATTATGTCTCGTGTAACATCAAAACAAGGAACTAAACATCTTGCAAACACAGAGGCTAGAACAAAGTACCTGATTCCCCATTCTTCATTTGGAGCAGCTCCACAGCGCTTTTTGAGGCAATGTATAATTTTTTCCATTTCTCCAATTCAATTTCTCGGTCACACTTAATCTGCATGTTATGAATCAAAAGATCCCTTGCAACTGAACGTTGCATCTTTCTTCTTGCTTTCTCAGCTTCTACAGATGTATCAAATTGTGCAATCTCATTGTTTGCTCTATGCACGTCGTTCAAAGCAATGTTGTCACCTTTGAAATATTTGCTTTCATGCTCTGTGATTTGAAGCAGAATATCATTCTCCTTCTGTGATAGTTGCTCATTATAAATTCTTAATTGAGTTTCCAATTCTTGTATGCGTGTTTGGTACATAACATGTACATCTCTTACCTTCTCATCGTGCAACCTTTGCATCTCAGCTAATTTGTCTTCTTCAGGGGCATCACCACCTTCAAAACAGTGGATTGGTTTCACAAGTTCTAGTTGGGCGTTCATGTACCCCCATTCAGTACCTATTCTTTTCCACCTGTCCTTCTCAGTTTGGGTTTGTCTCAACTGCATTGTGAGCTGAGCAATCTCTCTAGAAAGTTCATGTCTTTCACCTTTCTCAGCATTTGCTTGATTGAGCATGGCAGAAATCACCTCATCCTTTTCAACTATATCATTCTGGAGCTTTACAGACTTTGGTTGGTATTCTTTAATGAGTGCATCCAGTTTGCTCTTTTCTGCCATCATCACAGCCATCTTCTCTTTGTATTCTGCTAGTTCTTCTCTGTATTCCTCAACGAGTTCCTCACACTTGCTCTTCTGGCTCAATATTTCTGAGATCTGTCCATTAGACGCTTCAAGTTTTTCCAAAGCTTCTTGCAGTTCTTTTTCCATCCATTGCTGTTTTGATCTTAGTTCAATAATCAGGACCTGGTCTTTCTGAAAATCTGATTCACGCTCCTCTGCCTCCTTCGCAAGTCTCTCCTGTAAATCAGCACTGAGCACTTCAGCAAGAGCCAATTTATTAATAACTTCATTCTTCTCTATCTGCTCTGCTTTAGCTTCTTCTATTGTTACCATTAACTCCAATTCTTTTTCCCCGAGCTGTTCTTTAAGGTTGACAATGCAGGTGTCTCTTTTCTTGCAGTTTTTACAAATCAATTTTCCCTCGGGTGCTCTACTCTCAAGCTGCTTGTGAAGTATGTCTATTTGCTTCTTTAGTAGCTCGCTCTCTTGAATGAGTTTCTTTCTTTCAATTTTCCACCCATGTTCTTGGGTGGCAAAGATGGCTACAACTTTTGCATTTGCTTTTGCATCTTCTGCTCTTCTCTTCTTCATCTCGGCAACATCTGCTTTGGCCTCAACAAGTTGCTGCAAAACTTTACTTTTTTCTGACTGCCGCTCCTCCACTTTTCTCCCTATAGCAATTTCAGAACAACTTTTCTGCATGGCTTTTTCTTGAATGAATTGAGCTTTGAAAGCAAGAAGCTGCGGTTTACTCATTGCTCTTCTACGGAAATTCTTTGCAGAGTAGGCTTAATCTGAACCCGTGACTCCACTTTCTTTTCGATCTCTTTTCTGATCAGCAGTCCTACAGCAAAAGCCAAACCGAGGTTTGATACTCAGGCAAAGGAGGATATGACTTCTCTTCTTTCATTGCGAAGTATGTCACAATCGGATTATTGCAACGTAGACTCAGGTCCCTGCTACGTTGCAATAATCAGGGAATAACTCCTCTTGAGCACCTTCATCCTCTTTATCTGCTGAATCTACTGACAAAATTTTAAACTTGTCCATAACGAATGCAGCTGTTGGATTGCAGATAAGCTCCTTTCCTCCAGAAAAATCACCTGATCATTCCTCATACTATACCCTGGAATAACTGGATCCTATGAGATAAACTTGAAATATGATGCACTAGATATTGAACCCTTCTTATAAGTAAAGGTAAAACCTTTCTGATTTGATAGAATTGGCAAGATTTCTTTATCCGTCCGGGAACATTGCAGCTGCTTATTGCTTATTCAGAAGCAAATGCAGGCATGTCAAGATCAGAGACTGACTCTTTAAAGGCGGCTGTGGTTCAGGGCCTCAAGCTCTTCCTTCACTACGTGATTTCTAAACAGGCCCACCATTATTGCTATATTTTCATGCAGCTTAATCTGAACTTGATGGCTGACGTAGGGATGAAATTAGGATCGTGGTATAGTGAAATGATGTAACAATTTCTAGAGATCGTGCTGTTACTACTCATCTCTTATAAGACTTGGTGCACTCGAAATCCAAGGCACTGTAAGATTTTTAGTGACTAAGGGACGTAAGGTTCATAGTGATATTACTTGAACTAGACGATTTTGGATAAAGCTATCGAGTTTTATCTTGCATGAAGTCGCTTTCGTCTGGAAAATCTGAAAAGTTTGCCAGTGCTGTTAAGATCTGCCAGCTCCAAGAAAAGAAACTGAGCCAGTTGAAGCTTACTCCAGAGCCAAACACAAGCTTCCGGATGAATCTAGGGAAGCAGAATATCTTCGCGTATCCATAATTTGGATGATTAGGTTATTCGAATGATAGAGCAGAAGGTGTGTGGAACAAGGAAGATAAGCTGAAGAATGAGCAGGGAATACAAATGCCTGAATAAGAGAAACGCGGGCAAAGACAATATTGAGTAGACCTCCATGAGGACAACTGCGGAATTCAAGGTTTTATATCAAGGCAATGGAGAGAGATAATTTTATGATAAATTAAATAATGAGAGAATCAAACAGCTTTCCACTGAATTGTGGGTTCTTCGATCATCCTACAATGATGGATAACCGGAAACTGAATTGATCTTCGAATTCTGCACTCTAAGCACGAGGGCGTTGCAATGTGGCCATGGGTAGCAGGAGAATGTGTCAGCTACCAATTCTACGAATTGGGATCACCCCCAAGGTTTTCATCTTAAAGCACCTTCCTCTTCCTCATGTTTTTCTGTTCTCATCAGGCTCGCCACTTCAGAACGTGCAACAAACTGGCTGTAAAGAGCAGTCTCTTGCAAGAGCTCTTTAATGAGTAATTCTGTACATGGGCTGCTGAGATGGATCAAACTGTATGAAGAGAGAAAATGCAGACCACGTAGTAGATTCATAAATGCACGTTGGAGAAGACTAACGTGTGGTGATCTGCCTAACAACGACATCCACATCAAATAAATGGTAAAGAAAGAGAATTCCTTCTCATTTGCCAGCAAGTCTTCTGGAGTGCATCAACATGGGTATGTTCTCATTTGCCAGCAAGTCTTCTGGATTGCATTGTGTAAGTTGAATTTCTTAGCACCAAATTCCAATTTCTTTCACAGCATCACAAGTTTTTCCCTGCCTTGACTCTGAGTCTCAAAGGCAGTGGTTAATAAGAAAAGACTCGAGGGTTTCTTAGTTCCTACCATAGTATTCTAATAATTCACCTTGTGTGAAAGCTCCTCAAATGGTGAATGTGAAGGTCTTGGGAGGCCAAGTGCATATTTAATAAGTTCCATTTGGGCATAAGTTTCTCCTTTGAAGAGCATTTTTTCACAACAATTTCTTGAATTACAAGCAACGCGTTAGAGGATAACTCCACATTGACCTTACTACAAAATGTAGTACTCGTTTATGATATTTGTTATTGTTCACTGCCTATCTTAGCATGTTTAGGCATGCGCACATTCATCATCTTTTAAGCTAAGTGGTAAGCTATCGTGACGATGTGCTAAAGGCTAACATGTTTCACCTTTGTGGGTTTGAGCACTACAATGCTTTCTTTTTTCTTAAATCATGTTAGATTGCAATATCTTTTTCATTTTTTTTTGAACGATTGAATGCTTCTTTGCTTTCAACGTACTAGGTGATATCTTTGTGATTTTGTAGAGTTTTTTTTTTCTCCACTCTCAAACACTATGCTGAGGATGATGAAACTCATGCAAGGGTTGACCAAATTGGTGTTCACAAAAGAGAACACCTCAACACTAGTAACTTTTAAGAATATGCTATAAATTTTATCTATTTATTTTGCTATTCCAAAGCTATCAAATTCAAAAAAAATGAGGAGTGCATACAAGATGTTTTCATTAGAACTTAGCAAATCATGGCTCTATAAAGTGTTTATTCCACATAGAGTTTTAGTTGAAGTAGTAGAGCTCAAAATTGAAGGACAATGCATAATGAATATGCTAAATTACTTCATCTTGGTGGATGTTCAAATATTCTCACAAAGTTGACCACAACTTTGGAGCTGAAGATGAATTTTTTTTTTCCTTAATGTTTTTAGATTTATAAAAAGGTTCAGTACCTACTTCACATTTGTGCTCATAACTCTAAGAAGTCAATCTTCCAAAACAATAGATTGTCATTTTATACACTTATGATCTATTCAAAAAATAGTATGAAGTCAAGGACAATCAAGTGAATTGGATAAGAGAGATATTTATCCATGCTCATGTAGGCTTGAGCCTTGCTTGCTACTTTGTTGGCATGTTTGGAGCCTTGTGCTTCGGGTTAGGTTTGGCCTAACATTGTACACTTGTGTATGATATGTATGGTAAAATATTTGAAGTTATGTGCGCTATGCTAGGTTCCAAAATATATATAGAATAGGAAAGTTTGATATGGCAACTTCTATGGAATGAAGATTTCAGGGATCCATGTTTGGAAACAATGCATGCTTCTGTGAATGCATTTTATTTAAAGTTTAAAGTCTCAAAATTAAAACTTTAATTCCTTAATTACATTATCATATTAAAGTTATGATTTTAGTCAAAATTTGTAAGACCAAAAAGGTCAAGATTTCAATTCATGATCAAAATTTTCATTCACAAGCTTGGTCACACTACTACGTCATGGTTTCACATGTAGTGGTTTTATTTTAAGATCTTTTTAGAGTTTAGTCGAGATTCTAGAATTTGGTTCCCAATTCACAATGTCATGATTTTATTTTAGGATCTTGGTTCTCATTCACTAGTTGGCTATCTCATATTCAATTTCACAACTTTAGTTTCACAATATCATAATTCGAATTCACAATTTTGTACTTTCATGACTTCTTGATTTAACTTTTTCACATATTCATGTTTTCACAATTTCACTACATCACAAGTACAATCATGATTTCAACATAATCACTTGATGGTCTCATCAACAATTTATAACATATCTTCATCTTATATATGCCAAATCTTATAGTAGATTGCATTAGAAACAAAAAGTACATGCCACACTAAAAAAAAAGTCATTGCTTTTAAGTAGTTGCTTATGTTATGATGCCCATGATGTAATTTGGGTCTAACTAGTTAGTTTTCAAGATGTAGCTTAAGCTAGAAACTCGAAAACCATGCACATTCTAGTTGAAGATGAAAATGCAAACACCAAGTTAAATTCTAGCTACTAAAGTAAATTAGATAAATCTCCCAAGACTCTTCCTAAGGAGCATGAAAAATACTAAATTTCTTATAGAAGCTACAAAGAGACCAGATTGAAACTCAAAAGCTAAATTAAGTATCAACTACTTAGCTTCAAAATCTAAGTTAATTACTCATTTTAAAATGCTAATCTAAATGCAATTGTCGCCCACAATAGTTGACTTGAATAAGAGCTAGTTATGTGCACAAAGTGCATTATCAAATCACAATTGCTACATGTGTGGACACTTGGAAGCATGTGCACTCAAAACTTGGTTATGCCTTTTTGTACATGATGATGTTAGTGTAGTTAAGTGGTTGATATACAAAAGCACGTTATGCAAGTTCAAATTCCAAACCATTCACCTTCAACATGCATCTTAGGGCTAGGATACTTTTTCAAGTTACAATGACATGATAAGTTATCGTACATGACTAGAGTGAACAAGGCTCAAGTTACCAAATTATCATGGTAAGATCCCCTTTGAGTAGCCACTCAACATTTTCTTCATCATTTGAATACATTGTGACTTGTGTTTTATGGCTATATCAACATGAATGCCTTGTCCTTCCTCTTGATTGTGGCTTTAATTTCATTATTATTGCTATTTGATTGGGTTTGGCACATGACAAGGGTATGAGCACATACTCCTTAGTGAGCAAATCAAACTTTTCCCTTGGCCCCTTTGAAGGCCAAAAAAATGATCACAACTAGGGAGTATGTTTTGGCAGGTAAAGTGGCCTCATGATTGAGAAAATGGCCTTAATTGTTATTTGCATATGGCATGACTCTCCCAAAAAGAAAGTGCCACATACCATTTAGACACTTCTTGGAGGGATCAATTTTCCATCAAAAACATGCTCTAACAATACACCATCACTAGTCGAAGATCCTACACTTTCACTTGCATGTCTTCTCTCAGTATCTCCTTCACCATTAGCATTATCATTCTCCACTTCTACTATTATAAACTTCATCTTTCCTACCTTACCTTGGTGAGTGCCACCTCCAATATCTCTAATAGTGAAATACATAGTACAAAGTAAGACTAATTTATAGCAACAATGTAACAATCTTCAGATGAGCACTCATCTAGAGAATTTTTTCTACAAAACTACAAGCTATAGCAAGTATGAAAGCCTTTTTGTAAGAAGCTAAACATCACATAAGCCCTTGTGCGAGAATCTCAGCTTTGTGTCTATAGTTTGTTATAACATTCATAGTATCCAAGATTTACACTCAAGATATGGTTCAAAATACTCTTTTTATTTTTTGGACTAACAGATTTGCCATCAATTTCTTAACAAATGGTGAACAACACTTTCTCATCTACATTTGAAAATGGTGGTATTTTAGAATGATTTGAACAACATCTTTGTTTCGTCTTAATACTTAACTCCTAAGGCTACTAATGAAAAAGATCTTGGCATATCCACCACTCTCAAGGAAAGAGAGGATGCAGCTACATGAACCAACACCACCATTATCACCATCACCATCCTCAACTAAGTCACTACCATAAAATGCATGAGAGATGAAAGAAAATTGAAGGACAAGGAAGACAAGAGAAGAAAATAACATGAGTATAGGAAATCGCTCCCTAGGGAGTAGTGCTTTACCTCGATTAGTGGATTAGCAAGGCTTCGTAGTTTGCTAACCTATTTGATATCCTTCTTGTTGTTTAAATTAGCAGAAACAATTTTTTTGGGCAACACTTTCAATGTTTTTCTTTATATTTGTGATAGATTCTAGTGAAGGAAGACTTCAATAGCTAATTTCTATTGGAAAACTACCTAAAGACAATGTGCTACCATTCTTAGTGTTGATACATGCTTAATAAAAAGCTCTAATGAGCTATTTAAAATCACTACATTTATCATGGTTGCAAAGGAGGTCTCTAAGGATCCCTTCCAAACAATGGGCCAGTTCTTGCACATGTTTTTTCTCTTGTTAGCTTGTTGGTACTTGAAAATTACTAGTAGCTTTGGAGGAAGAGATTGTGGCAAAAATAGAAATAAAATTGAGTTCATGTATAGTATGCTACGCAGCATGTAAACATTAACAACTACCAAGAAAATAAAAACACAAATAACTATTGTTTGTTAAACATTGTGGTTGTGTGATATTATAGGTGTCAAGTGAGAAATAAGTATGGAAATTTATTGCCACCTAGAGCTAAACTTGCATAGTTGATTGATTGTGTTGGTCATGAGTGATTGTGGGTGGGCAAGAGCTTGTGGAAGGGCGAAGTATTGACAAAAGGAGAGGAACATGATCAAACAAAATAGGGCCAAGTGTATCTACAAGAGGTTGGCCAACCCCTATTCCAAGTTCCGGCTTTATTTAGATTCAAGTAGTCCATGGTAAACAAATCCAACCTTTCTTCTATATATTAACTACGAGGGATAGCATACCAACCATCCAAACTTAGAAGCAACTTATGAATTATGCATACAAGGCAAGAGATTATGATTGAGAGCATACTTGGCATGGGCCAATGGGGTTGTAGCTTGTATAGTAGCCTCTTGAGCATGTTATATGTATGCCTTTGAGCCCACTCATCATATGCATGCACCCTATCCACTTCCTAAGTTCAAATAGGTTGTGGTGCATTTTTGCACACTAAATGTACAGGTAACGGTTTGCATATGTACATAGCACAACAAATGTACATTGAGTAGTAGGCAATAAGGAACACATGGATCCACGATGTTGATGGCACACTTGACAGGTTGAGCTTGGCTTAGTTTGACATGAATTGTTCTCATACCCACCCAACTCAACCTATTGACCTTGACATGGTTTCCTTTTAATGGGGCCCTTATTAGTATATGGAATATAAGCTACAATGCAAGGTTCCAAGTTTCTTTTTTCTTTTGCACAAATGTTGATTTTGTTTTTTTATGTTGATTGCCATGGTGGCATTCCTCTCATGTCCCCATCTTGAGTTTGAGAGTTCAACTCCACACAGATGACATCAATGCCTTTGGCTTTATGCTTGAAACTGTGGAGCATTATAGAAAAGCAATTTGCACTCCATGTATATGAATGTACTTTGTTGAATATTTGTATATTATGATTAGTTTGACAAGAAACTAAGTAGTGTGGAAAAGCTAAGACTCAGAGTTTTAAAATATCAACAACGTCAATTAATTTACACATATAAAATGCATTAGATCTTCATTATAAATATGTATGCCAAAAATGACCTCTCACTATGATGACCAACAATTTAAAGTCGTCATATTTGACACTAAAAATTAGCTAATAAAATCTTTCAATATGTAACAATGACAACATGTGACCATGAAGAGCATCTTTACCAATATGCCTATACCATTACAATTATGATTATCAAGCAAGAACCCTTGCCCTCAAAACAAAAGGGCCTTTTGTTGCTTTTGAAATAGTTTTATTTTGTGAGGATCTCTACTCAAACTATAGTTATTCTCTACAATGGTTGTCGATGTGTAGGGGTAAATATTTGTGGGACATATGGAATTTAAGGAACCAAAAAATATCAATGGCAAACGCTTTATGCTCACAATTTTTGGTAGTATTTGTTGGAAAATCAGAAAAATCGAGATGATATCGGATTAGTAGAGCTATGATAGAAACAGATGCTTTGATACCATGTCAAAAATCAATGGGAATGAGCGGAAGCTGGGAGCGAGCTTGGTGCGTGGATCAGTAGTGCCATAGTTAGCAACAGAACGTTCAAAATGAAGGAATAAAGAATGCGCAATGGAACAAAAATAGAGTGGAGACAAAATGTACTCTGATTAATATCCACAAGGAGTACAATCGCATGAAGTGAAAACTTCAGCTAGCTACATAATGAGAACTCTGATTGTTGTGTGTGATAATACATGCAACGAAACTATCTGAATGAATTGATAGAAGCAATTATCAGATGTTTTAGATATCAGAAGATCAGAAGAAGTTTTCTGATGAATATACTTATCTTGATATACTACTCAAAATATCTATAACTGATATTTTCTACAATTATTACAACCGCCTCAGAACTATAACTGCATGTACAATGTAGACGGACTGTCAATGCAAAGTCGTTGGGTCGGATTTTAGACCGACAGTATCGAACTTTACAAAGTATCGAGAAATATATAAAGGATCGATTTTTTTTTACACTGGGTCGAAAATATAGTCAGGGTCAAAAACATCAAACCCGATTTGACCCCCGATCCAGGGTTGAGGACGTCCGGATAATTCCACCTTGATTCGATCTGATCCAGGGTCGAAAAATCTCCGTTTGTTAGGCTTGACATTGGGTCGAAAAAATCCGATACTGGATTTTTCGATGTTCTGAAAAACTTGAGCCTTTTGTTTTCTTGTTTTTGTAAAGTTTGCTGTGTATATTGATTTCTTAAATCCTTCATAAGGTACAATAGAATTAAAAGAATTCTTGGAGCAACACATGTGTGATGAAGCACCACTATCAATCCATCCTTCTTGAAGGGTGAAGAGGAGAAACTTGATACCATAAGGGATCCTTCTCCTTCACTTGCAATAGAGTCGTCTTCTTTATCATTGATGATGTTGACTTGCTTGAGTTGATTCTTCTTCATGAAACAATTAGTGGCATAATGGCCTTTCTTGCCACAAAAAAAACACTTGATCTTCTTCTTCTTCTTGAACTTAGAGGTAGAAAAATTTGTAGAACCATCTTCTTCTCCATCTTTGCCTTTGCCGTTTGCTTTGTCTTTGTTGAAGGCATGGTATTGTTGGTTCTTGCTCCTCCCTTTCTGCTTTTCCATCTTCATTATAATTGAGAGATAGCTTGTCCATCCTCAAAAGCTTGTACTTTTGTCTTGCTTCCTCGAAAATTGAAGAGTCTCCAAGTTTGGTAACTCCTTGATAGCATAAGATTGGACAAGGTTGTCGTATTTTTCTTTCAAGCCATTAAGGATGACTTGAACTAACTCATCTTGGTTGACTGAGACTCCAACAAAAGGAAGCTCTCTATGAAGATCTTTGATCCTCAATACATAATTAGAAGCACTCTCCTCACTTCTTTGGATACTTTGAGAATTTTGATTCCTAAGAGTAAGAATTCTAGAGGTGTTCTTTGCCTCATAGATAGTCTTGAGTGCATCCCAAGCTTCTTTGGAAGTGGTGCAAGAGCCAATTTCTCTTAAGATCTCATTAGAGACATTCATTTTTATAAAATAAAGAGCCATCCTAGCTCTCTTCTTATATTTTTGTACTTCTTGTTGTGCTTGAGGCTCCTCCTCAAGTCCAAAAACTATGTCCATTAAATCTTGGAGTATTAGGATAGACTCCATTCTAACCTTCCAAATAGAGTAATTGGAGGTGTTTAGTCTTTCACTAGCTTCTAAGACATAATATCCCATAGAGGCCATTAATGTGTGAAAAATCCTTGTAATGAACAAAATGATATGTTGCTCCTCTCTCACTATAGGACTCACAAAGGGTGTACTACCAATTCCTATGCAAGATCTTGCAACAAAATTTGAGATAGATCTCAAAATTTCTGCCAATGTTCTACAAACTAGATCAACCTCTCACTTTGAAATGGAGTTTAGACAAGTTTTGGTACTAGCTTTCTTTGGCATGTAAAGGATGCTCAAAGAAACCACAATTGACTCAAATACAATGCCTTTGTATGAAGCAATGTGTCAAACAACTCAGAACAATGTCTAGATCTCGAGTTTGTGAAATTGGTATGCACAAATATGGGTTTTGGATCAAACAAGCAATTTTTGGTCAAATAAAAAAAAGTGTCCAAACAGGTCTAGGCATCCTACCTACACTAAATCAAAAGCTTATAGCTTTTGATTGGCTCATCAGATTGATTTGAAACAAATTGCAATGGAAACTAGACTTTTTTTTAGCTTTCCAACAAGCTATCTAGTCACTATCTTTGGATTAAGCATCAAAGAGAACAATTAAAATGAAGTAGATTGATTTTCACACGTGTGAAATCTCAGAAATCCGTACAATCCCTGTTCAAACCTGAAAACTTCTATTTTGATCTCTTTGATCCACAAACTTCTCAAGAATTGATAGAAATTTGTCAAAAACTGCTTCCTAGCTTGAATAGAATTCAAAATTTCTCATACATGAATTGGTTATAACATGCAAAGCTTAATTTGGCTCTGATACCATGTGAAATTTCCAGAAGTTCACACGTGTGGAATGGCTAAATCACAATCTAGACCTTCTCCTCGAGTAAGAGAGAGAATGGCAATTCAAGCTTACAAAGGAAAATCCAAATTGACAAGAGAATAGCTTCTATGCTTGATTCATCAACAAAAATAGTGAGGGATCTCACTTACATATATAGTGATTGTACTAGCACGAGGTAGATTAGCCCTTGACCCTCATTTGTCCACATCTAAGAGTAGTATCTACCTAAAACTTGACACCTACAACTTTGCATGTTGAGAAATGCAACTTCATCTACCAACTTTTTGCATGTGTCACTTTCTAGAATACATATGTACAAATGTTCATGCATGTGCCAATACAAGTATTAGTTTGCTTTGCATGTTACATTTGGCAAACTAGACTCTATGCATGTGAAGTGGCTCGAGTTTCTACTAGGCCAAATTTGGCTTTTTCACATTCTACAACCACATGCATGATGGAAAACTTCATCGACCCCAAAAGTCAAAATAGATGGCTTTTTTATTTTCAACAAGTGGTACTTAATCTCTATGTGCTTGCCCTAGAGTGAAATATAAGATTAATAGATGATGCAATGACACTATGATTGTCGCATTGAATAACTGTTGGAGCAGATTGTTTGAACCCAATGTCAGACAATAAGTTTCTCAACCAAATTACCTCTTTAGTAGCTTGAGAGGCTACAATATATTTTGACTCTGTCGAAGACATTGCGATGGAGGTCTATTTTAGGATGTTCCAAGATATTGGACCATTATTGAGCAAGAAGACAAATCCAGAGGTGGATTTCTTGTGTCGATATTGCCTGCCCAATTTGCATCTGTGTATCCATGCAATGTGTGGATATTGGATGGATCAGTCTCTCCATAGCATATGCATAGGTTGATGGTAGCTCGTACATATCTGAGTACTCATAAAAGAGCTTTCTAGTGGATCATACCAGGGTTTGCGATATATTGGTTTAAAGAGCTGACATGGTATGCAAGATCAGGCCTTATAGAGATCATTACATACATCAAGGATTCGATAATTGACTGATATAGATATCCCCTTCATTTTTTTTCTTTTCCTCACTAGTTTGAGGGCATTACTCTTTAGATAACTTCAAATCTAGATCATGGGATTATGTACAAGCTTATAATTAATTAGGTTGAATTTTAAAAGAATATTGAATAAGTACCTCTGTTGAGTAAGATACATGAGCCTTTTATTTCTGTCTCTATGGGTTTGTATCCCGAGACAATAATGTGCTTCTCCTAGATCTGTCATCTCAAACTCTTGGGATAGCATCCTCTTGGTCCCTTTATCAGTTTGGTATGGTTGCTGAAAAGCAACGTATCATCTACATATAGTGTGATAATGATAAAGGATTGTTTGACAACCTTGAAATAAACATTACAGTATGCAGAGCTTGGTTGGAATCCATGATCGATCAAGAAGATGTTGATTCGGTGAAACCAAGCTCTCGATGATTGCTTCAGACCATACAAGGCTTTATGGAGTTTGCATACTCAATCTTCTTGACCATTGAGGACATAGCCTTTTGGTTGGATCACATATATGTCCTCTTCAATGAATCCATTGAGGAATGTTGTTTGTACATCCATCTAGTGTACCTCAAGGTTGGCTACAGCAGCATAGGATAGCAACAGTCGATAGAGGAGTGCTTGACCACTGGGCTAAAGGTTTCATAGTAGTCAACATTGGGAATTTGTGAAAATTCCCTTGCTCTTGAGTTGTAGCTTCTCGGTCTTCTTCCAAATTTGACTATATATGCGGGCTACTTGAAGGAATCAAAATAGTATTCTGATATACATTAGTTGTCGGGGCAGAGTCAATAGACTGGATCTGGTTCTTGCCCTTCAGATCAATGAACCGATCTTCAACGAAAGTCACATCCCTGCTAGTAGAAACTTTATAGGTTTCAATATTGTACAGTTGATACATGCCATTAGAAGAAGAATAGCCAACAAAAACAATTTTGATTGAATGCTCATCTAATTTCTGATAAATTTTTCGGTTTTTAGGACAGTAATGATTGTACTTAACAATCATAGAGAGTTATTGGTTGCTTAATCAATGGATCTATCAAGTTCTACACATTAGATCTTTATCTAGATTCACTACACATGGATTTAAGCAAGAGCAATGGATCAACACATCATAAATTAGTGAGAGCGGCCTCACACGTGTGGAAAACTGTCCACAATACGGCCTGCACCTGAAACAACAAGTACAATTGTCCTAGATAGCAATCACTCATAGAAATCACAAGACAAATGACTAGAAATCTCACAAAAGTGTAGAATGCAAAAGTCTCATCAATCTTCTTAGCAAAATGATGATTCTTTTATGGATCAAGTACATCCAAGAGTCTGGTACAGTTTAGCAGGTCTTCACACGTGTGAAGAGTGCCACATCACTCAGATCTATCCATTTGATCCATCCTCGATCCTTATCCAAAAGTTGACCTTCTAGAATACGGCTAAAATCCAAAAAGCTAGTCTCCTAGAATATAGGAATATTCCCTACAAAATAGGATCTAAGAAAAATGGTCAACTCTTATCTTCTAGTACTCTATACACACGTGTGAACATCCACTTGCCATGTGGGAGCATTTACTCATGCACATGCAAGGAAAGGCTAATTTCTAGGTGACTAGTCAACTTGAATAAAAAACTAGTCATATCATGTTCACACTAACTAGATTGATACAAAATCGATTTAGATATATACAAGTATGAAAAGTACATCCTTTCACACGTGGGAACAGGCTCCACACGTGTGAAATCAGATCATCAACATTATTCTAATATTTGATTAATATTTACAATAACCAATGTCAAGTGAAAAGTGACAATTTTCAACAATTTCTTTCTTGTGTCCTTTGGGACATGAGCATAGCAGTGCATCCAAATATTTTAAATGCTTTAATGAAGGTTTGGATGCAGTCCAAACTTCATAAGGAGTCTTGTTGCCAGGTAGGCCTTTAGTTATACATCGATTCTACACGTATGCTGTCATTGGGCAACGAAGATTTGGACAACGAAGCATGATTGCATCCGTTATCTATTCCTACACAACCTTGGACAAATATTAGTATGGATTTTATACCTTCCTTGCCAACAATGATTGGGGGATATGATGGTATCTATGTGGTGGTGGATCGGCTTACAAAATATGCACATTTCCTACCTTATAAAACTACTGATACAAATATTCTTGATAAATGTCTTCAAGTTACATGGAATACCGAAGGAGATAGTGAGTGATAGAGATGGCAGGTTTATTTCCACTTTCTGGAAGGTTTTAATGGACAAGTTGGGCACTAAATTGTGCTTAAGTACATCATTTCATCCAGAAATTGATCGACAAACGGAAAGGGTCAACCAGTGGTTGGAGTGTTATTTGCGACATTTTGTTTCAGATCACCAGACAAAGTGGGTCGATTGGTTGTACCTTGCTGAATTTTGTTATAATAGCACTCCACATGTGTCAATTGGTATGACACCTTTCTTTGCATTATATTGCCATGAACCATTATAACCCATTAGTGCGAATTTGTCAGAGGTTGTAGTTCCAGCAGTTGTGGACCAGGTTCAGCACATGAGTGATATTTTGAGAGCCAATCGGGAGCATATTAAGGCAGCATAGATACGAATGAAGCAATATGATGATCAAAAACGGACTTGCAAAGTGAAAAGTTGGCTCCGAGATTTTATGGACCCTTCAAGATTGTGAAGAAGATTGGAGAGTTGATTTACGAACTAGATCTACCGTCAATGACCCATATGCATCGTGTGTTCCATGTATCTCTTCTAAAGAGGAGTTTGGGAGAACACTCAACTGCAACTGCTACTCTACCACCATTGGATTATGAGAGTAATATGGTTCTAGAACCAGCCAAAATTGTTGGATATCGGGACAAGGTATTGTGAAATGGGAAGCTCATAAAGAATATCCAATTCATTGGAAGAACCTTCCTGATGAAGACAATTCTTGGGTCAACAGCTCGTTTATTCAAAAGTGGCCACAACTATTGCCATGAAGCTGTTGGGAATGACATTCATATTTGACACTACTTAAATGTATTACTAGAGCTATTAAGTAGATGTCTTCATTTTTGAGGACAAAAATGTTTAAGTAGGGGGAGTGTCATGTACTTCTAGTAATTAGTGTTTATCAATGCCTTAAAATATCCATTGTAAGCTTTTTAGGCCCAAAAGGAGCTGTTAGCCTTAAGAACGAGGCGGTTCCTCTTTAGGCTTTGGTTCTCTTCAACATAGGTGTGGTGGTTGCCTCCTTGTTCTAGCTTGCTTGGCTTGGACATTAGAGGAGTTCTCAATATCAAAAAGACCCTTTAAGGAATGCCATGTAGGATATAGAAAAATATCAAAATAAAAAAAACAATATTGTTTATTTGCTTGCCCACACCACTCCCAAGGCCTCCCCAACTCCCAATGATCTAACCACAGTGTCTATAGTCACAGTTAAGAACTGTTAACAGTTCGCAGTATAACTTGAATAAATTCAAAAATATTCCCTCCATTGGTTACAAATAGGGCAATATTTTCACTGGATCTAGAATATGACCGCCATCCCCAAATTCGAATGTGAAAAAATCGCAAAATGCTTACATATGCATTCCTTCCACGAGATTGAAAATATGAGCGCCAACTACCTATTGGAATGAAAAAATGAGCGGCATTTCCAAATTTGAATAAAGCATACAAGCATGGAGATTGGATTGATCGTACATAGTATATAATATAATCAAAGATGAGTATTTTGTTTTGCTTCATAGAATCTGGTCATAGTACTTTGATGCAACTGATTACTCTATTATTTTTTTGATGATGACATTATATCATTTACATGTGGATATCCCTATTGATTTGGCACCTTTGCAGAGAAGAGGAGGCAAAGGAATTCAAATATCTGCTGAGAATCGTTCTCGTTACAGGGCAGAAGGGAAAAAAAACTTGGATTTATGGATAGATGGAACATTATATCCACAAGATCCAAGCACTTTGACACATCCCACATTCTCTTCAATAACTCATTTAGTTACATGGATATGCAATGGGCATAGTGGATTACTAGGATATTGTGAAAGATTGCAGAACCATGGAAAACAACTTTATATGAATAAAGTTCACTTTTTAGAAGGTGAGTTAATTCGGATATCCTCTTATTGTCAGAATAGAGATTGTCATCTCCAAAAGACGTTAGAAGAAAATGAACAACTTAAAAAAAATAATGAATCATTACAGAAGATAACAATCAACATCAAATCAGAACTAGAGCAAATACAATCAGTCTTACAGTCTATTCGTATTGAAAACTTACAATTCTTGAAGGATGTGGATTTGGCAAAGAAAAAGGCTGAAAGTAAGAAGCAAAAGCGACAAAGTTGCAAGGATATTCAAACGCTTTCAAAAGGAGGTTATCGAAATAGAAGCATCTGTGTATTCAAGTAAGCATATTCTGATTTTTGTAAGTTTTTCAATGACATTTGGATTTAATTTCAGCTATGGTGATATTATGTTAACTATCTGTTTTTTTTGCAGATCTGCATTAGTAGCTCCTCGGAATATTAAAGACAATGCTTCACTAGGAATGTCATTGGGCACAATATTGACTTGCAAATCCACTGCGCGTATCATGATGAACAATAGGATTTCAAATGTAAAGTGTAAAATAGCAGAGTCTTTGATGGTGGACATTCAAAAATTTTTAGATAAGACACGTCAAGAAAATGTGGGAGTTGATGATGAACTCCCAGATGCTCATATTTTTTATGCTGATGTAGTTCCAGAATGGGCTGCCGATATAGTTGAGTATCTTTTGAGGGGACGACATGATCCTTCACTACCTTTCGTAGATCCACGAAAGTTGATAATAAAAGTTGTCCCGTATAGCTTAATAGCTGGACAACTTTATCGAATGAGAATAGACCATATCCTTCGAAGATGCCTATTGGACCATGAAATAAAACCTATTATTAGTACAACTCATGAAGGAATTGGTGGTGGTCACTTGGCAGCTGACGCTACTACTCGAAAGGTCCTCCAAGAAGGATTTTGGTGGCCTACCCTATACCGTGATGTGGCAACCTTTGTGAAACAATGTGATGTTTGCCAAAGAGCCACAAAATCGAGAAAATATGGGTTTATGCCTTCAAAGCCTATCGTAGCAGAAAATCCTTTCGAAAAATGGGGCATAGATTATGTTGGTCCCATCCACCCAGCCGCTAGAGGAAGTCAAGCCTGATATATTATAGTGGCGACAGATTATTTACAAAGTCGGTAGAAGCGAAGGCCGTTAGAGTAGCCAATGCAGCCAGCACAGCTAAGTTTCTCTATGAGAACATCATTACGCGCTTCAGATGCCCTTTAGAACTTGTGAGTGATCGTGGAACTCACTTCCTGAATGAAACAGTACGAGTACTCCTAGCTGAATTCCTTGTGGTTCATTGCAAGAGTACGCCTTATTATCCCCGATATAGTGGACAGGCCGAATCTTCCAACAAGATTTTGTGCAATATTATCACAAAGACCGTGGAAGCCAGTAGGTCTGATTGGGAACATAAACTCCAAGCAAGCTTTATGGGTGTTTCGAACAACCTATAAGCTTGCCACTAGCCATACCCAATTTCAACTGGTCTATGGACTCGAGGCTGTAATGCCTGCTGAGTTCATTGTCCCTAGCCTAAGAGTGGCTGTGACGGAATGATTAGACACAAGTAAGTCTACCCAACGTCAATTAGGCTTACTGATTTATGCGAAACCCGAACCACTGCCTTGCATGCATTGCACACCGAAAAGAAACGCCGCAAAGCCTAGCATGACCATGCCCTAAAACAAAAGGACCTACACAAAGGTGACCTAGCATTGATGTATCAGAGCAAGGTCACAAAAGGCAAATTGAAATTTTTCGGCCTCGGACCCTATCAAGTAATGAAAATATTCGAGAATGGTGCAGTTCGATCGGCCACACTGGAGGGTGACCTTTTACCCACCTTGGTAAATGGTAGTTGGCTAAGGCGCTATTACCACTTACCTCCCACTGTATAAACTTCATCATTTTTTGTATGATTATTTTTTGCCTTTCTTTGCATTTTCCCAGTTGTTTATGAACAATTCTTCTATTTGTTTGTCTTTTTGTGATACAATGTACAAGGAGTGATGTTATGTGTAGAGAGTAGAGTATCTCTAGGGATGGAAAAACAATCTACATGGTTCATGGAGTTAGTACAGGTTACAGGTAAGGACGTTGAAGGCCACCAAATATAGTATTGTGCAACAAAGTGAATCAACAAGGGTAAAAAAAAAGAAAAAAAGAAAAAAGAAAAGAGAGTGCTATATTTATCAAAAAACTTTGAACTCAGTGCCAAAATCAGTGCTAGTGAAGGAAATACCATTTGCCAATGATTTGAACAGTTCCAAACCCTTCACTATTCAGCCGAGTAGAATAGTACAAGTCACTAGCGGAGACAAAAACCTCAATATCTCTCCCAATTTTCACTGTCTTGGTTCTCCTATTTGACCATGGCTAGAACACATCTTGATAAGTCTAAATTGAGTCAGGGGATCCATGAACCCTAAATCCCAGCCCTGTAGTCCAAAAATACTAAAAATCACTTACACCCACATACAGGCTTGTCTTTTTGAGATGTTGGCTCGCCCTCTTCACAATAGACTCCTCATATTATGTTCCAGGCTCCCCACACGTGTAAAAATGACTCATGGTTCGTCCCTTTGATATTTTGCACATCTTTCCATGCTAAAGCTACCGTCAAACCGGTGAGCCAAGATCCCAGCCAAAAATAGAGATTTGAGTTGAACTAAGTGTTTTGGCCATTTTTAACACTGTTTTGGATCCCCACATGTGTGAATGACCTGATCTTGGTTTGCCTATGTCACCATTGATCTTAGAATGTCCTTTTTAGTCGATTTGATATCTAACATCTTGGTTCTCCGAATTTGGAGAGGGGGGGGGGGGGGGCTATATAAGGAGGTGGAATCCATTCAAAACTCACACTTGCTACAGACCCGAAATTTTCTAGAAATTTTCCAGCATTCCCAAAGCAAAATCCAGCAATCACAAAGGCCATCCATTCATTCTCAAAGCTCACCTGCTAGATTTAGCAACTTTTATTGCTCTTTTTCACTTTTTCACTTGCTTTTTGGGGAAATTTAAGCACTTTTTGGGCTTAAACTTGCCAAGATGGTGAAGGAGGATAAGGATAAAGGCAAATCCATAATAGATCCTACATGACCAGTCAAAAGGCTCAAGCTCACACAAGAGTTGGACCCAGAATTCATTGTGGGAGAAGAAGATCTCACCCCACACACATCAGATGACGAAATGATGGAGGAAAAGCCGGCCGTACCAGAACTCCTCTCGGTGCCAAAATCCTATGAGGCACGGAAATGGTGGAAATCAGGGGAGCCCCTATTGAAAACCTACGGATCTCAAAACTATTCTCCTCCTGTACACCAAGTTACGATCATTGTGGAGTATGCATTCCGCTCAACTGTTCAGGATATTTCGAGCTTCAAGTACAGGTTGAACCAAGTGACACACACCGTCTCATTTGCCACAGAAGCTCTTATGGCAATTGGCATTCCTGACGGGCCAAGGCGCATGTGGACACACAAGACAAGGGCCGTGAAAGTCGAAAAGTATATGGACATTACTAAAAAGGCATGGCACACGAATGATGGCCTACTAATTGAAGCCATCATTGATGAAGTTCTTCAAGGAGCTGCTACCTTCGTAGTCAACTTCTTTGAGGTGGCAAGGTCAAGGAAGGCTCGCATTTCAATGACCTTCTTTATGTAGCTACTAGCTGCTATTACTGAGCCAGACGGATACAACTACAGTTGGGCTCACCTAGTCCAGGAAGAAATTTTTAAGGCCCTTCTCTCTCCAAAGAAGCAGACTGTGGTGGGACCACTTCTCACTCAACTAGCAATACACCAAGCAAGTGACCTAGTTGACCCTTCAACGGACTTTCCAGCAGAATTTTCCATGAGGCCACGCCTTCTAAGGCAAAATCTAAGAAGTCCACGCCAAAAGATAAGGACTGGTAGCAAGCAGCCCAACACCTTTCGGCACAAGCAACAGTCCAAGCCACACCCAACTCGCCAAACATCCTTTTGCCATGCAATTGGAGTCCACACTAATGGATGAAGCAGGATCACAACCAACAGACTGTCTATTTGTAAATCCCAGGGTCAAAATTGGCAAATCGATCCTTGTCTTAGATCGGAATGCAGACATGAAAGATGTAATTTAGAAGTGTGGAGTCGATTTAGAAGACAATAAACAATATTTCAAGAGCACTATGCTGGAAAACTGCCGCTTTAGATTCTTAAAAAACACATTGATAGCCGAATGGCTCAATGGATCAATTTAACTTAAGTCCGAATCTGCAAAGAGTCAAATCGATTTGGTCAAGATCGATTTAGTTCTTGGCTGAAGATCGATTATTTTTTCAATGGAGTAGGCCCGAAATAAACATAGCTCAGTCGATAGCTAAGTAGTGTCATATTATTGTGCACTTAGGGATTCGTATATAGCAAGATCGATGCAAATCAGAATTTGTTTGTGGGTCAATGGCTGCTCAGGCTCGAAACGACTACCATGGATCAAAGTCTACATCTAAGCTGCTCT
Source organism: Diphasiastrum complanatum (assembly GCA_029204225.1). Classification (NCBI taxonomy): domain Eukaryota; kingdom Viridiplantae; phylum Streptophyta; class Lycopodiopsida; order Lycopodiales; family Lycopodiaceae; genus Diphasiastrum; species Diphasiastrum complanatum. Next base: position 28,637,354 of record CM055103.1, on the reverse strand, counting down.
CTCTCTCTCTCTCTCTCTCTCTCTCTCTCTCTCTCTCTCTCTCTCTCTCTCTCTCTCTCTCTCTCTCTCTCTCTCTCTCTCTCTCTCTCTCTCTCTCTCTCTCTCTCTCTCTCTCTCTCTCTCTCTCTCTCATGGACTCTTCTTTATCAAAAACCACCACCCTTGATCATGCTAAAAACAAACATATGATTTGAGGGTCCTAAAACTTTTTACAAACCCAACTATTCTTCATACTTTTCAAAATTATTTTCCCACCTTTTTTGGCTGGAAGGGAGCTTCCATGATACTTCCTATGAAACCGCTATATATAGCATGTTTTCGAAGGAGTTTCTTCTACTATACGGTGAGTTGAAGGTTGGAAGAGATGGTGCCCTCCCTGGCTTGAGATTATCTACATTAACTATACGGTATGTGGTTCTGCTCGTTTTATATGTGTGAATTCATCTCATGAATATGTATGATGATTATCAGTTGTTCTAAATGTGGAATGGGAATGTATGAACCCGTTGTCCAGCGATGGATCAATATGGATTCATACAACTTATGTTTGGCTTGATAAATACTTCATATACCTTCCGCTATCCAGCGATGAAGCATACTCGCTTCTGGAGTACTTGTTGAAGGTAGACTTGTTGCTGTCCAGCGATGGACCTGCAGCGATCTATCATTAGCAAAAGAATCAGAATGTTGATATATATGGTAGGCTATCCAGCGATGGACCAGTGATGATCCAATATTATAAGGAGTTGTCCTACTTGGGGCATAAGATTTCCGAACGGGGAGTGGAGATTGAGGTCGATCGTATCTAGAGGGTTATTGATTGGCCTATTTTCACCACAGTTCAGAAAATCAAGTCTTTCTTGGGGTTTGTAGGATTTTTCCGTCGGCATATTCCCCAATTTGCTCGATTGGCATTTCCCCTTACCCAGGCCTTGAAAGGCTATAAGAAGCTAAGCCGGAGGGCTAAGAGTCCACTAGTGGTGTGGACGGAGGATATGAATAATTGTTTTGAGTTGCTTAAGAAAAGTGTCACTTCGGCACCAATACTAATCATTGGCGATCCTAATAAGGCTTTTATGGTCAGGACCGATGCCAATGATTATGGTTTGGCCTAAGATGAAAAGTCAGGTAGAGGCCTATGTACTTAAATGTACTAAGTGATAGTTAAATAAAACAGAGAGGCTAAAAGCTAGTGGCCTATTACATCCTTTAGATATTCCTACCGAAAAGTGGAAAAGTATATCTATGGATTTTGTGGTCGGGCTTCCACGTACAGGGAAGGGCCACGATTCAATTTGGGTCATTGTTGATAGACTTACAAAGTTTGCTCAATTTATCCCAGCGAAAACTACTATTAAAGCTTCGGAACTAGCTCAACTATTTGCTGAGAAGTTTTTTTGACTGTATGGGCTGCCTTGTGATATTGTCAGTGACGATGACACAAAATTCATTGGGAATTTTTGGCAAGCAGTATTTGAAAAGTTGGAAACAACTTTAAGTATGAGTTCTACAGATCATCCGAAATCATACGGTCAAAGGAAATGGACCAATCAAACGATGGAGGATATGCTTCGATCATATGTGGGCCATCGGCAGTCTGATTGGGAACAGTACCTTCCACTGGTAGAATTTGCATATAACTGTGCAAAGCATTCAGCGACCGGATTCAGCCCTTTCATGCTTATGTATGGTTTTCAACCTCGATCACCAATTAGTGTTGGCATGAAAAACCTACAGGTGCAAGTCACAACTGATTTCCTTGCGGATATGCAAGAAATGGGCATTTCGCCCTTCAATCTGCATCACAGACTTGTAGCCAATATGCAAGAATGCATGGGGAGGAAGGCCGTGCATCCTCCTCACGATAGTGCTTGTTGCGTAGGTCGCAGGCGTGCCTACCTTCTTCTCTCCTTTCCTTTGTTAAAAGTAAAGTTGAGTTGTTTATTATAAGAAAAAGGACAAAGTAAGAGGAGGGATGAACGTACTTCATCCTCATATCTTGTACTTTTGATATGAGTCTTTAGAAAAAGCTTTAAACATAAACTTTTATAAGTTTGTTTAACAAATCTTGAAAAGTACATAAAAGTTTAAAGTCTAAGCTTGTCTTAGTTTGTAGCTTCAAACAAAAGTTTTCGTAGAACTTGTAAGCAAAATATTTGATAACACAAGATTAAAAGAATTTAATTCTTTTTGAGGAAAGAGGAGGAGATGAGACTACTCGTCTTCTTCTATAGTTTCTCCAAGTAGAGAAGGGAGGGACTCCTCATTTATTGAAATGACAAGATACTGAATGGTCATTCTATAAGGAATGGCTTTCTTTTTGGAAAGGAAGTACATGTGTGCCATGGATAGGGAGGATGTTAGAGACTTAATTCTGCAACAGTGTCATGACAACCCTTGTGCCTGGTCACCCTGACATATAGAGCACATTCGACCTAAATAAAAATAATTTTTATTGGCCAAAGATGAAAGGTCGTGTCAAGGAAAATGTCAGTTTAATAAAACAAAGAGGGTTCAAGTCTCTTACATCCTTTGAAAATTCCAAGTAAGAAATGGAAAAGTATTTTAATATATTTTGTGACTAGACTCCCTAAAATCAAGAAGGGTCATGATGCCATTTGGGTGGTAGTTGACAAGCTCTGTGGTTCTCTACACGATTAACTTCATACGTAGTCAATTGTGACATCATGATTGAGTTCATATGTTTTAGACTTATTGTCAAAGTTGTGTTCCGAGTCGTTGATCAGAGGATTCCTTCTGATCACATTCCCTTTTCAAGAAGAAGGAAAGATGATAATGTCATCTATTTCCTATATTTATTTTCTCTAGAAAAACCAATGGTAGTCACCAAGTACATTATGCATCTCTATCTTGAAAATAGCCTTATTCTTGAGGCTCCTATTTCTATCCCTCCATTTTTTTTCCCTTCTGACTCAACAATATGTTGGCTAAAAATCCTCTTGAACCTCATACAATTACTCATGAATGTACCCTTAGATGCTAGGGCATCTAGAATCCAAGTGCTTTTAGTACAAGTGGGATCTTGATTGATTATTGTTGAAACATGTGTGCAAGGTCAGTGAGTGGTTAACATCTTGATCTTGAAAATTTTAAGAGTAATTATTTTAGTATGAATAGGAAAGCCCAATTTAAAAAGTGGAACTAATTTGGTTCAAAAAACTACAATTAGTCACATTAGTTATATGTTGCGAGCAATTTGATATTTGATAACACAACGACGTTTGGATTTGGAGGTAGATGAGAAGGAGAATCAAGAACCACTTGAACGAGCGTTCATTACAAGAACATGGTGCTCACTAGGTAACCATACTACTAACGAGTGCTCTCAAATGCAACAATGTGTCAAGTGGATTGAAAAGTATTGCTACTTGTTTAACATGAACAACATGATACATTTAAAGTCATTAAAATCCATGTGTATAAGCTACAAGATAATATTACAAACATATTTAATAACGATAGAGTGCACCAATTGCTTGACAACCTCAGTATGTACAAGCCCAAAACCCACCATTTCCACTTAGTCTACTACCTCTAGATGAGCAAAGAGGGATTTTTAGCTATTTTCCTTTACCCCAAGCTAATGTGAATAGTGATGTATGAATTCAAGTATCCAAAGCCACAATGTTATGTGTTGTATGCAGATGACACGCAGTGGATTCACTATGCTGATTGCTACAATGGAAAATTGGACCCAATTTATGGTAACAAAATTTGGAGAGCTAGAAAATGAGTAGTGTATCAAGAAGATGTATCTATAGAGAAAGAGACCTTCTTCTACCAAAAAGAAGAAAAAAAAAACAATCTAAATATTAAGACCAAGATCCATGTTAAAAGCTTTAATAAGATAATACCCAATCAAGAAAAATCCTTATCAAGGATCAAGTAGAGTCCATTGTACAATTTAATTTGATGAAAGAACAATTGCACAATGGGGGAGGTGATTGTAGTGATGCCACAACCTAAGAATATCCATGAGGAATATCCACGAATGACTAGTCAAAGTTTTATGCTTATGAAAAGGGTGAATAACTAGACTTGTCCTATCTAGACAAAAGGAAAAAACTATATCAAAAGATGAGGATATGGTGGGAGAAGAACTTGATAACTTGCAAGAACTCTTGCTTAACTATTTATACTATTTTTCTTAGAACTATAGTGAGCTTAAGATTACAATCCTTGATGTTTTGGTGCACATGATCTTCCTAGTATAGGGTGATAAACCAGTAATGAGCAAGCCTTATTAGATTAATCCACACTATGCTTAGTTGATCCAAGAGGAAATGGCCAAGTCACTTGATGTTGGTCTCATCTAGAAATCAAATTGAGTTTTTCCCCTTGTAGTGGTTCCAAAGAAGAATGAAAAACTAAGGATTTTTCTTGATTTCAGATATGATCATTTTCTATTACCAATCATAGAGAATGTATTTGAACATGTGGTATGCCAAGAGACCTATAGTTTTATGAATGGTTCCACTTGCTACAATGAAGCACAAATAGTTTTATCAAAGCAATATCAGATTGCACTCTTTACTAAATGGGTAGCTTTGCCAATAGAGTGATGCCATTTGGATTATGCAATACTCCAAGCATCTTGCCAAAAAATATGAGCCATGTCTCAAAAGGCTTAATGTATAGAAGTTGTTGAAAATGTACTCTGATAACTTGTGCATGCACTCACTTAGGAAACATGTGTTCAAAATGTTGTTTTTATGACATATCTCTTAACCTAGCCAACTGCTAGATAGTGGTCAAACATGTCATAATGTTAGGCCATGTTGTTTTGTAGTTTGACATCACAATAAACTGGAAGAAAATAAAAGTAATATTAACTTTACTTGAACATACCAACTATACATGAAATTCTAGTATTTATGAAACACTATAGTTATTAATAATGATTAATTTTTGCACTATATCTATTAACTTACAATCATACTCAAGTGGACCCCCAAGGTACTAAGACTTTTCATAAGCTGAATTGAGCCTTCGCATATTATGCTCTTATCCTTCAATCTCTAAATCAACAACTGATAAAGGAGGAAATCAAATACATTAATATTGAATGAGGCACTAGCTATGATTATAGTGTTAATAAATATCGACATTATCTCTTGGCTAAGCCTTTTGTATTTTATGTTGACCATAAAGCCCTTATATTTCTAGTTAGAAGGCCTTGTATAGGTGGAAGAATCACCCAATGGCAACTACTTTAGAAAAAAAAAAGATAAAGACAACACTACTTGGTATATCACCTATCAAGAAATTATAATGTATCTGCTAGTGACGAAGGGTTGAAGATAGATAACGACGTCATAACTTTTCTAGGCTGATGTAGTTCTAGAATGGTTAGCAGACATTGCAAAATATTTAGTGATGGGTAGACCACCCCCTGTGATGAGTAAGTGAAGTGGTACAAGCTTATTAAAAAGGTAGGTCCTGCCTATCACTTCAAGAAGGCCAACTTTACAAGCTAGGTCTAGATGAAGTCCTATGCATATGTCTCATGCTAGATGAAGTGGCATCCATCATACGACAAAGGTATAGATGATAAATTTTTTTGATGATATACAATAGAGTTTATTTGATGGACTTCATGCCAAAATTCATCACTTCTTTTACAGAAGCTTTCAATCACTCAAACCAATTGACTATGAACTTTTATAAGAAAAAAGAGGCAAATAAGATACCAACAAAAAATTGAGGAATGTTGTTATGTATAATTGTGATTATATTTAGCCCATTCTAGGTACGTGTGAGAGACCACTAGCTCGTGTTCATATGGGAATTTTTTTTCTTAGAAAGTCAATTCCTTTGAAATTGGTGCAAGAAACATCATACACTTAGCTATACTTAACAACATGGTGTTTTTCCTATGAGAGAGAGTGTTGAAGAATCCAAATCCCATCCCCTTCTTTTGAAATTGGTGCAAGAAACATCATGCACTTAGCTACACCCAACAACATAGTGTTTTTCCTATGAGAGAGAGTGTTGAACAATCCAAATCCCATCTGAGATGAAAGAATTTGCTTAAGTCCCTTTACTCCTTACCACCAAAACTATGACATGTATAGAATATGTTCTGTCTTTAGCAAAACTTGTGTTTTTAGTGGTAGATTTTGGTGAAGGAAGAGTTTTGGAAAGAACACAATCATCAAAGAATTGTTCTTTACTAAGGGTGCCCCATGGAGAATGATTTCAAAGTCTCAACAATGTGAAAGTTGGACTTGTCTTATGAAGTTTCCTATGAAAAGAAGAGGATCATTGTGTAGTGCATGACTTATTGGTCATGCCCAAGTGTTGACAACAAATTATATTTTTTTGCATAGGGTGCCAATAACATTTCCACAAAATCCCACAGATCGAATGATTAAGCCTTCATGTTTGTGTGACATTGAATTTTTTTTTTCTCTCAAAAAGCTAACCATAGATTAAAGACTTTTTACAAAGTACAAAGTAGAAGAACAAATAACTTAAAGATGGAAAAGTTTATCTGCCTCCTTAAAGGGAAACAAGAGAGAGATGACATAATCACGGGTCCCAAATTCCCTGCAGTTTATATCTAACCAAATGTTCCAAAGTGTAATAACTCTAATAAATTGCACAATAGAACAATGTGACAGAACCTCTTGAATATGACATGAAAGCATGCAATGAAGAGGTCAGTCACTGACTTTCATAGAGGGCCATGACAATGAAAGAACAAATGTGCCACGTCTTTATAAAGTCCCTCAACACTAGCTAATCAAGCCACAACAAAGCAACACAAGGGAATTAGATGGTGGACAAACCAACCCAACCAAACCTAGATCGAATGGATCTTGAAGGTTTCCTAGGTGAAGGTAGACTCGGGTTCTTCACTGTTATTTTTGGTAACAAATCACTGATCTGGCTATTTACTGACAAATATGATAAAATTAACCTTCACCCACTCTTCAATGGATAAATCTGACACAAATAAATGTGTGGTAGAATTGGCAAAGGAAAAAAAAATAGGGTTTTTGTAGTTGGCGAGAGTAAAAATTGACTTTTTGGAAGATCCTGATAGATCTAATCTTCACCAAACTCACAAATGATAAATTACTATATTTAGAATCCTTAGAAAACTCGGCGATGTGGCGAAGAATCAAGAGTAATACTAGTATTTTTGCAAAAAAAAAAGAGGCTTTTTTGACAAAAATATGACAATTTGACAACTGATCTTTGGAAAACCTTCGCCCAACTTACTGAATATAAAAAATAGTAAGTGGGACTGACACAGACTCTGGCGAAGGTTTAGGCGAAGGTTCTTCTTAGAGAACTGATATTTTTGCATAAAGCTGTAAATTTTTCACAAAAGATTACCAACAACTAGATGAACAGTCACTTTGGCCTTCTATTTTTGATATTATTCTTCGCTGACCTGGCAGTAAGTAGATCTGAATCACACCTATGCATAGTGAAATGGGTGAAGGTTCTTTTTATGTATTTTTAGAGTTTTTGATGATTTTTTGGTATTTTTTTTAAGGGTTTTCTGATGTTTTTGCAAATCTACTAGGAATTAATCTTCGGCCTTCAATCTGACGTATCTGTGAGTGAAACCAACACTTTCTACAACTCGGCGAAGGTTTCCTATAAGAGGATAAAAAGTTATCAGATCTGATGACGATTTTGTCTCCTTTTTGCTCAAATATGGCAGAAATGACTGGTTGTTGTTGTTTTTCTTGGTTTTTTGGATCTTAAGAATTGTGATTTGAATGCCTATCCCTGTTCAACAATCAAATTGGATTTCAAACAAGAAGATCCACTCAAATCAAGCAAACACCACCCTCAATCTAAACCTAAAATGCAATTTTAACCCTATTTATGCCAAAACAAGATGCCTAATGCAAGCTAACCATCTACCAACATGCTGCAATCTGAAAAATTGTTGTAGCTCCCTGGCAACGGTGCCAAAATTGTAGTGGATTTATTTCCTAGCCTATCCTCAACCCAAGATCCAAGCACTCAAGCATTAACGAGATGAAGTTAGTTGTCACGCATAGGTTTGATCCCATGAGAGCGATAACATATCTCAGAATTTAGCATGTATGGAAGATCGAAAAGAGGAAAGGATATCTCTACAGGCTTACTCACTGTTACTCTATGACTAATTGTATTTTAAGCAGTTCAGTATCAATAAAATAAAGAGTTGATTTGGCATTGTAGACTTGGCCACCTTAATCACATATCAATTGCTAACATGTCTAAGCATTCTTCAGTTCTTGATTTGACTATCGAGCTGTCAACACTCATGTCTGCTAGAGTTACATCGTAGTAAAACATACTAGAAGGCCATTTAGGTCGAATCAAGAACATATATCTAAAGATTTGCTGGAGATAGTTCATTATGATATATGTGGCCTATTCAAACACCATCACTGCTTGGTGCAAGATTCTTTATTACATTCATTGACGAAAAACTGCTATATATTTCATGAAACACAAATCTGAAGCTTCTCAATTCTTCAAAATGTACAAAGAGCATGCGGAGGCGGCAGAAATGCAAAAGAATCAAAGTACTTAGATTTGACAATGGTGGTGAATATATCAAAAATGAATTCAAGGAGTATTGTTCAATAATTGGTATTGAAGATACTTTTCTGTTTTCTGTTCTCTATAGTTGAATGGACTAGCCGAAAGGAAGAATATGACCTTATTTGTATCGAAAAGCAAATGCTCAGTCTCACATTTAGCTACCAGAGATACAAGAAAATTGAAGGTACATGGCTACCGCTAGATCAAGACTTTGAACTAAATGGTCACACAAACCGAATGGAGATAAGCATTATCTAACAATGAGGAATATTTGACTATGGCTGAGGTGGAAGAGCATTGGAAGCTTGATTTTATCAGAACAGAGCTCATGCTATTACAAACCAATCTACCAACATATTTCAAATTTATCATCAACGGAAGACTTGTAAGTACTTTATGTTTATTGCCATTTCAAAATAGAACAAAATAATAGAAAATGTCATCATTTACAATTGCACATTCACTAATATTTGCCATGTCACAGATGCGAAAAAGACAGGAGCTGATAACGTGCTGCAAAGATCTACCTACAACAATCACCATTGTGGGAGAACAATAGTTTCAAATAAACTTTAGTAAAAATCTGTGTATACACTCTTTCATTCAATAAATGAAAGCCCAGATCAAACAAAGGGAGAGTCCAACTACAGATCAAGCAAAACTTCTATCATTTCAGAATATGTCCCATAGAACAGGTTCTGCCACAACTTACAGCACCTAAGCCATCAGTCGACTTCTATTTGTAGTTGCACCTGCAAATCAGTATCTGGAAAACGACCTTAGGTTTTTCTCAAGTTGTGAAGTTTTAGCCATCAATCAGGGTTCCAGAATCTGAAAAACAAAATCTGAGAGAAGGCTCAATTGTTTATCTAGCGGGTCACAACAGGGTTACATACATCAAGCTTCAACCTAAGATTCACTAGCTTAACATAGCTTCCATTCTGCTAAATTTTAACATAGTTGCTCATTCCCCTATATTCCCATCATGCATGTTCATAAGAGAAACTGCTAATAGTCCACACAAACTGGATAAATCGATGTAGTATCACACTAGCCTACATGAATCAAAATATTATGGTCTAGCATGTTGTTAAAATTTAACCAAATAGAAAACAAGTCGTTGAGCAGATCATTCCACAACATCTGAAAGCTTTTTCAAAGAAGTAGAAGACCACGAATGAATTCACATAAATTCCAGCATCTTTGTCAAAATAGAACATGTAGAAGAGCACTCTACCAACAATTTCGAAAAGTATGCCACATACAAGAACTATGGAATCCATATTCGAACTTCTCTTGAAAATCAGCACTCAATTCCGGGATGCCAATCCAAGTGCTTCCAACTTCCAAAATCGATCTAGAGCATGTCTCTATCCCATCCAAGAGTCAACTTGCCTCACCCTCTTCACTGAAGATAAAATAGACTTTGAACTACCATCTATCAGAGGGGCGAGCCAGAACAGTAAGATCTGAAGATTTTACTCAGAAAAAACACCATGGACCTGTTTTGGTTTCCTAGAGCTCCAAATCTACTCAGCTTGGCTCGCCTAGCTCAAATTTGAGAGACAATTATTTTTGAAGATTGTATCAAAAGGGCCAACCAAGAGCTTGCACCATTCTCGAGATATCTGACCCCCCTCTACAGCCTCAGTAAAACCCATTTTGGTTCGTCTCTTTCACCATTGATAGATCTCATTGATTTTAGTACATTGTCCAGAGGGCGAGCCAAGAACCCAAGTACTCATCATGCTGCATTGAAAAGTGTAAAAATCCTTATATTTTGGCACTAAACGGCTTGCCAACTGGGATTCAAGAATTGATAAATCCCAAAGTGTCATATCTCACAGGTCTCTCAAGCTCTTGGTTCTCCTATTTGCAGGTTGCATTTCCCACTCATCAAGAGCTTAACTTGCATTAGGAGAGCCAAGACACCCAAAGAATCAGCTAGAAAGTCAAAAAAATTCAATATTTACTATTTTTGGTCTACATGCTTTAATTTTGGATATGCTGGCTTGCCTCTTTCATAATTGATAGACCTCATTGAGTTTAGTACACTATCCAGAGGGCGAGCCAAGAGCCCAAGTACCCATCATGTTGCATCGAAAAATGTGAAAATCCTGATTTTTGCACTTTTTGGGATCCCCAATCTGATAGACTTTTTGTGAGTGTCATATCTCATTGTTCCCTCAAGGTCTTGGGGCACCTATTTTCAGATGGCATCCTCTACTTGTGAAGAAGCTAATTTGAGTCAAGAGAACCAAGGTATGGGAAAGGAGATTGGTCTTAACTTTCCAAAGTTCCCTTTTAGCATCAATAAGATTGGTGGATCTTATGCAAAGTCTAAAAAGCTTCCTTATGCTAGATCTAGGTTGAGATCTAATATGCTTCTTGGACATGTTCATCTTTGTGCTAACTTGGCTAGTCTTGAGGACAATGATGGTGTTTCAATGGTTCTTCATGGCAAGTGCAAGCATGCAAAAGGTAAGGAAAGAGCTAACTTCATCAATGGAGGTGAAGGTTCTTCCTTGAAAAAGATTGTTGTTAATGATTTCTTTGATCATATGTTAAAATATGTTGCTAGGTGCATGCATGAAGGAGGTGGTTCTTCTACATTCTTTTGTGATGAGTCCAAGAAATTCATTTTTCCAACAAGTGGAGTCACATGTCTTCATAAATTGAGTAGATCTAATGGTTCTATTAAGAGACTTGGTGAGGGAGATAGTCACAAGTCAAGAAGAAGAGAAGTATGTGAAGAGTTCAAAGTAGGATGTACTTTGAATGATGTCATGTGAATGATAGTGAGGAAGAATCATTATCATATGAGTCATTACCTAAAACATTGAGTAGAAGTTCTTGTTTGAAAAAAGAGAGTACTTCAATCATCCTTATGTTGAAGGTACTAATCATTTTTTTCATGGCTTCTAATGTTTTTGAGGTTTCTACTTCTTATGATGCAATCATTAAGAGGGAGTCTTATGAAGGAAAGAGCAATGAAAGATTGGTTCTTGGGAAGATCCAAGGCATGGATCTCGAATCTCTTCATCAACTCAAAGGATTCTATGATTATGAATTGATCACTCATGATCAAGATGGCAAAGGTTGGTTGGAGAAGACTACATGGAGCAAATCGAGAAGCAATTTCTTCAAGGCAAGGGAGATCTCATTGGTGAGCTTATTGAGGTTTTTTATGGACTCAAGAAGGCTGGATTTATTAGGTTTGATACTCATCTTCACCTACTCTACTTCATGTTGGATGGAAATTTTGGAATCTATCTTTTGATTTATGATGGTGACATTGGTGACATTGCTTACACTAACCTTTATGGAAGATCAAGATCAAGCATTGATGAGATCTTGTTGGATATAGATCATATGTTTGAGAGGGATTATTTTCAGAGGTTCATATCTAAAGATATTCATATCTTTGATGATCAAGAGAAAGGTAAGCAAGTGGAAGCGACTCATTTTGCTTTACTCACATGTTTTGGAGAATTTTCTTGTGTAGATGATGCTATGCAAGTGGATATTGGTTCTCATGGTTTTCATACTGGAAAAGCAAGTAATGGATCTGGAAAATAGAGTTTGTTCAATGACTTTGATGGTCAAGAGGAAGAGCAAGAGGTTGGTCTCAAAGGGCTTCAACAACACAAAAGGAAAGGTGGCAATTTGGAGCTAGTCAAGAGCATCAAAGGAAGGTTATTTGGCAAATATGTTGTGGATATGTTTTTACAGGTTATTGAAGACTCGAGTAAGGTCAAAGGAGAAGCAAGGAAGTGTTGTTCAAGTTTACTCTACTTGTTCTATCTCATGTTTGAGCTATTTCATGTGGATGTGTGCAAATTGTCAAGATATGGACAAACTAGCTACATTGTCTTGCAATATCTTATTGTTGGAGTTGTACTAGCATTCTTGGCTGGTTTTGCTGATGAAAATTAGATGGAGGCTCATTCATGGAGTTTTATGGTGGAGACATATCAAGAAAGGACAAATATGGAGGATACAAGCAAGCATTGGATGATCACTCACATTTATTGTTTGGTTGCTGTAATTTTTCAGAGAGTTCAAAGTTTGAAACATGGAGGAATCATTTCATTCACATTTTATTTGGTTCTTCATGTTCTAGTTATATCTCCGTTTGTCTGGAAATGACCTTTTGCCAGGGGGAATGCCGCTAAATAGACTACTTTCTAACATAGCCGAGAACAGGTCCAGTGTCACTGAACAAATCCATTTTTCAGACCGTCTATTATGTCTTGTGCTGCACGCCGATATAAACCTACAGCACTAAATTGGGCTCCAAATGGTTTAGTACTCATAGCGAAATGTGCATCCAAACCAGACACCCTAAATATAGTGTTGGGATTCTAGGCCCGTCGAGCCAAGAATTGGTCAGATTGAGTAAAAACTGGTCAGAACTTTGGACGAGAGATGTCCACTATTTTGTGGGCTCAACATGAACCCACAAGACCATTTGCAGCTCAATTCTGATGTCGTTTGTGAAGAAACGCCCTTTCTATCCGGGGGATTGCCACTAAATAGACTACTTTCTAACATTCCCAAGAATTGGTCCAATGTTGTCGAACAAAGTCTGTTTTGTAGGAAGTATGTTCTGTCCTCTGTTGCACGCCGAGATGAACCTACAGCACTAAACCAGGCTCCAAACGGTTCTATACTCACAGCAAAACGTGCGTCTGAACCAGAAACCCTAAATGCAGTGCTGGGATTCTAGGCCCATCGAGCCAAAATTTGGTCGGATTCAATAAAAAATGGTCAAGACTTCAGAAAGGAGATGTCCACTAGTTTGTGGCTCGATACAAACAATTTCGACGCCGTTTGTCCAAAAAAGCTCTTTTTGTTGGGGGGGATGCCACTAAATGGACTACTTTCTAACATTTCCGAGAATTGGTCCAGTGTCATTGAACGAAGTCCGTTTTTCAAATCCTCTGTTCCGTTCTGTGCTGCACATTGATAGAACCTACAACATTAAACTGGGCTCCAAATAGTTCAGTACTCATAGTGAAAAGTGCGTCCGAACCAGAAACTCTAAATGTAATGTTGGGATTCTAGGCCCATTGAGCAAAAAATTGGTCGGATTTAGTAAACGACGGTCAAAACTTCGAACGGGAGGTGTCCATAGGTTCGTGGGCTCGACACAAACTCACGGGACGATTTGCAATCCAATTTTGATGCCGTTTGTCCAGAAACACCCTTTCTATCGGGGGGATTGCACTAAATGGACTACTTTCAACATTCCCGAGAATTGGTCCAGTGTCGTCGAATGGAGTCCATTTTTCAGACCATTTGTTTCATCCTGTGCTGCATGCCGATACAAACCTACAACACTAAACTGGGCTCCAAATGGTTCAATACTCATAGTGAAATGTGCATCTAAATCCGACCAATTCTTGGCTCGTCAAGCCAAGAATTGGTCAGATTCAGTAAAAAAAGATTAGAACTTTGGATGGGAGGTGTCCACAGGTTTGTGGGCTTGACACAAACCCACATGACCATTTGCAGCTCAATTCTGACGTTGTTTGTCCAGAAATGCTCTTTCTGTTGGGGGATTGCCACTAAATGGACTACTTTCCAACATTCCCAAGATTTGGTCTAGTGTCACCGAATAGAGTCCGTTTTTCAGACCCTCTGTTCCGTCCTGTGCTACACGCCGAGACGAACCCACAAGACTAAACTGGGCTCCAAACGTTCAGTACTCACAATGAAATGTGCATCCAAACCAAAAATCCTAAATGCAATCCTGTTACAAGCACGTAACCAATTCCGAACCCTAGGGAACACAGGAGGTCAGATACCACAGTCAAGGTCGTGTCCAGTGTACACGACCAACAGGGCAAGATAGTGTGAGTAGTGTGCCCCAGCACAGTCCATAGCCATGGCGGGCCTAACACAGTCCAGAGACCCTGTCAGCAGGATAGGGCCCCATGTTGGATCTCGACGTGCAGTCAGCCACGTTAGTGCCACGTGGCCGACACTTGGCAGTATACATGCTACTAGTCCTCACACTGGGCTAGGAGGGGCTTGCTCCATATCAGGGAGTAGGCAAGGTTGGGTGGATCAGTTAGTGTTTGCCCTACAGTGGTGTTTGGATCTCTAACACTGGTATCAGAGCCATCTCCTTCTTTGGGAGCTTAGTAGCAGTAGTGGAGAAAGTAGATAGATTGCTCAGAATCTCTTGAACTTTTCAAAAGTAAGTAGAGCAGGGCCAGCACTGTAGGAACAGTTTTCTACTGAGCAAACTTTCTAGCATAATATGCTCTTTTGATAGAATTTAGGCCAGATTACTGGAGCAAGTCCAGCGCTAAAGAGGCCTATCTAAATTCTCATTTTCGAAGCCAATTTTGGTATCAAATCCGAAGTTTTTTGGGCAGCCAGGTCTCTACTCAGATAGCGAGGGTACTTATCCTCACAAATTAGATTTCTATCTCCAGATTTAGCCAGGAATCTGATTTTTCAGATCATATTTAGAGATTAGATAGGGGACATGTCAACGATTAGAGAGCTACTGAAATTTCAAAAACTGGCATTCCTGTTGGCTGCAAATCCGAGTTTCTTTTAGCAGATTTCTACTGTAGGTCCAATGCTCCAAATGCCTTTTGAAAATTGGATTTTAAGAACCATTTTGGGGGCCAAATCAGAAGTTTTTGAGCAAACAAAGTGGTTGTCCAACCAGTGAGCAGGATGCTTAAAGAATTCAGATCTTTGCAATCGTTTTTGAGCCCAAATCAGAGAAATTCGCGCCGGACAAGTTCCTGATTTTCCGGACAACAGGTCTGCAATTCGCTGTAGAAGAATTGAGAAGGCTTTTCTTGATATTTCTTTGGAAGTACAGTCCTTAGAAACAACTAAGCTTTCTTTCCCATCTTTGTACAGTTCTAAATTAGTCTGTTTGACTTTTGTTATAGAAGAAATGCCAGGCACTCCTTTTCTATCTCAGAATTCTCCGGGACTTGATCAACCCTTGATAAGAGGCATTGATGAATTAGAGACAGAATCTCTGAGGTTCAGTAAGAGAAAAGAACCCATGGAAGTGGAAGAACATGAGCAATTCGTTGAAGAACTCGACGAATTGATTACCAAGGAGCAGTATCTCCACTTGGTAATAGAGGTGGATGAACTGAAATTGGCTTTAGCCAATTTCAAGTCCAGTGTCGATGACTCATTCGCCAAACTCAAAAGTTTAATTTTGAGCTCCGCGAAAGGAAGCCTTCCCTCCACTTCTTAGTTGTCCCCTTCTCCACTTCCATCAGTTTCAGGTGAGCCAATGCGGTCTCATCCCAGTGTCTTTAAAAACTTAAAGCCTCCTACTTTTATTGGGGAAGAGAATGATAGAAACGCAGATATTCTACACACCTTCCTCAACAAATGGAAGAAAATTCATGCTCTTAAACATACCCCTGACCATTTGCAAGCTATTGAGGCTACTCTTTCTCTAGGGCCCCCTGGTCAGACTGGGCAGACCCCCTGGTCATGGAAAGCTTTTGAAGAAGCATTTCTAACAGAGTTTCTACTAGAAAACGAGCTTGATAGAGCCTGGGAAGCCTGGGAGAAAACAGTAATGGACAAATCTTTAATCCAATATATCTCGCAGTATCGAGAAACAATTTTAAAAATTAAAAATATGGATGATTATCAGAAAATCAGAGGATTTGTCCGTGGCCTAAAAGATAAATATAAAGTAGAGGTCTAGAGAAACTCGCCCACTAACCTAGAGCAAGCTCTGCTCAAATCTATGATGATTCAGTGGGTAGGAAGAAGACGAGGCAACAGTCCCTTTCTGAGCAGCCTCCTCAGAAAGACTTTCAATTCAAAAAGAAATTTATAAACGAGAGAAATAAGATGAAGTTAAAGGTGAAGCTCCTCAGAAACGCCCATCGCTCATACAACCCTTAAAACCAGAAGATTTTGAGAAAGCCAAACAAGAACGTGTGTGCTTTGTGTGCATGGGCAAGGAACACGCAGTCAAACAGTGTCCCAAGAAAAGATAAAAAAGATAAAAAAAAACAAATTCATCTTGTTCAAACAGTAAGTTTCCTAAGTGACTCGGCAGCTTCCAAGATCAAAGTGTTTCATGAAGACCATGAACACTATTGCCAGCTAACCTCTGCAATGCTAGCGAGATCCTTCAGCTTTGGGCCGCTTGACGGAAAGTTGGTGACCAGTCAGTCAAAGTTATGGTTGATGATGGGGCGACCCATAATCTCATCAACTAGACCCTAGTTAAAAAACTCAGACTTCTAGAAGTACCTAGTCAGCATAGGTACATAGTTTCATTAGCTAAGGGTGAAGACAAGAAAATTTGAGAAACTATGGTAAATAATCTAAATCTTGGTATTCAGGGTATCAAGATGAAATAAACTTTCAGATAATGCATCTGAATCACACAGATATTATTCTCGGGAGAGATTGGCTCTACAGTTTAGGATCTTCCCTCCACAGAAATTATCAGGAGAACACCCTCAGCTTTCAGCATAAAGGCCGAGAGATCCAGTTGCATGGGGAGAATGATGTCTCCAATAGCCCTATGGTCTGCAGTTCAGAGCTTTGTCAGCTAATCGGAGACGACGACCATCAGGTATTCTTATGTGACTTTCAGTTTAATATTCCAGAAGTCTCTATTTCCAGTTCTTTACAGCAGAAAATTAGTAAATTAGAAACTTTGTTGTCTAAATTTAAAGATGTTTTTCCTAAAGATTTATCACATGGTTTACCACCTAGCAGAGAGGAAGATCATGTAATAAACCTAGTACCAGGTACAACACCTGTTTCTAAACCTCCGTATCGGGTCAGCCGAACAGAGGATGAAGAAATAACTAGGCAGCTAACAGATTATCTTGGGAAAGGCCAAATTCAGACTAGTAGTTCACCATGGGCCTCACCAGTCCTTTTGGTGAAAAAGAAAGAGGTGTCTATGTGTCTTTGTGTAGATTACAGAGCCCTCAATAAAGTCACAATTAAGAATAAGTATCCTATGCCTCGGGTAGACGAGTTATTTGATCAACTCAACGGGGCTAAATTTTATTTTTGTTTAATCACAAGCCCAAACTCACTAGCTTTAATTGTTACCCACAAGCTTTTATCCATGGGCCAAAAAATACACAGTTGAAAAAAAAGGAGGGGGATGGGGAGAGGGGAGCAAAAGAGACACTAAAAAGAGAAATATAGGGGGGAAGGGGGATTTGGAACACATGTGCGTGCACGGGCGCGCGCGCGCGCGCGCACACACACACACACACAAGTCTCCATATAAATTTTTTTTTGTGGATGAGGTATATTGTATGAAATATAGAGTCTAGAGTCATTTTTTCTCCTTCCCTCTCTCCCACGGGTCCCATTTATCTCTCTCTCTCTCTCTCTCTCTCTCTCTCTCTCTCTTCCCACAGGCCGATGATTGCACAGCTGCTGGATCTAAAAAAGGGAGTACAAATTTTCTGAAACTCGTTTATAACTTCTGCCAAAAAATCAAAGCCTCAAAAAAAAAAAAAGTCACCAAAACAATTTGTTTGAAATGTTTAGGTTGAGTAAAAGCTTGAGTGTCTTGGTTTACACTTTGTTAAGGCTCATGCCCTAGGTTGAAATGCTCAAGCTAGCACCCTAGGACAAGGGCCCTAAAGTTAACAACTCTCGACGGGCCCTTACCCTCATGTTCAATCAGTTTTCACATTGCATGAAGGAAATGGATCAGCCTCATAGAACTAAATCCATGGGGGAAAAAAATTTATGGCAAATTTTACACCTTCCAGGTGCCGTGGAAGGTGCGCGCAAAAAAAATTATCTTCTTACACTCACCTTCCGCGCTGAAGGTGAGTGTGTCCAATGGGAGCATCCTTGGAAGAGAAGGTGCACCTAAAAAAAATTACACCAAAAAAAAAAAAGAAATCAGATGTAAAAACATATTTCATGCTAAGGAAGGACGCCTCATTGGGGCATTCACCCCTGGGCAGTCCACCTGGGAATCCTTTGCTTTTACGTAAGTGCATTACTTGTCGGAGGCAGGTTGCAGTACTGAGTATATTCAGCATCACATTTGCAGGTGCTCCTAATGCAGGTGCTCCTAATGCAGGATTGATCTTGCTTGGCAAACATTGGTGTTGTTGTAGCTTCTAATCCAGATCAATGTTGAGCTGAGGCTTAAACAAAAACCAACCCATTGAAGCTCATAATTCATGGCTTCCTGTAGCAGCTCGGGTGGGACCAGATGGGATGCACGATGGCAGTTGTGTTTCATCTGGTGGAACTGGAAAACTTCAGACAACTTCGAGTGCCAGATCAGTCTATTTAGTCTCTCAAGCAAGCAATCAGATAGCCAAACAAGCAAGCCAATCCCTCTCTTTTAGCAATTTCCGTGATCAAGACTCAACAAGCTCAATATAACCCAACACACTCCAAACTCCTGCCCATGAGCTAAATTTTGATCTTGGGTTGTGAATAGTTTTCATCTTTCGTACTGCCCAAGAGCAAAAGGCTTCATCTTTTCTGTATTTCAAGCTGCAAAAGCCGCTTTCATTCCTTTCTGGGGTCCAGATATGCAAGTGTTTATAAGCTGCCTTTTTCTTACCTCCTTTTAGATCTCGAAGCTCTTCTTTGAGGGCTTTCTTGTTGTGGTTTGCATAATTTTGGCTGATCAAGGAGCTGACAGCTCTTTCTGAACTCTTTCCACCAGCAGCATGTTGTTCGTTCCGTATGATTATAACTGAAAGTTGTGATCAAAGGAATTGGGCAGCTCTTTCTGAACTTTTTTCGACTGCATAAGAATATAGTGAGGGAGTGAAAGAAGCGATATCTCCACCTCCCGCATCAATCTCAAAATAAATGGCATCTTGCTTACTGTAATTTGAAGATCAATATATCTTCTATACGTAGCTGCTAGCTACCACGTTTATACTGGACAGAGTTTATCTATAGATCTTTGCTCTACTTAGAGAATTCAATATGCCTACACCTTCAGGAATCCTCACCAATTTAATAAATCTGCTGCCAACCGGAACCTTTCTGACATTCCAGACGCTGGCGCCTCTCTTCACCAACAACGGCAACTGCGGGTTCGTTGAGAAAATCATGACTGGACTGCTGGTGCTTACGTTTTCGGTCATTTGCTTTACTGCCCGCTTCACAGATAGTATCACTACACAAGCTGGGCATGTCTACTACGGGCTTGCTACTGCAAGAGGTCTATACAATCCTCAGTTTCTGACTGCTAATCTCCCTTACACGCAAGGCCCCTTCTATACCGGCCCACCAGGAACAACTCAATTCTTCCTCAGCCGTTTTGATTTTCTGAATGGCTTTCTAACTGTAATCTGCTTCTGCACCCTCGCTCTTCTCACACCCCCAGTCACAGATTGTTTCTACCCTGGGATTCCCCGGTTGGTTACAAAGACTGTACCTATCCTTGTGTCTCTCCTTGTGAGCCTGTACTTTGCGTTTGCCCCACCTGCGAGACGCGGCATAGGCTTTGCCATTTCAAATCTCAAGACTCACGTCCTTATCATTGAGGAACCTTCAGCATCTAGCACCATCAAGCTCACTAAGAGCAGTTTCAATGCTCTTCTCTTGCAAGACGATGCTAATGCTACGAGAGGAAAAGAGGAAGCTTGAGCAAGCATGAGTGCAGTGCTAGTGGTTGTCAGCCTGGTGGATGGATGATGATAATCTGCTGCTTTGATTTCCCTTGATCTTCAGCAAACAATTACAATGGTGTTATTGCAACAGCTACAAGATCGTCATCGTTGTGATCTGTTTTCTGCATGTCTGCATATGACTGATAGTCCAGAATTTAGAAGAGGAAATATGATGAACATGCTAAAGGTTGAAGGAGATTATATGATTGACAAACAAGTTATCAAAGCTTAGAAAGAATTTCCAGCCTACAGTATTCCCTTGTGAAATATGCAGATACATATATATGTATATAAATTCTATATACAATTTGTTGAACTTTTGGTCTGTCGCATTTGCTTTTTGTTTCAACTAGAAGACAAAGTTTGAACTGTGGTACTGATTAATGCAGATCTATCTGAGATGTCAGAGAATGTGATTTTGGGTTGAGGAAGAGGTAGCTCATGAGTCGTACATGACATGGAATTAGCAGTTGTTACTGTTCATGACCAATCAATTACACAAACTAGTTAGCTAGTTAGTTAGTTAAAGATCAATTGGCAAGCTGAGTGACATTGACATTCAAGATCTTGACTTCCTTTTGCACTCACCAGCCAAGTGATCTATAAATCATGATGCAGCTTTAGTTGAATATCTTTCTATATTTTACAGCAGATTGCTATTCACTCCCCAACAAGTGTCATGAAATTTGAAGATTCTTGAAAATCAGATGTCTCTCTCTAACTTTGTAATCCCCCATATTAGTAGAAAAATTTAAGTATATATTGCAAACTATTGCCCATACATGAAAGACAGAAACAAGACAAGCATTGGTTTTAATACTGACTCGATAATGGGCAGGATAAAATTCTGCAAATGACATTGGCCTATGATCTTTTTGGAGGAGGCTACATAGCTAAGGAACAAAAGCACACTTCCAAGTTATAATCCAAAGGGAAAATAGGAAGAATTTGCATGGCTCTTAATCTAAGATCAAGAATTCCAATCTTGTCAAAGCACAGAAGTTGAGAGCAACCTTTCCAAGAGACCGTAAGAAAAGTTTAGGAATTAAAACTAAGCATCTCCAATTTTGCTCCAATCTAAGAAGAAAATTGATACACCAACCTATTGTGAGCCATATCTGATGGTATGGAAACTGACCTTTGTTTGAGGGTATGTGCAGGTACTTATGAAAGTGCCTGAAGAACAAGAAC
This sequence comes from Diphasiastrum complanatum, assembly GCA_029204225.1. NCBI lineage: Eukaryota > Viridiplantae > Streptophyta > Lycopodiopsida > Lycopodiales > Lycopodiaceae > Diphasiastrum > Diphasiastrum complanatum. Next base: position 28,615,950 of record CM055103.1, on the reverse strand, counting down.
AAGAATAAGAAGCCTTCAGGGCTTAAGGACTGACCTTACTTTGAAGGTGTGTGCAGGTACTCATGAAAGTGCCTGAAGGACCAAAACAGGAACAAGAAGCCTTCAAAGCTAAAGACCGTTTACAAGAAGAAGGCTTATTTATAAGTCTATAATGAAGGCTCATAGGAGTCTATAAGGAAGGCTTATTACTAAGTCTATAATGAAGGCTCAGAGGAGTCTATAAAGAACAGGACAAGGACAAGGGTCTGATCACCCTAATGACCCTTGTCCACCATGATTGAGGATGGGCAACCTCTAGAAAAAAAGTGCCAATGACCATGATTGAGGATGGGCAACCTTTAGAAAAAGTGCCAATAACCATGATTGAGGATGGGCAATCTCTAGAAAAAAGTGCCAATGACCACGATTGAGGATGAGAACCTCTAGAAAAAAGTGCCAATGACCATGATTGAGGATGGACAACCTCTAGAAACAAAGGGCTTAGGAATTGATGACTATCATGCAACAAGATGGGCATATACTTTGGCCTTTTCCCTAAGAAGATTGCACTTGGGTGAATATCCAAGTTGTGACAATGAAAAACTATATGAAATATAAAGTCAAGATTAAACCTTGTACCACCTACCTCCCACCTACTTTGCTACATGCATTCTAGGCTATTTGACACCTAGAATGGGGCGCCCTCCTACACTGTCACTTCATATGCCAAATCATCATAATAACCCTCCCAAACTAATACACCTCACCCATTCACCCTCTCTAACTAATACACCTCATCCATGCACTCCACTTCACCTTAAGTCCATTTGGAGTCTTCCCCACACCTCATGCACTTAAACTTGACACCTCACTCACTTTGGAATGACTCTCCACTCTCTATGTAAGTGGAAATGCCTCCCTCTACCAAGAGGATTCCATGATTTTGCATCCAAACTCTTCCCTATTGTTTGTTCTTGTGTACAGGTGCTTTGGAGAAGAAGATTGAAGCATTGACTCAAGGAGGCTATGCTGAATTGTGGATTGGAGGATTTTGAAGCTCAAACCCTCATGGATCTCTCACTCTCTTTCACCTTCTCTCTCTCTCTCTCTCTCTCTCTCTCTCTCTCTCTCTCTCTCTCTCTCTCTCTCTCTCTCTCTCTCTCTCTCTCTCTCATCCTCTTCTGAAACCATGGTACGTTCATGAATATGATATGCATATGTATGAATGGATGTCTAGTACCATTTGCATGTCATAAGAAACCATATCCTAATGACCATGTATGTCAGTTTAGACTTTTGCATGTCATGTCATCCTTTGCCTAATATCCATGCATGTCAGTTTAGACTCTTGCATGTCATGCCATAATTTGCCTAATGTCCATGCATGTCAGTTCAGACTATTGCATGTCAAGATTCTATGATCCATCATGATTGCATGTCAAGTATCTAAAATCAATCATGATTGCATGTCAAGTATCTAAAATCCATCATGATTGCATGTCGAAAGAATTAAGATTTATGAAGAATATCTTATGCTTCTAATAAGCTAGATTTTGTAATTAAGTCCATTGAAAGGAACTAAGTTTATGTTCCTAATTGAGACCCTTTGTGGAATCCAATGTATATGTAATTGGCATAGGCCAATTGGTTTTGCATAATGAAAAGAATTATTTTTCAGGGGGGAATCCCCATCTTGACCCCTCAGTGCTTCCGCTGTATGTGAATGAATTTATGTGATCCATCGTTTTCGAGATTTAAAGTCTAATTTGATTTTCATTTAAGTTGATTCAAGACTTATTATACGTGAGTTGATAAGTCAATAAATTTATTGGCCTTTAGGCCTTACCCATCGAGTTCACATCTAGCAAGGCTCACACTATATCCCCCAAGCAACCCTTAACTCTGACATATCCTAATGTCAACACATGGCAAGATCCATACATATGACACTTGCCACTTGGCATTACTTTGAAACACAAGCAATCAACTAGGAAGACCATCTGACATTTGTCACTCATACACTGATACCAATGTAAGGAAAAGCTCCTGAAGATCCTGATTAGAAGTCAAACGCACGAGAACACATTGTGGAGCAAAACCACCCAACCAAGTAGAAGCACCCGATCAATTTCCAAAAGCTTCACCCTCGAGCCAAGGAATAGGAAGCAAGAGTATAGTGAGAGAAACTAGCAATGAATCACCAAAATTATAATGTGGTAGGGCGATTTTTCACTAGCTTTCTATAGGCTCAGGACCCCACTGTGCATGTGCCCATGCAAGGCCTAAACTCCCCAAAAGTGCTTTCCATTGTTGTTGATACATGCATTAACAATCCTAAATCCATGTGCTAACTCCACTTAGTGTGTCTGGGCATCACAAGGTTGTTAACATTACTGGCCTCATCTGGAATAACGTGGCGTAACTAATAATATTGAGTAATAGAGTATCGTGTATCCAAGTCTAGGATTATGCGGAATCTAGGACGTGGACATAACACATTGGCAGTATGATTGCCTGTACAAACTGGACACCAACTAGCCTCTTTCGTGGATAAACTGGCGGTTGTGGTACCCTTGGTACCTAATGTACATGCTTAAGCTTTTGATCCACGATCCCAAGTAGCTCAGTGGTGAGCTTCCGCAATTGATTTTGTAAATTCTCTGGCGCTTTGGTAAAAGCATTGGTTGAAGCTATATTAGAGGACGTAGAGCCAAATTCTTCGCTTCTTCCTACATTGTTCAAAAGAAAGATGATATGATCAAGAATTTTTATATCGTCAAGGCCTGATCAAAGATCTACTTGCGCTAATGGTTGTTGAAAAATAAGTTGCATATGAGTTGAATAACTATTTGACAATGATAGTTCGATTATTGAAAAACAATAGTCAATGTAATCACAAAAACTAATTCGATACTACCATAAACACAACTTATTATCATTCACAAGTGTAGAAAATGAATGATAGAGAAAGATCACTTCATTGCCAACTATTAGAACTCATATCATAATAGCATGAATAACAAAAATAGTAGAACAAGGCAAGTCATGTGTCGATATGTCGAAATGCAGTCTGTATTGCTGAATGATAAAAATACACCCATTGTCTACTCTGATTGCACTATAGTAATAGTGCATCTAATTTTGCTATAAATTTAATCACCATAGCTTATTAATGATCAATCTATGCCTATGGCAGAATAGAGAGAGGATAAGAAAAGGAATAACTAATTCTGAAACTTGAACTTGATTGATGAATGTCATAAAATGAACTAGTCTACTAATCTGTTTATAATTGTTGATGGCATAGCCCTAACGGAATGCGCCGTTATCCATCTGGCAGGTGCCACATGGAGTTACGAGATTGGACCCAAAATATCTAGTGAAAAATACTCCACTATCAAATCTATTGAAGTTGTTATTTGGTAATCCTCGACAATTGATTTGACTATGTGTCAACAATATGTGCATTTCTACAGACGGTCTTGAAACCTTTGACACTGTCTCGACAATCTTCAGAGTGGTTCCACATTACAAAATGATTTAGGGAATGAAATCTAACACTCCCCCTTAATGTGCTCATAAAAATTTGAGGTATCAAGTTGAGAATATTGCTAAGCTTAGAATGATTGTCAAATGATAAAGATTTAGTAAATATATTTGTTGTCATGAACACTATTCTACAAGAAATTAGAATAATCTCCCTTTTGAGTACTTTGTCTATGACAAAATGATACTTTATCTCAATGTGCTTGCTCCGAGAATAATACATGGGATTAACAGATAAAGCGATTGTACTTTCATTGTCGCTAAAGACGTAAGTTACTTGTAACTGACTAAGATTAATGTTCAACAATAGATGTCTTAACCAGATATTGTTTTTTGCAGCATGTGCGGTGGCAATGGTATTCCACTTCTGTCGAAGATCATGGAGTGGAATTTTACTTCTTGCTATTCCAAGATATAGGACCTTTGTCGAATACAAAGATATATTGATGTCGAATTTCTCCTATCAACATCTCCAGCGCAATCTGCATCTGTAAAACTCTGAAGAAGATTAACATGGTCATTTGAATCATCATTCGAATTTTCACCATAACAAATGCAATAATTTTGTGTCTTTTGTAAATATCGAAAAACTCCAAGTAGAGCTTTCCAACGAATGAAATATGGAGTCGACATGTATTGACTTAGTGTACTAACTTGAATAAGCAATTTCAGGTCTAATACATATCATGGCAATTAGAGAACCAATAATAGAATGATGAAGGTATTGTTTTATATGTTTGACTTATTCGAAAGACTAGAGACACTGGTCCTTCGAATATTTTGAACATGGATCTAATTTGGATTTTTGGTTGGTTTACAATCGGCCATTTGATGTTTGAATAACAGGTTACAAATGTACATTTGTTGACTAATATAAACCAATCTTGATCACGATATCTGAAAATCTATATACAAAGGCAAAAATGGGCCTCCCCTAATTCTGTCATATCAAATTTCTTCGATAACATACTTCAACATTCGACTGTCATTATTAAAAAGTAATGTGTCATTAACATATAATGTAATGATAGCAAAAGATAAATTCACTAATTTGTAGTAGACATTACAAACAACTGACTTTGGTATAAATCCTTGCTAAATAAAAAATTTGTTGATTCGATGAAACCATGCATGAGATTACTGTTTTTAAGCCCATAGAGAGTTGTTCGAAGTTTGCATACCTGATGGGTCTTTCCCTCCAACTCGTAGCCTTCGGATTGAGACATATAAATTGATGGGGCAAGGGAGTATGGAGAACGCGAGCGGAGAAGAGAGCGGGAATATTTGCGGAACAACTCTCCCACTACAATGGGCTGCTAGATGCAAAAACGGTCTAAGGGAATGTTTATGCTAATTATAATCACCGCTTAAGTGTTCTATTGCCCAACAGAATCTTATAAATTAGTTCATACTCACAAAAACAAAAATGAGTACACTCCACCGAAGAGATTAGAAATGGTTTGTGTGTGGTATTACTGAAAATGGATTTAATCAGAAGTTTAGTTCTAAAATAGATTGAAAGAGAAGTATGGCAGCACAAGTTCCTCCGATGTCAAAGACACCCATCGTCTGATAAAAAACTGAGGAGTCGTAGACGTCTGTGTTTTGATCAGAGTGAGTGAACAATTGTTATCAAACAATAATGAAGTGCATTCAAATCACAACAAGCATTCATCTATGTTATACACAGATAGAAAAACGTGCTGCTGCTATATTACACTGAAACACAACGAAATAGCAGTTACAACTAGAATGATGGTGTAACTGGGAGGCTCAAAATCATTTGTCTCATGGACGGAGCATCATGTAGAGTGTGCCTGGATGATCCGTTTATAGATTGCATCCATATATTAATTATAGTAAATATTTGTCACCTAATTAGGTAAGTCGTTGTACTCGAAAGTATTTGGCTTGTGTGACAACTATACATGGTATATACAGTCAACGAATCGAAGAATGTTGACGCGAACGAGGACCCTGCAAATCTCTCACTTCACATTTTATGTGAAGTGGCTTTCTCTCACATCCCATTTTTGGGAAGTGGCTAGGAACGTTCCTCGTTGAAAATAGACGACTGAGATTTTTCTCTCTCTTTGAGATTTTGCAAAAAAGTCGATAGTGCCCTTAAAAAGCCGACACTGCCCTTAAAAAGCTGAAGGTGTCTTTAAAACGATTTAACTTCTTCAAAATAGTTGAAAGGAAGAAGCTGAAGGCAAAACACCGACTTGTCACAAAAAGCCAACACATGTGTAGCCGTGATCAATAAGAAAAGTATTGATCCTTTGAAACCATGCTCGAGCAGATTGCTTCAAGCCATGAAGTGCCTTATGGAGTTTACACACATGATTGTGTTTACCCTCGATAATATAACCTTTGGGTTGCACCATGTAAATGTCTTCTTCAATAACTCCATTGAGATATGTTGTCTATACATCCATTTGATGTATTTCCAGATCTGATGCAACGGTAAATGATAGCAAAAGTCGAATAGAAGAATGTTTGACTACTGGACTTAAAGTTTCAGTGTAATCGACGTTGTGTACCTGAGAAAATCCTCTGGCGACAAGTCATGCCTTTCTTCTGTTGATGCTTCCATCTGCGTTGTACTTGACTTTCAAAATCCATTTGCAATCAACCACATTTCTGCTAGCAGGTAATTTGACAATCGTCTAGTTCTTGATAAGAGATGAATACTCTTTATCCATAGCTTCTTTCCAGAGATCAGAATCAGGCTGACTGAGTGCCTCTTGGATAGACGTCGGTTCCTAAACAAGGTAGACTGCAGACTCGTCGATATACCGGTTAGGTGGTCTGCTGGTTCTTGAAGATCTTCTGGGTAATAGAGGAAGTTGCATTTCGATCATACTGTAGTTGTTGAACTGCAACAACATCATCTTCTGATTCGCCATTGATTTGTTGTTTGTCGGAAGTAGAAGAGCTTGGACCTTCAATGGGAGTAGTCGACTGCAAAACTGGAAAATTCAATGCATCAGGAGAATCTGATAGGTCGGCTACATGGGAACTGCCCTTTCCTTTGAGGTCTTGAAACTGATCTTTGATGAAGGTGGCATCCCGACTAGTGAATATCTTCGACTCGATGGGATCGAACAACTTGTAGGCTTGATCTAAAGTAGTGTAGTTGATGAAAACACATTTGATACTCTGGAAGTTGAGTTTCTTCCTGAGATCACCAGGTATCTGCGCAAAAGCAATACATCCAAAAACTCGTGAATTTGATAAAAAAGGTTTGGTACCTATCCAAACTTTGAGTGGTGTCTTGTTTGAGAGGAATTTAGTAGGACATTTGTTCTGAATATAGGTTGTTGTTGAAACAGCTTCAACCTAGAAGGACTTCGAAAGTGTCGCATGCGATAACATGCACTTTGTCGATTCGACTAAGGTTCTGTTCTTTCTCTCAGCAAGACCATTTGACTGAGGCGAATAGGAGGTAATATATTGTTGCTCAATGCCATTGTTAAGACAGTACTCCTTGAACTCATTGGAGATGTATTCTCCCCCGTTATCTGATCTCAGTGCTTTGATTCATTTGCCAGTTTGATTCTCAGCATGCTCTTTGAATTGTCTGAATTTGATGAAAGCTTATGATTTCTGTTTAATGAAATAAACAAATGTTCTTCTGGAGAATTCCTCAATAAAGGTAATAAAATACTTTGCATCTAGCAATGAAGGAGTTTGCATAGGTCCATATATATATGTATGAACAACATCTAACAGACCTTTTGCTGCATGCATATGGTTTGATCTGAAATGAATCCTAGCCTGTTTTCCAAAGATGCAGCTATGATAGACAGGGAGATTGACCTTACCAGAAGGATAGTCGAGATCAAGAACCATGGATTGTCTGGACATGTTCAAAATAGATGCATGATTCACGTGTACTAAGTGATGATGCCATAGTAATGCTTTATTGACTAGAACAGAGGTTTTCAAGGCTTGACTAGACTCAGAATAACAGTGTGCCAATCTATATAAGTAACATTGCCTCTTGCCGAGTGCAAGGATCTTATCACTCCTATCAATAATTTTGCATTGATAGCATGCAGTTTGTATCCTTCATCAGATTCAGATTATTACTGAATAAGAGTGTATCATCTATGTAGAGAGTGATGATGATGAAGTATTCTGATACAGATTTGAAGTAAACATTTAAATCTATTGAGTTTGGAATAAAACCATTCTCTATCAAAAATGCATTGATCTTATGGAACCAGGCTCTGGGTGACTGTTTCAGCCCGTAGAGTGCCTTGTGAATTCTGCATACAAGGTGTTGTTGCTTGCCATTGAGTTCGTATCCCTCTGGCTGCGTCACGTAGATTTCCTCTTTGATGGTTCCATTGAGAAAAGTGGTCTGAACATCCATCTGATGAACTTCAAGATCTACTGTAGCTGCAAAGGAGAGGAGTAGGCAGATCAAAACATGTTTGACAACTGGGCTGGAGGTTTCTGAATAATTCAAATCTGGAATATGGGAAAAGCATTTGGCGACTAGCCTGGCATTGTAATGATTTAGCCTTTCTTCAACGTCGTACTTCGTCTTGAATATCCATTTGCATGGAATTGGGTTTCGGTCCTTTGGCAACTCAATGAGTGTCCATGTTTGATTCTCCATAAGAGAATCGAATTCGATGTCCATCGCTGCTTTCCACTGGTCAGCATCAGGAGTAGACATCGCCTCAACAACAGTGTTTGGTTCCTGCACGAAGTAGCAGGCCAGATCATCCATAAATATGGATGGAGGTTGTTTGGACCTATTCAACCTCCTGGGTTGAACTTCGGTCCTCTGATGTGGGTTGACTCGTTGAGGTTCTGACTCAACTTCTGAGTCAACGTCGAGATTATGCAGTTGATTCTCTGGATTGGAATTGACTGGTTGTTCGATCCATGAGTCATAATTATCAACAACTTTTCCTTTGTGGTCGAGGAACTGGTCTTCCACAAAAATGACATCTCTACTGGTGAATGCCTTCTCGATATCCAAATTGTAGAGTTTGCATGCCTTGTGATTTTGGGAATAGCCGATGAAAATCGTTTTTCTGCTCTTGTCATCTAGCTTTTTTCTTAGATCCTCAGGGATCTGAGCGAAAGCGATGCATCCAAACACTCGAATATGTTTGAGTGATGGTTTTGATCTTGTCCACACCTCATAAAGTGTCTTGCCATTCAGGGCTTTGGTGATGGATCAATTATATAAGTAGGTAGTTGTAGTAACAACTATTGCCCAGAACTTCTTTGGAAGAGAGGCATGGGCCATCATGCTCTTGGCACTTTCAATGAGTGTTCGGTTCTTCCACTCAGCTACACCATTGGACTGAGGTGAGTAGCTAGTTGTGTATTGTTGAAGTATCCCGTTGTCCTTGCAGAACTCCTTGAATTATGTGGAGATGTACTCTCCTCCTCCATCTGTGCGTAGAGTCTTGATCTTCCTCTGGGTCTGGTTTCTGCAGACACCTTGAACTGCTTGAAGAACTTGAATGCTTTGGATTTGTTCTTCATATAGTAGGTTGTAGTCCTTCGAGAGAAGTCGTCGATGAAGGTTAGAAAATAGAGAGCTCCCTTTGTGGAAGCAGTCTGCATCGGGCCACAAATGTCATTGTGTACAAGGTCAAACAAGCCCTTAGATGTATGAACAGAGTTTGAACTGAAGGGACTTCTAGAATGCTTGCTGATAATACAACTTTTGCATGGAGAAGTTGGCTTGCTGACTGAAGGTAGGTCTTGTCCTAGATTCTGAACTGACATTTGCTGACACTGTTGTAGTTAAGATGGCCAAGTCTGAAATGCCACAACATATCAGTTGATTCAGAAGTGGCTGTGTGAAGAGCTTGACTGTTAGAAGAGTAGCAGTGGCTGAGCTTGTAAAGATAGCCGCTTATTCTTCGTAGGCTAGAACCTTCTGGGATTTTTTGAGGATTGTGCAGTCTTTTGTATCAAATTTGACCCTCCGACCTGAATCGGTGATTCTGCTAACTAAGAGCAGATTCTTGGTTAGATTTGGAATGTGGAGAACGTTGGACAACAACTTGACTTCACATCTTTTGAATTCAACCCTGACTGTTCCTTCACCTTCGATTGAATGCGATGAGTTGTCTCCAAGTTGCACAACTCAAGAGTGGGTGAACAACTTGTAGTCTTTAAACCAGTCGTGATGGCGAGTCATGTGTTGAGTTGCTCCGGAGTCTAGATACCAGGAATTAATATCCTGTTGTTCTCTAACTTTGGTCACGAAAGCTGCTTCATCATTATCTTCTTCTTCTTGTTGCTGATTTGAGTGACTGTTGTAACACTATGTGCTTGTTTTTGGAACTGCTTCTTCTTTTCATTGTTGTACTTCAAAGTTCGGCAGTCTTTGATTTCGTGACCAGTCCTCTTACAGTATCTGCAGAATAGTTTCTACATAGGTTGGAATGATGAAGAGTTTGAATTTAATCCTGAACCGAAATTTGGTCCAGACTGCACATTGCTCTTTTTGTCAGTAGAGCCTGACTTTGTAGATCTCTTGGATCTAAACTTCTGATTTTTTGAGTACAGAGCTCAAGGATCCGATCTTGAGCTTGAGGAGGATGTTGATCTTCTGATCTCCTCTTGTAGGAGCAGTGAGATTACTCTTGATATAGTGAGGTGCTCCTGGGTAGAAATTGCCATTATCCAATTTTTGTAGGCTTCAGGTAGACACGATAATAGAGTCATGAGTGCATCAGAATCTTCTATGACTGAGCCAGTTGCAGTCATATGCTCCATAAATTTTTTGAAAGTGTTGAGGTTTGTTGGAAGCTCCATCTGAGGAAGAAATTATTCAACCTTAGAGCTTGGATGTAACGTCTCTAATGTTGTAGAGAGTTGTTAGGATGTCCCATGCATCCTTAGCTTTCTGAGTAGCACGTATGTGGCTGATCTGAGTGTCCTTTATGTTGAGGGTGATCATGACAAATGCTTTGCCATCTCTTAGTCTCCACTTGGTGATGATGGCTGCATCACCATCTGGTTTGAGTTCTGTGCAATCCCCACAGTTCTTTGGCTAGAAGTATAGCCTTCATCTTGAATTTCCAGTGATGGTAGTTATCTCCATTGAGTTTGCCAATGAGAGATGAACTAGATGATGGATCCATTCTAGTTGAACGAGATTGTTGATAGAAACAATGACTGTCGGAATACTATTGGCTGCGTGTTTGCTAGAAAGACATCTTGATAGAAACAATACTGATAATCCCCTTTAAAAATGCAGATTACTGAAATGCTTGCTCTGATACCATGTTGGAAAACGGTGGTCGTGAGCGCAACGGAGGCTCGGTTGCTCAGAGCGTAGGTGTGTAGGAACGGAAACGCAACAGTTAGCAGCAGAAATATTCAAGTAGAAGAATTCATATAGTTTGCGCAAATGAACGATGCAGTAGTGAGACAAAAATTACACTCTGATAAAAATATTTACAATGAGTACAATCGCTTGAAGTAATAACTTCAGCTTTCTGAGCGTGATAACGCTGGCTACAGATAACTTTGATTGAAGGAGAAATTCAAAAATTAACACTTACATAGCTTGTTTTAGCTAATATAGAGACTTACAAGAGAGGAAATATCTTACATTGTCAAGCCTTTAAGACTATTTATACTAGTCTTTGCATATGTACAAAAGTTGGTAACCGTCAACCACCTTTGGGATATTTGTTTGTCCAGCTATTTTAGAGTTACTCATCCATTGGCGAAGTCGGTCAGCAAAAATGCGAAAAAGACGAAGGTGCCTTAAAATGAAGTCTAAGGTATTCTGGCCACTTGGCCAGTGTGTCGCATTTTTTGCTATGGAGCGAAAAAGCCGAAAAAGCCGAAGGTGTCTTAAAAATGATTTCTAAGGTATTCTGGCCACTTGGCCAATGTGTCGCATTTTTCGCTAAGCAGCGACAAAGGCGAAAGTGCCTACAAAATGATTTCTAACTCATAGAAAAAACTCAAAGGGAAAAATGTGAAGGCCTAAAAATATGTTGTCGGCCTTTGGTTTTTCAGGATGCTCATTACTTTGAACGATTTGTTTAAGGCTGAGCATAAGAAATCTAACATATATTCCTCATTGATCAAGATCTGTTGAAGATCCATCAAACTTGGCAAAGTCTTTTGAATAGCAATACTTTGAACAATGTTAGCATGAGCATCCAACAAGCCATTAAGAAACACTTGAATAAGCTCTCCTTCCTTAATGATTTCATCAATGCAAGCCAACTCATCATTCAATGCTTTCCTTCTCAAAACAAAAGTATTTGGACTTTCTTCATTGTTTTGCAAACAAGAAAAGATTTTCCTTCTTAGAGTCAACACTCTAGAAGTAGACTTGGATTCATAAAGCTTCTTCAATGAATTTCAAGCTTCCAAAGATGATGTGCACTTACCAACTTCCTTGAGAAGTTCATTGGTAACAGTCATCTTTATCATGTGTAGAGCCTTCTTGGCCCTCTTGTCATACCTCAATTGATCTTGTTGTGTTGCTGGTCTCTCCTCCAAACCTACAACAATATCCAAAACGTCATTCATCTCAAGAAGTGACTCCATCGTCACTTTCTACAATGAATAGTTACTTAAGGTAAGCCTATCATTGGCTTCCAACATGACTCCAATTGAGGTTGCCATGTAGCAATGACCTGATCTTCTCTTTCAACCTGTTTCAATGCACAAAGCACTCCTTTGAACAACAACAAATGCTTTCAAAAGAAATCACCAAGATTTGAAACTATCTCAAAAATTCTCTTTTAGCACTTATACCAAGCAAATCAACACATAGAATCATGGAATCTTGATCAACCTATGATCTATCCTCAATCTAATGACTTTTGCCACTTCCTAAGATTGAAACACACTCAAATGAAGTCCAGCAACCTCACTATCTAGAGATCCAATCAAAAGTAGGGTTTTGACAAAATCACAAAAAATTGACTATTCCAAATCTACATGCAAATGCTGGAAATCTGATATGCAATCTATTAGCCACCACTTAGGCTGATCCAATGATCCAAAAATCGGCCAAATCCAATATGTGAATCAGAAATCGGAATTGATCAAGTTTATAAACCTATATAGGGTTTTGATCTACAAAAGATCCAATCTACAAAAGCAAAAACTCGATTTTGGTGTAGAATCCTCTCTAGCATGCTCTACACTTGATATCTTCACCAAATCATTGATAGATCTGATTTCTTCCTTCATAACCTGAAACACAAGCTCTGATACCATGTGAAAGATTTCAGATCCTTAAGATCCAATCTACTTAAATGATCTTTGGTTAGAAAGAGAAATACACTACCAATCTCACCAATGTAGAAAAATCAGCATCTACACACAAAATGAGATGCAAACACTAATAGAACTTGATCAAACTTGAATGAAATGATAAAGTACCGTTGTTGTCCGTACAAAACCAGCAAGCTAATGTGTTTCACACGTGTGGATCCGAAAATAGCAATAAATGATCATTCTACACATAGAATTGCAAGCAATCACCAAGATAGTGCACCAATGGATGATAGAACCCAAGAGAACCATGTATAAGCATGAAATGAGATAGAGAAGAGAGAAGATAGCTCTCTCCACAAGTTACATCCTTTTATAACAGGTTCAAACCCTATTTGGCCAATTGGCTTTCCCACCAAAATGCTAACCCTACTATTTTTGGGTCTAGATTCAATGTACCCAAACTATTCAAATTTGAATCTACTCAAACTCGCATTCTAACTTTCCCACACTTTCAAAGAGTGTTTATTCAAATCACATTTAGACTAATGAACTTTGAAAAGTCAATCTCTAAGTCTAAAACAAGTTTTGACCTCAATATGCCAAATATGGAAATATAGCAAAATATGATGAAACTAGTTGAATCTTTCACAATTGGTACCAAGAAGTATTTATAAAAGAAATTGTGAATAGTTTCAGACTATAATTGCTTGTTCTTTTAACTTGTGAACTTCGATTTCCAATGTAAGGTGATACTTTGCCCAATGGTTCATGTAAACTGAATTTTTATAAAGGTAATGTTATTGGTTTGGAGAGAATAAAACTCAATTTAAAAATTTATCGCTTAGTGTAATTCTGAAATCCGATATAGTGCTTTAGAGCAGAAATAAACAATTGAGAAAAATCATTCTATCTTTGAGTACTTATTTGATATTTGAAATCAGACTAAGGATAACACTTTTCTAAGTGTTGAAATTTAAAGGATTAGTTTATTAAAAAAATTCCTTGTTTTGAAAACAAAGTCTGTTTAAGGGAGAAAGAATGTTACGTCCATGTCCGATACAAAGGTTTCAAAATAATTCTTGACGTGGATATTCAATACTCAAGGGTACAAATTTATTAATTATGTCTTGCCATTCCAGACCAGGCCAAGAATATAGTTAATAACTTTATGAGGGCCCAAGCATATCCATTAGGACATGTGGAGCTATGCATGTTGTTACTTAAGTACCAAACTAGAGTACTGAGAAGTGCCAAACAAGTACTATCTATAGCTAATTGAAGTATTGAGAAGTACCAAACAAGTACTATTTGTACCAAACTGAAGTACTGAGAAGTATCAAACAAGTACTACTTTGCTCTACAACAACACACAAAAAATATGCAGTACTGAGAACTACTAGGAAACATTGTTATCTACCACACAGACAATGATCTATATTTATACTAATATGTGGTAAATGTAGCCACTAGAAGTGGCTCAAAATTAGGCCTCTAATTTCTCTTCAGCAAAAGGTAATGTCCCTATAAAGCAGGGACTTGACTTCAATATAAATAGGAGTTTGTCTCTTATTTGTAGGTGTCCCATAAGTCAAGGCTTCACTTTCTCAACACTCCCTCTTCAAGCCTTGACTATCTAGGATTTAATTGTACTCCCATAACTTCTCTATGTCTTTCAAAACTTTCTCTTGCCAAAGCTTTTGTGAGAGTATCAGTTGGCATCTCCTCTGTGGATAAATATTCGAGTTTGATAAACCCATTCTCAATTTGCTCTCTGAGCCATTTTCATGGCACTTTGGTTATCAATTAGGACTGATATGAGCTGCATTTCTCTGACTTTGATTTCCTCAAGAAGTCTTGAAAATTTCTTCAATGCTCTGGCTCCATGAGATAGCGCAAGGTAGCTTATGCTGAAGATACGGCGGTGGTACTTTGCCTTTTGCTTATCCATCCAACTGCACCTCCACTCAGCAGAAAACAGCATCCTGTTGTAGACTTGTACTGTCTATTTTTCCCAAAACTTGCATCAACATACAATGTTAGTTCTGAATTTTCATGCCCACGATAAGTAATACCGTAAGACGCAGTCCTTTGTAGATATTTCAGAATTTTCTTACTCATTTCCCAGTGTTCCTGCATGTAGTTGTCGTTGAACTAGCTGAGGATAATCACTGAATATCACAAATCAGGCCTTGTGCACACCATCAAATACATAAGGCTTCCAATAAGCTGCTTATAAGGAAGCTTTCTTGAAAATTCTTCCTTTCCTTCTACTTCAAAAAGTTTGAGGTTGGGCTCCATAGGGATTGCTGAAGTCTTACATTCAGTCATATTAAACCGTTCCAAGATCTTCCTAGAATAACGTTCTTGGCTAATATGAATCAATTTCTTGTTTCTATCCCTATGAGTTTTCATTCCAAGAAAACATTTTACTTCTCCTAAGTCCTTCATCTTAAATTTCTTGCTAAGGAGAGTCTATACTTCACTAATATCTGGTTTACTTCTTTCAATCAGAAGTAGGTCATCAACATACAAAACTATAATGATGACTCCCTCTTTCTCCCTCTTAATGTAAACACTAGGATCTACATTAGAAGACTGAAAACCAATGTCTTTTACAGCAGAATCGAATTCTGCATTTCACTCCTTGGCTGATTGTTTTAGTCCATAAATTGATCTATTGAGCTTGCACACTTTACCTTCGTTTTGTGGAAAAACAAACCAGGTGGTTGCTTCATGTAAATCTCCTCCTGTAGCTTTCCGTTGAGAAACGTTGTATCCACATCCATATGTTCCTTCTCCAGGTCTTCTTCAGATGCAAGTGCAAATACTGTCCTCAAGCTATCCATATGAACAACTGGGGAGAAAGTCTCCTCAAAATCCACTCTTTGAATTTGGGTGAATCCTCTTGCAACTAACCTTGCCTTCTGTCTTTCAAGCTGATTTTCAGAATTGAACTTTTTCTTGAAAATCCATTTACATTCTTGCCTGGAGGTATAGCAACAAGGTCCCAAACCTTGTTTTCTTTCATAGACTCTATTTTTGCTTTTGCAGTTGTCTTCTAATGATAAGCTTATGGACCTATAAAGGCTTCTTGAATAGTTCTGGGTTCGTCTTCAAAAGCTAGACAACACCATTCTGAATTGCTGACTAGCATCGTCTCGCAATTTTCAAGAATTTTCAAAGAGGGCTTTCGTGTTCTTGGTGAAAGGGTTCTTGTAGGCTAAGTTGATTATTCCACAATGGATTCTTCTTCTAAAACAACAAGTTGTTGAAGCTCCTCTTGTGCCTCTTTTGATTTCACAGAGATAGGATTAAAGACCAAGTGTTGGTCATCAATAAACTGCGTATCTTCTTCTTCTTTGAGCATAGCATTCTCATCAAACACAACATCTGAGCTAATAATAATTTTGTTTGAGCTAGGATGCCAGTTAAGAAACACAGTTTAAACACCCGACCGAATCAATCGCCACAACACAACGTCAAGTGCAACAAGACAAGACCACAGAATTGCTCTCCACAAACTGTATATTCAACTGATAAGTAAGTACAAAGATAAGTTGCTTAGAAGCACTCAAAGGGCTCGTAAAAGAAAGACAGTCCGATAATTCTAGAACTAAGCACACGTGGTGCCGTCGAAGTAAGAAAACACTGTATAAGTCGATCATTGCTAGTTTAACTCTCTCTTTAGTAATGGTCTAGCTGAAAGGAAAAACAGGACTATTATGGAGAGTGCATGCTCCATGTGGACTTGACCGATTCACTTTGGTCGGAAGTGTGCAGTGCGACAACGTTCAAGCAAAACAGGAGCCCTACAGTTGCGGTTCCAAATGTGACTCCCGAAGAAGCATTTACAAGAATAAAGCCAAAAATCGACAAGTTTCGTGTCATTGGATGTAAGGCCTATGTACATGTGCCAAAGGAGGAGCGAAAGAAACTTGATGCCAAAGCAATCAAGTGTATCTTCGTCGGTTATGATGAGAGGACGAAGGCATACAGGTGTTTTGATCATGTAATGAACAAGATTCACATTAGCAAGGATGTAATCTTTGATGAGACGCATAGGTATGAAGATGAAGACCATGCAAGTGGTGAAAGCATCAAAAGACTTCCCACAATTTTGGCGGAAGAAGATGCTCCACAAGATGATGCATGTGAAGACGAGAGTCGAGAGGGCGAGTATGAAAGGACACCACCTATTCAAGAGCCTAGGGGGAGGTACTTGCCAATAGGAGCAATAAAGGAGAAACCGGTTGGAAGTAAGAGACATTACTTAGACACTCCCCGGGATACATACTCTCCACGTAGTGTATCACCTGAATCTAAGATACCAAAATGGTATGAAAAGATCATGAAGGACGCAAAGCTAAATCAACCAAGATCTAGCACACAAGGAGAAGTGAGAAGATCAACGCGGGAAAAGAAGTCTCCCGATCGTTATCATGTGAACTATGCCCTAATGAGTGACATTTTGAAGTGTCGAGAGCCATCAACATTTGATGAGGCAAAAGATCACAAAGAGTGGCAAAGGGCAATGGAAGAGGAGATAGAATCCATCCACAAACATGATACATGGGAGTTGGTTGATCTACCACTTGGAAAGAAACCCATTGACAACCAATGGCTGTTTAGAACAAAGTTTCAAGCGGATGGCATGATAGCAAAGCATAAGGCACGCCTAGTAGTGAAGGGCTATGAGCAAAGCAAATGAATTGACTATGAAGAGACATTTGCTCCAGTGGCTAAGTGGACTACGCTACGCCTTATCATTGCCCTAGCATCTCATTTTGGGTGGAAGATCCATCAATGATGTGAAGTCCACATTTGAGACTTAGAGGAAGAAGTTTACATGGTCCAATCGCAAGGCTTCATGGCAAAAAGACAAGAACGAAAGGTATGTAGACTACACAAAGCACTTTATGGCCTTAAGCAAGCGCCACGCGCATGGTATTGACGCATTGACAATTACTTTATTTCTCATGGGTTTGTATGAACAAATTCAGATCCAAACTTTTATGTTCTTATAAATGATGACAGCATTGCCTTGATTGTACTTCACGTTGATGATATCATTATCACTGGCAATGATGAGAACCTCACTTGTTCTATCAAAGCCAACTTATGCAAGCAGTTTGAGATGACAGATTTAGATCTTATGCACTATTGCTTGGGTGTCGAAGTATGGCAAACTGGCAGTGATATTAGGTTATGTCAAAACAAGTATGTGGACGAGATATTGGAGACATTTCATATGACAGAGTGCAAACCTTCCATCACCCCTGGTAAGAAATTATCTCGTATTGATGATAGTGCACATGTTGACGCTACTCTATTTCGTCAGCTAGTTGGGAGTTTGATATATCTTACGACTACACGTCCTGATATCTGCTATGCTGTAAGTTTGATTAGCCAATTCATGTCATCACCCACTATGGACCATTGGAAAGCTGCAAAAAGGATTTGGCGGTATGTGAAAGGTACACCTAACCTTGGCCTAATCTACAAAAGACAAAGTGTTTTACCTAAGTTGCGGGGTTATGTTGACGCTGATTGGGCAGGAAATATAGATGATAGAAAGTCAACAACAGGTTATGCCTTCAATTTTGGTAGCGGTTGTTTTTCATGGTCTAGCAAGAAGCAAGATGCTATTTCTCTTTCTTCTACAGAAGTCGAATATAAAACGTTGAGTTTTGCTACCCAGGAAGCTGTTTGGCTAAGAATGAGATTGGCATGAAGCAGGTAAATCCTACTGTTATTTTCTGTGACAGTCAAAGTGGAATACAATTGGCTAAGAATCCTATCTTTCACGCAAGGACAAAACATATTGAGGTAAAATATCACTTTGTGCATGAGAAGCTACAATCTGAAGATATAAGTATTGTACATTGTTCTACGTTATTACAAGTTGCTGATATATTTACGAAAGCTTTAAGTAAAGAAAAGTTTGAGACTTTTAGAGCCAAACTTGGCTTAGATCTGGTTATGTAAAAATCCTTTATTTGTAATACTATCATGGAGGTATGTTCGATGGTAAACTCAACGAATTAAAGGTCGAAAGTCTCATTGCACTTTTGGCGTCGAAAAATAACGAAAGTCATCCATTTTGGATTGCTAAAGTGATTGGCTTCATTCAGAGCGACGACACCAAGATTGTACATGTGCACTAGATGCGTACCGTTTCAACAAATGCTTTCTTGGGAAGGTACGAGCTAGAAATGTTGTAGTTAGGCCCAAAAGGCAAGCGGAAGTGTACAACAAAATAATCGACTCTTGTCATTTACGAAAGTCAACAATATCTATTTTGCAAGAACGTCTTGGATTAAGTGCACAACCATCATCTTCGACTCAGCTTCAACGTAGCAAAGCCACATTACAAAGTTTTCTCTCAACATTGGAGGCCGATTCAGATGAGAATTTGCTAGTAGACTCTTTGAGGAAGATGGATCGTCAACTTCTTTAACTGAAAAAGAAAGTCTTGATAATATTTCAAGCATTGAGTTGAGAGGACTTAGTGAGAATTCTTTGGAATTTAAATTGTAAAAAAAAGAACATATAAGTATTTTCAAAATTTGTGGAGTTATTGTAATTGGCTTCAAATGTATTCTGCGAGTTATTTTCGTGGAGCCAATTTAGACTATAAAAACATCATAAATGTCTGTATACTTTGCTTATTTTTAATATCTTTAATTTTTAATGATTTTATAAAAAATTCTATTTTTTAACATTTTACAAGGGTTTTTTCGCTAAAAAACATTTTGTGCTTTTTGGAAATTCATGAAAGAACATGTTTTTGGCAAAAATTAAAAAATCATAAAATAGTTGCCCGTTTTTAGGATATTGTTCCGTTTCATAAGATTTCGTGTTGTTGTTTATGAAGTACTTAGACCATAGTAATCACTCTAAATCAAGGATTTCAATTTGCACAAGCAATGTCTCCAATTTGAGAGCACATGCATGAATTTCAACATTTATTGTCATGAGTAGAATATGATACTTCTTTATCGCCATTTCTTTTACTTTCATATACAATGACTCCATGAGACTAAGTCTAAATAACCCCTATTCTACTCACACTAGCATCCACTATTACCTTAAAGGTAAGTTGAAAGTAGGTTGCATGAGTAGAGTTGTGATTAAGGGTTCTCTCATTCTCTCAAAGATAGATTGGACTTTATCGTTCCACTTAAATTTATCCTTTCAAAGAAATGTGCTACAACCTTGGGAGATTCTTAAAGTTGTTGCAAATATGAATTTTTTTGAATGAATCTCTTGTAACATTGTGCTAGTAGTAAGGACCCTCTCACTTGATATAAATTTCTACGAACCATTAAAATTTTGATTGCTTCAATCCTGTTCTTACATAACTCGATGAGTATTTTGTGACAATACATCTCAAATACTCCACCTATTTCTTGGCAAATTCACATTTGGTTAGTTCGGCAAACAAAATATATTCATGCATAATGCTCTTAATGAAATCCAAATATTTCCCTTGCTCTTCCATGTTCGTATTGTAGATAAAAAATATATCAAAGAATCCAACATGAGCATATATAAGTATGTATCAAGAATGATGCTCTAAAAAACAATGACGTTGTAGAAAAAATGCATTATTTATTTTCTTGCAACTTATTTAGGTACAAAACCTAGCAAACAGTGGACAAAATTCACAATTACTACCATTTTAGGTCTAAGGCCCATTACATCAGCATCGAAGGACAATGTAAAAGACTCCAAAAGGCAAGAACATCAACCTCAAAGCAGGATGTAAGAGACTCCGAAATGCAAGCACCTACAATCAAACAACCAAGACATGGACTGACAACCTTCGAATTTAGCTTAAAAGCAATAGCCTTGGGTGAAAACCTTCAACTTTAGTCCAAATAGCATTAAAGTCCCAAAGGGTGTCCTTCAACATGCATCCAATTAAGTAGCAATGAAGCCTTAAATGACATCCTTCAAATTTCTTCCAAGTTGTAGTGACACTTTTTTAGCTTCTAAGGATGACTTCAAACTTTGTCTAAGTAGCAATCACAGGCTTCATAGGGAAACCATTTTATCCAAGGGAAGCATTCTCACAAGGGTACAAGATTTACTCATATGCACACATCGAGACTCAAACTTCAGTGTGCAACACCCACAAGCCAAGCTCTTAGTTACCATGCTACTAATCATTGGATATACACCTCATCTTAAGTTGGCAACTTGCATGAACTTATATACAAATCATATCATAACAGTAAAAATTGGCCCTACCATGGTAGGGCCAATAGGGTTATTATTGTGACATTCTCCAAGAAACTTTAACAAGGCATATTATCTAGGTGATAACATGACAACATCTTTCCTTGCCAAGAGTTTGACATTAATTTAGTCATGTGTGCATATGCAAGGAAAGTTCTTGGTTGCAGTGGTTTGGCACATCTCATTACTCATGAACAAGGTGGAGATAGGGGAAAAGTTGACAACATTGGCAACCAATTGCTAGAACTCAACAACCTTTGTCCTATATTTTCTCATTTTCGTGTCTTACCATCCACTCCTAGAACCAAGCAATATTGACGTCACTAGGCCTTTTAGTGATGCTCAGTTTCACCCTATTCCCATGTGAAGCTATGTAAATAGATATGTGAAAGATTTCTAAAACATAAAAGATCTCATGGCAATGCCTTACAAAAGACCTCCTTATAAAAGATAATCAAGTATAGGATGAAGTTTCGCCCCAATGACCTTGTGGATATGAGGACCCTCGCCCTCTCTTTGAACCACATAAATAGATATCTTTAATATTTTACACTAAAGTATCATGCCAAACTTAGTAAATCTCTTGGGGGGAAGATAACAACACTAGTAACCTATTGTTAGAATCTAACAAGCTCCTTCCTTCTACATTATGGCTTTAAGGT
Source organism: Diphasiastrum complanatum (assembly GCA_029204225.1). Taxonomy (NCBI): domain Eukaryota; kingdom Viridiplantae; phylum Streptophyta; class Lycopodiopsida; order Lycopodiales; family Lycopodiaceae; genus Diphasiastrum; species Diphasiastrum complanatum. Next base: position 28,594,288 of record CM055103.1, on the reverse strand, counting down.
CGCACCATCCACACCCAAAAGCATGAAAGTTGCAAGGTTGACATCACTAGGCCTTCTAGTGATGCCAAGTTTCCCCCCTATTCCCATATGTGATAAATGTATGTAAGTAGATATCTACGGATTTCAAACACATAAAATATCTTATGACAAACTTATGAACTAGTTCATCATGAAGAGATTTAAGTTTAGGATGAAGTCGCACCTTAATGATTGTGTGGATATCAATACCCTAGCCCTCCCTTTTGAACCATTCGAGAATTATCTCAAACCAAAAAATTATCATGCCAAATTTAACAAATCTCTCTATGTCTCTCTCATACACACACCTTGTTGCCCTCAGGCTTATTGGACAATGTGGCCAAGTTTGGACCTCAATACTCTACCAAAGTTTGTTTGCCTGTAATTTTCTTTTTTGATGTCAAATTGAAGATCGTTCCAAACATTGCACTTCAAAATAGCATGTCGAACGAATATGCCACTTCATTTGGAAGCCAAAGCTTTCGAGATCCCTTTGTACAAATTTCTCATGAGAGATGGATTTAAAAGGTTCTCAAACACTTAATTAACAAAGCAATTTGAATGCTAGTGTACCTCTCATTTGGAAAAGAAGGCATGGCCTTCAGATTTCAAGCCTAATAGTGAGGTATGGCCTCTTGCAAAGACAATGTATTTCTAACGAGCTTTTGCAAAACAAAGGAAAGGCCCTTTACTAATCTTACATTGTTGACACAAAAAGAAAGGCCCTCTACTAATCTTATATTGTTAAAAAACTTTCAAATATGTTTGAAACATTCATAGCCTACAAACTTATAAATCTAGTGCCATTTATGCCACGTCAGGGAGGAATTTATGCCAAAAGACAAGTACACAATAAATCATACCATAATAACGCTATAGCTCATGCTACAAAAATCATGTAACTTAAAATGCCAACATACGCAGTAATTGGAACGAGAAGCGAGGCCGAGTTTGTCAAGGTGAGACTTCACTTTAAAAAATGACCTAACCCTTTGCAGAGGCCTTCTATTGAGAGATCATTCCAAACTTAAGATTTCACCTACTCTTATGTAAAATGATAGTAAGATGTTTTGTAAAGGGTTTTTGCACCTTATGTTATAAGTAATTTTTTTCTTTGTAATCGATGCATAGTGTTCAAACCAATAATATATATTGTACATTCCATCAATTGGCCAAGCCTAGCTATTGGGCAGAAGGCTCCTATATGTCAATATGTAGTCAACAATAAATAGCTCTACCTAGCTCATCTCATTATTATGGACGATAAATTAATCTATCACATTGATGACAATTTGTACGAGTAGTAGGATATTTTTACGAGTCATGAAAGCCATGTAAAAATATTGATCATAATTATTTAAAGTTTATAAGCTAGTAGATAGAAATTTTATGTCCATCGACAATAGCAGGTATTTTAGTTATGAGAAATTTTTTTCCAAATGTTTTGATTGAAATATAAATTGCATTGATCGAGAAAAAATCTTATCCATAGTCCATAATTTCAATGCCAACTACATGTTCTTTAGTTGTCTTTTGCATCTACCTTATATATGAAGATTTACCCATGCTTTCCAAAGGCTAAATTCTTAACAATCTCCTTCATGTTCACTATTAATCTCACTTGCAGCATTATGGAGATTATTGCTTAGATTTTTGTTTCAAAAAATCAATTTGGTTTGGGTTGTTTGTGGTAGCTACTTCTGAGCTTTTTGTTGCAACCCCTTCTTGGACTGCAACATCCGTGTCAACTTCCTTTTGAGCAAATATATAATAATATGTGTGCATCCAATAGCCTTTTACAATGTCTTTGTTTAGTCGTGATTTTCATTTGCTTTCAAGCAAATATACAGTAATATGTGTGCATCCAATAGCCTTTTACAACGTCTTTGTTTAGTCGTGATTTTCAACGCTTTACCCTTGGTAATTGAAGCATGCATTTATCCTAGTTACATTAACGAGTATGATCCGCTTGAAACCTCTCTTCATATTTTGCTTGTTAGGCACATGCTCTTTTGCTCTTTCTTGAGAATGTGTTGTTCATATTCTTAATAATATTGTTAATGACATGTATAGCTAAAAGGAAGAAGAACAGTATTAGAACCTTCTCCCCAACCAACACCCAATGAGGGAATTTTGTTGCCCTAGTGGTTTGGGCATTGTCGGATGAGCTTATTCCTCATCATGATTGAGAATGAGGCAAGGTCCCAATGTCATCCAACGATATCACAACATTTGAGAGTGGCAATATTATTTCTCCACTTTGACTATGTCTTCTACAATGTTGGATGACGTTGGGGCTCTTCTTGCACCCTTAGCCATGTTGAGGAAGACACTAAGTTGGCTTTGTCGTTCTTTAAGACTCAAGGCAACCCTCCTATATGACCTAGGCTTCCCCATCGCCCTTCAACATATAGCTCAATTGTTGTTTGTATTTTAGAGCCACCTTTTCACAACACATTTTTCATGTGAATTTCCAAACATTTCATAGACACACTCTTGGGTGCAAGCAATGAATAACACAAATGTGTGGAGAGTTAATAATTGTCACATGGCGCTTGTACATTGCGTTGAAATGTGCATGTGTTATGTGGCACAGCTCAACATTGGCTGTCTACATAAACATTTTGTCGATTCTACAAAAGAAAACAAAAGCAGTAAAAAAAAATGTCTCACATTAAGGCGTTAAGCATTACTTAGAAGAATGCCCTATTGCCTCTTAACCCTAGTTTGAGCGGCACCCTAGACTTGGGACCACCATCTCTCTCTAATTCTTTTTTGAGTTATCCTCAAAGAACCAACTTCCAAAGCTTCTCGATTTTTTTCAAGAACCACTACCCATATATATGGTTGTACAAAAATTTTGTCAAAGATTTCATGATATAGATTTTGGGAAATAACACCGATTGTATTCTTGTACTTTGTCGAGTTTCCTGAGCTCGAAAGAATGTCAATTCCATTCCTATACTTGGCCGAGTTCCGGACTGGACCTCCCTCATAAAATCTTTAAAGTTCTTTTTTGTGGTCCGGCAGATTTTTGTGGTGGGGATAAAAATTTGGACCCACTAGGTGGGTGACGCGTCAAAACGAAGGCATATGGTTGAGTGACAGCTAGGAGTCGTCCTGTCACTATCATGTATAATAAAATTGGAAAGTGACAGGACGCAACGTAAAAGCCTAGTTGCGAAATATTTGCGCGCTTTTGTTAAACCTAATCGTTTTTTGCGATCCTTACTGTTTAGTACGCAGCTTTTGTGCTTTCGCGGCGCCATCGCCATCGCAATATCGCCTTGGTGGTGAGGATTGCTTTCTTGCTGCTTAGTGCGCATGATAGCTATGTCTGCCGATTCGGTCTCCTTCTTCTCTTGGCTCACTATTTTTTATTATATCTGAAGATTCTTCCAAGATCTTTCGTATTGTGGATGTTTTATGCTGGTAAACGGCGCTCGCCAGAAAGAAGTCTCGAATCTTGAAAGTCGAAGGATCGGATCGTCAGCGCCTTTTCCAGGTAATAACTCCTGCTTTTGGATTCTACCTGCGAAAGTCTTCTGGTGGAGAGGAGGTTTTTTTATCCAGAATTTGGGAGTGAGTTTCTACTTCTAAGCAAGGGCAATTCAGGACATGCGTAGTTTTATCTTTCACGTGAAGATATCTTGTAATGGGTAACTCAGCAGTCGTGTAAAGCTTGCGCTCTTGGAGCAAAATCATAGCGCTTACGAGTCGTGATATGTTTTGTGTTCTGAACGTCTAGATACTCACGTTTGTGAGGCTCAAAGTTGGCACGGTTTGGAGTTTCATCTTCTTGCGGTGATACTGCTGCCTGTCAGGGCTTTTGAACCTTCTGTGGTTCTTTTCCCAATTATTAGTTTCGCCTTAATACTTTTACTACGTTATTCTACACCTGCTTTTGTGGACGCGGAACAAGTGTAAAAGCGCCTGAAGTTGGAAGGTTGTTGGGTTGGATTTCTCACCATCTGCTTAGCTTTCTCTTTCTGCCCTCTTTATGGTTCTATATTTTAACCTCAAAGAATCAAAACCGATCTACTTTTTCACCTTTTAAGCAGCCACCTCCGGGGAGTGGCCTTTATCACAATTAATCAGTCAGGCCTATCAACACTAGCGAAGAGTAGTTGTTTTGCCAACATAATGGCAAGCAATTTCGCGCAGTGGGAAGTTGATCCATTTTTTCCGGCTGCTGAGGAAGTGCAGAACTCCGTTGACAGGTGGTTGTTACTCCCTTTCTCATATTCCTCTCTACCCCGTTTGGTTTTTACTCAGCCTTCTGTTTTTTCATTAGATCAGTGAAGTTCAAATGGCACTTTTTCCATCTATTATTTCCATGTCTTTAGTGTTTGGAAATTTAGTCAAACGGCTTCTATATTGACGGAGATTGTAATCGATATATTCAGAATGGAGTCGGCATTTAGGACCTGGAGACATTTGAAAGAGATTGGAGGAACTACTGATGGTGTCAGTACCAAGATTTGTAGGCGTGAACTTATCACCGCACTTGATACAGCAAAATGGCAAGTATGGGACATGCCAGTTTGAAAGAATTACACTATTGTTTGGTATGGAATTGTTTATTTTGACATTGGAAAAGGATTATTGATATACTTACTCTCCACTAGATTTTTTTGCCTCCTTTCCGCTCTGAAGCTCTCGACCCTGTGTTTGATGGAGCTTTACAGACACAATGAATGTGGATTGGACTCTTTATTCAAAAAAAGGAATTTGTTGGATACAGCATAAGAGTTGCTAAATTTTAGTTTGTGGGATTTCACATTCATGTAATTTCGTATTCAGAGTTTACAACAGTTAAGAGATGTTGACAGAGTAATGCCAAGGTGGTTAATGAAAAGCACTATTTCCTCTCGGGGCTTGTGACTAACACATTCACAGCGACTTCGTTTGTCAGGCTGGTCGCCTTTTTCTCTTGCATACCTTTGCTGCGTTTCATGTAGCGCTTCAACTATAAGGATTTTCATATCTGCTACTCATTCAGCCACAGCAACTCCATTTGTCAGGCTTCTGAGAGTCCTTTTTACTTGCATACCTTTTTTCTGTGTTTCATGTAACGCTTTAACTATTCTGGAGTTGCTCCTTTTTATTTTCCGTGAAAATTTCAACTTTGGGCTAGATTGAGGATTTTCATATGTGACACTCACAATATTAGTTACCAGTCCTGCTATATGCATATTTATATTAACTATTCCAGTTTGTCGGTTGTGGGGGAGAGAGAGAGAGAGAGAGAGAGAGAGAGAGAGAGAGAGAGAGAGAGAGAGAAGCTGTACATCCCCTTGATCTCCAGAGATGAAAAAGCTCAATTGTATTTTTTATTTCTATTTTCAACAGGTAGAGGAGTTTGAGAGGGCAGTTGAAAGTAAGCAAGTACACTGCATTGAGGATACTTCTTTAAGGCATCGTCTATTTGTGAGAGCTGTTCGAAGCCAAGTGTTGTATGCTGAGAAAGTATTAGAAGACGCAGCAGAGCAGCATGAGTCACAAGCTATGTGTACTCACAGTAAACCTGAGGATAGGGATTCGTTGATAAACTTTTTATCTGGTAGCTTATCAGAATTTGATGCATGTTCACATGATAATCATCCTTCTAATTCTAAGCTACCAAAGGACAGCACCTTACAGAGACTCTCCATAGCAAATGGGAGTGTGGAAAGGGAAAATAGTAATCTTATGATGTCCTCGGTGTCTAAGAACGAACCTGCAACATCAAATTTAAGCACTTCAGCAGATCTCTACCTCAAAGGAGAAGTTAAGGAGAATTTGGTTCATTGGCATCAAGACAAAGGTGAAGGACTAGCGTTTCCCAAAGACGATCAGAAAAATGATGGGGAGAAGACACTTGGTTCTTCGGAGAAATTATCAGATATAACATATGGCTGTGAAACTTCTATGTCTGGTTGTGCCCCCAATATATGGACATCTGCTAGTGTTAGCTTGGAAATTGTCGATGGCTTAACTGAACCTCAACAGATTGGTAATGGTATAGATCTGTTTGGAGTTTCAAGCAGAAACAAGACTTCCAGAAGCTCACAGGTTCAGAGCAGTGATCTAAAGAGTTGGAAAGATGGGGAAGATAGAAGTACAGAAGCTTCCAATGATGCTACTCCCTTTTTGGTTGTTGAGATGCTTAAAGGTGCTTCTGTGAGCGAGATAGAGCAGGTAAGCCCGATATCCAAGGAATGAGTGATGGACTGAGTGAGAGAAATATGAAATGTTGGGAAAGGTGTTTTCTGCCTACATGCATTTTTTGAAATTAACATTATCCACTGTTACCATGTATTTCACTCCGATAGCTGTTTAGTTTGCAGGGGTCTAAAATCTCTGTTAAGGTAATCTTTTTCTATGTCCATCTTATTTTAACATTGGGCTTTTTACTATTTTTAACGGGTACCTTTCACCGAAGTTCTGGGGAAGATTGTTGTGTAGGTGCTTTTATTTTCCATTGATCGTTGTGACTGCAGTTACAGAAAGGTTCTGCTGACAAGGCTTGCTTTTTAGCTTGAGTTCTAATTGAAACTGGCAAGTTTCCTTAGGGTCTTAGATGGAGTTTTAAATTTGAGAAGGCCCTTATTGTGTTGAAGAGAATGTTCATTCTTTTCTTAATCTGCAGAGGCAAGAAGGAACATTTCTATTGCAACATTTTATTAAAGCAAAGGTCAATCTTGGTTTAGGTTCCAAATGATAAGTCATTTTAGGCTGAGTTTGAGCCTTTGTAAATTTTATTGTTTGTGGATACAATCGCCAATATCCTTGATAGTTGCTTTGTAGCATTTGCTTACTTCTTATTATGGCTATTTTATATTGAATGATCTTGGATTTATGCTGTCTCTCTCTCTAGGACCTATATGCAGCAACAGGTGCTACTTTGGGTGGTCAGTTATTGGAGGTTGTATCTTCTTATAGACTTATACATAGTTGAGTGCACTCTTCACTGGCTCAGCCTTCAGGGTTTATGCCCTTTTCAAGCAGAAGATTCTCCAATGACCTTTACATCCTCCAAGAAAAAGGATCTTTGGTATGAGACCATCCGCTACAACTAGGTTGAGGAAGGGCCATGCAAATCTGGCTAGTCTCAGGCGTTTTTGTTTAGGAAACATATTGCGGATGCTTCGAGTAAGTGCAGATTGCCGGATACCATTGTATGCCACATAGGCTTGTTGGATAGGAATCCAAGCACCAGAGCGGGCCAGCATCTCCCAGTTTTGTCCTAGGGGGGTAAATAAGCCTAGAAAGTTAAAAAAAGCAGTAATAGGGTATTAGGTTTTAGGAATACAAAACTATACATGTAGTTGCATCAGAACCAAGTTTGTGAAGAATTACAAGACCTAGCTATGGAGTATCTTAACTCAGATGCTAGATCAACTATGAAAGCTTGAGAAAACTTAGCTATGGAAATATCACACACAAGGAGAATTGCATGAGCATCTCACAAACTCAAAAGTCTTAAGAAGAAATGAATTGCTAGTGAGAGAGAGGAGGGCGTGGGTCCTCCAAATCCCTTGTGAGGCAAGCACCTCCTTTACATGCATGGAAAGTCTAGGTGTCAACCATGGGAGTGAGCTACTTGGCCAAGTGGGCCACTTGCACTAATTTACATAACTTAACAAAAAGGGGGGGTCATGCATTTAATTAAAACATGCCCCATGAGTTATGTACAACTTAACTAATGCTTAGCCAAAAAGGGGTAAAATAGGCATTACTCTTCAACAGTTTGCTTTTAACTCCTATTGGGAATTACCTTGTTGCATATTATTCTAGGTATCGTGTTCTTTAACACATGGAACGAGCAATTATTGAAGCAAGTTTTAGCAAGCTTAATCCAAAGTTACAACTTGATCCTCATGAGGTTTGTTGGTAGCACTCCTTCCTCAACACTCTAGTTTTTCAGATCTCTGGAAAGAAACCATGGATAAGGAGTACAACTCGGACAGTTTCGGGTTTCCTCACACTACTTACATGTAAAGACGGGTTTCCCCGTGTGAAGGATTTGCGGTTCTAGCATTTTCACACGATTCTTATTTTTGTTCCATCTTTGCTAGTCTATGCAAGCATTTGTACTACCTTAAGAACTCTCCTCTTTCTAATCAAGCCAGTTTTCAATAATTTAAGCTCCAGCTTTCAAACTTTTTTTTGTGGGGTTTACATGCCATTTTGACTTGATGCCAAGATTCCCTTGTATCACATGTTTTGAAATTTGCACCCAAACCAGAGCTTGCCGCTTCCAAATTATTCCGGAGTAAGGCCTTTTATATTTTTGTGTCTTAGGGGGAAAAAAAGCCTAGAAAGTCCAAAATAACAGTGATAGGTACATCGGAACCAAATTTGCTACGCTACCTTTTTAAATCACGCAAAGCATTGAATACCTACACTCTATGGTTATGGGACCAGTATCCATGCAGCTGTAAGATGTTTTAACAGATCTTCAAGTCCTATTGGGAAATTACCCTACCGAGTTGTACCCAGTTGTACAGCATGCAAGGTACTGTGCTCTTAACACATACGGAGCAAGCAATTACTGAAGCTTAATCCAAATTCCAAAGTGACAACACTTGATCCTCATGAGGTTGATTTCCTTTCTTGGTAGCACTTCTCCCTGGGTACTAGATTTTTGACATCACTAAGAAGGCATGACAAGCAGGCATGACAAGCACTACTAACTTGACATGACAGGCATGACATTCCTTGATATCACTAAGAAGGCATGACAAGCACTTACTAACTTGACATAGATTTGCTGTGTACAGTAGAATTTTTTAGATTTTGAAACCTCCTCCTGCTCCTAGTTTACATTTCTTAAAGGGGTTCTGCTGGCTGTTAAAAAAATGTTTTTTTTTTGTTCCAACGTTCTGGAACGAGCTTCCAGAACGCTGTTCGGACACCTTCTACATTGCGGTGCTCGTTCACCATTACTATTGTGCTACTGTAGAATATGTGAGCTGTTACTTAATGATTCAAAATACTAAACAGGTATCATTTCTTTTGGAACAATGATTGCCTTTCGTAGTTCCTTTATTTATTACGAGTCCAGTCTTCTTTTGGTGATATGAGAACCATGTATGATTCACCTTTGCAGCCATCTTGCTGATTATAGGCTTTGAGCTCATTTTAGGCCAAGCATGTGCACAATATAGATTTATTGTAGTGCTTTGAGTCATGCAATTTTTTTGAAATCTTGTCTGTAAAAGATTATTTTGTGAATCTCTATTAGCCACTTTCCTCTCTGCACTTTGAGGTGCTATTTTTTCTGGAAATTCATAACAAGATTGCACGATTTGGAGAAATTTATACGATTCTGTTGCAGTTTTTTTGAGTTACATGCTTTTGCGAGATTGTGATGCTTCTGTTACTAGTTCTCTTTGTATGGTGAGTACATTTACTTTGAACCTTCTTGAAGCTTTGAGAGTGAACTTCATATCTATATATGTGGACAGTTATTGAACAAGCGAGAAAATAAAGAATCTGACTGGCAACGTTTACATTAAGAGATTAACTTGTACGTTGTGGGACAACCGAGTAGTCAAAACTGCTGTCAAATTTTGTTAATCTTGGGTAGACATTACATCGTGCCAAGAACCTAATGTAACTAATATAACTTTTTCACAGGCCAATCCTGTTTGTTCTCTTACACAGAAAGTTGACACTTTCATTTGTAGATGCTAAAAGCCTGTATATTGACAGAGCTGTTCTATAATATAACAAGGAAGATTTTCATAGTTTCTCAAGCTTGTGTTGAGTTTTAGATTACATGCTTTTCCTGTTTTTGATGTGTTCATGCACTGGGGTTCACTTCTGATACTGTCCGGTGGGCACATATATTGTCATTAAAGTGGTTTGTAGCTAAAGATGAAGTGATAATGATATTTATCAATTTCTTTAATGCAGGGTTCAAGAATCAGGCCTGGCAACTATCAAAAGGTGCCCACTGAATATGCTGCTCCTGAGTTTTATAGCTACCAAAAGAAAAGGACCATTGCATGGAAGAAAGCTGTACAACTTCGCTTATGGATGCAGCAACGAATTCCTCATGGCCGCATCTTGCAATTGATATCTGCCTTACTCATTTTCATAAGCTTTGTAGGTATGTGTAACTCTTAGAAGGCTGCTTTTATAGTGGCAATGCTAGGAAACAAGCGTTCTGGATTTTTCCACGATCTTCCTGATTGAAACCTTTTTATTTTGAATTTGTTTGATTGGTTTTGTTTTTGTTGGCTAAGAAACATCTGCAATCTTTGTTATCTGATCAAACAAAAACGAGGCCGCAGGCACGGTTCCGCTGGCCTGGTTGATTTTGATGATCAACAGGCAGAGGGAAGCACAAAATTTGTAAGCCTGTTCAGGAGCCATGATTATGCTAGTACTGTGCATGGGTCTAATAACAACTAAATTGATTTCATCTAAGTTTTGAACCCTAATCTTTCTATCTAAAGTTTAAGTTATGCAAATATTTGACATTATTTCTCTGGGAGATCATAGGGTTCGCATGCGAAATCTCACAGTGCTAAAACATCTATCAGAAATCCAGAAGTATACATAAGGTATATGACTATGTTTGACATGTCATATGAAAGAATATAACTGAACTTATCGTTCCGAATGTTTGGACGGAATATTTATTTTGTTTTCTCCTTAAATTCCTTCTTGTTTAAGAAACACTGGTTTTTACACGAGGTTATCATGCCCTTGGACATGGGAGATGGAATTTCTGGGGACTTCAACGATCACAACAAAGAATTGGTTCCAACTCTAAGCCTTCGCAAGAAAGCAACATCAGACAAAATATACACTGGACAAGATAATTGAAATGCACAATCTAATTTCCGTTCAGACATGCAGGCGATTGACCTATTTTTAGATGTTTTGTTTCATATGCATTGAGAGGAAAAGTTTCAAACGTTCTCTACAAAATGTTCACAGGTTGTGTATGGCTGAATTTTAACTGCCTGTTGGATCCAAGTTCTAGAGAAAGAATCAGTTCATTCATCCATGTCATGATTTCTAAATTAATAACAGTTTAGTTATAAAGTAGGCCATTAAGTTGTCTTTCACAAGTTCATCTTTATCCTCACTCATCGTCCATGAGTTTGCGACCCAACTAGCATTAAGAGTGATAATTACTTGTAATAGTTCACAATTTCAAAAGGGCTTTTCTTTCTATGCACTTGTTTACCACATATTGTTGATAAACCGGCATAGCTCCACCCTTTTATACAATTGTCCTAAAATAATTTCAAGGAGAAGCAAAATATGCAAGGCAAAGCTAATATAAAAGTAACTTTGCGTTTCGGGAAAGAACCGTAACCCTAATTTTGGAAACGCGATCTGAACTATGTTCTGGAATGTGGTTTGGCAGTTAGGTGAGATCTCATTTATATGAAACGAACTACGTACGCCATAAACTTGACCCAACTGCATCAAATCAAACGAGTTTTCAGAAGTTTCAGTGTATAATTTTTATTTATTCTATATAGAAGCAAAAAAATTTCGAGGAAGAGTAAAAAAAAATGATGATTAGTGATTCGCGAAACAAGTGAATTGTGATTTGTTGCAACTATATTATAGATCAGAGATTCACTCCATGTTCTGGAACGCATTTTGCGATTTTGACCTGTAACATTGGCAATGTGGGTCTAAAAAAACGGCATTTTTCATGGGGAATTTGATGGTAATGTTGCGCATTGTAGGAGTATTTTGCCCATATACTATGTAATGTATTGCTCTGATTAACTGATTCCTGATGCACTCATTCATTGATTCACTAAATTATTGGATCAGGATTTTTGATGCGGATCTTGAAAACAATATTTTGTTGAGGATTTTAGTTTCCTTTGAACCAAAGATAGTTCTCAATGACCCTCAATATTGAACTTAGGGGGATGAACAACAATCAAAGCATTTTTTGGTAACTAACATACAAGTGAATATGCAAAAAAATTTGCCATATTCAAAAGAATCTAGAAAAAAAATGCAAATTTTTGAAGCGTTCCGGAAAGCTCAACTATTGGAGTTTGTTCCATTGGCATCTATGATATATATATATATATATATATATATATATATATATATATATATATCTATATATATATATTGAAACTTATGTACAGTTTTGCGCATGTGTATTGGTGCACCATGCATGCTCCTCCCCTCACCCATGCATGAGCTTTTTCTAACTAAAATATAACATGAATATATATGTAAGTGGTTGAAAGGTTCATATCTATTTTATTTGAAAGGTACCCTTGCATTATACATGTCATGTGAAAGGTAAGAAAAGAAAAGCCCATCGGGGTGAAAGGTAAGGGTGTATGTCAAATTCCAAGCCTGGGCCCTACCATACTATGTATGGATGCATACTATGTCATGCATCCTACTCCATGCATAAAAGATTCCATTCCACATTTTTGAACTAAAAATGTTCATGTGGGAGGATGCACGCACCCATGCAACCATGAATGCAATCTCCTACCCCATGCATAGGCACAAATCTCACACACAAATATCTTTATATATATACTAGTTAGTTGTGCCCGTCAATGACGGGCAATGGGCACTTACTCACAAAAAGTGTTTTTGGAGGCTGTGTTTTTTATACCATTTTTTAAAAACCTATTTAGTTTTTCCTTTTGCAAATGGGTGACTTTTTTTTTGTTGGAAAGCGTGACATTTTTGCCGGCAAAATCGTGACATTTTTTATGGCACCTCACACTTTCTCTAAAATAGTTTTATGCTATATAGATATATATGTATATCTAAGGTAGGAGACCCCGGGTGCGGACGAGCGTCCGCGTCTGGTGTGGGTGCACATTTTTTTTCCCCATTGTAATTTAGCTCTGAAAAAAAAAATGGACACGCCCGACCCCATGCCCGGGCGTCGGGCGTGGGCGGAAAAATGGCCAAAAACCCCTGGACGTGCATATCTGATATATATCTATCTATCTATCTATCTATCTATATATATATATATATATATATATATATATATATATAAGAGAGAGAGAGAGAGAGAGAGAGAGAGAGAGAGAATATCATAGTTACCCAGAAACGCGTAAGAATTTCCAGCGATCAAAGAAAGCATTGGATTTTCTAGTCTGCTCCACCTTCATACTTTGGTTGATTTGAATTTATTAGAGACACGCACATACACACATACATATCATAGTTCTGTATTATATGGATCGGGTTTGTTCCAAACATTATTCCCTGCAGCTTCTTTAGTCTTTACAAAACATGGAAAACTTTCTTATTCCATATAGAATGTAATTTTGTTAAGATCTTTGATGATTGTGTGCATTGCTCGTGAAGTTCGTATTTCTGAATTGTCATCTGATTTTGTACACTAGAATCTGCAAAAAGCATCATTTTAGTGGTTCTAATGGCTGGAACTTGGATGGTCCACGTGAATCACAACATTTGACATTGAGATAGCCACTTGAACAGTGATGCAATTCTAGATGGGAGGGCTACTTTGCCATACGTGGTTAGATGTTGTAACTTGGTGCTTTATTAGCCTGTTAGATTATGCAGGTCAACAATGATGTAAAAGATTCTGGGGCGTTACAGTTTTTATTTCTAGACTGCGTTCCTTGTCCTCTATCCCAAGAATCTTGGAGGCCTTCATGACGTTTAAGCTTGTATGTGTAACCATTTGAATGGAAATAAGAGTAGATATATCTTTATTGTAATAAGGTTCATGCATGGAAATTGTTCGAAGCAGTTTCTAAATATCAAATCCAGAAGGTTTTGTTTTCTAAGCTTTGATATTTCGAAACTGCAGGCCACTTGTTAAGATTCATTCTACCATTCAGCTTCTAATATTGGCTGTAGTCACCTCGAACCAAGATAAGAATCACATTGCATCAAAGCATATTCTATCTGGAATCAAGCTGCTCTTTGCAGTTTAAGATTTGAAAACTTTGAGGACTCTTTCTTTAGTCATATAGAGTAAGTGTTAAGCACTAGAAGTAGAGATTAGTCGATTTTAAATCTCTGTCTAAGCTTCTTTCTAAAATTTGATTTTGAAACGTTACTCTAAACCCTCTAGCATACAAAGCAATAGCACTGACCATTGCGACTAATTTGAATGAGATTGATCATTTTTTCCATAATTCATATCAACAGATTTTTGGACATTTTTTGTAGCTTCTTTTAGTTTAATGACTTAATGACGATCTAGTTGAAGTGATATTTATAATTTAATGTTGCTTGTTCTTTGCAGGTATTAGCATTATATAGGTCCTCAATACTGGCAAAATGTCACCACAGTGTCGCCATACCTGTTATATACCTTTAGTGGCAGCGTCTCTCACATCATGCACACTCAGATTACTTGCTCATCGGGGATAACGAAAATGTGGCAATTTTTATGTCTCATCACAGAACTGGCATAGTTCGTCGGCCACATGCCTGGGTGATGCCGAGGCACCTATTTTTGGTGTTTCCAGCAATATGAGAAACACCCATTTGTGTAATTTTTATGACTACAATACTGGTTTGCAAAGATTGAAGTATGGAAGTGTGGAAGTTATGACCATGAGTTTGTTAAGATGTTTTCTGCCAGATTTGATACCCAAATGCGGGTTTACAGTATGTAGTCCATTATTTGGATGCTGTCTTTTGATCGTCTGAAGATTGCTAATGCCATCTTATGTTTTTTCTGCTGTTTAGATGGATTGCTGTCTGAGAGTTGCTTGATTACAGCTTCACTTTTAGAGAGATGGGATGCTATGAAGTTGACATACCCCATGATCATCTTATGAAATATTTACAAGTCAATTATGTACTTTCATTTCTTTCATATTTCCCTTGTTTTATCCTGGAAGTCATTTAGGTTTTTGGTTCGGCTATTGAATGAAGTTTTAGGAATGGTAATGAGACTGTCCTGGAGATCAGAGTGGCATTGTGTAAATTATAGCAGATCTCAGAGTTACTAGGAGATTGGTACTTAACAAAATCATTGCTTATTTGTTCGATGGTACAGCTGGATGAAAGGAAAAGTTTTCATAAATTTCAGATTTTTGGATTTGCACAAGTTTCTAAGATCCCTAAAGTCATCTGAATAATGTGTATTTCATTAAGTATAATTTTTAGTTGAATGCAATGATTATCTTAGACTTGCTGCCACTTTATTATAACATTCTAATATATTACTAGTAATACACAAATGACTTCCAGGTGATTGGAGTTTATTTCATGCTTTCTAAATGCATTTCAAATGTTGCTAGTTGCAAATGTTTGGCTACTACCTTGAATTAAGACTGATAGGGAAGGAAAAAAGCAGTAAGATAGTGCTCAAATCAGACCCTCGATTTCATCATTTCCATCTATATGCAGTCAAGGACATAAAAATCATTGTGATCTAATATCCAGCTAAATCATTGAAAAAGGAGCCTTTTTTTTAAACCAAATCATTCAAACACTGACACTGGCAAAGGCCTTCTTTCTATGATTCATAAGTTAAAAGAAAAAAATATAGGGATTAAGGTGCATAACTACTTTGACAGATAGTGTCAACCTAAACTACATTATCTAAGAAAGCCATTGGGTACACATTCCTTGTTAGTTGATAGGAAAGAATGTGTGTTACTACACTAGAGATTGATCTAAGAAATGCTTTGATTGTTCTGGATCATTATGTAGATTTGAAAGAGTTCGTAGATGTATCGATGCCAATCTTAAAAGGTCATGATTGAAGAGATGAATTGATGCTTACGTTGAGAAGTGATGACAAAAGAGAGATCTAGAATTCTTTTTAATACAGAGATGCAAATGAAGGGTCTTCAAGGAAAAAAGTTTTTATTGAAAAGAGAAGTTTGTCTTTTGAGACTCAAAATTGAATTCTTTTTGGACAATAGTTTTTGGATTGATTCCCATGTTAGCCAGAAAGGGGTTCAGGCTAAGTACCCTTAATGTTGACAGCTCGATGGCTCAAAGACAGCTTAGCATACTTACCAATGTTGGGCGACTATATAAGTGCACAACTAGTATCAACAATTATATCATGAAATATACTTAGTTGATACATGATTTTGTAATACTAGGGTCGGGACTAGATTCCCATAATTAACTATCTCAATACTCATATTGATACTCTAGCTTAGGAGAGAATAGGATTTTTGCCTTAGCATCAATATGGTAGTAAGCTTTTCTTGATATATAGATTTTTTTGTTGAAAGCTTAATTTCACTATTAGATATTCACAAATGTACAAAAAACCAGACAGCGGCATCCATGGCCGAAAACTACTGTAGCTTACAGAACTGTCAGAAGCCCAAAAGGCAGGCACTCCAGCATACCACGCAGGGTAGCAGTCTGAAAAACGACTCTAAGTAGAATGTAAAAAGTACATAGCTAGTCGAATACAAGCCGTGGCAGACAAGGAGGGGGCTTCTCCCTCAAAAACCTGAGGATTCTTGGTTGTCCAAATCCTCCACAAAGCCGCTAGCCTGCACACATGCCAAAGGGTAAGAGTAGAAGAATATGTCAGAACGGAATCCCCCAGCAAGATAGTAGCCGTGTCCAAAGAAAAAGTGAGGCCCCACCGCGAGAAAATGTGGTTCAACTCCAACCAAACATGCCGATGACAGTGAAGGAATAAGTGCTCCACCGTTTCTTCAATCAGTTGGCAGAGTGGACAAAAGCGATCATCAAGGAAAGGCCACTTGGACAACAAAGAAAGGGATTGGGTAAGCATGCGATAGGCGAGGTACCGTAGCTTCCAGAGATCGAGCAGTATGGAGGTGGGAGCGCCAGGCAGGCGGAGAGTCAGAGGTGGACCAAAAGTGGTTCCGGGGAAAGAGAGGGAAACTGACGACGATGCAGGGAAGATTCAGAACAGGACATGAAAGTCTGGTGTCCCTCACACGACACCACA
This sequence comes from Diphasiastrum complanatum, assembly GCA_029204225.1. Lineage (NCBI taxonomy): Eukaryota > Viridiplantae > Streptophyta > Lycopodiopsida > Lycopodiales > Lycopodiaceae > Diphasiastrum > Diphasiastrum complanatum. The sequence goes on along the minus strand of CM055103.1, from coordinate 28,577,382 downwards.
CAAATTATGGTGGGGTAAAAAACCCAATCTAACTCACATCAGAATCTTTGGCCGTGCAACTTATGCACATATTCCTGATAAGCTTCAAAAGAAGCTTGATGAGAAAGCTGAACAGGGATATCTTGTAGGATATGACAATAATTTGACATACTACAAAGTCTATATGCCAGAGAAAAACACTGTGAAGACAAGCAGAGATGTCAAGTTTGATGAGAGCAGAACGATGGCCCATGATGATCCTATTAGCTATGAAGTTCTTGAAAGACAATACTATGATCTGCCAACTGTGACAGAGGGAGCAGAGACGAACACGAAGATGAAAATGTTTGAGTCGCTTCGCATTCGAGTGACAAATCAGAAGACGAAAGATTCGAGATGCAACTTACTGCTACAATACCTGTAAATCGAGATGGATCCTGTTATGTCCATGTTCTATACAAAGGAATCGGAATAATTTCTGACATGGATAGCCGGTTACTCCAGTTGTATGTGGTTATTAGTTATGCTACGTCATTCTGGACGTGGTCGTATTAAATAATTAATAATCATATGAGGGCCTAGACCTATAATTGGACATAGGAGCACATGCATGGTGAAGACTACTTTAATGCAAGAATAGGAGGTCAATAGCTCAATTTAGGTTGCATGGGGATCCTAAAGGGAATATTTTCTCTCTCTTGAGGAGAATAAGTCTAGTGGAAACTCGCCCATCCTCCTATTGTGAATTGTGATTCTTGAGCCAGTTTCTCCTCTCCTCTCTTGTGTTCTTCACTGTGGCTTGGGGGTGGATTGCTTAGGGTATTGACTAGCCTCTCCATATTGGTTGGGTGGTTCATGCTCCACAGGTGTCCTTTTGGTTTGCATGTGATTGGAATCCTGAAGATCTCACTTGGTGGTTCTTATAGTGGTATCAGAGCTCGGATCACATCTACTAGGAGGTGGAGCCTGAGGATCTTGGATTTTGCAGTTCTTTTGGTGTAACTCTTTGCTTCTTCTTCCAGGTGTTGGAATTCAATTTCAAGTAGGTGGATTCTCAGATCCTTGGTGTACTTTCAGCCTAAAGATCATAATTGTGGATTTGCTCCATGAATTTTGATGGAAATCATAGGATTTTTGATGAATTAGTGAATTTTTCACCTAGAATTGATGGTTTTTGCAAGAAATTGGTTATAGGATCTGGTGTAGTACGTTTTCCAGATTGTAATTACTGTTTTACAGTCATTAATTACAGAATTTAATGATTGCATGATGTTTGAAAAGTCAAAAGGTTGATTAGATAGTGATTTTGGACCAAAAATTGGGGTTTTTGGGCCATAAATGGGCTATAGAAACCATGTTTGACTTGAATCAGAAATTTTAGTTCTTGCATGCAAGGGAATTACAGGGATTTGGATTTGATTGCACGAATTTGTGGATTTTCCCCACAAATTTTGGTCAAAATTGGTCAAAAAAACAAGGTCTTTTGATGATTTTTGGACTAATTATGGGGTAGATCTCAAAATTCTTAGACAAGACTTGGTAGGAACGTTTCGGAGATGTAATTAAGCTGTCCCTAAGCTTTCATGAAGTTTGGTAGGGATTAGACACCATTAGGGGGCTCAAAACACTCAAAAAAAGTGTATTTTTGATGATTTTTGAGCATGAAGACCTCTCAATTGGGGTTCTGAACCTGTTGGTTCTTGTCACAAGCTTAAAGATATGTTGGATTGCCTTTGTTTTGAGCCATCATGCATTCAATTTGGATAGATGTGCATTAGACATCAACATGTTAAAGTTTTGCTTGTTGAAGGAGGCCAAAAATGCATTTTTTACATGATCTGAGCTTATGATTGCTTGTGGACCTGTAAGAAGCTTCTATGCCTCTCTGATGAATCTTATTAGAGTGCTTGTAACCTCTGATCCAAGGCTTATTGGGCTGGGATGTGATTTTTGATGATTCCTCTCTCCAAACGTGCGCCCTCCTACCTATTTTTTATGCATTTATTGATCGCACGTGTGAAGCCAAGGGTGCAGGGTGATGTGTCAAGTGCCTTTTAGACCCACTCTCCCTTTGTACAACGACCAATTTGGTGTCCTGTAGAGAAAGTTATGGCCGTCTGAAGTTTGGCCATTTTTGAACTGAAATTTGCAAAATTTTGGAATTGTACTGATGCATGCATGTTTGTAAATCAATATAGTGCTTTCCTGATGATGGAAATGTATATATAGACCTGTATGCATGTTTAAATTCATGTTGCATGAGTAACCAGTGATTTTGATCAGTAGAATTCTTGCATGTAACTATTTTTGGCAATTCTAGATCAAAAAGCAGATTTCCTAGCAACTAGGCCATTTACGAAAAAAAATTTGTTTATTGAAAAAGTCTGTGCATGTTGAGTTAGCTACATGCAGGATCTTTCAAAATGATTTCAAGTTGTGACAATGCATGTGTCTTTGCAAAATCGACTTTTTTAATTGATTTTCACAGTTGGTCCATTTCAAACGGATTTCGAAAATCCTAGTTTTTCGTAAAAGTTAGTGTTTGGTCATAAAAAGTTGTTGTTGTTTAATTTGATCTGATATTGATTTTGCGAAAGTTTGCACAAATGAGTGAAAGACCTTGCTGAATAATATTAGCCAGTTATGAAGGTTTTGAACGTTTCACTTATTAGTTGATGATTGGATCTCGACTAATTTAAGCAAATTTTGCATGTCAAAAAATCAATATGGCAGACGATAATGCAAATGCAGCTCTCGATGGTCAGGTGCCAATGCCTACCTATCTGCAGATTTGCCAGTCATTAAGCCAAGATCTTAATGAGATAAACAACATGAACACTTTACGTGATCAACAAATGGAAGTACTGTTGAATCAAGTGAGAGCTTTGTCTGCTCCGAATTTGGGCTTTCAGCCAGAACCTTTTTCGGGGGAGAATAAAGAGAAGAAACCTGAAATTGTGGATGACTGGTTAACCAAGTGGACCGGTTATCCTGAGGAGAAAAAGATAGAGAGTGTTATTCTTTCGTGGTAAAGCTTTGTCGTGGTGGCGTGACTTGCAACCTAAACCTACCACATGGGGCGAGTTTAAGGAGGTGTTCAGAAAGTCGTTTGTGGTTGTGGACGACTCGGATTTTTACCAAAGATTTGCGAATTGCAAAATGGGTACTCAGAGTTTGGACTCGTACCTACAAGATTTTATGGATTTATGGAATAAAGTCCCCTCATTCGATGCAAAACTGGCACTGTGGCAGTTTATCCTGGGTCTGCCCGCAGATTATCAGAATGAGTGTAAGCATAACGTGCTTCGAACCTTTGATGATGTAGTTCGTGTCGCGAAAGCGTACGACTCCACGGTAGTGGCATCTAGGAAGCAGTTACAGGCTAATTCATCTGGATCATCCGGACCCAGCCAGAAAAAAGGGAAGAAAAGAGTTCGTGGGAATAAGAAAACTAAATATTTCGACGAACTGGATCAAGCTGCATCTGAATTTAGACAAAAGAAAAAGTTGTCCCGGAAAAAGGCTAGAAGGACCAATGTTTGTTTCCATTGTAGTCAGCCTGGACACGTTATGAATTTTTCCCCAGAACGAAAGAAAGGCGCAGCTCAAGTGATTGAGATGCCAGGTAAAGATAATCTTAAGCTGGAAATTGCTAGAATTAATTGTGAGTGTGATTTTTCTTTCAGTACTACTTCATTCTTGCCAAATGATTTATTTCATTTGAAAGGCACTGTGAATGGACATGAAGTTAGTATTTTAGTGGACAGTGGATCTACTCATAATTTCATTAACTCTGGCCTTGTGCAGATACTCGGACTCGAAACTGAAGCCAGTAACCATAGATATCGAGTATATCTAGCTTCGGGAGCGGAGTTGGAGACGTGAGATGTGAAAGTTCCAAGGCTCCCAGTTTGGATCCAGGACTATAGAGAGTTAATTGATTTCCATGTTTTAGATTTAGCGCATACGGACATTATTCTAGGATACAAGTGGTTATTTAATAAGCATTCTGAGATAGATTTTGAGAAGCATGTTCTCTCTTTCAAGAGGATAAAGAAATAGTTACATTGTTTGAAGACAATTTTGTACATCCATCTGGGATGAGTTCATTTGCTAATGTAATGGAAATTTTTTATTCGCAGTATGAAGCTTATTCTTTTTTGTTAAGCCAATTTTGGATTTATCTGAAATGCATTTGAGTAGTTGTGAATTGTCAAAAATTCTTAACTCGGTAGACTTAGATCAGGAGCAAATTGAGAAGAATAAGTTACTATTTGAATTTAAAGATGTATTTCCCGAAGAATTACCTCATGAAATATCGTCGTCTAGATCGGTGTCGTCACCTTATATGTAGACAACCTTACAGGATCTCTTAGAAAGAAGAGGTAGAGATTACTAAGCAAATTGAAAATTACCTAAAGATGGGTCATATTCAGCCAAGTAAGTCGCCTTAGGACGCTCCTTCTGAAAGCGAAGAAAGATAGAGGCTTCAGGATGTGTGTGGACTACAAAGGGTTGAATAAAGTAACTATTAAAAATAAATATCCTTTGCCTCGTATGGGTGATCTAGTAGATTGATTAGGCGGAGCTAGATACTTCACAAAGATCTTAGAGCCGGATATCATCATATTAGAATTCATCCGGATGACGTGCAGAAGACTGGTTTTCAGACGAGATTCGGTCACTATGAATTTCTCGTGCTTCCTTTTGGGTCGACGAATGCACCAGCTACGTTCGAACAAATGATGAACGATCTTTTTCGCCCATATCTAGGGAAGTTTGTGGTTGTTTTCTTAGATGATATTCTCATCTATAGTAGAACACTTAAGGAGCATTTGAGTCATCTTAGTACTGTCTTAAATATTCTCAGACGAGAGAAACTCTATGCTAAGAAATCTAAATGTGAGTTCTTTAAGCATGAGTTGTTGTCATAATATCACCCGTAGTGGGTTCGAGATTGACAAGAGTAAGGTCAAGACAGTGCCTGAATGGCCGATATTGGAGACGGTTAGAGAAGTTAAATCTTTTCTCAGTTTTACAGTTTTCTTTCGTAAGTCAATTGAGGATTATGCTAAAGTGGCAGCACCCTTAAATAATTTGACTAAAGGCAGAGTTAACAAAAAGAAAAAGAGAGGTCAACCTAGCAAGCCTATTGAGTGGAATGATGAATTGAACCAATGCGAAACTCAAGCAAATGGTTGCTTCAGCTCCTGTTTTACAGATCGCGAATCCTGATATACCTTACGTCATGCGAACTGATGCAAGTGATTCGGCGGTAGGGGCAGTTCTTCTACAGGAGGATAGGCCAATAGCATTTGAAAGCAAGAAACTCATGGGGCCTCAGTTGCGTTATACAGCTCAGGAGAAAGAGTTATTTGATGTGATACATGCACTTAACACCTGGAGGCATTACCTTTATGGCAGTCAGTCTATAGTGTATAAAGATCACCAACCTCTGAAGTACTTTTATAATCGAATAATCTAAGAGGTCGTAAAGCTCGCTGGGCTGAGCTTATGCAAGGATTTGATTATGAGATCCGATATGTCAAGGGCAGCTCTAACCAAGTTGCGGATGCGCTTATTCGGATTGGTGAATTAAATGAACTTTCATTCACCTAGATTTCCACTGATCTATATCTTTCACTGAGAGGAAGATGTCAATTAGATTCTCATTTTGGTCCCATTTGGAAGACGGTGTAGACAGGAAATGTAGGCTACTATAACCTGTGAATATTCTAGCCATATGATAATTCAAATTAGTTCAAGTCATATAACTAAAGAGACTCTAGCTTAGGTCCATTGGGGGTTTGTCCCATGGAACCTAACTTATAAAAATAAGTCATATGGTCCATTGGGGGTTTGTCCCATGGAACCTATTGTAAGTGACTTAGTTCTGTACTTAAATTACTATGGCTTGTAACTTAACTAAATGATCAGGTTTTGAGTTTTGACGATTCTTTGTAAAACAAGGGCCTCCAAGTATAAGTCAATGTGGAGAGCTCATTTGTAGGTGAAAGTGTATCCAAGTCAAGAGTCAGGCTATCCTCGATGGGTGATGATAACAAGGCTACTGCCTTGTCATTCTTCTCCCTCCATTCGCGTAACTCCTTGCATGTTGTTGTAGGCACCTCCTCAGTGACATCTACCCAGGGAAATAATCCTTCTCCCTTTAGTATCAGCGTCTTTACCTTCCATGCTAGGAAGTTAGATCCTGATGAATCCAAAACTATACAAATCTTGGATTGTATGTTGCTGATTGAAGCCATTGCTCTTGAATTTGTCTTTCTCACTTGTTAATGGTTGTTTGTTTGAATGCTTAGCCCCTTGGATCTGATAGCTTTTCGGCTATGTCAGACTATGACAAGGTAGGCTCTGATACCACTGATGCAAAAAAGTGCACTCAGAAAATGCAGATTCCATCTAGAGAAAAACTGATAAAAATCTCGAACGATTCGCGAAACTAGAATTATTTCTGTTTGAGAATAATATGTGGTTGATCAATCAGGCTATGTAACACAACGAAACAAAACGAGACTAAATCTAGACGAAAACGAAACGAAGCGAAGCAAAACTTAAATGAGCTCTGACATTGATTCATGTTGGAAGCATAGAGATCGCGAAACGAAACGAAACGAATCGAAATCAGGCGAAAGAGAAGAATTCATGAAAAGATCAATCAGAACGAGATGAGACGAAATGAAGTGAAATGAAACAAAACTTAAGTGAGCTCTGAAATTGATTACGCTTATAGCCAAGTGATCGCGAAGCGAAGCGAAGCGAAACACGAAGCGAAAGCATTTACGGACAAAATCAATTCGTCAGGAATTCAGATATGATTGCTAGTCACTGTCGGCTATTTCATTCCTACAATCTTTCAGTGTAGATAGACACTGTTGATCTACATTAACAGATTAATATAGCATTCAACAAAATCAAACCAATGTGCGAAATTGAATAAACAAGTGAATCAGATACACGAATTGTAGCAGACAAATATTCATTCGAGATCATACAATCATACAGAATAATATGTGCATAACAACTACAATATTATCTATTGATCTTTTGATTTTTCAAACACTATGCGACAGATCCAGATAGTGCATTGGTGTGAGAGAAATACAGTTCTCTCACAAATAATGTGTCGCTTACTAACGGACTTCTGGATTTACAGATCCTCTACAAAATTGTCTCGCTCACAAGCGGACATGTATTTTGTATTTTTCGTCTTTTTCTGACTTCTAGTATTGTGCATCAAACAGAAAGTATATAGTTCACGAACTTTTTCGTGTCGCATCGTCTAACTTCCAGATTAGAAAGATTAAACATCTACAACTAATCACGAATTACAAGAGTGGCAGATTAGCCACGATCTAGAGTACTTCTGCTGATGTCATGATATCTGATCAAATATATGTACCCCTTGGTACTTGGCTGATCTTCTTGGTCGTTCGTGGAGCAAGAATGATTTTGTGTCGTGAAACAATTTCGTGTCGTGTGTCGCAAAATTGTTCGCGAACAATTTCATTTCTTGTGTCTTTTCTGTCAAAATTAGAGTGGAGAGCTAGCAAGGCTTTGGCACTAGAAACACTTTGTTTTTTCAGATATTATAAATTAGCCATCTTGGTAGAAGATCCAAGATCACCCACATAACTCATGCCCCCTTTGTGTTTTGAGCAATCCAACAACAAAATTCATCAACATACTTTCTCGTTTGCCATATAGGATCTCAAATGGATGCAACAAGCAATCTACTTTCAAAAGCTTTGCCTAACTTACTCGGCACTTTTGGTAGCATGTGATCAAGTATTCTTGGATGTCCTTTTCCATGGTTGATCAAAGACATCTCACTTCCAAAGCACATATGTCTTCTCAATCCTTGGAGATCTAGCACTCAAACCACCATGACACTTATAAAGAACTCGATGCTTGGTGCCATCAATTTTCAAGACACTCTCTACCTTTGTAGGGTAAACCCTTTCTTGATGGTACATTTTTTGCTTTCTTCCTTGAAACTTTGTACTTAACGGTTATTTGTAGTTAAGGTGTACCCTCAACACCTCTACATGTACACATACATCTTCTTAAGTTGTTTATGCCTCATGACATTGATGTTGGAATTGTACTTCTTCGTATAAAAGAAGCTATTATAATTGCTCTAATAGATGTGCAAGTCCCTCATGACATCTAAAACACTAGTAGATTAATTGAATATTGAGGGCTGATTCAATGGTTTTGTGTGCAACAAATCTACGCATTTTCTTTATGAATAAAGGTGTTTGATAGTCAATTGCAAGTATGGGCTACAAAACTCCAAGATATGCCTTGAAATATCCCAGCTTTGTCTTCAATCACCAAGTACTTGTGATTTTTGAGTTGCATAATGTTGAAAGTGTAGTGTTTAGGACCCTAAATGGATCTACAAAAGATCCTCAAGAGTGATCATGGTACTTGGTTAAGCAATCTATTGCAAAACTAGCACTCAAATCTTGATTTAGATTGGCAATTTTGATCTAAACAAGCAAGAACAATAAATTATTGATCAAAACACTATACAATGACCCCACACATGTAAAGTACGGAGTGTAGTACGACCGACTAATAGAAAATCAACTTCACTAAGTTTAGATTGCATTCACATTAAAAAACTCCAACACAAATGGTTGAGCAGGTCCTGCACATGTTTAGGGACCTAATTAGCATTAGGTTTGCCTACTCTTGTCAATTTGACCTAACCATTAGGTTTACCAACTTTGGTAGTTAGATGAATCACCAGCTTTCATGATTTGTGGAGTTTGGTCCTAAATTCTAGGAAACTTGACCAAACATCCTATCTAACTCCTATGATTAGGTCCTACCTACCCTAGGCCTATTCTCACACGTGTGAAAATGCTATCACATGTGGCGATTACAATATTCACACTAAACTATGTGTTTATCAAGCTCAATATTTGAAAATTCTCACACATAAGTCATTAGGGGTATCATGATGCACAAAACCAAATCTTGCCCAAGAAAGCAAATTCTTGTGAGTATACAATAAAGGGACAAACAAAAACATCGACGTCACTCTACAAGGTCCCAACAAGAGTCAAAGTTGGTGAATCACTAGCTGAAAGATAATGAAAAAGTGCATCTAAATTTCCATTCTGACGAGGTACAAGCACCAACGGAGATGTGAAGTAGCCAAAGCATTCGAGAAGAATGATACACAACTATACAAGCACAAATAGTCAATATACAAGTAAAGCTAGTAGTTCTAGTACACCCAAAAGGATCTGACAAAACAACCATTTACAAAAGTCACAAGTGAGCACATAATTGACCACCAATAAGCACTCTATTGAATGCCCTCAAACTTAGAACTTGAAGTTCAAGCACTTCCAATCGTTATCAAAGGACATTTGGAGGAATTTACAAGGATGGCCTCCCCATAAAGTAAAGAGCCATTATGTGAGCAACAAACGAATTCGATAAAAGCATCAAACGACAACTCATTGGGTATATAGTTGAAGCTCATAATTCCTTCTTGATTTGTCTCATGCCTCATCAAAATAAGCATTTCATTGTGTCTATGCAATGCTCCATATTGTTTTTGCAGAATGTTGAGGAGGAGGGCTATTACTTTTTGTTGATAACCGCATGAGAAAATTCTCTTCTTCCAACGATTAAGAAATTTCCTCCAAGATCTAAACGAAGGATGTCACTATTAAGTGTTTTTGGGCAAGTGGTTGCTTTGTCATTGCCATTGAACTTAAATGTGTTATTGCCAATACCTTAAATTATTTGATGGTTATATTCCCATAATAAGTTAGTTAAGCCACTAATTCTATTTCTACTAGTCTATTAGTGAATGGTGTGGATCATTGGAAGCTTCTCCAGACATGGGTGTATTATCTTTTCTCGATGGTAGTTTATTCCCACTGGCATTGCTTCTCGCTTGATGTGATTGTTTCCTCATGACTTGTAGCCACTTAGTTGTTATGGCAACATGAGTACTTGACACAGGTAGTTGATGTGTTAAACTTGGGTAATTACATGTCTTACATTCGACAAATGTAAAACCATAGCCATACAACTAGACATGTCTACCATGTTTACAATAGCAAAACAAAACATTAATGATTTTGAAATTTTCATTGAAGCTCAATAATATGACTATTGAAAAACTCATGCATTGTGATTTTTTTTTTTTTAGATAGCCTCAATTTACTAAGGTAAGTGAAGACTCTAGGTTGCAATCTTCATTCACTTGATGTCACTCCTTGTAGAATTGATTTAATAGAAATTGTACATGATTATCGAGAATAGAAATTGTACATGATTATCGAGAACACTGATTTTGATAGAAGATCAACTCGTAAACCTTTTCCAATGTTTTATGAGACAAATGATCATCTCTCTTCTATGGTGTTAAGACACCATTTGGGGTTCATCAATAGCAACAAAAGTAACCACAACTTATTTTCAGCTGTTTTAATTAGAAAAATTATTCAAAAAAGCCAATGACAATCATAGGTTTTTTTATCTATGTAAAAGATGACCTTTCATGAAGTGAAGAAAATCTCAACACGAGACATCAATCCTCCCTCTTGGCTTTTGTATCTTGGCTTACTGCAATGTGCTTCTTCTGTTTCTTAGTTAACTCAGTGCTGTTATCAGCCTCGAGCAAACAAGCTTATGATATTAACTATATCTAGATACTCAAGTACTCGCATGACTAAAGCTTTCTTTCACAATGAAAATTGTTACTTATATTGACTACAAGCTATACAATCGCAAATCACAACCTTTACAAGGCTGCAAACATCTATTTGCATAGCAATCAAAATGTGAACCTGCATACATACACATGCATAGTTCCAAATTGCCTAATGCAAACAGGAACTTCCACTATTTTCATACTAATGGTACGAGTAATCAAAGCTTTTGACACCCACAAGGTTAAGTCATAGCTTTAGCATAGCATATTTATTTCCAACCCTTCAATGCACAAGATAAATCTCCAAGTATCTTGCAAAAGCATGTCTCGGTGCCTAAATTCCTCTTATCAACATACAATATGAAACCCCTTCAAAACAATCAATTTCCATTATCTTGCATATACAAATTGTGCCCCGATGCCTTAAGTTCTTTTAACATATTAATTAAAATTGCAAAGAAGAATGATGATGAGAAATGGATTAAAATTAGATTAAAACCCATTCGAATGCTTTTTGAAATTTGTTTGAAACCTTTTTATGGCACCCTAATGCCCCAAAGAGGAGGCAAAGTGTCATATGTGATGAAAATTAGACCTCAATCAAGCCCTAGCCCAAGAAAAATTTGTCACGTAAAGACCTTTCACACGATTTGAATAGAGAATTGAAAGACTTTTTGCACAAAAGATTATGACATTTGTTATCACGAAATTGCTTACATGCTCATTGAACCACTTTTATGATATATTTGACCTTCAAACCCTTAAATAGCACTTGGATTGATCATAATGCATAAGAAGACCACAATTCAACGATTTTGAGTTTCATGCCATTCAATCATTTGAATGTTAGTTATAGCATCTCTTTGTGCAAGTCAACTCTTGGGATGTGTGCTTTGATAGGCTTGTTGCAATTGCAAATTTCATTAAAGACTAGATGAAGCATACATGACTACTGTAAAGGGCACTAATGTTAATCTTTAAAAATACACTCGTTCCGATTTTTTGAATGATTGTGTTTCAACTCTCTTTTCACTTGTTCTTAGATATGTACACAAAAGATACACAGGCATAAAAATGTCATGAAATGAAAGATTAAAGCTATTATAGCTAGATCATGTGTAAGCAAGAGGAGACTTACAGTTGGAAGTTAAGGAACTAGCAGCAAGTTAGTTCAAAATAGAACCAGTTGAATTGAATGTGAAGACAATTTTTCAAACATTACCACCAATTGAGATAACAAATCCAAATCTGACACTAACAGCGGAGTTGAATTTGTGCATTCAAGACTAAAAGGATTGTTATCATCAAAAAACTGAGAGCCTATAATTAGAAAGCCTTAACCCAGAATATGTGCCAGTAAAAACACATTGAAAATTCCAAATTTCAGGGTAAAACTCTTCTAAGCACAAATGTATACACTATATTCACCCACCAAGTCCAGTTATTCAGAAGCTCTTTTATCGTGACTATGAGAATATCTTTCTCGTGACGGAGAGCGTGATCGGGATGAACGAGCCTCTGGAGTTGGGCTGCAATAACCACATATTTATTAGAGAACTAAGTGACTTGTTTTGACGAGGATCATGTCAGAAGATATCCTACGTATAGAAAATGACATGAAAAAACTCAAGTGTAAGGAACTGACTTATCCAGAAAGCAATTCAGAGTGGAACTACACCCATGGTAATCCTTACGAAACCAAATCAAATAAACTGCTTGTGGGTCTCTTAAGTGGTCCTATTGAATGTGGAGATGATTCTATTTCTGTATTGAAACTTGTACTGCAGAATGCACTAATTCAACCATATAACCTTCAGTGACTGTCTTCAAGAATTGCCACAATAAAAGTTCAAAATAACTTCAGCAAAGGCTCCTGAGCCCTTTCAACTGTACGTCAAACTCTGTCATGGACTAGCAATTTCACAAACCAGTAGCTGTGAGTAGAGAGGCATTCAATAGCTAGAAATAATGTACTTCGGGCCTGGAATAGCTTAAAATTCCTAACAATAAAAGAAACCTGGTAAAGTAGGTACTAAAATACTCAGCGAACTGATTAAGATAGAGCTTCCAACTGGTGTTTAAAAGGTATAAGCGGGGCTGATTCATGGGGCATTTCTTTTGTTGGCTAATTCTCATTCTCCTAGCTTTTGGAAAATCTCTCCGGCTCCACCTGAGCTTATGCGATCTGCACTGGTTTGGGCCCACTATAGAGCTTACCAAGCTTTAGTTATAAGCTCCACCTCTGAAGCAGGTTTTCGGAATCGATTCTTTGATGTAAATGGTCTTTTTGCTGTATTCTATGGATCGTTTTTTGCTGTACATATGATTCCTGTGTTCTTGGATTGGATTGTGGATATGTGAACTTTACTCCAGTAAATAAGTATATGACAATTTTCTCTGGTAGAAGAGTTTGTAACAGTTACACAACAACTAGACCTCTAACAATTTAAACAGGGTGCTTTCCCAAACTAGGACCTTATCTACTAAAAAATGGAATGGCTTCTTCACAAGAAAGATTGCCACCTCAACAGATCAAACAATCATGTAGTGAATTCAACCTACCTGATGAAAAAAGCAGCAATATGAAGCAAGATCAAAACACAGTGAACGACCAATACTTGTACCAAAAACTCTCCAAACTTGGTTAAAAACATGTACCTTGAAGAATGAAAAACATGTACTATGGAGGACAGAAAAAATCTGTACCTTGGAGACCGACGTCGTGAGGGCGGCGAGTGTGACCTCAAGCGAGCTGCAATTCCAACCAAGTAGAAGCACAAAGCAAGTAGCATGAAAAGTCAGGTTAACAAAGTCTCTTCACTAGACCACACATGCCAGAGACAGCAAAATTTCTATTGTATTAACAAAGTCTCTTCACTAGACCTCACACGCCAGAGATAGCAAAATTTCTTTTGTGAGTGTTACAACACTCACATGGAAGGACATTTTAGTTTAGATATAGTGATTCATCCTGTAAACCATGCTACGTATGAGGGAGTTTCACAGCAATAATTTATCTTACAGCAATAGATTTGATACCAAATCCATGCATTTCACCTCTAAAACGCCGACCAGGAGATCGAGGCGGCGAACGCCTTCGAAAACTTTCACCACCATACCTCCTGCGTCCCCAGCTCCCACCCCTGTTATTTTTTGGCAACCGCAATCGCTTCAGGCAGCAATATAAAAAAGATATTGATATAGATTGCCAGAACCACATATCTGAATCATGGCAGTCAAAAAAATTGTCTTTACATTCACTAAAATGGAATGATAAAACTCTACCTGGAAACTTCTCTCATGCGCATTTCTGATGGTTTTTTCCTGTTTTCCTCAGCAAACACCACAGAGATCTCACGCCCTCCAACTATTTGACCATCCATGTGATACTTTGCATCTGCTGCATCATTGTGATCCATATACTGCACAAACCCAAATCCACGAGGTTCCCTGCCAATAGCCAAACTAATCTGCTCAGAGTAGCATTTGATTATCAGCGCCAGGAAAGCACAATTGAAAATCCAATGAGCTGGCCAGATAAGCTCCCCAATTGTACACTACTATTACCCTCTTCTCAAAATAAATTTCACAAAAATAAGCAAAATCTAATGTAATCATATGTTATTTCCCCAAAAAAATTTATCCAGAAACACATAAGGAAACGAGGCAGCAAAAATGCACATTGGATGTAATTTCTAAAATGGAGAACTTTGATGCAATGAAATTAATTGTAAAAGAAAAGTCAATAATGTCCAAGAGTCTCAAATTACGAAAATTAAGTTAAAATACTTACCCAGAATAATAGTCCCTTGGTAGATACACGTCTTTGACAGGCCCAAACTTTTCAAAAGGTATCCGCAAATCCTCTGGCCTGTTCATTAAAAGCGTCAGATGAATGCAACATGGTAACAAAATGGCCGATTTATTGATTGTAATCTGTCTGTGAAATTATGGTACATAAAGACTACCAGAAACCATTTGAACCTTGTGGGCAAGCTTTTACCTATTTATCCCTTGCAAAAATCTATAACATATATTATAAGGGAGCAGATAAGTTGAAGTGAATGGGTGTATATCCTATAGAAAAAGAGAGTAAAAGTACAAACATTGGCATATAAAATGTTACAGCATGTTAAAAGCTAGGAGGGAGAGATAAATCTTGGAGCCTTTGATCCTACTACAAGTATATGTGGTACATGTATTTCTTTACCAACTTGTGTGGTAGTCATTATTGATTGTACATTTTATTTTCATGCATCTATTATTGTCACACATTCAATTGTTCATGTGTTGATCCATCTATTGTTGTCACACATTCAATTGTTCATGTGTTGATCCATGTTTACACTCCATGTTATATTGCTTGTTGATAGAGATACAGATATGAAATGGGTGATGGGAGATGGGAGATGGGTGATACAGCTCCAAACCTTTTGGTTTGAAACATTCCATTCCCTTCATAAGGAACATTGAAAAAATCCCCTTCTTTTTACTTTTAGAAGAAATGGTTGCCAAAAAATCATTTGAAACCAAAATTTTAAAAGCTGACTTGTCAATGACATATTAGAGGTATTTGAAATGCAAGCAAAATTAAATCAGATCACAACAATCCAAAACTGTGTTAATTTAGTATTAGGTTTCTCACATACCAACCTCATATGAATATTGGAATATACAGGTCTAAAGTGTTTAGAAAAATTCCAAATATAATGCAGTGACGTGTAATGCCATACATAATGACATTTTGTGTAAATAATTATATAACCTAGCATCTCAAAATGCACATCAGCTTTATCCAATAGTCAAAATCTAGTATTCCTATCAATGAGGATGGAGCAAGGCAGACCATGCAACTTGAAAATCTCAAAAAAAAAATAGTCATTCACAATGTTTTGCTGTAAGAGTCCTATGAACAAGACAAAAATGGGCATGCTAGGAGAGGTTGTCCGCCACCAACAAGTGTTATAACCTTGTCGTGTTGCGGTAAGGCCCATATATTTGTAACTATCCCTCAAATGTGACTTACTACATGCCCAATCACTAAGCAACGAGTGGTGAGGGAGGGTAAAGGAGTGATTTCTGACATGAGCAAATAAATATGTATTGCAATAACTTCACCTGCCTTTTGTAGTATGCATTTATATTGATATTTTAACGAGCCAAAAGACAAAAACAAGCATTCTTTTGAAGAGAAAATTAATTTTTTTTTTCAGATGGTTCCATGGTCCCGGAACAATGGTTCCATAACATTGGTGGCCCGCAACATGGATCCAACTAAGCTTGTAACTTCTAATTACAAATATGTTTAGTAAACCTATCCACGAGTGCACAACATTTAGCACCTTGGTGACATTTTTGAATCATTTTCCCAGAAAAATATAGATTATAAAAATTTGAAAATAAAATCAGATTGACTTATCAAGGTTTATGCTTGCAATCAAGTTTTTTTCTTTCCTCAAATTTTCTTTCATTTCTTCCAACTTTCACGGACTGATGACCATCGTATAAAGAAGATTGCTTAACATGACAAACTACATAACCATGTGTCTAACCGCAAGTCCCATCAGTGAAATTATTCCTTACGAATTACAACAGAGGTAGTCATGAAGAAACGAGTTTTAAAAATTTGCTCGCTAGCATTGTCAATCAAGAGATTGTGGAAGAGAAGCAACTTGCTAAAGAGATGAGCCACCATAAACAACTAGTCAAAGAAAGTGCCATCTATCAAACAAGCTACAGGTTGATGCTTCTCGAAGAACTACGAATACACTATTTGTTACTTTTCAGGCATGTCAGTTGTATCCTTTATGCTTGGTTAGGGTTGCCTTATAAAGCTCGTGACGCTCAAGTGGCACACTTACATTTAGGCAAAAGACAGTCCCGTTTCACAACAATTTTTTTTTTCCTCGTTTCAAAAAAATTCGAATGGTCTGTTCAGATCAGTCCGTTTCAAAACGGCAATTCTTTGAACGAATCGTGATTCGAAGAAACTATGGACCTTACAGTCAATGGCCTAACAAAAATGTATACTTCGTCACAAGTTTGTTGCATAGTGAGCTTAGATTCAATCTACTTGTTAATGCATGATGGCCTCTATGAATGATCCAGACAAGGCTCAAGAAGTTTTTCCACAATATGGATATAATTGGTCATTCCTTATCAAAAAGGCAAATTTGGTCACTACATTGTTGCATAATGAGCTTCGTCTCTATCCTACAACAACTGAACAATAGGAGAAACGATGGTTCAAGAAGTTTTACCTACAATTCCCAACTGATTCGATTCATATCACAATCCGAATCAATTTAGACAACATCTTAAAAATTCAACTCAAGACGCTCTTAGCAAAACTATCTTGAAAGTTGAAATTAGGAAGGTTAAGGGTTGTTAATAATGATTTAGAAATTTAGGAAGAATAATTGATTGTAATGGTACACGTACTACACTCGATTCAATATATTTAAAAGATATAGTCTACATTTGAAAATAAATCAGAAGGTCGTGGCCACCCTTGAGCATGGTATAGACAAGACTGGCATCACTAATCAATCCATCAAGCAATAGTTATGGAGTCCCGTACCACAGAGGAGGTGTCTCGCATAGTTCGAGATTTGATCACTAAAAGCTTTCATAACAATTGATTCGAATATCTCTCAAACTCTCACCAACTACCTTTGGCACTCAAGATATGGCCACAAGCAAAAAGCCACATTTTCCATGATTAAAAGATCCCTTAATATATCATAGCTAGAGTAAAAAAGTGGGCAGACACTACAAAGCAACTCAAGGATATTCTCCACAGGCTATGAAGTTCATAAACAAAGCCATAATCTATTTCATGACTTGTTTTGCTAAAGTATTGCCATTGATCATATGTGCGTTTGGTATTAAGCGCCAACTTGTATCCTTCATAGGGTTTGAGCTCGTCTATGTTGGGAATTGAAAAAACATCCTCTAAAATTTGAAACATTGGAAGAAATTTAACTTGCTAGAATGAGATCTTTGAGCGTTTGGTTAAGTCCCAAAAGTGTGATGGACCCAAGAAGAAAGACCAACTCTTAAAATTCACTAGATAAGGGAAAAGTGCAATAGATGAGGCACAAACAGATCTTATTTTCAGTAGCTATTTGGTTGTCATTTGCTCTGGTTTTTAGTAGATGTTAATCCTACAGTTTGGGCTATCAACTGTATGGATGATGATCACTTTTGCAATCGTTTCACTGGAGATGTGAGTGCAATGTGCATACAATTAGGGGCATAAATATTGGGCCCTTCTCGACGCGCATTTGGACCCCATTTTTATCTACGGGGGGGCGGTAGCATTTTTATCTACAGTGTCTATATAGCAGGAAGCTCTAGGGGGTTCGGGGGGCGGTAGCCCCCCGGTGGGGGGTTTGCGGGGCAACGCCCCCCAAACCCCAGGTTCGACGATAAGGCCTCTTCATGATTTGGCCTTCCAACTCCCTGAGTAAAAACACACTTTTTGGTGTTTCGCACCCGAAACAGTCGGCAAACTACACAGTCATAATGCTCTCAATCAGAGCTTTCATTTGATACCCATATTGCCTAAAAAATTTCAAAAAAAAAAAATGATTCTGCACGATTCTGGGAAAATCCCAAAACGCGTTTCTGAATCGCGATTCTGATCGCGATTCAGAATCGCGATGCATCTATGTTACTCCAATAGTGAGACTAATGGTTGTTTTCTTCAAAATTCTTTTTTGATATTTTTACATATTAGAATTTACAACAATTACTGACAAGATCAATCACAATTCATCGTACATTCAAACTCTTTAAAACTTCGTATGATACAATGTTGTAATAAATCAACTATCTAGTTTACAAAAATCCATCGCCACATCCATGTCTTGAGATTCCAAAATCGTTAACAACTTCTTCTTCCTCCTTTTTTATGTCGTCTTCTTCTCCATTCCTCGTCCTTTGTCCACTTATTCCTCCACACTTTCCTTTCCTCTCCATTCTTCACTTCCCTGCTCATTGTGAGCCTATCCAAGTATTTTTTGTAACACGGCGCCTTTGACAAGAACATCTTGCTCAAGTAGGCTCTCAACATTCGATGTAAGATTAGTAACAATAATTATCCAATGAAAATGAGTGTGAAGGCTTTTACGTTGGCCCAATTGTTTGTTCAATAATTATCTACGCCTTCCATATTGCCTCCATGTTACAAGTGATTGTGACAATCGACTCACGGGATGCCTATGGACTCGTATATTTCTAAATTGGAAAAGACCAATAAGGCCATGAAAGATATGTCAAAGCATGTTGTCGTAAACCTTTTTCATTGGGTGAAACTTGTTCACGCTACGTATGAGTTCCACTTACGACTAGTAGTTGCTCTAAAAATAAAAGCAACAAAGTCACAATAAGTGGTGGTCTCTTTCATGATGCACAAGAGCGATTCAGAACAAGCGTTTCAGATCGCCAGCATTCCATATAGCGGAACGTTGTCCGGATTGCTTTTTTCTTTAATTAAATTTTCTCGTAGAAGTCCAAAAAAAACCACTAAATGGCCTAAAAAAACATTAATAGGAAGAAGCAAGGAGCATGTATTCTATGTAAGCACAGCTAAGGATAGTCTACAATGCAAACAAAGATAGTTCAACCACTCTTGAGGATAAGCTAATTCAAGTTCACGATCACAGTTTGACTAAAAGTTACTTCTTGTTGGATTGGATCTAACTAGAGTAAGGAGGTTAATAATACGTGG
This sequence comes from Diphasiastrum complanatum, assembly GCA_029204225.1. Lineage (NCBI taxonomy): Eukaryota > Viridiplantae > Streptophyta > Lycopodiopsida > Lycopodiales > Lycopodiaceae > Diphasiastrum > Diphasiastrum complanatum. The sequence continues at coordinate 28,557,967 of CM055103.1, read as the reverse complement.
TGAAAAATATAATGTACATGCATGTGGTGAGAGTTACCTAAAATTGAATACTCATTGTAGGTATCTTGGGTTGTGGCTATACAAGTGAATTCATGACAGCACTTTGAAAAAGCTTATCAATGAGGCTTGAATAGATGTGTGAGCTCTTCGTGATCATGCAAAGGGATCTCCGATGAAGGATGATCTTGGTGGCAAGGGGATGACAAGATCCACTTGTACTAGATAGATCCAAAATGCTAGTGCAAATTCCCAAATTCCAAACATGAATTCCATGTTCATACTCTCTACAATTTTCTTTAACTCAACAACAGCTATGCAACTCAACCTTTGATGAGCCTTCACATGGATGATGACATAAAATATCCCAAATTATGGCATTATTACCGAAGAGTCGATCTGGGTGAACTTGCCAACTCGAGAAACAAAATAAATAACATGAGATTTGAGGGACCCCAAAATCTATAAATAAAAGTGATTTCTACGTTAAAACCCTTGAGCAGCTAGATAAAGTGGCATTACTTATCTTTTGTCACATTGAATCCTAAATATTGCTTATGCAATGACTACTTGTTATGTTGTTTGCTCAAAAACAATGCATGATCCTCTTTAGATACATTTGCTTCAATCTTCTATAAATACGGACTAAGCACTAGTTCTTGATGGAGCTCTATGCAACTAAAATACTTCAAACAACTATTATTTATGACCTCCAGCATATTGTATTGAGACAATAATAGAAGCAATGAGTGATAAGAACTCCATTGGCAACTACTAGGTAAATCTCCATCTTTAAAGGTAACCTTGGATAACAAGTCAAAATTGGTAATTCTTCAAAATAGTAAGTGATATGATAATAAATGTGATCGATTGTATCCCAAAAAGAACTAGATCCTCATAGTTCTGCATCAAGACTTGAAACTTTAAGCATATCCACGATCAATTCCCCATCTTATTGCTTGCTTTCGGAATAGCTAGCATGTAAATAGTAACCAAGCACAGTTCATGACAAGGCCCTAAAAGGAAAACAAGGAATTCTTAAAAAGACAATCACAAAGAGAGACGGGCTAAAGTACAACAAATGAGAAAGATTAAATTCAAAGTAGAACTTCACTAAATATTGTCAAAAGTGGTCCGGTTCACTTTCTAAACTCATTCCCCTGCCCACACACCTGCTGCATGTACATCGGTCCAAGGTGTGGTAACCCCATCACACAAATCAAACTCAAAAATGCAACATTGTGTCAATGATTTACTGGATATAGGATATACGTCAAAGAAGGCTAAGACATCAAAATCAGCTGAAAATGCTAATAGCAGGTTAAGTTGGCTCTACCCAAGACAACCAGGATAAGACACCATTGACACCAAGATATGCACTCCCACCGACCTAGCTTAAAGTGCCATAGATTGCTCCCCATTCCTTTACTGCCCTTCACCCTTCAATGATGCCATCAATCCTTCATCTCTATCTTTCTTGCTTGAAAGTCTTTGCTCCACCGTTCTTTTGCCCTTTAAATTTGAAAGGAAGCTTTAGAATACAGGCACAAAATAACTACACCCCTTCCTTTACTGCTCTTCTTCTTTGTCGGTGCCATCTGACCTTTGGTCTTTTACCTTTACAGCTTCAAAAGTCTTTTAGCTCCATACATCTTCTGTTGTCTTAAAGATGAAGAGGCTTTGACGGAAAGGCTGAAAAATACAGGTGCCAAGGAACTAAACAAAAGCAAAGAGAACGTTCAAATACATAACTTCCAACGCTATAGCATGACCCCAGACAGATTCAGATAAGACAACCGACAACAAAGTCTGGATATATAACCACGATGCAGATACGATGCATCATACGAATAATAAACAACTGTCATGTAGATGCATAATACTTGGAAGTCTTTGTGAATGTACCTAGAATCTCGAGGAATGTTGCGCACTAATAAGCCGCAAGGAAGATCTTCATCGCGATACCTTGATCCACCACCTCCGTCTCTGCCTCTGCTGCGAGACACATCGTCGTAGTGCCTCCTGCGAGGAGGAGGGCTCCGACTGTAACTCCGGCTCCTATTCCTTCCCATCCTGTAAGTTTTAGCCGATTAACAACAAACTTTCCAACTTAAAGATTCTGAACACCCTATTTAACAATCTGCTGCACAAAAACATAAACCGGCTTCCTGTATCGTGGTCAGTCGTCTAACAAAGAAGCAAAAGTAACATCATCAAGAAAGGCGATCAACAACGAAGATCTTATTCGTTCATTCAATCCCTCAAACTCCAAAGATCACAATATCTTCAAAATAAAAAAGACGAGTGTCAAGAAAATGTACCAGATAGCTACAGAGATGTCCACACGAACACAATCTTCCAAGAAAACGAAAAAGATGAGGAAGATTCAGATCGTAACAGAAAATGCGAAGGAGATGAAGGTGCTGCTTATGGCGTCGATCGGATTTGATCGCTTACAAACCCTACCTAGCTTGTACCGCCTTTTCTCGCTAAAAGGAAAACTAAAAGGACGATGAAACGAAGAACAGAAGACGAAAAAGAAGAAGAAAAAGAAGAGGGACGATAAAGAATCTTTTGATTCTGTTTGAAGATTCCTTCAACCGTCGCAATGGTTCAATGTTTCCTTTTTTTCTTTTTTCTTTTTTTTTCTCAGAGGTACTTAGGCCACTCTTCACAATAGGACCACTCTTGTTGGTCAGGAATATAGGTGCCCAACTCGTAACAACTCTGTATTGACATGCGTATCACAAAGAACTATCTCGATTGGTCGGCATGTGCTTTTGTGATACTAGGGTCAAGAATGTCGACATTGGCCAACCTGGCAGATTATGATTTTGTGATATTAGGGTCAAGAATCGGACCCCCTCCCCCAATTATTAGCTTATTGATATACCCGTCTAGGAATATACAGTCAACCCGTAGATAGTAGCAGACAATCAACTAATGGATAGGGTTAACACATATAGAGGGACAATGATTTGTAGTCAAAAAATTGATTATCCTTGCAGTGAGCAAATGCTTGGAGATTGATGATTATGTGTTGAACCTAACCCTAAAAGAGAGCAATGACGTGTGTATCAAAAGACTTGTTGACGAGTTTGAAAGCACTTTAATCTCTAAATCCAAGAACATTGCAGCCCCCATATTTGTGTAAAATACATTTATCGAGGTGAGGCTCTTTAAGGTGGAAGTAAATTATGTTAGCAAATCTATATAATTAAAACTATTTTAGAGAGAGAATGTCACCATGCCTATAGCCTACCCGTCATGCCTACGTCCCCCCTCTCATGGCTACAGCCTACCAGTCACACCTAGGTTCCCCCCTTTCATGTTTCCTATAATCATCACACCTAATGTCACGCACTTCTCCCCTCTCATGGCAACAGCCTACCATTCACACCTAATGTCACACCTAGGTCCCACTAGATCATCGGTCGCCACCTAGATTGGACGTCATCGCCCGTCAACGACATAGTGAAGTTCCAAATCATCGGTCGTCACCTACATCGGTCGCCACTGCCCGTCAACGACGGGCACTCTTTACTAGTAACAAGTAATACTTTTGTTGTGTAAAATCCTTGAGAATAACAAAAAGCTAACTAATAGACATGGTTAACATATATGGAGGTAAAATTTATTTAGGTTCAACTACAGTCACCGAATTGTTTTTACCCTAAATTTGCAAGTGTAATCATTTTAGTCATGGTGCCCCAAATGCATTAGTGGGCAGATATTTAAATATATTACATTTCAAAAAGCTTGTGCCTTTCAACAATTGCATACTAAGTTTCAATAACAATAATCTTCCACGTGACAACCAAAACCAGTAATCTCTTGCCCTGCTTTCATGTATCCTCGCTACACATCTTAGGAATATTTTCAAGGAAATAGGCTAGAAAAACACTATTTGTGGATAGAGTTGCTCTTGTAGGATCTATGAAGTTCTTTTCTTACCTATTGATTTGCACTCTTAATGCATGCAACTTTGCGCTCTTATTGCCTACACATATGCGCCCTTAATGATGGACAATGTGGCTGCAAAAAGTTCTAGTTACTTTGAGCAAACATTGAGGGCCTCACAATGCTACAAATTGGCATGGTCTGTATTCAAACTTGGCCCTCAATATCATTCCATGCTCTCAACACACAAATCTATTCATGATTGCCTAATGCATCTAATCACGACTACATGTCGTAGAGCCACTCTCTTCAAAGTGCTTAACTGAATACATTTTCATGCAAAAGTCCATGGAACACATAAGCTTAGAGGCAATTTTGGAGAATGGTAATTTGATTAAATTGGAGAAGAGAGAGCATGGTGATGAAGAGGGACTCTATAAGATTCCCAAATTGTTCACTGTTTTGATCTCAAATCCTTGGCTCGTTGAGTAGGAAAAATAGCCTTCGCAAAAGGGCACGACGAACTTTTCACTAGCTTTCAAGTTTTCAAGTAGAGTTTCCTTAGTTTTTGACGTGGCCCATTTGAAATTGCAAAGGAAAAAAAGTTCCTCCAAGGGATATTTAGCACTTTTTTTGCACCAAATCCAACTGGGGCTCCAAATTAAAACAAATATTAAGGGCTTTTAATCACCTTGCAAGTGTGGACAACTGGCTAAAACATGTTGATTTGGTGGGAAAGCTCATTCAAGTTGAGAAGTTCTGAAATATAAATTTCATTGTTATTGCTTCTATCTTGAACACTCACTACGTATTGACCTTTTTCTTTTTAGTACTCACTACTTATTGACCTTTTTCTTTTCATTGAGGCTCATTCAACTCAAAAAATTATTGAGTTATAGATCTCATTGACATTGCTCAAGAAACAAGTCTTCTAAAGTTTTGGCTAGTGTCCAATCAAGCTCAACCCATTGCCCATTGGGTTGGCAGTTGACAAAAATAGGTTTAATTAGTGTGAATTATAAATATCATTGTCATTGCTTCTATCTTTAGCATTCATTACTTACTGCCCTATTTCTTTTCATGGAGGCTCATTCAACTCAAGAAATTTTGGAGTTATAGATTTTATTAGCATGGCTTGGAAAAAGGTCTGCTAATATTCTTGCTAGTGTGTATTCAACCTCAAACTCTAGTTTGAGTAACCATTGGACTCGTTATCACATTGTGTCTCTACTTGTCACTAGTTGAAGTTTGAATTCCAACAAAATAAATGACTCCCACGAGGTCCTTAGAAACAAATTGTTCCCAGCTTTTATGAAAAAGAACAATGCAAGGAATATTGTAGACTTTGCACCTACATTTGTTAGCCACCCAAGTATTATTTTGTTAAGTATGAAAGACATTCTACCTCCTCAAAATGTCAACTCTACTATTACCAGTTACTTCAAAGCTCTAAAATTTGCTTTCGAAAATGCATATTCAATTCCAGATGAGAAATGGACGAATCTCAAAAATTGAAAATATTAAAAGAAGCAAGGTCATTGGTAACCGAAAATTTATCTATCTCCTTTCTTCCTAACCTATTGTGTAAGGATGGCCAAGTGTAGATCCTCTAGATCTTGTTGCATGCACCAAAAGGACTACTGTGGTAGAAGTCAAGAGTCAAATCCCAATCTGCTTCTCCTTCGAGCCACAGTGACTGAATACACTAGAGGAGAGGATCTTGGCAGTTGGAACTAGAAAACATGTGAGGTAGATGGGCGAGTCCTACATGTATATATAGGCCCCAATGGCCTAAGAATACTTTTTATAGGATGCCAATTCTCAAACCAGTTTCTTTTGATCTCCTTTTCATGTATAAAAAGTATTCCCGTTTTGTGTAGCTCTTGGCATTGTTCCTATGCATTTATTTTCATGTTGATGAACCAGGAATTCAATACAAAGTTCTGATGTTATTAAAGTGAACTGCATGTGTCACTTTCAAATTGTGATCGTTATATGTATAGCTTTGTTTTAGCATGCATGGAATTTCCAAAAATATCACCTATAGTGCCATAGTGATGCTTTTAAAACTACAGTAGAAGTATTCAAGGCTTGATTTGTGTCAAAAAAACAATGACTCAATCTATATAAGTATCTATGTCTCTTTTTTAGTGCAAGATTCTTATTCATCCCCTCTACAATTCCACATTGATCATATTCAAATTCTACTCTATGATGTAAATCAATAACTCTGCTTACTGATATTAATAGATTTGTAGAAAGTTTAGGTACATACAAACATTAGATAGTAGCTTGAATTGATTATTCCAAAAGTTTAATCGTATAGCGCCTTCACCTTCGATAGTGTGTGTACTATCATCGCCAAGATGAACAAGCTTCTTTGTACTATAAAGTGTATAGGATTGAAAAAGTTCATGATGACTGGTCATATGTTGAGTGGCTCCGGAATCGAGAAACCACGCATTGTCAATTTACACTTTCTAATCATTGATCATAAACGCTCCTGCATACATGTCTTGAGCAGGGGATTGTGGTGTCTCTGCAACTGCATTCACATGTTGATCTAATTGCTTGTTGTTGGTTATCTTCGCTATTATCCTACAATTTTGAATCTCATGATTAGTGTGTTTGCAATACTTCTTCTTCGATTGTGGACTCAATAATTGCTCAATTTTGTGTCAGCTTCCGATTCGATACAACATTAGAGGAGTTCTAAATCCAAAAGAGACCCTTTGTAAAGATTCCTTTTATATTTTTTCTCAAATTTTTCTTACACATGGACCAATCAAAACACTCAAATTTGAAATCTACGTAACATAACTTTTTGAGACCACATTTTGATTTCATACTAAAAATGGCATAACTTTTTAGTGGTAAGTCCAAATTTAGCAAACTTTGGTGCATTTGAAAGCGCTCAACAAGGGCTTTTCAATGATTTTTACATGACATACTTCTGAGCTATGATTAAAAAGTTATGGCAAGTCAAACGTATTAGTGTTATAATATTTTTATAATAAAAAAAGCATCTTGCACGAATTCTTAAAGGGTCTTTTTGGAACTCAAAACTCCTCTAATGATTCTTTGAGCTTCAAGCCCGACTCTCACGAAGAATACCTTCAGGCCCTGCTACGCATTGATGATCTGACGCAACAAATTCAAGTTGTGCCTGCTTGCTCGGGAGTCATTGACCATCCAAAGTATTTGGAGGCAGTTGCGAAGATCGACAAGCTCGAACAGGAGTTGTCAGATCTCAAGCAGCAGTTGGAAGACCAGAAGTTAGCTGCTGAGTTGCAAACTCAGGATTTGGCAACAACAACTACTCAGGCAAAGCGAACACGTCGAAACCAATCGAAGGTATGTGCTGAAAGATTTCATGCATTTGCTGAACGATTTTGGAAGTGGTGTCCACAGGCATTTAACATTGAATTACAATGGCGTGTGGATTACATGATGCTACCAGGTGCAGTAGGCATCGCCTTCGACGATTGGAAGCAATCCTGGGAAAAGGACGACTTTCTCTGGTTATGGGCCTAGCTATCTATCAAGCAGAAAGGATGTCTCTATTGGGGCATAATCCAGGGGAAATTCTAGGTCGTGCCTTTCAGTTCAGCAGAGTTATACATAGGCCCTTCTACTATGTATGCTCTCGAATACAATCAAGTTAAAGAATTTCAATTTTTGCAAAATGAAGACAATAAGCAACATTTTTGGAAGCAGAAGTCGCAGTTTCAACTATACAAACCACAAGGTGTTGCAGATCTAGGCGCTTTCGATGATGCAGGTTTGCTGATTAATGTAAATATGGTCTATCTTGAACTTTTCAGTCTTTAAGTGGATTGGGAGCGAAACCACTTAGAATCTGCTTTGCACAAGAACACAGATCATGCTACACAGTAACACATATAGAAAATCACTCTCCTCAACAAGCTCACATAGCAACTGTATTTCTCAAAATGAAATTACACTATACATATAGTTGTTCACTCAGGCAACCCATGCATGACCCAGGTTGCCGTTGGCGGGACGCGTGTCCCGTCGACTTGCCTCGTGGCGAGGCCAACTGATCCTTATCCACTGATAGGACCCATAGTACAGTAACACAGTGATTCTAACTTTAATTCTAACTCTCTCCCTTAAAGTAGAGTCACTTTTTATATAGTCATATACATAGCTTTAAAGTCAACAAACTTTAAGTACAGAAAGTTTTGATCTAAACTTATCAAACTTTTCTCCAGTAAGTGGCTTAGTGAAAATATCAGCTAGTTGTTCTTCTGTGCTACAATGAACAACATGAATTTCACGACTCAGCAGCCTCTCACGTATGAAGTGATATTGAATCTCAATGTGTTTAGTTCTCGCATGGAACACTGGATTCTTTGCTAGCTGAATGCCACTCTGACTGTCGCTATGTAAATTCGTGGGATTTTTCTGCTTCATGCCAATTTCTTCCAAGATTTGTCTCAACCATATAGCTTCTTGTGCAGCACTACACATTGCCTTATACTCTGCTTCTGTGGTGGAAAGAGCAATTGTACTTTGCTTCTTACTAGACCAGGAAAAGCAATTACCACAAAACTGGAATATATATCCTGTGGTGGATCTATGATCATCATAGTCACCTCCCCAGTCCGCATCCACATAGCCACACAACTAAGGTAAACTATCATGCTTCTTGTAAATCAAGCCATACTTTGAAGTGCCTTTCACATAACGCAAAATGTGTTTAGCTGCTTTCCAATGCGTTTCCGTAGGTGCTGCCATAAACTGACTTACAATGCCAACAACATAGCATATATCTGGTCTAGTTGTGGTAAGGTAAATCAAGCTCCCTACTAACTGTCTATATAGCGTAGCATCAAATGACTGTGATTCATCAAGCTTAGAAAGCTTTTTACCTGGTTCAATAGGAGTGTTTACTGGTTTGCAATCCTGCAACCTAAATTTGTGCAGCAACTCTTTGACATACTTCACTTGTGTTAAACCCACTTCGTGTCCTTTTTGCCACACTTCTACTCCAAGGCAGTAATGCATCAGGCTGAGATCCGTCATCTCAAATTGTTCCATGAGGTCTTTCTTGATCTCTTGATTATTTCCCGTAATAATCAAGTCATCAACATAAAGAGCAATCAAAGCAACCATACCATCAAAGCATAAGACATATAGATTTGGATCAGAATGTGTTCTCACCATCCCCTTTGAACAAAAGTAGGCATCAATCCTGCTATACCACGCATGTGGTGCTTGTTTAAGACCATAAAGCGCTTTCTTCAAGCGACATACTTTATTTTCCTATCCTTTCGTTACAAAGCCTTCAGGTTGATCCATGAACACTTCTTCTTCTAACTCACCATTTAGAAAAGCAGATTTCACATCCATCTGATGCAAAGGCCAACCAAAATGTGAAGCTAAAGCAATAAGTAGACGTAGAGTATTCCACTTACACACCGGCGCAAAGGTCTCCTCATAGTCAATGCCTTTATTTTGTGCGTACCCTTTGATTACCAATCTTGCTTTGTGCTTTGCTATGCTTCCATCTGCATGGTACTTAGTTCTGTATACCCATTTGCAACCAATGGGTTTCTTGCCAACTGGTGGTTCTACTAAGTCCCATGTGCTATGCTTAGCAATTGACTCCATCTCCTCTCCCATGGCCTTGATCCAAATATCATCATCCTTCGCTTCACTATAAGTCGAAGGTTCTTTGCTTTGAATAATGCTAGATAAGAGAGCATAATTTGCTTCATACCTTTCAGGTAGTATCTTCTCTCTTGTTGATCTTCGTAGCTCTCCCTGGTTAGATGATCCTGGAAAGTCATCTATATCGCGGCTCTCCATCAATCTCTCAAACCACTTAGGGACCTTTCTGTCAGGTGATCGGCTTCTTGGTGAAAATGTATCCCACGGTACATCCTTCTCCTTGCGTTTGTCACCTGCAATTTCAATCCTTCTTGCATCAAAAGGTTTGTCCCTACCTCTCCAACCTGTTTCTTGAGGTTGAGTAGTAGTATCTTGAGATATATCCTCATGTTCATCACTCGGAAGGTCAATGAATGGACCATCATCAGGTGGTATCCTCACTATACCATTTTTCCTACTGGATGTGTCTATCTTCTCAGCATCTTCATCTTTATACATCTTGGAGCTTACATGGATTTTGTTTTCGACTGGATCAAAACATCTATAGCCCTTCACGCGATCATCATATCCTAGGAATATGCACTTGATAGCTTTTACATCAAGTTTACGTCTCTCTTCCTTAGGAATATGTACAAAGGCCTTACATCCAAAGATTCGTAAGTGGTTCACCTTTGGCTTCTTCTTTGTGAATGCTTCCTCAGGTGTTATTTTTGGTATGGCAATGGTAGGACTTCTATTTTGAAGATAGACTGTTGTGCTACATTCTTCTGACCAAAAATCTTTTGGCAATTTCATCTCAACTAGCATAGATCTGGCACTTTCCACAATCGTACAATTTTTGCGCTCAGCTACACCATTGAGAGCAGGAGTATGAGCTTGCGTAAATTGTCTTTTAATCCCACATTGATCACAAAGATCATTGAAGTCATTAGACTTATACTCACCTCCACTATCTGATCTTAGGACTTTGATCTTCTCACCTGTCTGATTTTTGACCAAGTTTTTGAAGTTCTCAAAAGCATCTGATTTCTTCTTCAAGAAGTAGATCCACGTCTTACGTGACATATCATCAATAAAGGTCATGAAATAGAAGGCTTTTCCTAAGGACATGGTCCTCATAGGCCCGCATAAATCTGTGTGGATTAAATCCAGGATGATCTTTGCTCTTGCAACACCCCCCTTTATTGAACTTCTCTCGATGCTGCTTCCCATATATACAAGATTCGCACATCGATTTCAAGTGATCTTCTATGGTAGGCAGTCCTATTACCATCTCCAATTTTCTCATCAAACTGAGGCTTCCCAAGTTCAAGTGACCAAGCCTCTTGTGCCACAACTCAGTTTGCGAAGGAACGGATGATACAAGTCCATGTTGCCCCTTGATTGTAGCATTCAACCTATACAATTTTGGGCTCTCTTACTCCATTCGCAATAACTTTGAACTTTTGGTTCGCAACGATCATGGGCGAATTCTGCTTTCAACTTTTGATCAGTAATGACTCGAACAGAAAGTAGATTTTTCTTCAAACTTGGTACGTAAGTACCTCCCTGATCATCTTGCTTTTGCCATCAGGTAGTTGGATTGAAACTGTGCCTATCCCCCTGATCATGCACACTTCACCATTTGCTTGTGAAACAGATGTTCCATTATCCAACGCCTTCAAACTACTGAACCAGTTCTTGTTACCTGTCATGTGTCTTGTGGCTCTTGAGTCAATATACCATGCTTGATCATCTTGATTAGATGAAAATGCGGATATGAAGATGCTAGAGTCTTCAATCTCACCCTCATCGACAAGGTTACCTGCTTGTTTTGGTTTTCCCTTGCCTTGTTCCACCAGGAATTTGCGACATTCACTCTTCCAATGGCCCTTTTTACCACAATTGAAGCACTTGCCTTTCTTCTTAGTTTTGCTGGAAGATCCCTCATCCTCCTGAGACTTGGCAAATTGCTGCTTAGTCTTCTTCTTGCCCTTGCCCTTGCCTTGTTTTTGGCGTGTCGCAAGTGCCTGATCATCAGTATTTTGACGTCTAGCTTTCACCATTTCTCGTCGTTGCTCTTCCTGCATCAAGATTCCTGTGAGATCGTCAAAGGTTGGCAATCTTTCTCTTGATGCTATTCCGCTCACAAACATCTGATAGGGTTCTGCAATGCCGCATAATGCATTATGCACCAGCTCCACATCACGTATGCGCTCTCCAATAGAATGCAGTTCATCTCTCATTGTCTTGATTCTGGTCATGTACGTCTGAATGTGCTCTCCTTGCTCCATGCGGGCACTATTCAACTTTGACTTCAGAAACATGATTCTTGACGGATTTGACATCTCGAACTGCTCCTTTAGCACATCCCATGCCTGTCTGGGTGTAATAGCATCACAAATGTGGGTAATGATGTGATCCTTCACTGACAAGTTAATGAAGGTCAAAGCTTTCCTCATCTTTTTGTCGAACACTTTGATGTCTGCTTCATTTGGCGGCCTTCTCTCATCACCTGTGACGACTTCCCACACATCTTTCTCCATCAGTATGTTTTTCATTTTGAATTTCCACACTGCATAGTTGGAAATCCCGTCCAATTTGCTACTTTCACTCAAAATGGACTCTCCCAAGTTTGCCATCGCAAAACTGCTTGAAACTTCTGCCTTTGGCTAAGAACAGTATGTCGAGGCCAACATTGATGTCAGAAGTTGAAAATAATGACCTGCACTTTTTTTCTTACCAGGCCACTCGCCGCTTTTCCACCAATTTGAAAGCCAAATCGGCGTCGCCTTCCGAAATGCACTCAGTCGTCAACTCCCAACAACGTGCCCAGTGGAATGGTGAAACTACTTCTGGCGTACTCTGAACACTTTCTCCGCTGCAACCACTCTGTTTTGTTGTACCGTACTTGCAGGTACAGTCCCGGTGCCCTTTGTTTGGAGGTTATAGCCTTTCGTTTGGGTCAAAACGGGCAAAGGACCCAAAAATAGGGACTTTTCTAGCTTTTGAACTGTTTCTTCACTTTGAAGAAACTTCACTCTTCACTTGTGAAGGGACCCAGCTCAACTTTCAGTATGAAAATTTTTAATGAAGTTGAAGGCCAGAATGCACTACAATTCTTCAGGGCCCTGTTCAAAGCTCATCCAATGGCTGAACCAAATCTTGTGGTTCAAATTTCTCTCCCATCACAGATTTTGGACCGTTGATTCATTTGACACCTCATCTAAAGGTTCAAAGTACATCTGGGCATCGAACCAAACTCCTGCAGACGCTATGATCTTCGGTACACTGAGTTGTTCATTGCGTTGGGCGCGCGAACAGCCCGCGACTTCCCTGCCTGCGGCCGCGCCTCCCTTCTCTGAAAACTATCAGATCAAGCTCTCTTGTGGATCGTTTTGAGCACGATCTGAGGCCTGGCGCAGGGTCGCCCTACTAAACCATGACTGTAGAGTGTTCAGTCAGGAAATTCCGTGGAGAAACGGTGATTTTAGCTCAATTTGACAAAGTGGCTTTTTCACCTTTTTACCGCAAATCTTCTAGGTTAACTGTCTGGAGACAAATCTCTGACATAAACCTCAGAATCTCTCCATGGCTGATTGACAATGTGATTAGCTTCCTTCCTGTCCTTACGGTGCACAAACAGCGAAGAAATCACCAGTTATGTATAAAAATCGTAACCCCAAGTCCGGTTTCAATTTTCAGCTAGCTTCGAAATTGTCAATTTTTCACCAAATTTTTCCCTGTCTGATGCTATGCACAGGCTAATAATCCCTCTGCTGAGCTTAACAAGCCTCTATAAATTAGAAACCGTGCACCAGTGCTTTTCTTTCCGTCTTCAACTCGTCGTAAAACCCCGAACTCTCAGAAGACAGTTCTCCCGAAGCTCTCTTCAACGACGACACTGTACTGTGTACACTCCCTGTGCGACTCTGATACCAACTTAGAATTTGCTTTGCACAGGAACACAGATCATGCTACACAGTAACACAGACAGAAATTCACAGCAAGCTCACATAGCAACTGTATTTCTCAAAATGAAATTACACTGTACATATAGTTGTTCACTCAGGCAACCCATGCATGACCCAGGTTGTCGTTGGCGGGACGCGTGTCCCGTCGACTTGCCTCGTGGCGAGGCCAACTGATCCTTATCCACTGATAGGACCCACAGTACAGTAACACAGTGATTCTAACTTTAATTCTAACTAAACCTTGCTGATTATTTTGCGGAGATTCGACACAATCTGCAAGATAGAAGGAAGTCAATACATTATAAACAATTTTGTACATATTCATTTTGGCAGTTTGGAACTTTTGCGGCAAAGACATTGTTTTTTGTTCAAAATCTTTATGTTAAAAGCTCTTTCATAAGATTTTCAGCTCGCTATTGTAAAGAAATCACACTTCGTAGTGATTCAGATGTAGATAGAAACTTAACTCAGGAGCTGTTTGATGGAACCTTGCTCCCGGTTAAGCTTCAAGAATTCGGCAATCTACAAGTTGGCCGTTATACGAAATCCAAGGAAGACTTGATGTTGATTGAGGCTCAACAAAATTTGGAGTTCGCCCAAAAACTACATGGAGAATTGAATCGTTCGTAAATATTCAGTCTTGCCTATGTCGTGGTAATGTTTCTATGTGATGCTGAATCCAGATCTTTGAAGTTTTAAAGATGTTTTGAAGTTTGATTTCAGCTCTTATCAATAATTCAAAGATCAAATCAAATCAACCTATTTAAAGAAACAGCAAAGACACATATTCTCTAAGACAAAGAAATATCTAAAGGAAGAATCATATGAAGAAATATCTTTTCGCCTTAACGAAAATATGAAGAACAGAATGTTTCGCAAATGATCCTCAAAATGAAGGTGATATGTTCGCGAGGACATTTCACATTTGAGGAAGAGATATGTGATGCCACGAAATTGTTAAATATTGAATATCAACATAAATATGGCATGATATACTCGAAAATGAAGATATGAGCTGGATAAGTATAAATCATGAAGAGGCCTAAGTCAATTTTCGAGAATATATCTCCTAAGTACTTGCCTTGTAATAAAGGGCAAGACCTTTAAAAGGGAAGATATTGTCTTGGATAGCCTTTATTATGCCTCTATAGTACAACAGATGTGACTGTATTTGATATTCTACTAGCTTGGCGGATTTGATACATAATGATTAAATACAAGTGGTATAATGTGAAAATTAAGAAGAATGTGCTACTTCTCATTTTTAAGTAGTTTACAAATCGGATTGCCCCATCATAATAGCCATGTCCAAAGGAGAACAAAAATGGAAATATACAATTTTCTTATGTCAAAAAATCCTCGTTTTCAATAAGTGCAAATATTTTATGAATTTTTTCGATAGGTTCTATTCTTCTGGATATGTCATTGGATTGTTTTCGTAATTTCCTATTTGAATATGTATAAATAACAAGTTCTTCATTTTTGTTCGTATTTGAATTTGGCATAATATCGTCTAAAAATATATATGCACGATCGAATGGATCAATTTTCATATTTTTAAATGGATCTCTATCTGTACTAATGATTTCAGAAATAGAATTTAACGATATGAATGACAAAGATCGATTTTCATTGGTTTCATATATACTTCCAAATTTCTGCATGATTTTATTATGATGCAAATTTTGTTCTAAAATCGCACGAAGATCTGATATAGAAATCGATGTTTTTTTATTTCTTAGTTGACAAGCTATAGGATGATCTAGGATTGATCGGTTTTCGAATTTTGCGATTATAAAATAGTTGAAACGTCTACTTGTTTGCATGGAAATATCGATTAAAGATAATAATTGCAATTCAATCGAATTGATTTTTAACAATGTTTGCATGTATGTAGGAGAAAGAAAGACAACGTATTTTATTCTATTTGGTTCATTTCTACATTTGTTACATATATACCAATTTTGCATATATTTTTTATATGTATATTCTGATAGGAGAATATTGCTTAATGCATACGACGGAATTTTTGAAATTCCTTGTAATATGGTTTTGTTTCTACTAAATATTGAGAAACTTGAGCTTCCACATATTGAACAACAAATCACATGAGATACAATATTCTCAATTACATTTGCCCACTTTTGATACAAGGTATGAATTTTATACCAACTATTACCAAATGATTTGAATTCCATTTTTTTTCTATTTATTGTTTGTCGTTTGGCTATGCCTCTATTTTTTAATCTATTTTTTGCACATTCTCTTTTCATAGATGTCTTTGTTATCATTTTTTTCATTGTATCAATCAATAAAACACTCGATTTCTAATACGAACACTTTGATTTGTAACTGATTCCAGAAATAATCTGTATACAAAATCACAACAGATTTTGCATAAGCTAAATAATTATTTTTAATAATCTATTATTTTTTCACAACTAACTTTTGAAATTAAACATATTCCTTCAAAATAGATTTACATAACGAAATAGACAAACTTTAGTACCCCAAAAAATTTATGTTCTGATTCTTTTTATACATTTATTTATAACCAAAATGAATCTACGTTTTCAATGGTTTATTTTAGCATATCATTAAAAGTTATTTAAAATATTATTGTTGTTATAATTTTATATTTTGATATTTTCCTACGTTCATAGAAATAAAATTTGGGAACAAATTTTTTTTGAAATTATGTACGTTAGTTGTTAGTAAAGTTAGTGGTTATGGAAGTGGCAATTTCCTTTCGAAGTATATAAATTGGGAGATTATGCCTGTCTCCTGAATAAAGATTGAAGTTTTAAAATCAAAATTTGGAACTGCACTTTGCACTTCACCTTTCAAAAAATTTAATTCTATTTCTGTATTTTCCAAAACTATTTATTTGTTGAGCAATTGTTTTTCATGTACAATAGTATTTTCTATTTGTTTTATTGAATTTTTTGTAACTATTTGTTTTTATATCAATTTTCATTATAGTATACCAATATACATGATATAATTTTGAAAGTAAAAAATCAAACAACAATATTTAGTTGATATGTAGACAACTTTCTATTTCCTACGTATACATATATCAATTATATAATGTTTTCTAATATATATATAGCAGACAAGTAGAAAACATTATATAATTGGTATATGTATACAACTATCTAAATTGTTGCAATATTCTGAAACAAACAACATTATTTAGTTGGTATATAGACAACCTACCTACAAAATCTCTCTCTCTCTCTCTCTCTCTCTCTCTCTCTCTCTCTCTCTCTCTCTCTCTCTCTATATATAATATATATCTCTCTCTCTCTCTCTCTCTCTTCTCTCTCTCTCTTCTCTCTCTCTCTCTCTCTCTCTCTCTATATATATATATATATATATATATATATATATAGGTCCCGCGGTACTGTGGGTACCACGGTACCATGATGGTACCGCGGTACCACAATATAATAATATAGTTATTATTTAATATTTTTTATTTATTTTTACCTAAACCTACCCGCCCCCCTCGCATTTCCTCTGAAATTTTTTTGCGCCCTCTCCGCCCTGCCTTTGCTGCTGTTTTTGCCTGCCTGCCTTCGATTCCTTGCATCGCCCTTCGCCCACGCAACGCCCTACCTTGCATCTGATTTGCTTCGCCCTGCCTTCGCCCATTTTCAGCGTCTCTCCAACAGTGAACCCTGCTGTTTTTTTTCCAGCATTTCATCCTTCCAGCTTTAGCTTCATTTGCAATTTTTCCCTAGTCTTCTCCATCGAAATGGTGCAATCCGACCTTTCTGGTCTGTGGGACGAGGTGGACGTTGTCAGGCGGGTTGCCGACAAGAACAACAAGACCGGTCAGAAGACTGTGCGTTGCCGATACTGCCTAGTCAAATTTGTTGCGTCCCTCACTCGCCTTAAAGGCCACCTGCTCGGTGCACGTGCCAAAAATGATGGCACCTTAAATGCTGCCCCTTGTGGCAGCATGTCCGTCCCCGACAGGCATCGACTACTGGACACCTACGGGCCACGTCTCGTGGCGGGACAGAACACCATTTCAGAGGGCGTTCTCCGGTTTTGCACCGCTCCTTATGTGGCTGACCCAGAGTTGTTGTCTGCTTGGCTGGCACGCACGAGGAGAGGGAGTGCATCCTCGTCCCGTCCCATTGCCCCTCATCCCCCTCAGACAGTTCCGCCACACGCACCCCCATCTGCACCCATTCCGGTGGATCCCGTCCCATCGCATCCGCCAATTGCCATTGCGGTTCCACCACCACGTCCTGTTGCTCGCACGCCCCTAGTTTACGATTTTCTCATGGACTCTCCGCCACCCGAGCAGGCCCAAGATGCTACTAACGAGGCTTTCGAGGATGTGGATGAGATCCCTTCCTCCCTCCCTTCCCATCCGGATGACCTCCGTTGCCAGCAGTTTTCGTATCTCATGCCAAATGTTGCCCCTCCACCAGTGCACCCCACTTACACTGCTGCACCCATCCCTGCCAGTGCATCCCACTCTCCCCATTCCATGTCTACAGCCGATGCATCCACTAGTGCCCAGCATGTCGCGTCATCATCAATTCCCGTCACGGTTGGTGCACCATGTTGGAGGTCCACCACCTGTCGCCCACCAGGTAGAGCCCTTGTGCAGCAGACCATTCGAGACGCGCATCAGCCGCACATGGACAGAGAGGCAACACAGGCCGTGGCCAGTTTGATTTACGAGCTGAACCTACCTTTTGCCATCACCGATTCTGAGCCTTTCAGAAGGGCATTCCGCCTTGCACAGTCTGTCAGCCCTAGCAAGAGAGTCCCTAGTTCAAAGGTTGTCCGCACACACATGCTGAGAGATAGGGTCGAGTCCTTGTCTAGAGAGATGGAGCCTCTACGCCGCCACTGGGCCACATATGGATGCAGCATCATGTCCGATGGCTGGACTGATGTCTGGAGGAGGCCGATCCTCAACATCTTGATCTCCAACTGCATGGGTACACAGTTTTTGAGAGCCGTGGATTGCAGTAGAGGGGGGATAGTCATATCTGCAGAGTTCATGTACGACGTCATTAGGTCTTCCATCTTGTCCATAGGCCCCAGCATGTCGTTACGGTGGTGACGGACAATGCCACCAACTGCGTTCAGAAGGGTGTCCTACTAGAGGCCGAGTTCTCTCACATCGTCCATATCCCCTGTGCAGCGCATGGCATAGACCTTCTCGTGGGGGACATAGGTGCACTTCCTGGGTTAGAGCCATCGTTCGCGAGGCCTTTTTCCTGGTGACTTTTGTCACCAGAAAGAGGCATGTTCTTGCCATGTTCCGGGTGTTCAGCCATTTGGACCTCCGGAAGCCAACCCCCACACGCTTTGCTTTCGACTTGGTGGTGATCGATCGTCTGATTAGGTACAAGGCACAGCTTCTACAGATGGTTGCTAGTGATGTACAGATGGTTGCCAATGATTTGGATGCCAGTCTTGCAGATGCTTGGATGCGTGCAGTACAGAGTCATGGCCGTTAATACGACAACACACCAGAGGACGCATCAGATGACTTTGATTGCACCGATTGGGAGGCCATGCAGGGTCTACAGGGTGCACATGATGAGGCACGGGTTGATTCAGGGGATGGTGCACAGGATGAGGCCCAGAGCCCAGAGCATTTGTATTCAGATGCCCAGATAGACGACTTGATTGCCATGTTGGATTCAGAGGCCCAGCAGATGCTGAGCGTCAGGGCACCCCCATCATCTCTTGCTAGCATGCCATACACAGAGTCTCAGCCAGAGCAGCTACATGAGGTGCCTCCAGTTCCTCCAGTTCCTCAGAGGGTATATGTGCGCCGCACAACTCCTCCAGTGCCACCGATGT
The DNA here is from genome assembly GCA_029204225.1 of Diphasiastrum complanatum. Lineage (NCBI taxonomy): Eukaryota > Viridiplantae > Streptophyta > Lycopodiopsida > Lycopodiales > Lycopodiaceae > Diphasiastrum > Diphasiastrum complanatum. Next base: position 28,538,639 of record CM055103.1, on the reverse strand, counting down.
CATTCAGGCCTGCAGCCCCTCCATCGTCGTCCACTTCTGCAACACCAAGTCTCCATGGCAGGCCACCATCTGTGCCCAGGTTTTCTCTTGCAGCGCCCACATCCACAGTGGCTCCTCCAGTGGCAGCACCCACTTCACATCCTCCTCCTTTGGCAGCACCCACTCCATTGGCTCCCCCTTTGGCAGCACCCAGGATGTACCAGTACCGGCCACCACAGCGCCTCTTTCAGTACATATCGTCGTTGTACTTGTCTCCTACACAGCCAGTTCCTCCACCTGCAGCAGCCCCACGGGCACACACTCCACGAGCTCATCCTCCTCGCTCAGCTGCACAGGGAGTTCCCTCTTTTGCTTCCCTATCCCAGCCGGCCTCAGCTTGGGTCCAGCCTAGCGAGCCAGGTGATTTGCATGGGGGTGATGAGGCATTGACAGCTCCTCTTGTCCGCAAGAGACCAGGAAGGCCCAAGGGTGCACCGAACAAGAAAGGCAAGGCACATAAACTGTCAGGGAGGAGAGGACGACCACGCAGGGCTCTAGGTACAGCTAGAGGTGCAGGATTATAGCCAGCTGGAGCAGGTGTTGTTGGTTTGGCTTGCTTGGGAGCTGATGCGGAGGCAGATTGGGATGATGCTAGTGATGAGTCCTCCTCCTCGGATACGCAGCCCATGCCAGTTTCAGACAGGCACATATATCGACTGCGAGAGTCAACTCGGGGTCCTGAGTTGTCTCCGGAGCATTCGTTTGAGTCTAAGTCAGAGCCAGAGCATTGATTGTGGCTCTATTATTTTAGTTTCAGTAGTTTGTTTCTAGCAGACGGTCGACCATTATACTCAAACCATTTTTCACATTATATTCAGTGTTTGGCGTACTTTATTTGCTGCACATTGTGCGTATGTCGCTCTGTACATGTGATGCTGTATTTTCAATTTTATATCAAATTCTATGTACGTGTGTGAATCGTATTTTCAACTAATTTCGATTGAAGAGAATAATAGCTTCGCAGAAATGCACCTACAAACCGATCATTGATGCCACAACAAACTGATAGCACATGCACTCCAAACGATCATGAGCATAGCAATTACCCCTAAACCCCAAACTCGTGACGGCCTTTCAAAAAGACAGAGATTGCATTCCACATGACTGTTGCACAAAAAACAACTATATATTGATTCAGAAGATAACATTACATATCCCGTCTTTTTTTAAGCAACTATCTAGTTATTTGTCGCACCCTAGACTGCCGAAATAACAGTCCGCCACATACGGCTGGACCTTATCTATTCTAAACATGCCTACGGATCCTCCACCGACTCCTCGCCCTCGTCAGGTGCATTTTTCTGTCGCTCTCGCTCTGCCTCCTGGTTAGCCCGACGTCTGGCCGCCCTTTCCCTGACCATGATGAGCTACCGTCATGTGAAGTTCATTCTGGTCTGCTCATCCAAATCCAGCTCGACAACGGGGTCAGGGGCCACAGCGGACGCGGAGATCTGCAGCTCTGGGTGTCTCTGTCGAGTCTGTCGCAGCATCTCTGCAATGTCTGCCTCTTGCTTCCGATGTCTTTCGTTGTGCCTTCGGATATCTTCCTCGAGCTTCCTCCTGGCTTCGCCCTCGGGCTTCGGTGGTATGCGCTCTGCCATCTCGATCGACTTTCTCCTCACAACACCTTGGTCCTCGAACAGCCTCTCACAGCACCCTGGCTCTCAAACAGCTTGATAGATTATATTGATTTCCCTTTCATTCTCTATGGCTCGCTCGTCCTTGGAATGGACCTGAATTTTCCATAGAGAGCCTGTCATTGGCTCTCGCTGGCTCTCTCACTGGCTATCATTGGCTCTCTCACTGGCTATCATTGGCTCTCTCACAGCCTCTGAAAATGCCTCTCACAATGGCATTGTGAGTGCTTATTTATCCCCACAGCCTGATCGACCATGTGGATCCCCATCATCCCCCCATGTGCCTCTGTACCTGCCCCCATGTGTTGCTCCCCCCCTGTGCTGCTCTCCCATTGGCCCCATGGTCTGCTCACCCACAGTGCCCGTGTGTTGTTGTACCTATCCCTTGTAGTGTACCCTCTTTTTTTACACCCAGAACCCTTTTTTTTCCATGTTTTTTAACCTATTTTACTATGTAAAAGCCAATAATTAAATATAAAAAATATTTTTTAAAAAAATATTAAAAGATGGTACCACTCTGGTATTGCGGATCCCAGGGCGGTACCGTACTGGCGGTAGCACCATTATGGTACTGGCGGTACCATAATAGCGGTACCACCAGCCACTATGATATATATATATATATATATATTGAAAAGTAGAAAACTAGAAAACATTATATAATTGATATATGCATATAACTATCGAAATTGTTGCAATATTCTAGAGAGAGCTATATTCAACATACAAAACGAGAATAATATGAACTTACAGAGGAGCGTGAAACCGGATGACACGATCGTAACTATACAGGCAAGATTTGCTGATCCAAATCAGTAGGGAACGAGTCGTAGAGCTATGTATATTAATCCAGCATATAATAGGCAGGAATACTGGAATCAACTGAACATTGTAATTAGAAAGACTGTTCTTGATGAATTCCGAACTTTAAAATCCAAGTTAATTTTTGTTACTGATTATCAGCCTATAGAATTAATGAGTCATTTACATATACTATGTATGTGGAACATGATTATGAACTTACGTAACACCCAAAATTGGAAGCGATCGCAGATGTTCCTATGGCAGGTTTTTTTGGCTTTGGAAAGCTTTTCTATCGTATGATCAGTAGTGCGTTGGAAAAACATCTCATTCTTACTCATAATGGACGAGCAGCTGCTACAAAAAGGACTTGGTTTTTCTACTTCTGTCAAGATCCATCTCACCTCAAGCACGGGCATTGAGTGTGCAGATCAAGCTTTCTCGCTCATTTTCCAGGCAGTTGACAGACATGACATTACATCTTTTTATTCCTGTACCCATACATACTGCAACTTAAAGACCAGCTACCCCACGCAGGTACTTTTCAAAAATTAGCGACTCAAGAAAGCAAGTTTAGTAATGCTATGGTTCAAGTCTTCAAAATCTGCAGCAAACCTGAATGGCCCAGGTAGTATAACTGTAGCTAATCAACACAAACTCTGAAAATCCATAGGTCTACAAAAATTGGCATTACATCTTTTTATTCCTGTACCCATACATACTGCAACTTAAAGACAAGCTACCCCATGCAGGTACTTTTCAAAAATTAGTGACTCAAGAAAGCAAGTTTAGTAATGCTATAGTTCAAGTTTTCAAAATCTGCAGCAAACTTGAATGGCCCAGCTGGTATAACTGTAGCTAATCAACATAAACTCTGAAAATCCATAACTCTATGAAAATTGACAATGTGTTGATGCAGTGTTACAACCTATGATGAAATAAGAGACGTGGCCAAATAAGAATATTCAAGAAAATTCAAAAAGTAGCTTATACACTATGTTAACTCTTGACTTTTCATCACGTAGAGTAGTAATGGATTGCCTTATTATTACATATGGCATTGGAAGACCCAATACGAAGTGTAACTAGGAAAAAAATTGTGCCTGTATCATTCAAACGGAACAAGGAATCTGAAACACAAGAAAGTTTGCTCAGCTCCACTGGAATTTCAATGAGATCAGAGATATGCAGTAAATTGAGAGGAGGATGGATTATCTACTGACCACTGCTATAGCAGCCAGGTATACTCTATGAAAGCTTTGAATCTGCCTACTAAATCTAAGAAGCAAACACAAATCATGTCTGTCCCAAAGAGAGTGGATTACAATCTGCATTACTTTTGTACTACCTCTAGATGCATTGTGAATGACCCTGAGCTTAACAAAAAAATACATGAGTATCAAGAAGAGAAGAGGCCATTGAAATCAGAACATCATGTACAGGTAAAGGAACTGAAGCAAAAAATTATTCACAACGCCTTGCTTTCATTAATAAATAATAATGAACGGAATTATGCTGCCACTGTTGGAATATCAAACACTCTAGAGAGAACTATAAAACAGGGCGGATAGCTCAGTGGTAAAGCATCCCATCCGGTATAAGGGAGGTCCTGGGTTCGAATCCTAGTCTGTCCATCCATATTATGATTTATGGATTTCTAACATGGTATCAGAGCCAAGTTAGACCTAACAATTCATGGTGTCAAAGCCATGGTTAGGTGGCCCAAGTTGTGGGGCAGGTGACAGCTAAGACCCCAACCAAGTGTGGCTTGAGGGGGGGTGTTGGAATATCAATCCACGCTCTAGAGAGAACTATCAAACAGGGCGGATAGCTCAGTGGTAGAGCATCCCATCCGGTATGAGGGAGGTCCTGAGTTCGAATCCTAGTCTGTCCATCCATATTTTGATTTATGGATTTCTAACAGCCCCAGAATATGTACTACTTCCCGCCAGAGTCTAGTGTTCCTCTTGTATGGTTGCTCCAGAAAACTAAAGCATGCGGTTGCAGTCACGATTTCTACTGCAGTCTCGTCTCTTGCGCATTTACTCCCCAAAAACGCAAACATTTTTTATTTAGATTTATCCTCCCAATTTTACCATGTCCTTGATTGCTTTGCCTAGTTGTCACCTTACAATTTTGTGCTGATTTATTGAGTTGACAGAATTGTGAATCAAACCATCATCAAACAAGACAAGGAACTCGATCACTTACAAATCCGTAGTGAGAACAATATAGCTGCATTTAGAACAGTGTTTACATATGTTATAATCAAGAGACTTAAATCTCAACTTTAGAGGATTTGACTTACCCAGTGTCTTGAAAATTTGACGTTAGAAATACAACCTAGATATGTGCCATGGTATGTCATAGGCATATTAAATAACTATTGCCCTGTAAATTGCATTGTTGATAGTAACACTTACAATATGTTGCCTATCCATACCAAGAGTTGAGTGATTTGTCCTTAAATTTTTTTATACATGGTTTTCCAATTGTTCTTATGCAGAAGTCCCAGTTGAATAATCATGACAGTCATTTTCCTTGAAAATCGACGCATAAACTAGACAGCTTTATGATACATTATATTGCTGCCCACATTGTCAAATAGCAGGCTGAATATGTCAAGTAACTAGTGCAAAGTGCATTTGGGTAAATGTGAGAAAGCAGTTAAATGTCACCAAGCAGCTCTAGTTGACTTTAAATATGTCATGTAGCCAGAACTTGCCCAGAAGTAGCATATAGTCATACCATAAATTATCTTCGAAATGCATTTGCATGTCCATCAGCAGAATGCCTTTCCCTGTAGTGAGTTCGCCGCCTAATACTTTCTTCAACTGTAGAGCTCCCACCTTTTCCTGCTCCATAGACACTCTTATTTGTGTCATCAATAAAGCTCCGACCTGTTCTTATGGAGTCCCTTTTCTCTTGCACCGCATCCTCTGCAGATGCTCTTTGCAATCGTTTCCATCTTTGTTCTTCATGAAGTTCTGCATCTGCCTGCATCTCCAACAGGCGGGCATTTCTTTCTTCTTCTGACAATGGCTTTGGTTGATACCTTCCCTTGAATGGAAAGTCTCTAGATGAACCTGATGCAGAAGCATGCTTCATATCAGAGTATCCCCCGTTAGCTCTTTCCAACGAACTATTGTCTCCTTTACTAGGCATGTAGTTTGGCACTTGTCTTCTCTCAGGATCATTAGTTCTGCTCACAGCATGCACTTTCCTGTCCTTGAAAGGCCGCTCAACTGTGTCACCATGCTTATGTGCTTCGACTTGCCCCCCCTCATTCTCACTCGATTCACGTGGAGATGAAGTTTGCCTGCTACCAGATTGTTCCTTAGTTTTTGTCCTTTTCCTCTTTTTACGGCGTTCTTTCTTTTCTGCTTTCAAACTGTGTTTTTCCTCTTTCATTTTCTTCTTTGATTCTACCTGTGCCAAAAAAGAGAATTACAAATTTGTAAAATCATTCAAGTTAAAGGTGAATTGTGCATTTTTCTTGGATTAATTTTTCTACAATTTACCTATTCGCTATAAGGTCATCAAGATATAGATGCAAACTAGCCATTGAAATAGGCTTAAAGTTTGAGTTATAACAAATCTAAAGCAATCACAAAATTTACAACCATAAAGTGCATAGCAAGAAAGTATAATGACTTGATAGAGTGAGTAGCACATAATTACTTCCAAGGTCCTAAAAGTTACACAAGAATCATAATTCTGGGAAAATAGACAAGGCACAAGGAAAAGTAGCAAGTATAGCTCTTATACACATAAGAGTTTCCACTTGCATTTTCAATTTTGACAATGAGGATAAGTTTCTCATGGAAAAAATCGAAAAATTTTCTTTATCAGCCTAACTGATACACTGTTGCAAAAGAAGGAATAAGACACTCAAATAAGTGATGTAGATAATGTTGTGATCATACCTCTTTCCTGATCATCTCCATTTTAACGGGATTGTTTCTGATTCTTGCCAATGCTGCTTGCTCCTGTTGCCTTATTGAGAAGAGAGGATCAGAATGCAGTTTTCTCCATGTGTCGTTGGCAGAACGAGGCTTTTCTTCAGCAAAAAGTGCTCCTGGTGCCATTGCAGCCTGCTAAGAAATAAATAGGTGTCAAAATTACATAAAATTTCTCTTCAAAGACTCCTTGCTGTCCATCTCAAACCTAGACGATGTCTGCACCTAGCATATGTATCAAAATTACTAACAAATTCTTTACCTTGGCCAGAGTACTTTCATCCTTCGGCTGCTCTACAGGCTTCCCCAGTAGATAGTCATCAGTGGAAGGCTTACCAACTGCCAAACCAGAGTCGTAAAGGAAGTCCAGACGCTCCTGTCTTCTGCAAACCAGTAAAAATTATGAGAAAACATCAGTTGCATGTAAAACTAGCAATGTACAGACAGAAGATATGATGCCATAATCAAATTATGAAGTCCAAAACTAGCAAAAGTTGGTACATGCTTTGGAGCTCAAGCCTTGGGATTGTATCTGAGCTTGATAGCTGGATAACTATATGTGAAGCAAGAACAGCTTAAAATCTCTTTATTGTTCTCTATTCCAATTTCCAAATCATTCTTTTTCCTTTCCAGGATTCTCAACATTCTGGAGCTATGTCAACCAAGTCTCGTCATTATACTACCTCCCTGAGGCAATCTCCCAGATAAAGCCAATGTTGCACTCAGATGCATAGTTGGCGTCTGAGTGTTCAAAAGGGAATGTTCCGTACGCAAACTTAAAATGTGTGAAGTGTTGCAAATTTCCACATTTACCCATGCATAAGTGGGTTTTCGTATTTCAAAAGAATTCCAAGTCTTTTTTGAGATGAATAAAGTTTGTGCACCAAGAACTTTCAAAACTTTTGTAAACACTTTGGTTAAATTAATTCTCTACAGTGAGCAAAAGTTGTTAGGAATTAATGTTTATTCGATACCCCTTAATGATAGTTTGGCCATGCCTACGTGCTATTATAGGGGCCATTACTATTTATAGTAAACTCGTTTTTTATTGCTTATGCATGTAGGTGGGTGCACTACTACTAGATTAGGATCTGTTTTACTACTTAAAAATTCACCTTGGGTCTTTTCCCAATATAGGTAATAATTTTAGCACTTAGCTTTTGTTCTTTTGCTATTAGCTTGATGCTTTTAGCTTTTCACAAAGATTAAAGAAAGTATATATGTAGGCTGGCGGCCCACCACAAGATTATTCCAATGTATTGAGCTATTGCTCTCTTTGTAATCTAAGCTCTTTATCTCTTATGTAGATCTTGATGTGTATGTGAGTGCTAATAGGCTTAGTCAACTCCATGTCTAGAATTTGTAAGACAAATTCTGACATGGTATCAAAGCAGGCTTTTTGGTGAGAGAGAGAGAGATTGCTTTTTTTGCGGGGTTGCAAGAAGTGGATTGGAGGAGTGGATCGATGGCTGTAGCTGCATGTTGTATCGCTAGTTGCATGTTGATCAGTTCACTGAAATCAAACTTGGTGGATCACCAAGTTGCAAGCAGATTCGAACTGCTGTTGGAATCAGAACTGACAATTGTCTGTTGTTTGCTGAGAACCTGAATCGCTGTCTACAGATTGATCATAGGTTGGAGACTGTTCGTTGTCTGCTGTTTCAGGCTGATCACTATTAGATCTGAATCAGATCGCTGGAAACAGGATGATTGCTGCTGTTTCAGATCTAATTGCTGCCACAAAGACCTATTTCAGACCTGTTCACTGCTGTTTTAGAAGTAATTGCTATCAGATCACTGCTGATAAGGTTTTGGCTACTGATTTCTGAGGGAAATCTTGATTGAGTTTGATAAGATACTAATTGCTGAAAAATCAGGCTATAAAAATCAGGTTGCTAAGAATTGTTACGGATCAGAACAATGGCAGGATTGAATGATGTTGTATTGCCAAATCAAGAATATTGGGAGATAGTCACAGGTGTCGAGATACCTCCTAACACTGACAGGGAGTTGTGGGAATATCAGAGACGTAAAAGAAATGCTCATCATATCATCAACTTGTCAGTTAAAGATATGATCATACCTCATATCAAAGATGTTGTTGGACACAAGGAAGCTTGGGATATACTGAAGAACTTATATGAGACGGTGAATCAGTCACGAATCTTGTTCTTGACTAATAAGCTACACACATTGAAGATAGGTACAGGTGAATCAGTAATAGACTATTTTACTCGGGTGAAAGATTTGAGAGGACAACTTATTGAATGATACTATCGTTACGGGAGATGAGGCCTTCTTTCGATGAGCTGAATGCCATATTAATATAGGAAAAAATGAGACGACAAAATATTGTCAACAGGGACGATTTCAAGAAACAAGCATTCCTAGCAAAGAAGCAAGAGCAAAATTCCAAAAAGGGTGGCAAAGGGAAGAAGAAGAAGAAGAAGCAACATGATACGGAGGATCAATCAAAGCAATCAAAAGATTGAAAGAAAGTAGTTCGAAAGGGAAACTGCTTTGTTTGTGGAAAATCAGGGCATTATGCAAAGGAGTGCTAGCACAACAAGTTCAATAAAAAGCAGGATGGGAAATTTGCTGAAGAAGGAGAAACATCTAAGGCAAAATTGAGTGCTTTGGATCTTGAAGACTATGAGTTGTTTTCGGCATCAACATCTTCTAATGGTACTTCTCGAACAAAGAAGACTATTGGTTTATTGATTCAGGAGCTTCAAGCATATGACACCTAGGCGGGAATGGCTTTCTAATTTTCAAAAATTAGATGATGGATCAAATGTGAAGACGCATATGATTTAAAGGGAGTGGTTAAAGTACAAGTTCAACTACCTTCTGGGAAGATTGGAGACATAAGGGACGTCTCATATGTACCAAGAATCAAGAAAAACTTACTCTCAGTATCAGCTATTGCAAAGCAACACATGGTGATGAAGAGTGATGTCTCATCAAGAAGAAGGATGATGAAGTAGTAGTTGAAGGCATACTTGCAAGAAGATTGTACAAACTTCAGGCTCAAGTGGTGGATCATCATGCAAGTGTTGCAGATATTGGATTAAAAGTTTTGGACATCTGAATTACAAAAGTCTACAAGTCTTGAGGAACTACAACATGGTTACAAGTTTACCTCAATTTTTTTTTTTTTAATTACAAGGTTTGTGAAGGCTGTCTTAGGCAAGCATCATATGAAAGATGTTCTAGAACTTGTTCATACAGATTTGTGTGGTCAGTCTTATGGGGGAGCAAGCACTTCATGGTGTTTGTGGATGATTATTCTAGGAAGTCGTGGATCTTATCTTCTCAAGAATAAAGGTGAAGCATTCAAGACATGGTTTAAGACACAGGTTGAGAAAGAAACAGATAGACAAATCAAGATACTCCACTCGGACAATGGGAGAGAGTCTATTTCTATGGAATTTTAGGTGTTTTACAAGGATCGTGGTATAAAGAGACAATTTGCAAACACGAAAACGCCTCAACAAAATGGAGTTGCGGAAAGAAAGAACCGGTCTATAGTGGGAACTGCGAGGAGTATGCTCAAGAGTAAAAATCTTCCAAATATGTTTCAGGGTGTAGCAGTTAAGACAACGGTTTATCTTTTGAATCAAAGTCCTACAAAGATTGTAGAGAATCGGACTCTAGAGGAAGCTTACACGGGTCGGAAACCAAATGTAAGTCATTTAAGAGTGTTTGGAAGTATTGCTTATGCTCACATACCTAAGGATTCCAGGAGCAAATTGGATTCTAAGTCAACCAAGTCTTTATCCCTTGGATATGATAGTCAAGAGAAGGGATACAGGTTGCATAACCTTTTGGGTAAGGAAGTCATCATAAGTAGGGATGTAATCTTTTATGAGGAGGCAACTCATGAAGATACAGAGATACCTTATGATAGGAATCAAGATGGAGGAATCCATATATTGTGTGATGAGTTATTACAGGAGCCTGAATCGACACATGTATCGCCTACGCCAATCTGCAAGCGGGTCTATAGAGTAAAAATCAGATAGTTCTATAGATAAACATAAAGCAAGATTGGTGGCAAAAGGTTATGCTCAATAGGAAGGGATTGACCATGAAGAAACTTTTGCACCAGTTGCTAAGTCTACTACTATGAGGACAGTTTTATCATTGGCAGCTCACTTTGGATAGGATATTCAACAAATGGATGTGAAGAGTGCATTCTTGAATGGATTTCTAGAGGAGGAAATCCAGATGATCTTGGATCTACCGAATTGGACAAGAGCATGAATGAGTTATCTGCTACAAAGAAACACATAGCTTCATTTTATTCAGAGTGTATTGCTCTAAACAATAAGGTAGACTTCTACCAGAAATATAGTAATGTACAACCTACATATAACTCTACACTACCAAAAGGAACTACAAAAAATTTTCCCTGCAAAATTGCCCAACAAAGGCATCCTTTCTGTTCCATGCTAAGGCTATTCCACAGAATTAAAAACTCTGATTTCTCCCAAGGGGCTTCCCAGTCGGCCCAAGTATAACCCATTAAACCTGGTAAAAAGGAATAGTCCACATGCCATTGCAACTCACAGTTAAATTGCAGCGGCAACCAAACACGAACTTTTTCAACAAAAAGTCGGAATTCTTGCGCAAGTACCTTATCCGCCTTCTTTGACTTAGTTTCTCGGGTTCGCTTGGCTTTATGGGTGTTAGCAAGATCTGCCTCTGCTTCAAGCTCCTTCGCTTATATTGCATCTTTAATCTGGGTTTGCAGTGACTCCAGTTCTCTCTTAAGTCTGTCATTCTCAGCTACCGCATTGCGAAACTCCTCATGGGCTTCCACACCAGTGCAGCTGAAAACTTGGGAACTGTTGAGGTTACCTGAATCCACCTACTTCCTCTTGCAATAGGCCCGCACCTCTGTCATCAGGCTATAGATATTCTTTAAGGCCTGGGTGTGTTCCTCATGTGAATTCACACCAGAACATCCAGCCTCTGACAACTCCTTCAAATTGATGAGATCCTCTTCAAATTTGTTCTTCTCCTCATATAGAGGTTGAAGGAGCTCACTCTTGAAGGTGTCCTTTAATGTAGACTGCACATGCTTCAATTTGGCTGCATCAATCTTGATTGTGCCTCCATCTGAACAGCACTGCAGTGTAGCGTCGGGGCTTATTCTTGCCAACTTCTCAGCATCCAGCTGCTGCTGCAAATCTTTTGTCTTCGCCAGAGGGATACATAGTAACAAGACATGAAAACAAGGTTAACACTATATGGACTTAAGCAGGCACCTAGGGCGTGGTACACGAGGATTGACACATACTTTGAGGAGCTTCGCTTTCAGAGGAGTAGTTCGGAGCATACACTTTATGTTTTGATCAGGGATGGTAATATTGTGACTGTAGTGATGTCTGTGGATGACCTTGTTAGTACGAGATCATATCATGGTGTGATTCAGGGTATCAAGAAAGATCTCTCATAGGAGTTTGACATGAAAGATCTTGGTTTCTTGGGATTGAGGTATGAAGAGCAGCACAGGGGCTATCTCGTGAACTTCTTGAAAAGTTCAATATGTCAAAGTGTAAGCAGATTCATTGGAGAGTTACAGCTCAAAGTTGCACGAATCGCAGTTTGAACCTCGAACCGCGGTTCATACCAGCCTGGCCGGTTTGAACCGGTCGAATCGGCCGATTCAAATCGGCTTGTAACCTCAGCTGCTAAGCGAATACTCTGATATATCCAAGGTACATTGAGGTTTGGTATTCTCTAAAGGAGACGGGATGATTTGAAGTCACAAGGATATGTGAATGTTGATTGGGCTGGAGACGCGGAAGACTGAAGATCTACTATAGGTTATGTCTTTAGTCTTGGTTCTGGTGCTATCTCTTGGAGTTCAAAGAAGCAGCATACTATTGCATTCTCATCTACAAAGGCAGAATACCGAGCCACTACAAGAGCAGCAAGTGAAGCATTACGAAGGATTTTACATTATCTACATATGGTACAAGATTCACCTACGGTACTTCAGTGCGACAATTGGAGTTGTATTAAATTGGCGAATAATCCAATTTTTCACAACAGGACAAAGCACATTGAAGTACAACAACACTTCATCAGAGAGAAGATTCAAAGTGGTGAAGTAGAGCTTATTTATTGTCCTACGTAAGAGCAAGTTGTAGATATCATTAATTGCGCCACAAAACCCAAACCCTCTCCAAATAGAGATAAATTTCATTTTGTAGCATAACGTCAACAATATATGCAGCTTGTCCGATAAGATGGGAGTAGATAGAGTTAAAATAAAGAAACACGTATCTGTTGGCATTGAATATCCTACCATGCATTGCAAGGTACACTTGGGAATGCAGCATGTCCCACAAATAAAAGCCTAGTACAAAGTGAAATGTATGTTATGAAACCCTACTTTCTAGAGCAGAGCAAATATGATAAAAAAGGGAGACTTACGGGGCAAGGCCAGCTTGCTCCTGAAGCAATCGAAACTCCTCAGCTTCGCGCTCCTCGTGTATCTGCTTCCGCAGCTCCTCCAATTTCTTCTGCTCCGCTTCATGCTTCTGCTCAGCCTTCCACACATTCTCAATATTGCGCAAGCTGCCAGTGTGCCATCCCTTCTTATTTAAAAACTTAAGCGCCATTGCTCTCACTTACAAAGGATGCCACCTGCAAACAAAGACAAATCTAAAATAAACAATTCCCCATCAAAATTATCATAAGTTCATAATTGCTACTTTCCCAACTGAACGTTAAAATTTTACAACGTAAATTTCTGACTGTGAAGCAACCTCAAAAGTTATAAAAGCTTACTTGCGCTCACTCTATCTAAATTTTTTCACGCATCACAATGAAATGCTCTATTGTCTGAGTTGAATTAAATTACCACTGACCTATCCGCCCAAGCGCCTCCCCAAAATGTTACGATCTGTCAGGAGTGAAAGCAAAGGCAGAATAGAGACTCGAGGAAGCAAGGGAGTTTAATGAATAGGTATGGGCATCTTTCCAGAAAGCCTCTGCCTCCTTCGATCCTGAGATTACCAAACCACGTAAATTTTGCAAGCAGCAGCTCTCTATACTAACGCGATCTCTCTCTCTCTCTCTCTCCACCTCACATTATGGCTATTTTATGTCCCTAAACCCTAACCCTAAAACTCCCCCACCATCGCTCTCTCTCTCTCCTCGACATTGTGGCTATTTCTCAATCTATAACCTAAAAAATAGTGTAACCCTAGAAAACCCTAATTTTTTTGAAAAAAACTCTCCCTCACGCTCTCGCTTCTGCGCTCTCTCTCTTTCTCCCTCCACGCATATATATCTCCTTCTCTTTATGAAACTAAACTTCTAGATCTTTCTCTCTCTACTAAATTTCAGCCTCTTTTTTGAAAAGTTCTAGAAAATTGGCCGTCCCCGTTCAACTGCTTGTCATTGACGTTTTAGGGCACATGTGACCCAATGAAAATGCAGGATTCGTCTTTTCTCCAATTCTCTATGACCAGATATCTCTCTCCCTCTCTCAACTCACATTATTGCTATTTTTCTTGTAAACCCTTAAAAAACCCTAAAAAAACCCTAAAAAATTAAAAGACAGCGCCTCTCTCTCTCTCTCCTCTCTCTCTCTCCTATGCACGCCTCTCCTTCTCTCTCTCTTGCTCTTTTATACCTTTCTCTCTTTCTAGAAACTTCTCTTTCTTTTCTCTCTAGAAATTTCTAAAGTCACGTCATTTTCAAGCATTTCAAATGCACTTCAAATGCCCTTCAAATAAGCTTTAGGGCAAACGTGGCCCAATCAAAAGGCAAGAAACTCATTTTCTCCATTACTGCAGACATTCTCTCTCTCTCTCTCTCTCTCTCTCTCTCTCTCTCTCTCCCCCCACCGTCTCTCTCCACCTTCCTCCTCTCTTTACACCTACAGGGCACCCGATTATTGGCACGGGGACAGCTTTGGCCCCGTGCCAATCGTAGATTGACACGTGGAGTCCGGGCAGGGCACAAGGAATCTGTGCGAGAAAGGGCGTCGACAGCCAGGAGCAGTGCCCCGAGAAACCACTGGCGCCGGGGCTAGCACCCAGGACCCTGGACCAAGGCGCCGGGACCACTGTAGTCGGCGCCGTCGCACGACAATGGTCCCGGCGCCACCTTGCATGCGAGCCGGAGCGCCGATTCCAGGGCGTCGTGGGACGGTCGTGCGGGCATTGGGAGAACTAGCGCCAGCGGGCCAAGGCACTGGGCGTCGGGTACGACCTGGCACCTGGCGCTGGGACCAGGGCGCATGCACGCACATGCACATAGGAGCTAATTGGCATTTTGAGTATATATCCAAGCAAAACCAGTTCCGAGAGAATATTATGGGATAAACCCTTCAGGTCACGTGGCAAGCAAGGGTTGAGTGTCACTCGGGCGGCGGGTAGCATCATGGGGCCACCTGGGGACACGCGTCGCATGCAGAACTTGGTCGCAGCCAAACTGGTCGTGCCAATAAGATACGAGGGCAGGCCACCCACCATCTCTCTCACCCCACCATCTCTCTCCACCTTCCTCCTCTCTCTCTCCACCCGCCATCTCCTTCCTCTTTATCTCGCCCCTCTCGCGCTCTCTCACCTCTCCCTCAGCCAATTCTTTAACGGATTTGAAAATCCTTACCATTTTCTCGAGACAGCAATGGCAACAAAGAGAACCATATTCAAGCAGAAAACATAAATGGTAGCGAACTAATGCAATGGCAGAGTGAAACATGAATACCGAAAGTATTCATCAGGAAAGACAAGATTGAAATGGCATGCGTCTCACCTGTTTGTAAACTTGTTGCCGTAATGAAATTTGCACGAATCTGCTTCTTTGTCAGAACAAGCTCAGTTAATGAAGCATAATGCAAATGCTTTCTCGCTTCATGCGTATTGACTACCAAGAAGAGAGAGAAAGATCGCTCGCGATTTTGTCAACTTATTATAAGAAAAGAGAGAAAAAGAGCTCTCTCTCTCTCTCAATTTCCGTTTCGAGAAGTTTCTAAAGCACGTTCTCTCTCTAAAAGGAACGTGTGTGCCCTTCAACTACACTTCAAGTTCCTTACAACGCCCATCAAATCCGTTTTAGGGCATACGTGGCCCAATAGAAAAGCAATATTCAGTTTTTCTCTACAATAGCTTACATTCTCTCTCCATTTCTTAAGCCTAAAAATATAGCCCTAAACCTACTTCTAATTAACCTACTTGCCCTAACCTCATGGTTTTAAAAAACCACGAGAAATGTGACAACAGAAAAAGAAGGTGATCAGATGCAATTACAAAAGGCCGCCCCTGCATGTTGTTATTGTTGGAAATTAAGCCCACAGTTGTCTCATTGGAATCATAACTTAGACAGCCAATTTATTGAAGGACGTCTACAACGGACTTTCGGTTGATCTCCAGCAAAGGGTAACCAATCCCACCATAATTTCAAGTTCAGATGTTAAGTTTAATAACTTGAAGTCATCGAAGACTTGGCCATCTTCAAGGACTTCCACAAAACTTGCATTTAGAACAAGTCTGCAGATTTACACTACTTTTTCAACAGTCTGCAGAAATACACTAAATGTCGCACAGTTCGCATTTTTCGCACTTTCCCGGAAACTGCGAAAGTGCCTTCGACTTCTTTCGTTCAATTATTTTGAAGAAGTCAACTTGTTCACAGTTCAAAAGTTTTCAACACCTTCGGCTTTTTCGGATTTTCTCGAAAAATGTGAAGAGAGAGAAAATTCCATAAGGTCATCTATTTTTAAGGGTTAAACTGTTAAAGACACCTTCGCCTTTTTAAAGGGCACCTTAAACTTGTTTTTAAGGGCACCTTCGGCTTTTTTGCATTTTCTCAAAAAATGCGAGAGAGTTAAACTGTTAAAGACATCTTCGCCTTTTTGAGGGCACCTTCAACTTTTTAAGGACACTTTCGACTTTTTCGCAAAAACCCAAAAAGAGAGAAAATGTCGAAGGTCGTCTGTTTTGAACAAGGAACGTTCCCAGCCACTTCCTGAAATTTGCGAAGTGAGAGAAAACCACTTCACGTAAAATGCGGAGTGAGAGAGTTGTCACAAAAGCCATATACTTCCAAGTACAATGGCTTGCCTAATAAGGTGACAAATATTTAATGTAATTAATACATGGATGCAATTTATAAATATATCTTCCTAGCACAGATTACAGGAGACGCTCCGTCCATGAGACGTATTATTTGAGCCTCCCAGTTACGCCGTCATTTTTTATTATAATTGCTATTTGATTGTGCTTCAGTGTAATATAGCAGTGGCTTTTCTATTTGTGTATAACGTAGATGAATGCTTGTTGTGATTGAATGCACTTCATCGCTGTTTGATCATGTCTGTTTACTCACTTTGATCAGAACACGGACGTCTGCGACTCCTCAGTTTCTGATCAGACAATGGCTGTCTTTCACGCCTGAGGAACTTGTGATATCATACTGCTCTTTCAGAACCAAACTTCACATTGAATCTGATTTCCAGTAATACTACACACAAACCATTTCTAATCTCTTCGGTAAACTGTACACTTGTTTTTGAGAGTATGAATTAATTTTTAAGATCCTGTCGGGCAATTAGAACACTTAAAGCTATGATTACATTTAGCATAAGCTTTCTATTAGACTATTTTTGCATCTAGCAGCTGATTGTAACGGGAGAGCTGTTCCGCAATATTCCTGCTCTTTAATTCTCCATTTGCGTTCTTCTATCTCCCTTGTCCCATCAGATTGGTATCAGAGTGTAGCTCAAATAAACCAAGAGATTAAGTTTGTTCCATTTATATTATTGTCATCATGTCTCATCTTGGTGTACAATACTTGAGGAAGATACTACTCTGACTACATGCACTAGAGTCGGAAATCTGCATTAGCTAGTATCTCTAATGAAAATGTCAATGACAGCGCTATTTTGTGGCATAGTCGATTTGGACACGTGAATACAAGATCACTTTCTTATATGCGTTGTAATAATTTAGTTGATGGACTAAATTTCCCTTCTTCATTAGATAGGAAATCTTTCTTTTGTGAATCATGTATCTATGGGAAGCACTCTAGAAGCAAGTTTCCAAAATTGCATTCCATCAAAACAAAGCATGTATTGGATCTTGTACATAGCGATCTTTGTGGTCCAATGCCAACTTCGTCTGTAGGAGATGCAATCTATTTTATCACTTTCATAGATGATTATTCTAGATGTTCTACAGTCATGTTCATTAAGCACAAATCTGAATCCTTTGAATGCTTCAAGAGATTCAAGGCCATGGCTGAGACATAAACGTCTACAAAAGTGAAAGCACTCCGAACTGATGGTGGAGGCGAATACATCTCTAAATGTCTGACTACATGGCTAAACATGGTATTAGAAGACAGTTCACCACTTCCTATTCACTCAACAGAACAGAATTGCAGAAAGGAAGAATCGAACTCTTCTCAACTCAGCCAGATCCTCAAGCACACCTACCTGCGAAGTTTTGGGCAGAAGCTACTACCACAGCCTGTCACGTGTAAAACAGATCTAGCACCAAATCCATCAACAACAAGACTCCTCGTGAAGTTTGGCATGGGCACAAGCCTAGCGTCAGCCATTTAAAAATATTTGGTTGTATATGTTTTGTTCACATTCCTAAACAACTTAGGAAGAAACTGGATCATAGGACAAATAAATGTATTTTCATTGGCTATCTTGATGAACATAAAGCTTATAAAGTTTATGATCCATCCACCAATGTAGTATTTGTCTCTAGGAATGCGGTATTTCAAGAACATACATACTATGATTTCAAACAACCATTGATAAATAATGCTATGTCATTTCATCCTATTTTACATAGCATGGATTCTTCCAACGTTGATGTTCCTTCTACAGAACCTGCAGCTACAACTATAGAAGCCGAGCAGCCAATAGTACCTATCATCAAACCAGACCAAGCTAGCTCGAGCAGATCTGGAGAAATTCAAGAAGAAGCATCGTCGCATCCTGGTCAAAGCAAACGTCCGCAGATCCTCATGGACTCGACAGTTCATGAAAAATATACACCTCAATCATTTTGGACTTCATCAAGAACCAGAGAGCCTAGCCAAAGCAATTAACTCCAAGGATATTGTGAAGTGACAAGAAGCTATGGAAAGCGAGTACAATTCACTTTTGACGAATCAGACCTGGACACTGGTCGACTTCTCCACTCACAAGAGAGTTATCGACAACAAATGGATCTTCAAGAAGAAGATCAGCTCTGATGGTTCCATTGCCAAATGAAAAGCACGGCTGGTGGCTAAAGGATTCACTCAAGTCCAAGGAGTGGATTATCAAGAAATTTTCAGTCCCGTCGTCAAGATGCAGTCAATCAGAACTCTAATTGCGTTAGCAACTGCGGAAGACCTCAAAATACACCAAATGGATGTCAAGATAACATTTCTCAACGACAATGTCGAAGATGAGCTGTAGACTTTCCAATCGGAAGGATTCGAAGTCAAAGGCCAAGAGCACAAGGTGTGCAAGCTACACAAAGCAATCTACGATCTGAAACAGGCCGCAAGAGCATGGTTCGATAGAATCAACTCTTATCTCATTCAATTGGGATTTGCAAATAATTCAGCTGATTGTAATGTTTATTCAAAGCATATAGGCACCAATTCAGTTCACATAGCTCTTTACATAGATGATGCATTTATTTTGTCTAACGACACTTCTCTTTTGCACACTACTAAGAGTGATCTATCAAAGGAATTTGACATGACTAATTTAGGAGCTGTCCATTCTTTGCTAGGAATTTGCATTACTAGAAATAGGCTTCAGAAGAAGATTTATCATTAGCCAACGAACGTATCTAAAAGGCATTCTAGAAAAGTTTCATATGTCTGATTGCAAACCAATTGATACTCCAATGGATCCAAATATAGTATTGACTAAACCTACTTGTGCTGATATAGTGAAGAACAGAGGCAGAGTACATCGCAACATGCCAAGCTTCAAAAGAAACTGTATGGATTAGGTTATTACTTCACAACTTACATCACACTCAGTTCAATTCTACCACCATTCTGTGTGACAACTGGAGCTGTATTTCACTGTCACTGAATCCCAGATTTCATGGAAAATCCAAGCACATAGAAATCCAGTATCATTTCATTCGAGACCTCTCTCAGGGCAAGTGATCCTTCAATTTTGCTCCACAACAGAAATGGCCGTAGACATCTTCACCAAAGCTCTTCCAAGATCAAGCACTAGAAGTTCTTCAACATGCTGAATTTGGCAAAGATACCAAGGCACCAACCGTGACCTTAAGGGGGACTGTTAAACTGTTAAAGACACCTTCGCCTTTTTAAATGGCACCTTAAACTTGTTTTTAAAGGCACCTTCAGCTTTTTCACATTTTTCCAAAAAATGCGAGAGAGTTAAACTGTTAAAGACATCTTTGACTTTTTTTAGGGCAAAAACCAGAAAAGGGAGAAAATGCCGAAGGTCGTCTGTTTTGAATGAGAAACGTTTCCAGCCACTTCTCGAAATTTGCAAAGTGCGAGAAAACCACTTCACACAGAATGCGATGTGAGAGATTTTGCGACGTCCTCGTCTGCGTCAATCTTCCTGATTTGTTGACCGTATACACTACGTATAGTTGTCACAAAAGCCATATACTTCCAAGTACAACGGCTTGTCTAATTAGGTGACAAACATTTAATGTAATTAATACATGGATGCAATCTATAAATAGATCATCCCAGCAAATATTACAGGAGACGCTCCATCCATGAGATGTTGTTGTTTGATCGCGCCTGTTTACTCACTCTGATCAGAACACGGACATCTACGACTCCTCAGTTTCTGATCAGACGATGGCTGTCTTTGACGCCTGAGAAACTTGCGATATCATACTGCTCTTTCAGAACCAAACTTCACATTGAATCTGACTTCCAGTAATACCACACACAAACCATTTCTAATCTCTTCGGTGGAATGTACTCTTGTTTTTGAGAGTATGAATTAATTTTTAAGATCCTGTCGGGCAATTAGAACACTTAAAGTTGTGATTACATTTAGCATAAGCCTTCTATTAGACTGTTTTTGCATCTAGTAGCTGATTGTAATGGGAGAGCTGTTCCGCAATATTCATGTTGTCTTCTCCATTCGCGTTCTTCTATCTCCCTTGCCCCATCAGTTATGATTTTGTACTAGCTCGATTTTGGTTGTTATACCATAGGCAAAATTGATCTATTGATGTCCATGGAACAAGGGTTTTTGAATTGTGCAACATTGTTTGGTAATTTGAAAGCTAAATACGAGGGATGATGGTCGTACCAATATGTTTCATGTGGTTTGACATTTGCAAGGACACAATGAAGTGTTTGTCCATATTTGATCTATTTGAGTTTGATAGTTGGTTGTTGGTTCCGTGCAATTAAGAAGACAATAGTTTGTTGAGTGTTTGGAAAGGGGTGGTATTACTTAATGAGTTTATATTAAAATTGCCTAGTATTATGGATGGAATATTTGTTGGCAAGTTTTGTTTTAAGGTTTTGAAAAAATTTCGGAAGGTTTGTATACAATGGTCTATAGAGAGCTATGATGTGTATTGCATGTCTTGTGTGATTGTTAAATGTAGCTATTATAAATTCGAAAATGTTTACGGTGATTTCTTTGTGTGCATTCAATGTCAAAGACGTCTTGTATAACAATGACGAACCGTGTTTGCCAGGGCAAGTCATGGAATGAAAGCTCTATTGGAAGTACTTTTCAGGATTTCTTTCATATGTTTTTGGTAGGCATAGTATGTGAGATGCTTTGCAGGATTTCTTTCATATGTTTTATTAGATTTGCAATTGTCAGTAAGTGTTGCATTCTGCATGGATGTCAAGATGAATGTGAAGTCTTTTGCAAGAAGGATGTATTCCATTTCTTCGGTTTGTTCGAAAACATGATTATTATGTTTATTTTTTAATTTATTTTTGAAAAATAGATGTGGTATATTTTGTGGAATTGGATTGCGATGCAAACATTGATTGTTAATTTGTTCAATGTCAATTCTTGTGTGTGTTCCATTCCTAAAACAATTAAGGATAGCAACAAACATGTGGCCTTTTTGTCGCATCACTTGTTTTAGTTCGTAGCATTGAATTTTATCTTGCCAAAAGTTGGGTGCAAGCGATTCGATACTATTGTTTTCATGTTGGAAGACCCATGAGTCACGCACTGGACCTACTTGGTAAAGGTCTCCAATAATGATAACGTCTAGGTTTCCAAAAAATGAGTCATGTCTATGTTTTATTTGTCTTAAGCGTTGATCAGCTTGCAAAAGCAATCGGTTTTCAACCAAGGATATATTGGTTTTCATATGCTTTTGTCAATGTGTCCAATCTATCATAAGGCAACAATGCCATATGTTTTGTGTTTATTGGTATATTCAATGCAGAATGCAAAGTAGTCCCACCTATGTCAAATGTAGCTTTTCATGTGAAGGCAGTTAGAAGGACTTTCGGTTTCCCTAAGATGGTACTCGTAAGACAATTATAATGTCCTATCAATCCTTGGACGATTACTTGTGTGGTGAAGGTCTTGCTAGTTCCAGCCCCTCCTATTACGAAGAGATGCAAAGCTTTTGTTGGATTTAGACTTTTTCTATGCATGCATTCATAGAAGATGTGCTTATGTTCTTGGTTCATTTTTTAGAGTTGTGCATAATAGGTTTCATTCGAAAGCATTTCAACGTTTGGTTGTATTGTAAGGTTTAGTTTTGCATGTGAAGTCAATTTTTGTGTAGATGGTAGATACATATCTTTTTGCAAATCATATTTTTCGATTGATATCTCGATTCTTTCTATGGTGTTGAAATTGTATTGGGTTTTATTTTTATTGGGTATAGTATTTAGTTCCACTTGATCCCAAAAAACATCTTCATCTGCAATCAAGTTTTCAAATAGGTGGTTGTAGTTTCTAGATTTTTTTTTAATTTCCTTTTGGAGTTTGATGTAAGTTTCTTGCCAAGTTTCTTTTTCAAGTTGGATGGGTTTCAGATGTTTGGAATGGTACACATAACATTATTTGTTTTCTGTAGTAGTTATTAGAGCCTCTATGTTTGTCAAACTTCACATGGCATATGATGGAATCTTTTTTTGTACGAGTGAGTTTGCCATTCATTATCCTGTACTTTGATGTGATATTAGGTAAACATAAATGTTCATCTGTTGGTCTGTTATTGTATTTGTCTATGATAGATGCACTTTGTACTTCTATAGATTCAGGATCAATGTTTTGGTTTCAAAACAAATGTGCGATTATCTTCGGTACAAGTATTAATGAATATAATTTTTCTAGAAAGGTGTTGCAATGGAATCAATAGTGTGATGAAAGCTTCCAATTGAGCTGCCATTTGTTGTGCATTAGAAAATGCATTTCCTGGTTTTCTTATTTGATCACAGTCATTGGTATAATTTCGTATATTATCTTTTATAATTTCATGTAAAGCCGTAGTTATTGTATTATCCATTTTTGTCAAATACGATGTACAGTAACTTGCAGCAACATATGGTTCTAAGATATATTGTATGTTAGTGTTGGAGTGTCAAAAATGTGCAAGTGTTCGATTGAGATTGTTTGTTCTAATGTCTCGAGGTTCACATTTTAGAAACAATGTTGGTTGTTGAATTGTTGGGGTGAATTGCATTTAGATAGGTTTGTTCATTCAACTTAAGCATTGTAAGAAATCCGTAAAATGACATATCCATTCCTAATCCCATGTGTTTGTTGGGAGAGAGGGAGGAAGAATAAATGACGAACACGAACGAGAAACGAACTCGAATAGAAAATGTTCGTGTGCAGGGGAATGAGTTAAAGGACTCTCTCCCTAAGCATGACTACGCCTATCAGAATGAACAGAACTTTAGTGATAGAAATCACAATCATTCTAGATTATGTAGCCAAACATTTAAATGGACGCAACGCTGGATGAATAATTTGTCGCGAATTGCAAGACAAATTATCTGTCGCGAATGATTCACAAAGAGCTAGACTGTGCTCGACTGATAATTAGTCGCGAAAGACAAGACTAAAAGTTAATCGTCTATTACCAGAAAGAGCAACAAGAAAGATCAGACAAAATGAAGAATAAGCATAGCAATATTGACAAATCTAAAACGCAGAACAAATGAATTGTGTCAGATTAAGTATATCAAGTATACAAGTCAATAATGCGGTAGAGCACAAGACTGTAGCGGACGAAACCGCATGCCCTACAAAGCTTATTTTTGTTTGTAATGAGGAATAGGACCTCCTTCACTTGTTCTAGACTTATCTTGCTTCATCAGAATTCATCATCATAGAATACGCAGATGGTATCCAATATATATACATAATATTACAGGTGTGCAAATGCAAAAGTACAGAGTGGATATGTTGTCTGTAGGAGATCGTGGGTGGCTGCAATTGTTGTCCAATCTGTTAGCGCAACTGCATGGGGTGAGCGTGAAAAGGGTGCAACGTCAGCCAGTACTGAAGTGAACGTTGGTGATGACGCAAAAGTGCGTCACTCTTACGAATGGCCTTAGGATAAGATTTACAGGGTGCTTTATCTGTTAGGGCACCTTTGGCATTCAGTAAGGTAGTGTCCCCTTTTCGCCAGTCACCATGACCTGTGTAAGAACACATCGTCGCGATTCATTCGCCTTTTCTTCGTCTGTGCGAATTTGCGTGTAAAAAATGCAGACTGCGTGACAACGTTAGAAAAATATGCAACATGAATGGAGGCAGATTAAAATTGGGATTTAGGAGAGTAGGAGTAAATCCAACACCCCCTCTTAATCTGGATCCGTGAATGCCTTGATCTTAGACTTAGCAATGCACAAAATCTATTGTGTGCATTAACAATGAGTGCTTTCGTAAAAATGTCTGCAACCATGTCCTGCGTTCTGCAGTACGTTAAGCTCACTTGTAGCGCAGGCATCCCAAAGGGAGCCGGGAACCACGACTTAGCTTCCCAGCCTTCAACTCTTGCCATCCAAACCCACTTGACATACAAGCAGCCAACTCCCCAACAACGATCAAACTTAACCAACTTGAAGTTCCGAAAACCAACATTGAGATCCAACCTGGTGCCATGCCAGATCGGGGGTCCCGATGTGGGTGACTTCCCTCCAAGCAAGCCGCCCGACATACATCAAACTTAACCAGCTCGAAGCTTCGTTACAAACGAGTAACATCCATTCCAAGCAAGCGGTCTGACTTACATCAGACTTAACCAACTGAAAGCTTCGTCACGAGCGTTGGAAGCCAACCTGGCGCCACGCCAGA
Source organism: Diphasiastrum complanatum (assembly GCA_029204225.1). Classification (NCBI taxonomy): domain Eukaryota; kingdom Viridiplantae; phylum Streptophyta; class Lycopodiopsida; order Lycopodiales; family Lycopodiaceae; genus Diphasiastrum; species Diphasiastrum complanatum. Next base: position 28,513,923 of record CM055103.1, on the reverse strand, counting down.
CTGGACAGCCATAAACAGGTAACATCCACCCAAGCAAGCCATCCAACTCAGCCGACAGGTTAGAGCCCGTTCCCCAAGAGCTTAACCCATTCACGTTCATGCAAGGAACACTCAGAACCACAAGCCGCGACAGATATGGAAACAACCAGTTCCTGGACTCCGCTAGAACCGATCAAAGATTTTCAGCCATAGGAACTTGGCGCCGGCTGGATTCTGGTCACAGTGGCACCGGGAGCGGCGCCGGCGCCGTTGGCGCCGGGAACAGCAGGGGCGCTGCTGGCGCCGATGGCGCCGGAAGTAAAGCTTGTAAAGGAAGCTTTACAACATCCACCCCACCTTTATAAAATCTGATGTCCTCATCAGATGTCAGATTAAAGTAAAGGTGTCTCCCAATTAAAATAACTATACATTTAAGCTACTTGGCACAGTACTCAATTTACTGGCCACTTTTTATTAACATTGAAGCTGGCACACCACAAGTCGGAGGCTAAGCTCTTTGTACTGAAAAATTACATAACTTGAAAATATCTCTTTGTCTGGGAAAAGCGTAGATTTGATATCGCTTTCGTAAAACCCGAGAACCTTATTAACTGGTGACAGAGGCCTTTCTTTGAAATGTTCGCCCCTGTCGCTTCTGACTTTCGACTTTGGAACTCCTTTGAGCTCCTGATTTGTCCTTGATGCACTTTGTGTTGAGCTCCTGATTTGTTCAGTTCCGCACAGGTATCAAGGCTCCCTGAGCCGAAGGATTTATCGTTTGATTGCCCACTTTATGGTCCACTCCGTGCCTTGTTGCTTTTGCACCTTGATTTCTCTCCTTGTCCCAGCCTAATCTTGATACTTTTCCATCTTGGCTCTTTAAGGTAGGCAAAGATTGAGTACTCCGCAATGCACCTCTCACTTAGCTTGAAGTAGCTCTTTGAATCAACCCAAATGTAACCATTGACCTCATGGAAAGCCAAAGGGTCGCACCAGTTTGATCCGCATCCGAACTATCTCTTCGCATTTGTTTGAAGCACCATGTCTGTCGCGCAAAACTTGACTTTCACAATTCCATCACTGGTCAGTTGCCTCACAGTCAAAACAAGAAGTGTACATTGAGCTTGGCTTCAAGTAGCTCTCTTTGAATCAGAAACATGCACCCAGAGTTTGCACTAATCCGATCTCAACGTGAACTGTCCCTTAGCGTCCATTCGAAATACCAAGTCTCTCATGCAAGACTCAACTTTCACAGTTCCTTCATTGGTCAGCTGCCTTACACGTAACACAAGCCAGCGTACTCATATGTTTCCTCATCATTGCTGGTCTAGAGAAAGCCTATAACAAACTTTCCTTTCCACAACAAAAACTTGTCAACTTATTAGGTCCAAAGTTCGCCAGTCTCCTCGTGTGAGTATGGCTAGGTCACCTTCAATTTGCCCCCATTTTGATCAACTTTCATTTAAAATTTGCCCCAATAGAGAGGTGTGTGTGATAGTTCCCCTCCACTTATAAAATCAGCTGATCGGACTTAGAGTAGAGTTCTTCGAACAAAAAGCCTTTCCAACACTTTGCTTCCCATCTGCTAGGATTATGGCTCGATCCAACTTGTTGCCAATCTCTGAAGAGGATCCTAGTCTTTTCCCCTTTGAGGAAAAACCCAACTGATACTGGATATCACCCATGCTCAGTGAGTTTCAGTTTCGAAGGTGACCGTCCCAAAATGAAGACCAACTGCTATAGAAGATCTCCCCTGAAATTGCCCTTTCCAACTTTTGACTTCCTGCTTGCGTCTAGTGGGCATTGTCGCAAATGAAACTAACCCAAGAAACAGGCTAGCCATCCATCCTTTGCAAACATTGAGTCATTTCGTTGTCGTTCACGTGCGAGTACTCGAACTACAAATCCGCCGCACAGATTCTGGATATCGCCCATGCTCAGTGAGTTTCAGTTCCGAAGGTGGCCGTCCCAAAATGAAGACCAACTGCTCCATAGAAGATCTCCCCTGAAATGGCCCTTTCCAACTTTTGACTTGCTGCTTGCGTCTGGTGGGCGTTGTCGCAAATGAAACTAACCCAAGAAACAGGCTAGCCATCCATCCTTTGCAAACATTGAGTCGTTTCGTTGTCGTTCACGTGTGAGTACTTGAACTGCAAATTCGCCCCACAGATTCTGTAGTCCTCTTTGTTTGATGGTATCAGCCTTCAAAAGAAAAGGTTCCTTCTCGAGCCATCAGCTATGTGCTGTTTTATAGTTACGCTTCTGATTTGTTGTAGTAAACTTAAGCTTATACTTAAGATCCGGAATTATATCTTAAGGTATAATTCTGCTAGTCATTTGTTTGTTTTATCCATCATTAGTGGTTGCAATATCTTAAGGTGTTCTGCTAGTTGTTTTCTTTAGTGGTTGCAATATTTTTAAGGTATCTTTAGAACTAAAAAAAAGAAGGGCCTGTGATGCATACAATACATCTCCGTTAGTTCACTGTTCCATAGCTTCCCTACGGTCTCTCACGGATTACACACAGTAGGAATCTAAGGAATTCCTGGAACGGCTCTACCCTAAGTAGTATCATCCCTTGTGTGCTCAAGCCTCAAGCATTGTTTTGTGCGTGTGTGCGTGTCAATGTGGAGGCTTGCAAAAAAACTTGTGTGCTCGTGCATCGTGCTGAGCATGGATAGTGAAAGAAAAAAAATTGTAAACTTTGTCAAGCGTCGCAAACCCTTTTACTCTAGCAGTCATGTGTTAACCTTTTATTGGCACAAGATGTCCCCCTTTGTAGCGCAGGGGGTGCAGGTGTCCCAACCTTCGTGTGTGCGCCTGCACTGTTTGGGAAACCTTTTTCTTAAAAATTTCACTGCCTGACGTGTGTGTACACGCTCTAATTCTATAATATCTAGAAAGAGAGACTGAAAAGAGCGAGCCAGCTGGGACAGAGAGAAAAGTTGAACTTATTGTTGTCTTCGGTTGTGTGCAGGAAATAAGTTGCTGCAGAAAAATATCATGGCAGGACAAATTGACAATCTGAAAAATCCTGGATCCCATGTCCTTGACGTCAATTCGAAAGTAGAGGAGGATGTCGTAGCACCACTGCTGCGTCGAGGAAGGAGAGGGACGCCGCCTGTGTCCATGTTTCAAGGTATGACAGGGTCACTGCAGCGCTGTCACGGGATCAAGCCAGTCGAATTTCGGCGGCACAAGTATGTTTAAGTTTCAAATTTGCCGTGGCTTCAATGAGTTAAAAAAGTCACTAGGGGTAGACCAGTCGTTGTCGGTATCTTCGGGTGGTCCGTTGCAAGCATGAAAGAAAAGCTCAAATTGATTGAGAAACAGAAGTCGAGCTCACACACTACGTCCATTGCTGTGCATGCCAAGCATACTGTGGGCACAGAAACAATGACGGATGTAGCTTTGAAGTCTGGTATCCAGGCGCCACGAAGCAGCGAGGAACTAAAAGATTTTTTGAGAAACTATGGAAATAGCTTTCTGGCATCACGGACTGTGGGGGGTGAATATTTCGCTGTATACACGTTCTACTCGGAATCAAGTGAGAAGCAAAGGCAGTTGAATATGGAGATGCAGGCTAAAGGATTACTTTGGGCGGTGAGTGTAGATGCGTCATTTCAAATAAAGCTCAACGAGTTCTGCTCTTCCCAGAAGTTGATCTGCTCGTTTGATCAGGGTATCTCTGGCATAGCCGAACCCAAGCTCCCCAAAGCAGATGGCATCATCCAGTTTGCACTCGATTTTGCGTCTTTGCCACTCACTGCTCCGGTCATTATCAGCTTCGAGACCGAAGGCTACGAGCACGTTCCAAGTATATTCGGCACCCACTTCGACCGACTGGCCAACAACCGTGACTTGATCGTCGTCTTCAATGCTGAACTGGGTAGATTGAAGCAGCTACAGAACGACATTAGCTGTATCAAGGAGGCATACAGCTTTTACGGTGACTTCAACAACGATACTATACTGAAATCCGTCGATGCGGAGGTAGAAGAAGACTTATACAAGGTGGAGAGGTTGATAGAACGATATTTTGCTGCCCCAACAGAGCCCAACACCCCCCCTGTGCTCACTTCACTAACCAGAGGAACTCCAAAACTGCAATATGTTACTGATACATCACCAGAGTTTGGTGGTAATGGTGGTTATACAAAATGCAATGATGTTAATACTGAAAGCTACTTTGCCCAAGGCACAAGGATCGGAGCAATTTCGATGGCATATTTATCGAACATAGTAACTGGTTTAGGCATCACATACACCAGTGACAACGGATTACGGACGGTGATCCACGGCAGCTATGGGGAAGGCCAGGAGACTTCGATGCTACTGCTGTCACCCAGGGAATTCGTGACAAAAATCACAGGCTCTTATGGTATTGCAAGAGAGTATGGCTGCAATATTCTCGCAAACCTGAGGATATACACCAGCGATGGTCGATGTTTGGCCACTACCTCTGGAATGCTTGAGAACAAGTTCGAATGGAATGTGCCTGAGGGATGTTTTGTAATGGGCTTTGCCGGCAAATGTGGCGGATATGTGGATAAGTTGCAAGTAATATATGGCCGCTTCCTCCCTGCCAGATGGTATCATTCTAGGGAATCGCTTAGCTTGTTATACTAAGATCAAATATATATATGCCCATGCGGATTCTGAGGCACCCACTTATACATTTCTATATGGTGAAGGATTAGGAGTAATTGTTCGATCTGAACGTGTGTTGGTTAGATAGGTAGTGAATGTCCGAGGAGCATGAATGGTAGGTAGTTGAGGGAGGGCAACGATTATTATCATGAATATAATTGTTTGCATGCATTTCTATTCTCATGAGTGAAGTACTTTGAATTAAGCTCATAATTTTTTGAATTCAAATTGATAATTTTTATATTTGTTAATAACAATGGTTCAATTATATGCTTTCCCCCCCTTGTACGCAGTAGCTAACTACGTTGATTAATATTTCATTGATCATTATATGTTTGCCATATTATGTTACTTGAATGTTAATCTAATATTATTGATACAATAATAAATTAATATTCATAAGCTCATTTATTATGTAATGACCATGATATTTTTTTAGCACTTCATATTGCATTTTACAATATATCTACAAAGTTGTCTTTACAATAAACTTTGCTTGATCTGTCTTTATGTTTTTTTGATAATAGTAGAGTAGACAATGATAAGACCATTATGCGTTAAACTTTTATTTCATATTGGGATTCATAACACAGTTGCATCCCAGACGATTAGACCATTTGATGTTCACGATCAAAATTCAAAGTATGCACGATCAGTATTTAGAGCATTCACAATCATTGTTCAAAATATTAAATTTGATCAATATTCAAGGTATTCCTAACTAGTATTCATGCTTAGCATTTAGAATATTCATATTTGTATGACCTACAAAAACGTGAGATAATAACTAGAATCATGAAACATCATCACAATCATGAGACCAGCTTTCCAAAAGCTACAACTTGTAGAAGACTAGTTAGCGTCACGTTTGAGAAAAAAAAAGTGAATTTAGGTACACTAGCTTGTAGATGGAAGCTATAAGCGCTTGGTAGCTTCTAGAATTATGCAAACAAAAAAGCAAATCACTCATGATCAACACACTTGAATTAGGCTACAAAGTTATCTTCTTTAATTGTTTCAAATAATATGAATTCAATGAATCCAACACCTATCTCCAATGTCTATTGAAATGACTGTAGATCTTGTACAAAGTTCCACCTGCATAAATCAATATAAATCATGAATAGCTTAAGATTTTGACCTGGTACTTTACTAACATATATTTTGGAAAACTCAATGTCACTTGATCTCTAACACAATGAGGGACACAACTTCTATGTTGCATCTCAGAAGGAAATTCTTCTCATCAATATGTCTAATGGTGATTTGCTTCAAAATCACATAAGCGAGTTCAAGAATCTCTTGGAGCAGATGGCAACTGTCGGATCAACTATTGATGACGATCAAGATGCAATCATGACATTGCTATCGAGCTTGCCACCTACATATGAAAATTGGGTAATGATCATATCGACACACTAAGATTTAGCTCTTTCTAGAGTAATCGCTATTTATGATGTTGTAGGAAGACAATTGAACAAGCGGAGACAACTCTTCGAATTCAGTATTGCATGCTCTATATGTAAACAAAAGTGCTAAATGTTAGAAGAAGTGTCGTACTATACCAACAAGGTTAATATAGATTTTGTAGTAAATAATGTCGTTTCCACAGAGGATAGCGTTTAAAAGTTATATATTTGATACAATTATGACAAATGGTTTCGAGTGTTATTCTGGTTGTCAACAGACATTAGAAAGTAACCAGTATTACTTGTGTTTAGGGTGTGTAATTTCATAACAACAATCTGGCCTCTATTAAATCGAATGACACGCGTTCTACAGATGAGATGTTATCAGAGTAGTACAACAGTACTACACTCCGGCTGATTAAGGTGTCAACTGAGAGTCGAGAAATGTTTGATGTATTTGCGGTTGTGTAGACAATTAGTTTATCGCGATCGCAAACTGTTCGTTTCTAGACAGAAGTCCTCAACAACTTAAGTCCAAGGTTATGGTTAAAGAACACGAATAGTTTTAGAGCACGTTAGAAACTTATGTCAATTACAATCAGGAACACAGATCAATGACTCAATTCTTCAGATAGGGACTGTCATCTCATATGTATACATACAGTTTTATTCAATGATCATGCTAGACTGTACCAAATGTAGTCGTTATTCGACTGCCGAAAAAAAAAGTATTCGCCACAGACGAATAAGATGATTTTAAGACAGTTCCTTAGATCATGTTTTACGGATACACAAACGACTGTAATGCACTAGAGAGTCTGTCTGATCAGAGAGTATTTCATGTACTGCGTTAGAGATTGCTAGTAGACTCATGATCACTCACACTCAACAGTGCGGAAAACAGCGATAAGGGAGAATAACTCTCAACACTCTATTCACTTCTTCAACCTCTTACATATGCATAAACTCTTCTCTTTCGATGGTCGAGACTGAAGTGTGAGATCAATACATGTTCTACGGGGCGAACAAACACACCTCTAAAACAACAGGTGCATCGCTCCCGCGAAAAGGTCTAGTTAACAACTAGATTGAGTATACGTTCAATTATACCATCAGTCAGAGTTGATTCTTGTATCTCATTGTCATATTAATCTTCGAGTCAACTACAACAAGATCGAAACAAATTTAGTTAAAATTTGTTCAATCTTTAGACCAGTCACATGTTCAACATGTTTTCAACTACGTGTTCCACACGCCGATCCAACCCTGAACATAATAGTTACCAACAACAACGTCCCCACCAACAGATTTTTTTTTTGGGGGGGGAGAGAGTGAATCTGCTTGGATCCACTGGAGAAGTTACGCTGCCAGCAACAACACCAGCAAGATCGACAGCCAAGGTCACAAACCCAAAGTCGACAACGACAAGGCTAAGAAGACAGATGGACAATCCAAAGCGACTCGATCAGAAGAAGTATCCCAATCATGACGAAGGTCCTTCAGAAAAAAAAAACACAAGCATTGGGAAATCAGTCTCCTTCTTCAACCGACCTCTTGCCATACTTCTGCGCCCATTCTCATGTCTATCGTCCACACCATCTACCGTTGTCACCACCACCTTTCCTTCCATCTGTTTGTTTATCATCAGTTTACTGTTCTTTTGAGAAATTCCCAGTTTTTGATAGTCTTACCGAAGCAGCTGATAGATCATTGCAAGTGTCTTGCGGAGAGCAACTACCACCTATATTGGTTGTTCAGTCGAAAAAGACCTACAAAAGCAGGCGAAGCAGCTAGAAGAAATAAAAAGAAAGATCCAAGAAGTTGAGTAGGAAAGGACAAAACTTAAGCGACAGATGAGTCAGATCAACCTTGATCAAAAGAAAGTCTCTGGAGCAATGATAGTTGAATCCCCTCTTATGAAGCCCAAAGAAATCCAAAAGTAACTGATCAAAAGAAAGAGCTGCAGAAAAAAAAGAAAGATGAAGACAACCGTGAACCTGCAAATAAAGCAAGCTCCTCACCCAGCAAGTGGTGGTCAAAGCTCGACATTGCAAGGGTCCAAGGCTACAACTGTAGAACTATCAGTTTCTTCACCCCACCACCAAGCCTTCATCATGTTTCCTTACCGTTACCAAACCATCCATCCAAAACTGTTCCTACCACCAATTTTTGATGAATCTATCCCCTTGAGACTAAAAATCTAAGTTTGTGCAACCTGCAGATCAAAGGTTTTCCTTGAGACTGGAACTTCTACTGAGAGAAGAACCACGGAAACACCCAGAAGCAATATGGAGGATACAACCTCCCAGAAGATAGAATCTGCCAAAAACCAAAGATGAAACCATCAATGGTAGATACAAGTGACTAAACAAAGAGACACATGGAAAGCACTCGAGCATGTAGAGTTGTGAAACTGCTGAGAGCTCTCCAAATTTTGAGAATGTCAACCCATTACAGCAATAAGACATTCTAATCCAATTGTGGCAATTTGTGAAAAACATTACATCGTCCAATATGAGTTGCAGTGGGTCCTGCAACACATTAGGGGTGGGATGATGTTGGCTGATTCTAACGAATCCCCAAGATACTCGGACAGAGCAACTCAAGAGCACCTCTCACCTTAGACCAAGAAGGTCTCTGAGAAGACGAGACTAATGAAGACTGAGAGCCGAGTATGAGAGCCGAGAAATACTAGCTAGGAAAGACATGCAAGAACTGTGTAAGCCTCATGGTGAATCCCAAAAGATGGAATGACCATGTAGGAACTAGTATTTCTAGGCAAATGTAATAAATGCAAGTAGACCCCTCTTAAAGAAAGTAGAGTGAGCCACTTTTTGATGGTGACCTCTAGTGGAGAGCAATATTCCACTTGTAATTTGTGAAATGTGGAAATTCCACTAGGATGCCACCTAAGGAGCTCTCTTGCTTATTTAAGAGACTCCTTCTTTGTGAAGAGGAGCTTTTTGCATTGTATCTACTCCATGCTTAATAAGAAGATTTCCCATGAGTTTGATGCTACACTAAGCTCCTTGATCATGATGATTTTCTTGAGTGATGCCCCTATGGTCATGCCCTTCCATTCATATTGTGTGTGGTTGTGGACTTAGAGTGGATTAGTTTTCTTGCTTTCCTAGTTGTGGATTAGATTTCATATTTTCTTGTGGATTAATATAGGAGCCAGCATTCAAATAAACTAAATAGGCTAGAAATGTGGCGTAAATCTTGCATATTCTTGACATTCTTGATGTTCTTGGGATGTCCAAGAATCAAAAGGCTGGTTAATTTTTTGATTCTTGGACTTCTAACATGTTGTAGTTTAGTTCTTGTTTCTTGTTTATCAGTTATGCAAATGTAGCTCAGTTCAGTGTAGTGTAGAATCTGATTTCAATCTGTTTTTAGAGTAAGTAGTAGTAGAATCTATAGAACGTTCATTTGGGTTGCACTCTGTTCTGTGAAAGAGCGTTCTAGGCTTGCATCTTTATGTAGAATGTAAGTGCGTTCAAGAGTGACGACCCTGAGTAGTCCTCTGACAAGCAGGACAAGAAATATACTACAGAGTTATTCAGTCCGTTTCTGCCTGGCTTGGACATTGTAACAAATAAGAAACAGTCAAGTAATGCCCAAACGAGCCTGGTAACAGGCAAGAAATAGATTTGTAAGCAAGAAGCAGAAAGGTAAACAACAGGTCCTCTGGAGAAGGGGATCTGTCAACAATTGAGCTGAAGGAGCTCTCGAGTGAAGCCACCTCATCTTGCAGCGGGCCCGATTCACACAAAGAATACCTTCAGGCCTTGCTTCGTATTGATGACCTCACACAACAACTTCAAGCTGTGACATCCTGCTCCGGTGCCTCAGATCATCCAGAGTATTTGGAAGCAGTCGCAAAGATCGACAAGCTCGAACAAGAGCTGTCAGATCTCAAGCAGCAATTGGATGATCAGAAGCTAGTTGTTGAGTTGCAAACTCAGGATTTGACAACTACATCTACACAGCCAAAGCGAACACGACGCAATCAATCGAAGGTATGTGCTGACAGATGTCGTGCATTTGCTGAACGCTTCTGGAAATGGTGTCCACATGCATTTAATATTGAATTGCAATGGCTTGTGGATTACATGATGCTACCAGGCGTAGTAGGCATCGCCTTCAAAGAATGGAAGCGACCTTGGGACAAGGACGACTTTCTCTGGTTATGGGCCCAGCTCTCTATCGAGCAGAAAGGATGTCTCTGTTGGGGCATAATCCAGGGTAAATTCCAGGTCGTACCTTTCGGATCAACAGAGTTATACATAGGCTCTTCGACTATGTATGCTCTTGAATATATTCGAATCAAAGAATTTCAATTTTTGAGGAACAAAGACAATAAGTGACATTTTAAAAAAGCGAAAGTCGCAGTTTCAACTGTACAAACCTCAAGTTGTTGCGGATCTCAGCGCATTCGATGATGCAGGGTTGCAGATTAATGTAAATATGGCCTATCCGGAATTATTCAGTCTTTATGTGGATTGGGAGTGAAACCTTGCAGAATATTTTGCAGAGATTCGACATAATCTGCAAGACAGAAGGAAGTCATTATGTTACAAGCAGTTCTGTACATATTCTTTTTGGCAGTTCGGAACTTTCGCGACAAAGACATTGTTTTTGGTTCAAAATCTTTATGTTAAAAGCTCTTTTATTAGATTTTCAGCTCGTTACTATAAAGAAATCACCCTACGTAGTGATTCAGACCAAGATACAAAGTTAACTCAGGAGCTGTTCGATGGAACATTGCTCTCGGTTAAGCTAGAAGCATTCGGCAACTTACTAAATCAAAAGAAGACTTGTTGTTGATTGAGGCTCAACAAAACTTGGAGTTTGCTCAAAAATTACAAGAAGAATCGAATCGTTTATGAATATTCATTCGTGCATTTGTCGTGGTCATGTTTCTATATGTGATCTTTGGAGTTTAAAGATGTTTTGAAGTTTGACTGCAGATTTTATCAACAATTAAAAGATCAACTCAAAACAACCTATTCAAACTAAGAAACAGCAAGACACATATTTGCTAAGATGAAGAAATATCTAAAGGAAGACTCATACGAAGAAATATCTTTTCATCTTAATGAACACCTGAAGAACAAGAATGTTTCACGAATAATCCTTGAAATGAAGATGATATGTTCATGAGGACGTTTCACATTTGAGGAAGGGCATATGTGATGCCACGAAATTGTTATATATTGAATATCAATATAAATATGGCATGATATACTCGAAAATGAAGATATGAGCTCGATAACTATAAATCATGAAGAGGCCTAAGTCATTTTTCGGGAATATATCTCCTAAGTACTTGTCGTGTAATTAAGGGCAAGACCTTTAAAAGGAAAGACATTGCCTTGGATAACCTTTACTAGGTCGTCCACACAAAACCACTAGATATGAAAAGACATGTTAAACTAGAGTAATCTTAACTCTTAGCTAAATATACCTATTCTGGTATAATTGAACGTATACTTAGTCTAATTGTTAACTAGACCCTTTCGCGGGAGCGACGCACCCGTTGTTTTAGAGGTGTGTTTGTTCGCCCCGTAGAACATATATTGATCTCACACTTCAGTCTCTAGCATCGAGAGAGAAGAGTTTATGCATATGTAAGAGGTTGAAGAAGTGAATAGAGCGCTGAGAGTTATTCTCTCTTATCTCTGTTCTTCGCACTGTTGAGTGTGAGTGATCTTTAGTCTACTAGCAATCTCTAACGCATTACATGAATTACTCTCTGATCAGACAAACTCTCTAGCGCATCACAGTCGTTTGTTGTGTATCCATAAAACATGCTCTAAAGAACTGTCTTAAAACCATCTTATTCGTCTGTTGCAAATACTCTCTTTTCGGCACTCAAATAACGACTATCTTTGGTGCAGTCTAGCACGTTCATTGAATAAAGCTGTATATATACATATGAGATGACAGTCCCTGTCTGAAGAATTGAGTCTTTGATCCGTGTTCCTAATTGCAATTGACATAAGTTTCTAACGTGCTCTAAAACTATTTGTGTTCTTTAACCATTAAATTGGACTTAAGTTGTTGAGGACTTCTATCTAGAAACGAATAGTTCGCGAACGCGATTAATTAAATGTCTGCACAGTCGCAAATACATCGAACACTTCTTGATTGTCTGTTGACACCTTAATCAACCAGAGTGTACACATCTTTGTTTTTTGATTATCAAATGCTATATTTGATTTTGCGATTCTCTTATATGAACATTATTTCAAACAAGATAGCCTACTCTAATAACATCTCATCTGTAGAATGTGTTTCATTCGATTTGATAGAGGCCAGATTGTTATTTTGAAATTATGAACATTACATTTTCCAAACACAAAGTAATACTGGTTACTTTTTAATGTCTGTCGAAATCACACTCGAAACCACTTATCATAAATTGTACCAAAAACATAACTTTCTAACGTCGTCCTCTGAGGAAACGATACTATTTACTACAAAATTTATATTAATTTTGTTGGTATAGTACGACAGTCATCTAGTGAGGCCGAGTACAAAGCTCTTACACATTCAAATGCCCAATCATCTTTTGTGACAATCTATCAGCCCAAAGGTTGGCAACAAATCCTATCTTTCATGCTAGGAGCAAGCATATTGAGGTGGCATATCACTTTTTGAGGGAGCAAGTCATGGCAAAGGAGGTGGAGCTTCAACATGTGTCCTCAAGGGAATGTTTAGTTGATATCTTCACCAAATCATTGGGAAAGGACTTGTTTATAAAGCATAGGACTTCCCTTGGAGTGTTTTCAAAGTCTATGCTTAAACTAGTTGAAGAGGGAGTGTGAGAAATTTCAACTAGTTTTGCTATTTTGGTCGTATTTGTATAATTGGCAATTGAGGCCAAGTTTTATATTAGACTTAGAGTTTGACTTTTCAAAGTTATCTTAGTCTAAAGCATTTGAATAAACACTTTTGGAAAGTGTGGAAAACTATAGAACACGAGTTTTGGTGAGCCCTGAGCTTCCACTTGAAAATGGCTTGCTCATCGACATTGGGAAGTAGTTCAGCTCCAGCGATTATTTTCCAAAGCTCCTTGGCCATCATTACTACCTTCATCTTGAATTTCCACAAGTGGTAATTCAAGTCATCGAGTTTTTTTACCATTCAGACAGACCATGATTGCGAATCCATCTGAAAATTCAGGGTGAGTGTGTGTGTGTAGATAGTAGATTATATGACTAGTAACAATTATAGCAAAAGCCTACACTATATTAGAACAATCATTTTGATAATGTAAGCTCTAGTTCCACCTCCAAGAATCAGAGAGTATCAGATTAGAAAATCAGACCTTGCTCTCTGGACGATTGAGCGAATTCAATGTCTTGAGATCTTATTGTTGTCCAATGGAGCAACTGATAAGTTGTTGGATATATACACATGGCTAAATAATTAAAAGAATACTTGATCTATACTTTACAATTAGGATTAAGGCACTACGTGTTGTTGGCAGTCACCTCCGGAAGATATTTGATTCTAGATGGTCCTAGATGTCCAAACAATCGAGGATGGCCGACCAATCGAGGGTGGCCAACCAATCAGAAATGGCCGAACAATCGAGAAAAACATTGTCATCGATTCCTTTGTATTTCTGCAAACTGTTGAGAAACAAGTGTATGTCTGCAGAGTATGCGACTTTACAAGTATTTACAATAGCAACTGAATGGATCTAGATTAGCAGAGATATAGGGATGGAGAGGATAGTAATCCAACAAGTTCTGCATGGGTTGAGAAGATCCAAGCAACAAGTTCAATACTCTTTTTTTTCAGTATCTTTCTTGATTGGAAAGGCTATCCAATTCCTGCTGCATCTTTCTTTGTCTCTGCATCTGGTGTTGCTACCTTATACATTACTCCATAATGAAGGATCATGATTTCATTTTGTAACTCCATTGCATTCAATAAAGCAATGTATTCTACAGTTAGATTCACCAAATAGACTCGTTTGCTTTGCTCATAAATAACCTCTTTATTTTGACTTTTAGCCTGATTATTACAACACTTGGACAAAACTTGATCTTGATTTTCAAATTGGCATTCATCCACTTGTCCATTGGTACTTTGTTGATATTGACTTGTCTTCGTGGAAGAAACATCAAAATTAAGAGCTTTGCTTTCTTCCTCGAAGCCATCAGCTTCATCAGAAGATTCAAGGTTTTGCTTGCTCAAATCATCTCGATCGATATCTGACTTTGGCTTGGAAGTTTTCTTGTGAATTACAGAAAACGTTGCATTTATGCCAAAATAAAGATTGACATTTATGGATGGCAAGGAATTAGTTTTTCCCAAACTAAGACTAGCATCCAATTTTTGTGACATGGTAGCAAGTATAGAATTACAATCTATCACGCACCATAGAGACATCGTCTTTTGAGTTCTTCAATATCATAGAATTGATCGATGGGCCCATACTAATCTTCTGTTTCACATTGCATCTGTTGTTGCTCATCCACACTTATCGCTTCTAACTGGTCTTCAACAACAAACCGGTCTTGACCTTGATAATCACCATCATTGGGCTCTAGTTCATCTTGACCTTGATAATCACCATCATTGGGCTCTAGTTCATCTTGACCATCAAATGGTTCAACTGCATAATTTGCAAACCAATATTCAATGACTGGTTAGTGTTGATCTCATTTTGTTGGTTGTCATTGAAATTTTTGGAGTATTGGTCAAGTTGAGAATCGTCATTGTAGTCCTGATATTGATCGTCATCAGTGAAGTTGTCACCTTGGTCATAATCTTCAATGTAATCCTCACCTTGGTCCCAATATTCCTCCATGTCATTATCATAATTGTCATCACAATATGAATGATTGTCATCCTCTTGTTCGTAATCCCAACCCATCTGAAATAATTATGAAGAGCTGAGTTTACAACATGGGATTGCTCAAATGTGACAAAGTCCAAGGTCCTTAGGAATAATGACAGGGTGCGTGAGTTTATGTAAAAGCAAGTATATAAAACTTTTTGCAGAGTTCAATTGTTTAAATATAAATAAAACTTCTACAATTTCAATCTTGTTGAGCTGATGAATTATGCTTTTTACTGTGCCAAAATATGAGTTCAAATAGAAAAGTTATAGAGGTTCGAAAATGAAAGAAACTTATAAATAAGGTAACTTAGGAAAGGGGGGGGGATAAAAATACAAAATAAAAACTTTAAGTGGAGTAATGATTACAGAATTGTTGCCACTATACTCAGCTCAGCGGACTGAGCATTTTTTATTCTTACAATACCGAAATCCGAGATCATATGCAAAAGTTACAGGCAAAAATAAAATGGGGAGTAAAAATGTGATTTATGAAACTTATAAAAGGGCTTTCCTTGAAACATTGGACCGTTGAAAATAAAGAACCGTAAAAATATAAAATTCGTAGGCAAAAAGTGGTCACACAGACGAAGCGTTGTGCTCGTGGCCCAAAAAAATATTTGATACAAAAACATACTAAATGTGACATTATTAGTAGATTAAGATAGTTAATTCTCTAACAAGCTCAACTATTATGATTGATAACAACCTTAAGTGGAGAATTTTAGAAGGCAACATTTTTGAGTTGAAGGCTTTAGGGTGCATCTTTTTTGAAAATCCGACATGCCTTAAAAGATGCAAGATATTGAAGAGAAACTTGATGAATGTTTACTAAACACTCCATCATTTCCTCAAGACTTCAGTTAACATTGCTGTCATCCATTATTAAGTGTATATTGATACCTAGGATTAGGTTTCAATAGTTATACGTCATCTCTCATGACTTTCTTTGCAAGAATGTTGGCATCAATCCTTAAATTATACCTAGAAGAAACACAACTTTTGTGAAATTTGGGTGAAAGCAAGGCCCAATGGCCTTAAGCTTCACACTAAAATTGTGTTCCACTCTTGGCCCACTCTATTGAGGCTAGAGTTATATTCATGGCATGTCTCCTATGAATTTGTGCCCCATGAAATCAAACCTTTTCGAAACACATTAGAAGGAACTTGAGAGCATACATTTGCATGCCATTGCGGTTGTGTGGTCGTAGTCATAATTGTAATCGGTGGCTAAACTAGGAGCCATTGGTGCAAGGAACATGAAGTAAGATTTTGGGCTTTCAAAGGACGTGACTTTAGCCCTTTCAACGAACACCAATATTGGGTGGAATGGAAGTTTAATTTTACGAGTGGGTTGGATGACATGTATGGATGTAGCATCTTGAATTGGGCAAGCGAAATTAGCTGGTTGCATGGAATCTCTACCCCATAAAGAACAACTCCTAGTAAGCTTAGAAGAATGGCAAAATAGAATATGGGCCCCCCACTACCACCCTCTTCGACAAGTTTTTCTTTCAAAGAATGATGAAAAATGAAATGAAAACTTGTCTCATCCCAAGGGCTTATTTTTAACCATGTGTGCAATGGCACATGGCTTGGCCTCATCCGAGGGTGAAAAAAGCACATCATCACATGATGATCTCACAATGAAGATCTCAATGCCTCTATTGATCACCCATGGATCAAAGCTCGAGATCTCCATGCCTCCGTCCATCACCCTTGGATCAAAGTGGGACATGACCAGGTGAGTCACTACATCCTCTTAGAAAATCTTGGCTCATCCTTGGATCAAAGTGGGACTGGACCAAGTGTGACACCCTCTCAAGAATCACGGACTTCAAAGTAGATTGCCTCTTTTTTCAAAGGCAAAATCTCGAAAGGGATTTCCTAGAATTGCATCATCCAAGGGTTGGTCTCCACTTGGGCAACGTCACGTACTTCTTGTTGTTGTTGATTGTAGAACCAACAGATGCCACGTTTATGGCAGTAAATTGACACGTACTGGTAAGAAATAATACGCGTGGCAGCTCTCCCCCGCTGTCCCACAGCTCTCTCAGCCTCTCTGCAGCTTTTGAAGCTCTCTGGAAGTGTTGAGAAGAATCATGATCTGGAAGTGATGAGAAGAATCAGGAAATCTCCCTTAATTTTGCAAAATGATAACTCTGTTGAGTTTTTTATTGTAATTTGTGATATGCACTTACCGAAAATGCACTAGTCGTAAGGTTTCAATGATTCTTGCATAGGATGGCGCAAATTGCTCTGATATGCATGAGCATGTGATTGAGCAGGGCTTTAATTGGGAATCATGGAGGAGTCCTTGCTGGTATGATGTGCTACTGAAAACAACCCAAGATCTTGCGGAGGCCGGCGTGACAGATGTCTGGCTCCCCCCTCCAAGCCACTCCGTCTCACCTCAAGGTAGAGTAACTCTTTCAATTAGTTCCCCTCTTTGCATCACATCAATTGGACACGTAATTGATCTGACTTCACACCGGCAATTGCTGCAGGATATATGCCCGGAAGATTATACGATCTCGATGCATGCAAATACGGGAACGGTGAAAAATTGAAGCAGCTCATCGATTCCTTCCACAGCCAAGGCGTGCGCTGTATTGCAGACGTTGTGATCAACCATCGCTGCGGGGACAAGCGGGATCAACGTGGCGTGTGGTGTATCTTTGAAGGGGGCACGCCGGACGATCGCCTTGACTGGGGGCCATGGGCGATCACCAAGGACGACTACGTCTACAGTGATGGCTCTGGCCAGCCCGACACGGGCGAGGACTTCGGAGCAGCTCCAGACATTGATCATACTAACCCAAAAGTGCAGGATGATCTTGCAAACTGGATGAATTGGCTGAAGGCAGAGATCGGCTTCGATGGTTGGCGGTTTGATTTTGCCAAGGGATACAGCGGTGAGTTTGTTGGCCTATACAACGATCGAACGCAGCCCGAATTTTCGGTGGGAGAGGTGTGGACAACGCTCAGCTATGGCGATGGTGGACTAGAGTACAATCAGGATGGTCATAGGCAGGAGCTGGTGAACTGGGTGCATGCCACAGGCGATCGATCCACTGCTTTTGATTTCACCACCAAAGGGATCTTGCAAGAGGCTGTGAACGGGCAGCTATGGCGGTTGAAGGATTGCAATGGCAAGCCGCCAGGGATGATCGGATACTGGCCGGAGAAGGCAGTGACATTTGTGGATAATCATGACACTGGATCAACACAGAGACATTGGCCTTTTCCTGCAGACAAAGTGATGCAAGGATATGCTTATATTCTCACTCACCCTGGCACTCCATGCATTGTAAGTCCACCATCACAGCTCTTCGTGGCTCAATGCTCTGGATCTCAATTTGCTATATATCTGATTAGGGATGCCGAGTGCCGGTTTCACGGTAAAGAGTTTGGCTGCATTATATTCATTTAGCTTGGTAGCAATCCTGCACTCTTCATCTTCCATAGCTGAATTATTTCAGCCCATTAAGTCTCCTTTTCCTAGATCCATGATGCTAACATTTTCAGGATTGGCCAAAGTAAAACGCTTTCAAGTTTGAGCTAGATCTTGGCATAACGTTTCTGGGCTTAATCTGTTGGGTTTTGGCTGATTTCTATGCAGTTTTACGATCATTTCTACGATTGGGGACTGAAGGAAGAGATCAAGGCTTTGATCAGCATTCGAAAACGCAACGATCTGAGAGCCAACAGCTCCTGCCAGATCAAGGCTGCCGAGAGCGATGTATATGTCGCTGCCATCGACGAGAGAGTGGTGATGAAGATTGGCTCCAGGTTCGACATCGGTGGTTTAGCACCCAACCCGGATGAGTATCAGGTGGCAGCGGTGGGAAAGGATTATTGAGTCTGGGAGAGAAAACCTCCCCCGCCACCAACACAAGAAGAAGCAGCCGAGGAAGCAGCAGATTAAATGCTCCTCTTATTGCTCTTGGGATAGATTTGCCTCCAGTTGTGTGGCTGTATGCAACCTGGTTTGTAATCACATGTGTCTGTAAACCGAAAGGAGATCTCCAAGAATCTCTCATTCTCGCACTAGGTTGGAGGGCTATTTAAATCTAATATATAGGCCAGATGGTAGTTTATCAAGCAACCTAATATTGTTCTCGTTTTTAGATTCACAATCTAAGCTATACCCATTATATGAGAAATATGATGAACACGTGCATTAATATGGCTTGAAGTCAAGAGCCTAGGGCCTATTTGGAAATTTTAGGCACACTTGCAAGATTGAAGGTAATATGATTTTTGTGCCTAAGTGTCAACGATGTACCCCCAAGGAAGACCAAGCCATGTTTGTTGGAGCACAAAGTAAATAGATTTCTCTTTAATAGTTAGGATTTAAGCATGCAACAATGTGGATCTAGATATAGATCTTATCCAACTTTGGCCAATGGAAAAGATGTGGCTAAAATATGTGGATCTAGCAACAAATCTAAGCTAACTTTGGCTATTAGAGAGGAGATGGTTAAAATGCTCAATCTTGTACAAAAAGGACAAATAAAATAATTAGGGATTGGCGATCACTTTCGCAATTTCTGGCTATAATATGAAAGCATTTGTTGAAATGTATTTGGTTTGTGCACAAGACCTCTCTACTTTAGATCACTTGGATGCATCAAAATTGTCAACTTTTTGATGGGGAAACACTTTAGATCACTTGGATGCATCAAAATTGTCAACTTTTTGATGGGGAAGAGTGTTTCGATGCTTTTGTACATTCCATGCAATTTCTATCATTATCACCAAAATAGCGATGATGGTTGACCCTCCGTTTTAGACTTGAATGTAAGCTTTATACATACATGAAATGCAACTTAGTTTTTTATTGTAGTATATCTAACATTAGAGAAAATATGGGTCCAAAGAGGGCCCTATAAAAAATGTCATGTAGGAGAGAGAAAAATAACTATAAAGTAATTATAATGTCATTTTCTAACTTCTTTACACATCTACTCGCACTACTTTCCATGTAAATGAATGCACCTTAGTTTAGTCACATCAAACTTCATTGGTGCTTAACCATAGTTAAAATATAATTTTCAAAATGCTGAAATATTCCCTCCCAATAGTTGGGAACACTAAAAAATTTGAATTAGGAGTGACATTTATGAAACAAAGCCTACACCATCTCTATCTCCAGGGTCAAAAACAAGTGTTTAGCATCATCTCTATCTCCAGCAGAGTCGTTAGCGCCATCTCTAGGTTTGTTATTGTCATTGTGTTGTTTGTTACTATACTACTATATTGATGACAAAGCTTTATCTTCATGTGGATCTGTCACCAGAATATGCTCCGCTTAGGAAAGAAATTCAAAGCAACCCAAATTGTCAACTTCTGATATGGTCCGATATAGGGAGGAAAAGCTAAAGCATATAGATTTATGGTCATCAGGAACATTGTATCCTCTTGATCCATGTTCATTGCAACATCCATATTTTCATTCGGTGAGTCAGTTAATAATCTATATGTGTCATGGTAAAAATGGCCTTTTGAAATAGGATTAAATGGCCTTTTGAAATAGGATTAAATGGCCTTTTTGTAAAAATGGCCTTTCCAAAGGTTGAAATCTTTTTTGCATTATTATACAACTAGTAATGATGAGATAAAAACTGCATTTCAATCCATGCGTATCTCATATATGTCTCTTGTTAAATATATGGATGTGCTCAACAGAAAGGTCCGAAGCAACAAGAGGAAAATACTGGTAAACAAGGATATATGTGATCTATCATCCAGAGGAGGTCATAGAAAAAGACGAATCCATGCATTCAAGTAAGTTATAGCTTATATGATATTGAATATTGCTTGAACTTTTTGATTCATTCATAATCACTCTAGCCAACCTCTCTCTCTCTTGTTAGGTGTCCTCTATTTCCCTCGGTCCTCAACTTCCTTGGCCTTTCCTTTGATTTTTCCATGTAGTATGCACATCTTGGCTTTTGGCTTTTGGTTCCTCGAGATTACCGACTGATTTGCCCATTTTCCGTAATTTGCCCAATTTTATCCGTTAGTGTTTCTGCAAGTTTTCAGTATTGCCCATAATTCACAGCTTGGACGAAAATATCAGCTAACATTGGCGACTACCACTGGGTAGTATGGTCCCCATACGACGGACCCAACATCTTGGGTTTCACAGACCAGCTCTTGGTGGCGAATTAAGTATAGTGGGCTCAACACCCTTGCTAGGTGATGCTAACCACAGTGAGTTGGTGGGGTGTCTTCAACAGCTTCCTACCTAAAGGCCATTGATTGAGCCTTTAGGATCCATCTGCCAATGGATTGGATTTAACTGCAACATCTTTGAGCAATTTGGTGTCTTCATACCTACAAAAACCCACTCATGACCTAAAAGGCAAATGCTTCCAATCCCATCATATCTAAAGCAATGCCCACCTTCGAACCCATGCATGGAGGGATATGCAAATGCAAATCTTAGGATTGGAGATGGGAAAATATGAATGCAAGTCATCAGTATTGTGTCTAACATCGTGTCATTGATGTGTGTGTGAATGCATATGCAATGAGGCTTTAGTGCCCCAATTCTTAAACTGGTCCAGACTCGGTAAGAACTTTCATACATGGCAAGTCAAGATGAGATTATTATTGACTAAGAAAAATCTGTGGGATCTTGTTGAGGGTTCCAAAGTTAAGCAAGAACTCAAGTGATTCTTCTAGTATTGATTTGCGTGATAAGAGAGCTGATGCTTACATTGGTCTTGGTTTGGCTAATTCTCAAATTCATCATTTGGACCTATCTAAGACTGCTCGTGAAATATGACAATCATTGGAAGCTATATTTGGAGCACGTTCTAAAAATGGTAAAATCCTTCTTAAGCAGCAATTTTTCACATTAAAGCTAGAAAGTGGAATGAGCTTAAATGATCACGTGAATCGTATGAAGTCAATAATGAATCAGCTTGCTGGAATTGGTTCTGATGTTCCCGAAGATGATGCTATGGTTGTGCTATTGAATAGCATGCATGCTGAGTATAGTAATGTCATTTTTACACTTGGAAACTTGCCTAATCAGTCATAAGAAATGATGATAGCTTCATTGCTTGAAGAAGAACGTAGGATGCAACATTCTATGATTACCAACTCTTTTTTGTTTAGACATGCAACTTATATTCTCTAAGGACCGATTCAACGGAGAATAACCATCTATCCTCTCTGTACTGAATCTTCTCTCAAGTCCTATATTGTGACAGCAGTCCATGTAGGACAACTTACTGTCCTAAGATCCAATACACCAAACAGTAGGATGGATTGGTTTTCCGTTAATCTATAGAATCAATTAGGAAAATCGTCCTCACCTCTTATGAATGTGTGAGACGTCACTCGTCCTCACAAATTGGTTCGAGATCTGATAGAGATAGTTGAAGTTTTTTTTTTTTTCTTTTACTTTTCTCTCAATCTTTCTTTCTCTCTCTTTTTCGGTTTTCTTTTTCTTCCTTTATATATATTTTCTTCTGTGCTTTACCCATTGGGTGATGGAGTCACTCCCCACTCCGCTTTACTGCTTTTGTTCCCACTTTTTCCTCTCTCAACCCTCTCTTTTATGCTTTTGATCAGACACTCATGCCCATAGGAGAAAATATGTAATGCCCTATGCAGCTCAGAGTTTATGTAGAGATGCAATAAAGATGTATGCATAAGATGGTCTTGCAATCAAATGTCCAAGCACATTGTGCCTACATGATGCAGTGCAGCGTGAGTGAATGGAGTTAAATCAACTCATCTGTGATATCTGTGGATCACAGTTTTCAGTGTGTGTGGATCTCACATGCAGTAACAATAACTCCCATATTTTTACACTAAAACAATTTTTTTTTTTTTTCTGTTTTTCTCGTGGTATTTTAAAGCAAGATCAAACGTTGACCAATAAGTAAAAAAAATGTAACAAAACTAAATCGAAAAAGTAAATTCAAACTTACCACCCCTTGACTCCCCCATGTGAATTAGGGATAAGGGTGTATTGTTGTCACCTTACCACATTTATCTAGCATCCACCTTGTTGTTTAGGTATTCATCATGTGTTTTAACTCTAACTTGCACCTCAGTGCTTCTTGTCCTATTTTTCTTTGGCATATTCGGTTGTTCGTGTATATGATAGGTGGCCAAGTGATTTAGGTCATCATTTGGTTTGGGGAATACCCTATTGCCATGCCTTCTTCATGTGTATATTCCTCATCATTGATGTAGTTGGGTAGTTCTTTGTCCCAAAGGAATAGATCATATGGTGTTTCAATACCATCTTGGATATCAAATGTCTGTTCTTGATATTTGAATAAGCGCTGGATATCAAATGATTTATGATTAAATGCCTCATGTGGGGTTTCATAGCTCTTGTTGTTTTTTTGCTTTATTACATAGTAGCCTATGGATCTAGTTTTAGGGGGGTAATCTACAAGGGTTGTCCATACTACTTCTTGTACTTCTGCATAGTCTAAGTTGCCTTTATTGTCCTCATTAGGAGGTACATTTTGGTCATGTGGGTTAACAACAAATGCAAACGATGTCAGCTCCTCAGTCTTAGTGGACTTTCCAAGACTCACATGCCGATCACACCCTTACATCCACTCTTTCCTACGTGGGTCTATCCGTAACTCGCTCTGGGTTATCGTTAGTACTCTCGCCCTAGTCCCCTCGGGATGAGTGTTCCTATTGAGTGTTGTGGGGGGGGGGGGGTCTTTTGTGATTGGTCTTGTCTCGTCTATCCCAAGGAATTGCATTAAACCCGTTAGTCTGTAGGTTCGTATGAGTGGCTAGCCCATAACCTTGCAGATCTGATTGAACCCCTTGTATCTGATGCCCATGTCTTTGTATGTCTGTAGATCCATACTTGTCACCCAAAGCTACTTTCCTTGCAAGATTGCATTCTCGAATCCTAGTATGTATAATCCTAAGGAATAATCTGGTCTTACAGGTTTCCTTCGAAACATAATCCCTCTGGTTTGTCTCGATTCCAAGGGAAATGGACTCATACTAACTTCTAAGGAGGTTGGTTCTTCATCTATACGGCTTCCAATCAAGGGTATAGGTTCTTCTATTCCAACAGTAGCTATAGAAGATGATCCGTCTCTAGGTTCAGTGTCTTTGGAGTCTACCAGCCGTTTACTTGCTCCCTCACACTCTTCATTAGAGATGTCTATCCGTACCCTATCTTGGGTTACCCTCGGCCATTTCTTCTCTATGAGTGTTTCTGCCAAGTTTATCGGGGGCTTGTCTCCTTCCGTTCTAGTCACGTCACCCTAAGAGGTCACTCTACAATCTATTTGTGGTTGACTCCAAGTTTTGTAGGTTCTAAGTAGTTCATCATCCATGACATTATGGCCTATCGATTCTTGCCTTCAATTTCTAGTATTGAAATCATTCTCTTGTGACCAACATCCATCCTCTGAATGGCCACGCTCTCTATAATATCTGCAAAAGGTGTTGGGATATGCAGGTGAAACACCTCCTACAAGAGTGGGACTATTAAGTGGTGATTTACCACATTGTATTGGCTTGGTGTCCTCTCTTAATGGTACCATATGGTTCATGGTATTCATCATGGCTAAGATGGTTTGGCATTCATTCGTAGCAAGAAAGGCCGCTTATATAGTTCTAGCTCTAGACACTAATTCTTCGAACGATGTAATTCCAGATTGGCGTACTTCTAGCTGGATAGCTAGTTGTAGGCCCCTCAAGAAAAAGGTGAGTACAAATTGATGATACCTCAGTTGCTAGCCCTATGTTCAATTGGCGAACAATCTCCTTGAGTCATTTAACATATAGGCGTACTGATTGTCTTGGTTTTTGTTGTATCGTGGTCAAAGCGAACATCAAGCTATCAACATTGTATTTGAGTCCAAACTGTCAGAAATGGTGAATTCCTGCAACTTTGTCGCAGCACGAACACGAAGCGAAGGTCGAACGAGAACAATCTGTGACAGTCAACGTGCCTTGACTCGAACCACGAACGATTCACGAATCATTTGTGAATCGTAAACATACCTCCAGGACCGCAAACCGCAAAGAGACGCAAAACGAAAGATTACAAAAGAAACAAAAAGAGCGAAAGCAAATGAAGGAAACAAAATAAACAGAGGGGAATCTTTCGAGCTGGCAGCTGGCAGCTCAACGGGCTTGGAGTTGTAGACTTCATGCCCAGGTGAAATGAGTGGCAACGACGGAGAGTAACTGATTAGTTGATTAGCGTTAACTAGTCTTGTGATTTCTACATTTAGCCATCTTGTAAACTCCACGCAGTGGAGGTATAAACTATCCTTTCTGGATCATAATTACAAGATAAACAGAATTTCTGTAAGAGACAGAGAGGTAGCGAGTAGAGTAGAAAAGAAAAATATTAGAGCTGTGCATGAAAGTCTGCCAACGAGTAGAACACAACGAAAGAGCAGAGTGTCATTCCACCAATGAGCGAGACACTAACGATCTCGCTCTAAAATTAATAATACAGTCACTCTATTTTTGTGCATCTCCTTGTCTTGTGCTGTCTGTCTTGATTGCTAGAATAAAATGTGTTATGTGATGTGTAGTCGCGTGTCTAGGATCCTATGAAGCTTCTGCGCAAAAGAAAATTCAAAGACACAAAATCGTTTGCAAATACGAAAACGAAAATGAAAAGAAACCGTTTCGCTATCGCGACACTGAACAGGTTTTCGCTTTCGCGACATGGTATCAGAGCACACAAGTTGTCACTATTGATATCCCAGCAGTGATTTTTCTAGACAACACAATATGGCTACAACAATCTAGACAAGAGTAGCAATCAGTCTTGATGGTGCAAATCACAGAATCTAGAAATTCAAAATCAAAACACTTCTGAAGGGCGAAGGCATCTGGTCGGTGACCGAACTCTCAGAGGTACAGCCTCCAGAGGGACACCCGAGGAGAGTTGAATGGATCAGAAAAGATGAACGCGAAATGACAATCATCATTTCGTCCATAAATGAAGATCTACACATGTAGATTGAAGACTGCGAAAGCAGCCATGCAACGTGGGAAAGATTGAAATAGAAGTATGAAGTGAGGACTACAGCTTCAGTCATGCACCTTCACAATCAGCTGCAATCCATACGATGGGATGGCAACCAGTTGTATTAGCATGTTGAAAAGATCAGAATGATCTTAGCTCAACTCGCTGCATCAGGACAGGAGCACCAGGTCCTGGCACCACAGCAGCTGACGTACTTCATGAAATCTCTACCGACGTCGTATCAGCCACTGAGAATGCTCATATTGAGTTTACCAGATATGACATTCGACAAAGTAGTGAGTCTTGTCACAAATGAGAGACTGATGAGAGACGAAGGAGAGAGAAGCAGTGATCAAGAGAAGGCTCTCTTCACGAAAGGAAAGAAAAAGAACAAGAACAAGCCAAGACTCGACTACATCTATCAATATTGAACAAAAAGTAGTGAAAGAAATCACGTTTAATCTTTAGCAACTAAGTGATTACATAACCAAATATAAAACATTGAACTATCAGAGAAATAATAAGAGATTATCAGTTGCAAAAGAATTATAGAGATGCATGCATACTGAGATGATATTGAATGCAATAAAAGATAGATTAATTCAGTGAAAGAAACAAATCAGATTGGAAATGAGCACAAAGGAATTGTGGATCAAAGCCGCATGCTTTGAGCTATCTCTGAGTAACCGTAACTTTGTCTGAATTAAGCACTTCCGCTAATAAGCAGTAAGCGCAATAGAAAACTCTAAATCAACTCTAAAGAATTGAGCTAGAATGCTCAAGAGTGTTTAAGATTGAAAGCTTGTGAGAGATGCTAACTATGCTTCATTATCAATTTTTTGCTAATGATCTATTAACATTAAGTATGAACAACTATTATACTAAGAGATTAGGTTGTTAATCATGACATCCAGTTGGCTGTGATGTGCTAGCACTCGTCCAGTTAGGACTTCCCAAAAATTCATTTGCTGATAATTAATGCAAGACGGTGGCTTAAATTCAAAACTGAATGTTAATTGTCGCTCTGCATAAATGAACTATTTTTCA
Organism: Diphasiastrum complanatum; assembly: GCA_029204225.1. Taxonomy (NCBI): domain Eukaryota; kingdom Viridiplantae; phylum Streptophyta; class Lycopodiopsida; order Lycopodiales; family Lycopodiaceae; genus Diphasiastrum; species Diphasiastrum complanatum. Next base: position 28,486,982 of record CM055103.1, on the reverse strand, counting down.
TGACAACCAAAAAATGTGAAGGACCAAAAGTCTTCGATGTGGCTGAAGTGGCCGAAGTGATAATAACCACCTGTAAGCCATTTCCGAGTAGTTTTGTAGACTGTGTAAAAACACGAAGAGAACTGCAGGTCTGGATGATCAATTGGATGAAGATTAAAAGTCGATTACTCGATTAGTAGGAGAATAATCCAACATAAGGTAGATCATCTTAGGATCTTTGGTTGTTTATGCTATGTGCATGTTCCTTTAGAGACTAAAAAAAGGACGATCCTAGTGCTATTAAAAGCATTTTTATTGGATATGCATCTTCTAAGAAAGCATATAAAGTTTATATTCCCTCTACTAACAAGAATGTTGTAAGTAGAGATGTGATCTTTCATGAAGATCAGAAGTTTAACTTGGATGAGACAAAGATCAAGGAATCTCATGCAGGATCAACCATTGTCAATCTTGATGTTGTTCAAGATTGACAAAATTTCCAGAATTCACACGTGTGGGAATGATCCACAAGTATGATTGATCTTATTAGGCTTGATGTAGCGCAATAATTATATTCTAGATTGAATAGCAAGATCTAGTACAAAACTTATGGCTTAAGCACAATCTAGCATGCTAAGAATCAGAGAATGATAGCATTGAAATATAAATGAGCAAAAGTACAAGAATTTAGTGTATGAGCATTAGCCTCAACACGAATTAGAGAGAGAAAGATAGAAATATTCAAGCAAAAATGGTATAGATCCAAAATGGCGTGGAATAGCTACAAAGCTTTGGTTCTTCATCAAAGATTATGATAATAGCTACACATATTTATGGAGTTTGAGGTAGCTCAAGATAGAACCACATCTATCCACCTTTCAATCAAATCTAAAGTGAAAACTAGAGTCTAAGTGACATTTGTCACATCTCATGCGTGTATCTCTACCTACTTTTACCAAGTGTCCTACTTCCAACTAGAATTATACAAATCATCATGCATGTGTCCATTTCACTTTGTGCATGCCTTGCATGTCACTGTGGATCACTTACAATAAATGCATGTGATATGCCACGAGTTTCTACAAGCATATTATTCTACAATCTATATGCAAGTTGTATTCAAACAACTAGATATGACAAATCCATATAGCTCGAGTTCTATCTAGGCCAAATTTGGCATTTACATTTATGAAACAACATACTTGCATAGTACAAAGTTTGTATCAAGCACCTACACCTAGAAGATCCACAAGAGAAAGATCTGAGTCAAGTAGGCTCACATATGTGGAGAAAGGCAAGCAAGTGGAGGATGGCACCTCCTACTTAGAATTTTCTTCGAACATGAACACAGATCATGCTACATAGTAACACAGACTAAAAACTCTCTCCACACCAAGCACGTAGCAATTGTATTTCTCAAAATGAAAATACATTGTACATATAGTTCTTCACTTAGGCAACCCATGCATGACCCAGGTTGTCGTTGACGGGATGCGTGTCCCGTCGACTCACCTCGTGGCGAGGCCAACTGATCCTTATTGGCTTATAGGACCCACAGTACAGTAACACAATGATTCTACTTTGATTCTAACTCTCTTCCTTAGGGTAGAATCTAATTTTTATTCAATCATATTGTTGTAAAGCTGACTCAGGTGCACCCAGCGTGCCCTGTAAGACTCTAAGGGGTGACGCTCCCTAAGGTCCCAAAGCAAGTTAGAACGTCAAGGATTGAGCCTCCGACCTGTGGTGAGCCAGTCAAGTAGTTACAAGTCATGAGCTAGCTCTGGAGCCCGAGTCATGGCCTAGTCAGGAAGCAAGTTGATTCTGCCACCGGAACGGCTCCCGGGACCCATGTCTGGGAGCCAGACTGATTCTGCCAGGCTTGCCAAACTTAATCAGCAAAATTAAAACTAAGTCCCAAAAAGCGTGCTTTACCCAAAAGCACTATGTTTCAGAACAGAGGGGGTGCGCCGAATCACAGCAAAACTATAGGGGGAGTCCGGCAGACAGAAACTTGGGCAGCTCAACCAGCGCCAGGAATCCAGTACCAGGTCTCAGCTCCCTCTACCAGCATGAGCCAGGCACAATGCCCAGCACGTGTTGGTGGCCCCAAGACCGGTCAGTCTATATATGAATGTAACCTCTTCCAAATCTAATAAAGTTGATCCTTGGGGATGATTACCATTTCGGTTTCGCCTCCGGGACTGGTCCAAGTGGAAGGACCCTTACTACAACCTTTTTGCGTCGTTGGCGCCTAAGGGTCCCTGTCATCGACATGGGGCTTGCCGCTATGCCAATCGGTCAGTTTGGCGACCACTATGCCTTGGGTTTCATGTGTGACTTGTCTTTGCCTTTGGTTACCTTTTGGGACGGATTCTGAGTTGGCTTTCGGGTTGGTTGGGATTCCAGTTTTCTTAAGTCTGAATGGTTAAGCTTGTTACATTTCTGAGTTGGCTTTTACGTAAGTGCATGATGGATGAATGTTAGACTTAAGCGCGTGTTGGGAAAACCGCTCAAGTCCCAGCGCCCTTTGAGGCACCAGCGCAAAAACTATACATAGCTTTAAAGTCAACAAACTTTAAGTATAGAAAGCTTTGATCTAAACTTATCAAACTTTTCTCTAACAAGTGGCTTAGTGAAAATACCAACTAGTTGTTCTTTCGTACTACAGTGAACAACATGAATTTCACGACTCAGCAGCCTCTCACGTATAAAGTGATACTGAATTTCAATGTGTTTGGTTCTCGCATGGAACACTGGATTCTTTGCTAGTTGAATGCCACTCTGACTGTCAGTATGTATAGTCGTGGGATTTTCCTGTTTCATGCCAACTTCATCCAAGATTTGCCTCAACCATATAGCTTCCTGTGTTGCACTACACATTGTCTTATACTCTGTTTCTGTGGTGGATAAAACAACTGTACTGTGCTTTTTACTAGACCAGGAAAGCCAACTGTCACAAAGCTGGAATACATACCCTGTGGTGGATCTATGATCGTCATAGTCACCTCCCCAATCCGCATCCACATAGCCACATAACTCAGGTAAACCCTCATGCTTCATATAAACCAAGCCATAAGTGTCTTTGACCTAACAAAATGTGTTTAGCTGTCTTCCAATGCAATTTCATAGGTGCTGCCATAAACTGATTTACAATACCAACAACTACTTGGTCTAGTCGTGGTAAGGTAAACCAAGCTCCCTACTAACTGCCTATATAGCGTAGCATCAAATGGCTGTGACTCATCAAGCTTAGAAAGCTTTTTACTTAGTTCAATAGGAGTGTTTACTATCTTGCATTCCTGCAACCTAAACTTGTGCACCAACTCTCTGACATACTTCACCTGTGTTAAACCCACTTCGTGTCCTTTTTGCCACACCTCCACTCCAAGGCAATAATGCATTAGGCTGAGATCTGTCATCTAGAATTGTTCCATGAGGTCTTTCTTAATCATGTCTATCATCTCTTGGATTATTTTTTGTAATAATCAAGACATCAACATAAAGAGCAATCAAAGCAACCATACCATCAAAGCACAAGACATAAAGATTCGGATCAAAATGTGTTCTTACCATCCCCTTAGAACAAAAGTAGGCATCAATCATGTTGTACCACGCACATGGTGCCTATTTAAGACCATAAAGTGCTTTCTTCAAGCGACATACTTTATTCTCCTGTCCTTTCGCTACAAAGCCTTCAAGTTGATCCATGGTCACCTCTTCTTCTAACTCACCATTTAGAAAAGCGGATTTCACATCCATCTGACGCAAAGGCCAACCAAAATGTGAGCTAAAGCAACAAGTAGATGTAGAGTATTCCACTTACATACGGGCACAAAGGTTTTCTCATAGTCAATGCCTTTACTTTGTGCATAACCTTTGATCATCAATCTAGCCTTGTGCTTTGCTATACTTCCATCTGCATGGTACTTAGTCCTATATACCCATTTACAACCAATGGGTTTTTTGCCAACTGGTGGTTCCACTAAGTCCCATGTGCTATGCTTAGCAATTGACTCCATCTCCTTTCCCATGGCTTTGACCCAAATGTCATCATCCTTCGCTTCAACATAAGTCGAAGGTTCTTTGCTTTGAATAATGCTAGATAAGAGAGCATAATTTGCTTCATATCTTTCAGGTTGCATCTTCTCTCTTGTCGATCTTCGTAGCTCTCCCTGGCTAGATGGTCTTGGAAAGTCATCCATGTCACGGCTCTCCAACAATATCTCAAACCACTTAGGGAGTTTTCTATCAGGTGATCGGCTTCCTGGTGAAAATGTATCCAACGGTACATATTTCTCCTTGCATTTGTCACCTGCAACTTCAATCGTTCTTGCACCAAAGAATTTGTCTCTACCTCTCCAACCTGTCTCTTGAGGTTGAGTAGTAGCATCTTGAGGTGTATCCTTGTGTCCATCACTAAGAAAGTCAATAAATGGATCATCATCATGAGATAGCCTCACTATACCATCTTTCTCACTGGATGTGTCCGTCTTCTCAGCATCCTCATCTTCATACATCTTAGATTCATCAAAGATAACATTACGATTGACATGTATCTTGTTATCCATTGGATCAAAACATCTGTAGCCCTTCACACGATCATCATATTCTAGGAATATACACTTGATAGCTTTCACATCAAGCTTATGTCTCTCTTCCTTAGAAATGTGTACAAAGGCCTTACATCCAAAGATTTGCAAGTGGTTCACCTTTGGCTTCTTTTTTGTGAATGCCTCCTCAGGTGTTATCTTTGGTATGGCAATGGTAGGACTTCTATTTTGAAGATAGACTGTCGTACTGCATGCTTCTGACCAAAAATCTTTTGGTAGTTTCATCTCAGCTAGCATAGGTCTGGCACTTTCCACAATCATACGATTCTTGGACTCAGCTACATCATTGAGAGCAGGAGTATGAGCTTGCGTAAATTGTCTTTTGATCCCACATTATTCACAAATATCATTGAAGTCATTAGACTTGAACTCACATCCATTGTCTGATCTTAGAACTTTGATCTTCCTACTTGTCTGATTTTCAACCAATGCTTTGAAGCTCTTGAATTGTCAAATGCATCTGATTTCTTCTTCAAGAAGTAAATCCACATCTTACGTGACATATTATCAATGAAATAGAAGGCTTTTCCAAAGGACATAGTCCTTATAGGCCCACATAAATATGTGTGGATCAAATCTAGGAAATGACCAAGCCTCTTATGCCACAGTTCAGTTTGTGATGGAATGAACGAGATAAGTCCATGTTGCCCCTTGATTGTAGCATTCAACCTGTACAATTTAGTGTTGGGCTCCCTTATACCATCCGTAGTGACCTTGAACTTTTGGTTCACATCCTTCACAAAGCAACGATCATGGGCAAATTCTACTTTCAACTTTTGATCAGTAATGACGCCAACGGAAAGTAGATTTTTCTTCAAACCTGGTACATAAAGTACCTCCCTGATCATCTTGCTTTTGCCATCAGGTAGTTAAATTGAAATGGTGCCTATCCCCTTGATCTTGCACACCTCACGCTTATGAAATGGACATTCCATTATCCAATGCTTTCAAGCTACTGAACCAATCCTTGTTACCTGTCATATGTCTTGTGGCCCCCGAGTCAATGTACCATGCTTGATCATCTTGATTAGATGACAATGCTGATACGAAGATGCTAGAGTCTTCAATCTCACCTTCGTCGACAAGGTTACCTGTTTGCTTTGGTTTTCCCTTGCCTGATTTCGCCAAGAATTTCCAACATTTGCTCTTCCAATGGCCCTTTTTGTCGCAATGGAAGCATTTGCTCTTCTTCTTGGTCTTGTTGGAAGATCCCTCATCCTCTTGAGTCTTGGTGAATTGTTGCTTAGACGACTTCTCGCCCTTGCCCTTGTCTTGTTTTTGGCATGTTGCAAGTGCCTGATCATCAGTGTTTTGACGTCTAGCTTTCACCATTTCTTGTCATTGCTCTTCCTACATCAAGATTCCTATGAGTTGTCAAAGGTTGGCAATCTTACTCTTGTTGCTATTCTGCACACAAACATCTGATAGGATTCTGCAATGCCACACAATGCATTGTGCACCAGCTCCACATCACGTATGCGCTCACCAATAGAATGCAGTTCATTCCTCATTGTCTTGATTTTGATCATGTACGTCTGAATATGCTCTCCTTGTTCCAGGCGGGCACTATTCAGTTTTGACTTCAGAAACATGATTATTGATGGATTTGACGTCTTGAACTGTTCCTTTAGCACATCCCATGCATGTTTGGGTGTAACATCATCACAAATGTGGGTAATCATTGTGATCTTTCACTGACAAGTTGATGAAGGTCAAAGCTTTCCTTACCTTCTTATCGAACACTTTGATGTCTGCTTCATTTGGCGGTCTTCTCTCATCACCTATGATGACATCCCACATGTCCTTCTCCATCAATATGTTTTTCATTTTGAATTTCCACATTACATAGTTGGAAATCTCGTTCAATTTGCCAGTTTCACTCAAAATGGACTCTCCCATGTTCGCCATCCCAAAACTGTCTGAAACTGCAACTGTAGACTAAAAATAGTATGTCGAGGCCAACTATGATGTCAAAGGTAAAAAATAATGACCTGCACTTTTTCTCTTACCAGGCCACCCACCACTTTTTTGCCAAATTGAAAGCCAAATCGGCCTTGCCTTCCGAAATGCACTTTGTCGCCAACTCCCAACTGTGTGCCCAATAGAATGGTGAAATCACTTTTGGCGCACTCCGAACACTTTCTTTGCTGCAATCACTTTGTTTTGCGGTACTATACTTGCAGGTACAATCCGGGTGCCCTTCGTTTGGAGGTTATAGCCTTTCGTTTGGGTCAAAACGAATAAAGGACCCAAACATAGGGATTTTTCTAGTTTTTGAACTGTTTATTTAGAGTGAAGAAACTTCACCTTTCATAAACTTGGGACCCAACTCCAAATTCAACTTGAAAATTTTTATTGAAGTTGAATGGCCAATTTTCCTTGCAATGGCCGTCAGGTCTTTTCAAAACCCCTTTCACCTCAATCCAACGGGTTTTTCCAATCGAACAGCCCACCTGACGTGCAATCACTATCGTTGATCTATACAACTTGAGATCCGATGGCTGTCCGTGATCTGGCATGCTCAACCGCACTCCTTAAGCCGCTGAACCCCTTAATGCACTAAGAGTGGACTCATCTTCCTCGCATGAGCAGACCCGCGAGGTCTCTTCTCCTCCTCTCTACTTAAAGCTGTTGTTTGAGAGTTTTTGTAAACCTATAAATTGCGATCCAGCTACCTCCAGGTCATGCGGCTGTCAACGGCCTTCTGACATCCTCCTACCAGTGCTAGGACATCCTGGTTCAGCCTCTTACAGATCCAAAAAAAATTCACAATAGAGAGAAAGTTTTGATTTTGTGCTTCCAAACCCCAGACCAGGGTTTTTCTCACAAATCTGATCTTGGCTTCTTGTTCATAGCTTTCTGACAGGCCAATCCTCTTTTTTTGAGGTCGTCCTACTGCTAGAAGTATGATGCTTCAAACGGTTCTCAAAACAGTGTCCGTTTGAATGCACACCGACTGCAAATGCCAAGTAGCCTCCCTTCGGAATTTTAGAATTCTGTTTGGCTCAGGTTCTGATTCAGCCGACAACTCTGGTCTCCAAATCCTCACACGTCTCAAGCTTAGCAAGCCTCTGTGTGCTAGATTATGTGCACTAGTGCTTTACTTTCCATCTTCAACCCGCCGCACACCCCAAATTCTTAGAAGACTCTTTTCCCAAATCTCTCTTTAATGGCAACACTGTATTGTGTACACTCCCTGTACGGCTCTGATACCAGCTTAGAATTTGCTTCGAACAGGAACACAGATCATGCTACACAATAACACAAACAAAAAACACTCTCCACACCAAGCTCACGTAGCAACTATCACTTTCTCAAAATGAAAATACATTGTACATATAGTTCTTCACTCAGGCAACCCATGCATGACCCAGGTTGTCGTTGACGGGACACGTGTCCCGTCGACTCACTTCGTGGTGAGGCCGACTGATCCTTATCAACTGATAGGACCCACAATACAGTAACACAGTAATTCTACTTTGATTCTAACTCTCCTATCATGCATTCTTCATATCACATGAAGAGCCAAGAGATGTCCAAGAAGCACTTCAATCCAAGGAATGGGTTGAAGCAATGACCCTCGAGTATGAAGCCTTGATGTCAAACAATATATGGGGGTATGCTAACTCTTGTGATAGTGCTTTTGCTTCTCATATGTCTTTGGAGGAACTGTGGCATAGAAGGTTGGGGCATCCTAACTATAATTCTATGGTGTCCATCAAGAAAGCCAAAGCTATTGGCTTGCCTAATCTTATCTCCAAGAATTTCAAGCCATGTGAGGCTTGTGCCATATCTAAGTCTCATAAGAAGCCTTTTTCAAAGTCATCCATCAAGACTACACATCCATTAGAGCTCATACACTCGGATGTGCACTTCTCATCTTCAAATAGCAAGGGTGGTGCTACTTGCTTTGTAACTTTCATTGATGATTTCACAAGATTTACTTGGGTATATCTTCTAGATTTAAAGTCTATGGTGTTTGACTATTTTCTAAAGTTCAAAGCTCTAGTTGAAAAGCAATTTTCATACAAAATCAGGATTCTTAGAAGTGATGGAGGTGGTGAGTACACTTCCAATAAATTTCATGATTATTGTGAGCTTGAAGGCATTAAAAGGGAGTTTTCTTGTGCATATACACCATCTCAAAATGGGGTGGCTGAAAGAAAGAATAAAACCTTGTGTGAATGTGCCAAAACCATTAGAATTGAGACATCCTTGCCAAAAGACTTTTGGGGTGAGGCCATCAATTGTTCAAACTATCTTTGCAATCGACTCCCTCATGTTGCACTTGAAGGAAAGTCACCATATGAAGCACTTTATTTGAAGAAACCTAAGGTTGATCACCTTAGAGTATTTGGATGCATATGCTTTGTCCATATTCCCTTGGAAATGAGAAAGAAGGATGATCCTTGTGCAAGCAAATGAGTAATGGTTGGATATTCATCCAACAAGAAAGCCTATCGAATCTACGTGCTCTCTACTTCTAAAGTAATTGATAGTAGAGATGTAGTTTTTCATGAAGAAGAAAAGTCCAATCTTGGAGGGGCCGAGATCAAGCAACCTCAAAATCTATCACCTTTTGTTATTGAAGACAATCAACATATGGAGGAGTCAAGATTTGAAGATGGAAGTCCTCGGATTTTCACTCCTAGAAGATCCATGAGGGAGAGATCCGAGCCTAAGAGGCTCACTTATGATGACAAAAGAAAACAAGTGGATCTTGATTCCACTTATGCTTATTTTGTTTCTCACGAGGAGTCCAAAGATGTCCAAGAAGCCCTCAATGTCAAGGAGTGGTATGAGGCCATGAAGATTGAATATGATGCCTTGATCACCAACCACACATGGGAGCTAGTGGATCCACCACCTAACATGCATATCATTGGATGCAAGTGGGTGTTCAAGATCAAGTACAATCATGATGGCTCCATCAACAAGTATAAGGCAAGATTATGTGCTAAAGGCTTTGCACAAATATATGGCCTTGACTATAAAAAAACCTTTGCTCCTATAGCAAAGATGGTGACAATAAGAATCATAGTCTCTCTTGCCTTACTTTTTAAGTGGAAACTGTTTCAACTTGATGTCTACAATGCATTTTTGAATGGCTATCTTGAGGAGGAGATATACATGGAACAGTCTCAAGGATTTATCAAGGATAAATCTAAGTTGTGTTTGCTATTTAGAAGCCTTTATGGCTTGAAGCAAAAACCTAGATCATGGTATTCAAGACTCAACAACTTTCTACTTTCATTAGGATTTGTGCTTAGTGACTATGATCCTTCTATGTACTTAGAGTTTAATGGTAATAATATTGTCATTCTTCTAATCTATGTAGATGACATTATTCTTAGTGGAGGTTGTTTGATGCTAGTTCAAGAAACCAAAGATGCATTAGAAAAAGAATTTAAAATGCAAGATCTAGGAGAGATCCATTACATTTTAGGCCTTGAGATTGATTTTCATGAAGAGTATGCTTTTATTTGTCAATCTAGATATGTCTTTTCTATGTTGAGAATCTTCAATATGCAAAATTGTAAAGGCATAGATACTCCCATGGAGCAACATGTAAAAGATCCTATTAAAGGTGATGAAAGATCATTCGAGGACATCACACTTTATAGGAGTCTTATAGGCTCTTTAAGTTGGCTTACTATCACTAGACCCGATTTGAGCTATTGTGTGCACAAATTGAGTCAATTTATGCAAGATCCTAAAATCCAACATTGGAAGATGGCCAAGAGAGTTCTAAGATATGTATCTTCTACTCAAGATTATGGTTTATTGTACAAGAATGAAGATCTAACCATTGTTGGCTATTTGGATTCCGATTTTGCAAGTGATAAAATGGATCGAAAGTCCATTAATGCATATACTATCTTTCTTGGAGGCAATCTTGTGTCTTGGCTTTCAAAGAAGCAAGATACCATATCCCTATCATCTTGTGAGGCCGAGTACAAAGCACTCACTACAACAACTAAAGAGGTGCTTTGGATCAAGAGGTTAATCATGGAGCTAAAGTGCATCAAAGAGAATGATCTTCCCTTGATCAAATGTGACAACATATCGGCACAAGCTCTTGCAAACAATCCTATTTTTCATGCAAGAAGCAAGCATATAGAAGTGGCACACCATTTTCTAAGGGAAAAGCTCATTGGAGGTGAAATCAACTTGGAACATGTCGACACATCTTCATGTATTGCTGATCTTCTCACAAAGCCACTTTGCAAAAGTGCCTTCTCAAAGCATAGATCTAATCTTGGTCTTATCTCAAGATCGATGCTTGATCAACATTAGATACATTTCTAGGAGGAGTGTCAAAATATTGGAAAAATCTATCTAATATTGTGAGTAGGGGTTCTAAAAATGTCTTGATGAATCAAGTTCTTTTGGTTTAGTAAAGACCCATCTTAGAATAAAATATTCAAGGTAGGTAGAAGTAGAAACTCGAGCTACCATAGGAATTGTCATTTGTACTTTGCATGACACATTTAATGCATGAAAAGACTAGGTGGCACAATTAGACATAGTGAGGTGGCTTGAATAAGTCTAGATAGCTTGAGAGGTGGATTCATAACTCCAATTCAACTCAAAGTAGGAGGAGAGTCCATGGATCTATATATATGTGATGTACTCTCATTGAAAAGATGATGAAATTTGTGTGTTATGCAAATCTGGAGACAAGCTCTTTGTGCCCTCTCCCTCTCTACTAAAGTTTTGTACTTTCATATTCTCTCTCTAGACGAGTTGAGTCATTTATTATGCTTAGTTTCATGTTTTGTTGACAGATCTTGCTTGTAATACAATAATATTTCTTGTATGATCAGCTTTCCTATTGTCAACCAATGCTAGTCTGATCTTTATGGTATTATTGGGCTTAGGAGATCAAAAGTACATGTATAGGGTGTCCCACACGTGTGAATTCAGCATCTTCCCTTGATCAGGTGTGACAACATATCGGCACAAGCTCTTGCAAACAATCCTATTTTTCATGCAAGAAACAAGCATATAGAAGTGGCACACCATTTTCTAAGGGAAAAGCTCATTGGAGGTGAAATCAACTTGGAACATGTCGACACATCTTCATATACTGCTGATCTTCTCACAAAGCCACTTTGCAAAAGTGCCTTCTCAAAGCATAGATCTAATCTTGGTCTTATCTCAAGATCGATGCTTGATCTGTGATAATTGTCAACATTTCCTAGCTAGTTTGAGGCCTAAATTGGCAATTTTTGTACATAGTTTTGGATCTAGCCTTTCACACATGTGAAAGAGGCCTAGATACTTTTATTTTAGTATATATTTCATATTAAAGAAGTCCCAAACTTCAGGACCTTCAAAATGACGCCAAAATCATGTTATTTGGACATATAGGCCAAAATTGGCTATTTTAGGCTACTGGTGCCCTACAATTGGGTCCTAAGTTCTAGAGAGAGGAGAGAGAGTCATCTATCTCACCTATATTAGGCTGAAATTCATGGAGAACAGGTTGGAGAAACTTATTGTATTGTTGAGAGAGATCAATAGATCAGTCACGGTTTCTTCCTCCATTGAGAGCATTGCTTTGTGTATTGTCTTCAAGCTTTTGTGTATGATCTTAAGAGCTTTCCAAAAGTGGTAGACTGCTATTGTAGGGCTGGTATGCTGCTGTTTTTGGCTGCCATTAGTACCTTTTATTAGTTTATTTTATCTCTTGAATGCTTTGTCAAGTTCATGTGTATCAAAGGTAGCATTAGGATGCTTTGCCAGTTCTAGCTTTTGTAGCTTCTTGTGCAAAGATCTTAGCCAAGTATTTTGGGAGTTTGGATCCATTCAAGATCCACTTTTTTCACATGGTATCAAAGCTAGTTGGCTATTATTTTTAGTAAGGTTTTCATTTGGTGATATTTGGATGTTTGATCAAGTTCTACCATGATATGCATTGCATTGTTGATCAAATCTTACTAACCTTTGTTTTGTGAGTTGAACTTGTGGATCAAAAGCATATTTCAGGTCTATTGAAGATCAAAGGCTGAGAAAAAGCTATTTTGGATTGGATCATAACACCTAATCATTTGTTGATTGTGGGGCTTGTGTATATTCAATACTAACAATGTTATGTTCGATGTATTGTTGACAATCTCCACTTCTGTGGATGAACACTCTCCTTTGTGGATGAACACTCTCCTTAAGTGGATGAACCTTCTCCTTAAGTGGATGACAAATACTCTTTGAGTGATTTTGTATTTCTTCAAAAGGCTGAGCAAAGCTCTCACTTGGATGAAAGCTCCCCTTTTGGGTGAACAGATTGTCAACAATCTTTTGCATAAATTTTGGTGTACTTTGTTGAGCATGTAAGTAGCTCTCCTTATGTAATTTGATTGGAGCATTTGCTGGAAGGTTATAACCATTATGCAAATGTGTTTTTAGGTTCTTAACAGGTTGAGGAACATTCTCATGTGAAGTGATCTTAGATCTACATCTAAACACCAAGATTTGACAAGCTAGTGAAGCTAGTCTTGTGATTCACTAAATGTGCTCTTTCATTCACCTCTAAAGCTTGTATTTATCATTTGCTAGAGTTTATAAACTTTTAAAAGTGTGGTTTACATGTGGTTTTACAGTTTGAATAAATATCTTAGTGTGTTGATCATATGTTGATCAAGTTTGTTCAATTTTAGGTATTCTTGGCAGCCTAGCCTAGTCTTGTGTATTTTCTAAGAATGCAAGTAACTCTTCAAATCATAACTTGATTTGGTCACTTGATGGAAAGTTTGGGAGCTTAAGTAAGAGTGTGTTCAGGTTGGTTTGAGTTTGTAATCCATTCTTAGTGTGTGCAAAGTGTTGCATGTGTTTCAATCTTCCTTTCTGTGCTTGGAAACTAGCTAGGTTCAAGATAGAAGTGTTTTAGGGTCCTAGATCTTCTGAGATCTCCTTATCCATCATTTTTTGAGAGGAAAGTGAGTGTTAGGTGTATTAGGACAGAGCCTAAAAGTTGAAGAATCATTATATTGATGGCTTCCAATGGTGGGATCATGTTAGAAACTAATGATAGGTTGAGTTCATCAAACTACTCTACCTGGAAAGTGAGGATGGAATTCTTACTTGAGTTGAATGAACTCATGGACATAGTTGCAGGAACTGAAGAGAGACCACCCACAGTTCAAGAGCAACAAAAGTTTGATAAGAAGGCCAAAAGGGCTCTTCATATCATGAAAATGAATGTTACCAATGAACTTCTCAAGGAAGTTGGTAAGTGTCAAAGTGCAAGTGAGGCATGGAATGCCTTGAAGAAGCTCTTTGAATCAAAGTTCACATCTAGGGTATTGACCCTAATGAGGCAAATATTTTCTAGTAGGCAAAGAGAGGGTGAAAGTGCTCATGCATTTGTCTTGAGGGTTAAGTCCTTAAGTGACGATCTAGCATGTATTGATGAAAACATAAAAGATGGTGAAATAGTCCAGGTTATATTGAATGGTTTGCTAGATGAGCATGCTAACCTTGTGCAAAGTTTTGCCACTCAAAGAGTCTTGCCAAGTGTGGTTGACTTGCAAGAAATCTTATTGGCTGAAGAACATAGGTTGCAATCAAAGCTTGATGGTGCATCCTTGCAAGGTGGAGGTGAGGAGGCTTTCTTCACAAAAGACAAAGTCAAAGGCAAAGGTAAAGGCAAAGGGAAATGGTCCAAAGGTAGTAACTTGGATCATGATGATCACTCTTCCTCCTCCTCTTCTACTTCTTTTAGAAAGAAAGATAAGTCAAAGTTCAAGTGCTTTTATTGTGGGATAAAAGGTCATTTTGCTAATGAATGTCATAAGAAGAAAAGAGAGCAAGGTGAGAGGCAAGGAAATCTAGCAATAGATGAAGAAGAGGATAGCATTTCTAAATCTCTTGTTATGACTTCAAGTTTTCTTGCACATATAGATGGGAATGATCCTTGGTGGATTGATAGTGGATCCTCATCTTACATGACAAGACATAAGGAATACTTTTCATCCTTATTGTCTTATGAGGGAGAGAGCAACATCATCTATACTGCAAATGATGGTCAATGTGACATCAAAGGCATAGGCACAATTCCTATTTCTCTTTCAACAAATAGGAAAGCTAATCTTGAAAATGTATTGTACATTCCTTCAATCACTAAGAACTTGCTTAGTGTTAGTCAAATGATTGACAAGGGGCTTGATGTTGAGTTCATTGGAGATGCTTGTTTGATAAGTAAGTGTGGATCCTTGATTTCTAAAGGAAGAAGGCATGGTAAACTTTTCAAACTGGATGCATGTGTGATCTCTAAGAATGAAGGATGTATGGCTAGGGAACAATTGACAAACCAAGAAGTTTGGCATAACAGGTTGGGCCATCCCAACTTCAAATCTTTGGAGGTAATGGCAAATAAAGAGCATGTTCTTGGTCTCCCTAAAAGTCTTGTTGCAAATAATACATTTTGTGAACAATGTGTCTTGTCCAAATCTCATAGACTTGCTTATACTAGATCTCATAGGCTTGCTTATACTAGATCTACTTCTAGATATAAAGAAGCTTTTCAACTTGTGCATTCAGATCTTCATTCTTTTAGTACAACTAGCAATGGTGGGGCAAAAATGTATGCAAATTTTATTGATGACTTTAGTAGGTATACTTGGGTCTATCTTCTTAAAACCAAGGATGAAGTGTTTGCTGCATTTGTCAAGTTTAAGAATGAAGTGAAAAATCAATTCAATACAAAGATCAAATGCTTGAGATCAGATAATGGAGGGGAATACACTTCAAATAAGTTCAAAGATTTTTGCATAGCACATGGGATTAAGAGGGAGTACTCTAGTCCTAGGACTCCACAACAGAATGGAGTGGCAGAAAGGAAGAATAGAACCCTTTGTGAATGTGGCAAGGCAATGAGATTACATGCTAATCTTGCTAAGTCCTATTGGGGGGAAGCTTTAGCATGTGCTAACTATCTTTGTAACAGGAGGACAAGTGCTTCTTTGAATGGTAAAACTCCCTTTGAGGTCCTCTATGGTAGGAGGCCGAGTGTCAAGCATTGTAGGATCTTTGGTTGTACTTGTTTTGTCAACATCACTCTTGATGATAGAACTAAAGAAGATCCTTCATCAAAGAAGGGTGTGTTTGTTGGCTATAGTGAAGTAAGCAAGGCTTACAAAGTGTACATTCCTTCTACGAATAAAGTTGTCATAAGTAGGGATGTCATCTTTCATGAAAAGAATGTTTCCAATGTTGTCAATGTTGATGATGATGTTGATGTGCCTACTAATCATCATGATGTGCAAGACGTCTTGGATGAAGGTGGAGATGCCACTCCAAAGCAACCTTCAAGGAGGACTCAAAGGCAAAGGACTAAGCCATCAAGGCTAACCTATGATGAAAAAGGAAAGCAAGTGGTGGAGAACTCTAACTTTGCTTTTCTTACCTCTTTTGATGAACCAACTTGTGTAGGTGAAGCAATACAAAAGGAGGAATGGATCCAAGCCATGGATCATGAGCATCAAGCACTCATCAAGAACAACACTTGGAGGTTGGTGGAACTTCCAAAAGACAAGAAGGCAATTGGGTGTAAGTAAATCTTCAAGATCAAGACAAAAGAAGATGGATCAATCAAAAGGTACAAGGCAAGATTGATGGCAAAAGGGTATGCTCAAGAGTATGGCATTGACTATGATGAGACCTTTGCACCCGTGGCAAAGATGGTAACAATTTGAACCCTTATCTCTCTTGCAACTCTTTATGGTTGGGACATGTGGCAAATGTAATGCTTTTTTGAATGGTGATCTTGAAGAGGAAATATACATGGAACAACCCGAGGGCTATGTTTCACATGATGAGCCTAATCATGTGTGTTTCCTACAAAAGAGCTTGTATGGGCTTAAGCAAGCACCAAGAAGTTGGTATGCTAAGCTCAATTCCTTCTTACTCTCTCAAAACTTCATCATGAGTGAGTATGATCATTCTCTCTACTTTAGATTGAATGATAATGGTGACATCACTTTGCTTTTGATCTATGTTGATGACATAACCTTAAGTGGTTATAGCAATGAAGATATAGATGACATCAAGATGGCACTTAAAAGTAAGTTTGAGATACAAGATCTTGGTAAGCTTCACTATATCTTAGGAATAGAGATTGTTAGGACTTCTGATTCTACTTTCATTTGTCAAGAGAAGTATTCTAACTCTATTCTAAAAAGATTTCATATGGAAAATTGCAAAGTAGTTTCTACTCCTATGGAATCAAATGTAAAGCTATTTATAAGAGGTAATGAAAGATCCTTCAAGGACATTACTCTCTATAGAAAGCTCATAGGATCTCTTATTTGGTTATCCATCACAAGACCTGATCTAAAATATGTGGTTGTTAAACTAAGTCAATTCATGCAAGATCCTAGTGAGGCTCATTGGAAGCTAGAAAAGAGAGTACTAAGATACCTCTCGGGATCTAGAGATTTTGGCATCTTGTATGAAGGATCTTCACCTAACCTTTGTGGTTTCTCAAATTTAGATTTTGCAGGTGATCAAATGGATAGGAAGTCAACAAGTGCCTTTTCAATATATGTTGGAGAGGGAGCTATCTCATGGCTATCAAAGAAGCAACCTACTATCTCTCTATCTTCCACCGAGGCCAAGTACAAGGCATTGACAACATGCACCAAGGAGATGCGTTGGATAAAGAGGATGCTATTGGATCTTCACTTGTTGGATTCTAAGAAGACACCAATCATCTATTGTGACAACCTTTCAGCCCAAAGCTTGGCAACCAATCCAGTTTTTCATGCTAGAAGCAAGCACATTGAGATTGCTCATCACTTTGTGAGGGATCAAGTCATTGCCAAAGAGGTGGAGCTTCAACATGTCTCTTCATTGGAGTGTGTGGTTGATATCCTCACCAAACCATTGGGAAAAGACCTGTATTATAAGCGTAGATCTGATCTTGGAATGTGTTCAAGATCTATGTTAAAACTAGCATCCAATGTTGAAGAGGGAGTGTGAAAATTGTCAACATTTCCTAGCTAGTTTGAGGCCTAAATTCGCAATTTTTGTACATAGTTTAGGATCTAACCTTTCACACATGTGAAAGAGGCCTAGACACTTTTATTTTAGTATATATTTCATATTAAAGAAGTCCCAAACTTCAGTACCTTCAAGATGACCCCAAAATCATGTTATTTGGACGTATAGGCCAAAATTGGCTATTTTAGACTACTGGTGTCCTAAAATTGGGTCCTAAGTTCTAGAGAGAGGAGAGAGAGTCATCTCTCTCACCTATATTAGGCTGAGATTCATGGAGAACAGGTTGGAGAAACTTATTGTATTGTTGAGAGAGATCAATAGATCATTGTCACAGTTTCTTCCTCCATTGAGAGCATTGCTTTGTGTATTGTCTTCAAGCTTTTCTGTATGATCTTAAGAGGTTTCCAAAAGTGGTAGGCTGCTATTGTAGGGCTGGTATGTTGTTGTTTTTGGTTGCCATCAGTACCTTTTATTAGTTTCTTTTGTCTCTTGAATGCTTTGTCAAGTTCATGTGTATCAAAGGTAGCATTAGGATGCTTTGTCATTTCTAGCTTTTGTAGCTTGTTGTGCAAAGATCTTAGCCAAGTATTTTGGGAGTTTGAGAGTTTGGATCCATTCAAGATCCACTTTTTTCACATGATCCACATTAGATACCTTTTTAGGAGGAGTGTTGAAATATTGGAAAAATCTATCTAATGTTGTAAGAAGGAGTCTTAAAAATGCCAAAGATGAATTGAGCTCTTTTGGCTTAGTAAAGGCTCATCTTAGAATAAAATATTCAAGGTAGGTAGAAGTAGAAACTCGAGCTACCATAGGACTTGCCATTTTTATTTGGCATGCCACATTTAATGCATGAAAATACTAGGTGGCACAATTAGACATATTGAGGTGGCTTGAATAAGTCTAGATAGCTTGAGAGGTGGATTCATAACTGCAATTCAACTCAAAGTAGGAGGAAAGTCCATGGATCTATATATATGTGATGTACTCTCATTGAGAAGATGATGATTTTTGTGTGTAATGCAAATTTGGAGACTAAGTTCTTTGTGCCCTCTCTCTCTCTACTCGAGTTTGTACATTCATATTCTCTCTCTAGCTGAGTTGAGGCATTTATTGTACTTAGTTTCATATTTTGTCGATAGATCTTGCTTGTAACACAATAATATTTCTTATATGATCAGCTTTCCTATTGTCAATCAATGCTAGTTTGATCTTTATGGTATTATTGGGCTTAGGAGATCAAAAGTACATGTGTAGGGAATCCCACACGTGTGAATTCAACACCAGGCATGTCAATATGAATCAGATCCAGAACCTAGTACATCTTCACCCAAATGTTACACCATGGACACACCAATCACATTTGGGGTAAATATGATAAACGTAGCATGGCTATCAGCGGAGCCTATTGAGAACCCAGTGGACGATGATCTAGTCCCTTGGCAATATGCTCTAACTTATAATAAGGAGATTGAGCTGACTGATGAATAGGTCCTACACCACATGGACCCAGATCGTTACGGAACCAAAAAAGTACCAGCTCAACCACCACAAAAGTCTGCTATGGCGAAAGTCTCAAGGATCGATCCACCCAAGGCACCTACAAATAAGAAGAATCAGTTGAAGCAATGCTACAACCAGGTGATCTGATAGAGTGATCTACCCAAAGAGGCGATTGCTACAGTGGATGTTGATATTCGCAACCATGAGGCAAATGTCATGGTAGTCCCGATGAAAGACAACAAGGATAAATCCACCAAAATGACAAAAAAAGATAAAAAGAAAGTGTTGGATTTCTTGAAGTCAATCAAGATAGACTCAGATACAACGTCATCTTCTACACAGGTGACAGAAAATCAAAAAATGACCAGTCGAGCTAAGATCGATATGCTGAAAGAGGAATCTCAACGAGCGCCAATTCACGAGATGCCTGATACTTTTAAGAATTACACCTTGGATGACGTGGTAATCATAATGTCGCAAGCCTAGAGAGAAACTGATCAAAGTCAGGCACCAGCAAAACAAGTCTTTGAGGGACTTGCGAGAACACAGCCAATCAATCTTTCCGAACCAGGTGAAGAAGAAAAGATAGTGCATGTGGAAGAGCAGTTAACACCCACACAGTTTAGGAGACTACGATCGTTGTTGGTGGAATATAAAGTATGTTTTGCTTGGAGTTATAGTGACCTGAAGGGCATTCTACCAACAGTAGTCCAACACACCATACCCTTGGTGAATGGAACAGTCCCCAAGGTAAGTCGTTATTACCTGCTGCAACCCAAATTATACTGAGCTCATCAAGCAGGAGTTGCAGAAGCTGATGGATGCAGATTTCATCTATGAAATCGAGCACATGGAATGGGTATCACCGATAGTTATAGTACCCAAGAAGAATGGCAAAATGCGGATTTTTGTGAATCTCAAGGCGCTAAATGCAGTCACCAAAAAATATCATTTTTCTTTACCATTTACAAAAAGTGTCCTCGATAGAGTAGCCGGCGCCGAGGCCTAAAGTTTTTTAGACGGCTTCAGCGGCTACAACTAGATGAAGATAGCCCCCTAGGACCAGCACAATACAACATTTGCCATGGAATGGAGAACCTATGCCTATAAAGTGATGTCATTTGGACTTTGCAATGTCCCAAGCACCTTCCAGTGAGTCATGCAGGCGACATTCAAGGATTATCTGCAAAAAATTTCAGAAATTTTCTTGGACAATCTGTGCGTGCATGGACCAGACTCAAAACACTTATCCAACCTGGAGAAGGTGTTACAAAAATGCCGTGATACCAGATCTCCCTGAATCCAAAAAAATGTCAATTTTGGGTAACACATGGCTTTATTTTCGGCCATATAGTGTCAAGACACGGAATCGCCACAGATCTATCAAAGATCCGAATCATTATTGATCTACCACCACCAAGGACGATCCGCAAAGTCCATATCTTCATGGGTCATGCTAACTATTATAGGATCTTCATTCTTGATTTTGCGGAGTTAGCCCGACCAATTTACAAAATCACAACGGATCCACATTGGAACGATGAAGTCCTACAGGCTTTCCAAAATCTTAGAGATGCATTGGTTTCAACACCAATCTTGCGCCCACCCAATTGGTCCATTGAGTTTCACGTGCATACGGACGCATCGAAGTATGCAGCTAGAGCAGTCTTAACCCAGCCAGGTGAACACAAAAAGGATTTTCCAATCTGATTTGCAAGCCGACAACTCAGTGATACCGAAATGAATTATTCAACCACAGAGTAGGAAGCACTGACAATGATTTATGCAGTTAAGAAATTTCGACATTACATGATGGCCACACATTTTGCTTTTTACACGGATCATCAACCCTTGCTCTATCTCATTAATAAAACTTGCAACACTGGGAGAATCACCAGATGGCTACTTCTATTGTTGGAATTTGATTTTCGGATAGTAGTTCGCAAGGGATAACAATATTACATGGCAGATCATGTATCACGAATCAAGGGAAAGGAGATTGCAACCCAACCCGACGATGACCTGGCAGATGTTGCCTTATTCTACGTGGACACAGTACCAGAATGGGCTGCCGACATTGTTGAATATCTAATGCGAGGCCAACCAGACAAATCACTACCAAAGGCGGAACAGCGGAAATTGATCTTGAAGGCTAGACCTTATCAGCTGATTGTCGGACAGTTATACCAAAGAGGACTAGATGGAATTCTTCGGCGGTGTATTCTTTCTCATGTGGCCACCCAGATCATTTCGCTTTCACATGAAGGCATGGGTGGGGGCCATTTTGCATCCGACATTAGATCCCGCAATCAGGATGTTGGTGGCCAACGATTCATAAGGATACGGAGGAATACTTAAAAAAGTGCGATGTGTGCCAAAGGGCGAGAAGGCCAATGAGATTGAATTATGACCTATTGCACCCGATCTTAGCCCAAGCACCATTCGAAAAGTGAGAATTGGATTACATCGATCCAATTCACCCTGTGGCAAGGAGTTCCCAGGCTTGATACGTAATCGTAGCCACAAACTACCTCACCAAATGGGTCGAAGCCAAGGTAGTAAGAGTAGCTGATGCTAGGACCACTGCCAAGTTCCTTTATGAAAATATCGTTGTACGCTTCGGATGCCCGATAGAGCTAGTCAGTGATCGCGGAAGCCATTTCACCAATGAGACCATCAAGATCCTGTTGAAAAAATTCTTCGTGATCCACAAAACCAGTACGCCTTATTATCCTCATGGTAATGGACAAGCAGAATCATCCAATAAGATCCTGTGTAGCGTGCTCATGAAAACAGTTGAAGCTAGCAGATTAGATTGGGAACATAAGTTGCATGCTGCACTGCGGGCATTCAGGACAACATATAAAGGAAGCACTGATTGAACACCCTTCCAATTGGTATATGGTCATGATGTTGTGATGTCAGTAGAGTTTTTAGTTCCTTCATTAAGGATTGCCACCACACAACGTCTTAGTGAGTCCAAATCTCTACAGCTACGCCACAAAGCTCTGCATAAACTCTGTGAAACACGCTTACTAGTTGTGCATGCACTGGCAGCTGAAAAAAAAAGACGCAAAGCATGGCATGATCGCAGGTTACAAAAGAAGGATCTTCGTTCCGGAGATCTAGTCCTGATGTATAAAACCAAGGCGATCAAAGAAAAATTAAAATTCACAGGTGAAGGCCCCTATCGGATCAAGGAAATTCTTAATCATGGAGCCGCGAATTTAGAAAAGTTAGATGGGACACCATTCGATACACCCATCAACGGTAGCCGGTTGCACAAGTACTGGCCACTCTCTATAAACAAGCCGTACAGGTATTGTCCTCCACACGTGTGAGGCCACCCATCTATGTGTTTGATCATTTGATCCATTGCTCTTGCTTAAATCATAGTGTAAAGCATCTAGATCAAGATCTAACACCTAGAACTTGATAGATCTTTGGATTAAGCAATCAATAACTCTTAATGATTAATAGTACAATCAATATTTGTCGTTTTTCTTTGAAAATTGACATGGTATCAGAGCCAAGTCTAAGAGTGATCTAAATGATTAATAGTACTTGAGAAATCATTGACAATTTGTTGTTTTTGAGTTCTAATTGAGAGGGCGAATTCAAAGAGAGAAGTAACATCATTGTTTTTGGTCAAGATTGATTTGTGGGCTACTGAAGTACTGTCCACATGTGTGAAACCATACAACAACCTTCAAATTAACTTCCATTAGTGTTTTTGATCCAAAAAAGTGCATATTGGTCCAAAATTCAAGGTTTTTAGTGCATTGTCTAGATCTAGGTTCAACTATTCCATTATGCTTAGGATCATCTAAAATGATAGATCTTGATAATGTTTTGTATGTTTCATCCATTACAAAAAACTTGCTTAGTGTTGGTCAATTAATGGACAATGGACTATATGTACATTTCAAGAATGGAGTGTGTTCCATCTTGAAAAATAATAAGTGCATAGCTAGTGGCATTAAGCAAGGAAGGCTTTTCAAGTTGGATGCTAATGTGGCTATTGAAAGTGTGAATATGGTTAGGGAGGAGTTGACTCAAGTAGAGCATTGGCACAAAAGATTGGGCCATCCTAATCTTCAATCAATGGAATCCATGGCATCAAAGGAGCTAGCTCTCGGCCTACCAAAAGCTTTCAAGAAGTGTGGCAAAGTGTGTGAGGCATGTGGCCTTGCAAAGTCACACAAGACTTCCTACAAGAGATCTTTAACAAGATGATCTTATCCATTCGGATGTACATACTTTTTTTCATGAAAGTAATGGAGGAGCTTTAATGTATGTGACTTTTATTGATGATTGTACTAGATAAACTTGGATTCAATTATTGCCTAAGAAAAGCCTTGTATATGAAGCTTTGTAGAGTTTAAGTCTCTAGTGGAAAAGCAACTTAGTTCTTGCATTAAAGTTCTAAGATGTGATAATGGAGGAGAGTATATCTCCAACAAGATGAGAGACTTTTGTGAGATGAATGGCATTAAGAGAGAACTCACTTGTCCTTACACCCCCCAACAAAATGGGGTGGCCGAGAGGAAAAATAGGAGTCTTTGTGAATGTGCAAAGTCCTTAAGACTTGATGCATCTCTACCCATCACTTTTTTGGGGGAGGCCATAACTTGTGCTAATTACTTATGTAATAGGCTTCCTAGTAGTGCTATTGGTGGGATCTCACCATTTCAAGCTTTGCTTGGCAATAAGCCCAATGTAAAAAATTTTAAAGTGTTTGGATGTATATGTTATGTCCACATTCCTTTGGAAACAAGAAGGAAAGAAGATGCAACTTCCTTCAAAGGAATATTTGTAGGCTATAGTGAAAATAGCAAAGGATATAGGACATTTGATCCTATTTCAAAGAAAGTAAAAGTAAGCAAGGATGTCTTGTTTGATGAATCTCAAAGTTACAAGTTGTCTCCAAATTCATCTAGTCTCTAAGGTGATGAAGATCATCAAACACCAGAGGAGGAGTGTCTTGAAAATGATCTTTTGGAAGATCAAAATCAAGTGCCAAAGGAGCCGAGAAGATCCACAAGGAGCAAGGCCGAGACTTCAAGGCTCACATACTTTGAGAAAGAGAAGCAAAGGGAAGACACATCTCCTTCTACCTCTTACTCTTTTCTAACCACAATGCTTGAAGAGCCATCATGTTATGAAGATGCAAGTAGATCACAAGTTTGGAGAGATGCAATGCAAGTAGAGTTTGATGCTTTGATAGATAATCAAACTTGGAATCTTGTACACCTTTCATATGGGAAGAAGCCACTTGCATGTAAGTGGATCTATAGATTAAAGTACAATCAATATGGATCTATAAGTAAGTACAAAGCTAGATTGGTTGCTAAGGGGTTTCTTCAAACTAAAGGCATAGATTGTGAAGAAACATTTGCTCTTGTAGCAAAACTTGTAACCATTAGATTGATCATTTGTATTGCTACTTTATTCAAGTGACCCTACAGGATCTTACTGAGGTGTTGTGATTGCATAAGATTGATCAAAGAACAGTATGCTTGAAAAATCTTAGGCAAGAGCACAATGGCATACATCTGATGAAAAAAATCTAATTCTTCACTATGAGAAATGAATGCTAGAAATAATTCTAATTGTTCAGTATAGGAAAAAGAGGCTGCTCTCAAGTAGAGAGAGAGAAATCATACATAGAAAACTCGGGTAGAGAGAGAGAATGAGTCCAAAACACCAAAATCTCAATATTCACAATATGGCAAAACATGCCCAGATTTCCCTACATAAGAGAGACTCGAATTCCTACAATGGAGTTGCATGGAAAGTCCACTTAACTGAACTAATTCACCTACCAGAGATCCACATGTGTAACTGCATGCATGTATGGTGCATGTACTGCATGTCAACTCATAAAATTGCCTAGACATGTGTAGATCACAGAAACTACTTTGCATGTTGCATGCACTGATTGCATGTGGCTTGCATGCATACAGGAAGACTTTGCATGCTATCAAAACATCTGCATGTCATTACAATTGAACCTATCTAACTCAAATCCGAGCTACACTAGAAGGATATGTGCTCAATTCACACTCCTTATATGTACAGCATGAAATCTAGTGGAAATTATCATGGATATGACCCCAAACTCGAGATAGGAAGATAATATTTTAATAATCTCACAATAAGAAATGTTAAAGTTTCCTTGTCTAGTGAATTCAAGATGGTAGATCTAGGACTTCTTAAGTTCATACTTAAAATAGAAGCTACTAGAGGTAGTGATTTTACTTTTATAAGTCAACTAAAGTATGCTACTTCCATTCTTGAAAGGTTTGGCATGAAAGATTGTAAAGGGATTGACACCCCTATGGAGCAAGCTTGTATAGTTACTAATGATTGTGATTAAGCATCCTTTGAGGACATCACACTCTTTAGGAAGCTAATAGGCTCCTTAATCTATTTGACAATCACTAGACCAGATTTGAGTTATAGTGTAAGCAAGTTAAGTCAATATATGCAAGGTCTCTTGATGCATCATTGGAAAAGTGCCAAGAGAGTGCTTAGATATGTCTCCTCTACTAGATTTTTTGGCATTCTCTATCAAGGACCTAACTTGTACTTGAGAGCATTTTCAGATTCAGATTTTGCAAGGGATAAGATGGATAGAAGATCCATAAGTGCATTTGTCACTTTTCTTTGTGGAGGAGTGATATCTTGGCTTTTCAAAAAGCAAGATACAATTTCTCTTTCTTCTTGTGAAGCCGAGTACAAGGCATTTTATGGCTAAGAAGACTTTTGCTGGAGCTTCAAGTGCTAAAGGCCGAGGAGGTCCCTTGCATCTATTGTGACAATCAAGCTTCTCAACAAATTCCTACCAATCCGATCTTCCATGCTAGAACAAAGATGCGTTTCTAGAAAGATATGAATTAGAAATATTCTTGGTAGATCCAAAGAGCAGAAGAAAACATCTGTTGAAAAATCAACCATAGATTGATGGTCCAAAAACGTTGTAAATTTTTTAGCTTCTGATTTTGAGTTGACAACGCCTAATCATTTACGAAAGTGAACTAATAATAACTATTTTAAAAAATGACTCGGGTTAATGGCACAACCATCATCACCAACTTGTCGCCAACGAAAAAAAACTAATCTACATCTTTTTTGTCAACATTAGCTGTCGATAAAGAAGAAGATATGCCAGTCGACTCTGATGAGGAGGATAGGTCTTCAATTTTATTAGTTGAAAAAGAGAGTGTTCAGAATATATGTGAAGTTCTAAATTGAGAGACTTTAGTGAACATTCATTAGGAAATGTATTTGAAAAAAAAAATGTGAATATATTTGAGCCAATTCGCATTTTTATGAGATTTGGATTCTCAAAATCATCTATTGCCTTGAAATGTTGTTTCATTTTTATTACGATGGTTTTATGAAGTTTGTAATGATTGATTGTAAAAATATATATTTTTGTATTTTTTTAAAAATATAACTTGGAGATCAACTTTAAAAAAACCATGATTTTGGCCTAGAAATAGGTAATTGAAAAAATACCAAGAAAGGTTACTCTTTTTAGGTGAAAGTCCCAAAACAAGTGCCATTGTGTTTGATGTGAATCTTGAGGGTGTGTTAAAGGTAGATAGGATGTCATGTATCAATCAATATTGACAAATCTAAAGTAGTTGGTATTGATTATCATCATTGTCAAAATGTTTGAACATCTAGGGCTTATTGTTGTATTGTTTTTTAATGATGAATAAAAAATTCTTACTTTCCCTATTTTGGTGAAGGCTTGCTATCTTTGTCTGTCTTTTTTATTTTTGACTTGTTTTCTTGATTTCTTGCATTTTCATTGTATTTGATATTTATGAATGGATTAGATGTCTTGATGCTAAGGTTGGCACATGACAATTATGGTATCAGGGCATTAGATTCTTTTCTCATCAGATTTGATGGCTTTCTTCAAGTTTAGTAGAGTTTTTCTTTCTAGTTTTCTTGATTTTCAATTTCTCAAATTTTAATTTAATTTTTGACCAAGTAATCTTCATTTTTTAATGTAATTTCTTGTTTTAGATCAGTAGCTCTCTCTCTCTCTCTCTCTCTCTCTCTCTCTCTCTCTCTCTCTCTCTCTCTCTCTCTCTCTCTCTCTCTCTCTCTCTCTCTCTCTCTCTCTCTCTCTCTCTCTCTCCCTCCCTCCCTCTCTCTCTCTCTCTCTCTCTCTCTCTCTCTCTCTCTCTCTCTCTCTCTCTCTCTCTCTCTCTCTCTCTCTCTCTCTCTCTCTCTCTCTCTCTCTCAGCTTTCTAGAGGTACTAATTTTTTCTGATTTGGAGCTATAATGACCAAGTTATGGCCATTTTAGTGATTTCATTCCAATTTTAGTTAGTATTAGTTTTTGCAATGTGTTTTCTTCCAATTTTGACTGTACTTCTGGCCGTATTTTGTGACTATAATTTCATAGAATTGTAGATCTCTGTTTTAGCTTGAATCTGAGCCAATTTTCAACCAATTTGGTGAAAACTTGACAAAGATATGACAATTCTTGTGCAAGAGGTCCAATTCTAGTTTTGATAGGAAATTTGGGAGAGAATCACTTCAACGTCTCAATTTTGAAGTTTTGTTCCTTTGGAATAAAAATTTCAGTTCTTTCATTTTACAGTTTCGCCGGTCTTTATTTTAAAAAAAAAAAGTGCAAAAAAACAAAAACAAAAAAATACCCTGCCAATTTTATAACCCATTTTTATTCAGATTTTGGTGCCATAAAAAGCAAAACTCATCAACTCAACAAGATCAATGTAGAAGTTTTTTAATATCCAAAATTTGACTTCTTCGAAAGTTCTTTGTATTTGCTTCTATTGAAAAGCCATGCCTATTGTCACTCTTTAACTGCACCTTGCTAAATTTGATTTCCATATCACTTCAAAATTCATCCCAAGTCTGCAATCTACAACTTACATTGATTTGTAGAATAAAAAAAAGATGTTGGAGAGACAAGGAATCTTTTGGCAATATGAGATATGTATTGAATTTTTAAGTGTTGATTTTGTGAGATTTAACAAACCATTTAAAGTCATTTTATTAAGTGGTTTGTTAAATTGTGTGGTTTTTGTTTAATATTTTTTTTTTTAAGACTAGATTAGATAAACTTACACATAAATCAAAAAAAGTAGATAGTTATTGATTGTATTAATTGATTTGCTTTTGATTGATTGATTGTAGAATAAAAAGGAGGACAATTTTTGGAAAGAAAGGGGTTTTGATGAAGACAATCAAATGAGATATGTGGTCAATCTTTACATAGAGATTTTGTAATTATATTTAAATAAATTTCAATGTTAATTTTGTAGTATACGTTTTGTTCTTAATACTAGATTACACAAGCTTTGACATTAAAAGAAAGGCTAATGTGAGTTACTTAAATTGTGTTTATAAAACAATGATTATTTTTATAACAAAAACAAGATCGTAATGCAATTATATGGTGAGCAATAAATGAAATACAAATGAGTAAAAGATTAAACAAACAACCAATTATAGACAATAATTAAAATGTACAACAACAATGGATGATGAAACACACACACACACACACACACACACACATACTAGCAAAGAGTGCCCGTCGTTGACGGGCAATGGAGGCCGATGTAGGTGATGGCCAATGATTTGGATGATAGCCGATTTCGCACATCTCGCATCTCGAATATCTAACATTCGAGTCTTTGTTAAAATTCGAGTCCTTGGAAAAATTTGAGTCTTCGAAAAAATTCGAGTCTTTGGAAAAAAATTGGAGTCTTTCAAAAAAATTGAGTCTTCAGAAAAATTTGAGTCTTTTGAAAAATTTGACTTGACAGTACAAAGGGTCCTTCAATCCTTTAAAAAATTTGAGTTGACAATTCGATCCTTCGTAAAAATTCGAGTCTTTGGAAAAATTTGATTCTTTGAAAAAATTCGAGTCTTTGGAAAAATTCAAGTCTTTGGAAAAATTCGAGTCTTCGAAAGAATTTGAGTCTTTCTAAAAATTCAAGTTGTTTGAAAAACTTGAGTCCTTTGAAAAATTTGAGTCTTTGGATAAATTCGAGTCATTGGAAAAATTCGGGTCATCGGAAAAATTCGAGTCGTTCCAAAAATAATTTGTTTCCATTCATATTGATGCATTTTACTTGCATAGTCTATAGAAATACAAATAAATTTTCACAACCGAAAAAGACAACAAAGCCGAAGTCTGCGACAAAGTCCCAATTTTTCATTTCCTAAGATTTTCAAAGAGTCGCATTTTTTTGAAGAATGCGAAAAATATGACAAAAACTATTTACTTGGTTTTTCCAAGCACCAAAGACAAACCCTGAAGAATGTCGCGTTCTTCACCCTAACACCAACGGCAACACGACGAACTTCGATATCGGAGCCTCCTCACGCTCACTTCCTGCTCTATGCAAACTAACTTGACAATGACATCAGCCACCTACGATCTTCTCCAGACGGCACAACAGCTTCACGCCATCTCTTGTACCTTCCATCTACACAAATGTAAATTATAGATAGTTGATCATTGTAATCAATTGTATGCATCAATGAATCTTGCAATTCATTTAATGAGACAGACACTATAGATGCTTTTCATGCATTGATTCTTTCATCAGATGGATTGTTAGAAATAAGCTCACAAGTTTTACAGATCGTAATCAGCTTTGTGAGCACGCGGTTCCGCCCGCTACTCTCTTGTGTTCAATTGTATTATCTGACTTGTATATCTTCTTATACTTAATATGAATAAACTACTGTCTGGTTTTGTGTTCAGATTCTTGTCAGTATTACAACGCTTTTTCTGTCCAGTCTGGCTATCTGATTGACTTGTCTAATCGTCTTCTTCCACTACTACCGTGCATTAAACTCCAAATTTATCTTGTGTTTGCCTACTTAGTTGTCAGTAGTGCACACACCGAGGGAAAATTATCTATTCCCCAGCATGGTATAAGAGCATATCTGATCTCTTAAGCGGCCTTATGTCAAGGCTATTTCTATAGTCTGATAAGCTTTCCACAGAACCTGATCCTACTAGCCGATAGGATAATTGTTTTCTTGTTCTGTAATTTAGCATTAGATTTCCATTCTTAAGTCACTAATAGTTTTTACTGTCACTTAGACTAATCTTCCACATGGATTTCCAAGGGAAAGCCAGTCCTATCATGGACAAGCTTGATGGAGCCAATTACCATCTGTGGAAATTTAAGATGAGAATTGTGTTAATGGCTAAGGAGTTGTATGATGTTGTTACAGGTGCAGAGGCAAGACCCAAAGCCGACGATGCAGCAGTCTCCCGATGGAAGCTGAAAGATTGCAAAGCATTCGCACTCATCATCCTCAACATTTCAGACACTCAGATCGACCATGTGTCTGAAACTCAGACATCCAAAAAAGTCTGGGACATCTTGAACACATTATACGAAGTGCGAGATATGGCTTCCAAGCTACATCTTAGGAAAAAATTTTACTCCCTCAAGATGGCAAATCATGATTCCTTGCAGAATCACATCAACTAGTTCAAGAACCTGCTGAAGCAAATGGTCGTTGTCGGATCTGTCATCGACAATCAAGACATAGTAATGACACTGCTACCAAGCTTGCCAAGCTCATATGACAATTGAGTGACGTTCATTACAACACACCCGGAGCTAACTCTTTCAAGAGTCATTGCAATGTTGTTGTAGGAAGACACTCGAAGGAACGAAGCCTCCAGTTCCTCGACTGCCAACTCTCACACCTTGTACACCAACAGAGGCTCATAGGCTTGACAAAGCAGAAAAAGAAAGGCTTGAAGCCATCGAAGCAAAATCAGAAACCAACACAACATCAAGAGCAGTTGAACTCGTCAACAAAGAAGAGCGAAGAACAACAGCAAGGGACAGTCAAATTGGATGGCAAATGCAACTGTAAGAGCACCACAGCCTATTCAAGAAGCAGATCAGAATGCCTTCATGACTAGTCATCAAGGAGCATCAAACGACTGCTCTTGGTTTCTGGATTCTGGAGCCACACAACACATGACCAACCATATCGGCTGCTTCCAGTCCTATACACCTTACAGTACCAAACGATATGGTCACCTAGGCGACAATAGCACACAAGCTATCAAAGGTGAAGGTACAATAAGATTGAACTTTGCAAATGATCAATCTAAGCTACTTTCGAATGTCCTACATGTACCGAATCTGTTGACAAATCTGCTCTCTATAAGCAGAATTACAGATCTAGGAAATAAAATAGAGCTCAAATGTGATCAATGTAAAGTAGTCGATAGGACAGGCAAGATCCTGTGAAGAATAAAAAGCTATCCAACTTGTCTATAGGGGTTGATGTGGAAAATCATCTTGCTTGTGCATTTTCAAGTTGTAAATATCATTTTCTAGCATGTACAAACTCGAGCTACATGACATGCACAATGTCTAGATGGTCATATTTCACTTTATTTCATTGTGTATATCAAAGGTATGTGAATTGAGCACATGACCTTGTAGATTAGGGCAAGTTTGAGTTAGGTAGATCTAGATTTGATGACATGCATAAAACTAGATGACATGCAAAATTAGTTAGTGTGCATGCATGCAACATACAAGTCAGTATACATGTTCTACACATGTCCAAGTCATCTAGGAATGTCACATGCAAGACATGCAAACACTATTTGACACAGCATGCAAAGAAAGAAATTGGTAAATAGATCAAAGCTCTGAGGTCCGACAATGGTGAAGAGTATATCTTTACCGAATATAAGGAGTATTTCCAGAGCCAAGGCATTGAACAATAGTTTCTCACTCCTTATTCACCTCAGCCTAATGGCTTAGCCGAGAGGAAAAATCATACCCTTGTCGAGTCAGCTAGATCTATGTTGTGGCACATGCATCATTACCAAAGAGCTTCTGGCTGAAGCTGTCTCCACTGCAGCTTACATCCAGAACAAATGTTCGACAAAAGCCCTTGTTGTACTTTTAGTATCTTCTTAGGTTCTATTATGGCGATCTCTCATCTAATAGATTTAGATTGATACTAAAATGCATTGTGTAGGGTGAGTATGAATAAGATCCACTCAAATCACTATTCTCTATTGGTTACCTAGATATCTTCTAAGACCATCTCCCTACTAGAAGATATAGCAAATTAGGAAGGAAATGCTAAGTTCACTATAACTGTCTCCCAACTAGTGATTTCCAACTTAAGAAGCAAAACAATCCTACTTAACTCCACGAGGGAATGATAAACAAGGTGAGAGAGAGAATAATCCCATAAACACGTGCACTATAAAACATAAACCAATGGGAAAGCCTAGTGGGGCTCGAGCACCTACCACAAGGTATTCATTCACCAATGGGAACACAAGTTAGCATAAAGAGTAGTCTATTATAGCATAAGCTTGTACAAGTGTTGTTGAAGGCACACATCCACTTCCATATATGGCAAGAGTGGTGGTCCTATGCTCTAACATGCTTATGGGACTAAGTCTAAGCTTAGTGCTAATTAACTTGTAAAGTTACAATAAACTTGAACTTAGAAATTGACTTTTTTATGTGGTGCGTGAGTCTCATAGGTGATTCTCCTTCAAGCAATAAGCGCTTGAAAGTTTCTACACACTGGGTGGCTTGGTGCGGCACATCTGGATACTTGGCTTGGATGTCGATAACTCTTTGTGCACATTGGGCCCCCAGCTTGATGGGTGAGGACCATTGCCAGCGGGATGTGCCCCACCTTGGTAACTGTTGTTGGGGTGGTCTCGAATAAATTAGGTGCGGAAGAAGAGACACAGCTCCAACATAGAGAACATTTCAAGATCTTCACCAAAACTACAGCATAGGAAATGAGACAAACTCGAATGATTCGTGTTCTGATGGCGCGAATACAAATGAGTCGAGTTCTGGTGAGTTGGAGTGATGCTTAATTCCAGCACTCCCCCTTAAGCTTAACTTCTAGGATCCCGAATGAAATTGAGCAAGCTACATAATGCAACATGCTTTTCTCTTGATAGAGGCTTAGTCAAGATATCAGTCAACATACTGGCAGTAGGACAGTAACTTAATTGGACATCTTTATTCTAAACTTTCTCTCTAAGAATGAAATTGAGCTTCAATATGTTTAATTCTAGAGTGAGTTCGTGGGTTCAGAAATAGAGCAATGTAGCTCTGATTGTCGCAATAGGGTATAGTTGGACTGATTTGAATAATCATAAGATCCTAAAGCAGTCTTCTGAGCTAGATGATTTCCTTCACTACAGAGGCAACGATGACATATTCTAATTTTGTGGAGGACAAAGAAATGCATTTATGCTTTTGACTGTTCCATGAAATGGGTCCTCATGCTAGAAAGCAAAGATAGCCGGAAGTGGATTTTCTTGTGTCCACATTACCAACCCAATCAAAATCAGAATAAGTTGTTAATGTCAAAGCATTATCTGAATTTCCATCATAACACAAAGCATAGTGCTTAGTGGCTTAAATGTATCTGAGTACTCTGAGCAGAGCCTTCCAGTGAGGTAGGCCAGAATTTGACATAAACTGTGACAATGTGCTGACTGTAAATGCTAGATTATGTATGGTGCAGACCATGGCATACATGATCGATCTAACTATCAACTGATAGGGGCATTTGCACATCTCTTTCTTTTCTACATCAGTCTTCGGGCACATATTGTCAGAAATGGTGAACTCCTGCATCTTTGTCGCAGCACGAACAAGAAACGAAGGTCGAACGAGAACAATTCGCGATAGTCAACGTCCCTTGACTCAAAGCACGAACGATTTGCGAATCATTTGTGAATCATAAACACACCTCCAGGACCGCAAACCGCAAAGGGACACAAAACAAAAAACTACGAAAGAAACAAAAAGAACAAAAACAAACGGGAGATTATGAAACAAACGAAGAGGAATCTTTCGTGCTGTCAGTTGGCAGCTCAACGGGCTTGGAGTCGTAGACTTCACACCCAACTGAAACAAGTGACAACGACGGATACTAACTAACTAGTTGATTAGCGTTAACTAGTCTTGTGAGTCTACGTTTACTATCTTGGAAACTCCACACAGTGGTGGTATAAACTATCCTTTCTGGATCATAACATGTAATTTGAATAGAGAGATCTGCAAGAGACAGAGAGAAACGTAGCGAGTAGAGCAAAAAGAAAAATATTAGAAACAATAGAGCTGTGGATGAAAGTCTGCCAACGAACAGAATACAACGAAAGAGCAGAGTGTCATTCTGCCAACGAGCGAGACACTGACGATCTTGCTCTAAAAATTAAACTGATAATACAGTCGCTTTATTTTCATTCATCTTCTTCTCTTGTGTTGTCTGTCTTTATTGCTAGAATAAAATGTGTTCTGTGATGTGTAGTCGAGTGTCTAGGATTCTGTAAAATCTTTCGCGTAAAAAGAAAATTCAAAGACATAAAATTGTTTGCAAATACGAAGACGAAAACAAAATAGAAAAAGTTTCGCTTCCGTGACATGGTATCAAAGCACACAGGTTATCACTACTGATATCCCAATAGTGATTCTTCTAGACAACACAATGTGGCTACAACAATCCAGACAAGAGTAGCAATCAATCTTGATGGCGCAAATTATAGAATCTGGAAATTCAAAATCAAAATATTTCTAAAGGGCGAAGGCATCTGGTCGGTGACCGAACTCTCAGAGGTGCAGCCTCCAGAGGGAGACCCGAGGAGAGCTGAATGGATCAGAAAAGATGAGCACGCAATGGCGATCATCATTTCGTCCATAAATAAAGATCTACTCATGCAGATTGAAGACTGCGAAAGCAGCCATGTTGTATGGGAAAGATTGAAATAGAAGTACGAAGTGAGGACTGCAGCTTCAGTTATGCACCTTCACAATCAGCTGCAATCAATACGGTGGGATGACAACTAGTTGGATCAGCACCGAGAAGATCAGAATGATCTTCGCCCAACTTGCTGCATCAGGACAGGAGCACCAGGTCCCAACACCACATCAGTTGATGTACTTCATGAAATCTCTACCGATGTCCTATCAACCGCTGAGAATGCTCATACTGAGTCTACCAAATATGACATTCGACAAAGCAGTCAGTCTTGTCGCTGATGAGAGACGAAGGAGAGGGAAGCAGCGATCAAGAGAAGGCTCTCTTCACGAACGGAAAAAAGAAGAATAAGAACAAGCCAAGATTCGAGAAACGAAGTCCTCGAATCAACAATCTTCTTCCTGTGATCACTGCCACAAACCAGGCCATACGACCAACAAATGCTAGTTCAATCTAGCAATACCTTGCATGCACTGCAAGAAGAAAGGACATTCTGCATACGATTGCAGATTTAATCCAAAAAGAAAAAACAAAGTTGAAAATGCAAATGTTGTAGAGTCATCTAAGGATGCAGAAAGAGATGACAAAGCTTTCACGATACTCGATGAAGCTTCAACAAGATAGCCTGAACATGACTATGATGTAGTCATCGATTCAGGAGCAACATCACACATAACCTGCAACAAGAAGATCTTGATCAACTTTCGCGAACTCAAAAACTACAAAGCAGTGATTCTAGGCGATGGAAGCAGACACGATGTCAAAGGCATCGACACTCTATAGCTACAAACACTGTCAGGCCAAGCAGAGCTGCCAGGAGCACTCTATGTGCCCTCACTCAAAAAAGATCTCCTATCTGTCTCCAAGATGGCAGATCTAGGCATTCAAGTTCTGTTCGACGAAAACACTTGTCGTATGATCGAGAAGACAACAAACAAGTTGCTGACGGTCGAATGCAGAGAAGGAAATCTCTACCAGTCCAAAATAATTAGCAACTCTGATAGCATATTAAATGCTTCAGAAAATGAAAATCAGCTCTAGCGTAGGAGAATGTATGATCTGAACATGCGGAGCTTGTACGACATGAACAGAAAAGACATTGTCACAAGTCTCAAGATTTCAAGGCCCGAAACTGAGTTCTGCAAATCTTGTTAGAAAGGCAAGCAACATTGGAATCCATTAATGCATGAGAGAAGAAAATCCAAGGAAGTTCTTGAGCTCATCCACTCTGATGTCTGTGGACCGATGAAGATGGATTTGCTCTCAAGTTTGAGATATTTTTTGACGTTCGTAAATGATTACAACCGAATGACCACGATCTACTACTTGAAGTAGAAATCCGAAGTGTTTGATTCTTTCAAGAAGTTCGTGGCATTTGCAGAGCGGCACACCGCGAAAAAGATACAGATCTTTAGATCTGACAACAAAGGTGAATACAAAAGCAAAGAATTCTCAAGATTTCGTGAAGAACAAGGGATCAAACACCAGTTCACTCCTGCATACACACCAGAATACAATGGTGTTCCAAAAAGAAGAAACAAAACGCTAGTCGAAGGAGCCAGATGCATGACGTGGATGATTCGTTGATGATAGGAAATTCCTTGATGTTGATCAAAGACACGAAGAGTCAGATTTCTGAAAGCTACAAAATCACAGATCTTGGAGAAGCAACGAAATGTTTAGGGCTGGAGATTAGAAGAGATCGAACAAAGGGCGAAATGCACTTGAGTCAGTCAGAATATGCCAGAAAAGTGCTAAAGTAGTACCATATGATGGATTGCAAGGAAAAGGCACACCAATAATAGCTGGAGCCAAGCTCACGAAGCATGATTGCCCAAAAATAGAAGATGATAGGTATACCTTACCAGAACTTAATCGGTAGTCTGATGTACTTGACAATTTGTACCAGACCCGATCTGGTTTTCTCTGTTTATGCATTGTGTCAATTCTCTTCAAATCGTAGCCTGGCACATTGGCAAATAGCCAAACGAATCCTACAGTATCTGAAGGGTACCTAGAATATGAACAAAAAAAAAGGATTCGAGCTGCATCACTACAGTGATGCGAGCTGGGCGAGCTACAAAGATTACAGCA
The DNA here is from genome assembly GCA_029204225.1 of Diphasiastrum complanatum. Taxonomy (NCBI): domain Eukaryota; kingdom Viridiplantae; phylum Streptophyta; class Lycopodiopsida; order Lycopodiales; family Lycopodiaceae; genus Diphasiastrum; species Diphasiastrum complanatum. Next base: position 28,449,996 of record CM055103.1, on the reverse strand, counting down.
AGTCCATTACTGGAGGATGTACAATACTGTGCGGAGCTAAATTCAGCTGGATATGCAAAAAGCAAACCTTGGTGGCTCAATCCTCTTGCGAAGCTGAATATGTCGCAACTTCGAAGGTGGTGAATGAGGTAGTGTAGCTGCAGATGATGGTGGAGGCAATCGAGATACCACAAGAAGGGCCAAGCACGATGATGGACTCTCAAAGTGCCATCTACCTGTCCCAGGATCCTGTCTTTCATTTAAAGACAAAGCACATACCTCTAAGTACCATCACATTCAAGATTTGATCTCGAAGGGAAAGCTCCAGGTCCAGTATATAAAACCAGAAAATATGATTGCAGATCTGCTCACGAAACCGCTTGACAAGCCACTCTTTTCCAAGCAAAGAAAGACAATTGGATTAAACGTACAAAGCTGCAAGTTTCAAGAGGGAGTGTCAGAAATGGTGAACTCCTGCAACTTTGTCGTAGCACGAACAAGAAACAAAGGGTGAACGAGAACAATTCACGATAGTCAACATCCCTTGACTCGAAGCACGAATGATTCGTGAATCATTTGTGAATCGTAAACACACCTCCAGGACTGCAAATCGAAAAGGGATGCAAAACAAAAAACTACAAAAGAAACGAAAAGAACGCAAGCAAATGGGAGATTACGAAACAAATGAAGAGGAATATTTCACGCTGCTAGCTGGCACCTCAACGGGCTTGGAGTCCTAGACTTCACGCCCAGCTGAAACGAGTGACAACGACGGAGACTAACTAACTAGTTGATTAGCGTTAACTAGTCTTGTGATTCTACGTTTAGCTATCTTGTAAACTCCACACAGTGGAGGTATAAACTATCCTTTCTGGATCATAACATGTAATCTGAATGGAGAGATTTGTAAGAGAGAAAGAGAAACGTAGCGAGTAGAGCAGAAAGAATAATATTAGAAACAATAGAGCTGTGCATGAAAGTCTGCCAACGAGCAAAAGACAACGAAGGGCAGAGTGTCATTCCGCCAACGAGTGAGACACTGACAATATCGCTCTAAAAATTAAACTGATAATACGTCACTCTATTTTTGTGCATCTCCTTGTCTTGTGTTGTCTGTCTTGATTGCTAGAATAAAATGTGTTTTGTGATGTGTAGTCGAGTGTCTAGAATCCTGTAAAATTTTCCGCGTAAAAAGAAAATTCAAAGACATAAAATCGTTTGCAAATACAAAGACAAAAACAAAATAGAAAAAGTTTCGCTTCCGCGACACATATCCTTTGAGAGTTTGAATCCTAGGTCCATAGGTGAGTCTATAGATTTGCAGTTTTCCATGCCATACCTGTAGAGTACACTGGTTAGATACCTTTCTTGACTTAGTGTGATACTCCTCCTCGCTCTGTCTCTGTTTATCTCGATCCCAAGAAGGTTGTGCACAAGGGTGAATTAGTCATTTTGAATTCCTTCGACAAAAGATTCTTTGTCTGATAAAGTAGCTGATTCAAATTGCTGATGATCAGTGAGTCATCAACATATAGAGCTATTATGACATAGGTTGAACCTCTGTGTTTGAGATAAATATTAGAGTCAGCAGAGTTTGGAATAAAGTCATGTTGCAACAAGAATTGATTGATTCTATCAAACCAAGCCCTTGGAGCTTGCTTTATCCCATAGAGAGATTTCTGCAGCTTACATACTTTATGTTCTTGGCCTTGAAGGATGTAACCTTCAGGTTGATAGATGTAAATATCTTCTTGTATGTATCCATTCAAAAAGGCTGTCTGAACATCCATATGGTGTATTTCCAGATCTTCGGCAGTTGCGAAAACAAATAAAGATCAATTGACTGAAGTCTTACCATTGGATTGTATGTCTCAGAGTAGTCAATTCCAGTGTTTGTATCGTTTGATGACTAGACGAGCTTTCCATCTGGCTGTTGAACCATCTAGATTGAGCTTCAGCTTGAAGATCCACTTAGTGTCGATGATTATTGCATCTGCAGGAGCTTCGACAAGACACTAGGCTTTGTTCTTCATCAATGAGTTGTACTCAACATGCATGGCGGAACGCCAGTTGTCTGCATTCAAGCTTGATAAGGCTTCTGTTACTGAAGTGGGTTCATCATTGCTAATGAATGCCTGAGGGACGAAATGATCAGGTTCTTGCTGATGTCGTGCAAATCTCCAAACAATAGTTGGTTGCTGAGATGATGATTCTCCTTGCTATGCAACATAAATATCTTCGATGTCCGTCGGAACAATCGCAGGTCGAGGCCTGTCGATGGTGATGGAAGTCGTTGGGATGAACTCTTGCATTGGCTGCTTCTGCTTGAAGTCGACAAATTTATCTTCGAGGAAGACAACATCTTGACTAATTGAGATTCGGCTTGTCTCAAAATCAAATATTATGTATGCCTTGTGTGACGTTGAGTATGATGATGAATGTCGAAAGATATTAAATTGTCAAACATTTCATTTGACAGAAACTCTCCACCACTGTCAGTACGAAGAGTTTTGAGTCGTTGACCAGTCTGTGTCTCTGCAAACTGTTTGAAGTCTTTGAAACAGTTGAAAGCCTGAGACTTGTTCTTAATGAACATGATGTTGGTAAATCTAGAATAATCATCAATAAAAGTGACAAAATATAATGCAGAACCCATAGAGGGAATATTCATAGGGCCGCACAGATCACTATGTATTAATTCTAGAACAGACTTAGCTCTATTGGCTTGTCCCTTTGGAAATCTTGATCTAGGTTGTTTGCCTAGTAAGCACATCTCACAGACATGTCGTATGTCGATGGAGTCAGCATTAAGGTTTAAGTCCTTGACCATAGAATTATAATGCATATACAAGATTGATCTCATGTTTAGCTGTCCTAGTTTTTGATGCCATAATTGGGCATTTGAAGTACTCACATTTGTGGAAAGGGCATATTCATGACCAAGAACATACAAATTACCTTCTCTGTTTGCAGAGAAGATTTCTTTATCGTGCTTGTCCGGAATGGTACACTGCTTCGAATCGAATGAAGCTTTGCAGTCCTGATCAGTAAACTTGCTGATTGACAATAAATTCTTGGTCAGTTTGGGTACATATAGAATATCCTTGAGCAAGGTCAGCTTACCATTTGGAAGATAGAGATGTATAGATCCTTTGCCTCCAATCTCTAGTGCACTTGAGTCACCGAAGTAGACATACTTCAAATATGCTAGTGTGAGTCCTACGAATAAAAACCTACATGTTGAGAAGCACCAGAATCGAGATACCAATCCATTGCATCTCTAATGGGTAATTCTTGTATCATTAGCAGAGTTGGTTTTTCTTGAGAGGTTCTAGTAGAATCAGATCCTCTTTCCTGCTACATCTTCTTCTTGGCTTCATTATGCTTGAGAACTCAACAATCCTTGATGTCATGGTTGGTTCTCTTGCAGTACTTGCAAAAGAGTTTGGTCTTAGGTTGTTGATGTTGTCGATTGTGTTGTTGTGATTGCTGGTCTGAATCAGTTTGCTTAGTTTTTGTCTCCTTGTCCTTCGATGATTTCTTCTTCGGGAGATGTTGCTTAATCGAATAGAGAGCGACTGTCTTTGTATTCGATGTGGATAAGCTTTTCCTTCTTACTTCTTCCTGCAATAAGCTTGTTGTCACCTTTTGGAGAGACAGGTCAAGAGTATTACTGAGTAGCAATACTATATTGTCATAAGAGGGAGGAAGACTAGATAGAAGAGACATGTTAGCATCTTCATCTGACACTAGCGAACCTACTGTAGCTATCTGATTGAGTAGTTGTTTGAAATTGTTCAGATGATCAGTTATTGAGGTCCCTTCACTCATCTTGAGTGATAGGAACTTCTTCCTCAAGAAGAGGTGAGTCGACACATCTGTTGTCTCATATAGCCCAGTAAGAATGTCCCATGCTTCTTTGGAGCTGGATCAATTAGCTACATGAGCTATTTGCGAACCTTTAAGATTCAGAGATACGATGGCTAGAGCTTTGCCATCCTTAGTTTCCTAGGTGGTCAGCATGTCAAGTTCAGCCAGTCTGGCTATTGAACCATTGACATATCCCCAGAGTTCTTTTTCTGTGAGTATCATCTTCATTTGAACTTCCACATGTGGAAGTCGTCACCGTTGAATTTGTTGATCAAGCGGATTTTCTGAAGATGTTCCTTCTATGATGAATGATCTAAGTATAGTAAACAATTTTGTATACTAATTAGTAGTTTGGAACGTGGCTCTGATACCACTCTCTTGGGATGCTCTCAAATAAATTAGGTGCAGAAGAAGAGACACAGCTCCAACATAGAGAACATTTCAAGATCTTTACCAAAACTACAACATAAACATTAATTTAGATCAAATGGATGAATGTCTTGTAGGTGTCAGAGACAACCATGAAGGTGCGAACAGTTAGGCATCTAAGATAGCCATGCTACCTTCAGGATTAGACATTTTGAAATGAGTGAGTGTCATAGAGAAAGAAAACTATCAGAAGGCATTCGTAGTGCAATACACACAAGAAGAATAGAAAATATGAATTAAGCAGTTGTGAGTACAACAATCAAATCTCAATCCTGTACCCAAGAATGATTCACAGTAATGGTGCATTGTGTGCAATAATCTTACTTTGCTAGTTACAGATTAAATAACTATCTCTATCTTCTGAATGGCTTCCACTCTCTCTAAGATCTCTATGGAATCAGATAATAAAGACACAATTGAGTTCACGTAAGAACTCTGATTTACTCTTCTCCACTGGCATTCATTCATTACAGATTGACTCATCATCATTTACGTGAGTTGTCGTTATGTATATATGTACATGGAGCAGTTATAATGATTGCATTGGCAACGAACGTGAAACATTGTAGTTACTAGGTATTAAAGCAACTGAGATGTGGTTTGCGTCTGAGAGGGCAGTATGGATGACATGGATTTTGACCCAAAGACTTTGCGTTCATATGAGAACAAAGAGAATGTAGTCGAGTACCTTGAACTCAAAGAGTTCGTCGTCGATCCGGCTTCTGCTTCAATTGATTATTGCACAAACGTTCAACTTCAGAGAGTAAGCTGTAAAGTTGTCGTGGAGACAGAGAGTGTATATTTACATAATGTACTGGTGCTCAGGCAATGAGACGAACTCGAATGATTCGTGTTCTAATGACGTGAATACAAATGAGTTGAGTTTTGGTGAGTTGGAGAGATGCTTAATTCCAACAATTGCTTTATTGGGCTTCAAGGCTGTGTGGAGCTTCTTTGTCAGCTTGTCTGCCCAGTTGTAGTGCTAAATGTCCTACTCCCCCATGGCGAAGGATAAAGCGAATAAATCGCTAGGGGGAATTTGGTCCATCCTTGGATTTTGGACTTCGATCAGCATGTGCACTAGCTCCGCCACTTCTCGTAGCTCTTTATCCTTGATACATCAGATAACGTAGCCGTCATTAGTGAAAATTGCCATCGTACCATCATCTTCAAAAAAGGGCTTTAGGTAATTGTGGTCATAGGACGTGCTGCTTCCATGGATGGTTTCGTCTTCGTTCGGGGATCCAAGTGCTTGTATGACTGAAATGTCTAACGGAATAATAGCGTCATTCGGGCCTGATGGAATTATGAAGGACTCTTGTTCTGGTTCCTCTTTAAACTCTTTGAGCTTAATTAAACAATCATGCCAATATTTTTGTCTACGTTTGTGAACCTGTGTGCATGTACACTGATGGTATGAATTTCACAAAGCCTTTCAAGATGGAACAGACGATTGGGCTAAGTTTTGTTTGGAATCTAGTTGCAGATCATAGGCCAGGCATAAGGATGGGACATAAAATTCAACTTAATTAGCTTTGTGGGCATGCGGTTCCGTCCGATACTGTCTTGTGCTCACCTACATTATCTGACTTTTATATTTTATTATACTTAATCTGAATAAACTATTGTCTGATTCTGCGTCCTATCTGACTATCTGATTGACCTGTCTGATTGTTTGCTCATTGCTTCTACTACCACCGTGCATTAAACTCCAAATTTATCTTGTGTTCGCCTACTTAGTTATCAGTAGTACACCACCGAGGGAAAATTTGTTATTCCCCAGCAAAGATCCCTCAGTATAAAGCGGCACCTAAGGCTGTTAACACCAGATGCAAAGGCAAAAAAGGATGCATCAGGAATTTTGTAGCCTATCAAATCGAGGAAGATATTGAGGAAGAAGACTATCAAATGTCTATTGTTTGGATACTGTCAACCCATGCAGAGTTAATGCAACTTGAGACAATCTTGTGTTTCATCAATCTCTTCTTCAGTGATCTTATCAAATCTATGAGATTAGTTTGTAGATCGAAGGTTTTTCTAAAGAAGTTTCGTTGTAACTTTGTTCAACAACAATAAGTTGGAAGTTGAACCTAAGGCAATAATGTTTGATGAATAGAAGATGGCTACTGATAAGAGAAATACATGAAAAGATGTTTTGGGAGGGGAGGTTCGAGGGAAAGAACCCTCAATATGGCCAAATATTTTTCAAATCCTGCCAAAGAATTCACGGAGCATGGTATTCGACACAGAACTACATGTTGGATTTTAATGCTCAAGACCAAATCCATTGAGTAATGAACATCCTGAAAAATACAGCCGAAGTTGACTCCATCAACTTTGAAGTCACCGAAGTCCGAAGTCCGACTTCGTCGACTTCGGCTTCTCCATGTATATAATCAAACGTTAACCTCCGAAGTGTCCAACATCGAAGTCATCGACATCGACTTCCTCCTTGTATACTCATCTGATAAATATAAAACATCGACTTACTCGACATTGAAGTCATCAACCTCTCATGTATATACATATGTTCATATGTTCAAAGATTGACTTGCTCGACATCGACATACTCGACTTACTTGACATCGACATTTGAACACTAACTCCATCAACCGAATTCATCGACATGTCCGACTTTGTCGACTTAACCGAATTCGTCATCAACCGACCTTTGTTGACTCTTTCCATCAGGGAAAAAAATCGATACAAATAAACTGTCAGAAGTCTTTATGGCAGTTCACCTACTGTTGTACATACAATTATTGCTCTAAGACGGTTGTAATAAATACTAAATGGATATTTAGCAAATAGATATTTTTACAAGTAGATATTTTTGTAATCAGCTGTAATAGACTGATCAGTAGTTGGCTGATTAGTACTTGATTCATTAGTTAAGTTAACTAATGAATCAGTCTTCTTTCAAGAAGAATTACTGTAGCCAGCGTTATCACGCTCAACAAACAAGCTGAAGTTATCACTTCAAGCTATTGTACTCATTGTTGATATTAATCAAAGTGCAATTTTTGTCTCACTACTGTATTGTTCATTTCCGCTTATCTGAATTATTCATCTTGATTATTTCTGCTGTTAAATGTGGCGCTTCCAATCCTACACCCACTCTTGCTCAGACTTCCGTTGCCAGTCATCCTCACGATTTCCGACACTACACGGTCTTCATTTTTTAGGGCAAAAATGCCCAAAGTAAGGGGAGTGTCATGTGCTGCATGTAATTAGCCCATGAGCTTACTAATGAATTGCCAAATATAGCCATGGAGCTAAATTAGAGTAGAAATAGTCAATAGGATTGCTAATAAAGAGGCTCAACCAACCTCGCTATATTTGTGAATAGCGAATTTGTAATAATGGTTGTAAGGCCCAAATTAGCCAAATAAGGTCCCAAGCTTGTAGTAGAGGCACAAATGACCACTATAAATAGCTGAGGTCATGCTAAATTTGGAGGCTATTGTTCATTTTGATAATTTTGAGTTTTAAGAGATCTTGGAGCTTCTCTTTGAGAGATTTCTTGATGGAAATGGTGGTTCATGTGCCTACAATCACATGAGAGCTTAGATCATGCTCTAGCAACAAGCCCTATCTTATGAATGATCATTAACGATGAATGAAGAATCCTTACTTTACCTATTTTGGTGAAGGTTTGCTATCTTTGTCTATCTTTTTGATTTTTGACTAGTTTTCTTGATTTATTGCATTTCCTTAGTAATTTGATGTTTATGAATGGATTAGATTTCTCAATGCTAAGGTTGGCACATGACAATAACCTATTCTTTTTTAGCATGCCATAGAGTCACACTTGACAATTTTTTTGGTGTATCATTTGTTTGCATATTTTTGAATTTAGGCCATAAATTACCACAAGAACCAAGTTTTGACCCCAAAAAAAAAGGGGAGTGTGTACATGTTTCCACATATGAAAGGATTCAATATTAACTTCGATTCATTGAAAGTTCTATGATGGATTGATGTACTTTTATTTCCATCGATGTTTGAGTACGACAAAAATCATGTTTTAAAACTTTGGCCCCATATTATTGACAAATGCTAACTTGAAGTATTTGTTGTCATCACATGCATTGACTTGATCTTATGGAAATTGAATAAATTGGTTCCAAGCAATGTGTTTTTGAACTAGCGTAAATTATGTACTAGACTTGGTTCGTTATTCCAATCAATAGTGGTTCCATAGGGTGGGTAGAAGGAAGGGCGATTTATTCGTAGATGACGGAAATGTCTTGCAAATTGAAAACTGCCCTAAAGAGGTTATGTATAGGTTTTGAATCCGATGCCCCAACAATATTAATGGATTTTTCAATTATCTTATCAAGCTCCTCTTTAAACACTTTTGACATTCAGATACTGAACTACACTTCCCATCAAAGCATTCCCCCAACATTCGTCCATGGTGGAACAAGTCGCCAAGGTTACAGTTGAAAAACTTGATACCAAAGTCTATCGTGTCAAACGACCCAATTATCCATGGGACCTATGTGAGGAGGAAACAATCTATCAAACTTAATCTCTAGGGTTATTTGACCTACGCTCTGATACCAATCTGATGGGACAAGGGAGTGTGAAGAACGCGAACGGACAAGAGAGCAGGAATATTGCGGAACAGCTCTCCCGTTACAATCAATAGCTAGATGCAAAAATATTCTAATAGAAAGCTTATTCTAAATGTAATCACAGCTTTAGCTTGAAGCCACTACTCATTGGAATACGTTTTTGAAGCTTCCACGGGGCTTTTTGGGCCCACCACCTAGTAGAAATCAAAGGAGGTGAAAATAGATGGGTTACAACGGCCCTGCTTCACTTTTACACTTGGGCTTAGAGTTTCGGAAGCTCTTGAAGCTCCCTAAGCCATTAGCTAAAAAAACCCTTGTGGCATGAAATCTTTCAAAAATGTTCAAAATCCTAAAAAATAGTAGCAGCTTAGAGATCTTTTAACTTTTTCCCAAAAATGAATTTAAAAAATTATAGTTCAAATTCACAAAATTTAATATGAAAGATGTATTTTGAGAACAACAAAAAGTCAGTACACTATTAATAAAAGATGAATTTCTCAAGAAAACTAGTGAAACTAAAGGTGAATGTAAACCTTGTAGACTTTACTCACCTCACTATATCCAACAAATATACCTTTCCTTGAAGATGGGTACTCCTTTGTCCTATCATCAAGAGTTATATTGACATAGCAAGTACATCCAAAAGTTCTAAAAAACTTGACACTCGTCTTCCTCTTGAATAGCATCTCAAAAGGTGTCCTTCCATCCAATATAGCACTCGGCCACCTATTGCATAAAAATTTAGCACACAACAAAGCTTGATCTTAAAATGGTTTTGGAAGGTTAGCTCCTATCCTCATGGCTTTGGCATTTTCACATAAAGTTGTATTCTTCCTCTCGGCCACTCCATTTTGTTGTGGTGTCCTTGGAGTTGTGTACTCCCTCTTGATCCCATTCTCATCACAAAAGGCCTTGAACTTGGTTGAGGTATACTCACCACCATTGTCACTCCTCAAGCACTTGATCCTTGTGGAAAATTGGTTCTCCCTTGCATTTTTGAAGTTCACAACAACATCATACACTTCATCTTTGCTCTTTAGTAGATAGATCCAACAAAATCTACTAAAATCATCAATGAAAATTACATACATCTTAGCTTCACTATTCCTAATTGTAGTAATTCCATGAATATCCGAATGTACAACCTGAAAAAGCTTTGTAGATCTAGATGTAGATCTAGTATAAGGTAGTCTATGTGACTTTGACAAAGTACAAGACTCACAAACATGATGGATGCTAGTTAAGGAACTTGGAAGACCAATCACAACTTGCTTTCTAGCCATTACCTCCAATGACTTGTAGTTGAGATGCCCCATCCTTTTATGCCAAACCTCTTGAATAGGTATTTACTCACTTGCCACACATTCAACTTGGTTATCACTAACACAAGCATCTAGTTTGAGTAGCTTCCCTTGCCTTTCACCTTTTGCAATCAAAACATCATTCCTTTTAATCATACAAGCATCTCTATCAAACTCAACCTTAAGACCATTGCTTAGCATTTGAATCACACTAAGTAGGTTCTTAGTAATAGGTTGAATGAACAAAACATCCTTCAAATGAACATTCCTATTTGTAGAGAGAGATGTAGGAATTGTGCCAATCCCTTTGATTGCACACTCACCTGTGTAGATCACCCTATTGTCATTTCCATATGCCAACAAAGAAGTGAAATACTCTTTGTGAAAAGTCATGTGTGAGCTTGCTCCACTATCAATCCACCATGGATCAATATCTCCAACAATAGAACTCAAACATGAAGACATCATAAAATCATCATCATTTGTGTTTTGAGCATCAACACCATCCTCATCAAGAGTTAGGTTACCTTGCTTGTCTCCTTGATCTCTCTTCTTCTTGTAGAAATCACTTGCAAAATGACCTTTGATGGAGGGAAGAAGTTGTTTCTTGTCCGTCGGGGAGATACTTAGAAGTGACCTCCACCAACATTCTTTGGGGCCCTCTCCACTTATCCCTTCCATGTGACGTTAGATTACAAGTTGGGCGATTTTTTGAAAGCTTTGACATACATTTTAAAGTTCCAACCTAGGTAAATTTTGCCAATACATCAATTGGCGGGCAATTTTGTACAATTTTTTTTAAAATCTAAGACCATTACTTTTCATATTGAAGGAATTTCCTGATTGTTAAGTTTGATTTTTCGTATGACATGCAGTTTTATATGATGACTTACAACATAAAAATGTAATAATAACATGTTAGCCTATTTTATTGCGATAGGAACAAAGTGTTCTAAGATATTAACATAAGCTTTGCCATGTGAGCTCAAGATATACAAATTAAAAAACATTGATTTTAATTTAAGAAAGTAAAAAATAAAACTCATTTGTCACTAGATTCATCTAAGATCGACATCTAAGCCACTAGAGAATCCTCACAATAGTTTTCCTAATATTGCGGGAAGGGGGGGGTAACTTTTTCTAATATTCGAGGGCATTCCACCCGAGAAGGGCGTCTGCACAAGGGCGGTAGCTCGAGGGCGAAAGCCCTTCCTTTGGCGGAATGCCTCGAGAAGGCGTCATTATTGTAATTTTTGCTTTTATTTTTTTTAAAGGTTTTTTTATCGTGATTTTTTTATGCACACCTTTCAGGTAGAAGGTGTGTGTAATAAAAAGTTTTTTTACATGCACCTTCCGACATCCCGGAAGGTGCATGTAAAAAGTTTTGAAAAAAGGGGAGGTGCAAAGATTTCACATAGGGAGTCACCTTTATTTTTTTCCCATCATTTTTAATAGAAACAGGGATATTCTTCTTCCTAAAAAAGCAAATAACTAAGATTAGGTTAGGGCTAAAAAATCTATTTAGACCTTTATGTCTGATTTTTTAAGCTCAACTTTAAAGAAGAAGAATCAATTTTCATATTGTTCTTCAATGAAGACTTTGCTGGATTCATTTGAAAGGCAAATGTAAGTCTGACAGCTTGCAAAATGCGAAGCCTGCAAGTAGTACGTCACCTAAGATGCCACGCTCTATTGAAGTACTAAATTGTACTATTGGAATTTGGAAGACTCAGGAAGAGTAAGGCATAAGCTAAGTCCAGACCGACCCTACTTTCTAGGGCCCTAAAACTTAAGCCTTAAACGGTAAACCTGATTTGGTAAAGTTATTAACTTAGCAGCTACTTAGCTATTGCTTAAGTACTGGCTTTTAAATTTAACTCCAAATTTGGCACCTCTGTCGTTGTACCAACAAATCTTTTGTCCGGAGTTTCGCCAACAAAAGGCAGGTCTGTACACTCATAATCTAATGATGCCCTAATCAACCTTTCTTAACTTAATCCTTTATACACGCTTGGTTTACACAAGCCTTTGTACGGTTGTACCCACGAATATTTTCAGATTCTTTTCTCCAGAGAGAATGTAGGATTACAACAAAATATGAATCGTGATTTTTTATTGGGCCACATTTGCCCTAAAACTTGTTTGATGGGCACTTGAAATGCAGAGAGAGAGACTGCAATTGAGGGGAGCGAGAGAGCGTGATCTGAGAGAGAGAGAGAGAGACGCTGCGATTGCTGCTGGATTTCTCGTTCATTTTTTTGAGTGCTGGAAACATTAGTTCTTTGCTCGTAGATACGGATCATTAACGCTTTCTTTTAATTGAAAGTTTGATTTGCGGTTTACAGGAATGCGTCGTGAAGAAGATGGATAGTCGTTCCTGTAGCAGGTAACGAGATGAGAGGGAGATGGCCGACGCTTGAGAGAGAGAGAGAGAGAGAGAGAGAGAGAGAGAGAGAGATATGGTGAGGCTTTTGAGAGAGAGCGCATAGAGGGAGAGATGGTGAGGCTTTTGTGAGAGAGTGTGAGTGACCGACCGCGAGACGGATGTTGAGAGAGTGAGCGCGAGGAGAGAGGTGGGAGAGTAGGAGAGAGAGCGAGAGAGAGAGGTGGGAGAGCGCGAGAGGGTGACCGATTTTTATGTTTTAGGGCTTTTTGGTTTAGGGTTTGTTTAGGGTTTAGGGACATAAAATAGCCACGGAGTTTGGCCAAAAACTTAAAGAGTTAGGTCTTGCACAATGCACACTCATGAAGTCATGACCTAATAAGGGTTATGTATTGGATATAAATCGTTGTTTATATTTTTAGGGTTATGTATTGGATATAAATCTTTGTTTATATTTTTAGGGAACTGGAATTCGGGAGAGTCTTTTTTGGGGTTATTTTTAAGGTGGAGAAAGGGAAGCGGTTTGGAGCATTTAATTCAGGAGCACTGACAGAAAAAACAAACGACAGTGAGAGAGCGAGGAGAGAGAGATAGCGCCATACTGACAAGGGCGTGGTAAGGAGAGACGACAGCCATGAAGGTGAGATAATGGAGAGACGAGCAAGGAGCGAGAGCAGAATCTTGGGGAGGTGGTGGTGATATGGAGAGGAATAGCGTCTGGAGCACAGAATTTGCATGTGCGGAAGCTAATCGGTTGAAAACTGAGTTCAGGTGTCTACGTCCACAAGTTCGGTGCATTGAAAAGGAGGTAGGCGGATGGTGAGGGCTCTCGGCGAGTAGATTCTGACAGCTTTTGCATGTGCGTTAGTTCTTTGGAGGCATGCTTGCAGGTATATTGTGGAGCTATCTTCTAGTAGCTTGTTGATAGGAATGCTGTCAGCGGTGACTATGTTGATGAATCATAAGGAACGTGTCCTGTTCAAGAGCCAGTCACCCTTCCACAACCACAATTATGGTCACGGCATTTACTAGTTGCAGTTTTAATTAAAGCTTCATATACTTGTCTGTTATTCCAATTATCAGCATAAATTATTTTTCGTGGAGTAACCTAAAGTTGTGTTCTTCTTTGAAACTTGCTTGGTTATGTTCGAGTTCCAAAGGATAAATATGTTCTCAGTAGGAACGTTTGGCCTTGGAGTCCAACTCTGTAGCTTTAGCTCGGCTTGCGTCTGCACCTAAATATGATTCTAGAAAACATCATACATATTTAGAATATGTAGATTTAAGCACATGAAGAAGAACCTCAAGGTTCAGGAGCATTTGGACACCTTGTAATGCATTTCCCTCAAGTGTCTACGAGTTCAGTATAAATCTTGCTTTCCAAATAGGGGCCAATGAGGCGACCGGAATAGGCAGCTGAAATCAAGATAGTACGCAGTACAACATATGGGGAAGAATTGTCAGAAGCAGGAGCACACTGACATCTTGCATTGCCGCTTTCTTAAAGAGCCTATGTCATATGACTCGATTCTAAATTTTGCTTTTCAGGAAGGCTCCAATAAGGTGAGCGGAACAGGGAGCTGATACCAAGAAATCGAAAATCATTTTGAAGGACATCATCTGCAGTAGCAGGAATCGGACTGTAGCTGGCTTTATCGAGAAAAGTCATACCTTGACTACCTATGTTTTAACATTTGACTGCAGCTCGCTCTAGCTGTTCTGCATCCACTAGTCCCAAAGTTCTGTTTAAAGGCCTATGTTATTGGTGGAAACTTCTTAGATTTGGTCTTCACTCCTGCAGTAGATGAAAATAATTCCAGTTATATAAAAAGGTCATGGATATGAATTTGTTTTGTTCTCATTCTCATTAGTTTGAGAGATCCCAAGTTCTTTGCAAGCTGTCTGAGCTAGATGTTATCCTTAATCTATGTTGTATCCTTAATTACATAAATGGCTGCAGCATACCGTGCTGCCTCTATTGTTTGTTTCTCGCTGAACCAGCTTAAACTCCCTATTTGCAAAATGAAAAGTGTATGCAGAAATAGCATGTCCATCATTATGATCTCAGCCTAATATGCATTACAAGATTGGGTCAGTTTTAGGTTGGTTGAGTGACAGTCTTTGTATGGTCCTATGGGATGCCAAAGACTCTTTCAGTGGAGGACCAATTTGTTGGACCAGTATCATTTGTGAATGACAAATTTCAAGGCCTAGCCATCCGATTTCTTATCACTACAGAAGGCAAGAGAAACTAATTATTAAAGCTTGAGAAACATCAGACACATGGGAAATGCTTTTCCTTACACCAGAAATCTGAAAGTCGCTTAAAGAATTGTTAGAGATAGGGAGGCGTATCTACCACCTAACCCTCTATGAGGAAGCCCCTTAAGAATATCCATGGGAAAGTCTGATGTGTCACCATGAACTTAAGCTTCTTGGTCACTTGTGCCCAGTTGCACTTAACTTAGTTAAGTTACAAAAGGTGGGTACATCTATTTTTTATTCAACATTAAAAATGGTTGAGTTGAATATCCTTCTCCAGAAAAACGGAAATCTCATAGAAAAAGTCATCTTTTGATGTACAGCTCATTTATGAGGTGAGTGTTTAATCGCCTCTAATATAAATTACCTCCGTCACAATTATACAACTTGCATTAACTAAGTTAAACTAGTCATTAGGCGTGAAATAGGCATTCATAACCCCCCCCCCCCCCCAACCCTAAGATAGTCGCATTCAAATGAGTTCGACTGCTGAATCAAACTCGTTTCAAATGCGGGCTTTCCAAACTTTTTTTGTTTGTGCCCTAGCAGCCCAAAGGGCCAAATGACCTTGTTTTAGAAATTTTGAAGGCCCATCATCTACATTGCCAGCTTCTTTTTTATCCTAACCATAGTTGCACCGAAACGTGTTTCTGGGCAAACATGTTTCTGAAACCGCGTTTCTTAGAAACAAGAATCGTAACCCAGAATCGTTAAATTTTTCTTTTTGGAAAAATAGCTTATGGCTGAAATTTTTTTAGGGGATCAATGGTCAAACCAGCGTTTTGCCTCTTAGAAGTGCAGTAGATGGGGCACAAACAGATCTTATTTTTAATAGCTATTTGGTTGTTATTTGCTCTGGTTTTCAATAAATGCTTAGGGGGTACCGCCCCCCAGCGGCGGGGTCTGGGGGCTGCCGGTAGACCCCAGCCCTGACGGTAAGGCCTCTTCATGATTTGGCCTTCCAACTCCCTGAGTGAAAACACACTTTTTGGTGTTTCGCATCCCCTAGGTCCTTTGGCTGTTCACTCTCTCAACATTCTGTTATTGTGTAGATCAGTCATCCAGAGTCTATTCTAGATCGCCATTGAAGCCCTTCTCTTGGGTGCATGCTTGGATAGCACCATCATATGTACTTGCTTTATTATAATCAGAATTTCAGATTCATGTTCATTGTTTCTTGTCTGCATTGAATTCCGTTGTCAATTATAATAGGATTAATGCACCTAAATTGGGCCATCACCCGAAATAGTCGGCAAACTACACAATAAAAATGCTCTTAATCAGAGCTTTCATCTAATACCCATATTGCCAAAAAAAAGACCAAAAATAAAAAAATAAAAGAAACATTCTGAAATTTTTTGGAAAATTCCCGAAATGCGTTCTCGAACCACGTTTCGAACTGCGATTTTGAACCGCGTTTCAGAAATGTGCTGCATCTATGATCCTAACTAACTTTGGAGAAGAATGCAGTGTGCACCCTCCTCTCATTCACATGTTTGATCAAAGCTCCTCGACATCTTTTGCCAAGATCTCTTGCGGGTAGGGATTTTTTATTGGGCTTGAGTGATTGAGAGCATATGATAAGAGTTTTGAAGCTTGGGTTTAGGTGCTACAAGCAATGTGTGCAAGAAAATGGGTTTTTGAGGCCACTTTAAAGGGTTGATAAGGTTTCATTTGTTTAACATGGTTATTCAACCTTTTTTATGTTATATTTAAGGTTTCAACACTTAAATCAGCAATGAAATTGTTTAAAACCGAGAAGAATTAAAATAAAAAACTAGGACTTAATGCAACCTTGCCCCCCAACACTTCAACGACTATTTTGTTCAATGATCACTCCAACACCTAACAAATGTCCAAATCTTTTAAAGGTATTTTTACTAAGTGGTTTAGAAACAATGTTGTTAATTTGCACATCTTGTTGCAGTACTCAAGTTGGATTTTGTAGTTGTGCACTTTTTCTTGTATAAAGTACCAATCCAGCTCAATTTGTTTCGTCCTTGCATAATATACAAGATTCTTGGGCCACTAAATCCAAAAAATGGTAGGCTCCACCTGAGTGATTTGCACATCATCAAGTAGAGGCCTCCATTAGATGGCCTTACAGGCTGCCCTCGTAGTTGCCCTATACTCGGCCTTGGTGGATGATAAAGCTACAATGAGTTATTTCTTGCTGCACCAAGAAATAGCACCAAAACCTAGGCTTAATTAATGAATACCTAGTGGTAGATCTGTGATCATTCTTGTCACTAGCGCATATTTGACATCTGAATTACCTTCCAATAGAAGGTCACCATCACCAGTGTAACCGTTTGCATAGCGTACCTGTTAGGGACCCAACTCCCTTGGGTCCCAAACCCAGACTTGAGACTGGACGATGACTGGGCCTGTAGACTTGACCGGTGACTCGTGAACCTGCATGGTTGCCACGTGTCATGATCCAGGAGTGCACATGGCTTGGAGTCTCTCTCCTTGGAGGTATACAAGGGGAGGACGACTCATTTGCCATACATTCTGTCTACCTAGGAGGAGGTGGATGGAGAGCGTGTGCACGGCCAGGATGTATTGCTAGCGTGAGGCAGGAGATGGCTGAGAGCCTAGGCGGTGGTATGGGACGCCGTCTGGGATGGAGGTCGGATCTAGCTTGATACGGTCACAGGCCAGGGCACGGTGGGTGGACCTGGATTAGGTCCTATGGTGGGGTGGAACGTGAATCGTTCGGTCTCTTGTGGTTAACCGGCACCTGGAGGTTTGCAGTAAGTAAGTATGTAACAGTACCATCCCTATCACATGTCCTACCTTTACAATCTGTTTGACAACTTCCCAATGAACCTTGGTAGGCTTACTTATGAATTGAATGGCAATCCCTACTGCATACGAGATATCATGGTGTTGTCTGGAGAAGAAGGAGGTGATATGAAGCTGGGTGTTTGGAGTACTGTGATGGAAAGGATGGAGATCTTGTCATAGTAGAAGCATCTCTCATACCATGAGTGCAACACAATGTGGATCCTCATAGGTAACAAGCATGCGTAAAGCAACTGGTGTATCTCTGAACAATGGTATCTCCCATGAATCTGATAATAGGATGGACAAATGAAGGTAAAGTTTCTATTTTCACGTAGCCTAGGGAACATAACGAAAATCCTATCCTCTTGCGGAGTACCCTAAAACCATCCAATCTCAACACCGCGAAGAGACATGGAACTAACCCAATATGAATTTGAGACCATGTGGTAACCCTGACTGTGGTAATAGTGGGATTCCATATATTTTTGTTTTCAAGAATTGAAGTTGATAAAAGTTGGGTTTGACTTCCAATTGACCATGCCAGGCTCGATGAAGATAAGCTCTATAAATGAACAGTCTGATGTAATCGTGGCTACCTGAGAGAGGGGCAATGATAAAGATGCCAAGTGTGTCAAGAAGGCAGGAGGCCTGAGAAAACCAAGCCAATTGATAACCCTGATTGTATATGTAAGACCAGTGCACCATGCTGCACTACATATGGGGCTATAGGGGAAATAGTGATGTCGAAGAAGACCATCACTTTGGTCTTCTCAATGTTAACCCCTAGGCCCCATCTGGAACAAAAATCATGAAGGCAATCAAATTGCCACTCTAGGCCCTCCCCCTCCCGGGTAGGTGAAACTAGGACCACATCATTTGGATAAAGTCATGAAGATAATGTGAGGAGGATAGTGCAAGCTGTGTGTATGGTCTGTCTATCTCTGGCAATGCTTGTACTCTCTGAATATAGGTGATGAGCTGGAGAGCTACCTCGATCTATATAGGTGGAACTGCAAACTCGGTCAGAAGAATCTCATGTGGAATAGAAGGCTTCACTCAACCGATCTAACATGGTGGTCTATAAGTTTGAAAGACTGGCCCAATGTGAAGAGGGGAGACATGGGGGTGACAATGGTATCAAAGAGTAGACACTTACTATGAGTATCCTGAATGGACTTCCGAAAACAGAACCGCTCTAGCTGAACAAGGGAGGCATGTCCCTTCCCAAGTCGAGTGGTAGTGGCCTATCTTATACTGAAAGCAGGGCCCGAGAAAAGGATCCCCACGTATGTATAAGAAGAGACCACCTCTAGAACCAGTCCATCAAAAGTGAGCTCGTGTCGCCGCATGAATGCTCGAAAAGTGTTGAAGACCATAACTTTGGTCTTCCCAATGTTCACCCCCAGGCCCCATGTGGTACAGAACTCTTGTAAGCAATCCAACTGTCGCTATAGGCCCTCTCTGATCGGTGAGACCAGTACCACATCATCGGCAGAAAGAAGGATAACAATCAAGATATCCTTAAGCTTGCAACCAATACCACCACACTGTGAAATGACTCTCCAACTCATTAATATAGGCCAAAGAGGACTGGTAAAAGAGAGCAACCCTGCTTGAAGCTTCATACCAATAATGCTCCAAATATGATCAAAGATGCCACTACTATGTTGGAAACATCCCAGAAAGTGCTCATAAAGAGCCATCACAGCCAAAATGATGTCGGTGGAGAAGCCAAGATCTCGGAGTCTAACAAGGATCGAGGACAATAATCAAAGGCTTATTTGAAGTCCACAAAGCAACTGTAAACCCTCTCTTTCCCGTTCTTAGCTTCTACAGGGCCACTAACAGATGTGATATGTAGTAGAATAATGGGCTTGAAAGCCTACCTGACCCATAGCATGTAGTCTCCTAGTCTCCGCCTCTGAACTCACAATAGTCTGAAGTATAGTACCATATAGCTTTGCCAGAACATGCCCAATCATGATAGTGCGGTAGTTACTTAGAATCATGGGGTCACCATTCTTACGGATGGGGTGGATGATGTTAGTGCACCAGGATGACGGGAAGCCTGAAACAATTGCGGAGTTAAGGAGAGTGGGTATGGTGGGAGCGAGTAAGTCGGATGCATGGGCAAGGATATGGTCGTTGAGATATAGAGATAGGTGAATCAATGGGGATGGTATATAAGCTAGTAGAGGTGTTGGTCCAAATGCAGAGGTCTTCCAAGAGAGGTGGTGGAGAGCGGGGAATGAATTCACGTCAGAAAGCGCTTGAGGAAGAACTGAAAAGGAGAGAGAGAGAGAGAGAGAGAGAGAGAGAGAGAGAGAGAGAGAGAGAGAGAGAGAGAGAGAGAGAGAGAGAGAAAGAAAGAAAGAAAGAAAGAAAGCTTTTATTAATGTCTTTTCCATGCCAATAGGCATATAAGACAAAAAAAAGTACATGTCAAGTTTGTGGTACAGTGGGAGCGTATGAAATGATATGGATTTAAGTGCCATCTACAAAGTAGTGACAGAATGGTGAAATGGTATGATGTGTTGTGATTGTGTCCTACTGCCGCTGATGAAGATGTAATAGAGGTTGATGTTGTAGGTATATATGGGGTACGCTGATGATGTCATCGAGGAGGTTGTCTATGTGATGTGTGCATGTTAGGATAGGTAGCTATGATTCTGTGGTGTCCTACTAGAGAAGAAGGATGTGAACTGGAGCATAGTTTTTATTTTTCCTTCTTTTTCCTTCTTTTGTGTACAAAGGCTAAAACATATCATGGTGCTTGTCTTTTGTGTACAAAGGCTAAAACATATCTAGGTAGCATACCAACAATCTTGATTCGAACGTTTTCAGTTCCAGTTCTTGAATGTTTTCTATTCATTGGGATAACTCCATCTTTGTTTTACTCATTGTCTGAAATTTGCTTAGTTGTTAAGGCTATAGATTTGCAAAGATAGAGTGTGCAAGGTAAATGTAAGGTGCCTTTTGGTCAATTTATAACAAATGACCATCCTTGCTAGGAGTGTTATAGATTCTTTAGATAAGTTTTCAAGCATTTTGTTAAGGCTATACATTTTGGAAGCGAAGACTGTGAGAGGTAACATCAAGATGCCGTATGGAAAATTTGTTAAGAATTTATTATCCTTTCTACGTTTCACATGAATCTCAGTTCTTTGATAGTTTCTTTTATCAATTTTTGAAATTTTTTCTTGGATGTCTAAACTGATGTGAATGCCTTGTCAAATTTACTCAATTCAAATTCATTGGTAGTCAAACTAGCTTAAACAAAATTTTATATTTTGAAGGAGAATCATGGAGATTCAAAGTAAAGTGAATGAAAGAATTTCTTTGGAGCATAGTAGGGAAGCAAGCAACGATTTTTTGGATGAAATTCCTGACAAGTCAGAGCCCATAAGGTGTAAAACAAGAGACGGATTTCTTTTGATCAAAAATTTTGAAGACCCACTTATTGTCAAAAATTTCAAGAAACGGAAGGCTAACAAGTCCAAAGTAGAGCCAGTGAGAAAGAAAGTCAAGGGCAATGAAGATCAAAATTTTGAGCTTGATGGAGAGGAGGACAATTCTTTACAGGTTACTGCTGAAACGATAGCTCGAAGGTGAAATATCTTTAGTAACTATTCTCATGTTAGAATTGTCGAACTGTTTACATGTCCTTATTGCTCAAAGGTTGGAAGAGATATTTGCAGACTTCTAATATTTGGTGTCTTCCTGCGTTCCCTTCTTCATACCTTTGGTTACATTGTTCTTGTGATTGTAGATACCAACTTGACGTATTGGAAAAAGCAGTCTCTGGAAACATAATTGTCTACCTGGAGACTGGATGCGGCAAAACGCTTATTGCTGTGCTGCTAATAAGAAGTTTGGCACATAGGCTTCGTATATCAGGAAACAAGCGTGTTGCAATATTTTTGGCTCCTACTGTTCATCTTGTTCACCAGGTAAGCTATCTGTTTCTATCATAAGAGTGCCATCAAAACAATTACGCACATTACTTGGTAAGTTGGGAGTATTTTGTGATTCTTTAGTTGTAGCTTTTGAAGTTGGTAGATTTTTCTCGAGTATAAGAGTTTGTTTGTATTTCATTAGGCATAGACCATACAATCAAGTTTTTGAAGATTAGGTCTGTGATTCTATGGGCAGCAATCCGAGGTTATATCGATAAATACGGACTTGAAGGTGGGAACTTATTATGGAGATAAGGGAGTTGATACATGGACTCCCCAAATTTGGGCAACAGAAGTTGATGAGCATGAGGTTAGGTCTTGTGCCATTTACCAACATCATTTCTTTTGTATTTGATGTTTTGGGGTAGTTTAACTAGTATTCTTCAAAGATATGAATTGTCTTTACTCTTATTTGTGTTTTTAAAACATGAGGGAACAAGTAATTTATCTTTCACGATAAACTTTGGCACTTGCAGGTTTCTGCAAAATCCAGTTTCTGTTTGACTTGTCAAGATGATATTCATATATTTTTTGCATACACATTTTCTCCAGAGGCTTGCTCTTTTCCAGTTTATGTGGAAGCCAAATTCTGCAACAGCCTTTTATAAACATTAGTTGCCCGTTCTGGAACGCGTTTCGTTCCGGAACTTGACCAATTTTTTTTTTTTTTAAATACGTTATTTTTTAACAAAGGAATTGAGATAAGGAACGGAATAGCGAATCTAGGATCAGCGTGAACTTAAGAATGTGGCTCAGATAGCTATTCTAGGATCAACAGGAACTGCAAGAATTTTATAAGTTTTGTGAGATTTTTGTGTATCAGCAGTCAGACAAGATATGCATTATCGTCAGACAAGGCATGGACATTGAGATAGAGGGTGAGTTTTCAAATATAGCATTAGATTTCATGCATAACCGAGATACGGAATGCAACGAAATTTAGAAAGGTCCAGTCATCTGAATATGTGCACAGCGCAGTGACAAATAGCACAGTAGCAACAGAAAGCCTTACGTAGAAAAGATACACGCAAATGAGTATGACAGAGATGGAGGACGTGACAGTAACCGATAATCAGTAACTTCTTCAAATTTTGTTTCTGCTTGAACTGTATGTTTTCCAGCGTTTCTGATATCTAGCATCCCGCAATGTATTATCAAGCATCGCTCAATGTATTATCAAGAAGTAGGAAGATCGTGGCCAGTAGGTGGCACTTTAACACCTGTTTTTTTTTATTTTGGAAAAAACGTTCCGACCCAGTATGTTCCAGAACGTACTGTACGGAGCAGTACGTTCCGGCCCAAAAGGGTCGGAACGGGTTTCTGGTATAAACTAATTTTTGATTTGAGTGTAATCAACATGTGTGCCCTCTGTTTGGTGCTAAAGTGGTATGAATTTTGTTAAATTGGAATAAGAAAGTTAAACGTTCTTAGGGCACATGTACATGTACAGGGTATGTGTGCAAGTGGGAGACTGTATAATGGAGATCATGTTATTTATTGACAGTTATGCTATGGTTAGCTACAATAGGGTTGCATGGTACTATTGTTTTGTAAGCATACTATTCGCAGTTTTGCTTGCATGGCCATAACTTGGGGGAATCTATGTTTGACATCACCTAAACATTTCTCTTCCTTTATGATTTCCTTATATTGGTCCTGATATTGTATATTTCAACGTCGCTACACATTTAAGTCTCTAACTGGTTGTTTTGTTGATGTTTCGGATTGATGAGTTTTATAATTTTTCTTGTGTTTTCCCTTTGCACTCACTGGCCATATGTCTATTTTGGAATGCATCTCATGCGGTGCACTATTCACTTTCTTGGTAGTGGTCACTGTTATTATTCCAATGGTTGATGATGATGGGGTCATTATCTTGTTTAGGGAACATTGGTGGTCCATTCGTACATCTTGATAGAACGTATATCATCTTTCACCAACTTTCGTATGCGACATAGTTACTGTTGCACAATTTTGATATCAGGGTCATGTTGATCCTCTTTTTGGCATATTTGAATAGATCTGTGGTGCACAGTCAGCATTGGCATATTCATTTGTGAAACACTTTTGCAGTTTTCTATTATCATCCGTTGTTGCAGCTCCAATGTTACGTCAATATCTTCAGCAATCTTTTCATTATGACCGTGTTATGTTCCATCTTTCTTCCTCTTTATAGTGGCACCGAGGACAACATTCTTTCAAAAGGGAAGGGAAAACTTTTCCCTCTTTATAGTGATACCGACGAGGACAACATCCCTTCTTAATGGAAGGGTAAAGCTACAATGGCAAAAGTTATTCATCAGAACGTGGTTATGATTATCGATACTAAGCTGAATCTCTTCTTGGGACATTAGAATGTATCTTAGGTTTTAGATTTGAATAAATGTTTTAGGTCTCTAGGGTGAGTCCACTTACAGAAAATGAAAATGACTGCGGGGTGTTTTCTCTATGGTTTGGTGCTGAGCATTTATTGGTTAGCATTTCTTATTGATGCTTATGAATTTTTGGGGTGTTCTTGGAGAACTCATCGACCTAGCCCTGATCTGGGTCCCCACCAAAGTTGCAGCCCATGATCCGGAACACGTTCTGGATCATGTTCCGGATCGCGATCCTGGATTTCGCATTAGGATTTTCGGAACTGTTGTTCTTTTTTTTAGGAAATTTTTTTATTGCCAATATGGGTATCAAATGTAAGGGTTTTTCCAGAGCAGTTCATTTATCAAGTTTGCCATCATTTTCAAGACCATTGTCGTCCATTTTCGAACCATTGAGTGATTTTCTACCATTAAGTTATTTTCCACCATTTATTCATTTTCTACAATATTGTGTGAATTTGTGAAATGAAATCATGTGTAGAGCAAAGCATTGAAACCATATTGAATCTCTCTCTCTCTCTCTCTCTCTCTCTCTCTCTCTCTCTCTCTCTCTCTCTCTCTCTCTCTCTCTCTCTCTTCTAAGTAGATCATGCTGGAAAA
This sequence comes from Diphasiastrum complanatum, assembly GCA_029204225.1. Lineage (NCBI taxonomy): Eukaryota > Viridiplantae > Streptophyta > Lycopodiopsida > Lycopodiales > Lycopodiaceae > Diphasiastrum > Diphasiastrum complanatum. The sequence goes on along the minus strand of CM055103.1, from coordinate 28,425,471 downwards.
AACCATATCGAAACACAAACTGACAAGACACAATGTAAAAACGTGAAAATATGTAATGTCGGGCTCAAGGCCGAAAAAAAGTAGAGTGATGTCCGATAAACAATGTCTCATAACGACTAACGAGGTCCTCTAACTCAAAGTCTGAGTCATCAGTGTCTGTGGAACTGCCAAACAAGGAGTCTGTAGATGACGCTGAGGGTGTCATGCGTCTTGGTAAGCCTCTGCCTCCGCCTCTGTCCCCTACCTGTCCCTCTCCCTCTCCCTCTCTCTCTCTCCCTCCTACCCCCTCCTGGCTGGCTCCAACCGCTCCTCCTGTACTACTCCCTCTAGGTCGACCTCTCAACTGTGATCTCGTACCCTGGGAAGGCCCTATAAACTCAGAGCCGACCTGGCCCTCAACTGCCTGTGAAACTCCAGTCCTGTCTACAAACAATGCCCCCAACCCCCCCCGTCCCTTGGAACGTCTAGGTCGCCCTCTACGTCTAGGTGCAGGAACGGCTGGCTCCTCCTGTGTCTCGGCATCGGGGTCTACAAATAAGTGCTGCAAGTCTCCCCCCCCCCTCATGCTCACCCTCATCTGCTGCCTCTGTATCACCTTCATCCTCTGCCTCTGTGTCACCCTCATCCATCCACTCCCCCTCGTACCCATGCCCAAATCCCTTTGCATGCCCCAAAATCTCATCATCTCCATCCTCTCCTATCTCCTGACGTCGAGCTGCTCTCTTGTGGCATCGTGTAGACCGTGCCTCTGCATCTGCCTGCCAATGTAGCTCACGATAGATATCATCTTCGAGCTGCTCCTTCGTAGGTGGCACCCGAGGAGCAGCAGCTGTCGTCTGTACCTTGCAGGAGTCAGGGTTCACCTGAAAAAGTGGTGGATTCATGTTGGAAGGCAATGATAGGCTTACCTCAAGTAACTATTCATTGTGGAAAGTGATGATGGAATCACTTCTTGAGATGAATGATGTTTTGGATATTGTTGTAGGTTTGGAGGAGAGACCAGAAACTCAACAAGATCAAATGAGGTATGATAAGAGGGCCAAAAGGGCTCTACACATGATAAAGATGAATGTTACCAATGAGCTTCTCAAGGAAAAAGGATGTAAATTTTGTTGGTTACACATACAAAAACTTTGAGATTGTTCAAGACTCCCAAGTTCCAGGTGTTGGTACGTATGCTTCATTATATAAGGCTAAAAGCTTACATTTATCAGTTATGATGCAATAAGAAATTAGCAATACAAATTTGTTATGAGCTGTTAGAAGTGTACTTGATTTTGAAAACACGAAAGCAAACTAAAACTGAAATGAAAAGAAAGTGATAGGAGACGTACCTTTCCTCCTCGAAGTCACATCTGTGAAGCGCCTCGCCGATGCGATCCACGAACTCGTATATGAGACCGAGAGTACACCCCTCTCGATCTACAATCTCACTCGACCGTGTCCAGAAGTCGTCTCCAAAGACTATGGCCTGGAAAAACACTGCCTCTGTCATGCAATTCCTGAACTCATCAAATGCCTCACTGGATACCATCCTCCGCAAATGATCTCGCAAGACACATAGTCGCTCGAGAATCAGGAAAAAGTAGGCAAAGCGAGTGGACGCTGGCTTCTTCAGATCCAGCCGCGAGAAGGTACGGAAGAATGCCAGCATGCGCCTCTTCCTGGTGACGAACTTCACCATGCGCATGGCCTGAGAGGTGAGCTGCAAGAAAAACATTAAACAAAAAACTGTTAGAAGCTTAAAGAGGTTAGGGGCCTAGAAAAATTGACAAGCGAAAAATGCTTTACAAAGTGATGAAAATTGTACCTCATGAATCCATGGAAGTGCGACCATGTCATGAATGGGAAGGTCGATGACCATGTCATGAATGGGAAGGTCGATGCACATGGGGTCCACACAATACTCGGGTGCTCTCTCGTCACCATCTCTCCCATTTGTTTGCAGTTCGAGCCGTTGTCTGTGACAACTTGAACCACGTGCTCTGCCCCAATCTCCTGCACTACAGAGATGACTGCCTCATAGATGAACTCGACCGTGATGGCTCGTCGAGCTCGAGTAGCATCCACGCCTCGTAGGAAGACTATGCTAAGTGGGCAAGACACTAGGATATTGACGATAGATTGCCGACGAGTGTCAGTCCATCCATCGCTCAATATCAAGCATCCATAGCTGCAAAAATATAACATTTCTTAGACATGTGCACTTGCAAACATTGTGTTACTTTGTAGAGTGAAACAAATGAAGTGGTAAAGAGTATCAAAAAATTCTTACATCTGCCATGTTGTGCGAATGGAGCTCAGCTCCCGTGTGATGGTCTCCTCCTGTCGTAGCATGGTCGTGCGCATGCACAATGCCTCTCTCCTCGGAGGCCTCCATGAGGAATCAGCTGCTGCGATCTGAAGGCAAGTGTCCCTAAAGATCCAAGTGTCAGCTTCAGCAAAAGGAATGCCACACTCATAGAATAGCTGGCCAATGCGTCGAGTACACAGGGCATGATGATGTCTCTGCCACGCACCTCGGTCCAAGGTGTACTGCCTAGCCCTAACCGCTCTCTGCTGCACAAAGGACCCTCCCGGTCTAGAACGCCCGCCAGAAACAGATGGGCGTGCTGAAAGGTGTGTTTGACTGTGGAGCATTGCCTGCTGCATCGCTGTGCCCCCCTATGGCATGATTTGGCTCTGTAAATGGTGCGTCAGCAGCTGATGACGACGCTGGACAAGACGGACCTGCTGCTGAAGGAACAACTGGATGAGAGGCTGCATGTTTCTGGGCAACTATGAGACCAATAAATACATCTCAAGTATTGTAAATACTAACAGGAGCATACGAATGTCTCCAAAAACAAAACATCTACTAGATAAAAAAAATCAAACTAGCAAAGCTAGATAGACCCCTACTCTACTCTCATGAAAAGTGGTTTGAAAGATGATACAACGAGGTACTAAATAGCTATATATCTTGTCAGAGAGGATTCCTGCTGAAAAAAGCAAGGATGATGATGATGCAGGTACTGAAGAGGAAATAATGGGCTTGCGCACAAGAGCTCTAGATCTGCGAAGTCTCTTGGGGGCCATGAGCATCTAGAAGCAGTATGCTGTTGTCGATCTCGATGAAGGTCAAGAGATGGAATACCTGATTCATCCTCTAATAATACCTCAGCCTCAAGGTCTGCTCTAGAGCGTCTCCTTGTGAAAAAAGAGGTGATCTGGGTTTGGCATCAGGTCAATCTCTGCAACATGTATCACTACATAGCAAGAACATCTCACACATCGAGGGTCTACATAAGAGACTAGTGAGCGTAGAGTGAATGGAATGTCTCAGAAAAGATAATGATATCATCCTTTGATCTCATAATAGACAGGGCATCTGAATTGAAAATGCTCCTTTGACTCTACCTCTCCCGTAGTGTCTCATAGTACATACCTGACACAGCTTGCTCATATGAGAAATGCCCTGAAAGCATCCACATACAAGTGGTGAGAAGAGACCTGGAATTGTCCCGATGTAAATCTGAGGCAATGTGAGATTCCACCATCCAAGTAATAGGGTAAAATTGGGACGCCAACAATGTCCAACTCGAGGAAACTAGGGCAGTAGAAATCAGGCTTGACCCCAAGAGGTCCCTGCCATGATATTCAAGAATATGCATGGTAAATAACCCCCCTGAAATACTGGTGAGATCCTTTTGGTTAATCTGGAGTATCAATGCCATAAGTATGTAGGAGGCGAGAGGCCTGAGAGTACCATGATAATAACTAATGACCTCGATAATGAAGCTGCTGAGTGATAGAAGAGATATGTGTGAAATTTGGAGACTCAGAACCTTCTGGATGTATGTAGTCAACCTGAAAATAGCCTCCACCCAAAGTGGCGTGACAACAAACTCAGCAAGAACAACCTGGTGAGGAATAGAGGGCTTAGCATAAATCATACAGGCAAGCATCATGATCTGTAAACGAGAAATAATAGCCCACTACGACTCCTGAATCCTTGTACACCAAGCTTCTACTGCATACATAGCTGTGGTGAAACCATGATATCAAACAACCTACACTTACTTGGGGCATCCCGAATGTGCTTCCTGAAACAAAACCGCTCAAGACTAACCAGAGAAGCATGAATGTTCCGCAATCTAGCTGTGGCAACGTTTCGTATACGGAAAGCAGGTCCTATAAAAGATGTCCTCAAATAGGTATAAGATGATACCACCTCAAGTGGATGTCCTCCTAAAGAAAACACCTGCCACTGCATAAAGGATCTGGAGGTATTAAACATCATAATCTGCGTTTTCCTGGTATGCACAGTCAAACCAAACAAGTCCCCATATACCTGTAATGTGTCTAAGTGTCGCTGTAACCCCACACTAGAAGAGGAAAGCCAAGCCACATTATCAGCATAAAGTAAGATAGAGATAGAAATATCACCAAGCCTGCATCCATTACCCCCATCATGGTTGATGGCTTTCTCAAGCTCATCAGTGTGGGGGAGAGGGAACACCCCTGCTTCACCCCAACAGTACTCCTAACACTCTCTGAGAGACCCTCCCACGATTTGAAACATCCGCAAACCTGCTCATACAAGGCATTTGCAAATTAGTATACTAGTTTGTGTTTGATGCACTTGTGAAACACATTGGCTAGTGGTTCAAAAAGACTAGAAATTTCTGAGTCCATTTCAATGCAAATAGCAAGGAAATGTTTAAATTTTTTTTGAGTTTGTGTACCATGGGCCTTGTGCACGGGTAGTGTAGCATGTAATCATTGATGGTTGTAAAGTCAATAGAATTTAGTGTGATTTGTAACGCTGTACATTGCATGCACAATGTATATAGCCTGTAAGATGTACTCTCTTCCTACAAGACCCCATACAAAGCTCTCAACAATAAAAACGAAGCAAACATATTAAATTTTTTTTTTGTGAAAACGTTTGCAAACATTTGTTGTAATCCCTCATTTTGTCAACCATTCTAAACTTTTTCTGCGCCACCTCGACGTCAATGCTCTGTAAGGGATTCTCATTGTATTGTATAAATTGACAAGTTACAAACAATCAAGCTTCTATTGATGCTCAAATCCAAGATAGGAGTGAAATAATCATATTAGCACTCACACACACCAATCAAGATCAACATTAAAGATTAAAGAGAGCTTAGATTAATTGAAGAATGAGCATAGCTCTCTATAATGGAATGAATGGAGGTGTGGCGCTAGCCCTACTTATATAATTTCTCTAGTCCTTAATAAAAGCTAAAAGCATAAAGCAAAAAGCAACAAGCGGATTACTATAGTTGATGTGTCCAATCATAATGGTTCGGTGATTGTCAGGTTTTAGGGGGTCACCACTCTTATGGATGGGGTGTTTAGTATTGGTATACCATGATAAAGGAAAACTAGAAATGACAGCATGATTTAAGGAGTGAAGCCAAAATGGGTGAAAGTATATTAGTGCCTTGAATCAGAAGTTCGGCCTCCAAGTCGTCAATATTACATGCTTGATGCTAGGCTGCTCCTATGCCCAACTCCCTATGTACTAGGGATGGATGGGCCATGATCCAAGTATCTCACTTGACCATCACGATAATTGCCAAATCGACCAGACATCTTAGCCTCTTGAAAGACTTTCTTGCATTCTTCCACTTGAATATATGTAAGATCATCATCTAAGAAAATCTGTGTCCCTTTCAATTTGGATGAGTCGCAACACAAGCCTTGTACAAGCATGCCACCCTGCTAGAACCTAAGAAATCTGCTAAATCTCCTACCGCTGCTGAAGAATGAATGCCGGTACAGTCATAACCCAATATGTAGGTGATATGGGTAATGTGGATGGGCTCTCAATGGACCACGATTTAGATATCTAACCTGACCATCCCGATAAATGGCAAATCGACCCGATGCCTTAGCCTCTTGAAAATTTTTCTTGCATTCTTGAATTCTTGCAGTTGGATATAAGTAAGAGTGGAATTGTCTTTTTTGGTACGCCAAGCATTATCCAGTCCATGTGTATTGAAACTGAAAGTAGTACCTAAAAATGATTTATCTTCTTTCACAGCTTCTTGAGTGTCAAGAACAGCCCGAACTCGAACATTGTAAGCCTTGAAATCACGTAGATTCAGAAATCGTAGCTAAAATAACAGTGGAAATGTGAGTGGTATTACCTTCTTCTTTTTGCAATAAAGAAGCCCAAGTTTTCGTAGCCTCCTTCTGTTCACTCAAATGTCATTCTTACTCACCGATTTTACTTGTCATTGGGGATGGCATTCCTTCCAATGTCTGGAGTTTCTGCTTGAGAATCATGTTATTTTGGAGTAACGTGGTCATTGTCAGCTAAGTTGCTATACTTTGAGTCTTAAGGCATCCACCTCATCTTTTAGATACCCCTCAAATTTCTTGGTGTGTAGATATCATCTGCAAAAAGAGCATTCTTGGCAGATGAGGAAGAAGGTAGTGTGGGCTCAGATGAGGAGGCAGTAGATGGAGGAAGGACATATGAAGAAGAAGAGATGGCAGACGAAGAAGGGACATGGACATCACTGCCTAATATGTGAGGAGGAGGCAGAAGAAATGGCGCTGTTGCTGCATCGTTGTCAGCGCTGCCTCTGTGGCTACTGTCTTGTTGGCAGTTTGTTCTGCTGCTAGCGATGGAGGGGTGGGCAGCAGTCAATTTTACTGCCAACGATGAAGCATCAATTGTTGTTGCCAGCACAGCGATGAGGTGGAGAACGGGAGGAGTTAGCTCCTCTCGGTTATGTGGAGCCATAGAGGGAGGAGGACGGGCAAGAAGTGGCCTAGGGCACCATAGCCAGCTTCACAAAGAGAGAGAAAGAAAGAAACAAAGCTTTTTTAATGTCTTTTAATGCCGAAAGATATATAAGACCAAATAAATACATCTCAAGTTTGATAGATACTGAAAAGGAGCATATAAATGTCTCCATAAACAAACGACAACTACTAGCTAAAATGATTGGTCTATTAAGACCAGACAAAATCTCTAAACTGTTCTCAGACATGGAAGTTTGAAATATGGTACAATGGGGTATCGTATAACTATAAAATAACCGTCTTAATTGTATGATAGATCATGTCACCACAAAATCACTACTGAAGAAAGCAAGGATAGAAGAAGATGCAGGTTTTGAAGCAGTGGGCCTACGCCCATGAGCTCTAGGTTTGTGAAGTCTCCTGGTAGCGCTAACATGAGGCAATACGTTGTCGGCGATTGGTATGAGTCTCGAGGTAAGATATCTAACTCATCCTATGACAAAACTGTTGGTGTCTGCTCTAGATTGTCTCCTAGAGAAAAAGAAGGTAATCTGGGTCTGCTGGGAGTCATGGTATCCCTAAACCCATACTGATCTCTCTGACAAATATCTCTATGGAGCAGGAACATCTCGCGAAGCATCAGTGCCACACATCGAGGGTCATCATATGAAATGAGTGAGCGAAGTGTGATTGGAGAGTCCCGGAAAAGACAATGATAGCGTCCTCAAATTTCATAATAGATAGGGCATCTGAATAGAAAATGGTCCTCTGACTCCACCTCCCCTAATGTACACATATGACAAAGTTTACTCATATGAGGGATGCCTTGGAAGCGGCCTATCTCCACATATAGCTGATGTGAGAAAACTCGGAACTAGCCCAATGTAAAATGGAGGCAATGTGAAAGTCCACTATCCAAATAGCGAGGCAAAACTGGGACTCCAGCAATGTCTAACTCTAGGAAACTGGAGCTATGGAAGTCCGGTTTGACCCCCAAGGGCCCCTGCCAAGTCATTCGAGAATATGCACGATAAATAACCCCCCTGATATACTGATGAGAACCCACCGATAGATCAGAAATGTCAATGCCGTGTATGCGTAGAGGACAAGAAGCCTGGGAGTATCCTGATAGCTGATGACCCTGGAAATGAAGCTGCTGAGAAGAGAGAAAAGCTAGGTGTGGATAATGCTAAACCGGAAGACTCATCACTCTCTGGATATAGGTGATCAACCTAAAAATAGGCTCAACTCATAGTAGAATGACAACAAACTTAGGAGTCAGCAAGTATAACCTGGTGAGGAACAAATGGTTTGGCCGGATCATGCGTGCCAGCATATTGATCTGTAGGCGAGGAATACTAGTTCACTCTGACTCGGGAATCCTAGTGCACCAAGCCTCTACTGCATACATAATTGTTGGTGCAACAATAGTATCAAATAGGTTGCACTTACGCAGGGCATCCCGAATGTGCTTCCTGAAACTAAATAACTAAAGCGCTCGAGACTAACTAGCGCATCATGCCCCTTACGTAGTCTAGTTGTGGCAGCGTGTCTCATACTGAAAGCAGGATCAGTGAAGGAAGTCCCCAAATAGGTGTAAGAGGATACCACCTCAAGTGGCTGTCCCCCTAGAGAACATTTGTCGCTGCATAAAGATCCTTGAGGTATTAAAGAGCATAACATTGGTTTTCCTGGTATGATATCTCGAGCACGATGGGTTTTCATTTTCTCAATAGCGAGGGAGACCATGGCAGGGGTGAAAAGGGAGAAAGTGGAGGGACGAGGAGATATAACAATCGGATCAGTAGGAAAGGTGTAAAGGTGGCATACTCAGTCCAGCGACGTAAATCTCTCAGCAATGGGGGTGGAGCATGGGGTATAAATTAATGCCAATGGCCCCAGATGAGGAACTATAGAGAAGATCTACGAGGAGAGAGAGAGAGAGAGAGAGAGAGAGAGAGAGAGAGAGAGAGAGAGAGAGAGAGAGAGAGAGAGAGAGAAGAAGAAGAAGAAGAGAGAGAGATTCTGCTGAACCTTTGTTTCTATTTGCTCTTATGCTAGTTTCTCTTCATGAATAGCACATGATGCATGTGCATAATGCTGGCGTGGATGTGTCGAGTTGGAAATGCAGTCTTATTGCTTATTGAGTAATCTTTTGGTGATACTTTTGGCTTCTAAGATGGTCAGCTAGCAACTTCTAACGTGTACAGACTCACAATGATGTTCTACAAACACGTTATGGGATAATTGTTTACTTGCTAGAATTGCTGTTCATTTACTGTTGCAAATACCTACCCATTTTGGTATATTTCATGTAATAATGGCAGTGACATCACAGATCCTTGTGAGTTACTAAGATGCAGCGACAAGAAGTTTTTTCTTTGATTTTTGTTAACAAAGAATATGGCTCAGCACATTGTTTCATATTGGTGCGTTACCTCAGTTAAGTTCTTTGTCCGAATTCAAATTAATTGGTTTAGTACAAGGCATACCTATGCCTCTTGATTTTTGAAGAATCTGGTAGTATGTTGTTTGTGATTTTGAGCTTTGGTTATGCTGGTATAATTATGTACTCTTGTGTGAAACATTGGCATTAGAGTCATGTCTGTGGAGTTGCTCTTTCAATGATATGATAACCCATATAGATTTTGTTTTTGTTAGCAGGTTCTAGTTATGACACCTCAAGTTCTATTGGACGCGTTGGGGACTAGCTCATTACGGCTGGATCTAGTGGAAGTTCTGATCATGGATGAATGCCATCACGCCCAAAAAAGACATCCCTATGCTCAAATTATGAGTGTAAGTGCTTCATTAGTTATTGTCCTATGATAGCTGATGAAGTTTGTGTACATGAGGTTGAGATGCCATTTTTGTCTAGATGCTCGATTTTAATGTGTTCGGGGTTTTTTTCTTTGCAGATGCACTATCATAATTCATCTCCGAACAAGAGGCCCAAAGTTTTTGGCATGACGGCTTCACCGGTAAACCGAAAAGGTAGTCTATTCTTTGTCGTGAGAAACTTTGAAGACAAAATAAAATGTCCACTGAACTAGCTTATGTCTAAGTTTGTTTATCACCATGTCGATGTTACTAGTTCTATGGTTACTGAAGCCATGATTTATATCTTAATATTTTTTATCAAGATTGGGCAGACACACAATCTGCTGACAATATTGGAAACACTAATCTTAGGTCGATTATGGTTTTCAGCTTCTGTAGACTTAGAGATGAATCCCTAAGGGTTAATACAGGACTGATCAAATGGTAGAGTCGTATGGCCAGGTTGAAGGTTCTGTATCATGAGGATCTGAAGATGTTTTGTATCTTATGAGGAACTTTTCCTACATTGGGATCTTCTTGCTGCCCCATAGTATCTTTGAGGATTTTTTTCCCAGTCTGCCCGTGCCTGCAATTTTGGTAGGGTTTTTAATAAAAGAGTTTAAACATGAAGTGATGCAAGTTACAGGGTGGCATGGACATTTTTGTGTGCATCTATATTCTACTGCTAATGCTCGAATGAGTCTCTGTGGACTTGAGGTGATTAGATCAATCGGATGTTTCCTTGTGATGGTGTCAGATGAAAATAGTTAAAATGATGAAGATGGTTCCCATGCAGACAACTCCTCGTGGCGGTTAATATGTAGATTCATACTATTGCGATAGTTTGCTAATTGCTAATTCTAGTGATATTTTCCTGTTGCCAAACTAATTTTGCTTCAAAAGTATGTTGAACTTTTTCTTCAATGAATTCAGGTGTTACGTCAAGTATGGATTGTAATGATCAAATCCAAAAACTGGAAGCCATTCTTGATGCAAAGGTTCGATGATCCTTGATTTGACCTTCGTTTCGTTTCTTTTTCTGAGTACATAGATTGATGCCCAATGCATATAACAATCGTGTATTACCCTTTAGGGTTCCATGTCGGTGGACAAGTGTTTATTTAAAAAAGATTTATAATTATTGTTTGCTTTTACATACATGGTTTTAGGTCTGCAGATGACTGTTAACTGGTCTAACTTTTAGGGGATCTGCTTTGAGAGTCGTCACAGCGAGACACTTACAGCTTTAGTTGCTTATATCTTTGACATGTTCATTAGGTCTGCACTGTAGAGGATCGATCTGAAGTGGAACAGTTTGTACCCACTCCTAATCAGCAAAGCAGATACTACAAGAAGTGTACAGGAATGTGGGATTCTGTGAGGGGATCACTGGAGAATTTGAAAGACAAGGTGCGGTTGCTATCTCATTATGCCAGTTATTGATGTTGAATTCAACTTTTCAATCTTGACTCAGATTTTTATTTCTGACTCCAGTTTGTTAATGCTGAGGCAAGAGATGATACTGCGTTGGACACTGAATTCTTATGTGATGAGATAGAAGGAAATGTTCGAAAATTGATCGGTAGATTGCATAATGCGCTTGATTTCTGTTTAGCGGAACTGGGTTTGTGGGCTGCATTTCAGGTATTTTTCACATTTTTTTTTCCAACTGAATTACTGCTGGATATTTTTTTTGGCCGGAAAGTCCAAATAAATCAGTTTGTTTAGTTTGACAATCATGATTAAATATATCTAAATAACTTGTTATATGGTCAGATGCAATTTTGAAGCATTGCTAATCCAAGATAGCATGCACTTTAGTAAAGGTGCTACAGCATTTGCTGATTGGAATGCAATCTTGGCTTTATCCATTAAACAGGCATCAGAAATTTACTTGAGAGACGACAAAGGTGTACTAACAGATGATTTTATTGGGGGTGCAAAGAAGTCACAAAGCTTGAAAACACAGTTTCTTCGAGAGTGTTTGGAGATTCTACAGATGGCAATACCACAAGGTTCTTGTAATTCTATTTTACTAGTTCTTATGTTCTCACGAGCATGTAAGTTGCTGACATGACCTGCTCTTTAATGATATGAATGCCTGTAAATTCTATGTACAACTGCTTATTTCATAATAGTGTTTCAATGATAGTTGGTAAGTTATTGACAATATATACACATTGTGCCTTTCAATCTTAGGGATCACAAGCATGGAAAAATATTATCAACAAGAGGCATTGAAGGATTTGTAGAAATGATCATGAATTTAAAGTTGGTGTGCAAAGCCATAATCAAGTTCTCATGTTGATTCTATGTGGGCGAGCTTTTTTCCTGATGTTAGATCGGCTGCTTCAGCACAATAATGGAACTGATGGCACAACTTTCAGCTTATAACGTTTTTGTTATATCAGCTCTTTAGTCTCTTTCCAATGTAACATTTGACCTGGTGCCACAGTCCATTGATCAAATTCCGACCATACCAGTTTTAACGAGTTTATTTTAAATACCTAGTGATGGGAAATGCAGTTCCCCCAACTCTACATTGGGAATTACCCCGTGGAAATTTTTGGGATTAACGTAATGGGAAAACTCATTGGGGAAACATTCTCCCATTATCCATATGGGGAAACACATTTCCCCATACCAGAAAGCATATCATTTATTTGAAGGCCAAATTGTTGTTTATTAATTTTTTCAAGAGTCATGATGGTTTTATTTCAATATAATGTCCGTGCATTTCCAGTCACCTTGTTGAGGTTTCATTTGGCATTAGGTAGTCACTTGGAGGCATTCAAGGCACATGGAACTGGTTGTGCTAATAATATGATAAGGGGGGCACACAACTTTGCCATCAGTGCTGTCAGTTAGTGCTAACTAAATCAGTTTGCCATTCCCATTAGCGTCAACGAGAAAATATATATCCTGTCCAACTTCAATTGTGTTAAAAGTGCAAGGCTAATGTTCTAAGGGGAGAGCCCCACCAGCAGTTAGGGCCGTTACGCTATCTAACTGAAAACAGAATCACTTAGTGTTAAAATGGTGAATTGCTGCCCCACTCGCAGTTAGCATATTTGCTTAGTGCTAACCTAACTGATCTGCTGCCCCATCTGCAGTTAAGTTAGACATCAGAATCTGAGAAACCATAGCCACAAAAATCAAATGGATCAGAAGCCAGACATGCAGAGAGAGGGCTGAGTTGCTGTAGCCAGCCAGTGCTGGCGGATATGTCTAGATGTTTGAAGGGAGCTTGAAGGTTTTCGTTAGCCAACCATGCCATATCAAACCTGTTATCTTCATGCAGAAAGTGAATCAGTTAGTGTTAACCGAGATCGCTAAATGAATCTGTTAACTAACTGCAAGTGGGGCAACACAGCTTTTATGGAAAAGGATAAAGGTTGGTCTTTTGAAACCTTTAAAAAAAGAGGGTCCAACGCCCATTTTTGGCTCTTGTTAGAGGCTTGAGTTGCTCATGCATTAACTTTTTACGTAACGCATTTTTGAGATTTCATAATATGCTGGCAACGTGCAAAACTTTTGTTACTTCCATTGATGAAGAATATACTAACAATATATTGCCTTGCTTGCCCCTGCTGAAAAACAGCTCAAAACTGTCTCGCAGGAATAAGGATCGTTGAAATGGGTTGGCCTTGTTTCACTTCCTTTGTATACTACTAGATGGATACTTTTCTGCATGACTTGCATCCAGAAACTAAGTTCATCACAGGAAGTAAAGGTTCGTTCTAAAGTGCTTATAGGGCCGGACCCCCGTTAGTGACTCAATTAGTGCTAACTGAGACTTACTAACAAACCCCACGTTACAAATGTGGTTTAACATAGACTTTGAGAGATGTTTGGAAACTCTTCCAAAGGTGGTTGGTTGCAACTATGATGCCACCATGAACCTTATTATTGCACTCTTGTCAATGGAACTTTGAGAATCGATGTGCCAACCAATCCTAAATGAGACTGACAAATAATGCAACACTTGTTTGAATTTATAATTATTGAGAAGTAAGTACATACACAAAGACTATAGATATTGCATTGAAAAAACGCCAAACCGTAACAGTGTAGTGTTGCTAATCAGCAACTACTTTCAAAATGCATTGGATTAGTCAATCGTTAGAGCCCAGTCCAGCTCTAATGTGACCTGGGCACATTTAGTTACTAGAGGGGCCTGAGGCAAAGGATTTGGCGAAGGTCGGGTAATCAAAGAGAACACCTAGCCCAAGTTGGGATAGGTGCCTCAGAAGTTGCTAACCTGGACCCGGTGTGATCGTTTGATGTGTTACTCAATCCGGATCCTACCCATCAGTGATGAGATGCTACCCGACAGGTAGTCAAGGTGACCAACCAGGTCATAGGTCCATGGTGGGGCATGGGGGTGGTACCTTTTGAGCACCAAAAGTATGCATGCTAGACCGATTACCCACCCAGGTTCACGAGCAAGCTTGTGATAGGTGATATCATAGCATAGGGAGAGAACTCGTTTTAGAGAGAGAATAGGCCGTTCTAGAGAGATAAAATGAGAAACACCATTTTCTCACTTTTCTTGGGGGATTTTTAGAGGGAGATACGTGGAAGGGATGCGGGTTTATCACAAGTACTAGCTAATGATTTTGTTGTTGAAAATGTCATTGCAAAAAAAACTTGAGGAACAAGTTGCAAAATCAGCACACTACCATTGCGATTTGGTAGCTGCAAAAATGCATTGCATAGGCCTAGTTTTGTGGCTGTTGTAGCTTGTCGGAGACGTCGGTACATCATATTGCCAGATTTGCTGCCAATTATAGCTAGATTCGTTGCTTTTTGGAGCAATTTCGCGAATTACCCCTTCAGGCTTCATCGCTGCGGACCTACAATTTTCTAGGAAGTTAAGTGAGTCCGTTGCTGTTTTTCCCGCCAGACAGCTATTAAGTTCACTGGGCTACTTGCCGATCTGGTTGCCAAGCTCCGTTCAGTTTGGGGAGTGTTTTATTGCTATATTGGTCCACTAGGCACCTGCTATTGAAGTGTTGGTTGGAAATATTGAATTCGTTGGCTGATCTGTTGTTGTTTTCCTCTGCTAAGTTTGGGCTACGACTTCAAATTAGCTGTTGGCAACAACATTCAGCTATTTACTTTTCTGGTCATTCTGTTGAAGAGGAATGAAGTTCTATTGGGTGTACAGTGATGGAGAGGGCCTAGGTGACAATGGAAATCTATTGCAAACTGCTCTACAATAGATTGGCAGGCTTGTAAAACTGCAACGAGCGCCTATATTGTTGCACACAAGCTCAGAAAACCTGAGTCAAAACACTAGAATTATTCAGGAAATTGTCACTTTATTAATCTCAAGTCACAGCACATATATCAACCTTAGCCATCTCAGAATTAGTCACTATAACTAATTTTTACATTGCAATTTATAATTCTCTCCACAGGCCGGTGACTTAGTCATTTACAATTTAATAATTACAATCTACAATTTACATTAGCTAAGGGCTTCAAAGTACATGTGACATCCCTTCCCTCCTCACATGACATCGTCCTCGATGGCAAAGCTTGGATACTATGCATGCAACCCATGTGCGGTCTCCGAAGTAGCATTACTGAGAGGTCGTCCATGCCATGCAACCAAGTACTCACGAAGCAAACGATTCCACAATGCTCTTTGCCTCCGGTCCATTACTCTCGCTGGTCCATGAATCACCTCCCCATGCTCTTGTCAAAAGGGTTTTTGAGTCCTTTGGAATCTTGAGAAACACCATGTCTCCTTCCTCGAACTCTTTGGCGTACAATCCAAATCGGCATAAGTCTTTGCCCAATCCATCGCTGCTCTTACATTTTCCATTGCTAACTCCAATATCTGTGGCATGTGAGTTAGAAATTCCACAGTACGGGTTTTTTGCCCTTTTGTTGATCACTTTGCTTCTTTCGGCATTCAAAAGCAAAATGCCCATGCTTGTCACAATAGTTGCATTTGCCCTTCCTCTTGGGTGGTGTAGATTAGAAATTGGTGCTTGTCCCCTCTCCAATCTGTGACTTGGACACTTGTTGCTCCAAGTTTTGCTTTGAGTTCTTCCCCTTACCTTTGCCTTCGAAAGTTTTACTTCTCCTTAAAAGCAAATGCATGTTCTAGATTATCTTTCTTTTCAGAAATATTCCTCCTCATCTGTTCGTGTAAAAGGAGGTCGTGAGTCTCTCACTAGTTGAAAGGGACATCACATAATCTTGATAGTTAAATGATAAACTATTCAAGACTATGGAAACAATACTCCTATCACTTATTGTCTCTATCATTGAAGCAAGTTGGTCCATAAGGTTCTTGACCTTATGTGATCACTAACTACTCCACCTGCCTCCATCTTGAGAGTATGTAACCTGTTTCGTGGGTAAATGAGCCTGGCTGAATCCATTATCTCGTACATAGACTTGAGAATGCCCCAAACTTCCATTGCAAATGTGACGAATAATGTTGTCATTGACAGAAAGATTGATCACCCTATGTGCCTTTTATCTTCTGCTTGTGTAATCCTTCAATTCATCTTAAGATGTAGGTACGAGCTCTCTACATGTAACTATCTCCCAACAATTCTTGTCCATCAAGATGTTAGCCATCTTGAACTTCCACACCCTATAGTTAGTGCCATCAAATCTTCTCGATTCACCCAACAGACTCTCTTCAAGACTAGCCATGCTAAAATATTTGCTCAAAGAGAAGCTTAACTTGAAAGGAACTAGGAAAAAAACAATTTCCAGCAACTAGGGCTTCACCCCAAACTAGGGTATGTAGCCACTTCAAGGCAACCCTTCATCTTTTGCTTTTGACTTTTTCGCTTGGTATGGCCTTGATAGCACAAGCACTAGATCCACCTGGATCCAAAAACAAAAGCCCCTGTAGAAAGTGCGTCCATTTTATGCGTAAGCTCCTCCAGAAATCTTTTCCAAAACCTAGCTATAATTAGAAAGTTTGTGGATCATAGCACTTCCGTTGCCAACAGCTATCCAAAAGTGCAAGAATCAACCTGATCTGAGTCCTACAGATCAAAAGCGCCCTCCTACAAGATTGAGATGCTTGTGGAAGATGAGAATTTTCTAAAGAATCTAAGCACTGATGTTTCTCTCACTCTTAGACTCACAGGCTACACAACCTGCTTTGATACCATGATCAATTGCAAGACCTAGCTATGGAGTATCTTAACTGCAATACTAGTTTAACCATGAAAGGTTCAGAAACTGAGCCATTGAAAACACCAAACACAAGGGAAATTGCTTAAGCGCCTCACAACACAAAAACATAGAAGAGAGAATGAATTACTAGAGAGAGAGGTGGGCGTGGGCCTCTGGAGGCAAGCACCTCGTGTATAGGCATGGAATGTAAGGTGGCAACCATATGATTGAGCTACTTGGCCAAGTGGGCCACTTGCATTAACTTAGTTAAGCTACAAACAGGAGGCCCATGTATTTTATAAACAACATGCTCCCTGAGTAATGTACCGCTTATGATGAAATTAGTGCTTAGCCGAAGGGGTAAAATAGGCATTACTCTTCAACAACACACACACACACACACACACACACACACACACACATTGTTGTGTTCTCATCTTTCGACTTTGTGTTGATGTTTGATTGCTGAATGCATCCACTTTATGTAATCTGTGAAACAAGCTTATTGTTTTAGTTCAATCATAATTGATTTTTTGTGCATGCTATCAAGAAAAAATATGTAAAACAGCCTTATGTTCTTAGTTCAATCATAATTAATTTTTTAGTTCAATCATAATTAATTTTTTCTGCTTGCTATCAAAAATTAAGTTTCAAATTTGCACAGTAGAGATGTGGTATGCTGAGTTTTACAATGAATATTTTCTGCTTTCAAAAGGTTATGAAGATGAATATATTCCTGTCTGGTTCTCCCTGTTTGAAATACTACTGACATTAGGTTATGACGTTTTTCATTGTTGGTTGTCAGGGTCTACAAATTGTTGCAATAGTGATAATGAGATCAAGGTAGCTGTGAAGACAGGGCTAATATCACCAAAAGTCCTCCTTTTGGTGGAGGAGTTGCTGAGATATAGGTTTGTTCAACTTGAGCTATATAATTGTAATATTTTTCAGATACACTTCATGCTTATTTACATGGAGGGGGTTTTGCTTGTTTCTCATACAAATGGCTGATACAAGCGTCAAACGACAGCATCTCAATATGTAGAATCTGTGGCTGGGTGGTTATTATTCTTCTTCAGCGACTCAGGTTAAGGACTTGTCTAGTCTAATAGCACTATAATCATTCACAGAACATCATTGGTTTTTCCATTTAGCTTTGCATCTGTATAGAATTTACATGGCTGATCATCATGCCATATGATATTTCCATGCAGCATGAGTTTAAATTGTTTTTACATCTCTACATGTTGTTTGCCCCCACCCCCAACACACAGGTTACAAAAAATTCAAAAAAAAAAAAAAAATTTGCAGCGTTCCGATCCGGAACGCTGCTGAATCCCGGAACTGTTCAGGAACACTCCCGGAATGCAGCATTCCGGAACGCCGTACATGTCATGATGCCTGGTTCACAGAAGTGTCATCTGACCCGTTCCTTGCATATTACTGGCCTTTCCTTTGCAGCTTTCATATATGACTAATGGTCTTTGTTCTATATCAAATTTTTCTACTAGCCCTTTTCAAATTCACATCATTTTGCAAGTTGTAGATTTTACAGTCTTTTTTCTTGTTGTAATATTTCATCTTACTGGATTTGGGTATATTTTAACCACTATGCACTTCTTAATTTTACTGTTGTTGCACTTGGGTCTGTTCCTGTTATGACTTAGTTTACTCCTTTGAACATATCTTACAGGGAAGTGCAGGATGTTCGCTGTATCATATTTGTGGAGAGAGTGATAACTTCCATGGTTTTGGCCAAGCTTCCAAGTCTTTTCAGTGATCTTTCCTTCTTCCGTTGTGATCATATGACTGGTGTCAATGCGGAACAGGGTGTGAAGAACTCAAGACAACAACAACAGACAATAGAATTATTTCGCTCTGGAAAGGTTAATGTTTATTTAGCTATCCATTTTGTGGAGGAATACACTTGACACATAGTAATTCATCGGTTCTTTTGACCATGTTGACATGTATATGCTGGTTTTGAAGTGCTGTCTCTAGCAGATCAGGCCACTGTTTCATGCAATTTCAAGTGACTTTGCCATGCAAAATTCCAGGTAAATCTTTTGGTGGCGACATCTGTTGCGGAGGAGGGGCTTGATGTACAGGGCTGTAATTCTGTCATTCGATTTGATCTTCCAAAGACGGTTTGCAGCTATATTCAATCACGTGGGCGCGCCCGGAGACCTGGATCAGACTACATATTTTTTCTTGAAAGGTGCACTGTACTTGGCAAAAGTTTTTGGGATTGATCATTGCATGTTTTTAGATTCATAAATATATGAGTGCTGAAAACATTTGCTTGTCAAAGTTTGTCATTCAAAATTTCATGATTCTCCCTCTTGCATGTGCAGGGCATTGTTGCCTGTTCTGAAATGGAACGAGTTTTGGAATGTGACTAGTTTTTTTGTGTTGAAATGACATCTTTAGTTTAGTTGCAAGAATTTCAGTTATTTATTCGTCACCAGAAACTAGTTTTCTCTAGGTTTTATTTGAAATTAACTTTGCTTTGATGCAATTTTTTTCTCCCATATGGTTTTATGGAAAAGCTATTTATTACAAGGTTGCTCGTGCTCTTTGGTTTGACTGTCCTTTAACATGTAATTAGTTGTGATCCTATATCTTGTACTCACCTTCCTGAAAGTATACATTGGTTAGCTGGTCAGGGTTTTATATGCTATTTTTTTCCATCTTCTTGGTATATCTCATTTTTCTTATTGATGGTTTAACGTTTTCTGTAGAGACAACAAACTCCACGAGACCTTAATCTTTGAGGTTATCAAAAGTGAAGCCTCCATGAAGCAACAGAGTTGCTCGAGAAGCGATATGTCTCTTGAAGAAAAGCAGACAAAGTTATCATTTGTGGAAATCTTTAAAGTGGAGTCCACTGGTGCACTTTTCAGCGTCGACACCAGCGTAAATCTTATCTATCGATACTGTTCAAAGTTACCAGGAGACAAGTACTTATCAATGCTCTCCAAGTTTTCATCACATGTGCAATTTTTGGTTTATGGCTGATTCTCATATTTGCTCAAGTGGTGGTTATCTTAAGAAAATGGGTTTTGCATTCAGGTTTTATCGACCAGCACCTGACTTCAGCTTCACTGAGATTGTTGAGGAGAAATTGTGCGTGTGCACGATAAAATTTCCTCCAAATGCACCTCTTCATGTAGTTGTGGGAGAGGGACGATCTAATCGTCAGCTTTCAAAGCAAGCGGCTTGCTTTGAAGCATGCAAGCAATTATACTTTTGTGGAGCACTTACAGAATATCTTGTCCCATTGAAAGATCTTGAGGAAGATGAAGAAGATAACATGAACATGGGCAAGAGAAACCGGTCAGGAGCTGGTACGATAAGCAAAGCTATTGACATATTTGGCAGTTGACCTGAATTTTCCATTTACATAAAACAGCGCATTTTTTCCGGTATTATTTGTAGACTTGTTGCATTTAGGGAAATCTCGATGATTGTTTTCTAGCAGATTTTTATCTCTTCTTTAGAGGAGCTCATTACTTGGGGGTGTGATGCATTCCAATCAGTTACAGAATTATAATAACTGAATATGGATCAACTTGGTTACATGTAGGGACAACAAAACGGAAGGAGTTGCATCCGTCCGTAGATACGGAGGCGTTTTTTGGTGAATGGAGAAGTGGCTGTGGAATTAGACTGCAAGCTTACAAAATCTCTTTTTCCTTTCAGCCTGATCAAGACGAGGATTATGCAGATTTTGCATTACTTCTAAATTGTGCTCTTGATCAGGATGTTACTGATATCGAAGTTCAACTTCACTTGACTATGGGAAGAATGTCTACCGCAAAAATTTCTGCATTTGGGACTATTGACCTTGATGCAAATCAGGTGAAGTTTTCACTGTATTTTCAATAGGTTGTTGCTGATTTAGATTTGCTGAACTTCTCTGGAAAGTAACTAAGATTGGAAATCTATATGTTATACTGGAAATAAAATTTCAGCATCTGTAACATCACATTTCTTTCATTTTATATTATCTATATCCTCTCATTCTAATAGTCCTCTATAACAAAATTGTATAAAATAGTCGTATTGAAACAAAGCATTGTCATGGGAGAACTTTTTTTTCATTTTTTCAATTCTTGTTGACAAATGTGACTTATACTTTACAATCTATGGTAGGAAATCGTCTTTCTTACAATGTGCTAATACATTTAAGTCTAGACTTACAGTTTTCAAAATCTGAAGTCAATTACTACCAGTTTAGTGCGGACTTCAAATATCATTGTTTCCAACCAGGGCAAATCCTCATTCCTTTCTATGTCCACAAAAGTTTGCCTTCTGCAAAATAATAGCACGAATTTGCTTTGCACCTAAGTTTACATTTGCCTTTGCATTCAAGGTTAACTAGGTTTCCATTTGTCTTTGCAGGTCTTTACGCCCTTCTTTGTGTGAAAATTAAATCCTTCATCTTTTGCATGATGTGCAGATTCCTGCTTTTAAGCCTTTTGTATTCCTACTTTCTATACTCCTTACTGTTCTGGTGTGTTGGCATGAGATTTGATTTGCTTTTTCCTCATTCTTTTGACTCATACAACCTCATCTTCAATTGTTGATTGAGTTTATGCTTTGTTAGTTTGTTTTGCCTTGACAAATGGGTTACCTCATTATGTTATCCATTCTCAGCAGTAATACGGTATGAATGTGGCTGTTATTCTTGTTGTAGTAGGTGAAACCAGCCTCAAGTTAATCTTGCACAGTATGTGTGGTTTTCTTTGTGAACTGATGGCCTGTTATTTCTGATAGGGACCAAGTGTTTCATTCCTCATGCATAGACATGAGTCGTTTTTGGAGAAGATATATGTGGATCACCTCCAGAACTTTGATTTTGGCCACGCTTTGAATGTCTTGGGACCTATCCAAACTACTTGCTAGTATATCTTGTTTGATCTGTTTTTTTTTTGTAAAACTCATCGAGGAGCACTTTATTGCTAGATGCTCCATCCCCTTGAATTGTCTTTTCTAAGGCCTCCTAATAATTGTTTATATTGTGTACGATGGTAGAAGAGATCTAACTTTGCCTTGAATCGTAGTATGTGATGGTAGAAGAGGTGCATGCATCATCAATGTGATCATTAATATAAAGTCCTCAATTTAAGGATCCTATTCTAAGCATGCCAATCACAAGCAACACAAGGGAACCTAATGGTGGACAAACCAACCCAACCAAACCTAGATCGAACGGATCTAGCCCCCAAGCTATGGATTAATCACAAAGAGGAGTATGGCATCACACCAGCAGCATACTGCTACCGGTCATGCTATCAAGCATACACTAGTGAGAGCCCAATAGGTATACTTATACCCTCCAAGGCCCATGCACCACTAGTAGTGCACTGTGACACCTCACTGGACACCTCTGCAGCCTATCTGGGCCACGTCATCCAGTTCTCCAATGACTCACTGATAGACCCATACAAATCCACCATCAAGTGTTTAGGCCCAATGGGTATACTTATACCCTCCAAGGCCCATGCACCACTAGTAGTGCACTGTGACACCTTACTGGACACCTCTGCAGCCTATCTGGGCCACGTCATCCAGTTCCCCAATGACTCACTGATAGACCCATACAAATCCACCATCAAGTGTTTAGGCCTACAACCATTAATTATGACCATGTACACTTAAGGGCCCCAATTCCCTTATAGTCTCAATTAACTTACGAGTTGTTGGTCTACCGGTCCCTAGCGTGGATACGCTACCCGAGACCAATATAATTCAAAACTATCAGTTTCTGGTGACCCACATCACACTGATCGTTTTTACCAATTAACTTCACTTTGGAGTAATCAACTACTCAAGTTAATTGCCAATGATTTAGAAATCTTAAATGTCTAGGTGAAGAATTCAATTATACTAGTATAACACCACATTTAGATCCTCAACCAAATCATTTATTAGTTAACTCATTAATCTTCCATAGAAAGATTTGTTAACTCTGCAAGTATCTGTCAAACAATACTTGATCATATGCTTATGTTCACTGACTAGGTCAAGTGCACCAAATAACTCTAGTAACCAGGAATACACAGTAGATTTATACAAGATTAATCGTGCACATATGTGAATAATCTCACTATGACCCAATACATAAACACAATATTATCTGGCAGATTCCTCTCGAACCCACATATGTTACTCACATATCTCACTGAGATCTTGTAACTCAGCTACAAAATATTTCTTATTTCTCATGAGTAAATAACATATCCGGAAAATCTCTGAGACGAATAAACTTCACTCTTAGCAGTTTTCCAATCCCACTTACTTCTAATTACATAATTTCTCCCACCGATTAACCCCTCTCTGATCCTAGTACTTAAACTAAGATTAGGCTGATCCAATATAGAACTCTCAGACTTAATTCTGATCAAACTTACTTCTATTCCAATCAAAATGGAATTAGTAACCTTTGACCTTTTACTATACTACTTATAGATAATGATTCAAATTCCAAACCTGTTCTAGTTCCAGATTGTCCACACAATCCCCAGAGAATTTCTCTTATTTCGAAAAGTTCCAATTGGGCATCTTACTCTGAATCTATCCGAAATTACTTTTAGACCACGTCTCATTTCTATACCACAGTTGGTTCTTTTCTGAAAACTACGCAACCAACAGATTCTCAAATAGAATTTCATTCCATCACTTCACCCCTCCTTTTTAAAGAAATTATAAATTTCAATAAAAGTTAACTAGAAAGATGATATATGAAAATATCGAAATCCAAGAAAAGTCAGTAATAAGTGCTTCCACTAAAGAATTTCACTTCATTACAAACATGACTTCTATTTCAAATATTTTCAATCTGAGTGATAAAAAACACTATTCCATCGAAATCCATTTATGCAACAGAGAAATTTTCCATGGTTTAAGAAATTGAAACATTTTAACCTTAGAATCTGAATTCCAAGTCTATTCACACAAGTAGTAATTTGTATGACATAACAATCTTTCAGAAGAATAACTTTATGTTGGAAAGAATTCATATAAACCGTAGTTGCAGCGCGATTCACGAATCGCGATTCAGAATCGCGATCAGAATCACGATCCCGATTCGCGATTCGGGATTTTCCCAGAATCGTGTAGAATCGAAATTTTTTTTTTTTTTTTGAAATTTTTTTGTGCAATATGGGTATCAGATGAAAGCTCTGATCGAGGGGAGTATGATTGTGTAGTTTGCCGACTGTTTCAGGTGCAGGATGGTCCCTTTACGCTAAAGCTGCATCCCATATAAAAAAAAGTGAACACATTGGGGCATTCCTAGTGAACATAGCAGGAATCTCCCTTTCTCTGATTCTCCCTCTCTCTATCTCTCTCTGATCACGATTCACAACAAACGGAACTAAAACCATGCTGAACAAAAACCTAGCTGAATCATTCTGAACTTTAGCCTTAAATGAAACAATTTTTGACAAAACAACCATACTTACTCTCTCTCTCTCTCTAACCATAAATCATAAACCATAAAACCGAAGTTACTGAACTAAAACCACAAAGAACAATACTGAATCACGACCATGCTGTGAATAGGATCATCATAATATATAATATCGGGCCACATGGCACCAAAAAGGGGTACAATGATGTTCCATGAACGTAATGAAAACTATATAACTAAGGCTCGTCAGAGTCATGGTAGGATAAATCATCCGAATCTGTGGACTGCAGATCCCATGGGTCCGCAGATGAATCGGAACTGGAGGGAGCCATATGTCGTGGTGTGGCCCTGGCTCTGCTGCGTGCTCTGGATCCCTGCTGCGTGCCCTGGCTCTGGACCACCCCCCTCTCCCTGCCTCTACCTCTGCCTCTGCCTCTGCCTCTGCCTCTCTCCCCTCCTCTGGCCCCCATCTGGCTGCCCCCAGCCCTGTGTCTACTCCGTCGTGCTTGTGTGTCAGGTGGCCGTAACCCTACGCCCTGGGATGGCCCTACCCACTGTGATGATGCCTGGCCGACGACTGCCTGTGATGCTCCACTCCTGTCTACAAAAAGAGTACTCAGCCCCCCCCTCCTAGAACCTCTAGGTCTCCCCCTAGGCCTACGTGCAGGAATGGCTGGCTCCTCCTCTGTCTCTGCATCAGGGTCCACTAGCAGGTCAGCTAGGTCATCCCCCTGTGCCTCCGCCCACATCTCCTCGTCCTCCTCTGTATCTCCCTCAACCCACTCCTCCTCCTCCACATAGTGTGCCCCGAGCATCTCTCCACCCTCCGAGACCTCGTCATCTCCCTCCTCAGCCCTCTCCCTCTGCCTCTCTGTCCTCCTCTGCCGCCGTAAAGCCCGTGCGTCAGCCTGTGCCTGTCTGTAGAGCTCTCTATGGATCTCATCATCCATCTCCTCCTGTGTGGGTGGTGCCCGAGGAGCAGCAGCTATCGAATCCACCAAGCAAGTGTCGGGGTCCACCTGCAACCAAAAACAATACATTGTTGTTAGGCAGGTATTGTGCAACTCACTGCATATTTTGAAAGCAAATCAATTCACCAAAGCATACCAAGAAAAAAGGGGTGATGATGTGACTCACCTCGAGCATCTGACCCTCTCCTCGTGTGCGCCTCAGCATACGGCCGTTGGTGTTCACAAACACCAACCGCCTACACTGCTCGATGGACAACCTGTTCCTCTTCTGCGTGTGATACAAGGCCCAGGTGCTCCAATTCCGCTCACAAGCTCCTGCAGAACAGTCCTGTGCAAGGACTCTCTCAGCCAATCGCCTCAGGTCACCTGTGCTGCGCCCGTGGATGCACCACCATGTAACGGGCCTCAGCTGATCCTCCCTCCGCCGACTCTGCTCTCCATCGAAAGGAAACTGGAAGCGCTCAAATGCGAGCAGCTGGCTTGCAATGTTGGCCAGCATCGGACCTATTGGCAAAAGGAAAAACATGGCACATGTAAGACCCCTCAAATTCAGACACTACCAATGAGTACAATACTGCAGTAACATTGCTACCAAATGATTTCTCACACGTACCTGGTCCGGGCCATACGCGCTCCGTGTACTCCACCCATCCCCGGTGCAGCTCCGGATCGTCCCTCTCTCGTGTAGAGCGCCACAAGGGGTGTAACATGTGGGCTACGGCGTGGATGGGTCGGTGGAAGTAGTCCCATCTGGCCTCCCAGATGCGTGAGATCTCGCGCCTCCTGCAGCAGACAAATTACAACAATCACTAAACCATAGCATAAAAGAAACGCATCAGACTCGAGTGAGAAACAACAAACTAGACACTGAAGAGTCATACCTATGCTCGTCCAAGGCTGACAACAGAATCCCCTCGCCGATGTGCTCCATGAACTCGTAAATGAGACCGAGGGTGCACCCCTCACGGTCTACCAGACGCAGCACTCTGTAAATGGGTAGTAGGATCCCACTAATCTCCTCAGCAGCTCTCCAGAACTCGTCGCCGTACATAAGTGGACTGGAAAAATGCCGAATGGGGGAGGTCTGTAAAGTCCCGAAAGGCCACGCTGGAAACCATCCGCCGCAATGCATCCTTCACCACCACCAATCGCTCTAGCACCAAGAAGTAAAACGCAAAGCGTGTGGGTGCGGGCTTCTTCAGGTTTAGGGTGGAGAAGGTGCGGAACAGGGCCAACACACGCCTCTTCCTGGTGACAAAAAGTGACCAGGCGCATGGCCGTAGAAGTGATCTGCAACACAAACACCCAGTAAAAAAGTTTGACAGTAGTTGAGACGTGGTTAGCAGCATCGAAGGAAGAATGCATAGCAAATAGAACAAACTATACCTCTCTGATCCATGGAAGCGCACATAGGTCATGGATGAGCAAGTCTATGCAATGTGCAGCACAGGGTGTCCACACAATGCTGGGGTGCTCCCTCATCATAATCTCGCCCATCTGCTTGCAGTTCGAGGCGTTGTCGGTGACAACCTGAACCATGTGCTCATCTCCGATGTCAGCAATAACATCTCTAATGACCTCCCATATGAAATCGGCTGTGATGGCGTCACCACCTCGAGTGGCATCCACGCCACGTAGGAATACTGTGCCAAGCAGGCAAGAAACCAAGACATTGATGACGGATCGCCGACGAATGTCGGTCCATCCATCGCTCAGTATCGTGCATCCATACCTGTCGCAAAACACCCATTAGCTACATGCAAAAATTACGGCACCAGTAAATCCTAAACACATGCAAAGAGATTACAAAGACAAGTTACTTACTGCTGCCAAGCTGAGCGAATGGAACTCAACTCCCGCCTGATGGTCTCCTCCTCCTGACAAAGCAACCTGCCTCGTAGTGCCTCTCGCCTGGGAGGTGTCCATGTAGCATCCACGGCCGCCATCTGTGCACAGAACTCCCTGAACACCCAAGTGTCAGCAACAGCAAAGGCAATGCCGCACTCGTAAAAGAACTGGCCACACAGTCGAGTGCAACGGGCCTGCCAGCCGCATCGATCAAGGGTCTGCTGCCTGGGCCTAACCCCTCTCTGCTGTGTATATGGTGCTCGTGGTCTGGCATGCCCAACGGATGGCTGATCTGTGGGTGTGTCACTCTCTCTGGCAACATCTGCCGAAGAATGTGGTGCATCTGCTGCCGAGGAGGAGGGTCGAGAAGCACCCGCTGCTGCTGAACCAGCATGCTCATCTGATGGTCCTGCTGTTGCTGCGGATGGAACTGAAGGTGCTCTACTGGGCCTTGCACCTGTACCATGCTCTGCCCGTGATGTACTGGGCCCTGCACCTGTACCATGCCCAACCCATGATGTACTACGCCCTGCAGCTATACCATGCCCTGCCTGTGATGTACTAGGCCCAATATCCATGGTAGGCCCTGCCTGTCTGCCTGTGAGCCCTCCTGCATGCCTACCTGTAGCTGCTCCTGCTGTCTGTCCCTGTCTAGAACCCTGTGATGCAGTACCGGGCCCGTACATGGTAGACAACCTCTGCAGATCCTCATCAGAAATCCTGGGGCAATCAGATATGCCCAATGTCCGCCCATCTGGCCCTCTGACCCGCAGCAAGTGAGCCCTAACCCTGGTGAGTGATCCCGTGAAGTGACCACCGCAATGCAAGCATCTCCATCTGCAGGTGCCTGAGCCATGGTGTGTGCCCACATCCCCGTCGGTAAGCTCAACCTCGGCCCAAAGGCCTCGGTCCCGCACTGGCATCGTATCAACACGACCCTAAACCTGCAAACAACAAATAATCAGGCAAACGTTCAGTAGAAAAAAAAAATACATTGCATTGAACAACATTACCGAGCTCAAATAGAGCTCAAAATACCAGAGCATACATCAGAACGATTCCAGTTCACACATTATATCAAGTGCCAAAGAAGAACATGAGATTAGGGCGTGGGATAGAATAATTTTTGTATGAGGGATAACAGGCGACTGACGTTAGCGTCGGAGTCCGTGCAGGCATAAAAGAGTGCAGTGTGGGCCTAAACCGCGCCCCTAGCAGATGTTTGCACGATGGTCCACGTCTAAACCCTAAAAAGTATGGAATCAGGGCATGAAAATTGAAATTTGTGATACGAACGTAGACGGGTGGAACGGAGGTCATAGGAGTCTGTGCAAGCATGTGGAAATGCATTCTAGGCTCAGACATCACCTCACTCGGTTTCCAACAAGCCATTCTGTGGAAATGGCCAAAATACACAAGCATTTGGAATGTGGTGTTCAAATCTCGCTAGGCGTGTCGTGACGGCTGAAACTGATGCTGTAAAAATCATTGTGGGCGTGAAGAAAGGTGGTCTAGAGCCAGACTACGCTCGATTTGGTTGCCTACAGCTCAATGTCAACAATTGCAAAAAATCAAGCCTACACTTACCAAATATCGAAATTTGGTCGTTTCGCTCTCCACGAAGCTCAGACCCACCCGGCACCGTGCACACCAACTCCGTATCGTCGAGTAGATGCCTGCCAAGTATTCACTTGCGAAGATTGGACGCCCACGGCTCTTGCCTCCTCCACTACTGGCGCGGTTCTGTGCGCGAGGAGGAGGCCGAAAATCGGGTTTTTGTTTTTTTTTTTTTTTGCGATTTTGTCCACGATTCGCTGCAGCGAATCGCGATTCGCAGAATCGCGAAGCTGGCGAATCGCGATTCGCTGCAACTATGATATAAACTAGTCTGATGTCTTATATTCGAGAAATTACTAAGAAGTAAAGGATTAATCAAGAAAGCGAGAAATAGATTTGAGGGCCTCTGATTTTGTAAATAATGAGATACCACATTGGGATCTAGATTAAATCTCAAAATTTTCCAAAATACCCCACATTTGATCGAATGGTATTCTTCTTTCCCATATCGCGACTAGGTACTAAACACACCATTGATCATCAGATCTTTACAGTCCTAGAATTTCCTTTCCAAAATTACTGATGTCCCATACCATCAGCTTTTCCTTCCAGAAAACCCTTAACCGCCTTATCGAATATTCTAGAGATCCACGGATCATCTAGATGTCCTATAATCCATATAGGATATTATCTCTTGTTTCCAAAACACTGGAGAATCCTTTTTATTTGGATGACTGGCATGCCTATCAGATGGATACCCAAAATCCACATCTGATTATGTGACTTAGACAGAAGAATTAACATGGTTCAATATTACATCCTGATCCTTTCTGGTTAATGATAAGCTTCAAACCCCTACTGATGCATCAAATCTAGGGACAAGCTTCTGTCAACTAACAGATCCAATGTAATCCATATATTAGATTCTTTTTCTAACATCACAATTGACATCCAAAATTGCGGATAACTCAATGGTCACAAAGATATCAGTTATGAATTCAACTAAATGAATTTATCCAAGAAATTAATATTCGGTATTAAGTGGTCACAAAGATATTAGTTATGAATTCAACTAAATGAATTTATTCAAGAAATTAATCTCCGGTATTAAGCAATTATTTACTGGGATTACCGAAATCCTAATTGCGAAATACATTTCCCGATCACACTTACTACCACTGATGTCCACTCTTCTTCCCTCCTTAGAATTTTCAGTTTCCTGAAAATCTATTCCAGCTAAGGTACTAAGAAGACGTAACGACTTTAGTAAATGTTTAAAATTAATTACTGTAGGAAAAAGTCTGAAACAATTTCATTTCTATCCTATACCTGGGCTGAATTATCGATATACAAAAATCAACTACTAGTATAAAAACAGACTTAGTCTGATCCTTTGCATATCATTCACCATAGGATTTAACTAGAAGTGAAATTAGTTTTTTAATTCCTACAATTTTTCCAATAAAATTGGACTGTTTTTTTTTTTATTGACTGGTCTGGCATTACTCCATTAATCTTGACAAAAACTAACCAAACTCAGAATATGAAATTACATGAATAGAAATCCTACCAATAGGATACACAACACTTTCATAACCAAGAATCCTGTAACTTGGTTATCCTCTAAGAGAGAATATTTCTCAAAGAGTGCTATTTCACAACCAAAAAATCTCAACCGGAGATTAATTCAAAAGAATATATTGTTAGCATGATTTTCTAATTTTTCCCCCCCGTTAAATCTTCAAGCCTGATATCTACTATAATCCATAAATTTCTGTAATATCAAAATATCCTATCGTTTCTAATTATAGAAACAGGTCCATCATAGATAACCAATATCTCAAATTTCCGACAAAACACCCGTTTTATGGCCGATAGTATTTGGCATCACTAAGACTTACGACCATACTATGGTCAACTGATCCAGTTAGTTTCAGATCTTCATTTTGGAATTGTTTGCGTCCCATACCACAAGTTCTTCCTCCACAAAGACCCTCCACTTCCTGATCAAAGTGTCAGAAAAAAAAAGTACAAATATATGAAGTTCTCGGGAATTATTTACAGATTCCAACTTCATAAATAATTTTCCATTCCCACATTCTTTCTCTCCTTTTCACAATTTTTATGATCACTAAAGGGATAAAATAATTCATCCTAACGTGCATTGAGTAACAGATTTAGAATTGGGGAAAGAGTGAACCGACTTTTTCTTGTTCTAAACATCAAACAATGTTGGTATGTCCTTACTTCAAGCACATCAAGAAAACAACCTTTTCGTTCCATTCTAGTCTTTCCATCTAGGCTTCTGGGCCGTTTCTGGCCGTGTCCGTTTCCGAAAAAACGACACCTTGGTCAAAAAAATCCAAGAATTCCTGGACATAAGTGTCCAATTCTCGGGTGCCCGTTTGCAGTTGATAAAGCGAATAAACATTTCGTTAACTGTGAAAAAAGCTTTACGGAATTCCTCCAGGAATTCAGCTTCTATGGGTTGCATCCTGTACCACTAGGAGGCCTTACCAAAGTAAAAAATATATAGAAGTAGGAAAATGACAACAAAAACCATAAAAAAACTTGTTGATCGAGCACTCCCTCCAGCCATGCAACTTCCAAAGGGAACACTTAGTTAACAAAAGTGTTAACTTAAGTTTACCTACCCCCAACCCCCCTTCCTCAACACGCCTTTACCCTCCCTCCTCGGGTTTCACCAAAATCCGAGAGCAGAGTAGGAGAAGACTAGCACGCACCAGAAGCCAGCTAGAGAGAGAGAGAGAGAGAGAGAGAGAGAGAGAGAGAGAGAGAGAGAGAGAGAGAGAGAGAGAGAGAGAGCTTGTGATTGGCATGCTTAGATCCTATTCTAAGCATGCCAATCACAAGCAACACAAGGGAACCTAATGGTGGACAAACCAACCCAACCAAACCTAGATCGAATGGATCTAGCCCCCAAGCTATGGATCAATCACAAAGAGGAGTATGACATCACACCAACAGCATACTGCTACCGGTCATGCTATCAAGCATACACTAGTGAGAGCCCAATAGGTATACTTATACCCTCCAAGGCCCATGCACCACTAGTAGTGCAAAGTGATACCTCACTGGACACCTCTACAGCCTATCTGGGCCACGTCATCCAGTTCCCCAATGACTCACTGATAGACCCATACAAATCCACCATCAAGTGCTTAGGCCTACAACCATTAATTATGACCATGTACACTTAAGGGCCCCAATTCCCTTATAGTCACAATTAACTTACGAGCTGTTGGTCTACCGGTCCTTAGCGTGGATATGCTACATGAGACCAGTCATGGGCATGACAATTAATGTTGTCCATTAATGTAAATGAGCGCAACCGTGAAACACGTGGATTTGGCAAATGACCTCAAGCAACTATTCATCTCAATACCAAAAACTCTCCTCAAGTCAGTGGCTCAAAATCAAAATGCCTATTATTTTCATCTTTGATTCCACTAACTCTCCCTAACTAGTGGCTTGAAATCACATTACTATTATTTTCACCTTCCATTTGACTAGAAGAACTCGTGGTTTCCAACAATCCTATTCAAGTTATTGTGCAATCATTCTCCAATGGAACATGACTTGATGGTATACATATGTTTCTTATGTCGTTATATAAGAGAGTAAAATATGTTATGGGTTGTGGTGATATGAGCCTAGTGTCTCTTTCATGGAGCTAAAAATTGCTTCATGTGGATAGTTGAAGACCTAACATAATCGTAAAATACATATGAAAAATACAGCTGTTGCAAAATATAAATTGTTTCCATCAATAGGTAATATACCTTCCAATAAAAAATGATAACTTGCTATCTAGCTTTTTTCATACTTCAACCTTCATTAGCCTTGTTGAACCTTTATGCTCAAAATCGTGAGTAGCAACTTTGATGTCTTTCCAAACTCTATCTTGTAGTTTTTGTGATCGACATATAAAAGTTTAATGCTTTGGATTCTCCACCTCTACTAGTGCATAGAGTCGACAAACCCTAAGGTATGCTTGTGTCAATCTCTATTCAATAGGAAGACAATTTAAGTTAACTCATCAAAACTTATTAGCATTTGTGCATTTGGATATTTCAAAATAGATCAAAATGTGATTATTAAGTATGCAGGTGTCAATGCTATTCCCACTCTCCACATGAGCTTGTTTTCAAAGGTCAAAAATTTCCATATGATAAGAAGATACTCTGATTGACCATGTCAAACTATTGACTGCGTGGGAAAAAGTGCTCTCAGCAGAATTTGATCGAGACGCTGAGTGAGCCATCACATACTTAAAGTACTCATGCCTAAGCCTCTAGAGCACCTCACAAAGTTTTACAACACATAAATTGAAATTAGCTCATATAGACATAATATAGTAAAGATCAAAATATAACTCAGCTCATTTCTATGTCCGTTGTTTGTTTGTGGTTAGTCTTATACCTAGGTTGAACTTTGACAGGTTGGTTTCTAGAGGGTCAATCTACTTTGAGCTACGATGATGGCCTGTAACCACAACTAGCCATATGGCCCACAATGGGTCAAGTGTGTCTCAAGTTCCAACTTGGTGAGATCGATTGGCAAGTTTTCATAGATGTTAGGATGGTCGCCATGGACTTTCCCATTGCAAACAATCAGTTGGGATGTGATGAGTAGCCTGCCGACAAGCTACCAGGGTGGGCAAGGTAACCATTGGGCCATGTCGAGGCACATGGGTACTCGTTATTAGTCACCACACTAAACCATTGGGCCAAAGGCACAAAGAGTTGGCGAGGGGCCTAATTAATTGAGTAGTGATGGTGGCTCACAAACTAAAATCTCAGTTAGAGGACACCTAGTGTTCCAAGGAGGGGAAGGGCGTCATCTCACTATTGGTTATTTTCATGAGCTTGGAAGTCATGGGTCCTTACATTTTGGTGTTAGGTTCCCACTTTAAAGAGAGAGTGCCACATTTCATAGAGGGAACTTTCTTGCATAAGTTTGTACTTGTCTGAATGGATTGGAAGAATTGGATTAGATCGCTTGAAGTCTGAATTGTGGCAAGTAAATGGATGAGGATGGTGGAGCAGTTTGTTTTTGTAAAGCATGGTGGGTAGATGGCATAATATCTCCTATTGGAATTTGTTGAAGATTCTTGCAAGAATCATGAACAAGATAAGTGAATGAAGGTAAAAACATCAAAATATCTAGGTATAACCAGAAGGTGCAGTACAAAAATATGTATTGTGGTTGCAAAATTCCAATAAGCATGTTTATCTATGCCCTATTCCCATAAAATACCCTTTTATCCTTTAAGTGCATCGTAAGCTAATTTGTACCCAAGGAACAACTTTGCAACTAAGATGATACAAGAGATTGCTTTCTATAACACCAACAAAATCTGCTGTGTTATAATCTGCTTGGGAGGATGGCTTTGGAGGAAGTGAAGTGACAAATGGATTGTCATGTATTAGATTTATTCAACCTAGGGTTTAGGACTCATATTGCTATGGGGACTTAGTGGATAAGATTGCCCATTGTCTTTTTGGGCATGGATTGGCGTGGATTGTGCACATATGTCCCTACTCTGATTGGTGGGGCTCCTTGCAAAATCTCCACCAAAAGGGTAGATGATATGCACCATTGGGATGCTGAGATAGAATCATGCCATATGTATAGTTTGAGCATGAGTGAGGATTGAATGCTAGTGTTATGGGATGCCAGTGACTCAAAGCCAACATGCTTAGCTTGGGTGATCATTCGAAAGTTCCAAAATTGGGAAAGGATCAAGTTGAGTCGTATTGTGTTAACAATCTAGACATCAATGTGTTTTGAATAGATGCTAGAGGAATAACCTAAGCTAAAATTACCCAACCAGCTAGCTCTTTGCTTTACTTAAACTTACGAAGGATAGAATTCATATAGGATCATCTATACATTTTTGTAGTGCAGAGCATGGAGAGCATCTTCAAGCTATATTTTGGGTGTTATTAGATGATGGTGTTGTATACTAATGACTAGAAGATTGACTTGTGCTAAAACATGCACAATACTTCAGTAATGTTGTCACGATATCATTGTGAATCCATCAATGTTGGCTTTGATCTATGGAGGGTTGAGGCCTATAAAGATAGGTTAGTCTTGATCATATGAGCCTTGGACTGTACTATTTATATTGTAGACCCATTTCAAAGCTACATCTCTTTCTTTTAAAGTAGCAGGTCCTGAAGAGTTCATGCTGTTAATCTTTTTCTTTGAATTTACCTCTATGTAGACCGAGAGTGTCACTATCTAACATGGTGTTATTTACCCATATATAGACAGAGAGTTTTTAGTCTCACTATGTAACATTATTTAAGATTTTCCCCTGAGGGGTTGTCACCATTTGACTCGTGTTTTTGTATAGAAACGTTTTAAAGGTGCGAAGTAGTAGCTAATGCTTCAAACAGTCTTCCTTTTTGCAGAGTTTTTAGCCAAATTTTGGTTTTTTCAGAATGAATCTCTTCTAACTTGCTGGTGATGTAAATTGCTACCCTGCTACATCCTTGGTGTTTGAGTTTCTCTTGTCAATAGGATCTGCACAATAAGGTTGAGAGCATGCCTGATAGGAAGTTGATACCTTTTCTCATCATGTGTTGCCTAAAGCAGCTGAGGGATTCTATGAAGTACCACGAAGTGCTTTACAATGGCATGTTTAGTAGGTTAATATTTCGTTCCAAAGGAGGAAACGAGTCTTTGGCTAAATGCTTGTTCACCTCTGAGGAGCAAAAATTATGGACTCCTTCAAGAATGTATCTATTGCTTCCGTTGCTGCCGAGTGCTGATTGCAGAGCTAAGTCTGTAGAACAAGCAATAGACTGGAATGGGATAAGTTCCACAGCAGCAGCAGCAAAGTTGATCTTTCAGCGATATTCTCCTTCAAAGGAGAACTTGCTTGTATCCTTAGAGGCACTTGATGGTCCACCATCCCAGAAAGCGGAAGATAAAAATATCCTTCAAACTGCGGTTGGTGTGGTGCCAATCTCTTCTGTCAAGGACACAGTCGTGCTAACTGTTCATACAGGGAAAGTATATTGTATTGTGGATGTCCTTCATGATATGAATGCAACACATGCTTTTTCAGAGACACAAGGTTCTGAAGCTCCACAATTTTCAAGCTACTGCGACTATTTTCTAACAAAGTAAGTTTAGATTAATTATTCTATTCATTCCATAGAGTTTGAAAAAGTTATTACAAGGTGATGCTTTGATGGACGCTCATTGAACATGAAGCTAAGGATGCCCGAAGTTTTCACTGTAGTCAAAAGTCTGATGCTGAAGTATGTACCACAAGTCGTATGAAACATGATTGTCTCAAAACAGACTTCCCCCGTCTGAGTTGAACGTTGTTCTTGACACGCTAACAGGTACAAGACAGCCTTACGATTTCCTTATCAACCACTCCTACAAGTAAAGCAGACACATCGTCTTCATAATCTGCTAACCGAAAAAGAGAAGGGTGAGGCACGGTAATTTTTAATTGTTTGGTTGCATCTTGTCTGATGATGTTCACAAGAATTTTCGAAATGTTACCATTTTGGCAATAACAAATATGAGTAATGCTTAGATTATGTCTTCAGAAAGTTTTGCTGGTTACTAAATTTGTCAAGC
Organism: Diphasiastrum complanatum; assembly: GCA_029204225.1. Classification (NCBI taxonomy): domain Eukaryota; kingdom Viridiplantae; phylum Streptophyta; class Lycopodiopsida; order Lycopodiales; family Lycopodiaceae; genus Diphasiastrum; species Diphasiastrum complanatum. Next base: position 28,389,312 of record CM055103.1, on the reverse strand, counting down.
ACCTGCTTCCTCTCAAAGAATTTGCATATCTGTCAAGCGATTATTTATCTGAAAAGATAATATGTTTTTATAGTGGATACTAATTGCGTTATTCATTCACCAAACTTTTTTGTAATTCGAACTGCAAAGTTATATGGGGCTGGAAACATCAATATAAGTGAGATTAGTGGCTGCATCTCAAAAAGCTAAGGAAATGGCTAAGGAAGTGGTATGTTATTAAGGTGTAACCTTGACAACTCTGTGATGTTAATGATCCGGTGATAACAAGAAGTCAAAATTGCAGAATACTGTGGTTCTCGTCTTTGGTCAGTGTTGAGGCCATGAGTGAGAAGCACACAATTGTTGATGGTTCATAGGACTACCAGGGTGCACAATGAGAGTTCTCAATCATGTGAACTAGTAAGATCCTGCATATAAGTACTCGATGATTGTCATTATGAGAATCAATGATTTCAAATTTTCTTCTGCCCAGGTATGTTCATGATATGTATGGAGTATGAACTATAGGAAGACTTATTTTCTTTCAGAGGAAAAGAATTCAGTTGGGGTGAAAAGAGATCATAGCATTAACCCATAGTGGAACAAGCATTCGGGAAGAAAAACCAAAGAGCTCTGAACACACATTAGATCTTTCTAGCCCTGAATTATGAGACAAATTGTCGGAATTTAGTTTATAAATTGCTTGTGATTTTATTGCAAGGTCTTTTCAACAGTGAGGGACACAATTGCATGCTTTTGGATGTTGATAATTTGGTGAGAAACTGCAGGGTACCATAGTTCTATGATACATTGGGTATATAATGCTACATTAAAGGTTGTTACCCGGGTGCTTGAGAGGTTGATAGTTTGTGAGGCACAAAAATGACAAGTCAATGTGGATGCTTCACCTTAACTATGTTGATATGGCCTATTTTGCTTTGCCAATTATACGAATTCTACTAAAAGTGCAACCTAAGTGCATATATGGGTCTGATATAACCTTACTGTTATAGAAATCTTCATGCGGGATGTTGGTCATGCAATGTTTCAAAGAATGTCTTCCCTTTTGAGGGCGGAATTTACAATGCATTTGTCCTTAATTACCAGTATCCTTAAACTTGAAGTTATTTGAACTAGTGAAAGACAAAATGTAGCTGAGCAGTGGTTTTTAAAATGGGGGAAAGGGCTCAAGAAGTGTCAAAGAGTATACATTAAGTACTGAGCAATCTAAAGCCATCGATGCTTACAAACATCATAATGAACAAATATGCAACCTTTGAAATCATCGCCTATGCAGTCACGGGTTCAAACATTTTCTTAACACTTGAGCTGTGTGCTGGAAAACTTGCAATTTTGGACTTACTAGGGAGATTATAATTTAAATAGCGAAATCTATATATAAAATTCAGTTTAATGAAGCCTTATGTAAATCTGATGCTCAAATATTTTTTATGATATATTGGACTTTGTTATCCTGATGTTTCATCCACTCAATCTTCTGTTGACTAAGTTCTTTCCCAATATGTGAATAAGCAATAGAGCTTTACTGGGTCTAGTAGTATAGTCATGTGCAATATATTATTTCCACTTTCTTGTGAGTCTCTCAACCCATCAAAGAAATTCAAAGTTGTATAAGCATTTCTGTTGATTTTGCAGAGAGGGAAGTCGAAGCAAAAGTGGTTGGTGCGCAAAGCCTAGTGGAACTGCCTCCTGAGCTTTGCTTAGATCTCGGCTTGAAAAGTTCGGTTGTTCGGTCATTATATCTGATTCCATCAGTCATGCACAGATGGATAGCATACATCAATGCAAGCCAGTTACGTCATCAAATCATTGATTCTTTCCCAAATTGTCTTTTCGTATCTGCAAAGCAGGTATTCTCCATTGCAATTGCTGATGAATTCTCTACAAACTTGTAGTGTGCTTAAAATTTGTTAACAATTATCTCGAACGTGTTAGATTTAGTCATAATCAGTTAAAGCATGCATACCTATATTACATTTTCAGATAAAGATGCTAAGAATAAGAATGTCTATGCTACAAGATATAGATCATTGAAGCTCACTGATTTGTTACCATCCAGATTATGCAAGCACTGACAACATTAAGGTGCAGAGAAAGTTTCTCGTTTGAGGGATTTGAGCTTTTGGGCGATTCCTTTCTTAAATATGCAGTAAGTCGACGCCTTTTTTTGGTATATAATGACAAGCATGAAGGGCAGTTGTCTGCAAGACGTTCTCGTGCAATTTGTAATGCAACCCTACATCGGTTGGCGTTAAAGCGAGAGCTACCGGTATGCCTTATTACCAATTGTAACAAATCAACTCTTGGCTGCATATGAGAATATAGTTTGCTAGTTCACTTCCTTTTCTGTTTTTGGAAACTTTCCTTAAGGCTTTGGTGACCATGGAATCCAGACACAATATTTTTCTTTGGCATACATCATTTGTGCTAATTTAAGGCAAATTTATATTCATCAATGAAGTCTTTAGCGCAAAATTTTTAGTTGTAAAGCTTATTGATTTAAGAGTTCAAAGGCCTTCTTTGTGTCAAGTTGATTTATTGTTGGTAATCGGCTGTGACTTCTACATATTGATATGCTGATTAAGAAGACCATATTCAAATTGAAGGTACTACAAAGGAATCATGTCATACAAGCTCTTCCACAAAGAAGCACCTTATAGTTTCAAAAATATATTGATAGTTGTTCGCAACAAGTGTGTACTAAGAGTAATAGGCTCCTACATCTTCTAGTAACAATAATAAAGTTCAAATAGAACTTAATATTCCTAGCTCTTCTAGATTGTAGTAATCCATCATATATAGTTCTCCAAACAATATATGGATGGTTTTTAGAAGAAAAATGGATAGATGATTATCAATGCATTATTGTAATAAACTCACCATCTTCATCATACAAGTCCTTGATTTGAGAGAAATCTTCATGGAAGTCAATAGAGATATTACGGACTCTAGGCATTCTTGAGAGTGCATCTGCTACTTTGTTTTCTAACGAAAATCAATTCTTTTATGTATATGTCATAATGCAGTTTAGCACCTTGTAACCTTCTACTTTCATAAGCAACAACATTTTCTTCTTGATTTAAACCAACACCAATGCATTCCAGGCTAGCATCAACTTCTATAGAAAAAGGTGTTTGAAGATCAGGAAGAATGAGAACAAGACTTGTTGTTAAAGCAACCTAAAGCCTTTCAAATGCATCTTGCTCTTTACTATCCCAATAAAACTTGGCCCTTTTCTTTCTAAGTTCATGCAATATAGCAACAATATGAAGATCTCCTATAATAGGAACATAACCCAAGAAAGAGCAACTTCATGAACATTTATAGGAAAAGGCCATTTCTGAATTGCTTCAATCTTTGTATATCCATCCTAATGCCTTATTTGGAGATGGCATGCCCTAACAAATAAATCTCTTCAATAAAGAATTCACTTTTTGTTCTTTTGATAAAGGGAGAGTTCTTGTCTAAGATGTAAAAAACAATAGGTAGGTGCTTCCTATGCTCTTGCTCATTTCAGCTAAGCACAAGAAATGTTGATGATGTCTAAATATTCTTTCCTTCGTCCTGTTGAAAGTAGCAGTCGCATTTGTAAGACCAAAAGGAACACCCATGAACTCATGTAAACCAATGGTGGCGAAAAAAGTAGTTCTGCGATTTTCCTCAAGTACATCTTGGATTTGGTGGTATCCACTTGTGAGGCCGATCCTATTGAACTTGATGGATCCCTTATGTTTTTTTCCATGATGTCATCAACTCTTGGGATAGGGAATCTACTTTTAGCGGTGATTTTGTTCAAGGCCCTATAGTCTAAAACTACCATCTTTCCTTTTTTACCAGAAGGACGAGAGAGCAATATGGAAAAGTACTTGGCCTTATTAAATCCCTTTTGTAGGAGGTTTTCTACTAGTTTGGCAATCTCTTATTGCTGGGAGTAGGTTACTCGACAGGGAAGACTATTTGGTAATGTGCTTCCAGGAATAATATTTGTTTTGTGATCTTTGGGTATCTCATGAGGTAATTTGATGCCACATATTGTTTGTCACAAAAATAATATAGGAACTTATAGAAACCGAGGTAACTACTTAATATGATCAATAATAGGAATGGTTTCCCTTGTAAGTGTGCATGAACATGAATTTGTCTTCCTTTATGCTTCCATGTCCCAACCTGCTTTGCATGATCCACCAAAGGGTTATGTAGATGATGCCAAGGCATGCCCAAAATGGCATCAACCCCTTGTAAGGGGAGCTACCATGAACTCGATACTCTACAATTTGCAACCTTACTTAGTTTTCCAGTAACATGATAGATCAAATATTGCCATGAGTAAAAGATTCTCTATCTTCCATAAGTGGTAAAACAATCTCCAATGGCTAACAATCAAGAAGTGTTGAAGACCATATCTTTGGTCTTCCCAATGTTAACGATGATGCAACACCTAGAAAAGACAGGCAGCCTTATCTATTTGACTATTGGATGACCAAGCAGTACATATGCAGTGGGGCCAGTTTGCCAATTCATGAGCAAGCCCGAAGAATCACGGTGGAAAGCTGCTAAGAGAATACTGATTCAAATAAAAAGCACAATGAACTATGGGATGGTCTACGTAAAGCAAGCAAGAGGAACGTAATTTGGAAAAATTCACAAGTAAATGTTAGGCTGGTGATAGAGGAGACCCCAGATCCACTAATGGATATATCTTCCACTTGGGATTGGGTGCAAAATGGAGTACCCAAAAGCAGTCAGCAGAAGTGACCCAGCTGGAATCAACTGACATATTCAACCAATACCATTTCTTATGTTCTATAACTTCGTTAGTCTTTGCTCTTATGCGTGAATGCTGACTTAAAAAGGCTATATTGCTAATCAAGTTGCATATGACACACACTTTAAGAGTAACAATAGACAAGTAAGAATAATGTCATGTTATTTAAGGTTTTGAAACCACTCTTATCATGGTTAGCGGCTAAGACTGTTTCCTCACATGCATTTCAGAGATTTATTCAAGATGAAGTATTTGACCCATCACGCTGGGTTGCTCCTGGAATGTACTGCAAGAAAGATGTGGTATGTAGATGCAACACAAGTAATCTCCTGGGGAGTGGAGAAGAGGAGAATGAAGATGAAAAGGTTATTACAGATCAAGTGGTCAGAATAGGCAAAACATGTGCCAATGGACACAGGTGGCTGTGCTCAAAAACTATTGCAGATGCTGTGGAGGCTCTTATTGGAGCATATTTTGTGGAAGGTGGTGATTCTACTGCAATGGCCTTTATGAGATGGGTTGGGATTGATATCGATTTTGAATCTTCTCTAATGGATGCTGCACGTACGCACCCTGCCCTTTCCCCGGATATGGTGCAGATTGTTCAGTCAAGCTTGGAAGCATTAGAAAAGCAGCTGGAGTATTCATTCAGGAACAAGGCCTTACTCTTGGAGGCTGTAACGCATGCCTCACAACAACAACTGCATGGGGGCATCTGTTATCAGGTAGTACGCTATCGTGTGTGTGTGTGTGTGTGTGAGGTGTGAGAGAGAGAGAGAGAGAGAGAGAGAGAGAGAGAGAGAGAGAGAGAGAGAGAACGTAAGTATCTTCATTTGCATCTTTTGAGACAAGCGGGCTATTGAATAGCGAACTGAGCGAGGTTAGCTCTTAGATGAAGGTATTTCACTTTACATTTTCTGCTTGTTACATGAATGTTGATCTCACTTTGGCAGAGGCTGGAGTTTCTTGGCGATTCTGTATTGGACCTCCTCATTACACGCCATTTGTTTAATTCGCACCCAGGGTTATCTCCAGGGTGTTTGACGGACCTCCGTTCTGCCGCAGTGAATAATGACTGCTTTGCACGAGTTGCTGTAAAACACAACCTACAGAAGTTTCTTCGCCATGGCTCAGCTGCATTGCTAGGGAAGATAACTGAGTTTGTCAAATGTTTAGGTAATACAAATGACAACCAAATGAAAGTTTCCTTCGGTTGGGATGGAGTTGAAGGTCCTAAGGCAAGTGCTATTTCATATTGTCCAGTTTTTGTCGGAGCAAGCTATTTATTCTTTGATAACCAGTTACTTATCTTTTACGCAGAATGACAATTTCCATGAGTATAATGTCATTAATTCTCTCTTTATGAGGAATGACATCTTATATACTGCATTAAATACCTTAAAACGTAATTCGGTGAGTCACGACAGGAATCATTCCATTTACATTTTATTTGGTTCTTGATGTTCGAGTTACATCTTGATGTGTAAGCATCCAAAGTGGATACTATTCTCTATATCTATTATGGAAACTACTTTAGAACATTAGAAAGGAGGTCTATACTTAGGATAAATGTCATTCTAAAGTTGGATCAAAGTAGTATGGTTAAAACTATGCTAATCCTTGTTCATGCGTTGTGCGCGGACGAATACAATACATTCATTTTGAGGGAGTTTATTCTATCAGGATCTTTCATTCTTGTTTAATATGTACAGGTACTAGGAGATATTGTAGAAAGCATAGCAGGCGCAATTCTGGTGGATACAGGTTTTGATTTGGAGGTGGTATGGACTGTTATGAAACCTTTACTTTCGCCTATTGTCACCCCAGAAACGTTACCTCTTCATCCCGTGCGTGAGCTGCAGGAGCTTTGCGACCTCAATGAATTCTGTTTGCAATGGCAGAAGGTGCAAAGAAAAGAAAAGGCAACAATCATGCAATTATCTATTGATTTAGGGGAAAATAAGCTTGTTGAAAAATCAATTGTGGTGCAAAAACAAGTAGCCAGAAAAGAGTTAGCAAAGAAGATGCTTGCCACTTTGCAGGTTACTCCTGAGTCCCAAAATTTTGATTGCAAGTCTTCAAATGGCAATGCGTAAATTAATTGTGTCTCTTTCAACCTTGCAATATTTCTTGTCATTCGATTAGTTATGTGCTGTCTTCTCTCACCATCATTTATAGCGGGTCGTAATGAGGAAACTGTGTAAATTGCATGAGGTTTTCAAATAAGTAGTTCACAAGACTATTTTTAAGTTCATCTCATTGGTATTTATGACAGGGATTAGGTCTGACGCATTCTCGAAAAACAGCAGTCTTGCAATGTGTGAATAATCAAGGGTTGCAATCCTTAATACCCGTGTCTAACAATATCAATCCACTTTTTGATAAAGTTCCTTTAGAACATGATAAGTCAGGTATTGAAGATTTTCCTTTGAAGCATCTGATCGCCACAACTGATTTCAAGCAGACTGGTACACTTGACTTTGAAGATGATAAAAATTCTACTCAAACAGTGAATCAGTCGAAGAGGTGTAAACTAGATGAGACGTCTTTGTCTGTAAGTTTAGGTGGAAAATCTTCTGTACTAGTGGACTTGAAGGTAAAACTTGATTGTACAATGCCCATAAGCATCGAGCCATCAGAGACTTTGTCAGTTAAAGAAGATCAGATGCTTGAATCAACAAGATGTGTCCAGGGGGGCTCTTTGGCTATGAGTTCCACAGATGCAATTGAGGATGTTGAGGGAGACGCTGTCATGTTAACTTCAACTTCTGGAAGCACTGGGAGTGTTTTCCTGAAAGGTACGTGCATGGTAGTCTGCTTGAGGAAAGAGCTCTGTGTGCGTAGGGTAACTACAGTCCTATATGTGCATGCGAATGAACATTGAATCTGTTCAAAATGCTCAATTTGACAGCAGCATATAGCTGGTTCTTCATTATTTATCAATAGCTGTTTGCACCAAATCTTACTGGGTAGAATTAAAAAACAAACATTAACATTTACTAGCTAGTTTTGTCCATCTTGACATATTAAGCAGCGTCTGAAGCTACCTTGTAATAGTGCACTTTGCATGGAGCCACCCCCAACTTCTCTATTTGCAAATGAAGAGAACCTGTAAGTTATAATGAAGTTGTATGGAGCAACGACATCCACCAGCTTGTGAATGTGTGTGTGTGTGTGTGTGTGTGTGAGAGAGAGAGAGAGAGAGAGAGAGAGAGAGAGAGAGAGAGAGAGAGAGAGAGAGAGAGAGAGAGCTTTATTAATGTCTTTTTCATGCCAAAAGGCATATAAGACTGATGAGGTACATGTCAAGTATGTGGTAATCATGGGAGCGTAGAAAACGTCTCCAAAACTACAATAAAGAAAACATCTAGTACAAACTAAAATAGACATGTATGGGAGTGCGAGAGTGTATGTGCATAATAATCATATGTATCTATGTCAAGATGTCAAGACTGTGCTGTTGCTGCTGCTGATGTGCTAATGCTGTAAAAAGATGTAATGTGAGCGGCTACCGGCGGCCGTGTGACAGGGAGGTGGCAAGAGAGCCTATTCCATGTGAAAGTGGTGTGGTGGTGGTGGTGGATTGCCACCCAATTGCACACTCTCTCTCTCTCTCTCTCTCTCTCTCATTAGCTACCATTGTGGATGGCAGCCATGGACAATACCACCTTGAATGTGTGTAGCTTGCAAGCTTGAGATGTGAGCATTTTCTTCCTCTTCTTTTTCCTTCTATCCTCTTTCACAATTGGAATATGGATCCTAGCCCTTCCTCTCAGCCTACTGCTCCTCCTATTGAAGCTGTGGCACCTGCTTCTTCCTTGGATTCCGATACTTTGCTGTCGGCTATCAACAATCTACAACAATAGATTATTGTGGATATGCAGGCAAGGCATGCAAAGGATCAACAGGAGTTAAGGGAGCTGACGCAATCAAGGCAACTATTGCACCAGGCCTTGTTTACTCCCAAAATTTTCATTGGGGAAAAAAAAAGATATAGCCCTTGAAGTGGTCACTTTGTGGATTGATCGTTGGAATTCGCACTTTTCCATGCACGATTCGTCTGACGAGAATAAGATCAACTTGGCTATCATGTACTTGCGAGGCAAAGCTTTTACCTAGTGGCAGGACTTGAGGGGTAAGCCTGAAGCTCTGAGGTTGTGGGAAGATTTTGCAAGGCCTTTAAGGCGGCGTTCCTTCCTATACTAGATGACTTCGACTTCTATTGTCAGTATCCGACGATCCAGATGGGGAACCGGCCCCTGGATTAGTACTTGCAAGAATTCCAAGAGGTATACTCTCCTTTTGTTAGTAGAATAGATTCTTTGCTGGTTAAGTTGCATTTTATACTAGGTTTGCCTAGAGACTACCAGCTAGAGGTTAGGAGAAACCACCCTCTTACCCTCGATGATGTAGTTCGATCCGCCCGTATATGATAACACTCGTATAGTGGCTAGGCCTGAGCTTGGGGTTTCACCCAAAGCAAAGGGTAAGAAACCATTCTTTTCAAAGAAAGGAAAAGATAAGGTGAAAGAAGTGTTTGCGGCTCCCAAGTAAGTCGAAGAAAAGATCTTTCATGGACTAGGAGACTTTCGCTAACGCCAGAAGCAATAATTTGTGTTTCAATTGTATGGAACCAGGTCATGCAGCGAAGGAATGCCCAAAGAAACGGAGGCAAGCTAAAGGGGCATCGTTTAAGATGCCAGGTAACTCTAGCATTTCAAGTATTGAACTTTCCTTTGCTTGTAATTATGTGTGTGAGCATTGTTGTTTTAATACGGCAGTTTTTGGCCCCCATGACCTCATTCAAATGAAAGGGGTTGTTGGTGGCCAAGCCGTGACAGTTTGTTTGACGATGGTTCTACACACAATTTTATTAGCTCTAACTTGCTGCAGAAGCTAAAGGTGGAAACAAGGCAAAGTGACCACCGATATGTTGTGAAGTTGGCAACGGGAGTGGAAACCCAAAAATAAATTAGCGATTAAAATTTGTTAGCCCTTACCTTGAAAGCCCACAAAACAATAGTAAACCTTCTCTTTCCTATGCTTGGCTTCCTCAATCAAAGCTCGGAGAGTGAAGATATGATCAGTGTTAGAATAATGGGCTTGGAACTCTGCTTGGCCCAAAGCATGTAATCTCTTGGATTGCGTCTCTGAAGTCATCGCAGACTGAAGTATGGTACCATATAGCTTCGCAAGGACATGCCCAATCATGATAGTGCAATACTTACCATAAATAATGGGGTCACCATTTTTGTGAATAGGGTGGATGATGTTGGTGCACCAGGATGATGGAAAGACATATACAATTGTGGAGTTGAGGAGATTGGCTAGTGTGGGAGCAAGTAGGTTGGCAACATGAGTTAGGAGTTCGGATTCAAGGTCCTCGATATCTCTAGCTTTGTGGGACTTCATTCTCTTGATGGCTGTAAGGACCATATCAGAGGTGAAGAAGGTGAACTCAAATGGTCAGGGAAAGATAGAGATGGGTGAGTCAATGGGTATGGTGTATAGGCTAGTAGCATAGTCGGCCCATATGTTAAGGTCATCCAAGAAAGGTGGTGGGGCACAAGGGATAAACTCATGCCAAAAAGCGCTCGAGAAAGAGCTGAAAAGAAGGTCAACAAGACGTTATCCTTCGAAGTCATCATAGGCACGCTTTTTATGGCGAAGTGTATGATGGTATGAGCGTTGGGAGGAGCGGAGAAGGTTTGAAGCATGAGTGCGTGCATGGATGACAAAATGATGAAGACAATGACACTCGAGGTCATTTGACGAGGGTTATAGATGAGGGGGTGGTGAAGAATGTGTGGATTTGCCTTTATGAGGCTTATAAGGAAAGGCTAGAGAGGCGGCCGTGTGAACAGAGGTGGTAAGGAGAGTGGGTAATGAGGCCAGAGACTCTTGGTAGACTGGTATGTGTAGAGGGCTGAAAGTATATCATGGTGCACGGGTAAGCATGGGAAGATGACTAGGGGGTTGGGAGGCGACCAATAGCGAAAGAGAGGAAAGAGTGATCAGAGAGGGTGGTGTGAGAGAGATGAGAGGTATGGATGACGGTGTCCCCATGAGATAATCAACGACACTATGCCCGCCACTGTGAGGATGACAAGTATATCTGCCTAAACCTGGCCAACAAATTAGGCCATGATAAATGGCTAACTCATGGGCCTCACTAAACTTTAATTAATACTCACCATATGGGGTGATAGGTCCCAAACTATCGTCAGAAATCTTGGTAACTCCCATCCCATCACTGTCAAGGGCATGAACGCGGAGCTAGGTGGTGGTGTCGTGAAACTCTGATTGTCGTGAGGATGTCCCAACCATCCCGATATATTACCCATCTGCTAGACTCTCAGGCCTCCTCGAAGGCTTTTTGCCTTTCCTCAACCTAGATATATGTAAGGTCATCATCCGTGTAGATAATGGTACCACGTAACTCGGCTCTACAACACAAAGCCTCCCTACGACTCTTCAGAGAAGTAAAATGGATAATCAACGTGGCTGTATCCCTGGTGGTCCTCCAAGCCGCATCTAGTCCATTTGTCCTGTGACCTAATGTGGTGTCAAGGAATAGCTTAGCTTCATCCATGGCATCCAGTATATCTTTTTCTTTCGAGATGGTGGCCGGAATGATTGAGGATATGCGAGCTCTTGGTTTGGTTCCTTTCTTCAATACTTAAGGTGCCAAAACCATTTATATGCCAGGATTATATGGTGCCAAAACCATCTACAAGTTCAACTGGACATCTCTTTATTTCTCTAACTTTGATTCTATTCAAACTCTCATTAATAGCATTAGATGAATTGGACATCTCAAACTTAAACTCAACTATTCTAGCTCCGATGACCCAATATCTATTTTGTTTCAGCTAAACGTTTAGCTTCAACAAAACGGATTTTACCGTCTCTATATATGAGGTGTTTCCCTGTATCTTTTGCTTTTTGCAGAGCCTCTTTTGTTTCCATCACAAAAAAGGTGAGGTCTTCATCCAGGAAGATCTTGGTATCTTTCAGTTTATATCTTTGACATAATACATCCCGTCGAGACTCCAATGAGGTGAAGCACAAGATCAAGGTGCTAGCATCTTTCTTGGCCCGCCAGGCTGAGTTCAAATCTTTGCAATGATGGAGAGTAGCGTCCAAGAGAGAGAGAGAGAGAGAGAGAGAGAGAGAGAGAGAGAGAGAGAGAGAGAGAGAGAGTACAACACCCTAGATGTATTGAAAAACTTAAATATAGATTTGAGAATGTTTCAAGCGTCATGTGCAATCATATATTTGCACAAAATATGAATAACTATGTTATCTTTTATCGAAAGTTAGATGTAAGAAAGAGCAATTGCATGCTTATTTGATAATCCTCCCAACTCATTTTGGTCATAAGAAATAGGCTTTCCTTTTCCTCGAACAATATTTCAGCGACCCTTGGCAAGAAGGCGACTTATCATGTGCAGGTATGCTTTTGCTATCACAATTGCTTGCTGCAGCTGTTTGTACTTTACTTGCAAAAACTGCAAAAACCTTCACAATAACTATTGATGTTCCTGATATTTTAGTACCTCTTTGAATCACTTCTTATGCTGTGCAACAACTTGGATTTCAACTGCAGAATATCGACATTGTATTTTATGAGACTTGTCTCAGCAGAATAGACCCAAAAGTCTGATTTTTGTACTTTCTCACAGTTTTTTTATTGTATTGCACATTAACTGGGTGTATTTTACCTGGTGCGGCCTGTACCTGACCGTGCGTAGCTGACCGTGTCCGCACATTATGTGTAGAAGATGCTTAGCCTCTTCCATCCAGTGTAGTTTGATGGAACTTTTGCATATTCTATCTTAGAATCACTAGCCATATTTTTATTTCATCACAAGCCTGCATGGTTTGTCTGGGTGTTTCTTGAGAAGATGGCACTCTCTCTTCAATATTTCCATCAAAAGCCTTTTTCATTATTTCGAAACGATGATACATAGGCAAGAAATATCTATGATCACATTGAATAATCTTTCCCAATGAATTTGACCACCCTTCCCTTGTTAGTTGCCCCACATTTAAGGCATCCTACATATCTCTAAATTGACCAAACAAGAAGCAAACCATATACTGGAAGATTATTGATACTCCATAGAAGGATGCCTCTCAACATAAAACACTTTTGTAATGATGAATCTGTAGTAACAACATAAGGCAATACACCATGTATGACCATGTGTGCGTAAGTGGATTTGAACTCCCAAAAACGGAGCATTCAACCAACAGCCCAATAGTTCCTGACAAAATTAAAAAATTCAACATTGCAATGTCCATGGAGAGAGATGGCAATTACAAGGAGACCTAATATGTATAGAGGCACATTTCTAGTTTTCTGCACCTTAAACACCATGCATGATTTTTGAGCTTTGATGTAATGGACTTTGAGTACCTCCTACCCACACTCATGTGTCGATTCCAGCAAGCTATCAATTTATACAGTTTATTACATGGATTTAGTACCTGTAGCTAATCGTTTTTTCTGATGCCCAGTCCATGGATTACCTGCTCAGGTTGTAAGGTTTACCTATCTTTGTTGAAAGGTGCAAAAGAAAATTTTCAAAACTGTGTTTGGTTGCTGCATTCTTCTGTATGTGCATATCTAATTGGGGCTTTGATCTAGATGGAGAAAATGCCACTTTTGATTCCGACCAAGCAGCTGCAGGGTCCTGTTTTGGAGATTTTAAGTGCTTGCCACCGACTCTGCTCTCTCTGAATACTGAAGCAGCTTCTACTGGTAACTAATTTTTCAAAAAGCAATGTTTTTTTAATTTTTTGCAGTTTCAAACTTTTGCTCAATGTATAATTTGTGATACAGGTATTTTTCCTTTATTGATCTCAAAATTTTGCTTCTTGGCTTGTGAGACACAAGTTATTTATTGCACACAGTTCAAGAATGCTTAAAAGAGATGTATGTGGGACAACATAGGCTCTCATTCCTAATATTTTACATTAAGTATCAAAGGTTGTAGAAGGTTAACAATCCCCATCTTAGCTGGTAAGAAAGAGTCAAAGCAGATACGCAGTGGAGAATATCTTCAATGAGACGTATTTCTTTTTCTATGCCACATCAAGTAGTGTTGTATTCATGCTTGTGTCGAAGCACCGACCATGCGAGCTGCTTAGTTCGTGAAATAGCCATTTTAACAAAGCTAGCACCTTCTAATCACATAAGATAAGATAATCACCTGGAATATCTAACACTGTTTTTGTTTGTTTGTACCAGTCAAGTCTGATTGTTCATTCAAGAAACAGGAAGCAAATGATTTGTGTGGGCCTGGAGATTTCAGATACTTGCCTGCTTTCCTACTGGAATTAAAAAAGCTATTAAATGAAGGTGTTCCATTTTCAACTCATTTTTCACATATTGACATGATTTGTTTTCTGATATGCTCATTTTGTTTTTTTGTTTGTTTGTAAAGGCTTTTCTTTGTTGGCTGTGGAAATTTGGAATTTTTCAGATACTCCAAGTGAATGTCATTCTTCGTTTACACAAAAACAGCTGAACTATGAGAAAAATAAGCCTGGAGGGTCTGCATCGATATTAACTTCAGCGGATTTTCAAATACAGTCTCCGAGCATAGGTAAAGTTTTCTTGCCTGGAAATTTTCTTTGATTTTTGCATCCTTGAAAAGCTTTTGCGTAAATATTGACATGTCTTTGCTTGGTCCTATAAAGACATGAAAGGAGTCTCACTCCAGGTAGCGGTGCATCGTATTCCCCTTAAACCGGGTGCGAGACCAACTGCTAGCCGTCCCTACAGATGCAATCCGATCTACAAGGCCAAAATCAAAGAAGAATTACAACGCTTGTCTTATGTGCTTTTTGTGTAGCATGTGTAGTCTTTAAATATCAGAGGATGATATTCACTAGAACACTGCAATTTGGACCAGGTGAAGTTAGAACTGTACCTACATAAGTAGCCAACTTAAATTTGTATTGCTTGCTATCACCATGAAGTGGAGAAATATATATATATATATATATATATCATAGGTCCCGCGGTACTGGGTACCGCGGATCCCGGTACCGCGGGACCGTACTGGTACCGCGGTACCATGATGGTACCGTGGTACCATAATATATTAATATAATTAATATTTAATATTTTTTCAAAATTTTTTAAACCTAATCTACCCGCCCCCCTCGCTTCTTCTCTCCCAATTTTTTTCCAGCCATCGTTGCCCTGCCTTCGCTACTGGTTTTGCTGCCCTGCCTTCCCTGCCTTGCGTCGCCCTTCGCCCACAGACCCCCTTGCCTTGCATCTGATTTGCAAGAACCTGCCTTCGCCCATTTTCAGCGTCTCTCACAATGTACCCTGCTGTTTTTTTTCCAGCGTTCCATCCTTGCAGCTTTAGCTTCATCTGCATTTTTTTCCCTAGTTTTCTCCATCGCAATGGTGCAATCCGACCTTTCCGGTCTATGGGACGAGGTAGACATTGTCAGGCGGGTTGCCGACAAGTCCAACAAGACCGGACAGAAGATCGTGTGCTGCCGATACTATCTCGTCGAATTTGCTGCATCCCTCACTCGCCTTAAAGGCCATCTACTCGGTGCACGCGCCAAAAATGGTGCCACCTTGAATGCTGCCCCTTGTGGCAGCATAACCGTCCCCAACAGGCAACGACTACTGGACACCTACGGGCCGCGGCTCGTGGCGGGAGAGAACACCATTTTGGAGGGCATTCTCCGATTTTGCACCGCTCCTTATGTGGCTGACCCAGAGTTGCTGCCTACTTGGCTGGCACGCACGAGGAAAGGGAGTGCATCCTTGTCCATTCCCTTTGCCCCTCATCCCCCTCAGACAGTTCCGCCTCACGCACCCCCATCTGCTCAGATTCCGGTGGATCCCGTCCCATCACGTCCGCCAGTTGCCACTGCGGTTCCACCTCCACGTCCTGTTGCTCGCACACCCCCGGTTTACAACTTTCTCATGGACTCTCCGCCATCCGAGCAGGCCTAGGATGCTATTGTTGAGGCCTTTGAGGATGTGGAAGAGATCCCTTCTTCCTTCCCTTCCC
The DNA here is from genome assembly GCA_029204225.1 of Diphasiastrum complanatum. Taxonomy (NCBI): domain Eukaryota; kingdom Viridiplantae; phylum Streptophyta; class Lycopodiopsida; order Lycopodiales; family Lycopodiaceae; genus Diphasiastrum; species Diphasiastrum complanatum. The sequence continues at coordinate 28,373,496 of CM055103.1, read as the reverse complement.
ATCCGGATGACCTCCTCAGCCAGCAGTTTTCGTACCCCATGCTAGATGTTGCCCCTCCACCAGTGCACCCCACCTATGCTACTGCACCCATCCCTGCCAGTGCATCCCACTCTCCCCATTCCACGTCTACAGCCGATGCATCCACCAGTGCCCAGCCTGTCGCGTTATCGTCCATTCCCGTCACGGTTGGTGCACCGTGCTGGAGGTCCACCACCCGTCGCCCACCAGGTAGAGCCCTTGTGCAGCAGACCATTCGCGGTGCACATGGACAGAAAGGCCACACAGGCCGTGGCCAGTTTGATTCACGAGCTGAACCTACCTTTTGCCATCACCGATTCTGAGCCCTTCAGAAGGGCATTCCACCTTGCACAGTTTGTCAGCCCTGGCTGGAGAGTCCCTGGTTCGGAGGTTGTCCGCACACACATGTTGAGAGATAGGGTTGAGTCCTTTTCTAGAGAGATGGAGCCTCTACGCTGCCACTGGGCCACATATGGATGTAGCATCATGTCCGATGGCTGGACTGATGTCCGGGACGCCAGCGGTATGCCGTCGGGACCATTCGATCCGTGGCGCCAGCGGTATGCTGTCGGGACCATTTGGTCCAGGAACTGGTTGTCTCCATATCTGTCGCGGCTTGTGGTTCTGAGTGTTCCACCCATTTCGGTGGATCCCGTCCCATTGTGTCCGCCAATTGCCACTGCGGTTCCACCACCACGTCCTGTTGCTCGCACGCCCTCAGTTTACGATTTTCTCATGGACTCTCCGCCACCCGAGCAGGCCCAGGATGCTACTGACGAGGCCTGTAAAAGTGTCTTAGGAGGATGCACCATTGCAACAGGCGTAGCAATTCTCTGGGTTAGCAACCCTCCCTTCCCATCTGGATGACCTCCCTAGCCAGCAGTTTTCGTATCCCATGCCAGATCTTGCCCCTCCACCAGTGCACCCCACTTATGCTGTTGCACCCATCCCTGCTAGTGCATCCCACTCTCCCCATTCCACATCTACAGCCAATGCATCCACTAGTGCCCAGCCTGTCGCTTCATACGGTTGGTGCACCATGCTGGAGGTCCACCACCCGCTGCCCACCAGGTAGAGCCCTTGTGCAGTAGACCATTCGCGGCACGCATCAGCCGCACATGGACAGAGAGGCCACACAGGTCGTGGCCAGTTTGATTTATGAGCTGAACCTACCTTTTGCCATCACCTATTCTGAGCCCTTCAGAAGGGCATTCCGCCTTGCACAGTCTGTCAGCCCTAGCTGGAGAGTCCCTAGTTCAAAGGTTGTCCGCACACACATGCTGAGAGATAGGGTCGAGTCCTTGTCTAGAGAGATGGAGCCTCTACGCCGCCACTGGGCCACATATGGATGCAGCATCATGTCCAATGGCTCTTTCTCAAAATCATCTGGTTTTAAGGGCTGTATGAGTGAAGGGCGTTTCTGAGGAGCTTCACTTTTAAATTTGTCTTCTTTCTTTCTTTTTAAAAATTTCTTTTTAAATTGAAAGTCTTTCTGAGAAGGCTGCTCAGAAAGTGGCTGTTGTCTCGCCCTCTTCCTACCCACTGAATCATCATAGATTTGAGCATATCTGAGAGCTTGCTCAAGGGTAGTAGGCGAGTTTCTCTGGACCTCTACTTTATATTCATCTTTGAGGCCACGGACAAATCCCCTGATTTTCTGATAGTCATCCATATTTTTAATCTTTAAAATTGCTTCTCGATACTGCGAGATATATTGGATGAGGGATTTATCCATTACTGTTCTTTCCCAGGCTTCCCAGGCTCTATCCAGTTCATTTTCTGGTAGAAATTCTCTTAGGAAAGCTTCTTCGAAAGCTTTCCATGACCGGGGAGTCTGCCCAGTCTCCTGGAGATTTAACCACCACTTGTAGGCCATAGGCCCTAAAGAAAGACTGGCCTCAATTGCTTGCAAATGGTCAGGGGTCTGTTTAAGAGCATGAATGTTCTTCCATTTGCTGAGGAAGGTTTGTAGAATATCTGCATTTCTATCCTTCTCTTCCCCATTAAAAGTAGGAGGTTTTAAATCTTTAAAAACACTGGGGTGAGACCCGAAACTGATGGAAGTGGAGAAGGGGATAACTGAGAAGTGGAGGGAATGGGAAGGCTTCCTTTCGCGGAACTCAAAATCAAGTTTTTGAGTTCAGCGAACGAGTCGTCCACACTGGACTTGAAATTGGCTAATGCCAACTTCAGTTCATCCACTTCTGTTACCAATTGGAGGAACTGCTCCTTGGTAACCAGTTCGTCGAGTTCTTCGGCGAACTGTTCCTGTTCTTCTACTTCCATGGGTTCCTTCCCTTTTCTGTAAGCCAAGGCTTCTGTTTCAAGTTTGCCGAAGCCTCTCTCCGGGGGTTGATCAGGTCCCTGAGGAGTGGTCATCTTCGGAACTGAAAGAGAGCTACCTTAACTTCTGAAGGAAAAAAAAGTCTAAAAGACTAATTTACAACTGTACAAGGGAAAGGAAACTTAGCTCTTTCTGAGAACTGTACTTCCACAGAGAAAATACAGAAAAGCCCTTCTCAGCTTCTTTCTCAATCTGATTTGAGGTTGGAAAATGTGCAACAAGATCTGAAACTTTTGCTATCCCCCCTCGCTGGTCTGGCAGCATCTCAATTTGTCCACAAAATGGCAAATCTGAAGTCCAAAAACCCTTCTGAATTCTGAAATTTCAGAAGTCTCCTACTCGTTGATCTGGTAGGAATCCTCTTGCTCCAAATCTCTGACGTTGGGGCCCAAAAACTTGTCCAAAAACCAGATTTTCAGAAGCACTGGCAGCGCTGGCCCTGCTCCTCTTTTTTGACTTCAAACTCGCTGAGAACCAGTAACTTTTTCCCTGGAAATCAGATGCAGGTCTCTGACTGTACAGCGATGGAGGTGCTGGCTTCTTCCTACTCTAATTTCGCTGGGAAAACTATAGAGAATCCTCTAAACTCAGTGAGAAACAGCTGTTTTTCCAGCGAGTTACCTACACTTGGAATCTGACTCCCTGCTACTGTGATTTCTCAGTGAAAATCAGAAGTTTGAAGGCTGCTCCTACAGCGATCCTCCTCCTCTATTCCTCTCTGAGAATCTCAGAAACACTTCCTATCTTCTGATAGCTTTCTCTACTACTGCTCCTAACTCCCTAGGATGGAGATGGCTCTGATACCAGTGTAATAGATCCTAACACCACAGTAGGGCAAACACTAACTGATCCACCCAACCTTGCCTACTCCCTGATATAGAGTAAGCCCCTCCTAGCCCAGTGTGAGGACTGGTAGCATGCTACTGCCAAGTGTCGGCCACGTGGCACTGACGTGGCCGACTGCACGTCGGGACCCAACTGGGGGCCCTATCCTGCTGACAGGGTCCCTAGGCTGTGTTAGGCCCGCCATGGCTATGGACCGTGCTGGGGCACACTACTCACACTGTCTTGCCCTGTTGGTCATGTACGCTGGACACGACCCTGACTGTGGTATCTGACCTATCTGTGTTCTCTAGGGTTCGGCACTGGTTACGAGCTCGTAACATATAACCTGTGCCATGTGCCCCACCTCTGCCACGTGATGCACCTGTGACCCCAGCCCGTGGCGTGTGCCCTGCATACCTTCCTATGTCAATATGATGGAGGAGGCTCTTGATAGAGGGCAGAGTGATTTGGATGCCGGTCCCGCAGTTGCTTGGATGCGTGCAATATAGAGTCATGGCCGTTACTACGACAACAGACCAGAGGAGGCACCAGATGACTTTGATTGCACCGATTGGGAGGCCATGCAGGGTCTACAGGATGCACATGATGAGGCACGGGATGAGGCACGGGTTGATTCAGAAGATGGTGCACAGGATGAGGCCCAGAGCCCAGAGCATTTGTAGTCAGATGCCTAGATAGACGACTTGATTGCCACGTTGGATTTAGAGGCCCAACAGATGTCGAGCGTCAGGGCCAACATGCCATACACAGAGTCTCAGCCAGAAATAATTAAAAAAAAAAGGACGCGTCCGGGTCTGGGCGTCAAACACGGACGCGGACGCGGGCATTCCGGCTCGGACCCTCGTGTCTGATATATATATATATATATATATATATATATATATATATGTATGTATATCATAGTAGCACGTGGTACCGCCATTATGGTACCGCGGTACCATAATGCTAGTACCGCGGTTATGGTGCCACTCAAAAATCCGCAGTATAAGGGCGGTACCATTTTTTAATATTCTGAAAAAAAAATTAATATAATTGTTTTATTTAAATTTTCGTGGTCAATATGGGTATCAGCTTGAAGCTCTTGACGAGAGTAGTGCATTTATGCAGGTTGCCGGTAGTAGCTACAAAATGTGTTAGACAACAACTAAATAATACACCTCTCAGTTTAGTAGTCACTAGTTAACTGTGAGCTCAGATCTGTAAGGCCCCCGTTATGAGGATAAGCCATTATTGCGCACGGTGGTTAGTATAGGGTCTACTGTGAGACCATGGTGGTTATGAGATGGCTAGATTACAGTTTCTATATAGTAGCAAGTCCTGGGGGGTTCGGGGGGCGGTAGCCCCCTAGTGGGGGGTTTTGGGGCAAAGCCCCCCAATGGCCCCGACGGTACGACCTCTTCATGATTTAGCCTTCCGACTCCTTGAGCGAAAACACACTTTTTGGTGTTTTGCATCCCCTTGGTCCTTTGGCTGTTCGCTCTCGTCAAAACCGGCAACTTGCATAAATGCACTACTCTCGTCAAGAGCTTCAAGCTGATACCCATATTGGCCACTAAATTATTATTATTATTATTTTTTTTTAGAAATATTAAAAAAAACCTATATATTATGGTACTGCGGATCATCATGGATCCGCGGTACCAGTATGGATCCGCGGTAACGGAATCCGAGATCTTGGTACCCGGGTTAAGGTGAGTGTCCGGGCCGGATGTGGGCAATCCGCGTCCGCGTCCGGCGTCTGGACCCAAACGCATCCACATTCTTTTTTATTTTTTTTATTTTTTTAACACTATAAAAATTAAAAAAAAAAGTGGATGCATCCGGACCCCTGGACGCACCCCTGGCGCGTCCGCGTCCGAACGCGTGTTCGCGTCCGGGGTCCTCTACCTTACATCATATATATATATATCATAGTACCCGTGGTACCGCTGGTATGGTACCGCCGGTACCATAACAGTGGTACCGCCGGTACGGTACCACCCTGGGATCCGCGGTACCAGGGCGGTACCATAATATAAAAAAATAAAAAATAAATTCCCGTGTTATTTTCGCAAATTTTTTTTTTTTTTTTTTTTTTTTGGTACCGCCGACCGATATGGTACCGCGGTACCGGGATCCGCGGGACCTTTGATATATATATATATATATATATATATATATATATATATATATATATAAGGAAGCGGATGGCGGACGCGGACGCACCAGGGGTGCGTCCGCGTCTGGACGCGTCCAATTTTTTTTTTTCAAATTTAAATTAAAAAAAAAAATTGCGTTCGGACCCCAGACGTATCTGTTTTTTTTTTCCAAAAAAAAAATTAAAAAAAAAAAAAATAGAGAGGACGCAGACGCGGGCAAAACGGCCCAGACCCTCATGTTTGATATTATATATATATATATATATATATATATATATATATACCATAGTACCCCCCTGGTACCGTTGGTATGGTACCGTCGGTACCATGTCAGTGGTACCGCCGATACGGTACCGCCCTGGGATCCGCGGTACCAGGGCGGTACCATTTTTAATATATATATATTTTTTTAATATATTTAATAAATTTTTTTTGCCTATTACTTACCAAAAAAGGACAAAAAAATGGAAAAAAGGGGTATTGGGTGTAAAAAAAGAGGGTACAGTACATGGTGCAGGGGACTGGTGCAGTGGCACATGGGCACTGTGGGTGAGCAGACCATGGGGCCAATGGGAGACCAACACAGGGGAGGAGCATCACATGGGGGCAGGTACAGAGGCACGTGGGCACTGTGGGTGAGCAGACCATGGGGCCAATGGGAGACCAACACAGGGGGGGAGCATCACATGGGGGCAGGTACAGAGGCACATGGATGGATGATGGGGATCCACATGGCCGATCAGGCTGTGGGGATAAATAGGCACTCACAATGCCATTGTGGTCGGCTTTTTCAGAGGCTGTGAGAGAGCTAGTGATAGGCAGTGAGAGAGCAAGCGAGAGCCGGTGACAGGCTGTGAGAGACTGTTTGAGAGCCAGGGTGCTGTGAGAGGGTGTTCAAGGACCAGGGTAGGTTAGATTTAAAAAAATTTGAAAAAATATTAAATATTAATTATATTAATATATTATGGTACCGGGGTACCAGTATGGTCCCGCGGTACCGGGATCCGCGTTACCCAGTACCACGGGACCTATGATATATACTATGGTGAATATTGTATGTATGATTTTGCTAAACAACTCATGCGATAGGTTATGAGCTCATTTGTTTCATTTTAGGGTTTAGGGTTTAGGGTTGGCTCAGTTGGTTAGCTTGACATCCAAAGTTTCTTTGGTCTCATGTTCGAGCCTCCCCTTGGAAACCAAGAAGCATTTTAGGGAAAACATTCAAAGGACATGCCTAGATGGGAATGTTGAATGTTTTTACTATGGACTATCCTGCTCAGAATACTGATGAATATCGAAACACAATTTCAATTCCTTCAAGCAGACAACCTATATAGATTGATTTAGAAGAAGAACAAGAAACTTCAACTCAGGAGCAGCCAACCCAACATCAAATTTTGCAATTAGAGGCACCTCCCAGAAGGCTACAAGAGTTCGAACTCAGCCTGTCAGATTCACTGATGAGTATGCTCATTATCTTTCACAAGAGCCAACTAGAGTTAATGAAGCACTCACACAGGCTGATTCTGACCTTTGGAAGGAAGCCATGGATAGGGCAAATGTCTGTCTGCAAAAACTTCGATCTCATGGTTTGTTGACTATGACATTTCATATTCTAGTAGCTTTTCTCATCCTTTGAGAAGTGGCTCCAGTTGGGATGTTGATCTTCATATTTTTTTCACACAGCAACTCTGTCAACCCAAATTAAAGCTGGAAATGGAAGGTCAAGGCTGTACGAGCTATGTAGCAAGAGGAAATGGAAAGCTCCACAATTTTCCTTAAGTCGAGAAGAAGGCTTGCCACATGAAAAACGGTAACCTTTACTGACTCAAGTGATGCATTGATCTATTCGCATTAACTGTTTATCTGAGACTGGTAGACCTGTTTCTTGAAGGTTCACTTTCTCAGTTAGAGTCGAAGTTCAGGAAATTGGTGCTCAGGAAGTTGAGGGCAGCAAAATGCCAGATAAGAAAAAGGCAATGGATTCAGCTGCCGTGAACATGATTCTTCATTTAACAAGCATGGGCATATCCCCGTGATACTGAATTGAAAAGGTTAGGCTGAGCTCCCTGGATTGCTTGATTACCTTTATGAAGTCTATTGAATGTAGCATGCTCTAAAGAGGTTAATGCAGCTTATCCCGTGGTACCCTGCTGACTTGCTAGTTGTGCTCACTGTACCAATTGGTCTATCAAGTTCAACTGGATTGAGTCTGACGCACCCAGTGCATTCTTGGAAGGTGCTGTGGCCATATTGAATACCTCAAAACAGAGTATAGGAACAGTTGGAAGCTAAACAGATGCCTTTCAAGGTAAGCAAATTTGTAAATCTTTTCCATAATCTCTTTATTCGAGGCAATCGGCTAATCTACTGAAGATCTACTATGTAGGTTGAGAGAGAAAAGGGTGCTTGCGTGATTTTTTGAGGAAGCCTGCTATTGGCAAGATGACATTTTTGAGGGAGCCTGCTATTAGAAAGATGACATTTTTGTTGCATTGCCTCTTAGGTTCCATGATGCTCAGAATTTTGGATATACCAATTCTTTAAAGCATTTGCATCAATTTTTGCGGTTATAGAATATCAGAAATTTTCTGGTTAATAAATGAGGTTATTATAGATAATATTCAAAATGTCAAAGTTATCTCATCAATTATATGATTATTTGTACACTTTTACAAGGCAACTATTAAACAATAATGTCATTATATGATATAAATCAATCAAAAAGTTCTCTGAATGATTTGTTTTGATGGGATGTATATAACGTTGCACAGAAGAAACTTTGCCAAGTAAAAAAAATTCTGCATCACTTGGTTATTCTTGTTAAAGAAATGTCTTGACTCTTGACTCTCGACTCTTGACTCTCCATCCCTACATCTCAGAAGTTGATGTTTGTACTTCATGCATCAACTCTCTTCAAGATCTGACACCCTTAAGAAGCAGGATTGTTGTGCAAGGAATTTCCTTGAAAGTAGTGTACAGAATTTTGTTATTCATGGAAATTTCCTTACCATGTCTTAAGATTAAATATCTAAAATCTATAATTGTATGGCCTTAAAGTGGTTGCAACCTCAAAAACACTAAAAATTGCTATATTATCGCAATAAATCACCAGTCTGATTTATTATTACAAATAAAACTGTTTGACCTTCTCTGAAATAATCATAGACATATGGTTAGACGTTGCAAAGTGCATGCATTACTTTGCAGATGTTCAGCATGGAACTGCTCATGAGATCCTTGAAGGTCTTCCTATTGATTGCAACCTGATTAAGTTGGAGATTTCGCAAGTGTAACTTTGATAACAAACAGTAAAGAAAACAAGGACTGTAGTGGATAAAGTGCTGAATGACTTTCCAATATAGTTTGCATATATTCCCCAAGGTTGAGTATAAGCCTGTATATGCAGATGCACATGGGACCCTGCATGAGATATTCATCTTTCTCAATTCTACCCTTAATCCAAAAGCATATTGTTCAACTTTGACTCACAGGTGACCAGCTTGAACTGTTAGTCTTGGCTTTCCAGGGCAATGCCAAAAACAAAGTTGTGTTTCACGTAGGACACTTAGTTATCTAAAAAACACAATATAAATATCTCAATAGTGCATTTGGCATTCAGCCCTAGTTTTCCAATGCAAAGATGTTTTGCATTGATTCATTGTCTTGAATGGAGTCGCTTCAAATGTAAGGTACAAACATATAGATTCAAGACTGCAATTAAATTGCAACCAAGGCAAGCTCTCCAGTCACATTTTTGTCATTTCAACTATGAATGTAAAACATGTTTACAAAAAGAAAGTTCACATGGATGATTATATATCTGAAACTGAATTTTTTGTTTGTCTCTCTCATATAGTGCATGGTTATCCTTCTCATACCACCTTTTACATGAGAGTGGTTCAATTGTAAAAGTACATAAATATGTTGGAAATAACAAAAAAGGGGTATAATAGTAAGATTGCTTAAAGAGGTTATAGATTCTATTAAAAAAAGGAATAGAAATATGTGGATTTTTTTGTTTTCAAAAAATGATCAACAACTCCAACCACCTCCGACAATGAAAGCCAATTATTGTTAATACTTAATTTTAATTGATGGTTAAAAGGCTCCAGTTTCGTCTACATCAATGTACACTTGCATTTTTAAAATGATGCCTATTGGATATTTTTCTTTGCTATGGACAATGGATACAATGTCTCAAATGTATTTTCTATTTGTTATCACAAGAAAGTTGCATATGTTTTGCGTGCTTTGGTCAAGTACCTTAATGTTTAATAAATTAATAAATTAATCATTTTTCATATGAAAATGACAAAAAAAATTAATTTAGAACAAAGACAACAACGATATTTATTATTCAAAGAGTTGTTGTGGAGGAGCAACCTAATGTAGTTGACAAAGTGGGGGCAAACTTTTCACAACATGATGAAGAAGTTCCAAGTGGCTTCCTTAAAGTCACAACCTCCATTGAAAGATAAGCCCGAGGATTTTTTAGAGTTTCATTATGAAGACATAGAAGGAGACAATGTTGATGATACCAACAAGGACGAACTTATATTCAATTCGAGGTAGAAATTTCAGATGTTTAGAACATTCTCAAAATGAATCACAAACAACTGTTTCATGTAACACTCTTTATGGATATGTCAAATATATGTTGATTATTATGCTTTAGTGAAGTCTATATCATCTTATAGTCGATCTTCTTTCAAAATGCTTTTGTGTCTTTAGTATCATTGATGAGACATTCAGTTTTATTTGTTCAATTAAATATTTTCCCTCTGTTAGGAAAACACGTTAGGAACATTGTCACATTGTTTTTGGCAGAAAAGACGATTATCTTTTCTCCTAGATCTTTAAGAGTTAATGAAATAGCACGAAAATCTCTCTCTCTCTCTCTCTCTCTCTCTCTCTCTCTCTCTCTCTCTCTCTCTCTCTCTCTCTCTCTCTCTCTCTCTCTCTCTCTCTCTCTCTCTCTCTCTCTCTCTCTCTCTCTCTCTCTCTCATTTAAGTTGTGATAAATACTGATTCTATGATTTCACTCACATACATAATAATTGTTTCCCTTTTTACTTCATTTTGATTTTGAGAAAAAAGAGAGTGTTCTTCAATTGACATGATCGATAGAAACATGAAGCACAATACACATTATTGACTATAGCAATAAGCTGTAACATGTTTTTTAGATTTATCTATTTATTTATGGTATTAATCTTATTCATGTATGTAAATTTCAAATATTTGTTATTGTTTTTATTAAATCTCTTTTTCAAAATAACGATATTTCATTGTTCTTAAAATAATCCATATAACTTGCTCATAGGAATTATTAGTTGTTAATAAAATTCATGAAATTTATAGAATTTTTTACTCAGAACATATGAGAATTTTATGTCTTTGAAAATGATCATAATAATGCCAAATTGTAATGAGAATATTTTTTGAGTAATCCGCAAGATTTGGCTTACGAGCAAAATTCTCATCTCATGGTTTTGTTGCTCTTTGATAATTCCATGTATATGGCTAACAAGCCTTTATGGGTAATGAAAGGTGGCACCACAGGTATGGAGACTCAATCAAGCTATTTAACGTAGGTAAAGGGTTGCCATTTCAAGCCACCTCCAATTGTTGTGTGCCATGTGGCACACAATACGCTATTTGAAACCATATGCAAATAATGTTGCATATGCTTGTTTAAATGGCGGCGCTTCTTGAAAAATGGAAGAGTTATCACATTCGTGCAGAGCCCAAGATGGCTCTCCCTTTGAACTATGTCCAGTTGAGCTATAAAAGTGCCTCCTCACTAATGTGAATGATATGTGTTTTTGCTACAAACACATTAACACATGGGTGCTCAATAAGTGGTGGGATGGTTAGACTTTCTTTCTTTCCTTATAGTTACGAGTTCTAAACTCCAACAAATGAGAATCTATAGGTGAAAATAAATATGGGGGCTAGGCACGATAGAGAGAATCGACAACAACTTATGTGCCAATCCAACCATTCCGTGTGGCCAAATCATCTAGATACATCATCAACCTTCTTAGTAGGTTTATTAGGCTCCCTCATCTAAAGTTGTCTTTATTTGTGACCTTTGATATACATGTTAGTTCGTTGCACTTTAATGCATAATGTGTGAGATAAGGTTGAGACATGTGGTGAAATTATCCTTGTGCATGCAATTATGGTAGGTGACCATTTGAGCCATTGAGATCTTATTGTCGAATTTTCTTACTAACATGTCAACATCGTTCACCATTGTTAAGTTGTATATATGCTTTATGCAATGATGCCAAAGAATTTTGCACTCAATCATTGTTTTTTTCAGTTCCATTAAAATATTTTGCCACTTTTTAATATTTTCATTATCTTCATTGGTTTGCAATAATTTAGTCTCTATAAATTAGTGAAACTGCAACATACATTATTTGATGAATGAAAAGAGGTATGTTAGAATCCAACATATTAAAATATATTAGATTTTGATAAGTTATGAAATTTAAATATCTTTTTAGAATCTAGTGACAAAATTTCTACATTTGTTATTGTGCTTGAATCGCCTCTCTTGTACCTTTCTTTTTGTGAAATATGTCCTAGGGACTGTGCTAAAAATGACCAAAAATTATACTGCAACTAGTGCAGCATGCATGTCACATCAAAATCACCATAGCTCCAACACCTTACGTATCAAAGTGGCACAACAAAAGCTACTCTATTACAAGGAAACAATGTACATATAGCAAAAGCCCCAAACTGCATGGGCTTGACAAGTGTCATATAACTAAATTAATACATGTCCAACTAAGTAGGACCACTATAGGCAAAAAACACTAACAAACTGAAGACATGCCCCTAAGCCTAGCAAATGCAATAAAAAACTATTGTACATCTGGTCTCTCATACTAGTGTGGCTACTCGGCTAATCCAAATAGAGATTTGATTTCTACCTTAAGCTAAAACATGGTAGGATTGTGGTTCGCTACTCCTGCATCCATCCATAATCTTTGCTGGACATTGTCAACTCTAATTTGACCAATGTCTAGGTTTCACAACAAGAAACCCTACTCACCACCGTATCTATCATGTAATCCAAAGCAAAACAAATGCGATAACATCTACCATCATGATAATCACTTTACTTGTGATCCAAAGAGTACCAGTAGGATAGCTCCATCACATTTCCTATACCATGTACCATCTGATCTCCAACAAGTATCCACTACTTGTAGTTGCTTTAATAGCAATTGCAATGTGCATTATAATATCTTTCCAAAGAATCTGTCCACCTACAATGTAGCTAAAATTCCAAGTGGATCCAATCAACAAACAATATCTTCCTAACCAAAGAATGATGGCCAAACATAAAATTTGTGACACCAAGCTAGAGATCATTAACCCTACGTAAAACAATGCGTCTCACTTGAGTATTAGTAGCTAATCCTTGAGTAACTACCTCTCTTCTTGTTGGCGCACATACATAAGGCAAACTAGATCAACATCATCTACCATGATGCACTCCATGCCATCAGGATCTCTACCATCTCTCATGATACAATCAATGTCACCTCCATGTAGGTCCAATGTATCCAAATGCTATCACCAAAAGATAAAGCACCAACAAATAAAAAATCATCATAAATGCATCCAATGTCGCATCAAACGTTAGCATCTAGAGCAACTCCTTGAGCACTATCACCAATGGATCTGTCATCCAATCATTGTGCTCACCAAATACGCACAATTTGCTACATGCAAAACCATAACTTGTCAATCATCCAACAAATGAAACATGGACACCCATATTCAATGACCCTAGTGGATTCCAAAGTCGCTTATGGACACAAGATAGAAGTTTAACACTCACTCTAATGATCGTGTGCCACATGGTAGACAAGATTGTGTACAAAAAATGGTCCCACAAAGCTTTAGAGCATAGAAAGCTTAAAGCCTGTGCTTGCACAATCACACAAAGCATTCATTCATAAGTATTCATATATAGATGGTGAGTTGCCAAAATTTTATTGTGGGATAAACTAACACGTTGCTTGTTTTTTAAGAGTTTGGAATCTTTGACATACATGGTGATCCTCCTCCTTGTATCTCTTGTTTCTTTTAAAAACGGTTACCTCTCCCCTTCCCTCTCTATTTCGATCCTTCCCTTCTTTCTTTTTTTTTTGGGAAGTTGCTGCTGCTGCATCTGCACTGCATGCGATTCTCTCTCACAATTGAGATTGTTCTTACCGTCTCTGTGGAGGAAACATAATGTTTCGACGCAATTCTTCAAATTTCACTTCCTGGTGACAGCGATATTTCATTGATTGCTGAATGTAATTGTGAGGTATTTTGATCCATTTGGACAGGTTTCTGGAGGTTGCTTCATCAATCTGGGTTCTGTGTTCAGTGGAGCTGCATTGGTGAACCAGGAATTGGCCTCTAGGTTGCCGCCCCTTGCATTTTTCTTTCAAAAGATTCAATCTCAATCGAGAATGTGTATTATTTTCGGCCATTTGAAGGCTCGTGTATTCAGCGACGCAGTATTGTTGAATAGAGGCTGTCTGCCACCCACAGCAACTGTAATGCTGATACTTATCGTGTCAGAATGAGGAGGTTTTTTTCTAGCTTGATATTGGACTGTTATTATGATATCTGGTCTGTTAAGACCTCGGATGCTGAGGATGGAGGGTGCTTTACTTTGCTGCCACGAGAACTCCGCTTCTTACATGTATGATTTTTTTATAAACCCTACTACCACCTCGACATTGTCTCTGCTTGTAATCAATGTAAGCCGAGTGACATTTTCAGCATATTTTCACGCTGATATTGGCTGCAGTACAATTGCATAACAAATCTACTATTTGCAAAGGGGGTGATTACTTTGCCATATACACAGACACTTTGAGCCAGTTGGCTTTAGATAATTTACATAGTAGATAAATATTGAGCCTTAAATCAACAAACTTAATAAAAATAAAATAAATAAATAAAATGAATATCAACAGATACAAAAGTTCAATAAACTTTATGAATTGCATTCACATGAGTAGATAAATCTTGAGCTCTAAACTAACACAACACCATAAAAGAACTCTGCAAACCTTGAACAGATTAAAACACTCATCCACAACATAGTAGATAAACTGCATCAAGCAAAGTACAATGCGTTGTAAATTGTATGTACAAAATGTGTTATTTTTCATTATAAAATACACCTTATCTTATGCATCTATATCATTATGTTTGTGTTAAATACATATGTTTTTACGGGTATTAGCCATGCCCTGCCCATGCTACACCTGCACCTGTACTAGACCCTGCACCTGATTGTGCAGCTGCCCCTGACCAAAAGTCTGTGCTGGTCTCATTGGCTGGGTGGATGTACCAGCAGGCACGTACATGTCCATCAGCCTTTGAACCTCCTCATCAAAAATCCTGGGGCAAGCAGATATGCCCAATGTCCACCCATCTGGCCCTCTGAGCCGTAGTAAGTGAGCCCTGATCCTCGTGAGCGATCTTGTGAAGAGCCCACCTCAATGCAAGCATCTCCATATGCAAACACTTGTGCAATGGTGTGAAACCACATCCCCCTCTATAAGATCAACCTCAGCCCAAAGGCCTCGACCCAACGATCGACATCATGTCAATATGAAATCAGACCTGCAAAAGAAATAAACAAGCAAATGTTTAGTACAGGAAAATATATTGCATTGAATTTGCTCACAACAGTTGTGACAAGCATCACCCTAAAATCCTAAGATTTTCTGTTTCACAATAGGTTAAAATTCCAGTGAATCAAGTTGAAAACATCGTATAGCTTTTTACTTATCAAAGCATACATGCCAGTCATTCTATTAAGCATAGAAAAACATAGTGTAGCCCCAACCCACACCACAATCGGATGCCTACATATCATATCAGAGCGAGGGCCAAAAAATACCTGGGATTAGTGCCTAGGATTGGATGATTCCACTACGAGTGATAACGGGTAAATGCTTTTAGCGTAGGAGTCTTTGCAAGCATGAAGAAATGTAGTGTAGCCCTAACCCACGCTCCAATCGGATGCTTACACAACACTTCACAGTTAGGCCAAAAAACACATGGAATTAGGGCTAGGCAATCGGAACTTGCATACGGATGATGACGGGTGAAAACTAACATTCCAAGAGTCTCCGTAGGCGAGTAGAGATGCAATCTAGGCTCAAACATCACCTCAATCGGATGCCTACAGGTAAGTTTCCCTGTGTTGAGTCAAATTAAGCCATAGGCTCCACTCCTGGTGGTGCCCTTCCATCAATTCCTTTAAGTTTCAGCCTTGCGACCGTACTCCCTCCGGAATCCAGAAACTTTGATTTCTCATAAGTGTCGACGGGGTTGTCAAATTAACACCCGCCGCAATCCCTAGTTGGCATCGTTTATGGTGGAGAGTCGAGACTAGGACGTAGGTTGTTATTATGCCATTAGATCGAAATCTTTTAAGTGCTAAAAAAATTTGCGAACACATTTAAAAACCGATATGTTTTACAGTTTTAGGGTTTAGGAAAATGTGATCTGTAGACATGGAAAAAAATGTTTGACCATTCTCTTAAATGGAGGTAGTGAAATTATGCCAAATTATCAGATGCTATGAATGCCCACAGGTTTTAGTTTGATTCTATGGTACATCAATTAGCTCAAAAGTACTTTGGGAGTCCAATTTTAATGAAGCAAAATCAAGTCTGAGCGTATGCATATCAATGTGTACATGTATGGTTCAATCACATTGCTTGATTGATGCTCTTGATATCTGATCTACATATCCTATTCTCAAAGCCAAGTTGATCCAAATGATCCTAATTAGGGCATCAACAATCGATATGATGCATAGGGCATTCCGGGTCTAGATATCCACAACTCTGACATTTTGCCAAAAGGTCTCCACATAACGCAATCATGATAGTGTGATGAGCACAGAACCTAAACCCTAAGTCAATGAATCAGTGAATCAATTTGTCAGGACTCAATGCATTTCCATCCATTAGAGATGGTGCACCCCAGTAACAAAACAAATTCCAACATACCCTCACTAAATAAAATCTAAATCTCACAAAAGTGAAAGGAATAATTGGAAAAAGAAGACAAATGATAGATGGATCAATGGGGTAGAAGGTTGGGATGTTGGATGTAAAGCAAATTTGTTCATCCATTGGTCACTATTTCATCATATGTAAAGACAAGCTTGTTGGTGATCAAGACCTACATGTATGATGCACGAGCTAGACTTCTTCTAGCTCATTATGTTTGAACATAATGAGCTAGTACATTTGAACTTCAGAGCTTTACCATGTAAAGATTGGTCTAGTAGACAAGTGTGTTCGAAATCCATCCATATTCACCTAGTTGTGCAACTTTGCTATCTCCAGTCCAAAACAAACAAATGATGTTTTTGTGAATGGTCTAATCCATTGGTCAGAAGGGACAATAATGCACCATGATCTTGTCTTGTGCAAAAATGGTGGGCCATCAAAGTGTGCTACTGATTTCACATTAGGGGAGGTGTGCTGTAATTGCCACTCGTCATAAATAATATTTTTCATGCTTGGCAAGTTGGAGTGGGCTCATGTTTCGACATTAGGATTAGCAAGCTATGATTAACAATTATGCAAAAATAAACTTTTAAAACTCGCTCCATTTACTCGCATAAAGTCCAAAACCAACACACAAGGAGAATTATGATATATGCTACAATAAATTAAAAATTCAACATGTGTAAATGCATTAATCTAGCATCTATATGGATAATGTTTCATAGCATCACAATCATTGGTACATATGTAAATGATCAGGAAATAATCGTTGTACATGTCAAACTATGTATCATCTAAGTAGTCCTTTATTCTTGTATTGATTCTATAACAAACTAAATACAACAAATGATTTGAGCCATTTTATGACAAAGGTATGACTCAAACGATGTTACTATGTCAATCCACAATCAAAACCAACCACATGACTTATCATTTGCTTTTAAATTGAGAATTCTAGTTCAGTACATTCTTGAAGTTTTGAGAAATGTAGTAATTAATAAGTGTCATCATAACAAACATCTTAGTTATACCTGGAAATCTATAAATTATGTGACAAATTCTACATTGTAAAAAACTAATGATCAAAAGGATACCCAAAGGTCACCCTTTCTACAACGAGGTATGAACTTATGAATGATTTGTAGGAAAAACACTCAATGATATTTCCCAATCATGAGCTTCAACACTTCTATTCATATAGAGCCTTCCATTGGTAAATTTTATGTGTGCACAAAAGCGACTCACCAAAACTTACCAAGCACCGCATACAGTGTGCAGAAATAATATTCATTAACAAGCTAAACCTATAGTTGGAAATTGGTAATTTGAAACAAACAGATTAAACTCATTGATTTACAAATTCAATTGGATCACCACTACCCCTTCAATGTGGAGCACTTAATACACCATTTCTCCATCTTCCATGGAGATTCCATTTGATCTCCATGAAATCTAGCCTCCACCATAAGCGCTTACATCATCATGAAAAATCCTTTTTGAATCATCTCAAGAAGTTGAATAAGTGCTTTTCCAATGAACTTCACTTTCTCAATTAGATCTAGTTGAGGCCACTCTAGAATATGCTATGGCAAGATATATTACAATACTGAACCAAAAGACACCTGTCTTTGCTCAACAATCAAAGAGCCTCTTACTTGAACAGGCTTCAAACTTCAGCTGACGGTATTTAACAGAAAGTTTTACTTTTCCTGAACATCTTACTCGGTTTTTCTCAAGAAACTGAAATTATCTATATCTATATGCTGAAGATATTAAATTCTATAGCTCTTCCAGAAAAGATAATGATAGTAGCTTCCTTTCCATATAATCAATGAGATGGAAGAAAGACCTTATGGAAAACGGTCAGCAAGAGTGTGATCCAATAAATGAAAATTGATAATGATGCTAATCACATGAGCTCTTATCCATCCCTATGGGATATGAGATATTTGCTAAATATTAGAATCCACTTTGTTCTTCTGAAAGGATACCTGATCTGTCCAAAGAGATGTCCGTATGGCTCAAACTGATATATGTTTTCATTTCTTTACAAAGCCAAGATTGTTTTGGTTCGCGTAACGCTCCATAAACCTCATGAACCTATCCCACTCCCGGAGGGTTCGCATCACAAATCTGGCCTCTATCTTAGAAGGTTTTCCATTCACAAATTTAGCACTAACATCAACAGATTGCAGCGTACCTTCTTCATCAATCATGTAGAACCCAGTAATTTCTCCAAGGTCTCGAGAAGAGTCAAATATTGACGGTTGGTCAAATACAAATATTGCAACTCCATTCGTTTGATCCCTTGATCGAGTAAGTGAGACATCTGGAACAGTCAACTCGTCGACGCCCTTGATAAATTGAATAACAGGTTTCGACATAGCAAACACAGCACCCGTGTAGTTGCTAGATGTCTGAATGCCTGTTGGTGAACTGTGCAAGAGCTTTTGAATATCTCCGTTCCTGACGAAATGAAGGCTGCAGGGATGTTTCCCATCAGCAATTGATGAGGGGCCTAAACATTCAATCAACCAACCCGAAAAATCTATCAGAGGAGGGCAACTTGAAAATTCCAGAACATAACACAGGCATTTCCAAGGACGCCAGTAAGCAATTCCGTACTTTGCGATTGTAAACAAGCAAATTCAGGAAAGAAACATTAATGTCGAGCAGATTGCACAATTAGCCGCTAATATATGTAGCCAAGCGCTCATTCCACGAATCTAGCTCCTGTTAATGACATAAATATACTGAAAAGGCAACCCTCCGCAGTGCAGTGTGTACTTAGCAAGAAACCTTTCACTCAAAGACTGTTCAAGTGCACTATGAGCCACCTGCCCGTAATCACAAGCAAAATTTTGCAGTAAAGTGTTAAATACGTTTATACGGATGTTCAATATAGGAAATACAAGGGGATCATGCCGAAATGGGTAGACGGTGCAAATATGACACGATACTTGCAACGTTGAACCTGCTTGTAACAGCACAAAAAATGTACAAGAAAGGACGTACGAGGTTCATAAAACTGACGAACGCGCTTGCATTTTCTTTTTGAGAATGACAGAAGTAAGCCTTCAAATAACTAAGTACTGAAACCAATACCACCAACTAATAAGTTCACTTTTCTACCATAAGAAGCAGGGATTTGTAACTAATTGTCAAAATGTGTAACGATTGCAAAAGTCGTTTCCAAGTAAGTTGAAGAGGTATGTTCAAAATGAATGGTTGTCGATTAACTATCAAGTACTCCAATGCTCGTTCAACGCAGATGAGTAATGAATTACTTTCTTCACTGCGAGCCTTTCATTTCTAGGAATTAATTGCGTCGTAAACTGAAGGCGTAATGTACTGCACTATAATGAACTGTAAAGTTAGAATGAAAGAGATTAAACAAATGTTTAGAGACGTCGCCTTTGAATCTTTGACAATTCCAGAACGAGTTATAGCACGCATATAAACAACTTACAAAATCTTCCTCACACAACCAGACAGCACTAACAAAATATCATAGGACTAACTGTAACAAGATTTCTACACTTATTTGCTAGTGCCATCTTGTTGTTATAGCAGAGAATCTTAGATGTTGTTGTCACGTAATCTATAGATAGCACAGAGTCGTAAAATCGACAGAAAAACAGGTCGGCAGAAAAATGCTCTACTCAGAGTACCATACGAGAAATGCGTCATCAAACACAAAATAAAATAGAAATTGAAGAACGCTCTCGCATCATAGACCCTTGCATTTTGACTACGAATCCAGAACACCGAAACAGATTCTATTTCACGTCATTCAAATTTCATTCACAAGCTTGACTGCCGTAAAACTGAAGCAGATGGCACAAACCTGTCGGGGAAACGTACGCCAACGACGAATGCAGAGGCGAATAGATTAGCTGGGCAGCTCGTCTAAATGCAGCAGGAACACAGAGGCAGAGGTGCGAGGCCGATGCCGCCATGGATCGATCGATATATCTCTATCGATCGATCGATCGATCGATCGATGAACGAATATCGATGCTTTGGTACGAGGGAAATAAACAGAAAAATGAAGAGGAAAATGAAGAGGAAAACGTGAGTGGCGCCTCTCTGCCCACGCTTCTCGTATTTCAGTCAGTTCTATCTACATTTTCTTTGTTATTTTTTACATGTATATACATTATCCAATAAGCACTGGACTTTCTAGTGGCCTTTTCACCATGTTAAATTGACCAAATTTTCTCTGTGTTCATGTGTGTTCAGTTGGATGCTAGTCGAGTTGGATAAGAATGTTACTCATCCCCCAAGGCACCGTCCCGGATTCCTTTTGTTGCACACTCGATCTGAGTCACAAGATCGAGTCTCGTCTCTTGCCCAGTCGACATGTCGCAGGAGCACGAATCCGCATGCTTACTCCTCCGCTTGGCCTTATTCTGGATGTACAGTACCATGTGGATTTTCTTTACATGAACCTTATGTATTATGGAAGGTGCAAAGGACATTATGCTTGGTAGGAATTTCCAAAATTTTCTAGGCGAGGCCCGGAGGGGCTGAGCCTAAATTTTTTTGGAAAGCCGAAACAGGTAAAATGTCCTTTGCCCGGCACATTCCATTGCGTAATGGGTTCCTTGACTTTTTCACATGTGAAAAAAAGTACATATATATTCTACTTTTTAATCTGTTCAAAAAATGGGCATAATAGTCACAGGGTATCCGCATTACATTATGGCAAAACAGAAAAAGCCTAACATGCAAAACTCCTCGTCATAAGAAGACATCTCGCCATTAATAATTGGAGGTTGATTCGACATAGAGAACCCGTATATCCCTTAATGTAAAACTTGGTGGAGAAATCACTATAGAATACTTTCCCAAGCTTACAGTGTGGAGAGTCAAATACTGGGTCATGGTTGGAAAGTTTCTATGGGCCAAACTTTTACTTTTTATGTAGAGTAATCTCCTCTTAAAACTTCTTCTATGCTTTCAAAATCTCACAATGAAATTTATGAGTCAACCAATTTTTGAATAAGAAGATATGGGATAAGACTTTGAAGCTCAATAAAAATACGAGGTTGTAACTATAGTGGAGCAAACCAATAGTTCAAAGACTACCCAAGTTGAGCCTACAATACGGTTATGCCCCTAATTAACTATGTTAGCCCCTGACCTTAGGATGAGGGAGCTAGATGAGGCTAGATAACTCCATGCAATGACTTGAGGTAGCACTACATTGCATGGACATCAAGAGTGGGAATCCATTATACATGCACTAATATTAATAAGCTTGATTTGTGGCTATTTGATTTATATGGAAGCAGGTGAGCATCTAAAACTACTCATCTTAGAAAATTGTATTTGTGAGGTGATTTTTAGTCTTCATGGTTGACCTAGTACTAGGATGAAGCTTCTTCTAGATTGGAGGGGGTTTATGGTTGTTTGGGAAGCTGTACATCTATAGAGAATGCCAACTTGTGCCTAACTCTTTGTATTTTTGTAAGGATCGCAGTTTGCAAATTAATTCCTAACCAAATTAAAGAAATCTAAGAAAAAATATTTACAATATACAATTGATGACTCTTCTAAATCATCATTATTAAAAGATTTTTCAACACCCTCCCTTGATGAGGATCTAAAAATTCTTCAATTCTAGGGTCTAATAAACTATTTAATTTTGAAAAATATTTTTGGCCAAAACTTTGCTTAAAATGTTTGCAACAAATCTACTCATTCTTTCTCTGACTCAAATCACATCTCCAAATGCTATTGTAGAGTTCTGCTCTACAATTTTTTGAATTATCAATAGATAGCTTGATTGGATGTACTAGAGCATGTCCAAAATGCTTCATAATGCATATTTTCGAGTTGAACCAAAAACTATCTAAGTAAAACAAAACACCATTGTGAGTCGATTGAGAAACTTTGCGACCAAAGAGAAACTTTTGGAATATTCTCCTAAATTCCCTCAAAAAGTGTCTTAAATTAGGGTGCTTTTCAAAACCACCTTGCGCACGCATAAAACATGTTTGAAAAACGACCAAAAAAAGGGTGATTTTGAATATTTTCAAGATTTTTGAACTTTAAAAAAGACATGGTTTGCACTTTTCATAATGAAATTTAAAATATGAATCATATTAAACTTTGCTCTATTTTCAAAATGCATTTTACAAAATTAAATAAGTCTTTCGCAAAATGTCCAGATATTTATGCTTCTTGCACTAATACCAATACATACAAAAAATTTTACATGGGACTTTCACTCTCGTCCGTGAGTAATCATCAATGAAGGTTAGCAAATAAAATGCTTTACCAATAGACATTACCTTCATTGGCCCACATAGGTTAGAGTGTATCAACTCAAACACTCGTTTTGCCCTTGTTGCTCCTCCTTTCTTGAACTTCTTCCTGTGTAATTTGCCTAGCACGCACTCCTTGCAAATGGACTCTTCCTTGTCATCGAAACTAGGTAGACCTATTACCATCTTGAGCTTACGAAGTAGCCTCAAGCTCTCGAAGTTCAAATGCCCCATACGTCTATGCCATAAATCACTTTGTGATATAGATGTAGATGCTAACACATTGCACTTCGTAACAACAACATTTAACTTGTACAAACCACAAGTTTTATCCCTAAAGCCATCAACAATCACCTTGAAACCTCGTTTCACATCTTTGATCTGGCATTTCTTGTCGTTGAACTCCACCTTCAACTTATGATCTGTCATTGTACCAACAAATAAAAGACTCTTCTGAAGGCCAAGAACATACAACACATTTTCAATTACCTTCACATGTCCATCATGAAATTGAATAGGCATTGCACCAACTCCATGAATTTGGCACTCGTCGCGCCTGCGCAACTCTATCTCCATCATCGATAAGCTCCAGGTTTTTAAACCATGCTTTGTTGCCAGTCATGTGTCTCGTTGCTCATGAGTCCACGTACCAATGTGTATGATCAATGGAATGTTGCGATGCTAATGCTGTCGCAAGTGCTGTGTCTTCAACAAAATTGGTCAACTACTTCACTTTGCCCCTCTTAATATCTGCCTTCTTCTTGCAACAATCTCTTGCCCAATGTCCAGGCTTTTGGCAATAGAAAGAGTTGCCTTTCTTCTTCTTGCTTGATGTGGATCCTTGATTGTTATCCTCCACATTCGACTTCTTGGATTGTTTCTTGTATTTATGCTTTCCTTGGTCTAGCAATGCTTGATCTTCCGATGTGGGAAGTCGAGTTTTTACCACTTCACACCTTTGTTCCTCCTGTAGGATGATGCCATGAAGATTTTCAAATGTTGGTAGTCTCTCCCTTGAAGCAATGCCACTTGCAAACAATTGGAAATTTTCGGATAGGCCATTTATACCTGTGTGAACCAGCTCAACATCTCTTATTGGCTCTCTAATACCTGTCAACTGGTCTCGTAACTCCTTTATTCGTGTGAAATAAGCCCTATGCCCTCATTCTCCTCCATGTGCACACTTATGAGTTTGGTCCTCAAAACATCATTCAAGAGGGGTTCGTCGTTTGAAACTACATTTTGAGTGCATCCCAAGCGCCTCTTGCTGATACAACTTCACTAATGTGGGCAATGACATGATCCTTCACTGACAAGTTTATCAAGGATAAGGCCTTCTGCGCCCTTTTGTCAAATGCACGAATATCGGCTGGAGTTATAGCTAGCCATTGTTCCACCCCAGTGACAATGTCCCACAGCTCCTTTTCCATGAAAGTACTTTTCATTTTGAATTTCCAAATGCTATAATTGGATACCCCGTCCAATTTACTAGCTTCTCCAAGCACAGATTCTCCCAATCCTGCCATTTCACCAAAAATTGCTCCTATAGCACTTTAATGAGGCCCAATGACAAGCTTATAGAGCAATTTATACTTCTAAAAGTCAACTTTAAGGTCTGACCAAAAAGGTTTCAGGACCTCTTGCCGCTTTTTTGCCAAATCGGAAGCCAAATCAGTGTCGTCCTCCAAAATGCCCTTCGTCACCAACTCCCAACTACTTGCCCACTAGAATGGTGAAAAGACTTTTGGCACGCTCCGAACACACTCTTCGAGGCAATCCCTCTGTTTTCAGGTGCCGTACTTGCAGGGTACAGTCCTTTTCTGCCCTTAATTTGGAGGATTTTGGCTTTTGGACGGCCTTAAACGAAGCTTTAGACCAAAAGTTAAAGGCTCTTGAAGAAAACACATTGTTTCTTCACTTTGAAGTAAATCCATTTGTCAGACAAATTCGCACTTCAGGGTCCCTTTCAACTTGAAATTTTTTAATGAAATTGAAGGTGTGCATGGCCCTTCAGTGCCCTTCGGGTCCACATCAAGTTCATCCAACGATTGATCTCCAATCCACGGTCCACACCTTATCATGGAGACTCAATCTCCATCAGCTATTAACCAAATTCTCTATCCGATGGCTCTTGGCGAACTCGAGCAATAACTCTTTATCCTCAATGCGCTAAATACCTCTAGTCGCTCAGGTTTCCCTCGCGCTGGCTGTGCGGATGATCCGCGACCTTCTCTCTTCCTTATGGAGCTTTCAAGCTTCCTTGGCTATGGCAGAAGGGTTTTTCCCTTGAAGAAAAAACAAGTCTTTCTCTCTTACTATCACGCGGCTGTCTACGGCCTTTGGAAACAACCTTCCTTGTCCTAGGGCACCCCTCTGCAGCCACTCACAGCCATGAAAAAGACTATTTCAAAGAGAGATCTACGGTCTTACACTCAGAAACCCTAGTTGTATAAAGGATGGAGCTTTCTTGAGATTTACTCAATCCTTTTTTGAGATTTTTCTGGCAGTCTCCTACAACACTGACATGACATCTACCGTTGTCACTAAGATCTGTGTGATCCAATAATTCCATGATCTCTATGTGATGACCTCCTTGCAATAACATCAATAACATTATGTTAATGAATACATATGATGTGTTATTGGATGTATTTAGTGTTATACTTGTAAATAGTATTTGGGATACATTGTGTTTAGTGTATGGCATTCGGAGCATATAACTCACTTGTATATGTATATTCAATTTTAATATTGTTCAAGGCCTATTTCAAGACATGATATAGCTATTGCATTTGAGGTATGAACTATAAAAAGCCCTATTTAAATAGTTGCAAACTATGAAAACTACACAATGTGTCTAGTTGTGTTATGAACTTCTTGTTGTAGTCAAGACTTTGCCATTTATGGATTGGGATTTTGCATGTTTTCCCTCTTCCAATTCTCTCATTATATATTATATTTCATGTGAAATTTTCATCCATCTACCATTATGTGTCCTTATGTGAAGATATTATGGTACTTAATAATACCAGGATGGGAGTCTTATGAGTGTCAGAATTCAACACATGATCAAGGTCCTATTGTTGTTTGAGATAACACATCACAATACTTCGATTAGGGAGTTAGCAGTATCAAATATCAAGTCATTGCAAAATGATGAAAGCTCAATAGTGGACGTAGATCCTTGTTTTTACAATGATCTTGCTTGAGGTCTTTGTGGACACTTTACATGTGTCATAAGCCAACGAGATTGTATCGAACTAGCATTTCATTTCATAGAGACATTGTTGTTAGAAAGACTAAGAGCTATAACCAATGCTTAAAATCATTTGTCATACACTATGGATGTTGCAAATGCACAATTTTCAAGAAGGGTAATAAAGCTTTCAAAAAATTCCCCTAATATTTGATTACTTTAAACTTAGGACCTTCAAGATGATGAGCGAAGCAAAGTGACATTGTTTGGCAAGCACAAGAGTGAAAGCAAACAAATGCCTATATATTCCTTTTTCTTGGCTAACCTTTCTTTTGTTTTCCCTCCGAACATTGGTGATTACAATATTCTCTCTCTCTCTCTCTCTCTCTCTCTCTCTCTCTCTCTCTCTCTCTCTAGGATGGACCTCTTCCTCAAATATTGGTTGTCGTAGAGTCCACAGGCAAAAACAAGGAGGTGATGCATCCATTTTGATGATTAGTATCTTCTACCACAAGTATGCGGCATTCATGCTTCTTCTTGCATGCTTTCCCATTTCAGTACATGCTTCCCTTCCCTTCATACCGACCTCCAACTACTACACTAACTTTTGCATCTGTGATTCTTGGAGCTGCAGGTTTTGCTTTTCTTTCTGTTTTCTTATTTTCATATGGTGAGTACAGAACATCTGCAGGTGGTTCCTTTGAGAGTGTTGCTGATGATTGATTGCTACATCACCAGGAAGGAAGGAGCTGCAATATCAAGCTTGCGGCTTAGCAATCACTATTTGCAAAGGTCTACATTTTAGCAATGGCTGCAAATTCTAATCTTGTCACAGTTCTTATCAAGCTAGTTTTCTTACTTTCTGTCATAACTTTCCTGATCCTGGACACAACCAAGGCGGAAAAGCCCGAGATTATGAGCTGGGATGCCAGCTCTCACTATCCCACGAAAAGCTGCAGCAACGGGCGAATTGGTGATTGTGAGACAGATGTAGACCAGGCAAACGATGCAGCTGGGCGCCAAAGGCTTCTGCAGCAACCTGGAGGTCCATACTTCATAAGCTATGGGTCTTTATCTGCTGATCGAACTCCATGCCCTCCATTATCTGGCAGATCCTACTATACACCCTACTGTAATGCAGTCTCTGGTCCTGTAGATCCTTACGAAAGAGGCTGCTCAGTCATCACCGATTGTGCCAGAGATTTTTCATGATGAGCAAGCTCTCAACAGACTTGCACTAGAATTGTGACTATTTCTCAGAAATTTAGAGAGTTCTTCTTGTCAATCGTAACAAGAGAGCTGACCGTAGTCCCATATTCACTTTCAAGCGAAACTCAAGCATGTTCTTCTCAGAAATATTTGTCGAATATTATTTGCAAACTTTATTGTTTCTAGTCTGTTCTGCTCGAGGTAAGCAAAATAATTTGAAAAAGACTACTGATGATGGTTTGCTTGCAAGCCAGCAGCTCATACTTGTGAGATTTATGATATGGAACTGAACGGTCACATCTTCTGCTTAATTCAATGCTCAGTACTCTCTCTCTCGCTCTCTCTCTCTCTCTCTCTCTCTCTCTCACACACACACACACACACACACACACACACACATTCCGAGTTGCAACATAGCACAAAAATGATGACAAACCCAAAGAGACCTTTTGGATACACATCCCATAGGCAAGTGAAGATGCCATTTACATTCTTGCCAAGCTTCACACATCCATTCCAAAGGCAGGGAAGATGCCATTTGCATCTACCAAGCTTCACACATCCATTCCAAAGGCAGGGAAGATGCCATTTGCATCTACCAAGCTTTACACATCCCATCCCATTTATATGCTACCAAGCTTCACACATTAAGATTCACATGTATGCCCCCAAAATGAAGATCATCATCTATTGCCCAATGTAGATTGTATTCTTGTAGATTCATCATCACTTATTATTTGAATGCATTTTATGTGATGGGAACATGATTTGTAGTGCATGTTGCTCTAGTTACTAATGCAAATCGTAAAGACCATTAGCATGATCTCTAGAGGTGGTTTGGCCAATGAGCTTGTTGATATGAGGTTGTAAATTGTTGAAGTATCACAACTACGTTTGCTTTGGAAAGAAGATCATCATGACATCATTGAGCTACAACATAGCTAGTGCTTTCATGGCCTTCCATACCATCATGGAGGCCCTTGTCAAATATATACCCTTACTTTGATAGGGTATTACCCTCGTTGCCATAGGAATAAACTTACTAATCTTGAGCGTCGTCAACAAAACTTGAGGAACTCGACTACTAGTGTTTTTACAATTCATATGATATAAGTTAAATATACAAGCCACACTTGAACATGATTTTTTAGTTCTAATTGCTATGTCCATGACCAATACATAGGATTCAGTATACTCCTAGTCTTGGATACACGGTACTCTAGTGAAACAAGCTGTTAGTTATGCCACATCATACTGGACGTGACCCCAAAGTAACTAACCTTGTGAGGCCCAGAACACACTAAATGGAGTTAGTACAAGGTTTGGGACCGTATGTGCATGTGTAGAGTATCAATAGCATTTTTATGAATAGAGGATCCATGCATAGAGCCTCTATTCTAGTGGAATCTATGTATAGGGGAGTTGAGACCTTGCATTACTAAATGCACAAGGGGTTCTAAGCCTTATATAAGGAGGCCAAACTTGCCCTACTACTCCATCTTATGGTTGATTCATTGCCAGGCTCTCACTCTACTTTCATGCTTCCTATTCCTTGGCTTGGAGGTGAAGCTTCTAATGTTTGATTGGTTGCTTCTACTTGGTTGGGTGGTTTCTTCTTGTAAGCAGGATCTTGGGGAGCTTTCCTTTATACTAATCCTTCATACTTTATGTACTCCTCACGACCTTTCTAAATGGCATCTTCACCAATGACTTGGAAAACTGCTAGAAATGATTCTTAGGCTTCCCATGGTAAAAAACCTGCAACTTTCTTTCTTGGCCCCTCCTCATTCATCCAGTTGTTTTTAAAATATTCCTTACATTCATGAGATTGTTCCTTAGTTATGAGATCTGCCTTGGAATGCTTGTTGGAGCGTTCTTTGCCTTCGAGGTCCCTAACCCATGTCCATCATGCTCTCTCTCTCTCTCTCTCTCTCTCTCTCTCTCTCTCTCTCTCTCTCTCTCTCTCTCTCTCTCTCTCTCTCTCTCTCTCTCTCTCTCTCTCTCATGGACTCTATTCAATGCACATGACGATATGTTTTTCCTTTTCAAGAAATAAAGTGCTCAGTGCCTGAATTCTCGGTTTTTTCAAAGTGTATACTTAGTAAGTGCAACACAAAAGTTTTTAAAGAAAATGTCTTTTGAAGGGTCTTCTCATTATTTGCAATAACTTGGTTCTTAAGCTACCTATGACAGGATTATATTGCCAAACCTCATCTGCCATCCCATAGAAACAACATTTTCCTATATAATGGGTTATAGTGAATCACACCTCCTCACTATTATTCACTTTGCTTCTCTTCGTTTATGTCCCCATCATACTCTCCTACTTCAATGATTGTGGAGACACAATTATTGGTGGCCAACTACATTCATCTATTTGAGACAGATACCATTGTTGCCATTACACTTCATGTACGATTCATGAGGCACATAAATTAGGTTAGACTCTACTCGTTGGGCCGCGATCGCCCACCTAGCTATGATGCGCATTCATACTTGCATGATGATTGTTTGTTGAAGCATTTGTGATGCTCTTCTTAAAAATCTGATATGAGTTTTGATTATGCTATCAAATGTTTCGTTGAGACAACATATTGTGGATACACGTAGCACCTAGCTTACATAGCAACAGGTCGCTAGATTTTTACCTTTCTGCACCCACTGACGTGAATCGTGTCCTTAATTTCTTTTTAATTCGTCGCGAACTTCGGAAAAACACGTCGCTATAAGGTCGTTGAAATCTGACGACTTTAAAACGCGTCGCAATCCGACAGGCACACGTGCCGTATTCTGGAACCCAAAATCCCGATAACGGAAAGGCGTTCCGACGTGGACATCGCAAAAGATCCGATGTGGACGTCGCATTGCGACGTCCCAAAACCCTGTCGGATTTCGACGTCTGTAAATACAGAATGATGCGAAAATTTGCCCGACGGATGTCCGACGCCCATTGGACATATACTTGGATGTCGGATTCCGACGTCCCAGATAGTTGTCGGAGTCCGACGTCTGTTAACAGAATGATAAAAAAAGGGTCCGACGTGCATCCGACGTCTATTCGACGCGTTTAAACGTCAAATTCCGACGTCCCAAATTAGGTAAAATAAAAAATAAAAAATGCGTAAAAAACAGCGCGCACATTTTTATCGGGCTATTCTTGGAGTTGAGTTCTTGGAGAAGCGATGTTCGTGAATTGTTTTTAAAACAATATTTTTGAGTTGCATTCAACAACTGGATCAAACAGTAAACTAAGCATGAGGTACTTTTCATTTTATATTTTATTGCATTACTTCATGTCCATTATGAATGACAATACTTTATTGCATTGCTTTGTGCACATCATAAATTTCATTTAGATTTCTATATATGATATTGATTGTTGTTTTGAAATCCGACATTGCACATGGTTTTAATTTTTTAGTTGGTTATTACGTCAATCCACATCTCTAAATTTGACATTGCAATTTTTGAAAAAAGAACATTGCACATATAAAAGCAATGGCAATATAGCACGACCATTTGCAATAATAATATTTTCATAATATTAATCAATGTGTTACAAAATTGGTGCTTTAATGTCGCATGAGTCTTTCTAGATCTAACATCAACTAAAATTTATAAACCTAATCTACTCATTGTCGTTGTGACGTTTAGTCTGCATGTTAAGACTTGAAAATTTGCAAATGTATTAACATAACACAAAACTCATAGTTTACCTGAGCATTTACTGCTTATAAAGCAATGAAAGAACAAAAAAATTTTACAGATATGAAGGCAATGGTACTCTCTGCAATGAAGGCCATCCTATATATCTAGTTCTATATATGGCTAAAGAACACCCTCGAACAATGTCGTAATCTATATACCCAAAACTCTTCTACAGTTGATGCTAAATGGTCTCAATTCTGGTGATGTTGCCTAGGATAAGCCCTTTCAGCTGCAAGCAGTTGTCAATATTCGGTCTCTTTGGCAGTGATGTTGCTTAGGATAAGCCCTTGAACCTGCAAGCAGTTGTCAATATTCGGTTTCTTTGCCAGTAATGTTGCTTAGCATAAGCCCTTGACCTGCAAGCAGTTGTCCTGATATTGACGCCAATTCTGAGCAGATTCAAATTGAGAGCTTATTCATAATACTATCCATCTTGGAGGATCGTCTTGAAGAGTTGCGCCAGACAGTGCTAGCAGCAGAAGAAAATAGAAAGGCAGCCATGCATACTCTTGCTGATGAGAAAATGCAGAGCAAGTTGACTTGATATTTTTGAGTATTTTTTATCAATTCTTTTGAGGTAGTACATTCCGGAATGTACTGTACGGAATGTACAGTACATACCAATCCCAAGAACTCGCAACAGGTTTCAGAGGTCCAGATTAACTTTCAGGTGCCTGCAAAATTGGAATCAATAAAACATGCACCATAACATACACATCAACCAACATAAATGCGGAAACGTGCCTCTGGGAGCAGATAATGTCATTCTTCTTTCAAAGGATTTCAAGACCTACATAAAGTGTCATGCTTGGCACCTTACAAGGGGCTTTCTTACAATCAATCTGTTCAAATCACCCTCAGTTTCAAATCATGCTAAATACTACTTGTATACTTCTACAAGTGGGATTTTTGAATTTCAGAACTACATCTAAGAAAAGCTTTCAATTATTTCCCAAAGAGCATTAATTCTATTCTTGTCTATGTCAACATCCACAACTGACAACAGATAGATCAAATCTTTTACCCCACTGCCTGGGTTTAAAAAGAGGAACTTGTCAGGAGGTTGATTCTTCAAACTAAGAAACTTCTACATTGTTCGACTTATGTAAGAGCATCTTTTTACCTGAATGAAGCTCCTTCAAGTGCATGTTTGCAGCTCTCAACGCAACATTAGTTGATGTTGCATATTTATTTGAGAAGAAAAGAAATGCTGAAGTTTTTGAAGATTGAGAAAGCTGGAGGACAGAATCTTTGATTTTCAAGCAACTTCTCGACTAACGGAGGTGCCTCTTCTTCCAGCACGAATATGTCATCTGCTTGGCATTCCTTTCCCCAATCTTCGACATGACTGTAAGGACCAACTTCATAAATCAGAAATAGGCTATTTTGTCTGATTGCATGCAGGATCTACAGATTAACTTGTTTTTAACAATGGTTCGTTACAGAAAACTTGGGAAATACTTAGACATGCTACAAACATTACATTGGACATTTCAACAGATAAGCTAATTAATGTGTCATCCCTAGGAGAAATGATATAATCTTTGGTGCTGACCGATTCACTTCACTCAGTGAGATTGCTTCGAGTTTGGCAAGGCACAATAGCATAATCTATTACTCGGGATGGTTGCCAGACATTTTCCATGGTATAGATTCCCAATTCATACCTTGTAGATGGTCTATTAAGAGCCTCTCAAGCTTATTCTTATGTATGTTCAAAAGGCAGTATTGGCACTTGATTTCCCTACGGTGTCATATACAACTTGTACTCAAGCAATCAAAGAGTTTCTACAGTGGTACATGCATATCTTTTGAAGAGCCAAATACATTAACCCCACCATTGAGGGATGTGAACTACAACATTGGCTTGCTTCTAGGTGTAGTACCATAATATCATTTATTCAAGTTAGAGCAAGCAAAGATCCAATGTTGATTTATTAACGTGTGATTCAATTTATGCAGTGAAAGTCTTTTTGATGCATCTGTACTACATCTCATAAGAAAGATGCCACTAGGCATCAATGCATTGATTATTGGGCCTTGAAAGGCTTGTTATAAGAAATCAATACTCGTTCGTCTACCTTCCCAATAATCTCCCTATGAGTGCCCAGTTGTGAGTATATGCCCACTCATCTTCCATCAAGGGCCATTTCAAATTCAAAGAAACCTTCGCTTGTCTTAAATCACAATATTATTACCCAAGCACGAAGAAAGACCTAGCCTAGCTACTCCATTCCACTGTTTTCTCCATAAAGAGCAAACAATCCACAAACAAGAAGACACTAGGACTCTTGTAGCACTGGCCTACAAGTGGACAAATATATCTATGAATTTTATTATGGACCTCCCTTAGACATAGAGGGGATATGAAGCTTGTTTTGGTTGCAATTATTCTTGTTGGAGATTGTCAGACCACATGGTATTCCTTCTTTCCTTCGTGCTAAAAGGGATGCACAATTCACTTCACAATTTTGGACAATGCTTATGCATGTATCATACTCAAGTATTGGTAGGTATCAAATATCATCTGGTAGAAGATGCTTAGTCACAGGTTTTTAACAACATTCTAGAATAATATGTGGACCATAGATGCATGTCCCAATCCAAAACACGATCCGGAGAATCCCATTAGGGTCTCCTGGAACGTGCACTTAAAAAAAATATCAATTTTTTTTCCAAAAAAACAAAATTTATACTGTTTCTTTTTGTGTAAAATTGTTTTTGCAATCTGAAAAAAAAATTCTGCTGCTATTTATGTTTTTTAAAGGCTATTTAGTGTTTTTTTTATTTTCCTTGAAAAAACAAATCTATAAATAAGAATTTGGACGGCGATCCGGAACGCTCGTTCTAGATCGCTGTTGCAGTGGATCGCGATCCGCTACAACACTGATGTGGACTTTTGTTTCACATTCTGGCAAAGGTTTCGACCAAAATTTATGTTTAGTTCAATAGAACTATAATGGTTGCACAGCGTTCTGGTGTTCTGGAACACATATGGAACAAGCATAACAGAAAACTCTAAAATTTTGGTTTAAAATAGTGAAAATACTTTTTTTTTCAGATTTTGGGCAGAGGTACTAATTCAGGGGGTACATGATAGCTGATATATAGTGCTAAAAGATGTTTAAAATGGGTGTTAAAAAAAACCTAGAGCTCCAAATCGTCCACACTATTGTCCCCAATCCAACATGCATTCTTTTGAACTTCAGTTCCGTTTATTGTCGGCCTTAGATCAAGGCCTGTCGTAGACCTAAAGTTCTCATGAGCTAGCATACAGATGCACTACTACTCTGACACCTGAAATTATACAAGTAGATATTTTCTGAGGGCTTAAAGATCAGGCCAAACTTGAAATTAATACGACGACATAATTTGTCCTTCAACTGTTGTTAAAAATATTTGCAAAAATTTTCTAGGCCATCACCATTTAGGACATATTTTCCCATTCAGCTATTGCCAAAAAATTTGAAATTTTTCTAGTGGAAAGTTTGCATTCCAGCACGAAACGAGAGTTCCGGAATGCTAGAATGTGTTCCAATGCAACTGAACTCATTACAAAGTTATGGTCGTTAAGGTGATTGTTTCTTGCTACCAAAAACTCATCACATGCCCATTATCACAGGTTGAACAGCCTCCCACCACAAGAACTATATGTTTGAAAGGAAAAATGCAACTTTCTTACCACAATTTGTACTGACTGCTGTAAAGAATCTCACCTCAGTTCCTCTTCAGTGAAATCTCGACAATCACAGAAATTGACTTTCATCGCTGGCTTAAAGGTGGTGAGCATCTCACTTTGCTTCAAACATCCTCCAGGTTTCCTTTCAAAATAACTGGAGTTTTCTGCAGAAGCTTTACATTCCATTGAGCCACAATCAACTGAGCTATCTTTGCAACATTGTGGGAGATCATTTGAATGGCTTGCTACAAGTTCATTCTCCCAATCCAAAGATTCTTCACAATGGCCAACACATAACCACGAGTCATCATGCACAATTATAAGCTTAAGGAAAGGTTTCTTCAGGTTAAGTCCCCGAACTAGAAATCGATAGGAAGCATTTACTTCCAATTTAGATTTGAGTTCAAATGCAATGTCTCTTTGCAATGTATGCTTCCTGTGAACAACATGAGCTCCTAGTTAATCATGAGAGTTTGAAAGATTTACCAATGTCAACGAATAACATTTACAACTCCTTAAAAGAAGAGAAACCAAGAACGAGACATTTTCCTCTTCCAAGAACAAAGTGGAAGCCACACTTTCCAAGCTTGGATTCTAGATAGCCTGTCGATTTCAATGTCTTGATTTGGGAGGACATAAAAGTTCATCAGATGTAAAAATCCAAATTGTGGAGAAAAATGAAGAACAAAAAAGAAATCAGATACACTTACACCAAACAGTAGAACAATCATGCGCATGAGGTACAGAAATCCCAAATATCAGAGAATAGCTTCAGAAGATTTTCTTGCATATATGTTTGGGTACATCAAGAAACTAGTATTGATTGAAAACCAAGCCATAACAGGAATTAAGCATCAACACAAAAACGCTTCAAGTTACAGCAGTACTTTCAAAATGCCAAAAAGTTCTAAATTATTGGACCATAAACCATCTGTAGTGCTCTCCTATCAAAGAAAAATGAACTCAGGTACTCCTAGATAGGACACTAGGAAGAATTTCACTGCATCTGCTTGTAAAAGAAACTGAGGAACGTCTAGGGCTAGAGAAACAGTCACTGATGTTCAATTTCAAGAGCACAACGAGCATGAAATTTTTAAAGTTCTACTTTTGATGTACGTATCAATGTTAAGTCTAGAATAACCCCCGAGCATCAAAGAAAGATATTTGTATCTATAAGTTAGCACAGTCCACCAATAAATTCTAGGAACATCAGCTTCACAATGCAGCATGAAACATGTGCTATAATATTTGTATCTGTAAGTTTGCACAGTCCAGCAATAATTTCTAGGAACATCAACTTCACAATGCAGCACGAACCATGTGCTATAACATTCCTACTTTCATCAAATCATCATCAACACCCAACAGGAGCTACAGGTTACATGCATAGAGATACATTTAGATTAGCTTTTATACAACTCTAGAGAGCAGCATGCTAAGCTTTATCATGTCTCTGGAAGTGAACTGGACAGTAGCACTAAAGAGCACTTATCCGCATCAACGCAAGGTGCTAAATTCAGTTCAAGAACATCTTCGGCTGATTGGCAGGGGAGAAGAATTTTTTTGAGTTTTACTAGCTTGGATACACGACCTTCAGACTTCAGGTGGTAAAAAATAGTCGTTAACCCAAAGTTTTTCTTCTTTTACGCTATGCATTCTTTTCAAAATATTAGTACCTTAATATCAAGGCTTCTACTGACAAGCAAATCTGGCCATAGAGGGCATTCCAACATCGCTCGAATAATTTAAAGTGGTTCAAACTAACGCTAGTCCTTGTCTTGAAATCATTTGAAGGTTTATTTCAAGAAGTGAAGTTGTGAGTACTTTCCTCAATCCAGAATGTAGTACGATAAAGCACTCTTTGGCTCTTGTGCACTATCACATGGAGTTTCCACTCATCTCTTTCTAGCTATACTTGCTACTAAAGGATTGGCGTGTAGAAACTGCTTCTTACGAAGCAATTCTAATTGTTTGCCGACATGAAGAGATTGTTATGACCACAATATCCAAAATAGCATCAACAAAATCCATGTTAGATAGCATGAGACAAAAAGATGGCCAAAGTCTAGTTTCAAAACCACTAAAGGCCCCAGTGGGCCCATACGTTACAGTTTGTGCTACAAAGTAATCAACATAATATAGCTCTACGATTGATCCCTAGGACTTGAACATGGAGCCACCTCTGGGATTTGAGTACAATGTAAACCATGATCAGGGCTTCCCCTGCCCCTACCAATCAGAGGCAAGCTTGGGTCCTAAATAAGACCCAAGGGTGGGGAGAAGAGACATGCATAGGCAACATATTGCCTAAGAAAACCTTTCCAAGACTTTTTGGCTTAAATTTAAAGGTTATGCCCTAAGTAGTGGAATCCCCTTAAACGTCCTCAAGGGACATGCTCCTTGTATATTTTGTAGACTGTTGGGGAAGCTCTAGAAGAATTCTTCTCCCATCCATCTTGCATCTGTGGATGGACAATATTTGAACGTCATGGGACACAACTTTGACACGTGCACTTTCACTTCTTTATGTTCCTTATGTAATAAGATTTGCTATAGCACAAGTATCTCTCCATCATCTACAACCGTGGGTAGTGTCCCTCGTCCATAGACCCTTCAGGAGATTGCCATGACATGCACCACACTGCATCTTCCAATTCGGGAGTTACATCAAATTGATAAGTAGCTTCATGAATGGCCATAGCCACCTAAATGGTCCATAATACCTCAGTGCTAGCTTAGGATCAAAGTGCACCTTTCACTTGCATTGCTTACACTTTTCTTATCAAACTTCAGTAAACCCCATCCCCTTCTTAGAAACTTACTGCCCTCCTATGCTAAGTCATCATCCTTTGTTGCTCTCCTGCGCCTTAGAGATGTCCGCCTTTATCTTTTCATGAGCAACCTTATAGTCCTTATCAAACTGGTCAGCAGACAGAACCTGTCGGTTTGTAATAGAGAAGGCAAGGGTTCACCATTCAGGTGCCTTACCACCAATGAATGAATAGTATTATTATAAGCAAACTCTCCTACCAGTAGAGAAATTTTCTTTTGGTCGTGAGTATAGTGTTAAGCCAATTCTTCTTAAAGCATATACTAGCATTCTCCAAACAGGTAGAAAAATCTCAACAATCTACTTGCTACTTATGATTCAAACTTCAAAGATGGATCGCAAACAATAACTTGTTCAGTCATCCATCCACTGAGCCTTTCAAAGAAACCCCTGACCGTGATTCAAAGAGCTACAAGAATTCCTCATCCAAACATTAAGGAAAAATGAAATGCTACTGCATCGAAAATTAGTTCAGTACATTGGACAACAATCAGAGTATCATAATATACACTTAAAGCGTCAAACCTCCAATAGTAGCACAAAGTGAAACTCATTTATAACCTGAATGCATCTGAAAGGTTCCCAGTGAGTTTTTTCGTCAATATGTGCCGCTTGTAGAAATGCACACCCTCCTCAAGGCCATCACTGATAACTTTGGTGTAAACACCAAGAAGAGCTGAACAAGAATGGCACTTATAGGAAAGCCACTCTCCTGGATAAGAAAAACCTGTAGGTCCCTGTATGAGTCTATCAAGATATTCTATTTTGCTGCCACCTAGTTGAATGTCCTTCTGACCTCTTAAATGATGCTCTTCTCGACATTCATGTTCATTCCAATGGCTATTGCAGGGGTGATTTGACAAATGCTGGAGTCTGCTCTCAATAATAGCTCCTGCTAGAGAAATGTCTTCAGAAGCTGATCTTTCAGAATGTATGCAGGCCCTATCCATGTGCTCGCTTGTCCAATCCATGCTTTGTTGGTATGGAGATAAAACTTTGTTCTCTCTGATGTTCTCACTCTTTAGATTACAGACATCAATCAAGTTAGCATCAGCATGCGACAAGCATGCCTTGGATTCAGCGACAGGCAATGATGTTAAAGTGTTGTTGTCATACACAGTTACCAAACAGCTTCCATTGATTTGGACTCTGACTGACTCTTGTTCAGTTTGAACTCCGTCTGCAGTCTCCTCATTGCACAAGCTACTTGTTGGTGCAGCAAATGTACTTTCTGTAAGAAGATTCTCTCGAGGCACGTAGGATGTTGTTGGCCCAACAAGGCATGCTCCTTCTGATGGTGCACATTGACTTGCAAAGCGTGATAATAGATCCTCTGTCTTTATATTGGAAGAACAACAGCAGCTTCCATACCAATGATCCGCTAACTCACGCCAGTCCATTGAAGGTAATTCTTGCACCTTCCTGTCATAACAAGATCCAGCAAACTGCCTAAATCAAAAGCAATTATCTACACTAACATCTCTTATGAAGCTAGAATAAGTTCAGAAAAAATGATATTGAGTTCAATCAACCGATGATTTTGTGAAAAAGGTAATTACAGCAGGAAAAATCAAGTAACACATGGTAACACGATTTACACAGCTAAAATGACAGACACTACATAGATTTCCTTGATTATGTTAATTCAGAAAGCCTAAGAGGTGTTTCTCAACGTTATTTATGATCAAAAAGCATTGTTACTGCTATGCAAATCTTCTTGCAAAGGCCTTGGCATTATTCTAGGGAAAGCTCTTAACCTGAGTTCATCGTTTCACATTGAAATGCTAACCAAGAAAAACTGCGAACAAAAAGGGTCAAATCTTACAGACTTGAGAAGATCTTCAACTTTAAAACTTGAAGTTGATTACTTCGAAGGTTATCTGCTAGATCTTCCTTAAGGGATGGCAGCCACTGCATAGCATAGAGTGTGGATAGAGCACTTAACTATACAGCGGTGGATAGAGCCCTTAACTATACAGACGTACAATAGCATCCTGAGCACTCTTGGAGTGAAAAAAGTGCTGCCAACTCTCATCAGATATGCTTTGCTGATGGGCTACATCAAGTTACATCAGTGATTGGACATTTTGCTTATTTTAGCCATCATACGTTGTGCTCCTGTGAAGCAATAATCCTTACGTGAAACAGAATGAATAATTGAAAGGAAGGATGAAGACAGAATGGAGTAAGAAGTGTCATAATATGATAAAGTGAAGTGAGCAGATTAGTGGATTTTCAGGAGGAGTGACAATGTCAATGCAAAGATGCATAATTAGGAGAAAATAGAGTGTTAAAAGTGAAAGATGGATGAATATATGCTCAATAACAGAGGAAAGAAAGTACTTTTCTCAGCAGTACTTTTGTTTCACATTTTGGCATACATTCTTTGGAATCTTATCTAGACTTTAGGGATTTTCAGCACCACATTTCGGTCATATTTGGCCTACAATTCTTAGAATATAATCACACGACAGTATGTCATTGCATCTTTTAGGACCCCCAGCATGCCCATAGGGAATCCTATGGCCCTGCCTATGCCAACATGCCAAGCCTAAAACAAGATACAAGCATAGAGTCCACTTACTCCTTATATACCAAAAAATATCAAGCCACTAGCTTGCTTATGGGACAATTCCAATCCTACCTTTCATGGTAGGTCTATTAAACACATAGTCCTAGATTCGAGCCAAAGTGTGAACGTAATATCATGATGATAGAACTCATCATGAGTTCTTTGAAGACTATCTGCCTAGAATATATGCATGGCAATCACCTAGGCCCAGCCCCACAAACTACTCTAATACTACTATTGAAGTCCAGTACCGAATCTAATCCTAAGATGAACCCAAAAGACTAATGAATAATAGGGAGTTGGACATGTGAATCACTAAACCCAACCATAAAGCGTATCCACACTCACCCCCAAGCTGGGAGTTATCCCATCATCAACATTCAAGTCTCTCCCTTGGGGCAACTCTTCACATTGATTTGCACAGCTACCAAGCTGTAATTCGCCCTCAACAAATTGTCCTATGAGAAAATTGAGAGTATCCTTTGCTCAGAAGGGAAATGTGGAGTGAAAAATCAGCCTTCTCAACAGTTTATGGCATCCAAAGAGGGTGTGGATGGTTCTTCCACCCATACATTGTCCTTCAGCAACCTTTTGCATGATTACATACATTCCAAACCCTAGATTCGAGTTCCTATAAACAATAGACAACGTCGCTGCTTGCCCACAAGCACCAACAAATATAGCAATGCACTCTGCCAAAAGAGAGGAGGCTAATAATTAATCCTCCAACCACATCTGAACACCCTACACTCATTTTAAATTCTTTACTAGTAGCTACCATTTTGTTGTTTGTAACTTATTTCAGCTTGTTATTGTCCTTTGCTTCCAAGTTTCTTTCATTCATCATGTAGTGATTTGTGGATGATAAAGTTGTGTACACTGTCATTGTGGCAACGATCTTGGCAAAGCTCTCCACATCAAGGCCTACCCCACCTATGCATACATCAACATTTGGCAAATCCATGGCAAGGCCTAAAAGGCTCCTACAGATAAGCATATATTTCTTTCTTAACACATGGCAATAAAATCACAAGCAACGAGTTCGCACTGTGAATAGGAGATAGTCGTATGTATGTGACCTCCTCTTCCATCTAACACAGACCACTGCTTAGAATAAAACAATACAGATTGGTCCCATTGACTGGGAGAGGAAGGAGGGCCCAACATGGATCAATTGAGGACAAGAGAGTTGCGAGTTAAGGTCAATTTTGTGACTAAGGAGTTGGAGCCCATAAGGAAGTCTTAGTTTTGTTAGAAATAAATGACTATGCTGAAGTTAATCCATAGGTTACTTTGATCCAAAAGGTCGAGATTTGTGTAACCATGGGTATTTAGTTATTTAGGCCATCTTAAGTTTGTCTTAAGTTCAGTTGGACCCAATTTTGGTCATGTACTGACTCGTGGGTCCATAGGGGTCTAATTTTGTTTAGGGGCCCTATCTTGACTTTTGGGGGTGCCTACATTTAGTAAGTGGTTAACCTTAGGGTTTGGTGGCATTTGGTCACATCCAGGTAGAGTACTTAGATGTTCATTGTGTATTCCATTTTATACAGTTTGGCTCTCCATTGCTCTTGTTGTTGTTTTCTCTCTCTCTCTCTCTCTTAGAGTTGGGCGCCCAGCCTCTTCTCTCTTGTTTCTTGTGGAGATTGATTGATAACTAGATCTTGGTGACTTGTCTCTTGCTTTCCTACATGGTATCAGAGCTACCGGATCTGCAACAAGCTTGTTTGTTGGCGCCCTACCAGAAGAGGAGCTTCTCTACTTTTTGTTGTGAAATTTCAGCATCTTGCTGATCTTTTCAAGTGGAGTTTGGATCAGCTTTTTTGTCTCTTTTCAGGTTGAAGGAGGGCGGCCATCAGAGATCTTGGAGGAGCAATTTTTGGCACCCAAAAATCAGAATCTCAAATCTGATTTTTATGCAACCAGTTTTCAGCAAGTTTTGTTTGGAGGAGGGTGCGTTGCAGATTGAAAGATATCTTGTGCTCCTACTTTCAGCTCTTTGTTTGCTGCAAATTTTTGAGTAGATTTGGTTGTGGAAAGGCTCTCTTTCCTATCTACTACAAGCTGAAATTTTGTTAGAGGTAATGGCTAAAGAATCGGAAGCTATCGGTTCTTTGTTTAGTGAAGATCGGTTGGATGGCACAAACTACTCCTTGTGGAGTTACATGATGAAGCATCTTCTCATAGCGAAAGGGCTGTGGGATTTGGTCAATGGTGATGAGGAAAGGCCTCCGTCTTTGGCACCTCCTATACCTCGTGGATCATCATCATCAACATCATCTTCTCCATCTTCGGAAGAACAAAAGAAGTGAGATAGAAGGGATGCACAAGCACATTCTATGGTTGCTCTTGCTGTGAAAAGATCTATCTTACCTCATATTAGGTCTCCTAAGACATCTAAAAGTGCGTGGGATACACTTTATACTATGTATAGAGTCAAAAATCCAGCAAGAGTGGTGTATCTCATAAATCAGCTTTCTTTGTTGAAGATGCAAGAAGGGGATCAAGTGACCAATCACTTGACGAAGATCAAGGATCTTCGTGAGGAGCTTCCCAATATTGATGAGATAATTGAGGATGCTCAATTTGTTTCCATTACTCTCAACTCATTACCTTCATCTTATCTTCCATTTGTTTCATCTTTGAGTATCTCTCTTAGGGGACAACAACTCTCCTTTGATGAACTTGTTGGGCTGCTTCTTCAAAAGGAGCAAACGAGGCAAAACTTTGCGGGTGACACTCAACAAGATCAAGCTTTCTTCACGAAAGGCAAGGGCAAAGGCAAGTCAAAAGGAAAGGGGAAGCCTCCTTCCAAGGATGAGCAAAAGCCCGTTGGAGGTCAAGATGTCAACACTCAAAAGAAGAAAGGGAAGTGCCATTATTGCAAAAGGTATGGGCACTTCATCAAGGATTGTAAGAAGAAGCTTGCGAAAGAGGAGAGTAAAGGAATTGATACTAGTGCTTCACTTGCTACTTTGGAGCAAGAGCTTGAAGCTAGTGGTGATCTCTTCAACCAAGACTATGCTTTTGTGTCTAATATTGCTTCTACTAGTACTACTACATCTATGAGGAATTCAGATTCTGTTTTGCAAGTTGCTGATTTTCAGCCCATTGAATGGGTGATTGATAGTGGTGCTACTCGTCATATGACTTCTCGCAAAGAAGCATTTACTAAATTAGTAAAAGTGCAAAATGGAAGTAAGGTACAATGTGCGGATGATGCATCTTATTCTATTCATGGAATTGGAATTGTAGCCATCATTTTGCCTAATGGTGAAGAAAAATACATTAAGAATGTGCTTTATGTTCCGGGAATCAAGAAGAATCTTCTTTCGGTTTCAACT
This sequence comes from Diphasiastrum complanatum, assembly GCA_029204225.1. Classification (NCBI taxonomy): domain Eukaryota; kingdom Viridiplantae; phylum Streptophyta; class Lycopodiopsida; order Lycopodiales; family Lycopodiaceae; genus Diphasiastrum; species Diphasiastrum complanatum. The sequence goes on along the minus strand of CM055103.1, from coordinate 28,330,274 downwards.
ATGTTGAAGCAAGGACTAGTTGTTGAGTTCAAAGAAGATAAGTGTCTTGCTCCTTGCCTTGAAGGACGTAAACTTTTGATTGACAAATGAATATGTCTTATTGTATATATCCATGTACAAATGTCGTCTGGACGTCCATCTGGTGAATGTCTAGAGTTTCTGCAGTAGATATAGCCAATAAGGTACGAATAGATTGATGTTTTACCACTGTATCAAAAGATACATGCCTACTTTTGTGATCGAGGGTTTACTAATAGTCCTAGCGAATCTACTCTTTATGTCAAGCATACTTCAAATTATATCATCATTATTTTGCTTTATGTTGATGATATTATTATTACGGGAAGTAATGAGAAGCAGATTGATGCTGTAATACTTGATCTTGGTATGGTTTTTGAAACCTCAGATTTAGGACTATTGCACTTTTATCTTGGTCTTGAGTTTGTATAAGAAGGTGCTCGAATTTTCATCTCTCAAGAACGCTACACTGGGCAGATTTTGAAGCGGTTCGAGATGGAAGATTGCAAGCCGGTTGCTACATGTAATAGATCCTAACACCACAGTAGGGCAAACACTAACTGATCCACCCAACCTTGCCTACTCCATGATATAGAGTAAGCCCCTCCTAGCCCAGTGTGAGGACTGGTAGCATGCTACTGCCAAGTGTCGGCCACGTGGCACTGACGTGGCCGACTGCACGTCGGGACCCAACTGGGGGCCCTATCCTGCTGACAGGGTCCCTAGGCTGTGTTAGGCCCGCCATGGCTATGGACCGTGCTGGGGCACACTACTCACACTGTCTCACCCTGTTGGTCATGTACGCTGGACACGACCCTGACTGTGGTTTCTGACCTATCTGTGTTCTCTAGGGTTCGGCACTGGTTACGAGCTCGTAACACTCCCTCCCCCTTAAGAACCGTCTTGGTCCTCTAAGACAAAGTCTGGAAAAATCTTGCGAAGGACGCTGCCTCTTTCCCAAGTGGCATTCTCAACAGGCTGATCATTCCACTTAACCAGATATTCTCGGTATAGAGTATGACGAGTCTGCGTCTCTCTACTATCAAGAATCTCCTCTGGTTCATGTGGAGGTTGTTGAGGATCCAGTGGGAGAACTAGAACACTGTCCCCTACCAGATTGTCTGATCTGGTTAAGGCTTTTCGTAACTGACTTACATGAAAGACTGGAAAAACCTTACTGTTGTGTGGGAGTTCTAGTTCATAGGTGACCTCGCCTAGTCTCCTACTGATGGCAAAGGGACCACAATACCTTGGAGACAACTTAGCACACACTCCTGATTTGAGGGTTTTAGAGTCAACTGGGACTCTCAAGTAGACTTTCTCACCAGTGGAGAACTGCACATCCCATCTGTGTGGATCTGCATAATGCTTGGCTCGATCCTGGGACTGCCTAATGCTACGCTTAGCATGTTCTATCATCTGGTTTAGGTCCTCTAAAAAGTTTCTGGCTGCTTCAACTTTTTCTTGTTTAAACCCTACAGCTGTGGGTGAGCGTGGCTGAAAACCGTACATCAGCATAAATGGGCTGTATCCCGTAGCTGAATGTTTGGTACTGTTGTAAGCAAACTCTAATATCGAGAGATACTCCTCCCAATTAGTCTGCCTCTTGCTGACGTATGCACGAAGCATATCCTCCAGCACTTGATTTACCCTTTCTGTTTGACCGTCCGTCAGTGGATGGTCGGTGGTACTCATATTAAGTTTAGTATGGAGATGATGGAATACTGCCCTCCAAAAATTTCCAGTAAACTTACTGTCTCGGTCGCTGACTATGCCAGAAGGTAGACCGTACAATTTAAATAGCCCGTCTACAAACAACCTCGCTAACTCTGGAGCTCTAACGGTTGTTTTGGTCGGAATGAAATGAGCCATTTTGGTCAGACGGTCAACTGTGACCCATATAGCGTCATTACCCTTTTGGGTTTTAGGCAGGCCTACTATAAAATCCATGGAGATACTCTCCCATTTACCAGCTGGTATTTCTAAGGGATGCAACAACCCTCCTGCCTTTAAACGCTCTGCTTTATTTACTTGACATTTCTGGCAACTGCTTACATACTGATGGACGTCCTTTTTCATACTGGGCCAGAAAAATTGCCTACGAAGAAGCTCATAGGTCTTGTGTATGCCTGGATGTCCCGCGCTAGGATTGTCATGACATTCATATAGGACCTGCTGCCTATAATCCTCTGAATTGGGGACACATACTCTATCTCTATAGAGCAAGTACTCATCCTGAATGGAGTATTGTTTCCATTTGAATCCTTGAGTCAACTGACCCTCAACCACTGGGGTTTGCTTGGGTAATACAGGCTCAGAATCCTCAACGTCATGTAACGACGTATACTCGGACTCATCGTCATCCTCAACGGAAGCTGCCGTATTCTTGGATGAACTGGCACCAGCCCCGGGAACTGGTTCTGGAGTCTGTAACTGTCTGTTCTGGACTGAGTTCCAGATCATAGAGAAGAATGCATCATGCAGGCATTTCCCTCTCAAGGACTCGAGTAACTCATTACGAATCTGAGTAAAACTCAGTTCGTTTATCATAGGCATTCTGCTAAGGGCATCTGCTACTGTATTGAATTTTCCACGCCTATATCTGATAGACATGTCAAACTCTTGCATCAACTCTGCCCAACGAGCTTTCCGACCTCTAAGCTCAGGTTGATTGCAAAGGTATCTGAGACTCTCATGGTCTGTCAGGACCTCAAAGTTGGCACCATACAAATAATGCCTCCAAGTCTTAAGGGCATGGACTATAGAAAAGAGTTCCTTTTCATAGGCACTGTACCTAGTCTGAGCTGGCTCGAGTTTTTTACTCTCGAACGCAACTGGTCGTCCGCCCTGAGTTAGCACAGCACCTACTGCAAAGTCGCTAGCATCTGTTTCGACCACAAATGGCTGATTGGGGTCGATGACTTCTAAAACTGGTGCTATAGCTAAGGCTGTTTTGAGAGCATCAAAGCTCTCCTGTTGTGCGGACTCCCAAATGAACTCCTTTCCCTTCCCCTTAAGAAGATTTGTCATAGGAACTGCTATCTGAGCATATTCCTTGACAAGTCGTCTGTAATATCCTGCCAGACCAAGAAAGATCTGAAGTTCCAAAATATTCTGAGGTCTCAGCCAACTGAGTATGGCTTTAACCTTATTTGGGTCCATCTTAATCCCATCTGAAGAGATAATGTGACCCAAATATGCTACTTCTTCAACGAAGAATTCACACTTGGATTGTTTAGCATAAAGCTTATGCTTTCTGAGCAGTCGAAACACCTTTCTGAGGTGTTTTAGATGCTCCTTCCTCGTTTTGCTGGAAACGAGGATGTCATCTAAAAATACGACTACAAACTTACCCAAGTATGGTCTGAGGACACTGTTCATCAAGGTCATAAAGGTAGCTGGAGCATTTGTGAGCCCAAATGGCATCACCTTAAACTCATAATGACCGTGACGAGTCCTAAAAGCTGTTTTCGAGACATCTTCCGATTTTATACGGACTTGATGATATTCCGATCTGAGGTCTATTTTGCTGAAAAATTTAGCCCCGTCGAGTTGATCAAACAACTCGTCTGCCCGAGGCATAGGGTATTTATTCTTAATTGTGACTTTATTGAGGGCTCTGTAATCTACGCAAAGACGCATAGACCCCTCTTTCTTTTTCACCAATAGGACTGGTGAGGCCCATGGTGAACTACTGGTCTGAATTTGGCCTTTCCCAAGATAGTCTGTTAACTGCCTAGTTATTTCTTCATCCTCTGTTCGGCTGACCCGATACGGAGGTTTAGAAACAGGTGTTGTACCTGGTACTAGGTTTATTACATGATCTACCTCTCTGCTAGGTGGTAAACCATGTGGCAAATCTTCAGGAAAAACATCTTTAAATTTAGACAATAAAGTTTCTAATTTACTGATTTTCTGCTGAATAGAACTGGAAATAGAAACTTCAGGAATAAACTGAAAGTCATATAAGAATACCTGATGGTCTTCGTCTCCGATTAGCTGACAGAGCTCTGAACTGCAGACCATAGGGCTGTTGGGAACATCATGCTCCCCATGCAACTGGATCTCTCGGCCTTTATGCTGAAAGCTGAGGGTGTTCTCCTGATAGTTTCTGTGGAGGGAAGGTCCTAAACTGTAGAGCCAATCTCTCCCGAGAACAATGTCTGTTCGATCCAGGTGCATTATCTGAAAGTTTATTTCATCTTGGTACCCCTGAATACCAAGATTTAACTTACTTACCATAGTTTCCCATATTTTTTTATCTTCACACTTAGCTAATGAAACTATGTACCTATGCTGACTAGGTACTTCTGATAGTTTAAGCTTTTTAACCAGGGTGTGGTTGATGAAATTATGGGTTGCCCCATCATCAACCATGACTCTTACTGACTGGTTACCAACTTTCCCATGCATACGTACTAGGTCATGCGGCCCAAAGCTGAAGGGTCTCGCTAGCATTGCAGAGGTCAGCTGGCAACAGTGTTCATGATCTTCATGATACACTTTGATCTCGGACGCTGTCGAGTCACTGGGGAAACATACAGTCTGAACAAGATGAACTTGTTTTTTATCTTTCTTATCTGTTCTAGTGAAAGGCCCCTTGGGACACTGTCTGACTGTGTGTCCCTTGCCCATACACACAAAGCACAAACGTTCTTGTTTGGCTTTCTCAAAATCATCTGGTTTTAAGGGTTGTATGAGTGAAGGGCGTTTCTGAGGAGCTTCACTTTTAAATTTGTCTTCTTTTTTTCTTTTTAAAAATTTCTTTTTAAATTGAAAGTCTTTCTGAGAAGGCTGCTCAGAAAGTGGCTGTTGTCTCACCTTCTTCCTACCCACTGAATCATCATAGATTTGAGCATATCTTAGAGCTTGCTCAAGGGTAGTAGGCGAGTTTCTCTGGACCTCTACTTTATATTCATCTTTGAGGCCACGGACAAATCCCCTGATTTTCTGAAAGTCATCCATATTTTTAATCTTTAAAATTGCTTCTCGATACTGCGAGATATATTGGATGAGGGATTTATCCATTACTGTTCTTTCCCAGGCTTCCCAGGCTCTATCCAGTTCATTTTCTGGTAGAAATTCTCTTAGGAAAGCTTCTTCAAAAGCTTTCCATGACCGGGGAGTCTGCCCAGTCTCCTGGAGATTTAACCACCACTTATAGGCCATAGGCCCTAAGGAAAGACTGGCCTCAATTGCTTGCAAATGGTCAGGGGTCTGTTTCAGAGCATGAATGTTCTTCCATTTGCTGAGGAAGGTTTGTAGAATATCTGCATTTCTATCCTTCTCTTCCCCATTAAAAGTAGGAGGCTTTAAATCTTTAAAAACACTGGGGTGAGACCGTAAAGTCTCACCCGAAACTGATGGAAGTGGAGAAGGGGATAACTGAGAAGTGGAGGGAAGGCTTCCTTTCGCGGAACTCAAAATCAAGTTTTTGAGTTCAGCGAACGAGTCGTCCACACTGGACTTGAAATTGGCTAATGCCAACTTCAGTTCATCCACTTCTGTTACCAATTGGAGGAACTGCTCCTTGGTAAGCAGTTCGTCGAGTTCTTCGGCGAACTGTTCCTGTTCTTCTACTTCCATGGGTTCCTTCCCTTTTCTGTAAGCCAAGGCTTCTGTTTCAAGTTCGTCGAAGCCTCTCTCCGGGGGTTGATCAGGTCCCTGAGGAGTGGTCATCTTCGGAACTGAAAGAGAGCTACCTTAACTTCTGAAGGAAAAAAAAGTCTAAAAGACTAATTTACAACTGTACAAGGGAAAGGAAACTTAGCTCTTTCTGAGAACTGTACTTCCACAGAGAGAATACAAAAAGCCCTTCTCAGCTTCTTTCTCAATCTGATTTGAGGTTGGAAAATGTGCAACAAGATCTGAAACTTTTGCTATCCCCCCTCGCTGGTCTGACAGCATCTCAATTTGTCCACAAAATGGCAAATCTGAAGTCCAAAAACCCTTCTGAATTCTGAAATTTCAGAAGTCTCCTGCTCGCTGATCTGGTAGGAATCCTCTTGCTCCAAATCTCTGATGTTGGGGCCCGAAAACTTGTCCAAAAACCAGATTTTCAGAAGCACTGGCAGCGCTGGCCCTGCTCCTCTTTTTTGGCTTCAAACTCGCTGAGAACCAGTAAATTTTTCCCTGGAAATCAGATGCAGGTCTCTGACTGTACAGCGATGGAGGTGCTGGCTTCTTCCTACTCTAATTTCGCTGGGAAAACTATAGAGAATCCTCTGAACTCAGTGAGAAACAGCTGTTTTTCCAGCGAGTTACCTACACTTGGAATCTGACTCCTTGCTATTGTGATTTCTCAGTGAAAATCAGAAGTTTGAAGGCTGCTCCTACAGCGATCCTCCTCCTCTATTCCTCTCTGAGAATCTGAGAAACACTTCCTATCTTCTGATAGCTTTCTCTACTGCTGCTCCTAAACTCCCTAGGATGGAGATGGCTCTGATACCAGTGTAATAGATCCTAACACCACAGTAGGGCAAACACTAACTGATCCACCCAACCTTGCCTACTACCTGATATAGAGTAAGCCCCTCCTAGCCCAGTGTGAGGACTGGTAGCATGCTACTGCCAAGTGTCGGCCACGTGGCACTGACGTGGCCGACTGCACGTCGGGACCCAACTAGGGGCCCTATCCTGCTGACAGGGTCCCTAGGCTGTGTTAGGCCCGCCATGGCTATGGACCGTGCTGGGGCACACTACTCACACTGTCTCGCCCTGTTGGTCATGTACGCTGGACACGACCCTGACTGTGGTATCTGACCTATCTGTGTTCTCTAGGGTTCGGCACTGGTTACGAGCTCGTAACACTACACCTATGGAGACAGGTCTGAAATTAAGTAGTCAAGGTGATGGTGAATCATTTGACACTACTTTATATTGTCAAGCTATTGGCTGTCTCATTTACCTATGTAATTCAAGACTGGACATTTCTTATAGTGTCTCACTCATGAGTCAATTCATGCATGCCCCGATGACATCACATTGGAAAGCGTTAAAGAGGATCTTTCGATATCTTCAAGGAACAAGAAGTCATGGACTGGTTTTTCCTGCTTGTGATGATGCATGTTTGGTTGGTTTTAGTGACTCGGATTGGGGTGGAGATCAAGACACTAGACGCTCTACAAGTGGACATTGCTTTTTTTATGGTAATTCTGCAATTTCGTGGTCAAGTAAAAAGCAGCCCACTGTTGCTACTTCTTCTAGTGAGGCAGAATATAGAGCGATATTTTCAGCCACGACAGAGTGTTTATGGCTGAGAAGACTACTTGTTGACATGAAGTTTGGCGAGCCCTCAGAGTGATAGTCAAAGTGCTATTGCCATTGCACGGAATCCTGTTTTTCATGCGAGGACGAAGCACATCGTGATCCATTATCACTTTGTTTGGGAGAGGCTTCATGATGGCAACATTTTACTTGAATATTGTCCTACGGAGGATAATATTGCGGACCTCTTCACTAAGGCGTTGCCTAGAGTCAGATTTGAAGCTTTATGCAAAGCTTTAAATTTGATACCACGTGTTGGTTTTGTTACATAGTGAAGATTTCAGTTTTTGCATTGTCATTTAAGGAGGGTGTTAGAAATAAATGACTATGCTGAAGTTAATCCATAGGTTACTTTGACCCAAAAGGTCGAGATTTGTGTAACCATGGGTATTTAGTTATTTAGGCCATCTTAAGTTTGTCTTAAGTTCAGTTGGACCCAATTTTGGTCATGTACTGACTCGTGGGTCCTTAGGGGTCTAATTTTGTTTAGGGGCCCTATCTTGACTTTTGGGAGTGCCCTACATTTAGTAAGTGGTTAACCTTAGGGTTTGGTGGCATTTGGTCACATCCAGGTAGAGTACTTAGATGCTCATTGCGTATTCCATTTTATACAGTTTGGCTCTCCATTGCTCTTGTTGATGTTTTCTCTCTCTCTCTCTTAGAGTTGGGCGCCCAGCCTCTTCTCTCTTGTTTCTTGTGGAGATTGATTGATAACTAGATCTTGGTGGCTTGTCTCTTGCTTTCGTACAAGTTTTTCTTCAAGGGCCTTTTGGCGTGAATTCATCCCTCGTGCTCCTTCTCCCACCTTCACCGACCTATATACCTAGGCAGATTACGCCAAATCTCTATATACTATTGAACCACTTCTCCCATCATCATCTCACCTCGTCCTTCGTCCTTCAACCTATTCACCCCCAAAATGATATATGATTCCATTAAATACCTCAATGGTCGTCGTGCCCGTGAAATTGAAGACTTAAAAAGCAGAACTTCTTATCCATCCGAAAGATATACTCTCTCCCATCCTTTTTGATCTTTTTAATCAAGCTGTGATTCAAGGCGTCCACACCACTTGGTGTACCAATGTCATACATCTCATTCACAAGGGAGGTGATCCCATGCAATGTATGAGGGTACCTTTCGAATCGCCTTTTTGAACCATGTTTGAATCGAGTTTGAATCGGGAAAGAATCGACTTCTCCAGGTTCAAACCAGCGAATCGGTTTTAGGGTTTTCTTTTTAAACATTACTTGAATGTCACGACTCACATCATACATATTACATATGTCATATTCCAATGTACCATGTGCATGGTTAGTTATTGGTAAATTTAAATGTTCGATGATTCAAATTTCACAAAAATGACAATGTATACAATGCAGCAGCATTGTGTAACTTTTAACAAGTAATAGATTATAGTACTAAGTTCTAACTTCTAATAGCTTACAACTTACAAGTAACAAGTTACAATACTAAGTAGTAAGTACTAACTTCTAAATATTAACTCTTGAGTTACAACTTACAACTTTGTCGTAGTCTGTGAGTACAAATCCCATTCAACATTGAATAATTGAAACATTCCACATTTGAACATTACCAAAATGTAAACTTGTTACCTGAGTCTTGAATCATATATGTAGTTTTAACTCATCCATAAATGCCAAATGGTAATAACGCTGCTCAAGTTTATAATCTCAAAACTTCAAAGTTCAAATTCAACTCCTAATTTCAGTCCCCCTAAGGTAGACTAGTCACTAAAGCCTAACGTAGCCTCCTCCTAGTCACCCGTGGAAGCTGTGACCTCGTACGTGCAGGCTCAGGAGCAGGATCCTCATCAATGCTATCAGCATCATCAGATGGATCACTCTCATCCTCTGAGGAATCCTCGCTATCGGCTTCATCTTCCGAGGTCTCTGCGTCGTCTTCGTCTTCTAGTGGCTCCTCGTCCTCGTGGGCTCAAGAACTGGAAGGCTCTTATATGAATGTTCGGGTGCGAGGCATTGAGGATACTAAGGCTCCAATTACCGAAGCAACCAGTTTCCTCACGGATACACTTTCCCACCATCACAACGGAATGGAAAGAGCGTGGAGAACTAAACGAGATCCATCTACACTCATCATACGGTTCACGGGAATAGAGGAACGACAAGCTGCCCTTAGGCTATGAGCTCGGCTAAGAGGTACCCTTATCTTCATGGATGATGATCTCACACCGATGCAAGTTGCCGAAAGGAGGAAGGTTTTCAGCGAAGCCAAAGCATTGGGCAAAAGGGTGGTCTATCGGGATGGTAAGGCCCAATACATTGACCCTCATAAATCTGAGGCATAGGGATTTGGGCCCCCCGGACTTAGGAGCGGTTCGGGGGCCCTCACAAAAGCATTGTGGTTGAGTTTATGGAACTGCAATGGTATCCACTCTTCAGCCACAGCGGGAGCTTTTAGAGATTTTTGTACTACAGGGGATATCCTTATACTTACAGAGACACATGAGAGTCTTGAGAGAGGACTTCCTTGCATTGAGGGATTTTGCTGGCTTTCTACCTGCAGGGGGAAGACGAGGGCACTGGCTAGTCGCAGTTCAGGTGGTGTTGCTTGCTTATTTTGAGACTCTCTCTAGTCATGGGTTGAGCTACTACACACACACTGACGAGCAAGCTCGCTATATATGGATCAGGTTGGACCATAGGCTGATGGAGTTAGATCGTGACATTTTCGTGGCTATTTGTTATTTCCCTCCAAAGACATCAACTTTCGCCTCAGAAGAGGAGTCACCTTTCATGGATATTTCATCGAACATTATTAGATATGAGGATCGAGGATATATTCTGCTAGCGGGGGACTTCAATGCCAGGATACATGCACTTGATTGTGATGATCTTGGTCTTATACGGCGATCGGCGGATGCAGCGGTTCCAGTTACATCATATGGGGAGCAGATGCTTCAGTTGGGCGAGGCTCATGGACTGGCCATTTATAATGGCCTTCTTCAGCTGCCAGGCTCTGGTGACTACACTTGCTTCCCACATAGTGGAGGACATAGCATCGTTGATTATTTCATGGGTTCATCCTTAGCTGTACACCGCACCACTCTTTCTGATCATTCGTATCTCTCCCTCTCTGTCGGTCATCTCCCCATACACATATCGTATCTACCCACACAGTGAAACCCACATACCGCTACACTTCGCATAACACACCACTGTATAGAGAAGCCCTCTCTGATCTCCTTACCTATTTCCCACATGAGCATACTTTAGAGGAGCAATCCCTCTTTCTTGTCCAGAATATCCACGCTGCAGCTTCCATTGCCTTTCCATCTCCACGGCCCAAACACCAGAGACGTCATAGACCCCATAACCCTTGGTATGACCAGGAATGCATGCACCTCCATCAGAACCTCATATATACTCGCTCCCATCTTCCTCATATGGCCAAAACCATATCTCGTGTCTACCGTAGAATCACCAGGAAAAAGAAAATTGTATACGAGATTAGCCAAGGTAAGAAAATGATGGATCTCCTCTTTAGTTCCTCTTCAGGTTCATTCTGGAAGTTCTTTCCACAGTCACCTCCACCACGGATCACAAACCTCAACACTTGGGTCACATATGCCACATCATTGTACACCATCCCGGATACCCCTTCTCTTCCCACCTCTTGTCTCACAGATACTTCTGCCATATTCACTAACGACCTTATAGAGAAGGTCATCACACGACTCCATTCCCATAAAGCCAAAGACATTGATGAGCTAGAGGCTGAACTTCTCCATTCTATTCAACCGAGCTGTCACCTCTGATTTTCCCTCTCCATGGTCTACAAACCTCAGTCACCCTATCCATGAAGGCGGGGACCCCATGAAAGCTGACAACTACCACACCATTATGATCAGTCACCTCTTCGCCAAAGTCTATGGCTCTATCCTACACTCAAAGATTAGTACAGAGATGGATGCCAGATCACTCCATGCCATTGGACAGGCGGGTTTCAGACCGGGATATACTACATCGGATCATATCTTTACTTCGAGGTCCATAATTGAGGAGGCTAAGGCCAAGAGGGAGCGTGTATACTGTTGCTTTGTGGATTTCCGCAAGGCCTTTGATTATGTGCCTAGGCATCTATTGATACAGAGACTTCACAATCGAGGCTTTCAGGAGGATACTATATAGGCAGTAGTAGCATTGTATGTGTTCTATGCATGAGATTGAGGACGAATCACATTTCCTCTTCAAATGTCCAGCCTACTACGAGATTCGGGGGAGGTACTACTGCTTGTTCAGAGAGCACTCAGCTACACTTTCTGCCCTGATATCTTATGAGGACCCCCCCAGATGTGTCGCATTGATGATCCGGGAGATGTCAGACTTGAGGAGGAGGAGACTCGATATTGATACACATTCCCTAATATAGTTGAGCATCAGTGAGTGCATATCCCGTCGGAGACAGAGATCCAAGGTACCCATAGGCTACAATTCAGATGGAGAGGCCGAGATTCCAGATTCCTTCATACATCGGCAGCAGAGGCCATGTCGACGGCCAAAGAGACAATCATCTATTAGGCCACAGCCCAGAGTGACACAGCAATAGAGACGACAGAACAACCTACCCGGCGGCAGAGGTCCATGGCACATCCAGTGACACCTTCATAGCATACCATTCACCATTTCTTCCAGGCTGACAGGCATCATGATATACGATTCTAGGCTGTTGGACCCTGACTAGGCCAGCCATCTTTATGCATTGTATTTGCAGTTATTGTTTTATAGATGATTGAGCTTTAAGCTCCTAATCTATGTGCACACTTGACATGTACCTTTCGAGTCCTATGTACCTTAGGATATTCAAGGACATTAATAAAATCGTTCTCTCTCTCTCTCTCTCTCTCTCTCTCTCTCTCTCTCTCTCTCTCTCTCTCTCTCTCTCTCTCTCTCTCTCTCTCTCTCAGACACGACGAGCATGCACGGTATATGTGGATTCGTATTGTTGGGCAGGATATTGGTTTGGACAGGGACCTCTTTGTGCGGCATGTTATTTTCCTCCAGAGTCTTTGTCCTTTGCTGAGGGCACAGGTTCACCCTACCTTGATTTATCACCTGATATTATCAGATTCGCAAAGCGGGGGCATATTCTCCTCACTGGGGATTTTAATGACCGAACCTCTTCACGGCAGTCAGAGTTTTATGACATCACCGACCAGCTCCGCGTTCATGCCCTTGAAATGGGAGTTACCAGGATTTTAGAGGACAGCTTGGGACCTACTACCCCTTACGGTGAGCATTTATTGCAGTTTGGAGAGGCCCATGAGTTAGCCATTTACAATGGCCTAACTTGTTGGCCAAAATCCGGCAGTTATACTTACCCTCACAGTGGTGGACATAGTGTTGTGGATTATCTCATGGGATCACCATCTTCAACACCTCTCATCTCTGATTTTCATGTATCTCCCACCACTCTCTCTGATCATTCCTTTCTCTCCTTCGCTATCGGCCGCCTTCCAACTCCCCAGCCATCCTCACACCCCCTGCCTACACGGGCACCCAGGTACACATTCAGTTCTCTCTATACACCAGTCTACCAGGAGTTCCTAACCTCCTAGCTCCATTCCTGTTGGAATGTAAATGGAATTGCTTACATTGCCATAGCTTACTTTGACCCAAAAGGTCGAGAGTTGTGTAACCATGGTCATTTATTATATTAGGCCTACTAACTTACAGTTAGCTAAGTTAGTATGAAATTAACTTGGTAGGGACTCATGGGTCCACTAGGCCTAATTGTGACATTAAGTACCCCAACTTGACATATTGGAGGTACCTTATTCTTTCTATGTAACTTATAGAAAGTTGGATAGTCAATAGTCAAGTAGTTGGAAAGCCAATAGTCAAGTAGTTGGATAGCCAATAGTCATGAAGTTAGATAGTCATCTTGGACTATATATATGTGTGCATCCCATTTGTATGAGACACTTTTGTAAGCAATATTGACTATTCTCCTTGGCTGTCCACGAGTTTCTACAAGAGGGTTTCTAGCCATCTCTCTCTTTCTTTTGAGAATGCTTTGTGTGATTGAATAGTTAAGTTCCTGGATCCTTAGGCTTCTATTTCCTACAATTCCTTCCCTCACGATAGTACAGTCGAGACTCAAGCTGCCTTTCTTAGCACTTCTCTTCATACCGCTGCTTCCCTTGCTTTTCCATCTAAACCCCATAAAACCAAAGGCACCCGCTCCTCATCGATACGATCCCCACACCCCCCGTGGTATGATATTGAATGTCGCTCTCTTCATTAGCTTGTCACCCATGCCCGCACTCACGATCCTCATCTCCTCCACTCCGCCAGGCGCTCTTACCGTCGCACACTTCGCCAAAAAAAGCGTATCTATGATGACTCCGAAGGAACGCGTCTTGTTGATCTCCTCTTCAGTTCCTCTTAAGGCGCCTTTTGGCGTGAGTTTATCCCTCGTGCTCCACCACCCCTCCTGGATGACCTTCGCATATGGACCGAATACGCTACCAAACTATATACCATACCCACTGACGCACCCATCTCTATCTCCCCACGCCCCTCTGAGTTCACCTTCTTCACATCTGACATGGTACTTACGGTCATCAAGAGAATGAAGTCCCATAAAGCAAGAGATATCGAAGAACTTGAATTTGAACTCCTAACCCATGCTTCCGACCTCCTTGCTCCCACACTAGCCACTCTCCTCAATTCGGTCGTTGTCTCTGGTTTCCTCTCATCCTGGTGCACCAACATCATCCACCCTATTCATAAAAATGGTGACCCCATGATTCCTGGTAATTACCGCACCATCATGATCGGACATGTTCTCACGAAGCTCTATGGTACCATACTCCAGTCTGCAATAAGTTCAGAGGCGGAAGCTCAGAGATTACATGCATTGGGGCAGGCAGGTTTCCGATCTCATTATTCTACCACTGACCATATTTTTACACTTCGAGCCTTGATTGAGGAAGCTAAGTACAGGAAAGAGAGGGTTTACTGCTGTTTTGTAGATTTCAGGAAAGCCTTTGATTCTGTACCACGCTCCCTGCTCATTCAGAGACTTCGTGACCTTGGTTTCTCCACAGATATTGTTTTAGCAGTGATGGCTCTTTATGAGAAGGTCTTGGGATGTTTCCGACATAGCAGTGGCCTATCTGATCACATTTGGAGCACCATTGGGGTGAAACAGGGGTGCTCTCTTTCACCGGTTCTCTTTGGATTGTATATTGATGAGTTAGAGCGAGTCATCTCAAAGTGTGGCGGGGGTGGCTGTAGACTTGGCAACATTCTGATTGCTATTCTCCTTTATGTGGATGATGTAGTACTAGTATCCCCGACCAGAGAGGGTTTGCAGAGGCAGCTGGATTGTTTACAGGGATTTTATACCAGATGGGGGTTGGGGGTGAACACTGCGAAGACCAAGGTTATGGTCTTCAACACTTCTCGAGCCTTCATGCAGCGCCAGGAGCTCATCCTAGATGGACAGGCCTTAGAGGTAGTTTCCTCTTATACCTATTTGGGGATACTCTTTTCTGGTCCTACCTTTAGCATGCGGCAGGCTGCCACCACCCGACTTGGGAAGGGGCATTCCTCTCTTGTTCAGCTTGAGCAGTTTTGTTTCAGGAAGCTCATCCGAAATGCTCGCAGTAAGTGTAGACTCTTTGATACTATTGTCACCCCCACAGCCTTATATGCAGCAGAGACATGGTGTACCGGCCTCCCTTCATCAAATTGGGCCAGCATTTCACGATTGCAGACCACCATGTTAGCTCGTATGATTCGGACGAAGCCCTTGGTTCCAACATGAGATCCTTCTTGCAGAGTTTGTCGTTCCACCCATTCATATATATGCCGCGTTCCAGCTTATCACATACATTCAGAGAATCCAGGCTTTGCCCGATGAGGATATGAGATATACACAGACAACACTTGTTTCCTCACACTTTCTTCATGACCAGGGTTATCGCGACTATCGTGGTTCTCTCAGACATCCCATTTCCTCATTGAGTCATTTGGTATCTCCATTACGAGCTCCCCTCAGGTACTCATCAATATATCAGGCGCATCTTATATCGGGCATATCTCGACCGTACTTGGGGGCGACAGCTTGGGGTTAAACCCGGCTACTACTGGACTCATTTTATTGAGCTTGACATAGCAGGGTTCCCGGTCTTATCGCATTATTTGAGCTCGAGCTCTTTAGAGGAGGTGGAGTCAGAGGAGCACTTTATCTTTAGGTGCCCGGTATGTTACGAGATCAGAGGGAGATACCACTATTTGTTCCGAGACACACGTCACCTTACGATCGCTTAATATCGGAGGGAGCGGACTTTTGTCGTCACCCCAAATACGCTTTAGGTACACAAACGACACTAAGATCAAGAAAGGAAATGACAAATGTCAAGAAAAGGTGTGGAAAGCAAGGAAAAACCAGCAAAGATACCTCTCAATAGAGCTCCAAGCGTGTGCGAAGAGCTGGCTGGAAAATGTGACCACAAGAAGAATGAAAGTGGCGCTGGACAGCCTCCAATCAATGCTGAAAATATGGCTGGAAATCTGTGGAAAACGTGATGAAATAGGGCGATGGACAGCCTCCAATCAAAACTGAAATATGGCTGAAACTCTGCTGGAACAATGGCTGAAAAATGTGATGAAGTAGGGCGCTGGACAGCCTCCAATCAATGCTGAAAAGATGGCTGGGAATCCTCTCCCTGAATCAAATGGAGGATTCAAAAAAAAGAGGGAAAAGGATTTGGAACTTGGGCACCGGAAATAATCTGCCCAAAAAAAAAAAAAAAAAATTCGGCCACCAAATTCAGTAGAAGTACTTCCGCTAACTATCTGCTAAAGCTCCGCCAAGGAAAATGCTCTGATAGGAGTTGGTCCTCCTCCAAACTGTGTTTAATGTTGCTGAAGCAAAGAGACGAAAGCCCTCAGCAAAGAGAGAAAAATCAGCAAGGAAAATGGGCACCCAATCAAAAAATCAGATCTGAAATTCAGCAATCAGGAAAGTGCTCTGATACCAAGTTATGATCAAAATCTCAGGAGTTGAATCAATGAAGCATAAAAGACAGCAATAGACTAAAGCCCTACAAGCAATAGACAAGACAATAGGTTCTCCCACGAAGAGCCCAAGCAATACCAATCAATAATCTGAAAAATGAGTGTACAAATGACCCTCCCTATAAATACCCTACCAATGAACCCTAAAATAGGAATTCAAAAGTAAAGGGAGGCAAAATGTGGAGGGAAAATAGTGCGCCCTCCTACGGGCCCCCACTCCACATATAACCATACAATAAGGGCCCAAGGCCAGTCAATGTCATAAAAAAGGACCCAGTGCGGGTCATAAGCATATAAAAAGGCTCTGGGGCCTGTACATGACTAATATAAAATGCGTAACCAGAAATATACATAACTAACAGTAAATGTAAAGAGGCCTGCGGAATATATGCAGAGTAGCCCAGTAGGCCTGTATCCTGTAGTCCGTAACTGTTAGCAGTATACATGCTCCCACATGTTTCTTATAGCATCACATCTATTTCAGTTTATAGCTTTAGCTCTAGATTTGCTACTTTTGTTACTATTTTGAAGACGTTTCATACGCTCCTATGGTTACCACATACTTGACATGTACATTTACTAGTCTTATATGCCTTTTGGCATGGAAAAGACATTAATAAAGCTTTCTTTCTCTCTCTCTCTCTCTCTCTCTCTCTCTCTCTCTCTCTCTCTCTCTCTCTCTCTCTCTCTCTCTCCGCCGCCCTGCTGGTGCGCTGCCCGCCTGCTGGTGCGCTGCCCGCCCTGCTGGTGCGCTGCCCGCCCTGCTAGCGCTGCTGCCCTCTCTCTCTCTTGCGCGCCCACCCGCCCTGCTGGCGCTGCTGTCCGCCCTGCTGGCGCTGCAGTGCTGACCTTCGCACCTGCCCTACGCTGCCCTGCGCTGGTCTGCGCTACTGCACTGCTACGCCTGGCCGTTTGTCTACACTGTCCTCCATCTGCTTACCACCTCCTATGGCACCTAAGAAAAAGGGGGGTGTTCTTACACCCCCCTCCCTGTTGGACACCCCCCCATCACCGGTAGTGATGGAGGAGCCGTCTTCGGTGATAGAAACTAGTGACATTCCTGTCAACATGGCTGCCATTGACTACACTCCTTCCAAACCTACCGAAAGTCTTTTTGCTTATGATCTTAGTTTTATCCGACAAGAAATTCTTGGACTTAAGAAACAACTACACCTCTTTGAAGCTGAAAATAGCAAGTTAGCTAAGGATCTTTTTGGTGTCACGGAACGTGTGGAGCAGCTTGAGCAAGAAAATATATATCTTAAGCAACGAATTGCAGAAAAAAGTGCCTTGGAGGAGACTTCCAACAAGATCAATAGCTTGGAGAAACAAGTCGAGGAGACGAAAACGTGGGCAGCACTCTTCAAACCGGATGATATGGGCAGCAAACTCTCATCACTCGCAAAACAGGTTGAAGAAACGACATCGATCCTTAAGCAAGGTAATCACTCTCAGATTTCATCTTTTCCGAAGGAAAACGATTTGGAGACAGTTTTGGGTGAACAAGCCAGAAGGGCCAAAAAAGCCTTTAACATTAGAGTAAGAGGCATTGCCAATGGTGGAAAACCGTTGGAAGAAGCTACGGATTTGCTCATTTCCAAGTTATCTCATGTGGCTGATGGTTTTGATACTGCTTGGCGTAGTAAATTTGATGACAATGTTTTGTTTATCAAGTTCCGCTCGCTTTCACAACGCAATGCTGCCCTTCGGCTTAGGGCAAAGCTTAAAGGTACTTTCATTTATATGGATGATGACTTAACAAATACTCAATGGTTGGCAAGAAAAAAGATTATCCTTGAAGCGAAAGAGAAAGGGCAAAGGGTTGTTTTTATTGACGGGAAACCGAGATTTTTCGACCTTCCACAATAGGAACTAGGGGCCCCCGGATATAGAAGCTACCGAGATCCCCTACCAATTTGAGACTTGGCTTCTGGAATTGTAATGGTTTTTTATCTTCGTCATCAGCCGGAGACTTTGCTGATTTTATTAGAAAATGCGACATTTTGTTGTTGGCTGAAACTCATGAGTCCTTATATCATCCTCTTCCAAATATACAGGAGTACTCTTGGCATTCTGCTTTTCGTCCATTTGTTAGGGGAAAAACTTGTCGAGGATCTGGAGGAGTAGCTTGTTTATACAGAGACACCACAGTTCAGATGGTTAAACAAGATCCATACGCTCGCTATATTTGGTTACACATTATTGGCTCACTATTGGGATTACCTCAGGACATCTATATAGCTGTATGCTATTTTGCTCCACAGACCTCAGTGTTTGCTGAGTTTGGCGGGGACCCTTTTCAGGCTCTCTCAGATGATATTGCTATCTTTTCTCAGCAGGGTTCCATTTTACTAGCAGGTGATTTCAACGCCCGCACAAGCTCTAGACAAACCGAATTTCATGCAGCTACGGATCTTCTCAGGCTTTACCCTTTGGATATGGGACTAGACCGGGTATCACAGGATGCAGACACTCCAGCTACATCTTTCGGGGAGCAGTTGATCACTCTAGCAGAGACACACGCTCTTGCCATTTTGAATGGCCTCACACAGTGGCCTTCCTCATCAGCATATACGTGCTATCCTCATGGTGGAGGACATAGTGTGGTCGACTACTTCATTGGATCACCTGCTTTGATCTCTCACATTTCTGATTTCTCCATTACACCCCCTACCATTTCCGATCACTCACTCTTACACATCTCACTTGGTCACATAACCTCTTCTTTGCAAGTTTCTTGCTCTCTTCCCACTCATAAACGTATTCCTTTCACCCAATCTGGATTCACTAATTACACCACAATCTTATCCCAACTACTCGCTAACTTCCCGTTCATGGCACCAATTGACCAGCAAGCCACTTTTCTCTCTACATCCCTCTTAGCTGCTGCTTCCTCATCCTTCCCCACCAAAACGACATCATCTCACAGAAGTGTTCACAACAGATGGTATGATGCAGAATGCCGCTCTCTTCACAATCATGTGACATATGCCAGGTCACACTCCCCTGCCACACTCAAACAATGCCAGAAAGAATATCATAGAACCACCAGAACAAAGAAGATCAAGTACCTACAATCACTCTGCCAAAAAATGATCAACTCTTTAGATTCACCCTCCTCCTCTTTTTTCTGGAAACATTTCACCAGACACTCTTCAACATTGGCCCCCATAGCCATCGAATCCTGGATCGAGTATGCCACGGAGTTATATACCACGGACTCTCCTCCTACCTCACTCTCACCGAGACCTGACCACTGCTCACTTTTCACCCCTGACATGGTTGAAAACGCCATTAAACATGCCAAACTAAATAAAGCCACTGACTATGACTCCTTAAGTGTAGACTTCCTAAAGCCCGTAGCACATCTCATCTCCCCTTACATTGCTCATGTTTTTAACACAGCTGTTACTTCTGGTTTTTAACACAGCTGTTACTTCTGGCTTGGTGTACTAATATCCTTCACCCCATCCTCAAGGCAGGTGATCCCATGAATGTAGGAAACTACCGCACCATTATGATTGGCCACACTCTGGCTAAGATATATGGCTCTATACTACAGACAGTTACTGGATCTTTTGCTGAAACTGAGGGTTTACACGCTATGGGTCAAGCTGGTTTCAGACCGGGATATTCTACTTCAGACCAGATCTTCATTTTGAGATGCATTATTGAGGAGGCTCGACATCGGAAACAGAGAATTTACTGTTGCTTTGTGGATTTTCGCAAAGCTTTTGACTCTGTTCCACGACATCTTCTTTTCCAGAGACTGTCTTCACTTGGCTTTTCAGAGGATACTATTGCTGCGATCATTACTTTATATGAGCGAGTCTTGGCACGTTTCAGAGATGGTAGTGGCTGGTCCTCACAGATACATTCTACCATTGGTGTGAAGCAGGGTTGCCCCTTATCACCCACTCTTTTTGCACTATATATAGATGACCTCGAGCGGATTATTCGCGAGGAAGGTGGAGAGGGCTGTCCCCTAGCAGACATTATTATCCCCATTCTCTTGTACGCTGATGATGTGGTTCTCCTCTCATCCTCTGCAGCTGGTTTACAGAGTCACCTTTCTGCTTTACATCACTTTTGCCAGCGTTGGGGATTGACGGTTAACCTTAAGAAGACTAAGATTATGGTGTTTAACACCAACAGACAGCATATGAGAGATGTGATTTTCTATTATGACGGGCTACCGATTGAGATCGTGACCTCCTACACCTATCTGGGAGTTCTTTTCTCTGGTCCGCTACTCACTTTTCGACCAGCAGCCACCGCCAGGCTCCGCAAGGGGCATACCGCTCTTGTGCATATGGAGAGATTTTGCTCTACTTATTATGTGCAGGATCCTGCTACCAGATGCCTACTATTTTCTGCTACTGTCTCCCCAGTTGTGCTATATTCGGCTGAGACTTGGTGCCCTGATTTATCACGCGATACATGGAGAGATCTTACTCGTATCCAGATTCTCATGCTCAGTAGGATAATCCGGGCTAAGCCCTCAGTACCACATGATATCATACTAGCCGAGTTTGCTTCTCCTCCATTAGTTGTTGGTGCTATGTTTCAGATCATCACCTTTCTTCACAGGGTATCAGATCTAGATACCTCCAGATACATTGTTGCTGCTCTCACTTCATCTTGTACCATTGCGGATCAGGGAGCCAAGCACTCTTGGTATCGCAGTGTCTCAGCCCTTCTTCAGACTTGGGGTTTATCCGCACTTGATCTTCCGAATGGAACCCATGCTTATATCAGACAGCAGATCTACCGGAGCTACATACGCACTATATGGTCACATCCTGATCCAGATAGGGTCAAGCTACATTATTATGGCACACATCTTTTACGGCTGGACGTTTCGGGCTTGCCTATTCTTCCAGTTTATCTTACACAGACGCTATCTTTTGGTCTGAGATATCGTATAGGACAGCTTCGAGTCTCTTCTCATCAGCTTGCTATCGAGACAGGTAGATACACAGACACTCCCAGATTGCAGCGGATATGTCAGCTCTGTTCTCTTCAGGAGGTGGAAGATGAGTTTCATTTCATCTTTCGCTGCCCAGTATACTATGAGATTAGAGGACGATACCATTGTTTATACCGAGATATTCCCCTCACGTTGAGCTCCTTCCTCGAGTATCCAGACGCTAGATGTGTGGGTCTTCTTTTGAGAGAGATGTATATTTTACGAGCTTCACTTCTACCTACGCTCTCAGATATGGATTCCAGTCAGGCTCACGTTACTCAGTTCTTCCAGAAGCGAGACAGAGTGGATATTCCGGTTGCGGATTTTGACGTCCCCGTCCGAAGATCGAAGACACAGAGAGTTTCGGCTCGATCCAGTGCTACTAGATCTTCATACGCCTCCCACCAGCCTACATCACGACCCACTACTACCATCACTCATTACTTTCGGCTTGCTCGTAGCTAGTTTCCTCCGCGGAGCAGGTGGTTAAGCTCTTGCTTTGTACCCTCACCAGCTGGTGGTCAAGCTTGGATACTTTTTCTCTTAGAGACAGAGAGATCGATATTTTAGTTTTAGTTTTACTGTCTTTTCATTGGTAAATAAGTCCTTATGCGGACAATGCTTCTCACATTTTGTACTCTCTTTTGTCTTATGTGCCCCTGGGCACCAAAAGACGTTAATAATAATTCTAATTCTAATTCTCTCTCTCTCTCTCTCTCTCTCTCTCTCTCTCTCTCTCTCTCTCTCTCTCTCTCTCTCTCTCTCTCCAGCGATGGCAGCTCTGTCTCCAGCGATGGCTGCCCTGTCCTAGACCCTGCCCTGGTCCGCCCTCCACCATGGCCCCTCCTCCTCCTCGTGCCCCTACTCGTAGATCAGCATGATCCCCAGCCACCTCCTCACTCACCTCCCTCGCTCACCACTCACCTCCCCTCGCTGCCCCTTCCCCTAACCCCCTCGCTGCTCCTTCCCCCCTTGCTGCCCCTTCCCTCACTGCTCCTTCTTCCCCTAACCCCCTCGCTGTTCCTTCCCCTTCCCCCCTCACTGCTGCTCCTCCTTCGCCTTCCCCCTCGCTGCTCCATCCCCTCCCCTCGCTTACCTCCCTGATCTCCTAGCTGCATCCCCCTCACCCATCCTCCTTGTCACTTATTGAATGCTTCACAGTTGACACATACTCCTCGGTGACCCCAACCCCCCCTCTCGCTGCCCCCTCACCTCACCCCCTCGCTGATCTCTCACCTCACCTCATTGTCATTCCATCCCCCTCCCCTCGCTGCCACTTCACTTCACCCCCTTGATGACCCATCTCCCTCTCCTGCTACAACTCCCACCCCCTCTGATGGCTGCTCCCCTGATTCGGCTCCTCTTCTGTCTTCTGACCCTATTCTTCCCACACCGATCATTGCTCACTCTTCCTCCTTCACGGCACCACAGTCTACAGCCAATATTCCGTATACGCCTTCTAAATCAATTGAACTTTTTTCATCTTGGCAGATTGATCAATTCAAGGCAGATTTCCAGTTTTTGCGGTATGAAATTTCACAGCTGAAAGGAACAGTTACTTCTTTGATCAACGAGAAGAAGCTATTGCAGTCCAAGGTTGCCTCACTCGAACAATCCATCGGAATCAAACAGGCCGCAGCTTCGGAATCCACCACCAACATGCTACGGGAGCTAGAAACCAAGATTGAGAAGCAACACGAAGAGGCCCTTTCCTGGGCATCACTTTTGAAAAAGGGCACCAAACCCAGCGCTCCCATCTCCTCAGTTATCTCAGCCACCATCTCGGAAGAGAAATCTCGAGACCAAAAAGCCCACAATATTAGAGTTCGTGGAGTTCTAGATACACAAGATGCATTGGCTGAAGCTAAACGCTTTCTCGACATCACTCTCGGGCATAGGACAGAGGGGTTAGACACCGCATGGAGGACCACTAGAGATGCAGCCACACTCATTATTCGTTTCACCTCCCTCGAGAGCCGCCGAGATGCTTTGTGATGCAGAGCTAAGCTACGTGGTACCACTATCTATATGGACGACGACCTCACATATATCCAGGTAGAGGAGAGGCGTAAGGCCTTTCAGGCAGCCCGTGAGACGAGTCATTTACCAAGATGAACGAGTGCGTTTTCTTGACAGTGCACCTAGCAGCTCCCAGTGCTAGGGATTTGGGGTCCCCAGGTTCGGGAGTGCCCCGGGGCCCCATCCACACCATCTCCAGATTGGAGTATGGAACTGTGATGGTTTACACTCATCTTCCATTGCTGGCGACTTGATCGATTTCATCACTGACAGGGATTTACTGCTCTTTATGGAGACTCATGAGAGTCAGGAGAGAGGATTACCTATTTTTCCAGGATACAGATGGGATTCCGTGTACAGACTTGAGACTAGATCAGCTAGCGGTCGTGGATCCGGAGGTGTTACATGTTTATACAGAGAGTCTCTTCATCCGAGCATTGAGTTCATCAGACACGACGAGCATGCACGGTATATATGGATTCATATTGCTGGGCAAGATATTGGTTTGGACAGGGACCTCTTTGTGGCGGCCTGTTATTTTCCTCCAGAGTTTTCGTCCTTTGCTGAGGGCACAGGTTCACCCTACCTTGATTTATCGCCTGATATTATCAGATTCGCAAAGCGGGGGCATATTCTCCTCACTGGAGATTTCAATGCCCAAACCTCTCCTTCGATATCGGCCGCCTCCCACCTCCCCAGCCATCCTCACATCCCCTGCTTACACGGGCACCCAAGTATACATTCAGTTCTCTCTATACACCAGTCTACCAGGAGTTCCTAACCTCCTTGCACCATTCCTTCCCTCGCGATAGTACAGTCGAAACTCAAGCTGCCTTTCTTAGCACTTCTCTTCATACCGCTGCTTCCCTTGCTTTTCCATCTAAACCCCATAAAACCAGAGGCACCCGCTCCTCATCGATACAATCCCCACACCCCCCGTGGTATGATGCTGAATGTCGATCTCTTCATTAGCTTGTCACTCATGCCCGCACTCACGATCCTCATCTCCTCCACTCCGCCAGGCGCTCTTACCGTCGCACACTCCGCCGAAAAAAGCGTATCTATGATGACTCCGAAGGAATGCGTCTTGTTGATCTTCTCTTCAGTCCCTCTTCAGGCGCCTTTTGGCGTGAGTTTATCCCTCGTGCTCCACCACCCCTCCTGGATGACCTTCGCATATGGACCGAATACGCTACCAAACTATATACCATACCCACTGACGCACCCATCTCTATCTCCCCACGCCCCTCTGAGTTCACCTTCTTCACATCTGACATGGTACTTACGGCCATCAAGAGAATGAAGTCCCATAAAGCAAGAGATATCGAAGACCTTGAATCTGAACTCCTAACCCATGCTTCCGACCTCCTTGCTCCCACACTAGCCACTCTCCTCAATTCCGCCGTTGTCTCTGGTTTCCCCTCATCCTGGTGCACCAACATCATCCACCCTATAAATAAAAATAGTGATCCCATGATTCCTGGTAATTACCGCACCATCATGATCGGACATGTTCTCATGAAGCTCTATGGTACCAGACTCCAATCTGCAATAAGTTCAGAGGCGGAAGCTCGGAGATTACATGCATTGGGGCAGGCTCGTTTCCGATCTCATTATTCTACCACTGACCATATTTTTACACTTCGAGCCTTGATCGAGGAAGCTAAGTACAAGAAAGAGAGGGTTTACTGCTGTTTTGTAGATTTCAGAAAGCCTTCGATTCTGTACCACGATCCCTGCTCATTCAGAGACTTCGTCACCTTGATTTCTCCACAGTTAGCAGTGATGGCTCTTTATGAGAAGGTCTTGGGATGTTTCCGACATAGCAGTGGCCTATCTAATCACATTTGGACCACCATTGGGGTGAAATAGGGGTGCTCTCTTTCACCAGTTCTCTTTGGATTGTATATTGATGAGTTAGAGCGAGTCATCTCACAGTGTGGCGGGGGTGGCTGTAGACTTGGCACCATTCTGATTGTTATTCTCCTTTATGCGGATGATGTAGTACTAGTATCCCCGACCAGAGAGGGTTTGCAGAGGCAGCTGGATTGTTTACAGGGATTTTGTACCAGATGGGGGTTGGGGGTGAACACTGCGAAGACCAAGGTTATGGTCTTCAACACTTCTCGAGCCTTCATGCAACGCCAGGAGCTCATCCTAGATGGACAGGCCTTAGAGGTAGTTTCCTCTTATACCTATTTGGGGATACTCTTTTCTGGTCCTACCTTCAGCATGCGGCAGGCTGCCACCACCCGACTTGGGAAGGGGCATTCCTCTCTTGTTCAGCTTGAGCGGTTCTGTTTCAGGAAGCTCATCCGAGATGTTCGCAGTAAGTGTAGACTCTTTGATACTATTGTCACCCCCACAACCTTATATGCAGCAGAGACATGGTGCACCGGCCTCCCTTCATCACATTGGGCCAGCATTTCACGATTGCGGACCACCATGTTAGCTCATGATTCGGTCGGTTCCACATGAGATCCTTCTTGCAGAGTTTGTCCTTCCACCCATTCAGATATATGCCGCGTTCCAGCTTATCACATACATTCAGAGAATCCAGGCTCTGCCCGATGAGGATATGAGATATACACAGACAACACTTGTCTCCTCACACTTTCTTCATGACCAGGGTTATCGACTATCGTGGTTCTCTCAGGCATCCCATTTCCTCCTTGCGTCATTTGGTATCTCCATTACAGAGCTCCCCTCAAGTACCCATCAGTATATCAGCGTTTCTTATATCGGGCATATCTCGACTGTACTTGGGGGCGACAACTTGGCGTTAAACCCGGCTACTACTGGACTCATTTTATTGAGCCGGTAGAAAGCTGGCTTAACCCCTATATGGTTATACCAAGTCCGCTCTAAATACGCGCAATAGAGGAATCGTCTGATATATTGGTGGGTGCCTGAGGGAAGCTCTGTGATGGAGATACCAAATGACTCACGTAGGAGGTGGGATGCCTGAGAGAACCATGATAATCTATATCCCTGACCATGGAGATGTCGTGAGGAGGATAGTGCAATCTGTATGTATCGTCTGTCTATCTCTGGTAACGCCTGTATCCTCTGTGTATAGATAATGAGCTGAAGAGCTGCCTCGATCTGGATAGGTGGAACTGCAAACTCGGCTAAAATAATCTCATGTGGAACCGAAGGCTTCTCTCTCTCTCTTCTCTCTCTCTCTCTCTCTCTCTCTCTCTCTCTCTCTCTCTCTCTCTCTCTCTCTCTCTCTCTCTCTCTCTCTCTCTCTCTCTCTCTCTCTCTCTCTCGCACGCGCTTCATCGCGGCTCTCTCTCGCGCTTCATCGCAGCTGACCCAGCCAGAGATGCTCTGCTGATCGCAGGTGTGCCCTCCCCCATCGCTATGGTGATCTGCTACTGCTCGCGAATCTACACCTGAACAGAACTACACCTAAACGGAAATCTGCAGGTCTGACCATCGATAATCTATGCTATGCTAATGGGCTTACACCGCGGAAATCAGACATCTCCTGCACCATCTGCCCGAATTGCCAGCGTGAACCATGGCCAAGAATCGGAAGGGAGGGACATCTGCCCCTGCTCCTCAATCCCTTGACTCCACCGCCTCAGCCTCAATGGCTTCTGCACCTCCAACTTCGCCTCAGCCATCTTTAGCTTCTAGCATTGCTTCAGCATCCTCCTCACCTTCACCTTATATTCTAGTCGCAATCCCTATCTCTCCATCAGATCCTATTCTTGTTAATAGTGAATCCATTATAGCCGACCCTTTGACCCCGAATACCCCAGATGATGACTCACTTCTTCCTCCAGCCTTTATGTAATAGTTCCTAACACCACAGTAGGGCAAACACTAACTGATCCACCCAACCTTGCCTACTCCCTGATATAGAGTAAGCCCCTCCTAGCCCAGTGTGAGGACTGGTAGCATGCTACTGCCAAGTGTCGGCCACGTGGCACTGACGTGGCCGACTGCACGTTGGGACCCAACTGGGGGCCCTATCCTGCTGACAGGGTCCCTAGGCTGTGTTAGGCCCGCCATGGCTATGGACCGTGCTGGGGCACACTACTCACACTGTCTTGCCCTGTTGGTCATGTACGCTGGACACGACCCTGACTGTGGTATCTGACCTATCTGTGTTCTCTAGGGTTCGGCACTGGTTACGAGCTCGTAACACTCCCTCCCCCTTAAGAACCGTCTTGGTCCTCTAAGACAAAGTCTGGAAAAATCTTGTGAAGGACGCTGCCTCTTTCCCAAGTGGCATTCTCAACAGGCTGATCATTCCACTTAACCAGATATTCTCGGTATAGAGTATGACGAGTCTGCGTCTCTCTACTATCAAGAATCTCCTCTGGTTCATGTGGAGGTTGTTGAGGATCCAATGGGAGAACTAGAACACTGTCCCCTACCAGATTGTCTGATCTGGTTAAGGCTTTTCGTAACTGACTTACATGAAAGACTGGAAAAACCTTACTGCTGTGTGGGAGTTCTAGTTCATAGGTGACCTCGCCTAGTCTCCTACTGATGGTAAAGGGACCACAATACCTTGGAGACAACTTAGCACACACTCCTGATTTGAGGGTTTTAGAGTCAACTGGGACTCTCAAGTAGACTTTCTCACCAGTGGAGAACTGCACATCCCGTCTGTGTGGATCTGCATAATGCCTGGCTCAATCCTGGGATTGTCTAATGCTACGCTTAGCATGTTCTATCATCTGGTTTAGGTCTTCTAAAAAGTTTCTGGCTGCTTCAACTTTTTCTTGTTTAAACCCTACAGCTGTGGGTGAGCGTGGCTAAAAACCGTACATCAGCATAAATGGGCTGTATCTCGTAGCTGAATGTTTGGTACTGTTGTAAGCAAACTCTAATATCAAGAGATACTCCTCCCAATTAGTCTGCTTCTTGCTGACGTATGCACGAAGCATATCCTCCAGCACTTGATTTACCCTTTCTGTTTGACCGTCCGTCAGTGGATGGTCGGTGGTACTCATATTAAGTTTAGTATGGAGATCATGGAATACTGCCCTCCAAAAATTTCCAGTAAACTTACTGTCCCGGTCGCTGACTATGCCGGAAGGTAGACCGTACAATTTAAATAGCCCGTCTACAAACAACCTTGCTAACTCTGGAGCTCTAACGGTTGTTTTGGTCGGAATAAAATGAGCCATTTTGGTCAGACGGTCAACTGTGACCCATATAGCGTCATTACCCTTTTGGGTTTTAGGCAGACCTACTATAAAATCCATGGAGATACTCTCCCATTTACCAGCTGGTATTTCTAAGGGATGCAACAACCCTCCTGCCTTTAAACACTCTGCTTTATTTACTTGACATTTCTGGCAACTGGTTACATACTGGTGGACGTCCTTTTTCATACTGGGCCAGAAAAATTGCCTACGAAGAAGCTCATAGGTCTTCTGTATGCCTGGGTGTCCCGCGCTAGGATTGTCATGACATTCATATTCCATTTGAATCCTTGAGTCAACTGACCCTCAACCACTGGGGTTTGCTTGGGTAATACAGGCTCAGAATCCTCAACGTCATCTGACGACGTATACTCGGACTCATCGTCATCCTCAACGGAAGCTGCCGTATTCTTGGATGAACTGGTACCAGCCCCGGGAACTGGTTCTGGAGCCTGTAACTGTCTGTTCTGGACTGAGTTCCAGATAATAGAGAAGAATGCATCATGCTGGCATTTCCCTCTCAAGGACTGAAGTAACTCATTACGAATCTGAGTAAAACTCAGCTCGTTTATCATAGGCATTCTGCTAAGGGCATCTGCTACTGTATTGAATTTTCCACGCCTATATCTGATAGACATGTCAAACTCTTGCATCAACTCTGCCCAACGAGCTTTCCGACCTCTAAGCTCAAGTTGATTGCAAAGGTATCTGAGACTCTCATGGTCTGTCAGAACCTCAAAGTTGGCACCATACAAATAATGCCTCCAAGTCTTAAGGGCATGGACTATAGAAAAGAGTTCCTTTTCATAGGCACTATACCTAGTCTGTGCTGGCTCGAGTTTCATGATACACTTTGATCTCGGAAGCTGCCGAGTCACTAGGGAAACATACAGTCTGAACAAGATGAACTTGTTTTTTATCTTTCTTATCTTTTTTAGTGAAAGGCCCCTTGGGACACTGTCTGACTGTGTGTCCCTTGCCCATACACACAAAGCACAAACATTCTTGTTTGGCTTTCTCAAAATCATCTGGTTTTAAGGGTTGTATGAGTGAAGGGCGTTTCTGAGGAGCTTCACTTTTAAATTTGTCTTCTTTCTTTCTTTTTAAAAATTTCTTTTTAAATTGAAAGTCTTTCTGAGGAAGCTGCTCAGAAAGTGGTTGTTGTCTCGCTCTCTTCCTACCCACTGAATCATCATAGATTTGAGCATATCTGAGAGCTTGCTCAAGGGTAGTAGGCGAGTTTCTCTGGACCTCTACTTTATATTCATCTTTGAGGCCACGGACAAATCCCCTGATTTTTTGATTTTTTGAAGGTAGACCGTACAATTTAAATAGCCCGTCTACAAACAACCTCGCTAACTCTGGAGCTCTAACGGTTGTTTTGGTCGGAATGAAATGAGCCATTTTGGTCAGACGGTCAACTGTGACCCATATAGCGTCATTACCCTTTTGGGTTTTAGGCAGGCCTACTATAAAATCCATGGAGATACTCTCCCATTTACCAGCTGGTATTTCTAAGGGATGCAACAACCCTCCTGCCTTTAAACGCTCTGCTTTATTTACTTGACATTTCTGGCAACTGCTTACATACTGATGGACGTCCTTTTTCATACTGGGCCAGAAAAATTGCCTACGAAGAAGCTCATAGGTCTTGTGTATGCCTGGATGTCCCGCGCTAGGATTGTCATGACATTCATATAGGACCTGCTGCCTATAATCCTCTGAATTGGGGACACATACTCTATCTCTATAGAGCAAGTACTCATCCTGAATGGAGTATTGTTTCCATTTGAATCCTTGAGTCAACTGACCCTCAACCACTGGGGTTTGCTTGGGTAATACAGGCTCAGAATCCTCAACGTCATGTAACGACGTATACTCGGACTCATCGTCATCCTCAACGGAAGCTGCCGTATTCTTGGATGAACTGGCACCAGCCCCGGGAACTGGTTCTGGAGTCTGTAACTGTCTGTTCTGGACTGAGTTCCAGATCATAGAGAAGAATGCATCATGCAGGCATTTCCCTCTCAAGGACTCGAGTAACTCATTACGAATCTGAGTAAAACTCAGTTCGTTTATCATAGGCATTCTGCTAAGGGCATCTGCTACTGTATTGAATTTTCCACGCCTATATCTGATAGACATGTCAAACTCTTGCATCAACTCTGCCCAACGAGCTTTCCGACCTCTAAGCTCAGGTTGATTGCAAAGGTATCTGAGACTCTCATGGTCTGTCAGGACCTCAAAGTTGGCACCATACAAATAATGCCTCCAAGTCTTAAGGGCATGGACTATAGAAAAGAGTTCCTTTTCATAGGCACTGTACCTAGTCTGAGCTGGCTCGAGTTTTTTACTCTCGAACGCAACTGGTCGTCCGCCCTGAGTTAGCACAGCACCTACTGCAAAGTCGCTAGCATCTGTTTCGACCACAAATGGCTGATTGGGGTCGATGACTTCTAAAACTGGTGCTATAGCTAAGGCTGTTTTGAGAGCATCAAAGCTCTCCTGTTGTGCGGACTCCCAAATGAACTCCTTTCCCTTCCCCTTAAGAAGATTTGTCATAGGAACTGCTATCTGAGCATATTCCTTGACAAGTCGTCTGTAATATCCTGCCAGACCAAGAAAGATCTGAAGTTCCAAAATATTCTGAGGTCTCAGCCAACTGAGTATGGCTTTAACCTTATTTGGGTCCATCTTAATCCCATCTGAAGAGATAATGTGACCCAAATATGCTACTTCTTCAACGAAGAATTCACACTTGGATTGTTTAGCATAAAGCTTATGCTTTCTGAGCAGTCGAAACACCTTTCTGAGGTGTTTTAGATGCTCCTTCCTCGTTTTGCTGGAAACGAGGATGTCATCTAAAAATACGACTACAAACTTACCCAAGTATGGTCTGAGGACACTGTTCATCAAGGTCATAAAGGTAGCTGGAGCATTTGTGAGCCCAAATGGCATCACCTTAAACTCATAATGACCGTGACGAGTCCTAAAAGCTGTTTTCGAGACATCTTCCGATTTTATACGGACTTGATGATATTCCGATCTGAGGTCTATTTTGCTGAAAAATTTAGCCCCGTCGAGTTGATCAAACAACTCGTCTGCCCGAGGCATAGGGTATTTATTCTTAATTGTGACTTTATTGAGGGCTCTGTAATCTACGCAAAGACGCATAGACCCCTCTTTCTTTTTCACCAATAGGACTGGTGAGGCCCATGGTGAACTACTGGTCTGAATTTGGCCTTTCCCAAGATAGTCTGTTAACTGCCTAGTTATTTCTTCATCCTCTGTTCGGCTGACCCGATACGGAGGTTTAGAAACAGGTGTTGTACCTGGTACTAGGTTTATTACATGATCTACCTCTCTGCTAGGTGGTAAACCATGTGGCAAATCTTCAGGAAAAACATCTTTAAATTTAGACAATAAAGTTTCTAATTTACTGATTTTCTGCTGAATAGAACTGGAAATAGAAACTTCAGGAATAAACTGAAAGTCATATAAGAATACCTGATGGTCTTCGTCTCCGATTAGCTGACAGAGCTCTGAACTGCAGACCATAGGGCTGTTGGGAACATCATGCTCCCCATGCAACTGGATCTCTCGGCCTTTATGCTGAAAGCTGAGGGTGTTCTCCTGATAGTTTCTGTGGAGGGAAGGTCCTAAACTGTAGAGCCAATCTCTCCCGAGAACAATGTCTGTTCGATCCAGGTGCATTATCTGAAAGTTTATTTCATCTTGGTACCCCTGAATACCAAGATTTAACTTACTTACCATAGTTTCCCATATTTTTTTATCTTCACACTTAGCTAATGAAACTATGTACCTATGCTGACTAGGTACTTCTGATAGTTTAAGCTTTTTAACCAGGGTGTGGTTGATGAAATTATGGGTTGCCCCATCATCAACCATGACTCTTACTGACTGGTTACCAACTTTCCCATGCATACGTACTAGGTCATGCGGCCCAAAGCTGAAGGGTCTCGCTAGCATTGCAGAGGTCAGCTGGCAACAGTGTTCATGATCTTCATGATACACTTTGATCTCGGACGCTGTCGAGTCACTGGGGAAACATACAGTCTGAACAAGATGAACTTGTTTTTTATCTTTCTTATCTGTTCTAGTGAAAGGCCCCTTGGGACACTGTCTGACTGTGTGTCCCTTGCCCATACACACAAAGCACAAACGTTCTTGTTTGGCTTTCTCAAAATCATCTGGTTTTAAGGGTTGTATGAGTGAAGGGCGTTTCTGAGGAGCTTCACTTTTAAATTTGTCTTCTTTTTTTCTTTTTAAAAATTTCTTTTTAAATTGAAAGTCTTTCTGAGAAGGCTGCTCAGAAAGTGGCTGTTGTCTCACCTTCTTCCTACCCACTGAATCATCATAGATTTGAGCATATCTTAGAGCTTGCTCAAGGGTAGTAGGCGAGTTTCTCTGGACCTCTACTTTATATTCATCTTTGAGGCCACGGACAAATCCCCTGATTTTCTGAAAGTCATCCATATTTTTAATCTTTAAAATTGCTTCTCGATACTGCGAGATATATTGGATGAGGGATTTATCCATTACTGTTCTTTCCCAGGCTTCCCAGGCTCTATCCAGTTCATTTTCTGGTAGAAATTCTCTTAGGAAAGCTTCTTCAAAAGCTTTCCATGACCGGGGAGTCTGCCCAGTCTCCTGGAGATTTAACCACCACTTATAGGCCATAGGCCCTAAGGAAAGACTGGCCTCAATTGCTTGCAAATGGTCAGGGGTCTGTTTCAGAGCATGAATGTTCTTCCATTTGCTGAGGAAGGTTTGTAGAATATCTGCATTTCTATCCTTCTCTTCCCCATTAAAAGTAGGAGGCTTTAAATCTTTAAAAACACTGGGGTGAGACCGTAAAGTCTCACCCGAAACTGATGGAAGTGGAGAAGGGGATAACTGAGAAGTGGAGGGAAGGCTTCCTTTCGCGGAACTCAAAATCAAGTTTTTGAGTTCAGCGAACGAGTCGTCCACACTGGACTTGAAATTGGCTAATGCCAACTTCAGTTCATCCACTTCTGTTACCAATTGGAGGAACTGCTCCTTGGTAAGCAGTTCGTCGAGTTCTTCGGCGAACTGTTCCTGTTCTTCTACTTCCATGGGTTCCTTCCCTTTTCTGTAAGCCAAGGCTTCTGTTTCAAGTTCGTCGAAGCCTCTCTCCGGGGGTTGATCAGGTCCCTGAGGAGTGGTCATCTTCGGAACTGAAAGAGAGCTACCTTAACTTCTGAAGGAAAAAAAAGTCTAAAAGACTAATTTACAACTGTACAAGGGAAAGGAAACTTAGCTCTTTCTGAGAACTGTACTTCCACAGAGAGAATACAAAAAGCCTGTACTCTTTCTGACGTCGGGGCTCGAAAACTTGTCCAAAAACCAGATTTTCAGAAGCACTGGCAGCGCTGGCCCTGCTCCTCTTTTTTGGTTTCAAACTCGCTGAGAACCAGTAAATTTTTCCCTGGAAATCAGATGCAGGTCTCTGACTGTACAGCGATGGAGGTGCTGGCTTCTTCCTACTCTAATTTCGCTGGGAAAACTATAGAGAATCCTCTGAACTCAGTGAGAAACAGCTGTTTTTCCAGCGAGTTACCTACACTTGGAATCTGACTCCTTGCTATTGTGATTTCTCAGTGAAAATCAGAAGTTTGAAGGCTGCTCCTACAACGATCCTCCTCCTCTATTCCTCTCTGAGAATCTGAGAAACACTTCCTATCTTCTAATAGCTTTCTCTACTGCTGCTCCTAACTCCCTAGGATGGAGATGAATCTTATACCAGTGTAATAGTTCCTAACACCACAGTAGGGCAAACACTAACTGATCCACCCAACCTTGCCTACTCCCTGATATAGAGTAAGCCCCTCCTAGCCCAGTGTGAGGACTGGTAGCATGCTACTGCCAAGTGTCGACCACGTGGCACTGACGTGGCCGACTGCACGTCGGGACCCAACTGGGGGCCCTATCCTGCTGACAGGGTCCCTAGGCTGTGTTAGGCCCGCCATGACTATGGACCGTGCTGGGGCACACTACTCACACTGTCTTGCCCTGTTGGTCATGTACGCTGGACACGACCCTGACTGTGGTATCTGACCTATCTGTGTTCTCTAGGGTTCGGCACTGGTTACGAGCTCGTAACACTTTATGATCTTCGTCATTCGTGCAGATCAGTTACGTTCCTATGAATATCTCAACGACCATCGAAAAAAACTTCTTTCTCTTGAAGCTATGTTCCAAGCTGTTCAATCCCATCTTCAAAAACTAGATTCGTCTATCGACGATCTCAAGAAAGAAGTTGCAGCTATCAAAATCGAAGCTTCCTCTCATTCGACTACTTCAGCAAAGATCCAACAGCTTGAAAGTCAAGTGGAACAGCATCATACCGCTGTCCATTCCTGGGCAGATGTGCTTAAGGGTCCTAATAGTGTTGTTCTACCACCTCCACCATCATTTAAGGCTCTCAATGTCCGAGTCAGAGGTATTACGAACTCCCATGATGTTGTTGGTGAAGCTAAAAAGTTTCTTGAAGAGAGTCTTCAACACCACCACAAAGATATGGATACTGCATGGCGGCCTAAGAAAGATCCAGGTACTCTTGTCATATGTTTTTCATCTACAATTGGTCGTCATGAAGTGTCAGGGAAGAGATCTACACTTCGGGGCACCACGATATACCTGGATGAAGACCTTACGTTCATTCAGGTTCAAGAACGGAAAAAAGCAAAACAGGAGGCTCTAACGAATGGAAAGAGATTGATCTACAGGGATGGTATCATTCGCTTTGTAGATATTAAACCTGTTGCTATTAATGAGATATCCGAGATTGTTCAGAGTTAGTGAGAGAGTTAGAGCACTGAAGAGATGCCAGTTGAATCTGTAAATAGTCTTTGTACCATATAAAAAATCCTGGATATTATCCTCTTCTTAGTTAGTTTGGTTTTTAGTTGACGGCATTGCTCCGTCTTGGTTCCACTTTATCTGATGTACTCGTTCGTCTTATACGCCTTTTGGCATGGAAAAGACGTTAATAAAGCTTCTTCTTATTCTTCTTCTTCTCTCTCTCTCTCTCTCGCGATGGTGGCGCCCCCCCGATCCTCTGCTGACCTGACCCTGCTGACGCCTCTCCCTCTGCTGATCCACCTGCCCGATCCACCTGCTGACACCCGGATGACGCCCTACTGACGCTCTCTCTCTCTCTCTTTGTCCATCGCTGCTCCTTCACCCTGCTGTCCACCCCTCCTACCTCCTCGATGGCATCTCCTCGTTCCACTGCTGCCGCCCGTCGCCATCACGCTCCCCTCCTACCCTCGCTACCATCTCCCCCCTCCCCCTCGTTGATCACACACCCCCTACCCCTGTTGTCACCCCCACCCCTACCTCCACCCCCGATGTAGATGCTCCCCCTGCTGCCACCTTCCCTACTCCCACCTCCATTGCTGCTCCTGCAGCTGCTACCCCTGCTGCCTCCCCCCTAACCTCCACCCCCGATGTAGCTCCTCCCCCTGCTGCCGCCTCCCCTACTCCCACCTCCATCGCTGCTGCTGCAGCTACTCCCCCTGTTGTCACCTCCCCTACTTCCACCTCCATAGCAGCAGTTGCTGCTCCCCCTGCTACGGCCTCCCCTACCTCCACCCCTCCCGCTGCAGATGTGCCCCCCCCCCCTGCTGTCATCTCCCCCACACCCGCCCTCCCTACTACAGCAGTGCCGCCCCCTACTGTCACCTCCCCTACACTCCCCTCCCTCGTTGCATCTGAGCCACCCCCTGCTGCCACCTCCCCTACATCCGCCCTCCCTGCTGATTGCATCTCCCTCCCCCTCGTTGATCTCGATACTGGTATCAATATTGGCACCACCTCAACCCTACCTGCAGTTCTGGATCCCATTCACTCGAACAATCCATCGGGACCAAACAGGCTGCGGTTTCGGCGTCTACCACCAATATGATACGGGAACTAGAGACAAAGATGGAAAAGCAGCAAGAAGAGGCCCTTTTCTTGGGCATCTCACTAACTCTTCCCACGAAACCCCATTCCCAAAAGACTCGATGCACACCTCGACCATTGCATCCTCCTTGGTATGATGCCGAGTGTCGTTCCCTTCACCAGTCAGTTACTTATTCACGTATCCATGGTCCACATCTGCTTCGATCTTCCCGACGCTCCTACCACCGTGTTCTCCATCGTAAGAAGCGTTCCTACGATGATACTGAAGCGAGACGTCTTATTGACCTTCTCTTTAGTTCTTCTTCGGGCGCTTTTTGGTGTGGGTTCATTCCTCACTCCCCACCACCCCTCCTGGAGGACCTCCGCATCTGGACCGATTACGCTACTAGCCTGTATACCGTCCCTACCGACTCACCCATTTCTATATCTCCACAACCATCTGAGTTCTCCTTCTTCACATCTGACATGGTACTTGCAGCCATTAAAAAGATGAAGTCCAACAAGGCCAGAGATATTGAAGACCTCGAATCTGAACTCCTTTCCCTTGCCTCAAACTTACTCGCTCCTACTATAGCCACCCTTCTCAATTCCGCAGTTGTTTCCGGTTTCCCTTCATCCTGGTGCACCAACATCATCCACCCCATCCATAAGAATGGTGACCCCATGATTCCGAGTAACTACCACACCATCATGATCGGGCATGTCCTGGCAAAGTTATATGGTACTATTCTTCAGTCGGTTGTGAGCTCAGAGGCGGAGACTAGGAGACTACATGCTATGGGTCATGCAGGTTCTCGAGCCCATTACTCTACGACAGATTACATCTTCACATTGCCGGCCTTGATTAAAAAAGCTAAGCACAGGAGAGAGAGTTTTGTGGACTTCAGGAAAGCCTTTGCTTCTGTTCCTCGCTCATTGCTTATCCAGAGACTCCGCGACCTCGGCTTCTCCACGGACATCGTTCTTGCTGTGATGGCACTTTATGAGCGTGTTCTGGGATGTTTCCGACACAGTAGTGGCATATCCGATCACATTTGGTGCACTATTGGGGTGAAGCAGAGTTGCTCCCTCTCACCAGTCCTCTTTGGCTTGTATATTGATGAGTTGGAGAGAGTCATTACACAGTGTGGTGGTGCTGGTTGCAGGCTTGGGGACATCTTGATCGCTATTCTCCTTTATGCTGATGATGTGGTATTGGTCTCACCTGCTAGAGAGGGTCTACAGCAACAGTTGGATTGTGAGTTTTGCACTAGATGGGGCCTAGGAGTGAACATTGGGAAGACTAAGATTATGGTCTTCAACACTTCTCGAGCATTCATGCAGCGACAGGAGCTTACTTTGGGTGGACAGGTTCTAGAGGTGGTCCCTTCCTACACATACCTGGGGATCCTTTTCTCAGGTCCTACTTTTGGTACCACTCGACTGGGGAAGGGACATGCCTCCCTTGTTCAGCTAGAGAGATTTTGTTTCCGGAAGTCCATCCCGGATCCTCGCAGTAAGTGTCATCTTTTTGATACCATTGTCACCCCCACGGCTCTATATGCAGCAGAGGCATGGTGTGTAGGTCTTCCCTCTTCACACTGGGCCAGTCTCTCACGACTACAGACCACTATGCTAGCTCGGTTGATCTGTGCGAAGCCTTCGGTTCCACATGAGATTATTTTGGCCGAGTTTGCAGTTCCACCTATCTAAATCGAGACAGCTCTTCAACTCATTACCTATAGGATACAGGCGTTACCAGAGACAGACATACGATACATACAGATTGCACTATCCTCCTCACGGCATCTCCATGGTCAGGGATATAGATTATCATGGTTCTCTCAGGCATCCCACCTCCTACGTGAGTCATTTGGTATCTCCATCACAGAGCTTCCCTCAGGCACCCACCAGTATATCAGACGATTCCTCTATCGCGCGTATTTAGAGCGGACTTGGTATAACCAGAGCGGTTAAGCCAGCTTTCTACCGGACACATTTCTTGGAGCTGGATGCATCTGGGACCCCGGTTATGCCACGCTACTTGGAGTCGGGACTATCACATTGCCTCAAATTCACATTGGGACAGCTCAGGGTGTCTTCTCATCAGTTAGCTATTGCGACGGGGAGGTTCCATGGTATTTCCAGAGAGGAGCAGATTTGCCAGTTATGCTCTCTAGGTGAGGTGGAGTCTGAGGAGCACTTTATCTTCAGATGCCCAATATACTATGAGATCAGAGGGCGAGGCGATATCATTGCCTATTTCGAGACATGCCTACCACTCTACGCTCCCTCATAACCTATGAGGACCCACGATGTGTCGCTCTGTTGGTACGCGAGATGTCCATATTACGGAGAGATTTATACGGGACACCCCAGCATTCTACCTCACAGTCACAGCCACTGATTACTTCATTCTTCACTAGGCGGAGATCGCGTGATTTAGTGCACGAGGATGATGATTCTGACGACGACGCAAATGATAGCAGCTCACATGCTCATAGAGATCAGAGACAGTGTACCCCCTACCATCCCGCTATTACCAGGATCACTAGGCACTCTACGCAGAGACGTACTATTACACATGCTATTACACATGCTCATGCTCACAGACGACGCCGGCAGACTCCAGTGCTCTCTCATGCTGCAGCTCGCATTACATCTTTTTACAGCAGCAGCAGCAACATCATAGCATCATAGCCTTGACATCATGACACCTATAGATGATTATTATGCGCACACACCCTCGCATACGTGTCTATTTTAGTTCTATTTTGTACTAGATGTTTTCTTTATTACAGTTTTGGAGACGTTTTACACGCTCCCATGGTTACCACATACTTGACATGTACTTCATTAGTCTTATATGCCTTTTGGCATGGAAAAGACGTACATAGTACACCCCACTTGTGCTAATTAGGCAAGTAATAACAACTAGGTTGAGGACCCATGTGGGTTCTAGAGCTAGAATTAGCAAGACACCACCTCTATACATTACATGCTAGATGTAGCCCATAGTTTGGAGGGGTTTCCATGCCCTACTACTCTTTGAATAATCATTCAAGTTGTGTGAGCTTTGAAATCCTCTCTCTCTTGCTTTTGTGTTCTACTCCATAGCTGGTTTTTTCAAGCTTTCATAGTGTGCTTACTATGTTGTTATGATACTCCATAGCTAGGCCTTGGAATTTGTCATGGTATCAGAGCAGGTTATGTTGCCTGTGGTGTGGTGAAAGCTTGGACCTGTTTTGATCATATTCATGCCATTCTTGGAGAGCAGCTTATCTTTGAGGAGGGCTTACTTTTTGTAGGGGCATCTGATCTCTGTGCTATCTGCATGGTTGGAGTACTGTTGGCAAAAGGTTGAGGACCCATGTGGGTTCTAGAGCTAGAATTAGCAAGACACCACCTCTATACATTACATGCTAAATGTAGCCCATAGTTTGAAGGGGTTTTCACGCCCTACTACTCTTTAAATAATCATTCAAGTTGTGTGAGCTTTGAGTCCTCTCTCTCTTGCTTTTGTGTTCTACTCCATAGCTAGTTTTTTCAAGCTTTCATAGTGTGCTTACTATGTTGTTATGATACTCCATAGCTAGGCCTTGGAATTTGTCAGAAAGGCTCGAGGATGTTCGGCCACCTGTATGTAAGTGAGGTCATCCTCCATAAAAATCCGTGTATCTTTTTGATGTTGTCTCTCGTTTCCCATTCCCTGGTGTACTAACATTATCCACCCCATCCACAAAAATGGTGACACCATGAACCTCGGTAACTAACGTATTATCATGTTTGGGCATATTATTGCGAAGTTGTATGGCACTATTCTTCAGTCGGCGATAAGTTCTGAGGCAGAGATCAAGAGGATACATGCTATGGGCCAGGCAGGCTTCTGAGCTCACTATTCCACTACAGATCACACTTTCACTCTTCGAGCTATCATCGCGGAGGCTAGACATAGGAAACAGACGGTTTATTGATGTTTTGCAGACTTCAAGAAGGCCTTTGATTCTGTCCCACGTTCCCTTCTCATCCAGAGGTTACATGATCTTGGCTTCTCCATTGATATCGTCTTCGCAGTGATGGCAATCATATTTGGAGCCCCATTGGGGTGAAACAAGGTTGCTCCCTTTCCCCCACATTCTTTGGATTGTATATTGATGAGCTTGAGAGAGCTCAGAGACGACCTCCTTGGCGACATCAACAACACTTATCGAGACCACCCCCAGGTGTTATCCCCATCACATCCTTCTTTGCAGCAGCAGTATTTAAGGACAGCGAGATATACCATTATCATATTGGCAGCCGGACTCCTTGCATTAGACAGGCTCTATCTTTGTAGTTGTAGTACACATGCTTTTCTTTTCTGTTATGGAGACGTTTCATACGCTCGCAATGTAGCACACACTTGATTTGTACTTTTTTTTCGTCTTATATGCCTATTGGCATGGAAAAGACATTAATAAAATTTCTCTCTCTCTCTCTCTCTCTCTCTCTCTCTCTCTCTCTCTCTCTCTCTCTCTCTCTCACATAGTTCCTCATCTAGTTCCTTCTAGCATGTGTTCATGTCTACCAGACTCATTTGGCATATGTATTTCGCATCTTCAAATGGGGACTCGATCATATATCCAACAATTCATATGTCGACCATCCAATCAACAAGATTGGTTGCGAAATTTGGGTGTCAAGCTGAGTAGAATCACTTTTTGAGCTACGTTTAGTATATGGCTAAATCTCTTTACGACTTTCTCACTAAAAAAAGCAGAGCAAAACAACTCAAGTCCTTATTTAATGAGGAATATTACATATCCTCAATTTAGCTTGTTCAGATCCTACAAAAGTTACTATGGGAAACCAATAGCCCACCATTTGGGTAATCATAGGCCTCACGCACTACTAGAAAAACAATTAGGCACTTAGTGACTCAAAAGCAAGACCAATGAAGTAACTTAGGCCGTAATCACCAAAAGAATGTTGTTGATGAACAATTTTACTTAGAGCCTTCTTATCACACAAATAAGCATAATTCTATGTAAGCTTAGAGGCAACAGATAGATTTGCCCTTAACTAAATCTAACAACAACGTGCAAGAAAGATAATCAGCTTGCATCATGCACTCATACAGTGAAATTTAGTACAAAACTTCATATAAGTATTGTACAAGGCTAGTCAATTCAAAAAAATTGAGCAATACCTAAAAGGAGATCTTGTAATCCTCGTTGAGCAATTTTTGCAATACAAAGCATCTCCAACTTCGATAAGATCATATGCATCTAAATCACCTCCAACCCCAAACAACAAGAAAAAACTTCATGACGTTAATGCCTCCACTAAATTGTTTTGTATCTATGTTATAAATTATACCAGATTTCAAACAGCTAGACTCTCAAGCTTCTAAGAATTAAAAAAGCATTCTTTAAGCTATAAATCTGGCCAAATGAGGCTTTTGATATCAAAAGTATGCTAAATAAAGTACATGACAAACATTGAATGCAACAATCATCAATGTCAATCAAGATGAAAATCACAAGAGCAATTAAATAGCTCGAGTTTGTCGACAAAGTGATATAGAACCTTTGGAAGAAAGTAAATGTACACATTCAGCATGTAACCCTTCAATAAATTAGGTTTGCTCAATAATCTTTAGCTTCTGATTTGATTTGCAGCGATTGATTTAACTTCAAAGGATATCCCAAGCTTCCTTTGCACATTTGGACAAAGTAACATGGGAGATCTAAGTTTCTTTCAGAATTCAAAACAATGGTTGTTATGGCCATTGGCAAACACAGGGATACTAGTGACTCGTTAGACCCTAGGGGGTCCTGGCGGGGTGACACTCAGCCTTGTAGTTCGGGATAATAACTCTTAGGGACTAGGATCTAGTGGGCTTGGTCTATATTCATAGGGAGTGCCACTAAGTGGAGGGCACCCTTAGTTGCTAAGGGTGGGTCCCTAAAGTTAGGTAGGACCTGTGTGCCACACGCTCAGTATGCATGAGGGGCATCCACATGCACAGTGGCAACTGTGCATGTGAGAGGAGTGCATGGCCTCTTGGAGGCTGGGCGCTGGTCCTATATGGTGGCCTGTGAATGTAGAGCCAGGTACAGGATAGTGGGTGGAGATCCAGAGTCACTCTTCATCTTTGGTTGGTTCTCTTTCCATTGCTCCTAATATTGGTATACTAGTGACTCGTTAGACCCTAGGGGGTCCCGGCGGGGTGACACTCAGCCCCGTAGTTCGGGATAATAACTCTTAGGGACTAGGATCTAGTGGGCTTGGTCTATATTCATAAGGAGTGCCACTAAGTGGAGGGCACCCTTAGTTGCTAAGGGTGGGGTCCCTAAAGTTGGGTAGGACCTGTGTGCCACGTGCTCAGTATGCATGAGGGGCATCCACATGCACAGTGGCAACAGTGCATGTGAGAGGAGTGCATGGCCTCTTGGAGGCTGGGCATTGGTCCTATATGGTGGCCTGTGAATGTAGAGCCACGTACAGGATAGTGGGTGGAGATCCAGAGTCACTCTTCATCTTTGGTTGGTTCTCTTTCCATTGCTCCTAATATTGGTATTTTACTAAGATCGATCTTAGGTCTGGATATCATCAGGTACGTATTAAAGAAGATGATGTTCCGTTAACGGCTTTTCGTTCACGGAATGGTCACCATGAGTTTTTGGTTCTTCCCTTTGGATTAACAAATGCCCAAGCAACATTTATGAGGTTGATTAACAAAGTGTTCAGACATCTCTTGGGCAAGTTCGTATTAATCTACCTTGATGATATCCTGGTCTTTAGCTGTACTAAAGAAGAGCACTTTGAACACTTACGCCAAGTGTTCCAGGTCCTGAGAGAGAATTCCTTGTTTGCAAGGAATCAAAATGTGAATTCTTCAAGGAAGAGATTCACTACCTCGGACATATTATCTCCGCTGAGGGGATCAGGATGGATCCTAAAAAGGTAGCCGCAATTATGCGATGGCTAGCACCAACTTCGGTGGAAGAGCTGCAGATGCTCGGATTGGCGGGTTTTTACAGGAGATTTATCCATCAGTATGCACTCTTGACTGCTCTTTTGACAGACCTACTCAACAATAAGGGCAAATACTTTAGCTGGGGGCCTAAACAACAAGCGAGCTTTGAAAATCTAAAGGCTGCAATTGCAACTGCTCCTGTCTTAAGTTTAGTGGATCCAAATGAAGCATTCATAGTAGAGACCGATGCCAGTGATCAGGCAACCGGTGAAAAGGTAGCCGCAATTATGCGGTGGCCAGCACCAACTTCAGTGGAAGAGCTACAGATCTTCCTCGGATTGGCGGGTTTTTACAGGAGGTTTATCCATCAACATGCATGTTGCATGCATGCCTCTAGAATTCTTCATATTGCTTTCATGTTTCCACAGTTGCTTGCATGTTGGTTGCATGTCACTGTATTTGCTTGCATGTTGATTGCATGTTGCTGATTTTGATCTATATTGAGTTGTAGAAGACCATCGAGGATTCCTAGGTTGGTAAACCTCGATTTAACGATCTTTTCTATCTCTATTTTCAATTCTATAACAAATCCTAGTCCCTAAGAGTTATTATCCCGAACTACGGGGCTGAGTGTCACCCCGCCGGGACCCCCTAGGGTCTAACGAGTCACTAGTATCCCTGTGTTTGCCAATGGCCATAACATCTCCTCCCCCTAAAAGGAGCTTTCGTCCTCGAAAGCGATATCTTCAAAGACAAAATCAGGATACCTCTTGCGAAGCTTGCTTATAGACTCCCAGGTTGCCTCTTCTTGGGACCCATCCTTGATGTGGCAAGGAATTAGGTTCCTCAAAGGCTATTAGGGTTTGTTCTCGGACAATGTTGTCTCCTTCTCGCAACACCCGCTTCAATCGACTGACATGAAAGACCGGATGTACCTTTGCAGATTCTGGCAAAGCTAGCTGGTAAGCAGAACTTCCAATTCTCTTGAGTACTGTGAAAGGACCACAATACCTTGGGGACAACTTAGGATACTTGCCTGTCTTTAGCTATCTTGATCATAATTTCCATATCCTCAAGAAACTCTCTAACACTCTGCACTTTTTCCTTTTAAGCCCTACGGCCATGGGGGCTCTAGGCTGAAATCCATACATTAGCATGAATGGACTATACCCTATAGTGGTGTGTTTAGTGCTATTATAAGCAAATTCCAAAAGCGGAAGATACTCTTCCCAATTGGTTTGCTTTTTACTAACATATGCTCGTAGCATATCTTCTAGAACCTGATTGACCCTTTCTGTTTGACCATCCGTTTCAGGATGATCAGTGGAGCTCATAGAC
Source organism: Diphasiastrum complanatum (assembly GCA_029204225.1). Taxonomy (NCBI): domain Eukaryota; kingdom Viridiplantae; phylum Streptophyta; class Lycopodiopsida; order Lycopodiales; family Lycopodiaceae; genus Diphasiastrum; species Diphasiastrum complanatum. The sequence continues at coordinate 28,285,535 of CM055103.1, read as the reverse complement.
AACTTAGTTTCTAACTTGTTAAACAACGCCTTCCAAAAGTTACCTGTAAACTTTGGATCTCGATCGCTAATTATGTTGGCGGGAAGGCCATATAGCTTATAGATGTTTTCTATAAAAAGCCTGGCGACTTCTGGAGTTGTAACAGTTTTCTTGGTCGGTACAAACCGCACCATCTTGGTCAATCGGTCTACAACTACCCAGATCGAGTCATGGCCCTTACTCGTTCTTGGTAACCCCACTATAAAATCCATGTTGATACTCTCCCATCTACCACCGGGTATCTCGAGTGGCTGGAGGATCCTGCCTACCTTGAGACGTTCAGCCTTTATGGCCTGGCATGTGGTTCACCTTAACGCGTACTCATGTACGTCTTTCTGCATACTAGGCCAATAAAACTTATTCTTTGCAAGAGCATAGGTCCTCTTTATCCCGGGATGCCCTGCACTAGGATTGTCGTGACTTTCCCCAAGAATTTGGTGCCTAACGTCACCGTCCTTGGGTACATATACTCTCCCTTTATAAAGGAGGTGCCCGTCCTCAATGGAGAAATTCTTCCATCGAGCATCCGCAACACCTGCTGATGGCACATCCACTCCGGATGTTTCCGCAACATCTTCAGGCGGCCCGTCCCGTCCCGACGCAACTGCAACATCTTCCGATGGCCCTGCAACATTCTCTGATGGCCCTGGTGTGGTTGTGGAATTCCTTTGCTCAATAGCCTGCCACACAAGTGCGTAGTGAGAATCACTAACACATTTTCCTCTGAATGATTCCAGGAATTCACTCCTGAATGCCGTAAAACTTAGCGCGCTTACCATGGGCATTCGACTTAGGGCATCTGCTACCACATTGTAGCGCCCTTTCCTGTACCTTAGTTGATAGTCAAACTCCTGGAGCAGTTCAGCCCATCGAGCTTTTCTTCCTTTCAAGTCACTTTGGGAGGAAAGCCACTTGATACTTTCTTGATCAAACACGATCTCAAACTTAGCTCCATAGAGGGAGTGCCTCCATTTCTTAAGAGCATAGACTATTGCAAACAACTCCTCATAAGTGGAATTATTCAACTGGTGTTTATCCAGTTTCTTACTCTCAAACGCGACTGGAAACTAGTACTTGCACATGCAAATGAAAATTGATAGCAAATTGTAATTTTGTCAACATGCAATGAATAGATCAAACTTTCGAAGTAATCGGATCTGCTGGCTATGGAGGGCAGCGAGCAAGATGAAGAGGATGCGAGCAGAAATTTGCATGAAACTTCCGTCAGAAACATGCTACACAAACTAAAATGATAGTATATTGCTCCTCCAATTGGGTTGATTGGATCACGAATGCTTGCTGTCCATGAATTTCCAGCAAGAAGAACTTTACATTAGCAAGAATACAAAGCAATAAATCAGATCCAACAAGACACCAATCTAGGATAGCATTACGCTAGCATTAGTTAGCAAGAGATTCTACCACAAAAAGCAAATCACAAGAGCACATGTGAGAAGAAATCTCTCTCTCCAATAGTGCGCCCATCTAGGAGGAGGAGGTATCATTTATAGATTGGAAAGAAATGATATGTGATGTACATGGCTTCCAAGTGTCAAAAGTAGGTGAAATAGGTGTCTCACATGCTAAGTAGGTAAAATAGGTGTCCCACATGCTAAGCATGCACTTTCTCTCTTCATGCAATGATTTGCCTTGGTCCACAAGTTTCCTATATAGGAAAAATGCGCCCTCCTACAACATAAGAAGATTCATGTAGTTCCAACATATAGTTGGTAGCATGTAAAATTACCCCCTAGGGTCCCATGTACAACTTATGGGGCTACTCAAGGTTTTGAAACCTTTACAATAAATTTTTATAATGTTTACAAACTTGATAAGCCTATTTAAACTTTGAGAGAATATAACGCAAATCAAACTTGCGTGGCGCTAAAATACATGGTGAAATTGATCAAACTTAAACCATAACAGCTCCCTCCTAAGTTTGGTCAATTTTACATACTCCAAGCTTCTTCCTATGACGATGAAATAATTTTGCATGGAGTGGCTTTGTAAGAATATCTGCAACCATGTTACTTGAGTCAATGAAGATAGGGGAGATAATCTTCTTCTTGACTAGATCTCTCAAATGATGATACTTGATATGAATATGTTTGGTCCTCCCATGAAATACGGCGTCTTTTTGAAAGTACAATAGCAGAAGTGTTGTCAATAAATAAAGAACTTGGGCCTTCATCAAGTTGATATAGATGTTCAAGCATGAATCGCAGCCAAACTACTTCATTAGAAACTCTTGAGGCTGCAATATATTCCGCTTCGCAAGAGGATTGAGCAACGAAAGATTGCTTCTTGCATATCCATGTGATGGCTGCCCCTGAAAGTATACTACATCCTCCTGTAATGCTTTTATAATCATCCACATTAGAAGCCCAACTGGCATCACTGTATGAAGCAAGTGATAGACCATCTTGTTTAGAGAAAACAAGTCCATAATCAGAAGTAGCTTTCAAATATTGTAAAACATATTTAGCATGCTTCCAATGAATAACACCAGGATTAGTAGAAAACTGACTAAGAGTATGAACTGCATAGGCAATATCGGGCCGTGTCCAAGTAGTGAGATACATTAAAGATCCAATCAAATTGTGATAAGGAATCTTGGACATTTCTTCATGTTCCTCTTCAGTCTTCGCTCCATCTTCCTTGGATAATTTGACTCCAGGTAGCATAGGAATGTCTTTGCCTTTGCACTCCAGCATACTGTAGTCCTTCAGAATCTTCAAAATATAATGTTGTTGATGAAGTGCAATGGTGCCTTTTACCCTGTCATGATGAATTTGAATTCCAAGGCAAAATTTTGCCTCTCCAAGGTCCGAAACATCAAAGATAGAGCCAATTAACTTCTTACAATGATTGATGAAAGGAGTAGAATTTCCTATCAACAATGAATCATCAACATAGACTGTCAACAATACATAATACTCATTCACCCTTTTGAAATAAACATTACCATCAGGAATGAATGGTATAAACCCCAATGCTCTTAAGACTTGATCTATCTTCTTATTCCATTGCCTAGCGGATTGCTTTAAACCATATATACTTTTTAAAAGCAAGCAAACCCAACTAGGATGATGTCTACTCACATAGCCTGATGGCTGCTTCATAAAAATAGTTTCATCTAGTGTGCCATACAAATATGTTGTTTTCTCATCTATTTGATGCATTTTCAGATCATAATAAGCGGCCAAAGCAACTAACAAACGTATGCTAGCTTGCTTTACAACGGGAGAAAACATATCAAATAGTCAACTCCAAATTTTTGAGAATAACCTTTTGCTACAAGGCGAGCCTTGAAGCGTATAATATCACCTTCAGGTGAAAATTTCAACTTATAGAGCCATTTGCAATCTATAGCCTTTCTTCCTGGTGGTAAAGTCTGCAGCTTCCAAACTTGGTGTCGATACATGGACTCCATCTCTTCATCCATAGCTTTGCGCCATTGATCTCGTTCTTTACTTTGCATTGCTTCTTCATAAGTTGATGGAGCTTCCACAAAATATCCAAATTCTCTTTGGAAGCGAACTGGCTCTCGTCTTTCTCTCCTTTGCCGTGATGTAGCAGCTTCCTCATCTTCGAATTCTTCTTCTTCCTCACCTGCATGTTCAATGATTTCTTCTTCTTCTTCTTCATCAAGAAGAGGTTCATGCATGGTTGGAACAATAGGCTGCTCTTCTGGAGTAGCATGAAACAGTTTGAAAACATCATATCCTGGAACATCTGCTTCTTCCTTTTTCTGGAATATAGGATCATCTATGAACTTTGATTCATCAAAGCGTACATCTCTAGAAAAATTTCTTTGTAGTTGGAATGTAAATCTTATAATAGTTTGAGATTGCATCATATCCAACTAGAATTCCTGGCATAGCAGTATTGTCTAGCTTATTGCGTTTAACTTTAGGAACAAATAAATATGCTAGACATCCAAAAATTCTAACATGTGTTAACTTGGGCTTTTTCCCAGTCCAACATTCATAAGGAGTTTTCTCCTTATCTAGAGATTGTAAAGTACGATTCTGCAAGTAATTGGCAGTATTAACTGCTTCCGCTTAAAATTTAGCAGGTAACTTTGCATGAATCATCATGCAGCGTGCTGCCTCAACAAGAGTTCGATTCCGCCGTTCTGCAACACCATAACACCATTGTGCTGAGGGGTGTACACAGCCGTAAACTGATGTAGAATGTTATTGCTGGTACAAAACTCTTGAAATTCTGCAGAATATATTCACCACCACGATATGAACGTAGTTGTCTAGCTCTCTTTGAAGTCTTAGAGTGCACAAAACTGAGAAATTCTTTAAATTTCGAAAGAAGGTCACTTTTATTAGCAATAAAATAGATCATTGCTAATCGACTAAAATCGTCAATGAATGTGACAAAATAATGTGCACTTCCAATAAAGTTAACACGCAAAGGTCCACAAACATCTGAGTGAACTAATTCAAGAAGTTCTTTAGATCTATGGCCCTCCTTATTGAATGGAGAGCGAGTCATCTAGCCCAACATGCAAGAATCACATGGATGATATGAAGTGGGAATATTGATGTCAAAATCAACCCCTTCAAACAACTTTTCCTTTGCTGCATCAAGAATGTTTCGCATGCTCATGTGATAGAGCCTAGCATGCCATAATGCATGCATCTTTTCTTCGACAGCTGAAACCTCGTCACATGCAATAAGAACTTTTGCATGATACATGTTCTCCCTCCGTAAGCCTGTTGCAAGCTGCTTTCCACTTTTTGTATCCATTAGCTTGCAATCATTGTCAAGAAACAGAACTTTGATGCCCACATCCGTCATGCGGGCTACTGACAATAAGTCCTTTTGCATGGTTGGTACATGCAATACATTTCGAAGAACTTTAGAACCTTCAATTGTGAGTAAACTCAAGCTTCCTATTCCTGAAACATCATGTTGACTACCATCTCCTAAAATGACATATCTCTGAGTGTAACTAGGAGAATAACTAGACAACATAGCTCTATTAGAGATGATATGAGCAGTAGCCCAGAATCTATCACAACTTCGAAAGTATTATCAGTAGAATTAAAACAATCTTCTACACAAACAAAAGCAGCAGCTAGAGTGTTTTCCTCTTTGCTTGAGTTAGAAGAAAGTTGTTCCTCTTGGCAAACATTGGCTTTACTATTGTTAGGCCTAGAATAGCATTTGAAAGATGAATGACCAGTTTTGCCACAATGTCTACAAGCTACTCTAGGATTAGCCCAACATTTATCAAGAGTATGTCCTGGCTTTTTACAATAGTTGCAAAAAGATTTCTATGACTTAGGCTCAGATGATTCCAATTTGGAATCTTTATTGTTTGGATCTTGCATGCTAGTAGCTTGAAACTGGTTTCCGAGTCCTTTTGCCTTGCCCTTTCCTTTCTTTGCATATAAAGCTCTAGCTCCTCCTTGAGAAGGTGAACTTCCTTGCCGCATGAGATACTCCTCTCGAAGGCTTTGAATGGCCTCTTCAAAGGATTTACCTATAAGAACAGGTCGCATGTAGATGTAGGAGGGTGGTAGTGCTCGCAGCAGGTACGTAAGTTTCTCCTCCTTGGGAGTTATTCTACTTGCACTTTGTAGAGCACTAAACAAAGATTGTAACTTGAAAAGAAAAGCATCACAATCTGAAATTCCATCCCACTTTAAACTAGTAAGTTGCTCAAACAGATATAAGATTTGAGTTTGTGATTTGGACTCAAATCTTCGAGCAAGTTCATCCCACATCTCCTTTGTTGTAGCATAATCGGCAACAGTGAGAAAGATATCTTCCAAAACGGTTTGGGAAATAATTACTTTAGCTTTCGAATCTGCATGCAACCAGGCGTGAAGATCTTTTAAATCTTCTTCATAAGCTGCTGTATTTATTACATCAGGCACATGCGGTTTGGGAATGGTCCCATCAACATAAGGCCACAACTTCTCAGCCTGCAGGATCAGTCGAGTCTTTGATCTCCATGCAGGATAGTTGGATCCATCTAGGATCGTTGTCCTTGCCTGAAAAGTAGAAGTAGAAGCCATAGCTCTGATACCACTGTTATAGAATTGAAAATAGAGATGGAAAGGATCGTTAAATCGAGGTTTACCAACCTAGGAATCCTAGATGGTCTTCTACAACTCTGGAGCATGCAAGCCATGATGGAACCATTGCCATCTTTCTCGCCATATAGACTTGACTTCTTCCAACATGTGAAAGTTCAACCTCAAAGCTTCAACGGTGAACACCATGTGTGAAAATAGTCTAGTAGTTTTGAGCATTGAACATGCAAGTTAAAAGTTGCAACATTGAGAATTTAGACTTTTAAAATGCACGTCTGAACTAAGATCCGTGCATATGTTCAGCGGCATCCTCTGCAACTGCAGCACTGCCAGGTCTCGCCAACCCAATGTCTCGTGGCGCCTATGTGCAAGCAACGGTCCAGGCATGAGAGGGTGTATTGTTGCTTTGTTGATTTCTAGAAGGCATTTGATTCTGTCCCAAGACAACTATTTATACAGAGGTTGTGCAGGCTTGGCTTCTCTAGTGATACAGTTTTAAAAGTTATGGCCTGTGGTATATATCGATGAGCTTGAGCGTGTTAGTGATCAGGAGGGCAGTATTGGTTGTAGACTTGGCAACATTCTTATTTCTACCTTATTAGATGTGGATGATGTCACATGTGGCACTAGTTTCATCTACAACGGATTGTTTACAGAGACATCTGGATAGACTACACTGGTTTGAAGATAGATGAGGCCTGACTATACATTCCAAGAAGACTGAGATCATAATCTCCAACACCTCTAGGGATGGCTAGCCTTTGGACATTATATTTTCTTACACATACTTAAGCATACATTTCACATGTCCTATTCTTAGAATGAGACAGGCTACGGTAACTAGGGTGATGAAGGGTCATGCATCCTTGGTTAGTCTTGAGCGCTTTTGTTTTCGAAATATTCAGGATGCCTCAAGTAAGAGCAAGTTATTTGACACTATCGTCTCACCTACCGTTATGTATGCTATAGAGGTTTTGTGTACGGGGCTTCTTGAGTCAAATTGGGCCCATATATCTCGTTTGGAGACTACTATGTTTTCACGCATATTCCAGGCTAAGCCTTCAGTTCCACATCAGATTATCCAAGCCAAGTTTGCAGTCATACCTCTCGAGGTTAAGGCTATTTTCAGGATGTTGTATTTATTCAGAGACTATTAATCTTCCCAATCATGCTATCCTCAATAAGCTCTCCTATTATCTCAGATGTTACACGACCAAGGCCAACAATTTCCATCATACTCACAGGCCTCCCCTTTATTACACACATATGGCATGACTATCTCAGAGTTACTACAAGGATCTCATCAGTACATTCGAGTTCTTAATCATCACGCCTATCTACAGTGGACATGGCAGGGTGCTCTTGGGACTAACCTAGATTTTTTCGAGTTGAATATTATCGGTGTACTAGTATTACCTCGGTATCTAGATAGTGGTCTCTCACATTGCTTATGGTTCACACTGGGACAGTTACGGGTTTTCTCGCACCAACTTTATGTGGAGACAAGACATTTTCGAGGCATTCCACGAAAGCGCATCTTATTTTCCAGTGTCCTATATATTATGAGATCAAAGGGTGTTATCTTGTCTTTTTCATGACACCCCAGTCACACTACGCTCTCTTATTTCCTATGTGGACCCACATTGTGTTGCTTTGATGATAGTGAGATGACCAGTTTGGAGATCTAGGCTCTTAGCCTGAGATTACCTCTTTTTTCTCGAGGAGACGTTCTAAAGCATATACTGAGAGTAAGACAGTATATGAGGATGAGTCTAATATCCCATCTCATGACCGACATTGTGATCAAAGGCAGCATTGACCACTATGCTCGAGAGCTGTTTAGAGACCTCAAAGACGACGACCCCTTCCATCATCATCTTCACCTTTAGCATCATCTACAGTGTCGGCAGCATCTATCCTGTCATATTTCAGTAGAGCTCTAGCATTACCATCACCTATTATTTGACTTTCATACTTGTACAGCTCATGGCATTGATTAGTATATCATTGTATCACGGTTTTATTTACAGTATCTGCTTATTTATGCAAAGAGCTCTTTTGGCTTCACTCAGAGTCCATTGAGTTTCTTTTATATCTCATTATATTGTTTTCAAAGACTAGTTGTCATTTTGAGTTTTGCTTTTGGGAACATGTTTAATATGCTCCTACATAGACTATCACACTTGACATGTACTATTTGGTCTTATATGCTTTTGAGCATTCAAGAACAATAACGATTTCTTTCTTTCTTTCTTTCTTTCTCTCACTATGTGAAGGGACTTGGTAGTTGGCTACAAAGAAAGTATCGAGCAATACAAGAATTGTCCATCCAATCTACCCATCAAGACAAATAGACCGCAACAAAGGCCACTTGCCATCATATTAGAGAATCAAGGTTGTGAATGTCCTAAATGGATTGTTAAATTAGTCTCATAGTTGATTTTGTAGGGGTTCATGCATACTTGAAACAATTCACAAGTAGAATTCAAGGAAAATAAAGATTTCTTTCTTTCTTTCTCTCTCCATGTGAAGGGACTTGGCAGTTGGCTACAAAGAAAGTATCAAGCAATACAAGAATTGTCCGTCCAATCAACCCATCAAGACAAATAGGCCACAACAAACGCCACTTGCCATCATATTGGAGAATCAAGATGGTGAATGTCCTAAATGGTTTGTTAGATTACTCTCATAGTTGATGTTTGTAGGGGTTCATGCATACTTGAAACAATTCACAGATGGTAATACTTGGTTGCTAGTCTAATTCTTCTCTTATTTTTGAACCTCCATGGGTGGAAGAAACACCAAATATAGGAGTGAAGTTCTAAAATGAAGATCCAGGCTGAAAGAGTGCCTTGATTTTAACTTTCTACATTTCTACAGAGAGTAGAAAAAAAAAAACTTGAGCCAGAAGGGAAACTTCGATAAGAAATTAATGGCAGATAAATCACATAAAAAGCACTGGATAAAAGGCATGTACACTCAGGAGCTGTCATATGCATCAAAGGAGGCAGCTCGAAACATCATAGAGCATTAGATGCACTAACAAAGACAAGATAAAGAAATTTCTTCCTTGTAATACATGTGAGAATACCTTCAGTTTGCCTTTCCAACAAGAGTCCAAACAAAGGCTGTTGCCCACCTGCTGAATCTTTGCAATGTAATAGCTGCAGTCTAATTTCTATGTGATCCGCATGAGCGCGAGCTTGAACTGGCACAGAATGATCTAGCAAACAAAGAGGTAACGGAACAATAACACAGCAAGAATTCCCAACAAATGTGAGCCAGGAACACAAAATAGAAGGCTCCGAGAAGCCAAGAGAGCGATTTAGACAAGCCTTGAGTTGAAGGCATTGCTGAAGAGGAGAAAAGGCTGCATCACTTCTATGTAGAACGAGTCGAAGTGAATGAAGGTGGACTAGAGCTTCACACGCATAGTACCATGTTTTATTTGCCATGAATGCGATTTTCGAAGTCATATCCTCAGTTATCCAGACTTGTCCATATTCATCCAGTTTATCTCAGCCAAAATCATCCACCATTGGCTGCGGATTAGATTACCACCATGTTGGCCCTTTCCTCACTCATCGCTCACACTCACAGGAGCTTGCATGTCCTGTCCTTCTGCCTAAATTCTCTCTCTCTCTCTCTCTCTCTCTCTCTCTCTCTCTCTCTCTCCAACAACTCACTGTATTCTCTCTCTCAAACAACTCACTATATATTGCTATTTTTTGGTATATAAACCCTAAAAATTTAACCCTAACCCTAAGTAATCTAACCCTAATTGTATTGTTAGACCATTAGATTCCAAAACAGTGCATTTCATAGAATCTGAACAAAACCACATCCAAAAGTACATAATTTCGCATCTTCCATTTGATTCCAAAACAAAAGTACATAGTTTCGCATTCATATCTCATGAAAGCTGTTTACAAAACAACAAAATTCTATTCCAAAACAGCATAGCATACTGCTGAGAGTCTTCCAAAACAACAGTGTTTGGTGCTGACAATCTTCCAACTAACTCTACTTTTCATATGATAAACTGAAAATATAAATGCTCGCTCGAACAAATTAACAGGGGTTAAAGATACACGACTTTTTATCTCAGAAGCACCATACTTAATGTACTCTTCACGACCTTTATCTATATCACTCTGATCTACACCATACATAACACACTGAAAATGATCCTTTCCGAATCCTTCAAAAAGTACCCAATCATTCCATGCCAAGTATGAATACCCTTTTGCCTCAGGTACCTACACAACACCAAGTTTCCAGGCGGATCTTCTTTTGTCCAACCCAAATATTGCTTCAACAAGTGATTGACCTTTAATATAGAAGATGCAAAGCACTTACAAATCATCTGAAAATGCAGATTCATTAGCATGCCTCCTCTCTCAAGCCCACATAAACCAACAATGCATTCATTTCTCAAGAATTTCTCAATCACACCTATAAGCTTTAGATCAACATCACATACACTTAGTTCATGCACTTTTTTGGGTTTCTCATACCGCTTCACAAGCTTGAAGTCAGCACACTTTTTACCTTCAATTTCTCACTACCCACAAGAATTCTAAACTCATCATTAGCATGTCCATTGATTCCACACTCCAAAACTCCTGCTTTCAAACAATTGTCAATCTGCCAAACACATATCAATCAAAAATACATCAGAAAGGTGAATTTGTAAAATGGCTAATCTCTCTCTCTCTCTCTCTCTCTCTCTCTCTCTCTCTCTCTCTCTCTCTCTCTCTCTCTCTCTCTCTCTCTCTCTCTCTCTCTCTTTGGCTGTGGCTGACATTCTCTCACTCTCTATGTGGTTGTGGCTGCTGCGCTGACATTCTCTCACTCTCTATGTGGCTGCTGCGCTGACAACAATTCCAGATTCTCATAGGATTGAAGCTTTTTGTGATTCCTCTATCGGTACACTGAAAGTAAATGACTCCATGCTACCATTTCACCTAAGAGATGAATTCAATGAATGCATTATGCACTATGAGGTTGCAACGTATAATTGCAGCTTACTTACAATTCATCTATATCTCTAGTTTATTGATTTGCCCATGAAAAGGCATAAGCTTCCTGGCTGATATCAGTCCATCAACTTATCTCTTTTACTCCTGCATTATATACACTTACCATATGTTTTACTTACAACTCAGATTATCTCTATAATAGCCTATCCATCACTCACACACACACACACACGTCAGCTCACACACGGACACAGACTCCATCTAATAGGTTGTAGTCATGCCTGCTGACCTCACTTCACCTCCTGATACCATATTTGGATTATGATCACAGTTTGACTGATGGTTACACTTAGTAACAAGCTAAAATTCTCAATGATACCACTGAAGGTAGATTTCAGCATATGCTAGTCATCGCAACGTTCTTGCTCTTCTAAGTTGAAGTACAAATCTCTAGCCATTGTGAAGAAAGCTTTTTGCTTTTACAGTTGTGATCAGAGTGGTTAGAAACAGATATTCACTATACACAGATACAGCCATCTGTTGGCATTCATCAAGCATAAACAAAAGAGCATATACACGCACTCTCTCTCTCTCTCTCTCTCTCTCTCTCTCTCTCTCTCTCTCTCTCTCTCTCTCTCTCTCTCTCTCTCTCTCTCTCTCTCTCTCTCTCTCTCTCTCTCTCTCTCTCTCTCTCTCTCTCTCACACACACACACACACATCAAGAGTATCCTTTGGCACTGATATTAGCAGGGAACTGTATGCCACTAGATTTAATATTATCAGAGAGGCATTCGGACAAGTGCATATTGTTGGAAAATAAGCTATATATGAGTCGTATATATGAGTCGAATAATTATTCGACAACGATAGTTTGATCGTAGGAAGAAAATTAGTTAATTTAATAACAAAACTATTTCAAAATACAACTTATTATCGTTCACAAGTGCATCGCTTCCATGCCAATTAGCAGAACTTAGATCATAATAGCATGAATAACAAAAACAGTAGAACAAGACAAGTCACATGTCGAATTGTCAAATGCAGTATGTATTATTGAATGATAAAAAAAATACATTCGTTGTCTACTTTGATTGCACTATAAAAATAGTATTTCTGCTACAGATTTCTCTCATTGACAAGCTGTAATTGTGACAGCTCATTATTGATCAGTCTACCCCTATGGCAGGACAGCGAGGAGAAGAACAATGAATACTTCTAATGAAAAACTACTCCATGATGTGAACTCATGAAAATTGAGGTATTAAGTTGACCGTACTATTAAACTTTGAATGATTGTCGAATGATAACACTTTAGTAAATATATCCACTATCATGGACTCTGTTCTCCAAAAAATTAGAATGATCTCCCTTTCGAGTACTTTTTCTTTGACAAAATGATACTTTATCTCGATATGCTTGCTCTAGAATGATATCTAGGACGATAAAGCAATTGTACTCTGATTGTTGCAAAAGATGAAAGCTACTTGTAACTGACTAAGATTGATGTCTGACAATAGATGCCTTACCCAGATAGCTTCTCTTGATGTATTCAGCCTCTATCAAAGATAATGCAATCAAATTCTACTTTTTGTTGTTCCAAGAGACAAGACCTTTGTTAAATACAAAGACAGACCTCGATGTCGACTTTCTATTGTCAACATCTCCAACACAATCTGCATCTACAAAACCTTGAAAAATATTAATATGGTCATTGGAATCATCGTTCAAATTTCCGCCATAACAAATGCAATAATTCTGTATCAACTATAAATATCGAAGAACTCTAAGTAGAGCTTTCCAATGAATGAAACTTGGATTTGACATGTACTGAATTAGTGTACTAACTGAATAAGCAATGTCGAGTCTAGTACATATCATGGTATACATGAGAGAACCAATAATAGAGTGACAAGGATATTGTTTCATTTTTTTCTACTTTTTTGAAAAGACTAGGAACACTGGTCCTTCGAATATTTTGAACTTGGATTCATTGAAATTTTGGCTAGTTTATAGTCGACCATTTGATGTTTGAATAACAAGTTATGAATGTACCTTTCTTGATTAATATAGATCAACTTATGATAACGATCTCTGAAAATCTATATACCAAGGCAAAAATGGGCTTCCCCTAAATCTGTCATATCGAATTCATTCGATAACATCTTTTTGACATCCTTAAACATTTGAATGTTATGAATAAAGAGTAATGTGTCATCAACATATAATGTAGTGATAACGAAAGATGAATCCATTGATTTGTAGTACACATTACAATCAGGTGAACTTGGTATAAAGTCTTATTGAATAAAGAATTTGTTGATTCGATGAAACCATGCACGAGATGATTGTTTAAGCCCATAGAGAGCTTTTCGAAGTTTGCATGCCTGACGAGTTTTACCCTCCAGCTTGTAGCCTTTGGATTGAGACATATAAATATCTTGTCCAATAACTCCATGTAAAAATGTTGTTTGTACATCCATCTGGTGAATCTCTAGATCTACCATCGTTGCAAACAAAAGTAAAAGTTAGATCAGCGAGGTTTTGACCACAGGACTGAAAGTTTTCAAATAATTAACATTCGGAGAGAATCCTCTAGTGACTAATCTTTCCATCAATCAACTAATCCATCAGCTTTGTACTTGATCCGATAAACCCATTTGCAAGAAATGATATTTTTACCAATTGGCAGGCCTATAATAGTCCATGTTTGGTTTTTTATAAGAGATTGATACTCTTTGTCCATTGTTGATTTTTCAAGCGCAAGTACCTTTTTTGCTTTTGTCTAATATCAAACAAGAACTAGAATCAAATTCAAATTTATGGCCCAACTATTAACTTGACACCTAACTGCTAGCATGCACAGGTTGCACCTAACTTCTACCTACTTTCTCCAAATGGCAATTTCTCAACTAGCCATGTACAAATCTACATGCATGTGTCCATTAGAGTGATTGCATGCTTTGCATGTCACTATGGAAACTTAGGACATTATGCATTTATTGTGGCTCGAGTTTCTACAAGGCCATAATTGACCAATTCCATGTGAATCTCTATATGCATGTCAAACTAGACATTGTCAACATTATTGCATATCATACTAGACAAACTAGACTTTATGCATGTCACTGGAATTTGATCTACCTAGCCCAAACTCGCCCTATTCTACAAGGATATGTGCTCAATTCACATACCTTGGATATGTACAAAATATTTACATGGGTAGGATCCCCCAAACATTAACAACAGATGATAGATATGTCTTACAATTTTTAACACTCCTCCTTAAAATATATCTATCTGATGTTGGTGAAGATCCTTTGAGTTTGGATTCTTTGCTTTGCATTTGAAGTGAAGATGAACAAAGAATCCATCATAGTAGTATGCTTACCAAATGCACGATAAGTTCTCTTTGATAAAAATCTTTTCCAAATGCCTTTGAAAAATATTCCACCAACCTGCTACTATGCCAATGTACCTCCTGCATGTCTGATGTTGATCCTGGGTATGCAAAGTCTACATGCATGAAGTTGGCTGCAAGAAAAACTGAAAAAACCGAGGCTTCCATGCCTCATCATGACCACAAAGATCATAAAGATCAAGATTGTACCATGAGCAATATTCAAGATTAAGCATACTAGCTTCACTAGTCCAAAAAATATGAACTCTATCCAAAATGGATCTAATCTTAAAACCATACTCAAACTTGATCAAATTAAGGCTAAATACTTTCTTGAGGGTGTAAGTGTCCTCAGTGGATGCTTCACTTAACCTCACAAGAAGTTTACAATATGCCTCAATACATGAAAAAACTCATTTTTTCAAACTATGAGTACTAAACTCATACTTGCTCTTACTCAATTTAAGAGCATACAAATGATGGTACAACATCTTGCTTTCTAGATATTTTGGAAACATAATCAAGTCACAAAAGACAAGAATCAATTCCAAACTAAAGACTTCATTCAAAAACAGAATAGTCTTACTTGATCTTTGAGATAAGCAAATCTCAATTAAGCAAGATACATCATTAATCAAAGAAAAAGAACAATAGGTGAGTAAAACAAAATGAATACCACCATTACTTATCTTTTATTTTCCATGAAATAAGATCAACAAGGACTCGACCTTGTACAATGATGAAGATCTCCTTGGACATGCATGTTGAGGATTTTCCTAGGTATCCTCCTCTTCTGATTTACCCCTCCACTGACTAAAATTTTCCAAAGCACTCTACTCCGTAGAGTTCTCTGCCGACTATTAACAATCGCCTCGGATTCAGGTGGTCCACTCACGGACTCATCACAAAGAAGTTCCACTAGATCTTCCATAGGGAGCAGGGTCTTCCCAACCCCCAACGAGGGTTTCAACTTACTAACGTGGAAAACATGATGAATTTCAACGTTAGCTGGAAGGTCTAGTTTGTATGCGACCTTGTTTAACACTTGGATAACCTTAAAAAGACTGCAATACCTAGGCACCAACTTTGCACACTTAATAGTTTTCAAGCCCCTAGAGTGACTAGAGACTCTAAAAAACACCCAGTTGTTGACCATGAATGCCTTGTGCTTCTGAGATAGATCAGCATAGTGCCTTGCTATGTCCTGGACACTTCTTATGCTATCTTTAGCTGTAACATTTCTTGGATATCCGCAAGGAAATCAGCTGCGGCTTGCACCCGTAGGTTTTTCATGCCAACACTAATTGGTGATCGAGATTGAAAACCATATATAAGCATGAAAGGGCTGAATCCGGTCGCTGAACGTTTTGCACTTATATGCAAATTCCACTAGTGGAAGGTACTGTTCTCAATCAGACTGCCGATGGCCCACATATGCTCGAAGCATATCCTCCATCGTCTGATTGGTCCTTTCCGTTTGACCGTCTGATTTCGGATGATCTGTAGAACTCAAACTTAAAGTTGTTTCCAACTTTTCAAATATTGCTTGCCAAAAATTCCCAGTGAATTTTGGGTCACGGTCACTGACAATATCACAAGGCAGCCCGTATAGTCGAAAAAGCTTCTCAACAAATAGTTGAGCTAGTTCTGAAGCTTTAACATTAGTTTTCGTTGGGATAGCCTTTCAAGGCCTGGGTAAGGGGAAATGCCAATCGAGCAAATTGGGGAATATGCCGACGGAAAAATCCCACAAACTCCAAGAAAGACTTGATTTCCCAAACTGTGGTGAGAATAGGTCAATCAATAACCCTCTCGATACGACCAGCCTCAATCTTCACCCCCCGTTCGGAAATCTTATGCCCCAAGTAGGACAATTTCTTAGCAAAAAAGTCACACTTAGACTCCTTGGCAAAGAGCTTTTTCCTTCTTAGATTGTCCAAGACAATCCTAAGATGCTCTTTATGTTCCGCCAAAGTCTTACTGAACACTAGGATATCATCTAAGAATACCACTATGAATCTTCCCAAATATGGCCTGAACAAATCGTTCCTCATTTGTTGGAAAGTTGCCGGTGCATTGGTCAAACCAAAAGGCAACACGAAAAATTCGTAGTGACCAAAGCGAGTTTGAAACCCAGTTTTTGGTATATCTTTTGCCTTAATGCGTATCTAATGGTAGCTCGATCTTAGATCTATCTTGGTAAAGTACCCAGCACCACCAAGATAGTCTATTAGATCATCCATCCGCGGCAGTGGATATCTATTCTTAACGGTTACCTTGCTCAATTTCTTATAGTCGACGCAAAACCTTATAGTCTCATCCTTCTTGGCCACCAGAACCACTGGTGATGCCCAAGGAGACTTACTAGGTTGTACCCCCCCTTTTTTAGGTAATCATGTAATTGTCTATTTACCTCAGTCTCTTTCGATGCACTCATCCTATAAGGACGTTGTGCAATTGGAATTGCTCCAGGTATTAGGTCAATTTTATGATCAACTGTGCTTTTTGGTGGTAAACCTACAGGAAGGTCTAAAAAAACATCATTGTATTCCTGCCTAAGTTCATTGTAGGCTTCAAATTCTGTAGTGTTCTCACTGGGTATATTCATGGCATTTATGTTAAGTTCTTCATCATTGCAGCAAATGATATCATTATGAAAACATAAATAAACTTTAAAATCAGAATTCTTCATAATAGAATTAAGTTCCTGTTTAGAATAAGTGTTAACATTTTTAGTGTCAACACTTAAACTAGCCTTGATCTTAATTAAAGAATTCTCATGCATAAAAGATAAAGATTTCTCAACAGAATCAATTCTCAATTTGTTCTTATCAAAATGCCATTGTTGCCCAAGAACAATATCTACATTAACTAATTGAACAACATGGAATTCTAGTTTTTCAGAATAATCCTGAATGTGCAATTCTACATCAAGAATAATAAAATTTATCACATCGGAATTACTCTTCGATGCCATTGTCACAGGTATTTTTTCTCACTTTTTCTGGTAGGAAGCTTTAGCGTCTGCACCAAATTTACATTAATAAAGTTATGAGTGGATCCCGTGTCAAAAAGGACATTAACAACTTGGTCATTAACTTTACCTTTAATGCAAATAAGGTCATTGAAACCAAAAACTAAAGAACTAAGAAAACAAACATCCATCTCATTACTTCGAGATAGATTACCTGAGGTTGAAGCTTGTTTTTTGACGCAATCACGTGCAAGGTGACCCTCACCATTGCACTTGAAGCACAGGTTCTTCTTACGAGCTTCAGCTTTATCATTGCCACCATGATGGTTTTTAAAAAAAAAAATTGTTTTCTTAGGATTGTTGGAATTGGGATGTGTTTCATTAACAACTTCCCTATCCTTCCTCTTAAATTGAAAACCTTTTTTCTGCTCATTAGGTTGCTGAAGCCCCTAGAGTGACTAGAGACTCTCAAAAACACCCAGTCGTTGACCATGAATACCTTGTGCTTTTGAGATAGATCAGCATAGTGTCTTGCCATGTCTTGGGCACTTCTTATGCTATCTTTAGCCAGCTGTAAATTTCTTGCATATCCACAAGAAAATCAGCTGCGGCTTGCACTCGTAGGTTTTTTATGCCAACACTAATTGGTGATCGAGGTTGAAAACCATACATAAGCATGAAAGGGCTGAATCCGGTCGCTAAATGTTTTGCACTATTATATGCAAATTTCACTAGTGGAAGGTACTATTCCCAATCAGACTGCCGATGGCCCACATATGCTCGAAGCATATCCTCCATCGTCTGATTGGTCCTTTCCGTTTGACCGTCTGATTCCGGATGATCTGTAGAACTCAAACTTAAAGTTATTTCCAACTTTTCAAATACTGCTTGCCAAAAATTTCCAGTGAATTTTGGGTCACGATCACTGACAATATCACAAGGCAGCCCGTATAGTCGAAAAAGCTTCTCAACAAACAGTTGAGCTACTTCTGAAACTTTAATAGTAGTTTTTGTTGGGATAAATTGCGCAAACTTCGTAAGTCTGTCAACAATGACCCAACTTGAATCATGGCCCTTAACCAAGGACACTAATACCTTGATCTAAGACACCTACCCTTAATACTAAGGGTATCTCTTATCCAAGGGTCACGTGACTCCATACCTCCAACTAAGGTATAGTCAATTGTCTGTCCTTATCCAAGGGAACATACCCTTAATCCTAAGGGTACCTTGCCATTTAGCCCCCAACACTAAATGGACTATTAGGGGTCTGAAGTACTGCTAGTTACATAGGTATGTAACATACTGCTTGGAGCCTTCTACAATCATTCGTCCAATGGTTGTACATATTACAAATGACACAATAACGTGTGTAATGCCCCCCTTGAAATATTTTCCTGTTGAAATTCCTTAGTAACCACATCACTGTTTTGAACATATATTTGCTTTTTGTGCTTGCCCTTCTTCTTATGCTTCTTCAACTTCTTCCCATCATTCGAAGATGAATCCTCGTTTGATTATGTGGAACTGTCAAACTTCGAATCTGTGTCTGAGTCTGAAGCCGAAGAACTACTTCTTCTATGGTGTCGTTGATGCCGACGATATTTCTTTTTCGTTTCTTCCTCCTCTAACTGTCGAGTAGCTTCCACAATTTGTTCCAACAGTTGGCTATGCAAGGATGTGGTACCTCTCCTAACACCTTATGGAGACCATGTCGAAAATATTTGACGCGTTTGGTGATCCATCTTCAAAGAAAGGTGTGTTTGTTGGCTATGGTGAGGTGAGCAAGGCTTACAAAGTTTATATTCCTTCAACAAGAAAAGTGGTCAATGGAAGAGATGTCATTTTTTATGAAGGAAACTTTCCAAAAGTTTCTTCAAGTGGTGTTGTGGACATTGGATCTAACATTCCTGATGTTGATGATGGGATTGATGATACTTTGGATGTTGATGTCGAAGGGCCTACTTCAAATCAAAAGCCAAGGATGACATTAAGACAAAGGCAACAACCTTTGAGGCTCACTTATGATGAAAAAGGTAAGCAAGTTGTTGGTGATACAAACTATGCTTTCCTAACTACTTTTAATGAATCTTCTTGTGAATAGATGATGATATGCAAGTGGATGTTGGTTTTTATGGTTTTCAAGAAATTAATGGATCTGGAAAAGAGGTCTTAGTCAATGACTTTGATGGTCAAGTGGAAGATCAAGAGGTTGATCTCAAAGGGCTTCAATTACACAAAAGGGAAGGTGACAATTTGGAGCTAGTCACGAGCATCAAAGGGAAGTCAAGTGGCAAAGATACTTTGGATATGTTTTTTCAGGTTATTGAAGACTCAAGTAAGGTAAAAGGAGCAGCAAGGAAGTGTTGTTCAAATCTACTTTACTTGTTCTATATCATGTTTGAGCAATTTCATGTGAATGTGTGCAAATTGTCAAGATATGGTGAAACTAGCTACATTGTTTTGCATCATTTTGATGGTGGAGTTGCGTTAGCATTCTTGGCTGGTTTTGCTGATGGAAATGAAGCTATTGGAGGCTCATTATATCACTCATTCATGGTCATCAAGTGTTGATGACATCTTATGGCAAGATGCAGATGGAGGCTCATTCATTGATTTTCATGGTGGATACATATCAAGAAAGGACAAAAATGGAGGAGACAAGCAAGCAATAGTTGATTACTCACATTTATTGTTTGGTTGTTGTTATTTTTCAGAGAGTTCAAAGCTGAAAGCATGGAGGAACTATTACATTACATTCTATTTGGTTCTTCATGTTCTAGTTACATCCTGATGTGTAAAATTGATGTAAGAAATAGTGAAGCATCCAATGTGGACACTATTCAATATATCAATTATGGAAGTTACTATAAAACTATAGAAAGTAGGTCTATTCTTAGGATGGAGATCATATCTAAGTGTTTATGATAAGATCTTTATGCATTTCTAAGTTCTAGCATGCATAAAGTAGTGATTTCTATCTTCTAGCTAATTCTATATGTGCAACCAATTGGAGTATGGGAGCCGTCGTGAGGGCTGTTTTCAATTCCTCAAAGGCCTTAATTCATTTTTTGGTCTAGCGCGGATCTACCACAACTAAATAAACGAGGTGTGCCTTGCTGACATAGTCGATTATAAAGATGCGATAATAGTTGGAATGACCGAGGAAGACATATACTTCCTTCACTGTTGCAGGTAGGGGCATGTCCACGATAACCTTGATTTTTGACGGGTCAGTAGAAATACCATCCTTTGATATTATATGCTTGAGTACAACCCCGTGGGTGATCCATATTTGGCATTTATCAGGGTTTACTCAGATGCCGAACCTACGATAGCGAATGAAGATTTTCTCCAAGGCGTCTAGGTGCGTAGCAGCGGAAGAATGTACACCTAGATCGTCGAGATAAATCTCCATGACCTAATGTAACAGATCTTAAAAGGCCAGTTGCATGACCCGTTGGAATGTTGAGGGACGTTACATAAGCCAAAAGGCATAATGTTATAAGCATAAACCCCGTTCTCTATGGCAAAAGCTGTTTTATGTTTATCTTCAGGGGCTATTTGAACAAGGAAATAGCCGCTGAATCCATCCAAGAAGCTGAAAGCTTCAGCTCTCACCATCTCCTCTAATATTTGGGTCATTAAGGGCAAGGAAAAATGGTCTTTCTTTGTAACTGCATTAAGGTTCTTGAGGTCAACACAGATACGAAGCTTGCCATTTTCCTTGGGTACAACCACAATGGGTGATACCCAATCAGTATGTTGGACTTCATAAATAAAGCCAACATCCAACAATTTCTTAATATCCTCATCGATCCTCTCACGATAGACTAGGTTACTGCGGTAAGGTTTAACCCTAACAGGCTTAGCATTGTCTTCTAGAGGAATCCGATGGTTTCTAGATCAGACAGTTGGGTTGATGACAGATGTGCACCAACATGAACTATTCGATCTATGTCCTCGTCAGCATCTTTAAGGTTTAGTGGAATTGTCTTAGCGGGTCCTTCAAAGGAATTGGAACTTGGTGTAGGTTCTCGATGTGGCTGCGGTAACTGGATAACAACGTCATCCAGTGTAAAGTCTTTGAACTTCTGTGGAAGATCGAAAGGTGTGTCCACAAAATGTTCTGGGACTTTAGGAATCATTTGAGTTAATTCTTTACTAGACGTGGAAACTTTGTCGGACTGTTTGTTGTCTGTCCCCTCTGGCAAGGGCTTGATTGGCTGTTTAAGCTTCGCACGCATCTGTTTTTGATGCTCGGTTAATTTTGTATCAATAATTTTATTTCTTTGTAGCCAAGGTTTTTGTGGTTTTTGAATGGGTGGTGTTGTGGCCTCACTTACCATATCGTCGTCGATTGTATCCCAGACTTTGTCGGGATACACATCCCAAGTATATACTTTGGGTTTGGGCCTGTATGCTTGTATGTTTGGTACTTTGGATGTTAGTTGGACATGAGCCAACGGTCCTGGTCACTTGATCTCCTTATGAATGACTTTGGATGGATAACGTTGAGCATCTGGATAGAGAAGTACATGATCATCCGTCATTTCGACATCATCCATGGAAAGAATACCTTCTTCCAAAACATGGGCAGTAGAGACACTAGGTTCTCCTGGCACCAAGCTATAGGAATGGGTTCTATCATCATAAGCGGGATGATGGGTGTGTTAATGTCTGTAGAAGGTGGGAGAATATCCACATCTTCTGCAGTCATTTCGATATGACATCGATTGAAATCTGCACAGTCCACGGTGGCTAGTGCATGACCCCAATTGATTATGTCCGTGGTTCGTGTATAGTGGTCTTTTGGTTGGATCGGGACACTATCTGATTCGTCATATGTTGTAGATGACCGATCATCGTATACCTTGGCGGGCTTGACATGGCCATTTGAGTCAAGAGTGACTCATTTATCGTGGTTGCCAAAGGTAATTTTGCTACTCTTCCAGTCTTGAACAACACCTGCCATCTGGAGCCAAGGTGTACCAAGAAGGAGTTTATACGTATTGGCATCTTCTGGTAGGTCTAAGATGACACAATCGATGATAAACTTGACACCTGCTATTTGAACTTTTATATTTGACCTGCAAAATTAGTAACTCGTTGATCAGCCATACGAAGTTTATATCGTGGTTGATCGAGGGTATTGAAGCCCCATGACTTTGCCAATGACAAAGCCATTATATTAACGCCTGATCTGCTATCTAGGATAGCAGATACTGCGTGGTAATCTTTATAAGACAAAGGTAGTGTAATGCTATTCCCCTTAGCAACACCTATATTCATCATATTCATAGGAATCTGAGAAATTTCAGAAATCTCTTCTGGTTTTCGCTGTTCATCAGGAATAGGAGGCAGCTAAAAACTACGATGAATATAGCGTTAAAGCCCGGTGACGGATTTGATAGCACTATGGAACGGCATGGTGAGTTGAGCTTGCAGGAAGTCAGCAAATACTTCAAGTCCCTATAGGGATTGCTCCTTTCCGGGGATATGGGCTGATAATGGACTTTCCATATGTTCTTCCTCTTGCAAAAATTCATCTCGAAATTAGTTGTATTGCCTTTGTTCCACTTTTGGGTCTGGGTAATCTTTTGGTAATGTGGAGGCCGTCAAATGGCTTCCATGTGGGTTAGCTGATTTTCCATGGTTTTGCTGCTGTTCTTAATATTGGCGTTGTGCTCTAGTAAGAACTCTAACAGGTTCGGATGTGATATGACGTGCTGGAAGGATCCTGTTAGGTTGTTTAGGACAGTCGGGACATTCCGCATGGTATTGGTTTTTGACTTTATAGTCAGCCATGAAATGTCCTGTTTTGCCACAGATAAAGCAACGGTTGCTCATTGGTCCGGTGGCAATAGCGTAACCATCTTGGATGGCTAGTTGTGTTGGATTTTCTGGTGGTGTGGAATACTCAGCTTGTTTGCACGAACATGAGTTGTCAATTTGATACTGGTGATGGCTAGATGATGGAATTGATGTATCATGATGATATGTGTGATCGTAGGAGTTTTCTACCAGGTGTGTGTGGGCAGACTCTTGAGGACGTCTATGTTTTTGTGCTCCTAGATCCTGTTGTCCTCGTGGTGGTGGTCCTAAGAGTGCCAGCTGTGGTTGAGGTTCATGTCTAGGTTGTATGGGCAACTCATGTACATGGACCTAGTTGTTTCGTGGTGGATACGGCGTGTGTTGTTGCTGTGAAACAAATGGTTGTCGAGGAGGTTGATAATGTCCTCCTGATTGGTTGTGAGGCTGATTCCTCGAGTTATAGTAGCAATAAAGAGAGGTATGCCCCATAAAGTCGCAGATTTCACATTTGATCAAGGAGTTGTCTGGGACCGGTTGGTATGAAGGGCACTCATTGCCAGTGTGTGTACCTTGGCAGTCAGGGCACCACATGTTCTCTCGTCTATAATGGATTTGGCCAGTGGGTAATTCACTTGGCATCGAACTTTGGATAGACTTAAGAGTATTTTGAAGCTCTTTTATGAGTTTCTCCATCTGTTGTTGGTGTTGCTGGTTAAGCAACTCCATCTGTGTCTTCCATGACTGTTCTCGTGTGTCATCGTTTGGTCGAGCTTCTTGGACAGTACGATGTGCTCTCCATTCACGTGGTTCATCCACATTTGAGCCCTCGTCTTCTTCCCGAATGGCATCAGACATGGCTTGTTTCAATGATGTATATTCATCATTGGAACAAAGTTCACGTGGTATCCATCGTGGGAGTCCAACGAGGAACCAAATGATGAGCATGGACTCAGTAGGTTGCTCTTGTACCTGACTTTTTAATCGTTTAAATCGTTCAATGTAGTCACGTACTTTTTCTTCTTTTGTCATTTTGATACTACTTAGTTTGACAAAAGGACTTTCTATCAAGCGAAAAGGCTTGAACCGTTTGATAAAGGCCTCTTTCAAGAGTAACCATTCACGTTTATCTTCACGATCAAGGTTAAAAAACCACTCTCGTGCGCGATCGATCATGGTCATCGAGAAGAGTTGTACCATGGCCTCTGGTGATGTCTCGCCGTAGACATCACAGGCGTTCTCAGAGACTTGGAAAAATCTTTGAGGATTAGTGTTACCATCGTACTTAGGTAAGTCTAGCTTTGGTGTCCGGTTTTCAGTACGTGGAACATTATTTGCGAAAGCTCCGTTTAAGTGAGCTCGTGCATGTGAGGATTCAGCAGCATGAAATTGTGGTCATAACGCATAGGTTCCCATCTGTCGAATGGATTGGTGGATGGCTCTTGGACTTGGGATTACATCCGAGAATACCTGTTAAATTGAGCTTGTTCGGTAGATGGGGAGACCATCTCTGGTGGATAGTCCTATGTAGTATTCGGATCGTAGGGACGATCCATGGCAGCTTGTAGAGTGCCGTAGGATTGTGTAAATATGCCCGTGGACTCTGGTTACGGTGGATACGGTTGTTGGAATGCGGTGGTTGTGGTCTATTGCGGTGTGTGACGGTCGATTGTGGGTTGACGATGGTTATGAAGGATTCGTAGTCCGTAATATTGTGGTCTGCTGCAGTCTGTGACGGTGGGGTGTATTCGTAGTAGGCCGTAAGATGGCTGTTGTGGCGGTTGGTTGCAGTCGTAGTAGGCCGTAAGATGGCAGTTGTGGCGGTCGGGGACGGTTGTGGCTATCTATGGTGGTCGTTTGCGGTTGGAGGTGATGACGGAGTCGTAGGCCGTAATGTTGTGGTGGAATGCGGTCAAGGACGGTGGGGATGAATGCCCGTCGGTCTAAATTTGAGTAAAGGCTCCGGCTCCAGTTGAGATTTGACGAGGGTCCGGCTTTGGTCGAGGTTTAAGTAGGTCGTCGGTTAAGAGGTGACTGTGGCCTCCGATTGAGATTCGAGGGCAGTGCTCCGGTTGAGATTTAGCTGAAATGCTATCTAAGAATCAAGAAACACTCATCACTTTATGTTTAGACTACTCAAGAACAATCAAGAACTGGGTTGTAAGGGAGTATGCAAGATCTATACCACAAACCAGCCTATCTAGTTTACTTGAATGCTGATTACTACAAGATTCCACAAATAAGAACTAAATGCTAATCCACAACTAAACAAGAAACAAGAAAAAAGAACCTAGTTAATCCACAATGCAAAGGAATCAAGCATGCTCATAGAAATCTCACTCAAGAGCATTGCCATGAACAAGGAGCTAAGCTATCATCAAGGACTTGTGGAGGATCCTCTTTATTTGCTCAAGAGAGCTTGACAATACAATCAAAGCTCCCTCACAAGAGAGGGGGGGGCCTTGAATAAGCATTAAGGCTGCCCATGTGGAGCCCATGTGGCAATTCCACTAAATTAGAATTACATGTGGAATTTGCCCTTCCACTAAAGGTCACCATCAAAAGGTGGCTCACTCTAACCATTTTAAGGGGGGTCTACCTTTATTTACAATGTCTAGGAAACATTACTAGCTCCTACATAGTCATTCCTTTTCTGGGATACACCATGTAGGCTCACATAGTTAACTCACTGTCTTCCTAGCTAGTATTTCCTCGACTCTCATGCTCGGCTCTCAGCTTCTTCTGCTCTCTTCCTTCTGAGACCTCCTCAGGCATGGGTGAGAGATAACTTGTGTCTTCAGCTTGGCTCGGCACTTGGAGATTCCCTAGAATCTGCTAACAACCTTCACCTTTGATATTGTTAGTGTTATCGTCGCCAAGATGAATGTATCTTATTGTACTGTAAGGAGTATAGGAGTGAAAATTTTCACGATGATTGGTCATATGTTGAATAGCTTCAGAATCTAGAAACCAAGAATTATCCAATAGTGCTTTTCGATTTTTGACCATAAATGCTCCTTCATCCATGTCGATGTCAGGAGGTGCTGTAACTACATTCGCCTGTTGATCTGGTTGCTTATTGGCATTCTTAGCTTTGAGAACCTGACAATCCTGGATCTCATGATTAGTGTGCTTGCAATACTTATAGAACATCTTCTTCTTCGATTGTGGATTTGATAATTGTTCTTGACTTTGAGTCGATTTCTGATTTGATGTGGACTACTTAGAGCTTTTTTGCTTCTGTCATTTTGAACCTTTGTTGACATATAGAGCTTGAGATAATGACGTTGATGAAGCGTCTTGACTTCTTCGATTATCTTTTTGCAATAGCATAGTGATGACTCTGGTAAGAGTTAAATCTGAGTGTGTCGTTATGATCATCACCCAGTTCTCATATGTAGAGGACAAGCTTGAAAGCAATGCCATAATTGCGTCTTGATCGTTTATGACTGATCCGACAGCAGCCATCTATTGCAAGTGATTCTTAAACTGGTTAACGTGATTCTGAATTGAATCACCATTTGACATCTTGAGAGTGAAGAATTTTCTTCGTAGATGTAACTTAGAAGTTATGTTCTTCACATCATATAGTGAGCTCAAGATGTCTCATACTTGTTTCGAAGTTTGAGCTTCAGATATGTAGCCAATCTGAGTATCTGCTATATTGAGAATAATAAGCGCAAAAGTTTTACCATCCTCCGACTTCTAATTTGAGTTGGTTGTGTTGTCTTCAGGCTTCTCTTCTGTACTTGTGACAATATCCCACAACTCATTAGCGATTAGCAAAGTCTTCATTTTAAATTTCCACAAGTAGTAATTGGATCCATTTAAGTATGTGATAGACCGGCTTTACTCTGAGA
Organism: Diphasiastrum complanatum; assembly: GCA_029204225.1. Taxonomy (NCBI): domain Eukaryota; kingdom Viridiplantae; phylum Streptophyta; class Lycopodiopsida; order Lycopodiales; family Lycopodiaceae; genus Diphasiastrum; species Diphasiastrum complanatum. The sequence continues at coordinate 28,258,412 of CM055103.1, read as the reverse complement.
ATCCATCTGGAACTTCAATCTGTCGATATATCGATGAGGTTAAGGGAGAGATATTGTGTTGCGTTACAATTGAAAATCAACTATCTCATACTGAAATTTGATACCACAAATTGAAGAATATGATACTGTGAAAAGTATCAGATGATATTGATTTGATATCACGAAAAATACCAAGTATTAGAGCTCTGATATAACAGATCACTCTGATATCATGAAGGTAATAGCATATTAAATAACATGCTCTGATACCATGTTGGAAAGAAGTGATAATGCAATAACCACAAATCAAAGCTTGTGAATGATATATCGAGCGCAACGGAAGTGATTGTGAAAAATTTCAGATCATTTAAGATCCAATTCCATAACTTGATCTTTGGTTAGACATAGATCAACTCTAACAATCTTGCCAATGTAGAAAAATCAGCATCTACTCAATGAAAGAGATGCAAACTCACTAAGAACCTAATCAAACATCAAACATAAGATATGAAGAATTTGTTGTCTGTATAAAAATAGTAAGCTACTATATTTCACACGTGTGGATCCAAAAAATAGCATAAAATAAGTATTCTACACACAAGATTGCAAGATATCACCAATATAGTGCACCAATGGATAGATGAATCCAAGAGAACTCATGTATAAGCATGAAGAGAGAGAGAGAGAGAGAGAGAGAGAGAGAGAGTCTCTTCCCATGAGTTACATCCTTTTATAACAAGTCCAAACCTAATTTGAAATTTTGGTTTTCCTCCATAATAAAAATCCTACTATTTTTGTGACTAGATTCAATGTCTCTACTACTCAAATTTGAATATTCTAAAACTCGTGGTACTACACTTTCCCACACTTTCAAAAAGTGTTTATTTAAATGCTTTTAGACTAATATAACTTTGAAAAATCAAACTCTAAATCTAATATGAAAATTGGCCTCAATTGCCAAATATAAAAGTATGACCAAAATAGAAAAACTAGTTGAAATTTCTCACTCCCACTTCAATTAGTTTTAGCATAGACTTTGAAAATACTCCAAGTGAAGTCCTATGCTTCATGAACAAGTCCTTTCCCAATGCTTTGGTGAGGATATCAGCTACACATTCCCTTCAGGACACATGTTGAAGCTTCACCTCCTTTGCCATGACTTGTCCTCTCACAAAGTGATATGCCACCTCAATATGCTTGCTCCTAGCATGAAAGATAAGATTGGTTGCCAACTTTTTGGGCTGATAGATTGGCACAAAAGATGATTGGACACTCTGAAAAATCCAACAAGTGAAGATCCTTGATCATCCTCTTGATCTATACCATCTCCTTTGTGCAATGTCTAAGTGCTTAAAACTCGGTCTCACTAGATGACAATGAGATAGTGGCTTGTTTCTTTGACATCCATGATATAGCTCCATCACCTATGAAAATACATTGTGCACTTATGGATTTCCTATCCATTTTATCTCCAGCAAAGTCCGAATCTGAAAATCCAAACAAGTTAGATGATGATCTTTCATACAATATGCCAAAATCCCGAGTTCCAATGATATACCTCAAAACTCGTTTCCCTAGTTTCCAATGCTCTTCACTAGGATCTTGCATGAATTGGCTCAATATCCCAACACAATAGCTTAGATATGGTCTTGTGATGGTTAGATAGATGAATGAACCAACTAGCTTTCTATAGATTGTAATGTCTTTGAAGGATCTTTCATTACCTCTTATAGTTAGCTTTACATTTGACTCCATAGTGTTAGGTTTTACAATTTTTATCTTGTAAATGCAATTTGTTTGATATCTATGTGGATCCACACATGTGAGGACCTGTCCACACATGTGAAATGTCACTCATTGAAAAAAGAAAGAATTTGACATGGTATCAGAGCCAAGTCTAAGAGCTTTGATAATGATCCAAATCTCTTCATTTTGCACAAAGCATTGGTGCTAAAATAAATTTGAAGAAGGGTGACTCTAACCAATAGTTTACTTGAAGTTTTGAAGTTCAAATGAGTGTGTAAAGTTCAAGTGTACTTCCCACACATGTGAGAGGCTGCTGGAATTGTACTTTCACCATCTCTCTGTGATTTTTTCATGTTTGTGTTTCAAACAAGATTGTGAGAGTGAAACTAGTGATTTGCTTTGTAAAAATCCAATCATCTCATTGTAGATTTGATGTAAAATGGTGTTAGATCTTTAATCAATCTCTAAATCATTGAGAGTGAGCTTTGAGGCTGATGCTTTTTTAGTTCTAGAGAGAGACTAAAACCGTACTAGATACCATAGGAAAGCATAGGCACTTCCAAAAGTCAAATCAAAATTTTCCAAGAGGATGGTGTGTGTAGAATTTTATTTCCCAAGTCTTTTTGAGTTTAAGATCATTATAGATCTTACTTATTGAGTTTTGTGAGATTCACGTGAGTAGCTTTGTGGCTAAATTATGAGAAAGAGAGAGGGAGAGCCTTTAAATAGTACATTTGTTGTACTTGTTACTAGTAAAATGGGTTCAATTGGAGCCTATCTTCATGAAGCTAGTAAAAGGTGAAATTCAAGTAACTATTCAATTCGAAAAGTAAGAATGGAGTCACTTCTAGTGCTCCAAGATTTGTATGATCTTGTTCTTGGTGAAGAGGAAGAGCCTCAAGGAGGACAAGGTCTAGTGAAGTACAAGAAGAGATCTAGGCTAGCATTACATTGTCTTAAAATGAATGTTAGTAATGAACTTTTTAAAGAAGTTGCATCTTCCCTTGAAATCTACTTGATCTTCTTCACCCGTTGATAAATCTACCTCTCTAATAATTCATTGCTTGCAATAATCTTAATGCAATGTAAAGCAAGATTGGACTTCTTGTTGAATCTTTGCAACTCTTTTCCACCTAGGGGGCTCATCTACCTTATCAAGGACAAAGTCATGCAAGTCCTGAAGTATTAGCAATGACTCCATTTTGAGACCTTCCATGTAGAATAGTTAGTTGGATTTAGCCTCTCACTAGATTCCAAGAGAAATCCACCAATAGATTCCATCTTGATCAAATTTCTTGTACACAAAGTACTAAAAGGCTTCAAAGCTTGTGTTCCTCCTTGGACTTGTACTTTTTTGCAACCTAATTTGTGTTATTGGTTTACAAATACCTACAAAGATATTTGTCCACCTTGAACAAGCTTTTCAATTTTGGAGGGTTGTCACAATATCCACTAAAAACAAGGAAGTCAAATTAGTTAAAACAAAATATTATCATTCTGTAAACATTTTGTAATTGAGCATACCAATTTCAAATCAAAATCACTTGCTCAATTGATTTTTACCGTTTTCATAAAGAGTATTTGGAAGCTATTTGGTAGATCTCAAAAGTTCACAAGTTGAACAAATTATCAATCTTGATTTTTTGAAAATCTTCAATAGACCAAAATCTCTTTTCCAAATTCTAAAAAATAAAAATAACTTAAAAATGGCAGATTTTTTGCTTTGAAGAAATCTTTGTACATAAAAAGTACTTTCAATTTTGTAAAATTATCAAAAAAACAAAAATATAAAAAATTTAGCAATTTTTCTCCGTGCATGTATGTGAAATGCTTTAACCAAGCAATCGCATTCAAAAGCATCTGGAAATACATTTCGTCCTTGCAAAGAGCTTTGTGATGTCGAATCTTTTTGCAATCTTACATGCATTCTCTAGAGTCTAAAATTTCTAATTGCATGAATGACCTCGTAAGTTTTACAACAAACTTATGTTTTGTTCAAAAAATAGGAATAACATTAGCTTAATGATTGCACATGAATAATATTTTTTTTCATCCTTGCTCCATAGAAAAAAATTGATCAAAATTCTTCAATTTCTTTGAAACTCAGTTTCTATAAGTACCTTACTAATCTCAAGTCTAACAAGCAATTGCTTTTGACAATCAATTAAAAGTGATTTAGATTGAAAGTCTCTTCTGTATTTTCCTTTGTTTTTGTTCTAATTTGTACATCGATCCTATGACACAGACGATTGTTAACATATTTATGCTTCATAGCCTACTCATCAATTATAGATGTCTTGTAGTCTTCCAATCAATAAGTGGTGAATGGTAAAAACTTCTTTTCCTCTCATCAAGATCAAGAGTTTGACTCCAAACTGCCACATAAAGGAGGTAATACAAGTGGAGAAAAAAATCAGTTCTCATCTTATAATAGGTGGCATGTTGATCTCTCTCTCTCTCTCTCTCTCTCTCTCTCTCTCTCTCTCTCTCTCTCTCTCTCTCTCTCTCTCCCCAATAAGTTTGTGGGTGAAATGCAAATGATCCTTGTAGATATGTTTAAGTGCTAAGGTCACAATGAAAATATATTGCCACATGCAATTTTGTCTATTGTCGATCGTGTGTGTGTGTGTGTGTGTGTGTGTGAGAGAGAGAGAGAGAGAGAGAGAGAGAGAGAGAGAGAGAGAGAGAGAGAGCGCCCTAAACCTTCATCGACGGGCAGCTGATGGGCAGTTGAAGAGGAGACTTCCAGAATCACATATATGATGTTACATTGAGATGTTGCACACATTTGATCTTTGTGGAATTTCGCAAATGAAGAGTCAAAGATCACGAATAATTAGGCCTATGTGTTCTGGACTACCTTCGCATAGGCGTTCCTCAAATAGCTCATGAACGTTGGCAAATGTATCATTGAAGTAGGACAACAAAAGTCAATTAAGCTTGTCAAACAATATATGGGATGTGTAGAGAGAAGATGCGAGCTCTCGCCTTTGCAAAATCTTTGCAAATACATTCTTAAGCTCTTGAAGAGAATTAGGACCAAATTCCACATGGGATCTCCATGCTATGTGATCATCAGGTCTAACCAATAACGCTCCATATGAAGGCAAACCACAAAGAGCCCACCAAGAAACATCAATCTCTTCAGCATGTACCACAGTTTTCTTCAGATTTTGCCATGCTTCATATGAATTCCGATTATCTTTGCAATTCTCTGAATCTTTAGTGTCATTCATGCATTCATGTGGCCTTACACTAGCTTTCCCAGCTTTCTCACGCATAGAGCCTGCTGGCCAAATAACAGCAACTTTTACAGGAATATTGTAGGCCTCACCTATTTGCAATGCTGCTGCAGCCCAATAGCATCCACTACTACAGCACCCTACAATCATAAGAAACTCGACAATGTCTCCACTGGCAAGGTCTAGAGTTGAAATTTCCTGCTCACATGTGACAGTCTGATTTCAAGATCAAGATCAAGATCTCTCTCTCTCTCTCTCTCTCTCTCTCTCTCTCTCTCTCTCTCTCTCACACACACACACACACACACACACACACACACACACACAAGGAATCATTTTCCTAAAAGCATGACAGTAAATTTGAGTATAAAGAAGTGTAAACAGGTAAGTTATGTTACACAGCTTACCTTGCCAACTTGACGGCAATTTTTCTCTAAAACAGCAAGCTTTAAGTGTGGTAATCGAGCACCAGGCATGCTTGATGGTACATACTCACGCCTCCTACCAGTTGGCTCTACATGTAAGCCATCTCGAAAGGCACTTTCAGGGACAAGTGCACCTTCTGTGTATCTGCATTGATAGTACATTATTGATAAGTAAAACTATCTAAAGTATCGATAGTTTAAGCCTAGAAGATACACTTCTATTCCATTGCAAAGCACACAATCTGTTGGTCAGTCTTGTAGGCTGTAGCTTGTTGTTTCTAATTAGTATTGATAGTTAAATGAGATGTTGCAGCATTGTAAATTTCCATCCTTAAGGACATGCATTAAGGGGGGCTAGCTGTGCTTTTTCCTGAATCTGCAGCATTGTAAATTTCCATCCTGAAGGACATAAGGGGGACTAGCTGTGCTTTTTCCTGAAATGTTTCATGAAGCCTACTCTTGAAGTTTCTCAATCTAAAATTATTCATACACTAGCTCAATACAAAGCTAATCTTGATGATCTCTTCCAGAACCAAAAGTTTATGTTCAGATGTATTGTGCTTGAGATTCACTCTAACCTTTTTTTCTAAAAAGAGGGAAAGAACAACAAGAGAGAGAGAGAGAGAGAGAGAGAGAGAGAGAGAGAGAGAGAGAGAGAGAGAGAGAGAGAGAGAGAGCGCATAGCTACCAGTGGCAACAACATAGCCACCTTGCATGACATGCTAGTATACAGCCAACATAGCACCTAACTTATTTTTCGGTCTTGTAAGCAACATCACAAAGGTTAGCACTCTCTCTAGAATCTAGTTTGTACAATCCCCAAATCTAGATCCTCTAGCTATCACTTCACTCTCCCTCTTGATTACACGTGTCAACATCAAACTTGACATCTAAACCATCATCTAACAATTGACCAACACTAATGAGATTTTTTGTTAGCCAAATTTGGTACATAGAGAATATCATTAAGACACAAGATTTTTAATGATGCTACACTCAATGGAATGCATCCTATTCCTTCAATCCTTCATTCAACATTGTCAAGGGTCCTCTCACTAACGGTTGTCTTTCATTTTTCCAAAAAAAAATTCTAAACTTATATACAACAAATTAACCTGCAAAAAGAAAAACTATTTAAAGGAGAAGAAAGCCAATCAGAAAATATAGTCTTTAGCTTATGATTTACTGGAGTTGAATAGTTTTATTGCATCTGGGAGGATGATGTATTCTTGTCAACATGCCAGTTTTGTTAGGACCCAGAGTTCAATGTAGTGCTTTATCAGAGAGGGGAATGGCCCTAAATGTTGCCACTCCAAAAATGATATTAATGAAGGAAAGAAATGCCATTAGAAAACTGCATTTATATATAATTGCAAAAGCAACAAGAGGAGTCTCTCTCTCTCTCTCTCTCTCTCTCTCTCTCTCTCTCTCTCTCTCTCTCTCTCTCTCTCTCACACACACACACACACACACACACACACACCTGAATCCAAGATCTTCAGCAGGGAACTGAAGCTGCAAAGAATCGCCCTCTTGCAAGATAGACTGCACCCGGCTCAACCTTGCCATTGCAATAGGATTATATCTACTAAGAAATGATTCTGTTACTTGTCCTCTTCCAAGTGCAAAAATTCCATTAAAAAAGGCTTGTTGCATGCTTGTCGGTAAAATCAATCCCATTTTGCTGTTGAAAGCTTCATGTACTAGCCTGTTCTAGCAAAAAGAACAACGTTAGAAATGTGAAGAACGCAATCGTATAAGACGAAATATCAGGTGCACTCATATATTTTCCAACTACTCAGAAAGTGAGTCATCTAATCCTTCAGGCATCTCAAAAAAGCGTCATATGCAAAGCTGCACATTTGCAGAAATTACTGTATAATACCAGAACAAGCCTCAAGAAGTACTTATCTAAACATTTGACGAAAAGTATCGCCTTACGCAAAAATAATCCACACATTTCTATGGGGGGAAAAGAATGCTCCAAGTTAAGCTATAAACCAACTTGACAAGACCCCTCATTGACTTATGAAAAGTTTTACAGACTGCTTGGAGGTTCTTTTAAACTTATTCACCTGCTTGAACAAAAAGAACCATAGAGCGTTCTCACTAGCTTACGATACATTCCAGAGGTGAATATGCACTCTTTATTCAAAGTGGATGTATAATTTCCCCTTCTCTCTCTCTCTCTCTGCGACAAAGTCTGGTGATGATGATGATGATGATGACGACATGCCCGTTCTAGCGATCAGAGACTTCGCTCCACTCATTATGATGTTGCAGCTCGAGCTATCCAACCTATCATTAGGAGACACACATCTCATCCTCCTAGATGATGTCAGCGGCTACCAGAGGTCCTCCATGCTGCAGCTCGTATCACATCCTTCTATAGCATCAGCAGGACAAGACATGATGATAGTGCTATACCTCACTCGACATTTAGTGATATCTATGCTCCTACATATTTCATCGCATTTATTTCAGTTCTGAGTATTTAGCTATGTTGTTTTCGTTACTGTTTCAAAGACATTTCATACGCTCCTACTATTACCACATACTTGACATGTACTTTTACTAGTCTTATATGCCTTTTGGCATGGAAAAGACATTAATAAAGCTCTCTCTCTCTCTCTCTCTCTCTCTCTCTCTCTCTCTCTCTCTCTCTCTCTCTCTCTCTCTCTCTCTCTCTCTGGGGTGAAGACGGAGTTTTATCGGGCACATTTTCTATCCCGGGATCCTGCTGGGTATCCCATTGTACCCAGATACCTAGTGGACAGTATCTCACACAGATTGCGGATAGTGATGGGTCAGTTCCGGGTTTCCTCTCACCAGTTAGTCGTTGACACTGGTAGATACAGGGGCATCCCGAGAGATGCGCGGATTTGTAGTATGTGTGACCTACATGTGTTGCGTTGATGATACGAGAGATGATAGACTTGCGTATGGCGAGTCTTGACGCTGACACCTCCCCCTTGATACAGCTGAGCATACAGGAGTGTCTATCCCGCCGGAGACAGAGGCAGGAGAGTAGTGATTCTGATGGAGAGGCTGAGATTCCAGATGCCACCATACATAGTCGTCGACCAGAGAGACAGCCAGCCCGCAGGCCACAGCCTACAACTTCACGACAGCATAGACGCAGCTTGCTCAGAGACAGTGCCACAACATACTTTACATCATTTTTTCACAAGCAGAGAGACATTTATGATGCTTGACTCTCCTTGTGCCTAGCACTATTTCCTGTTTTACTGTAATCTTGTTTCTACGCTCCCACCGGGCATACTTGACATGTACCTTTTTTTCAGTCCTATGTACCTTAGGGTATTCCATGGACATTAATAAAGATCTTCCTTTCTTTCTCTCTCTCTCTCTCTCTCTCTCTCATTGCCAAGTGAGCCACGAGTTGATTTCGCAGCCCATTCATCTATATCAGCAATACCTTCTACTATTACCTGCACACCTTACGTTTTTCATGTTATCACTATCACCATATGTTTTGGTTCACCTGATGTCAGCAACAAGGCAGACTTGTTCGCTACACTCAAGACCCACGTTGAGATGTATCCACAAGGAAGAGCTTATCAGGTCCAGAAGTGTTAGGAACAGCATAACGACAGGAAGGCAAAGCTAGTCTGATCCACCCATCCAATGCACTCTCTTATAGAATGCCACTCCTAGCCAGTGTGAGTTCGCATGGGGACGGTAGGTGGGAGTTGCTGCCAACATCCATTGTTCTCATTGCATGCACTAGATAACTGTTTCATGTGGGTCCCAATCCATCTGTTATGGATTGCATGGCCCCATACTATCATGCATGTGTCGGCATGTGTTTGCATGTGTCCGCATGGGCATTACTGGCCCTCATACCAACTGCATGGTATGCATGCATGCCTGACTCACACTGTCCTCTGCCCTCTGGCGATTAGCTATTCCCAGATAACTGGGTCGGTAATGTTACGGTCTCGCAACACTCCCTCCCCCTTAAGAACTGTCTTGGTCCTCTAAGACAAAATTTGGATATAACAGTCGAAGTATATTGCCTTTTTCCCAAGTGGCATTCTCAATTGGCTGATCCTTCCACTTGATTAAATATTCTTGATATAGGGTATGATGAGTCTGCATCTCCCTAACATCGAGAACACTTTCTGGCTCATGTGGAAGTTGCTGAGAATCCTCGAGGGGAACTAGAACACTGTCCCTGACTAGGTTATCTGATCTAGTTAAAGCCCTCCATAACCGACTGACTTGGAAAACTGGATGGACTTTAGTACTGGTTTCGGGAGTTCTAGTTCATAGGAAACTTCGCCTATTCTCCTAATACTAGTAAATGGACCACAATACCTAGGAGACAACTTAGCACACACTCCTGTTTTGAGGGTTTTAGAGTCATTTGATAATCGAAGAAAAACTCTCACCAGGGGAGAACTGTACATCCCATCTGTGTGGATCTATGTAATGCTTTTTCGATCATGGGCTGGTCTAATGCTACGCTTAGCATGTTCTACCATCTTTTTGTTTGACCGTCCGTCTGTGGATGGTCTGATGTACTCATGTTTAGTCTAGTCGGGAGATGATGGAATACTGCCTTCCAAAAATTTCCAGTAAACTTATTGTCCTAGTCGCTGACTATGCCGGAAGGCTCTAACAGTTGTTTTGGTCGGAATAAAATGAGCCATCTTGGTCAAACGATCAACTGTGACCCATATAGCATCATGACCCTTCTAGGTCTTAGGCATGCCTACTATAAAACCATTGAAATACTTTCCCATTTACCAGCTGGTATTCCTAGAGGCTATAACAACCCTCCTGCCTTAAGATGCTCTGCTTTATTTAACTGACACTTCTGGCAACTAGTTACATATTGTTGGACGTCCTTTTCATACTGGGCCAAAAGATTTGCCTACGAAGAAGCTCATAGGTCTTCTGAATACCTGGGTGCCCCATACTAGGATTGGCGCCTAAAATCCTCTAAATTAGAGCCACATACTCTATTTTTGTAGAGTATATATTGATGGAACACTGTTTCCATTTGATCCCTGAGAACTGGATCCCTCAACCACACTGGTATGCTTGGAATCTACAGACTCAGAATCCTCAACGCAAGCTAGCATATGCTTGGATCCTTCATCCTCAACGAAAGTTGTCATATACTTGGATGAATCTTCCCCAGGCCTACAAACTAGTTCAAAAGTCTATACCTCACTGCTCTTGACTGTCTTCCAAATTATGCTCATACATTTTCCCTTCAAGGATTCTAATAACTGCTACTGAACACTGATTTCCACGTATTGTATTTTTGGTTTATATCTGATAAACCATACTGGTCTATATCTAATAGACAATTGAGCTCTCCGACCACTAAGCTCGGCTACGGCTGTGACTTTCACAATAAGCCCTAATTTCTCTGAATTTTTCGATTTTTTTAAGGATTTTTTCAGTTCTTTTACAAAAAATTGCATCCGAAGATTCCATCCGACGAACTGCACAAAAAGACTTTCTCTGACGATTCCATCTGATGACCTGCAAAAAAAATCTTTCTGACTTTTGCATCCGGCGAGTTTTTAGAATTTTCAAGTTGCTAGGAATTTTTCGAGTTGTACCGAAATTTTTCGAGTTCAAAAATTTTTCGAGTCCTAGGATTTTCCGACGACCAATGGAAAAAAAAACAACAAACCACAAACGTTTTTTGAAGATTACATCCGACGATTTTCCAATTTTTCGAGTTTCCCGGATTTTCTAATTTTTCGAATTTAGAATTTCGAGTTAATTTTTCGGGTTTCGAATTTTTCGAGTTAAATTTTCGAGTTTTTCGGATTTTCTAATTTTTCGAGTTTAGAATTTTTTTGAGCTAATTTTTCGAGATTCAAATTTTTCGAGTTAATTTTTTGAATTTCGAATTTTTCGGGTTAAATTCGAGTTTTCTGGATTTTCAAATTTTTCGAGTTTTCAGATATTCAAATTTTTAGGGTTTCTCAACTATCTCCAAATTTTCGAGTTTCTAGTACTTTTTTCGAATTGTTTTTTCAGAATTTGTCAGAATTTTTTGATAAGCTAGGCTGAGGTACTATCAGTCCTATATTTCAAAAATATATCAAAACCAAACAAAACAACAAAAAAGAGCCGGAGTGATTCAAGATTGGAAGAAAAACAAAATCGTTTTTGGCAACAGAGACAGACGAATCTCTGTCAATGCCACCAAAAAGATAAAGCTTGCATGCGTTGAAAATGATTGGTCTTCAACTACCTACAATGACCTCGATAGTATCGACTCCACCATAAAGGGTCATTATGTGCAGAGTACCGATATCATCAATTGGGAACATGCCTTAGCGACCATCGATTGTGTCAATGCCACTCTTTGTGCGCAAGAAGTTCAAGAAGAGGACTCAATTGAAATCACTATACACTCCACAAACATCAACACTCCCATTTTGCCCTTTTACATGATAGATGCACTCCCTATTGAGTGGATGCCTGAAGATGCCTTTGTTACGGACATATCCACCAATGAGGATGGCATTCTTACTAGGGGAGAACATGAGTTATTTGATGACCAGCTAATTCACTTGTTGGATCCCGAGCATTTAAGAAAGCACTGTATATCGAAAGAGATTAAGCTTCCATCACCATTGGCTTGTGTGCAACATTCACAACCAGTCAACACTCGTGTATACCGACCCAAACTCAAAGTCTATCAATGGGATGTACACAATGATGAAATCTTGAACACCATTGACGAAGACTTAGTTCGTGAAAAAACACCAAAACATCCATGCATGCCTACCATTACCAATCCACAAATATCCTGCATGCTAACAAACAAATCAAGGGTTGACGTACGATTGACTGATAAGCAATTCCAAATGTGTGAAAAGCTGAAATAGCCAATCAAACCTTTGATTCAAAATCAGAAAAATTATCGTCAGGCTTCATCATCTACAAGTAAATCTGTAGAGGATATTCCTAAGATCCCACACGACGTAGTTGATGATCCACTTTATGATGTTCCCCAACATTTTAAGGATTACACCGCTGATGATGTCATCATCAGTATGGTTAAGCCAAAACGGGAGCCTCAACCACCATCAACTTCTTTTGAAGGACCTGCAAAGACCATACCTCTTAATCTGAAGGATGATGATGAAGACATCGACCGTATCGTACACGTAGGAGCCCACCTGAATCCAACCCAACTACGAGATTTGGAAAAGTTATTGCGCAAATACAGAGATGTGTTTGGGTGGAATTATAAAGAAATGAAAGGAATTCCTCCTGACGTTGCCATCCATATAATCCCATTGCAGGATGGTGCCATACCTGTCCGAGCAAACCTTATCGCACCAACCCCACATATCGCGAGAAGATACGAGAAGATATTCAGAAGCTTCTTGATGCTGGTTTCATTTATGAAATCGAGCATAGCAGTTGGGTATCACCAATTGTGGTGGTACCAAAGAAGAACGGTAAACTCCATATCTACATGGATTTAAACAAACTTAATGATCAAACTTAAGGATCACTTTCCCTTATTTCTGACTACACAAATCCTCGAAGATATGGCCAGAGTAGAAGCTTTTAGCGTTCTTGATGGTTTTAGTGGCTATTTCTTAGTCCAAATTGCTCCTAAAGATTATTTCAAAACGGCTTTTGTTATAGAGTTTGGTATCTTCACGTATAAAGTTATGCCATTCGGTCTGTGCAATGCCCTATCCACATTTCAAAGGGTGATGCAATGAGCTTTCAAGGATCTGTTGCACAAGAATCTAGAGATTTATCTCGATGATCTTGGTGTGCATTCCTCTCAATATAAACATCTCAATGCCCTTGAACAAGTGTTCATTCACTGTCGAAGGTTCGGAATTTCATTGAATCCCAACAAGTGCCAAATCTAGGTTACTCATGGTGTGGTACTGGGCCATATTATTTCTCGAAATGGTCGCCATTGATCCCGACAAGATTAGAGTCATTCTTGAAATGATCTTACCATGTACAGTGAAAGAAATTTATGTCTTTTTGGAACACACAGGCTATTATTGAATTTTTATAATACACTACGCTGATAAAGCACGATTAGTATATCAAATCGTTACCGACCCAAGGTGGACAGAAGATAGGATTAAAGCCTTTGAAGACCTCAAACAGGCTTTAGTCACTGCACCCATTCTTCGTGTGCCCGATTATAATAAGGAGTTCCATGTGCATACGGACGCTAGTAAGTATGCTATTGGTGATGTTTAACGCAACTCGGACAATTCGGAAAGGATTTTCCAATCCGTTTCCTAAGCCGTTAGCTTGTTCCAACTGAGGTTAACTATTCCACAACAGATCGAGAAGCACTAGCAATGGTCTATGCTGTTCAACAATTTTGACATTATTTGCTAGGCCAGTTTTTTGGTTTCTATACCGACCATCATGCTCTTCTTTACCTATTGAATAAACCTTGCAAAACCGGATGAATACGATGGCTGTTGATTCTTTTAGAATTCAACTTTCAAGTTGTTATTCGAAAGGGATCACACCATTTTTTGGCTGATCATCTTTCATGATTACCTAATGTTGAAGCATATGATGATCCAATAAATGATGAGTTACCATATGCATGTCTATTTTATATAGATGCGACTCCGTTTTATCATGAAATCCTTGCCATATCATCTTATTGCAGGACAACTATATAAGCTAGGTGTTGATGGTATTACACGTCGTTGTGCACATGAGTCTGAAGTCCGACAGATTATTGCCTTGACACACGAGGGTATTGGGGGTGAACATTTCTCCTCCGATGCTACTGCTAGGGCAATTCTTCTGGTAGGATTTTGGTGGCCAACCCTTTTCAAAGACACTTACGCTTATTTAAAAGTTTGTGATGTTTGCCAACATGCAAAGAATACCAAAAAAGCTGATCACAATCTCCTTACCCCAATACTTGAAAGCAAAGCATTTTACAAATGGGGTATTGATTTTGTTGGACCTATTAGTCCAGCAACATGTGGCACACAGTCACAATATATCTTGATTGCCACTAATTATGCAACAAAGTGGATAGAGGCTAGAGCAACACGAAAAGCAGACGCAAAGTTTGTAGCACGCTTCCTCCACGAAAATATCATCACTAGATTTGGTTGTCCAATAGAGCTTGTCAATGATCGAGGTTCTCACTTCCTTAATGAAGTAATTAACAGTTTACTGACTCATTACTTCGTTATCCACCGAAAGAGTACCCCGTACTATCCTAGATGCAATGGACTAGCTGAGTCTACGAATAAAACAATTTGTAAAATCTTAACCAAGATAGTAGAAACCAGTCGACTAGACTAGGAAACGAAGTTATTTTCTGCTATCTAGGCATATCGCACAACGCCAAAGTGAGCCACAGATTGGAAAATACCATTTGAGCTGGTATATGGCCAAGGGACTGTTATGCCAGTAGAATTTTTGATTCCGTCCTTATGCGTCACTTTAGCTTATGCCAAAGACTTGTGTGACGATAATGCTTATCAACACCAAGTTCAGAATCGACTTTTCACGTTGACAAAACTGTTTGAAACACGACTTATATATCCTACCATGCACAGTTAGTCCACAAATGACGACAGAAGGCCTGGCATGATTGTCATGTCCGGACTAAGGATATTCACGATGGCTATAAAGTTTTACTTTACACATCTTCAAAAATCCATCCAGGAAAATTGAAATTCCGTAGCCAAGGTTCTTATGTTGTCCAATTTTTTTTTACAAATGGTGTCGTGCAGTTAGAGACGCTCGAAGGCATATCCCTTGACACCTTAGTCACCTATGGCGATACTATGAAGATACCTTTACCATAGATCCTGTTTAAGGAGGACTTTTGGATTATTACTTTTTTTCTCTTTAATCAATTTTCTATGTCTAATGATTAGAGTTTATTTTTTCCCTTGTGTTTTTTCCATGTATATTCCTACCTACTTCTTTCGAAAACCGTTGGTATGATACTTACTTTTGGAAAATAAAAAATATATGAAGGCTCGATTTTTAAGCACGGGCTCGAAAAATATTTTTCGATCCTTTGTAATTTTTTCGATACTTCCTATTTTTTAATCCCTTGTAAATTTTCCATCCTTTATAATTTTTTGATACTTCGTATTTTTTTGATATTGTATATTTTTTGATACTTGAGATTTTCTGAAAAAACACACCAAAACAAGGAAGGCTCAAATTTTTTTCATATTTTTTCGAGTCTAGACCGACTCAAAAAAGCCGAGTTTTTTCCGAGTGAATTCAAAAATTTTCAGATTTTTTCGCATTTGGACCGACTCAAAATCGAGTTTTTTTCGAGTCAACTCAAACTTTTATTGTCTACATCTCCTCCCCAACTTGCATCAAAATATCCACTGAGCTGATGAAGATTGTCATTGCTGACATCTCCATAGCCGATGCACTGGTCCATGGTAGCTCGAATATATCTCATGACTCTTATGAGAGCCTTCTAATGGGTACCAGGATTAGCCATATATTGGCTAAGTGAGCTTATAGCAAAAGAAATATCTGGTCTTGTGCAGACCATTGCATACATGAGAGATCCAAGTATTGATCGATAAGGATACTCTCTCATCTGCTCCTCTTCCTGCTTGGTCTGGGGACATTGGTCCTTTGACAAATGCAGGCCTGGATCCATCGGTGAGTGAGCTAATTTACAATTCATTAGATTGTATCTGTTAAGAACATTGTGAAGATACCTTTGCTGAGTGATGTAAATTAGTCGTCTCGCTCTGTCTCTGTGGATTTGAATGCCTAGACAAAAGTGTCGAACTCTGAAAACAGCATCTGCTTAGCATCATTGACCAAATTGGTATTGTTGTTGAAGAGCAACGTATCATCCACATATAAGGTGATGACAATGAAGGATTGCTGCACTGATTTGGAATAGACATTGCAATCAGCACTGTTTGGTTTGAATCCTTGTTCGATGAGGAATGTATTGATCCTCTGAAACCAAGCTCCGGTAGACTGTTTCAAGCCATAAAGTGCTTTGTGGAGTTTACAGACATGATTATTCATACCTTCCAGAACGTATCCTTCGGGCTGGATCATGTAGATGTCTTCTTGTATAACTCCATTCTGTTTGTACAACGAGTTGATGTACTTCGAAGTCGGCAGCTGCAGCGTAAGACAGGAGCATTCGGATCGACGAATGTTTGAATACTGGACTGAAAGTCTCGCTGTAGTCGATGTTGGGGATCTGAGTGAATCCTCGTGCTACCAGTCTTGTCTTCCTTCGATCAATTGCTCCGTTGGCATTGTATTTGATCTTGAAGATCCATTTGCAATCAATGATATTACAGCCAATAAGAGCTTCGACTAGTGACCATGTCTGGTTCTTGATCAGAGAGGAATACTCTCTGTCCATTGCTTCTCTCCAGAGATCAGAGTCTGGTTGGCTGAGTGCCTCTTCGACTATCGTCGATTCCTATATCAAAAGACAGGTAGACTCAGAAGTATACCTTCTGGGCTGTGTGCGCACTCGGCTTGATCTTCTGGGAGGATTTGACTGATGAACCGCTCCTGGGACTTGTTGCTGGTTAGCAGCAACATCTTCGTCTGATTCGCTGTTTCGAAGTGGGTCGACAATAGACATGCCTGAGCTAGAAGCTTGAACTGTCGTGTCAATGGTAGGTGATGAAGGTTCCCTTGGAGCAATATCCTTGCCTTTGATGTCGACGAACTGATCCTCGATAAAGACTGTATCCTGGCTATACAAGATTTGCTGGGTATCAGGATCATACAGCTTGTATGTATTATCAGATGAAGTATATCCAATCATGATGGTTTTGAGACCTTTCTGTGTATAGAGCCTTGATCGTCCTCTGGGTCTGGTTTTCTACAGACACCTTGAACTGCTTGAAGAACTTGAGTGCTTCAGATTTGTTCTTCATATAGTAGGTTGCAGTCCTTCGAGAGAAGTCATCGATGAAGGTTAGGAAATAGAGAGCTCCCCCTGTGGAAGTAGTCTGCATCAGGCCACAAATGTCGTTGTGTACAAGGTCAAGCAAGCCCTTGGATGTATGAATTGAGTCTGAACTGAAGGGACTTCTAGCATGCTTGCTGATAATACAGCTTTCGCATGGAGAAGTTGGCGTGCTGATTGAAGACAGATCTTGTACTAGACTCTGAGTTGACATTTGCTGAATACTGTTGTAGTTAAGATGACCAAGTCTGAAATGCCCTCCAGAGATGGTAGTTATCTCCATCGAGTTTGTCAATGAGAGATGAACTAGATGATGGATCCATTCTGGTTGAGCGAGATCGTTGGTAGAAACAACGATGGTTGGCATACTGTTGGCTGCGCGTTTGCTAGAAGGATGTCTTGATAGAAACAAGACTAATAATCCGTAGTAGAAATGTAGATTACTGAAATGCCTGCTCTGATACCATGTCACAAAACGGTGGGCGTGAGCGTAGCAGAAGCTCGAGGCTTAGAGCATAGGCATGTAGGAACGGAAACACAACAGTTAGCAGCAGAAATATTCAAGTAGAAGAATTCATACAGATTGCGCAAATGAACGATGCAGTAGTGAGACAAAAATTGCACTCTGATAAAATATCAACAGTGAGTACAATGGCTTGAAGTAATAACTTCAGCTTGCTGAGCGTGATAACGCTGGCTACAGATAACTCTGATCTGAAAGAGAATATCAATTAACACTTACATAGCTTGATTCAGCTAGTATATATATTTACAAGTGTCGAGAGACAAATATCTTACAAGTTTTTAATGCTATTTACGCCAGT
This sequence comes from Diphasiastrum complanatum, assembly GCA_029204225.1. Lineage (NCBI taxonomy): Eukaryota > Viridiplantae > Streptophyta > Lycopodiopsida > Lycopodiales > Lycopodiaceae > Diphasiastrum > Diphasiastrum complanatum. The sequence continues at coordinate 28,240,252 of CM055103.1, read as the reverse complement.
CTTTGTATATGTTTGGTTACCGCTAACCGCCTTTGGGATATTTGGTTGTCCAGCTGTTTCTAGGGTTGCTTATAAGTTGGCGACGTCGGTCTGCCAATGCAGCAGGAACGCGAAAAAGCCGAAAAACCTGAAGGTGCCCTTAGACTAAAGGTGTCGTTAGATTAGAGGTGCCCTTAGATTTAAGACAACGAAGAAGGCGAAAAAGACAAAAAAGCTGAAAAGTGCCATAGACTAAAGGTGGCGAAGAAGGCGAAGGTGCTTTAGACTAAAGGCAGCGAAAAACAAAAGTTGCCTTAGATTTAAGGCAGAGAAAAAGGCAAAATAGTCGAAAAGTGCCTTAGACTAAAGGCAGCAAAGAAGGCGAAGGTGCCTTAGATTTAAGGTAGCAAAAACAGAAGTTGCCTTAGATTTGAGACAGCGAAAAAGACAAAAAAGACGAAAAGTGCCTTAGACTAAAGACAATGAAGAAGATGAGGGTGCCTTAGATTTAAGGCATCAAAAATAGAAGTTGCCTTAGATTTAAGACAACGAAAATGTCGAAAAGGCTGAAGGAGCCTTTGGAATGGTTTCCAAGGCATTCTAGCCACTTGGCCACTGTGTCGCATCTTTTGCTAAAGTGCAAAAAAGGCTTAAAAAGAGAAAAATGTGAAGGTCCGAAAACATGTAGTCGGTGGCCTTCGATTTTTCAGGATGCTCAATACTTGAACGATTTGTTTAAGGCTGAGCATAATTAGATCTTGTCAAGAAAAGTATGCTAATTCTATTCTAGAAAGATTTCATATGGTAGATGCAAAAGCTAGTGATACACCTATGGAGTCTCATGTAAAGCTAACTGTAAGAGGTTTTGAAAGATCCTTCGAGAACATTACTCTCTATAGGAAGCTAGTTGGTTCGCTCATCTATCTAACCATTACTAGACCAGATCTAAGCTATTGTGTTGGAAGATTGAGTCAATTCATGCAAGATCCTAGTGAGGAGCATTGGAAGCTAGGGAAGCGAGTTTTGAGGTACATTATTGGAACTCGAGATTTTGGCATATTGTATGAGAGATCATCATCTAATCTTTTTTGGATTTTCAGATTCGGACTATGCTGGAGATGTAATGGATAGGAAATCCATTAGTGTTCATTGTATTTTCATAGGTGATGGAGCTATATCATGGATGTCGAAGAAACAAGCCACTATCTCATTGTCATCTAGTGAAGCCGAGTACAAAGCTCTTACACATTGCACAAAGGAGATGGTATGGATCAAGAGGATGATCAAGGATCTTCACTAGCTAGATTTTTCAGAGAGCCCAATTGTCAAACAATCAGATATGCAACATCAAGCATTCACCATAAGCAATCACCAAGTAGGGAGGTGGAAGAAGAACACACAATATCACTCTATCACACTAAATCATACTGAATGTAAAATGTACAAATGAACTCTGAACCCTGATAGAGAGAGAAAAAGTACGAGTAGACTAATAGACTAGCGTACGGCTAATTACAACTGGTAACAACTATCAACATTAATGTACATCGTAAACAGTAACAATGAAGTTTATCATTGATTTCTAACACTCTCCCTCAATGATAAAATTACATTCTTCAATTCCTAATAGAGTACGAAACCTCTCAAATTTACATCTACCTAATGACTTAGTAAAAATGATCTTCAAATTTACAAAACACAAGATCAATGGCTCCATCAAGAATTTTCTCTCGAACAAAATGATAGTGTATTTCGATGTGCTTGGTTCGAGCATGTAAAACTAGATTTTTGGCAATGTGAATGCAGCTTTGATTGTCGCAAGATATAGTAGTCGCATCCACCTATGGTTGACCTAAATCCACAAGCAATGTTCTTAATCATACCGCTTCTTGTGTAGCATTGCTGAGTGCTCAATATTCAGCTTCCGTCGATGATAAGACTACTGTAGGTTGTTTTTTGCTGTTCCATGAAATTGCAACTGTACCATAACTGAATGTATGACCACTGGTAGATCTTCTGTCGTCAATATTACCTGCCCAATCGGCACTGTATAACCTACCAACATTAGCGCTTCAGGCTGATCATACTTCAAACAAAAATTCAATGTTCCTCGAACGTATATGAGAATACGTTTAGCAGACTTCCAGTGTGTTTGACTAGGATCTTGCATAAATTGACTAACAACACCAACAACATAAGAAATATCAAATCGTGTGTGTGTCAAATAAATCAAACTACCCACCAGCTGTCTATACAAATAAGCATCCACTTTCTCATATTCATCATATGCAGTAAGCTTCATGTTGACATCCATAGGTGTACTCAAAGGCTTACAATCCTGCATATTGAGCTTATAAAGCAAATCTCGTGTATATTTGTTTTGTGTAAGAAAGACCATGTCTTCCTTTTGCCATACTTCAATGCCAAGACAGTAGGTGCATCAATCCTAGATCACTCATGTCAAAAGCATTGGAAAGATCTGATTTGATTTCATCAATTAACCTCTCATTACTTCCTGTAATAATCAAATCATCCACATACAAGACAATGAACACTATATCTAAATCTTGCCTTAGAATGTAAAGATTAGGATCACCATCACTCTTTACCATTCCCTTTCGCTTGAAGTGTTCATCAATGCAAGAGTACCATGCTCATTGTGCTTAATTCAATCCATAAATGGCTTTGTTGAGCTTACAAACAAAATGCTCTCTCCCTGGCTCAAAAATCCTTGAGGTTGTACTAAGTACACCTCTTCATCTAGCACTCCATTAAGAAAAGCAGATTTAACGTCCATTTGCTGCATCTTCCAACCATAGAAAGCAGAAATAGCAATGATAGTACGTATAGTCACCATCTTAGTTACGGGTGCGAAGGTTTCCTCGAAATCAATACCTTCTTGTTGCTCAAATCCTCGTCATCCCTGACAAATCTTTAAACTAGCGGCTCTATCTGTGAGAGTTTGAGCTGTATCTGATATCTGATCAGATTCACATGAATAAGACAATATTCAATCTATTGTGCCCATTGGTACTTCAAATAAATCGGCGTCCCATACCACTGACTTACCTTTCAAAACTAATGAAAATACAAATGACTGAATAATCCTATGATAACACTTATAGGCCGACGTCCCATACCATCGATCTACCTGATAGTGGCTTATTGCTAAAATACGACCCTAGACACAACCCTGAGGATTTATTTGAGTTGTCGTGTAGTGCAAGTTTTCACTGTAACTCACCATATCCTTGGCTTGTCTTCTGAGTCATATTAAGGCTTACTCCCGAAAAACTTATAAAGGTAACTGACCCATAATCCCATGTTTCTTTACTTTACCTTCTGATCCTTATGGATTTTGGTACAGTATTGCATTTGTTATTATGTACAATATTTTTGTACCAAGAAACAAATGATTATACTAAAAATCGCTGGATTTTATCAATTCAAGAAACTGATTGAATTTCTTTAACTTACATAGAAATGACTGAGTTTTTAAACCATTCTTAGATACTGTGAAAATGGTTACCCTTAAGTAACTAATTGATTACCTTGAGTTTCCAATCCAACAAATGAAACATGCAAATTACAACTTGCAGAAAAGTAGTTTGCATTCAACTTTAAGTAATTCGAAACAAAAAAAACTCATTGTAAGCTAAATACTTGAAAATGTATGGAAAGACTATTCTCATTCACTTACTAGAAAATCTGGTTCACACTCACTAATTTGAACTTGCAAAAATATTACTATCATCTGAAATAAACTGTAAGTCACAAGAAAGTATGTCATGCTGATTATCCTCCATAAATTGAAGAAGCTCCGAGCTGCACACCAAAAGGACTGTTGGGAACTCCATGCTCCCCATGCAGATGAACCTCTCAACCATTTAGCTGAAAACTGAGGGTATCATTTGATATAGTATAGCTTCCCTATACTGTGATATATAGTAGGTTAGGAATTTGTCCATGACCAACTTCTCCCAAGCTTCCCAAGCCCTAACAAGCTCATTGGCCGACAAAAACTCTCGGAGAAAGGCTTCTTCAAAAGCCTTCCATGACTGGGGGGTTTAGCCACCACTTATAGGCCATGAAACCTAAGGAAAAGCTAGCTTCTAAGGCTTGTAAATGTCCTAGAGTCTGTTTTAAAGCATGTATATTCTTCCATTTACTAAGAAATGTTTGAAGAATATCAGTGTTTCTATCTTTTTCTTCTCCGTTAAAGATTGGTGGTTTTAAATCTTTAAACAAACTTGGGTTTACTCTGGTATCTCCCAATGGGGTAGAAACTGCAGGAGGTACTGATAACGGAGATACAATAGATACTGGAGCCGAGTATGGAACTGAAACTGGAGTTGTAATTGGAATGAAAGATGTAGGAGGTACTAAAGTTGCAAACGAACTCTTAAGTTCTGCAAATGACTTATCTTGCTTCGTTTGCATGCTGTTTAAAGTTTGTTTTAGATTAATAACCTCAGTTTCTAATTTCTAATATTGTTCTTTAGAAACGAAATCATCTTCATTAAAAATTTCAAATTCTTCATCAACATCCATATCTACTTTTTCCTCCTGAAAACGAAGAGCTTCCTCTTCGAGCTAATCAATGGCTTTTCCTGGAGAAAACTTGAGTTTCTGCAGGAGTCGTCATGTTGAAGTTCGAAGAGAGTAGTGAACGTCAAGTAAATCAAAAGGAAAAAGGAGAAAGACGTAGCTCTAATTCAGCCCCTCAGTTTGCGAGCATGCAAAGGTTCCAATCTTTCGCTCCTTCGTTGCACGCTTGCTGGACAAGCTTAAAATTCCAAAACATTGTTGAAAAATAGGTGCTCAAAAAAACCCTGCTACACATGTCGTATTGTGCTTCTCTGAGGTCGCTGGAAATGCACTAAATTTCTGACAAAAATGTCCTGGAAAAGTGGTGGACACAGATGAGTATTGTGCATAAAATCTGCCCACAAACAGCTCGTTGGAAAATGGACACAATGTGCTGTCCAATCAACGATTTTTTTGTGCTGAATTAAAGTGCTCATATGTTATGAAAGAATGGCTTGAATTCTGTCACAAAAATGCAATAGATTTGCAGCAGAAGTGCGCTCCTAAAAGTCTTGATGACTGGCAGCAGAAGTGCTCCATTTGCTGAATAGAAAACGCTCAATCTTGCATGTTATCTGACAGCAGAATAGCGCTCACCCTATTCTGAAAAAATACGGATCCTGTCTCTGTGGATATTCCGTATAGCAGGTCACTGAAGGCCAGAATGAATTGTAAAAACTCTTCTGGAAAAATGCACAGTTTATTATGCTTGCTGGAATGCGCTGAACCTCCCTCTCATGAGCGCTGGATTAGCTAGTTGGAAAGCATCCAACATGATGTAAAAAAATTGCGTTGAAGCACCTACTTTAGAGCGCCAATCCTGCTCAAAGATTTGATGGTAAGAATGCGCCCAAAACTACCTTTGACCTGCCAATAATGGTTGCAAAGAAGTGCGCTGGAAATCCACACCAAAAATGTAGATTCTTGAACTCTTTGAATGGGCTGGATTCACAGTAGAATGGGCGCCCAATGCTCCATAAAATTTTTCCTCTCCAAACTTAATGATCGAAAAAGAGAGATCACCAATGAAAACGTAGATGATCCACTACCACAATGTCGATCAAAACTCTAAGCTCTGATACCAGTGTTAGGAACAGCATAACGACAGGAAGGCAAAGCTAGTCTGATCCACCCAGCCAATGCACTCTCTTATAGAATGCCCCTCCTAGCCAGTGTGAGTTTGCATGGGAACGGTAGGTGGGAGTTGCTGCCAACATCCACTGTTCTCTTTGCATGCACTGGATAACTGTTGCATGTGGGTCCCAATCCATCTGTTATGGATTGCATGGCCCCATACTGTCATGCATGCGTCTGCATGTGTCCACATGGGCATTATTGGCCCTCATACCAACTGCATGGTATGCATGCATGCCTGAATCACACTGTCCTCTGCCCTTTGGCGGTTAGCTGCTCCCAGATAACTGGGTCGGTAATGTTACGGTCTCGTAACAAGAAGGTTGTCACATTTAGGTAAAATTCGGTGGCAAATATAAGGCCAAAGTATTCCTTACATATCTTGTTGAAAAGCTTTCCACTAGGATCTTTGAGATGGTATGATTAACTGCAATCATTTACATGCTAGAAGATACTGTAGAAGAGCCATAACATGCTATAGATGAGGTTCTAATATGGACATGTTCAGAAAACACACAACTTCAAATGACTAGACAGAACTTAGATGGGTCATAGAATGTTTAGAGATATGGTGGAACTTCAGAATCTGTGCCAGGAGACACATATGAGACACAAACACACGATCAGGGAGATGAGCCATTTGGAAACATACAAGGACCACATATGTAGAGAGGATGCATAAGGACAACAAATTCATCATTTTGCAGACTTCGATGTTGCTATTGTTTATGAAGTTGTAGAAGAGCTAGGAGGTCACTATGATCAAGTACATGCATAGCCAAGGCAGTTGCAAATTGTTATTCATGGAGTTTAGACGCAAGACCACTGTCAGCAGGGGTACACATCTTAAGAGGAGAGACTTTCACTATGGTCACTATGGTTCCGTCAACAGCTCTTTAGCATGACACTTATTTCAATGTATATTCTTTCACATGCCCACATTAAGGGCAATATTGTTAAATCAAGAGAAAGTTAAGAACATTCTTCTTTAAGTTACTACTTTACTAGGCCTTTGTTGGTCCCTAAATCATTATTTTTATTGTTGGTCCCATTTATTCATTTAATTGGCCCCTAGAACTCGCTAGACTGAGCCCCTTTTGGGAGATCATTGACTTTCGATAGAGTTAGGGGATCTTAGCCCTGATCCTAGTAAAGGTTTCCTTAATGATATCCAGACAAGTATACAGGTGGTGACTTCTAGGCAGATGTGCAGTTGATTGGTTCTCTCTCTCTAGTCCTTATAAGGCTAAACAACAGTTAATTTGTCAGTACTTTTGGTTATTGATGTTGCAAATACAGTGTTCTAAGTTCTTTATTTGGAAATTGCTACAAAATGTGATGCCTTACCTGTGAAGGTGTTAACGGGGGATGGGATGGTCATGCAACAGCAGTGGACTAATGCCCAAGATTCGGTCCAATGAGCAATGGGGAAGACATGAAAGGAGTGGTGTGATGGGGAAAAAGTAGTGGTGGAGAAGCGGGTCTCTGCCACCAAAACCTACCAGCCCATGGGTGTCCTTCACACATTCATTGTCACTGTACAAAGATCTCATTTCTTTTGTCTTGATACTCTTGAGTTCTTGAAGAAATTACTTCTGCAAGGCAGATGTGGAGGCTGAGACAGTGATCTGAAGTATGAATGGCTGTCCACAATTGTTAATCAAAAATATATATATTGGGGCAGCGACAGTAATCAGTGTAGCAGATTTCAGTTTCATAGGAGCCATCATTGACCCAGTAACTGGCGCAGATTAGAGGCATGCATTTCAATTCTTGCAGCATTGAATAATCTGGTTGCACATATGTAGGATTGAAAAATATTTTTCAAGCAACAGTGAAGATGCAAAACTTTAGTTCAGATGGGCAAATACATATGTAAAAATGGGTGACCCATAGTTACATTGTGTTCCAGAACGCGAATGGGACGCTTGTTTCAGAATGGTTCCAGAATTCCTCAGAGTTCCACATTGGAATTCTAAAACACTATCCTTTTTTTATTGATATTCTCAAGGAAGCCTGCAAAAAAACTGCTACAGGTGGAAAAACCATATAGAAAAAGTCTAAAATGGCACATGGACAATTTTAAGTCCATCTACAATAAGTAACCTGTAGATAGTACTCTCTACGGTTTTAGAAATGTAAACTTAGGAGCATATAGAAATGTTCATTCTTCTCCGTACACTATTTTAATGTTAACACCCTAATAGCAGATCACAATCACTGTCCCTGTTTGATAGCAGATTTCAAACGCAAGGACACCATTCTCACTTGAATTGGCCACCTGTAGCTCCTCCCCTCAATCTCCTTTTCTTTACAAAATGCCCAAACCAGCAATGGGGATTTCAAGGTTAGACCTGATCATTTTTCTAATGTGTTTTTTTGTTTCCAGCATTTCGGAACACCATTCTGATGCAACTTGGAATGGGTCAAATGTTCAAAATTTCAGTATCCCCTCCAACATTGAATCAGTTGCCCTCAATTGAAAGGCTTCTTCATAAACTTCTGAAAAATAATCATATTTCCCATCCACTGGTGCGAGTGGCTAGATATCACTTGAACTTCAGGACCTGCTTGCAGCTCCGTTTTCCTCCTCTTTCTTTCTTCTCCTTATGACATAGAATCTACTCAGTAGCCTCTACATCCTATCATAAGAATAGTTGGTTTTTATTAAAAGTTGACTGAAGTGACTAGTCAGTCCCAAAATAATATATAACGCACTTAAGAGCTCTGAATAAACTCTTATGAGGCCTCAAGTGGTATACATCAACGTATGTCCTTAACTTGCTTGGTAGCCAATGTGCCATCTAGCATAGTAGGCAAGTAACCAAGACCAAGAAGAATTAGCATGCAGAGAGAGAATGTCAGTATAGATTAATCAATGCGTCTGACGGCTTCTCTGCTCCTGCTGGCTTGTACTCTGGCGCGTACCGTACCTGCATGTGCTGTGAAGATGAAGGGAGGAACGGGGGTGAAACAAAGAGGGGGGGTTTATGCATGTGATCTAGCTCCAATTGAAAGCGTTGATCTTGGGAAAATTGACGATGGCGCAAAGACCTGCAACAAAACGGAGCGGAGGACTCCCAAAAACATAGCCAAAATCCAATCCTTAACTTGGACAAAGCCAGTAAGGACGGCAAAAACAAATATATTTTTATTTGCCTCCGATGCGAATGATCACATGAGTGTCTCCTTTATTTCAAATACTAGATGCCAAAATTCAACTATGAGGCCCCAAATGGGCAAATAATGTGAAAGCACCGTATTGGATATGTGGAAAATGTTATCTTTGAGTATAACATGAGATAGCATTGGACAAATTTATGGCTTCCTTAAGATCTAAGCTCACAAGTGGTAAGTTTCGGAAAACTTTGATAAATAGAGCATACACATATAACAGAGGAGGAAGACCTGAAGAAGCATTGAATGCTTTTACCTTGCAATAGAGGGATCAAGACCAAGAGCTGAAGGAATAGCCATAGCTGCTTTAAAATTTGCAACACTCAACTTGGTGTTGGCTACAGCAACCTGACAAATATGGCACTACTATTCAAATACCCTGAAGAAGTCAACCTTACACAAGATTTTGTCAAATATTCATATAACTAGCATGCTTGTCAGCGTCTCATAATAAGGTAAATCTTAGCAAAATACCCATAAAAACTGAGCTACATGTCTTTATGCAGGCTGAAATCCTAATTCATTCCTGGATCAAGCTTTGGCAGCCGTTACTAACAAAAAAAAGCAAAGGCCATGTTTATACCGGTCGACGCTCCTCCTCGTACGTGTCAAGTAAGGTGGGACATGCACACCCTTTCAAGATCAAAGAAAGCTTCCATGCCAGATTATGTGCATCTTGAATACCTGTATTCATACCTGGAAATATGAGCCATAATCAGTCTATAATGGTAAAATCAACATGGACAGTTGAATGAGAAGATTAACCAAAAGTGAGTTGTTAAGGAGTGAAGCTCAAGAATTCTTCTATATAATATGTAAAGTCAATACTAGCTCATACACATATAAGTCACAATATGATTTATATATCATTTTTCAAACATTATGCTATGGGTGCTGTCAAGTTACAAAAGTTCGCCAAACTTTTCTCATAAATTAAAATATATACATATATATTTATACACACACACAGACATATGTATGTGTATATACATGTGTGTGTGTGTGCACTGTGTGATATTCTAAGTCTGGACCTTAAATGTCTACATAACAAATTGTACCAAGTCATCAGCAGATCCACAAGATAATGGTAGAAACGGGTGGGGTGGCCATGCACGAGATGGTAAAAGATACAATGAATTCCCAGCAAAGACCAAGCCCTGATAATTATGGGCAGCCTTGAAGCCCCACTATTGAGGAACTCCGCCACACTAAGTTCTCCTACAAAGAGGATGACTAACCTCATTGGAAAAGTTACCAAATGATTGAAAGATTTTCTAATAGCCTTCTGGAGTCTCCATGCCCTACCACGGAGGCTTCTAAGCTTCTCCTTAGAAATAGAAACCTTTTACTTTAAAGAAGTTCTCAATTCATTTTACATGTCTCACTATCCATCAACAACCAGATTGAATCTATCGAAAAGCTGTCTTCCATTGATAGGAAAAGATTACTCTGATAATAGAGTTCTAAAATCTAGTGCCTTATATTATCCTCTCCAGATCAACACACACGAAGTTCTACAACAGCATAAAATTATTGGCTGAGTGATATTGAATAATTGAATAATTGATGAGCATGGCTTGTCACTCAAAGGCTGCACTAGGCACATTTCGCAATATTATTTGGAGTTTCCCTCAGTCAAATATCAAGATCAACCCCTTTCAGCAGAGAACATATGCTAGATTTGTTTCCATCCAAACAATTCACATGGATCGATCAGAATAGAGTAGGCATTGTGGACAAATAGTAAATCAAGGTATCAAACTTTTATTCATTTCATCTCTCCACTCAACAGGAGAACTGATCTTGATGCTTCTCCTTACCCCTTTAAGTGCATTTGTGAGAGGTACTGACCATAAAGCCAACAAATGAACAAATGGTTCTCGACTTGTCATAATCAATCTGTATCCAGTCCTCAAAATAACATGTTCTCGGTACCATAACTTCGTTTGGAAAAATGCACATATCTGGTGTCCCAATCTATAAGGGAAGCTCCTTAGATCCTGCTTACAAATCCCAAACACAAAGGATAACACACTATGGAGAAACCACCCAACCAAGTAGAAGCATCCAATCAAACTCTAGAAGCCTCACCCCCAAGCCAAGGAACAAGAAGCATGAATGTAGAGTGAGAGCCTGGCAATGAATCCAAAACCATGATGAGAAGTAGGGTGAGTTTAGACCCAATATATAGAGCCAAAAGCATCCTAGGCACTTAGCCATGCATAGCCCTAAGTTCCCTATACATAGATTCACCTAGAATAGAGTCCTAAGCATGGACCAACTATTCATAGAATTGCTATTGATAACTCTACACATGCATACACTGTCTCATACCTTGTCTAAACTCCATTTGGTGTGTTCTGGGCCTCACAAGGACATTAGTTACTTTCGGGTCACGTCCACTATGACGTGGCATAACTAAAAGCTTGTTTCACTAGAGTACCGTCGTGTATCCAAGACTAGGAGTATACTGTATCCTATGTACTGGTCATGGACATAACATTCTTCCCTCCTTAAACTGTTTCTATCCTTAGAAACTAAAATTCGGGAAATTCTTCTTTATGCTATCAACTCTCTCCCACGAATCATCATCCTCAGTACGATCCTTCCACCGAATTAAGCACTCAGAGATAGACCGATTTCTCAATTGTTTATCTCTGGTTTTGAGCACTTTCTCAGGTTCCAAAGGTACATTAAGCGACAAATCTTCCAAATGGAATAAATCCTCATCCGATCCAACTGTATCACCATCATGTAAACTTAGTTTCAAACAACTTACATGAAATACTGGGTGTGCAGTCGATTTTCCTTGAAGATCGAGTTCATACGCCAAAGAACCAATTCTACCTACAATCCTGAAAGGTCCACAATAACAGGTAGACATCTTATAATGCTTCCCTGTATGTAACGTCTTAGAATCTTTTGGAATCCTAAGATATACCCAGTCATCAATTTTAAAATCTCTTGGAGATCTCTTAAGATCGGTATAGTGTTTAGCTCTATCCTGAGCACTTCGGATACTATCCTTAGCCACTTGCAACATTTCTTGCATATCATGCAAAAAATCAGTAACCTTCTGGATCTTAATAGACTTAGTCTCAACATTTACTGGAGATCTAGGTTGAAAACCGTACATAAGCATAAAAGGACTGTAACCTGTAGCAGAATGTTTTCTACTATTATATGCATACTCAACCAGTGGGAGATAATCTTCCCAATGAGATTGCATGTGAGAAACATACGTCCTCAAAATATCTTCCATAGTTTGATTAGTCCTTTCTGTCTGGCCATCTGATTCAGGATGATCAGAAGAACTTAAACTCAAAGAAGTTTCCAGTTTATGGTATACTGCTGACCAAAAGTGATCTGTGAACTTAGGATCTCTATCACTAACAATGTCACTTGGCAGACCATACAACCGAAATAATCTTTCAACAAAGATCTGGGCTAAATCAGAAGCCTTTATAGTTGACTTGACTGGTATAAAATGCAGCTAACTTAGTTAACCGATACACTACAACCCAAATAGAATCATTTTGCCGTTGGGTCTTTGGAAGTCCAACTACAAAATCCATAGATATGCTGTCCCATTTCTTATCTGGGATATCTAACGGATGCAACAAACCACCAGCCTTATGGCGTTCAGCCTTTGCTAGTTGACAGGGTTTGCATCTAACAACATAGGACTCAACATATGGCTTGAGCTTTGACCAATAAAATTCCCTTTTAACCAAGTACAGAGTCCTGTGTATACCGCGATGTCTTGCACAGGGTATGTCATGACATTCAAACAAAATCTTACGCTTGAGCTCATCATCCCCAGGTACACAAACTTTCCCATTCCGAAATAGTAATCCATCTCGAATGGTGAACTGTTCCACAATCTTCTTATCTTTTTAGTTAGTTGAATCCCCTGTGTTTCTGACTCGACACTGTCCACATTTCTTCCGGCCTGAACAATGTTCCAAATGTGACCAAAATGGGAATCTGATTCATATTTTCCTCTCAGGGAAAGATATAGATCCGTAGAAATCTAGGTGAATGACAACTCGTTCAGTTCACCGATCCGACTAAGAGCATCTGCAACTTGATTAGAGCTGCCTCTTATGTAATGGATTTCATGATCGAATTCTTGCATCAATTCAGCCCATTGAGCTTTTCTCCCCTGAAGATCATGTTGATTACAAAAGTACTTAAGAGGCTGGTGATCCGTATAGACCACAAACTTACTACCATACAAGTAGTGTCTCCAGGTTTTAAGTGCATGGATTACAGCAAACAATTCCTTTTCCTGCGTAGTATAACGCAACTGAGGATCAGTGAATTTTTTGCTCTCAAACGCTAGTGGCCTATCCATTTGTAATAGAACCGCTCCAACTGCAACATCACTTGCATCCGTTCTCACGACGTAAGGTAAATCTGAATTTGCAATTTGTAGCACGAGAGCTGAAACAATCATTCCAAAGAACAGGCGGACTAGGTTGATTCCTCTTTTTCTTTTTATTAACAAATCCTTTTGTCAGATTATTAAGCGGTGCTGCTAACTTAGCATAATCCTCAATAAATCTCTTGAAGAAAAGTGTAAAACCTGAAAAAGACTTTACTTGCCTCACAGTTCCTGGAATTGGCCACTCAATCACAATCTTGATTTTATCCTCGTCAATCTTGATCCCATTTACTGTGATCTTATGACCGAAATAAAGCAACTCTTGCTTAAAGAATTCACACTTGGACTCTTTAGCGTAGAGTAACTCCAGACGGAGTTTCATCAAGACGATTTTTAAGTGTTCTACGTGTTCCACCAAGGATTTATTGTAAACAAGAATGTCGTCTAAGAATACAACCCCAAACTTCCCCAAATATGGACGAAATAAATCGTTCATCATTTGCTGGAACGTTGCTGGAGCATTCGTTAATCCAAATGGCAACACTAAGAATTCATAATGACCAAATCTAGAATGAAATCCTGTCGGACATCTTCCAACTTAATTCTTATTTGATGGTACCCTGTCCTGAGATCTATCTTGGTGAAATACCGTGCTCCACCCAAGCGATCATCCATCCTGGGTAATGGATATTTATTTTTGATAGTCATTTTATTAAGAACCTTGAGATCCACACACATCTGGAAACCTCCATCTTTCTTCGCTTTAAGAAGAACAGGAACGCCCCATGGTGATTTACTAGGTTGTATATGTCCCATCCTTAGATAGTTTTCTATTTGATTTGAAATCTCTGTCTCCTCTTTCTGAGAGAACCTATAAGGTTGTCTAGAGACAGGTTGACTTCCTGGAATTAACTCAATCCTGTGGTCTCCTGACCTAGATGGTGGTAAACCATGAGGTAATTCAGATGGAAAAACATCCCTAAATTCATTTATGATCTGTTCTTTCACTGCTTGTTCATGATCTAAATTTACTGAGTTAAGAATTGCTGAGAATTCACAACTATTTAGATTCATTTCGGGAACATCCACAACTGGAATAGCACATATCACCCTCCTTGAATGTGAGAACATGCTTCTCAAAATCAATTAACAGAGAAGGCCATTTACTAAATAACCACTCATAACCTAAGATTAAATCAGTACGAGCTAGGTCTAAAACATGAAAATTAACTAATTCCGTGTCCTTGCATCAAAACTGGGAGCTTCGGAACTTTTACGTTCCAAGTCTCCAACTCTGCTCCTGAAGCTAGATAAACTTTATATCTATGATTGTTGGCTTCAGTTTCCAAGCTGAGTTTCTGCACAAGACGAGAATTAATAAAATATGAGTTGAACCACTGTCCAATAAAATACTCCTTGATCTTTAACGGAAAAGTTCATTAGGCAAGAAAGAAGTAGTACTAAAAGAACATTTACACTCATAATCAGTCAGGTTAATTTCCAAAGTCTTACCATTGCCTCCTGGGATTTCAATCATGTGAGCAGACACTTTCTTCCTTTCTGGACAAAATTTCGTCATATGTCCAGGCTTCTTACAGACGAAACATAAATTCTCTTTCTTAGCCTTTTCCCGGGACAGAGATTTCTTGAATCTCTTTCTCTTTGGCTTCCTGGGTTCCGATGCTGCTTGATCTAATTCGTCAAAATATTTTGCTTGGTCTGGACTGCGCTTCTTACCCTTCTTGATTTTCAAAGTGGTTGGAATTTGCGCAAACTGCTTCCTAGATGCCACCACTATGGAATCATATGCTTTCGAAATCCGAAACGCATCCTCGAGGTTTTGAAGCACATTTCGCCTGCATTCATTCGGATAGTCGGTTGGCAAACCTAGGACAAACTGCCAAAGTGCCAACTTTGCATCGAATGATGGAACCCTATTCCATAGGTCAATGAATTCCTGGATATAAGAGTCTAAACTCTTTGTACCCATCTTGCAGTTCACAAACTTCAGCTAGTAGTCCACGTCATCAGCAACTAGGAAAGCTTTCTTGAAAACTTCTGCAAACGCCTCCCAAGTAGTTGGCTTCACCGGTAAATCTCGCCACCACGATGACGCTTTGCCGTGTAAAAACAACACGACACTTTCAATTTTCTTCTCATCAGGAACACCGTGTAGATTGAAGTAACTACTCCACCAGCCAATCCTCGACGACCTCAGGTTTCTTTTCCTTCTTCTCCCCCGCATAAACCTCCGGTTGAAAACCGAGATTGGGTGAAGACATCGATTTGACTTGATTCAACAGAACCTCCATTTGTTGATCTCTCATCTGATTACGATTATTCATATCATTGAGCGCCGTACTCAACTGCTGACAAATCACCATATAAGATGGCGCACCTGGATTTGCAGCTTGATTTGAAGTTTCTTCGGCCATCTCGATATATCTATCCTGGAAATTACTAAATTTAGTTAATATCATATTAACTCATAGTGAAGTACAGTTGACTAAAAAACTGACTGAAATTGACTCCAACATGGTCAAATCACTATTTTTAGTCAATTTCATAAATATTACAAGAAACTGAAAAAAAAAACTAAAAATTTCGAGTTTTCGCACTTTTATTTTTTTAAAAAAAAATTTACGTTTCCTAAAAATTCATAAAAAACCACTGTCAGTTATTAAGCAATCGAAATCGAAAATTCAATTCACTGTTCGATTCTTAATTTTACTTCATTAACGTCCATCAGGCATGCAAGACATGCGACATTAAATTGATTTTTCACATTTACGGAATTTTACGTAAAATCAAGTTCTACGGAAATTTTCAGTTATAAAACCCACTTTTGTATCTAACAGTCAGAGTACATGCGTATAACCACTCAAAACAGATATGAACCACTTATGCATGTCAGATCTGAGAATCCACATACAGACATTCCATGCAAGCACAGTACCTCAAAATAGGAAATTGACATGCATGCAATCAGAACAATTGGAAATTCTACCAATTTTGCTCACAAAATTGCAAAACTTCAGATGATCATATCTTTGGCTACAGGACACCAAATTGGGTGCTGTAAAGCTCAATACAGAGGGAGACCTAGTGAACAAGACACTTGCCACGTCAGCCTGCCACCTAGGATTCACACGTGCGAGTTTAGAACAGCCAAATAACATGTAGGAGGGTGCACTTTTTCAAGGCCAATCAGCTTAAAAACTTGCAAACACTCAACCAAGCCTAAAAGTGATGACCCAAACAGTCTTAAATGGTCTCTAAGAGTTCCATGAAGCCTTCATACAGATCCTATGAAGCAGTATGGGCTGAGAACCATGAATTCTTGATTTCTAGAAGTCAAAATTGCTACAAACTTGATGGAATTGAAACATAAGCCTCTACCCATCAATTAACAGGTCTGATAGCCTGCTGGGAAGGTAAAAAGGAATACAAATCATGCTGTAAAAAATCCAGAATGATCCCCTTATGGATTTAGAGAAATCCATCCCCCAAAATTCACCAAAACTGGTCAATTTTTGACAATTGACTTCCTACAATATGATTCATCTTTTCCCAGCTTCAATTGATGTTCAACAACCTCCTACCATCCAATTTCATGAAAAAAAAAGGAAAAATCATGAATTTTGGCCCTTTCTAGGTTTTTTCACCATGCCCAATTGGGAATTAATGGCAAAAATGTTTTCCAAATCCACATGCAATCCAAAATACAGAGTTATAACCCACCAATTGATCTGAACTTGCTGAATTTTGAATTCTACCCTCCATTTTGTGCCAAAATCATGGAAAACAAGCCAAACTTGGCCACAAAAGAGCCTAAAATCCAAATACATGGGAAGATCCATCATGCAACCTGAATTTCAACCTTCAAAGTGAATTAACTTGCTGGAAATTTCAGATCCATAACTGGTTTTGAGATACACATGCTAAAACTCTGACACCAATATTGATTTCCTAGCACAATTCTCCATAAACCACAATGAGATTTGAGAGAGATATGGATCATGCAAATTGAAATTGGGAAGATCCACCAACTTGCAACCTTGCTCCTCTCCTTGGATGAGAATACTAGTTGAATACCACCAAGCTCCAATGAAAAGCAACACCTCTCCAAACTTGTAAGCCTTGCTCTGATACCACTATAAGGGAAGCTCCTTAGATCCTGCTTACAAATCCCAAACACAAAGGATAACACACTATGGAGAAACCACCCAACAAAGTAGAAGCATCCAATCAAACTCTAGAAGCCTCACCCCCAAGCCAAGGAACAAGAAGCATGAATGTAGAGTGAGAGCCTGGCAATGAATCCAGAACCATGATGAGGAGTAGGGCGAATTTGGACCCAATATATAGAGCCAAAAGCATCCTGGGCACTTAGCCATGCATAGCCCTAAGTTCCCTATACATAGATTCACCTAGAATAGAGTCCTAAGCATGGACCAACTATTCATAGAATTGCTATTGATAACTCTACACATGCATACACTGTCTCATACCTTGTCTAAACTCCATTTAGTGTGTTCTGGGCCTCACAAGGATATTAGTTACTTGCGGGTCACGTCCACTATGACGTGGCATAACTAACAGCTTGTTTCACTGGAGTACCGTGTATCCAAGACTAGGAGTATACTGTATCCTATGTACTGGTCATGGACATAACACAATCTGTCACGAGCAAGTTGTGACGTAAAAGCATCTATGAAAGAGAAATGTGTGAACTAAGCTATGATGATTATTTTGCGATTAGCATTGAAACGTTCCTGCTTAGAGAAATTTTCCACCATAACCAAACATGTTTCTTGCCCTCCTCATGCTGAAGTCCATTGACACATCAGTCCAACATTCAATGAGCAATAAATTAGTGCTGCAAAAGTCCTTGAATTTTTCCCCTAAAGTATTTGTTCTTAACACAAACGAAATAAGATGAGATGAGCATGAATTTCTCTTTCAAGATTGGCTAGTAAAAATGATGTTTTAGTTGAGAAAAGGAATTTTGGAATCCAAAATGGCCACCAACCCAAAAAAGTGAGCATTGAAGGGAACCTTAGGAGGGAAGGAGAAAGTGCTTGGTACATGAAGGGCTCATAGCGATGTAGGCAACTATCGATAAGCAGATAGACTTTGTATTGTATAGATGGAGGAGACAGCCAGCATGACAGAAATCTCTGACTCAGGACATTTTAATTAGTCAATGGACAATAACTCAAGCTAGTCAGAATAAGAAACAAGAATAACATAGACCTAGATAGGTACACAGGATACAAAATCATCCTCAATGTCACTTGTGCCAAGATGATACTTGATATTAATATTGTGAATCCATTCTGTAAAGGTAGAAACTGACTCAAAACCAAATCTAATTGACAGATTGGTCAATTTAAATCAGAACAGCAGCCGATTCTCAACCCCCTTATTTGATTATGAGCATTATTAAACATATGTGTGCTACAAAGAACTTGAGCTGAAGCTTTGTCACCCATAAAAGATATGGAGCTACATGGTGTTGAAAAGGAAAATGAGAAAATTGGGAAGACTAATAGAACTGAAGGGCAAACAAGAGAGAATAGAAGAGCAAGGGTGAGGAGAACACTGGTTAAGAGAAGAAGAAGAGGGGAGCGGAGAGAGGGGAGAGGGAGAGAGCAATAGTTTTTGTCCCTTAGGGTGAAGAGGAGGCTTGCAACTTCAAGTTTCAGCCTTGTCCCTAGAAAGTGGAAAGAAGGAGAGCAAGCCTTAGAAAAAGGAAACTTGAAATCTATAAGCAATGCAAAAGGAGGAGAAGGCTTGTCAAGGGTTAGGAACAAGGAAGGTGGAGGATGAATCAAGCCTCAACGAGGAAGAAGAGCTTGGATGGTATAAGAGGGGATTGGGGAAGAGGCTAGAGCTTAAAACTTAGAGCTAGGAGGGGAGTTTAGAAATCAAGAAAAAGGTGAGTGTAGAGGAGGATAATGGAATCTTCTGGAGTATATAAAGAGGACTCAGGAGGAGGAGCTCTAAGCTACCATGTTGAGTATGGGATTACACCACAATTGCTGCAAAATATGGAAGCTCAAGCCTAAAAGGGTGGACGTCCAAGTATTGCAAGGAGTACCTACACAAATGGCCCCTTGTGGATACAAGCACAAGTGGCCCCTTGTGGAACAAGCACATCTCTTATTTTTGCATGGCTATGAGATCACGTGTTACCTGCAAGCTCCAAACGAGAGAGGATTGTCAAGATCTAGCCCTTCGCCAAGGGTGGAGGCTCATCCTTTGCCTACAAGTGAATACTTGTGACTCTACACTCATTTAACATTCTTTGCTAGTAGGGTCTAATTTGCTACTATTTCATTCTATGTTTCAATTTTCAACTAATTTGTGGTCTTTGAATGTGTGATTGTGGCAACAAGTTCGGCAAAGCCATCGACGTCACAAACCTCTGCATGTACTATGCACATCCTCATCTACTCAATGCCCTAAGGGCAAGACTGGTTGTGGCCAATAGGGTTTGTGCCTCTATAGATATATACATGGCAGCACCATCAAAAGAGGCTTTGAGTCTCTTGAAGGGTAGAGATTTGTATATTTTTCATTGGCAGTAAATGAAATAGGAGAAAGCTTTTATTGCCATTAGGAGTTGTTGATATAATTGTGACTTCCACTTTCCCCAAGCAAAACCTGTGTGTGGAAGCAAATGATGTGAGTTTTTGATGTGATAGATGGGGATGAGAAGGGTGTAGCATGGAGCCATTGACGAAAAAGTTGCTCATTCAGAGAGACTTTGTGCAAATCGAGCTAGAGCCCATTAGGAAGTCATGGGCAAATTATGGGTGTACCATCATCTCAAATGGTTGGAGTGATGCGAAGCAGCACCACTATAGTGTCATTTTGAATGGGCACGACATTTCTAAGAACCATTGACCCTTCTAAGTGGGGCACAATAGTGAAGTGCGAATACATGATTCGACATATCAAGGATGCCATTTAGGAGTTGAGGGTAGACGATGTTCTGCAAGTAAATTAATGAGACTACAAATTACAATGCAACAATTCTCAAACTTGCAATTTTCAATTCGCATCTATGATCTATAGGATATCATTCATCTATGAGTAGTAAAAGTTAAGACTTGGAATATATTGTTATATTTTAAGGACTAAGGCTTTGTAGCGAGCTTTAAAAATTGCCTTGAGATTTGATTTTTTCATCCAATGTTGTACAAGTTGTCCCTATAAAAGCATCAAACTGTGTTGTCATTAGAAACTTGTCCATGAGGTATAGTCCCACAATTTTTGGACAGCTTGTGTTGTGCAATGCCTAGACCTACTATTTGAGAACATTGAAAAATGATCGTAGGTCAAGGATGTTGTTGACACAATTAAGTTTTTGGTGAGGCTTGTCACTAGGCGACCGAAGGTCCTTACCATGTTCAGGCCCCACACCCAACCTTGAAATTCTAAGACCTGCCCTCACCAAGACTACATTTTATGTTCATTGTCTTGAAGTGCTTGCTAAAGGTGCACCGCAACCTCATTCAAATCGTTTTTTCAAACCCAAAGTGAGGCTCATTGCCCAAATCTACATTGTCCTATACCTTACCAATAGACAGGGCTCCACTACGGGCCTTCTTTACAAGATCCTAGACAAGTTGGTGGAGTAGTTGGGGTCTTGCACAAAGATCAATTTCAAGAGAGATGCTCACCTTGCAACTTGCGTGATACTAGTACTAAGTAGCTATAGTTTTTGCGTTGAATTTTGTGTCTGAATATTCATTTCCAGTTATTCATTCGTTTTCAATCTTCTACCTTAATTTTGGGACTTTAAAGGCTCAAAGACATGAAGGATAGATGGCAAATCATATGGCATTGGTTCCATCAACATCTGCAGGTTGCAAGCAATAACAAAAGAGTTGAGGGAGGGGTAGTGTTAGGGACCCAACTCCCTTGGGTCCCAAACCCAGACTTGAGACTGGACGATGACTGGGCCTGTAGACTTGACCGGTGACTCGTGAACCTGCATGGTTGCCACGTGTCATGATCCAGGAGTGCACATGGCTTGGAGTCTCTCTCCTTGGAGGTATACAAGGGGAGGAGGGCTCATCTGCCATCCATTCTATCTACCTAGGAGGAGGTGGATGGAGAGCGTGTGCACGGCCAGGATGTTTGCTAGCGTGAGGCAAGAGATGGCTGAGAGTCTAGGCGGTGGTATGGGACGTCGTCTAGACTGGAGGTCGGATCCAGCTTAATACCGTCACATACCAACGGCGGGGTGGAACGTGAATCGTTCGGTCTCTTGTGGTTAACCAGGACCTGGAGGTTTGCAGTAAGTAGGGAGTGTAACATATGGTATCAAAGCCACTGCATGCTGAAAGCACGTGCGTTGATCCGTAGAGTTTCTCTTGTAAGCTTCGATGCTTCTGACAGATTTCAAAACGGGTTTAAAACGCATTTTTTATGCATCTTTTTGTGTTATTCTTTCCGCTGTTTTTTTTATAAAAATTGAAGTAAAAGTTTAAACAAAAAAAACAGTTGGGGCCCCAAGAAGGACCTGCCACATGGCACTGTCCAGGAAAGGACAGGTGGCAGCCCTTCTTACCATTAATTCGCTCAGATTCAAGCATGAATCTGGTCGCGATGGGCTCTCCTCAGCGAAAACTTAACGGAAGTGATCGCTGTCTGACCAGCGAGGGGCCTCAAAAAGTGTTGTAAAAACTGCCACGTGGCACTGTCTGAGCCGGACAGGTGTCAAATGGCAGTGTTTTCCTATTCCGCTCCTTCTCCGAACCTTGGCTGGTGAAATCAGGACCCTCCCTATACATATAAAACGTTTTCTCCAGATCTGTCCCTGTTTTCCAGCGATGGACAATATGAAGTAATTCAAGAAAAAGAGAAGGGGGGGGGGGGGGCTGTAGGCCACCTGGCAGATTGCTAGGAGATGGCTAGAAGGCTGAGGTGGAGACTAGGTGGCAAGGTAAGGCCACTTGGCAGGTAGTAGGATAGCATGGAGAGGGAGGCATACCTCTCCTATGCATCTATTTTTTGTGAAAAGAGGTGGAGGTGGTGGTGCATCCTTCTCTTTGCTCTCTCTTATTCCTCTTGGCAGCCATGGACAATACCATTTGGTTTGGGGAGAGACAGCAAGAGTAGCCTTGTATCTACCTTCCTTGGTAGCTTTTGATTCTCTTCTATCATCTCTTCTTAATCTACCTCTCTTCTTCTTGTAAAAATGGAGCCTACTCCTACCACACAGCCTATGTCCTCTGCTAGAGAGGCTACAGTATCTACCTCTGTCTTAGACCCTGATGCCTTGATGCTGGCCATTAACAATCTACAGCAACTGATTGTTGATATGCAAGCTAGGCACAATCGGGATCAGCAGGATCTCAAGGAATTGATGTAGCTAAGGAAATTGGTGCATCAACCCTTGTTCACTCCTGAAGTTTTTGCTGGGGAAAAGAAGAATAGAACCCCGGAGGCAGTCTTGCAATGGCTGGATTGATGGAATTCGCACTTTTCCATGCACGATTCATCTGAGGATAACAAGATCAATCTTGTCGTCATGTACCTGCGAGGTAAAGCATTTACCTGGTGGCAAGATATTAGGGGTAAGCCTGAAGTTCCTAGGAATTGGGAGGATTTCTGTAAGGCCTTTAAGGCGGCCTTCCTTCCTATTCTTGATAATTTTGAATTTTACCGTCAGTATGCAATGATCCATATGGGGAACCGGCCCCTGGATCAGTATTTACAAGAGTTTCAGGAGGTCTATTCTCGTTTTGCAACTAGAATAGATCCTTTGCTAGTAAAGTTGCATTTTATACTTGGGTTGCCACGAGACTACCAGCTAGAGGTTAGGAGGAACCAGCCTCTTACCCTCAAGGATGTTGTTCGCTTCGCCAGAATCTACGATGATACTCGTATGATGGCTAAGCCTGAGACTGGTGTCTTGCCCGACGTAAAGGGTAAGAAGCCTTTCTTTCCAAAGAAATCGAAAGATAAGGCAAAGGATGGGGCTTTAGGGTCAGGGAAATCGAAGAAAAGATCTACCTTGGACCAATAAACCTTTATGAAAGCCCAAAGCGACAATCTATGCTTCAACTACATAGAACCAGGTCATGTCGCAAAGGAATGTCCAAAGAAACGGAAAGCTAAAGGGGCATCTTTTAAGACGCCAGGTAACTCTAGCATATCTAGTGTAGATCTTTCCTTTGCTGGTAATTCTGTGTGTGAGCATTGTTGTTTTAATACGGCTGTTTTTGGCCCTCATGACCTCATTCGGATGAAGGGGTTTGTGGGTGGCCAAGCCGTAACTGTTTTATTTGACGATGGTTCCACACATAATTTTATTAACGCCAATTTGTTGCAGAAGCTAAAGGTGGAAACAAGGCAAAGTGACCACCGATACACAGTGAAGCTGGCAACGGGAGCAGAAAGCCAAGTTT
This sequence comes from Diphasiastrum complanatum, assembly GCA_029204225.1. Classification (NCBI taxonomy): domain Eukaryota; kingdom Viridiplantae; phylum Streptophyta; class Lycopodiopsida; order Lycopodiales; family Lycopodiaceae; genus Diphasiastrum; species Diphasiastrum complanatum. The sequence continues at coordinate 28,216,561 of CM055103.1, read as the reverse complement.
GGGACCGGATAGTCCCACGTCTACCAATAGAGATTCAAGCCTATAAGGATAAATTAGACTTTCACATTATGAATCTAGATAGGGTAGATGTTATACTTGGTAAAGAGTGGTTCTATGAGAGGAACGAGTCTATGAAGAAAAACTATGTAACTCACAGTTTGTCATTTTTACATAACGGCAAATGTGTGTTCTTCCAGAAAAGGTTGTTATACCTTGGTCACATTATTTCGGACAATGGGTTGGAAATTGACCCAAATAAAGTCCGACAAGTACGTGAATGGCCTATCCCTAAAACCATCCGGGAGGTTAAGTCCTTTTTGGGCTTTACGGGGTTTTTTCATAGATTCATCTTGAACTATGCATAAATTGCATTGGCCTTGACGAATGTCCTCAGAGGGGCTAAAAGAGTTAGCCGGCACAGTAAGTTCAGTCCTCCGGTTACTTGGACCGAAGAGTTGAATCAGAGTTTTGAGAACCTCAAATACTGTGTAACTACAGCGCCTATCCTACACATAGTGGATCCTAACAAGCCGTATGTACTTGAAACGGATGCCAGTGACTATGCTATAGGCGCAGTCCTATATCAGGATGGTAGACCGGTAGCTTTTGAAAGCAAAACGTTGGACCCTGCTCAAAGGCGGTATTCCACCTATGACAAGGAACAGTTTGCTGTTATTCATGCCCTGAAAGTTTGGAGACATTATTTGTATGGCTCCCAGTTTACCGTAGTTACTGACCATCAAGCGTTAGAGTATATTAACGATGCGGTCGACCTTAGGGGTCGTAAGGCCAGATTGTCAGAGATGCTCCAAGAATTTCATTATGACATTGAGTACCGGAAGGGAACTTCTAATAGTGTCGCGGATGCCTTAAGTCGGATTGGAGAGGTTAATCAGTTAAGCTTTTCTGAGATCCAATCTGAGTTGTATCTGTCCTTAAGAGATTTATGTAAGACCGATAGGTACTTCGGTCGTATTTGGCTAGACGTCCTGGCAGGTTCTTCTAGATCTAGTGATGAGCTTGGAATGTAGGATTTCAAGATTTCTCCTTAGGACAAGATACAGAGAGACTATTCCATTAGGAATGGATTGCTTTTCCGGAATGGAAAAGTTTGTGTGCCAAAAAATGATGATATAAGGGCCCAAATCTTGCAAGAATGTCATGACAGCCCCTGTGCAGGGCACCCTGGAGCTCAAAGGACGCTTGACTTAGTAAAAAGGAACTTTTACTGGCCAAAACTTAAAATATCTATTTGTGAAATTAGAATATATCCAATTTCACAAAATTATATAGAGAAGTCAGTGATGTCATAAGGTAAACCTTAGACACAATATATGAGCAACTCAAAAAGTCAAAGGAACTAAGTCAAAACAACAATAAAAAATTCAATAAACAAAAAATCTTAGCCAAATAGCATTGCTTATGTCTCATCAATACCCAAGCATAAGTTGCTAACTGGGTTTCGAAAGAATCCGGATTCTCTTGGGTAGACCCAGTGTTGACTAAGAAGCAAAAGACAATCAGTAAGAAGAAAAAAATAATAATAATAACTTAAATATAATGAGATTCAAAAATAACAGTTATAAATTAAATCTAATTAAAAATAAAATAAAACCAAAACATAAAATGAAAATAAATAAGAACAAGGATCATAATGTGTACACGAGTTACTAAAAGAAAGACAAAATACTAGAAACAAAGCGGGCTCCTTAGCTCCCCACTTTTCTTGATTCTATGATTAATCATCTTAAACATACCATAAGCTGAAACACCAAAGATAAAACCAAAAGAGTCTAAAACCGTTCGAACTTTTCTCATGATTTTCTTAAACGAGTAACCCTTATGGAGTAACAAAATGATTAGATTGCTTGACTGGTCTACAAAAGCATCTCTACTAGTACAAAGACGAGAAATCCTATAGAATTGAGAAGTGATCGCTCCATATTTAACAGAATCTGAAATATTTGAAGAAATATGAGGCATGCGAATTATGTTCAAGTTACTATATTCTGGCTGCAACCTTTTATCAAAAATATCAACCAAAAAACCGGACCTACCCTGGCTTATAGAAAGGTCTAAAAAATTGCACTTATCATCACTAGTTGTACGATTAAGTTCACATGAGTCTTTAGGATAGATTCCTCCACCAAAAACGTTAGGGTCTTTATATACAAAACTACCAAAATTAGGAAGATCAGGAACAAATAAGTCATCAATAAATCTTCTAACATGAGTTAATTTATGCAATAAGATGGGACAAGTACCACAAGAAACTAATCTTTGCATAAATTCAAATTCATAAGAGCAAAGATAAAAGTTAGCTAGATGAACAGCACAATTAGTACCCATGGGAATACCTATCGTTTGTTGAAAAAGCGAATCACCTAGAGAAATATGCAAGTTATCCAAGAGAAAGTGCAGCCAAGAACAAACATCTTCAGCATCAACTTTTAGTAAATCTTTTCTTCTTTGAATCAACATCTTGATTTTTGTTCTTAAGCCAACAAAACTCAAAGTGCAAAGCACTCTTTTCAACTTTTAAAGCTTTGCATCGAGTGTCCTTTAGTTTATTGCTAAAAACATCTCGAATTAGCTTGTTAACACGAAACTTCAAATCTTCCAAATTGATTTTAGTGTAAAGTGTTGTGAAGTCATAGGTTTGAAGCATAGTTGCACTGCGTTTCTGAAACGCGTTCAGAAACGTGTTTCGGAAATTTTTGAGAATTTTTTCTTTGGGGCAATATGGGTATCAGATGAAAGCTCTAATTAAGAGCATAATTACTGTGTAATTTGCCGACTGTTTCGGGTGCAGGATGGTCCAGTTCAGGTGCATTAATCCATGTTGGGTTCTGTCAAGGATAAAAATTCAAAACTAACCTCTAGCATGTCTGTTACGATCACAGATGGTCCCAGTAAGTGTGTTTTCGCTCAGGGAGTGGAAGGCCAAGTCATGAAGAGGCCAAGTCTACCGGCAGCCCCCGGACCCTGCCGTTGGGGGGCATTGCCCCCCAAACCCCCCACCGGGGGGCCACCGCCCCCCGGACCTCCTGTTTCTCGGGGGGCCGCCCCCCGAACCCCCTGAGCATTTATTGAAAACCAGAGCAAATAGCTACTGAAAATAAGATCTGTTTGTGCCCCATCTACTGCACTTCTGAGAGGCAAAACGCTCGTTTCACCATTGATCCCCTAAAAAAATTTCAGCCATAAGCTATTTTTCCAAAAAAAAAAAAAAAAAAAAAAAAAATTTGCGATTTTGGGAGGAGAAATGCGTTTCTCAGAAACGCGGTTTCCGAAACGTCTCCTCCCAGAAACACGATTCTGTGCAACTATGGTTTGAAGAAGCATACGTTGGGTCTTTTCTTCTAAAGTACGAGAGGAGTTGAAAAACTTTATTACTTCTATAATACCTACAGAATCGTTTAAAATCCAACTACAACTAACAGGAACATCTGCATCCTTAAGTAAGTTTATCCAAAGCTCATTAATAGAGGGAAGCAACGCTTTGAAGCAACTACTTAGCCACTTAGAAAGGTCAGTCAACGTAGTTTTATAGGCTGCTGCAATAAAACTTGGCCTTTTAGGAACTTTATGAAATTTCCATGCAGCACAAAGAAAAGGAAGATTTGGGTAACAATTAAAGTTATAAGAATGACAAAAATCTTGATGATATTTTATTACACTCATAGTTGAAAGAGAACCAGCGTTATATGTTCCTACTAGAGAATGGACTTCATTCAATAACGATTCCAAAAAGAATTTCTTGCAAACAAATACAAAATTGTTTGAGCATTTATCCACATACGAAATGACAAAATGTCTATGAAACTTACGAAGAAGAACTTCCTCCTCGTTAGAAAATGAAGTATCAATATTAGAAGATGGGACAGATGAAACTTTTTTCAAACTCAAAGTTACATAATTTAGAACTTTAGTTTTCCATTCTAATAACAAACCATGGACTCCAAAAGATTCTTCAATATGGCAAATGAACTTATCAATACTCGTAGTTATAGATTTTAACAAGCAAGCATCTATTGAAAGAGGAGGATGAAATTTAGTGCCTTTAGAAAAGGACTCTTTCAAAAACGATGAGGGAAGGATTGATGTATCTGCAGTAACAATATGACCTAAAGAAGGATCACAAAACTTCGAATAAAAGGAGTCACCACAAGAACAAGGGCTATTAAGGATAGACAATTTTTTCTTTTTTGAAAGATTCCGACCAATGTCAGCATAATTAAAGGCTTTTTGTCCTATAGTTTTAACATATTTCCAAGCAACCACAGGATGATTCCAAATTTTCTTCACACAAGGAGGAAGTGCATTCATAACTTCAGGCTTTCTAAGAATAGAGCTCAAACTAATTTTGCCAAGATCAGGTGAAGTAAAAATTGTGATGAGTAGATCTTTACTAGAGGTAAAACATTTAGTTTTAACATTAGCTATGGATTTTATAAAGCGACTTAAAAGAGTTTTAAGCTGATAAAAATGAGAATGTGAAATACCTAGATCTTGACAAGACATTATCTAAAGTATAGAGCAACCGAAACAGGTTCTTAGGATTGTATCTATTAAACATATCGAGGGAGAACTTGCCCAAAGACATAACACGATCCAAATAAAGTAACCTCCTTACGTAATCTCTATAAGCGAACGTTCTAGAGACCACATTATTACTAGGGGACAAAAAGTTAGAAGTATTAAAAGTAGCATGAGGAGAAGGGAGGGGATGAGAAGGTGTGATCACAGCTTGTGGAATGTAGCAATCTGGAGGAGGGGATAGATGTTCTGATATAGGCTTCCAAACTTTCAGACCATTGCGAACATAAGGTGTTATGTTTTTAGGTTTAGAGTGGGTTCTCCACAACATGGAAGTCTTTTTGGCAAAGTTTCTACTCTTTCGTAACTTGGACTTACCCTCAAGATTATAACCTCTAGGAAAAAAGGACTGAAGAGTTCTCATCCAAAAAAGTTCACGAAGCCATGCTACCTTGAAAAACTCTTTTGAATTAGAAAAATTTCCAGCAATGTGCTCAATAGGAAAGACCCGAAAAGACTCAAAACCACATTTGGTTTTGGCTATAGCAGTATACAAAGGTTTTAATTCTTCTTTAGGAAACTTAGAGCTATGTACTCTTCTAGCTTCTCGAACATGTTCTTGAAAACGTACAAAAGCAGATCGAAAAGTTTGGCCAACATATACCATACTACTACTTCGTATGTTATAAATGACATAGATTACCTGGGTGGTATGGATTGGGCTAAGAGGCCTAGAGGAATGCACATGTTTTTCTCTAAGACGTCTAAGGCGATTCAAGACTTAAAAACAGACCATTTAATAGGACCTTCTCCAAAATTATGAAGTTTATTCAAATTACATCTAGACAAAAAGTTAAACCTTTTTGTATGATTTGTACCATTTCTACTAGCAAAACAAAGAGGTAAAGGGATGGAAGAGCAAACCTCTGAAGTGTCGATAATAGAAGAGCCAAAGATTATATTTTGAGTAGTCAGGCAATTGTTTAAGACCAGGCCCTCCTGAAGGCTATTGGTCCGAGGTCAAAATTAGTGTTGACCACACCCCTCGTTTGTTTAACAGGGTTGCTGTAAAGCGGTGAGGTACCTAAATAGGTCCGCCTGTTACACTCAAAAGATCACTGACAATAGCATGCAATCAAGTGCCCGCGACTTCTTGAAGTAACACTACTTGACTCCCTCTCACACCGAAAGTCTTTCGCAAAACTAACCAAAAAGCCCTTGATCCTAAAAGGACCCAAAGAAAAGAAACTTCATGTGATTATGGTTCAGACTCTAACATGCTGAGACAAAGTTAATTGGACCATGAGAGAGTCAATCACATGAAATTTTTTCGGAAAAGGTTTCATAGAAATTGCATAAGTGACTCTTGGTGGTGAATTACAAGGATGACCAAAGAGCCAAATGTACAAAATTCTTTACAAGAGGCAAGAATAAGCATAAAACTTACTTTATAACTTTGATACCATCAAGAACAAGAACCTAAACCTGAACATTAAGGAAAATTGAAATATTTATTTAATGAAGCGCAACCAAGAAAAACTTGACTACAACTATACATGAAGGAATTTTTATTAATTACTAAAGGAGAGAAGAAAATTGAAAGTAGAAAAGAAAGGAAGTAGAGCATCAATTAACCTAAAGTAAAAACAAGTTTAAAAATTACACTTTAAATATAAAAAGTGGAGACTTAGAAGAGAACCAGGAAAAAGATGAAGGAACAACACAACTTCTTAAAGGTAATAAATCACAAACTCAAACAAACTTCAATCACTTTTTAAAATTAGAGCTAGGAAGAGGAAAGGAGAATATCTAAGAAAGAACATACAGCTGGCCACTACTTGGACGAAAATTCATTATGAATTTGCATGTCCGCTAAAGTGACAGAAAAATATCTATTTGTGAAATTAGAATATATCCAATTTCACAAAATTATATAGAGAAGTCAGTGATGTCATAAGGTAAACCTTAGACACAATATATGAACAACTCAAAAAGTCAAAGGATCTAAGTCAAAACAACAATAAAAAATTCAATAAACAAAAAATCTTAGCCAAATAGCATTGCTTATGTCTCATCAGTACACAAGCATAAGTTGCTAACTGGGTTTCGAAAGAATCCGGATTCTCTTGGGTAGACCCAGTGTTGACTAAGAAGCAAAAGACAATCAGTAAGAAGAAAAAAATAATAGTAATAATTTAAATAAAATGAGATTCAAAAATAAAAGTTATAAATTAAATCTAATTAAAAATAAAATAAAAACAAAACATAAAATGAAAATAAATAAGAACAAGGATCATAATGTGTATACGAGTTACTAAAAGAAAGACAAAATACTAGAAACAAGTCAAACTTAAAAAGTCAAGTGGAGGCATATGTTCGCAAGTGTGCACAATGCCAAGTTAATAAAGCTGAAAGACTTAAGGCAACTGGTTTGTTAATGCCCTTGGAAAGTCCCGAAAGAAAGTGGAAAGTATTCCCATGGACTTTGTGGTTGGGCTACCTCGGACGGGGAAGCAAAATGATGCCATTTGGGTAATAGTTGACAGGTTAACTAAATGGCGCAGTTCATACCAACCAAGCAAACTGTCAAAGGTTCCAAACTTGCTCAGCTTTTCGTTGAAAAGTTGTTCAGGCTGTTTGGTTTGCCGAATGACATTGTTAGTGATCGAGATCCAAAGTTCACTGGCAAATTTTGGGAAGCGGTCTTTGGCTTCGGGCATATGTTTCCAGAAGACAGTCAGATTGGGAAAGGTACCTTCCAATGATTGAGTTTGCGTATAACAGTGCAAAGCACTCAGCGACGGGTTTTAGTCCATTTTCTCTGATGTATGGTTTCCAGCCTAAAGCTCCCATTTCAGTGGGCCTCAAAGGCCCCAAGGTTAAAGCAACACTAGATTTCCTGCATGATATGCAAGAAATGTTGCTTGTTGCTCGTGAAAACGTAAAAACGGCTCAAGATAGAGCCCAGTTTTACGCTAATCAAAAGCGACTACCTAGGGTCTATGAGGAGGGGGCTTGGGTATACCTTAGAATCCCAAAAGATTCTAAGGTACTAAAGACTGGAAAATGTCCTAAGTTATCACCTCGTTACGCAGGGCCATTCCATATAGTAAAGAAACTCCATCGGAATGCGTATCAGCTAGAACTTCCTCAAGGTGTTAAGGTCCATCCTGTTTTTCACATTAGCTGTTTAAAGGAACGACTTGGTAGAAAGGATGACTTGATACTTCAGGAGGACTTAGTTCAGCTGGAGGACCTATCATCCTTTGTACCTACTGAACCACATGCCATTGTTGATGTATGTCAACGTGGGCTCAGGAACCGGCAGGTAACTGAGTACTTGGTTCGTTGGAAAGGAAGTTCCGAGGACGATGATACTTGGGAAAAGGAACATTTAAACTGAGGTTCCCTGGTTTTCTTCCTTAGATAAGGAATTTTTTAAGGAAGAGGGAATGCTACGGACCCAACTCCCTTGGGTCCCAAACCCAAACTTGAGACTGGACGATGACTGGGCCTGTAGACTTGACCGGTGACTCGTGAACCTGCATGGTTGCCACGTGTCATGATCCAGGAGTACACATGGCTTGGAGTCTCTCTCCTTGGAGGTATACAAGGGGAGGAGGGCTCATTTGCCATCCATTCTATCTACCTAGGAGGAGGTGGATGGAGAGCGTGTGCATGGCCAGGATATTTGCTAGCGTGAGGAAGGAGATGGCTGAGAGTCTAGGCGGTGGTATGGGACGCCGTCTAGGATGGAGGTCGGATCCAGCTTGATACAGCTAGCGTGGGTGGACCCGGATTAGGTCCTACGGCGGGGTGGAACGTGAATCGTTCGGTCTCTTGTGGTTAACCGGCACCTAGAGGTTTGCAGTAAGTAGGGAGTGTAACAGGTAGTTCACTCTTTCCTTGAGTTGACTTGCATCAATACATTGGGATGAGTTGCTTGTGTTCAAGAATCAAACCCTAAAGTTCGGTTATTCAATGATGTTGCACGTGTCAAGCATTTTGCGTCCAATCACATGGTGGCTAAAATTTGATAATTTTGTTCCCATATTTCAGAGGCCCTCATGGGACTGCACCACAGCCGCATGTGAGATGAATTTGGAGTGTTTTGTCTAAGAGGAACAAACTCTTCACTACGAATTTAGAGAGGCTGGTCTACGTGCATGCCAACCTACAGGTTTCGGACAAATTGAAGAAAATCAAAGAGCCCATGCAGGTAAATTGCAATTATGATCTAAGAAGTTGTGAGTTGTGAGTTGTGAGTTAAGGTATGTGCAGGTACTCGAGAAAGTGCCAGAAGACCAAGAATCGAAACAAGAAGCTTTCTAAGCTTAACGACAGTAAACAAGAAGGCTTTTTGATAAAGTCTATAAAGAAGGCTCAGTAGAGTCTATAAAGAAGGCTTATTACTAAGTCTATAATGAAGGCTCAGAGGAGTCTATAAAGAACAGGACAAGGCCTAGGGTCTGATCACCCTAGTGACTTGTTCCACCAAGATTGAGGATGGGCAACCTCTAGAAAAAAGGGCCTAGGAATTGATGGACATTATGCAAAACAAGATGGACATACACCTTGGCTCTTCCTTAGGAAGATTGCACTTGGGTGAATTCCCTAGTTGTAACCATGTAAAATTATATGTAATTAAAAGTCAAGTTGGAACCTTGTACCACCTACCTCCCACCTACTTTTCCTCATGCATTCTAGGCTGTTTAACACCTAGAATGGGGCGCCCTCCTACACTCTCACTTCATATGCCAAATCATCATAATAACTCTCCCAAGCTAATACATATCACCCATTCACCCTCTCTAACTAATACACCTCATCCATGCACTCTACTTCATCCTAAGTCCAATTGGAGTCTTCCTCACACCTCATGCACTTGAACTTGACACCTCACTCACTTTGGAAGGACTCTCCACTCTCTATAGAAGTGGAAATGCACCCCTCTACCAGGAGGATTAAAGGATGTTGCATCCAAGCTCTGCCATTTTGTTGTTTGTTGTGTACAGGTGCTTTGGAGAAGAGGATTGAGGTATTACCTCAAGGAGGCTATGTTATTTTGTGATTACAGGATTTCTGGGGCTCAAACCCTCGGATTTCTCTCTCTTTCACATCATACACACTCTCTCTCTCTCTCCCTCTCTCACTTTCACCTTCTCTCGAAACCATGGTATGATCTTGAAACTGTTACCCATATGTAAAAATGGTTCATCAGTACTTTTGCATGTCAGGCTATCTGTGGCCTATTGTCCATGCATGTCAGATCTAGAGCTTGCATGTCATGCCATTAGTGGGCTATTGTCCTTGCATGTCAGATCTAGAGCTTGCATGTCATGCCATCAGTGGCCTATTGTCCATGCATGTCAGATCTAGAGCTTGCATGTCAGATTTGAAGCTTTTGCATGTCATAGCATCTATGGCCTATTGTCCTTGCAGGTCAGATCTAGAGCTTGCATGTCATGTCATCAATGGACTATTGTCCATGCATGTCATATCTAGAGCTTGCATGTCAGATTTGAAGCATGCATGTCATAGCATCTGTGGCCTATTGTCCGTGCATGTCAGATCTAGAGCTTGCATGTCACACCATGCATTGCCAAATGACCATGCATGTCACTTCATGATTGTTGCATGTCAAAACTCTATGAACCCTTATGATTGCATGTCAAGAATCTAAGATCCATTTGGATTGCATGACAAAAATCTGAGATCCAACATGATTGCATGTCGGAAAGATTAAGACCTATGAAGAAATTTCTATGCTTTTGTTAAGCTAGATATGGAATTAAGATCATTGAATATGAACTAGGTTTATGTTAAGTTGATGTTCCTACTTTGAGACCCCTATTGGAATCCATTGTATATGTAATTGGCATTGGCCAATTGGATTTGCATAATGACAAGAAAAGAATCCTTCGGGGGGGGTCTCCCCATCTTGACCCCTCAGTGCTTCCGTTGTTGTGTGAATGAATCTATGTGATGCAATGTTTTTCGAGTTTTGATTTGAAATCTTATTTGATTTCCATAAAGTTGATTCGAGACTAGCTTTATGTGTTAAATCTTTTGGCCTTTAAGAACTTAGGACAGGCCTTCACCCTCGAGTTCACATTACTTGATTCAAAATATATCGAAATACATATGGTAAGCATGAGATAACTTGGATCAAGATGTTCTACAAAATCATTTGGGATTAGCTTTTCCTTTGTAAAAGTTTAACCCAATCTGCTTTTTGTGCAAAAGTTAACATCTGATAAGAATTGTCTTGTGGCCTCAGCTTTCAGTCATTCAGGTTTGACCATATGACCAGTTATATTCCAAGACTGACTGCAAGGAAAATCATATTCACAGTTGACCAGTTTTATTGTAATGAAACCTGAAAGTTGCACAAGCACCAAATAGGGTCAGTGCATCAATATTTACTTTGTAAAGGTAGCACACAAGCCCATACCAAATCCCCCAGCAGGAGGAAAGCGATGAGCAGCATCGCCTATGAGGATTACACGATCATTGCCACACAGAAACTTTTCTGCTACTTGTGCATGCATAACCCAATTCTTCACTGCCTTCACTTCTAAGTCCAAGTTCTCTAAGCCAGCTACATCAAAAAGAATTTGCTGACAGACCTGCAAAATGACCATGTTCACCTTTTGAGGTAATATAACCTAGCTGCCTAAGATTCTCATGCATCTAAAAGCACATAAAATATCCTTTCTGATTGATATCTCCACTATTCCTCTACAACGAGTTTGCAAAGCTGGTCCTACGAGCTGAATAATCTCAAACATATCCCAGAGTTGCTGTGTTCACAAATTTGTAAACGCTTTACCTGGAAACAGTGTGATGGTGTTAATCAACGTATAGACTACATATTGTATGGCATATACACGAATTAAAGGAGCATGTCAACAAAAAATCTCATAATCAGTTAACTTAGCACAATCAATATAACTAGATCTCACAAGTAAATGATTCGAGTGATTTATGACATGCTTCTCAAAACCATACTTGCAATTTAAAAGGTATTTTTCAGGTCACAATAATTGTTGTATTACGATTCCTCAGAAGTTTATAGTGCATCACAGGGAAGAAACTAAAGATCTCTGAAATAATTTGCATGAGAGGTCTCAATCTTGCTAAAGAAATATTCCATTCAGCAAAAAGAAATGACTGAACGTCAGTGGTGCATCTTAAGTCTACTATCAAGTAGAATCAATTGCGTGAAGCCATGCCAGAAGATTTCTTAAAAAAACTGCAACTCGTTACTCACTGTACATGTTAAGGGGTTGATTGACAGCAATCAAAAGTAGTTGTAACGACATTTGCAGGCCACATTCCGGAATGCGATCCAGGAATTCCCGTTAGGGTTTCCTAGATCGCAAATTTTTATTTTTTTTGGAAAGTTGCCAATATGTGAAAGAGGGAGAGGGTTAGGCGCCCTCAAGGAGAGAGAAAGTAGTAGCAATGCTTGAAAGGGAATGAATTACAAATGAACAATGAGTACATATAAATAGGCCTTCCAAGGGCCTAGACTCTTCCAAACTCTAAGTTCTAGAACCTTCCAAAAAACACTACTAATTATAGGGCACTCCCAAAAGTCAAGATAGGGTCCCTTAACATAATTAGACTTTACTTGGACACACGAGTTACCACTAGACCAAAATTGGGTCCAACTTAACTAAAACTATCTTACCATGGTCTAAATAATAAACCTACCCCATGGTTACACAAGTCTCAACCTTTTGGGTTAGAGTAACCTATGGGAAACTAACATTGTCATTTATTATTTCTAACAATTGCAACAATCAAAGCCATATCCAACTAGCCAAAATTCATTCGTACCGTGTCAGGACAAAGCATATTGACGTTCAGAGAAGGTGCAGAGTGGGGAGATTGAGACTGCAAAACCAACACCGTGTAGCAAACATTTTCAATGAATCATTGAGGAATTTTTTAAATTAGAGATGTTAGGTGTCGTCAATCACAAAATAGCCATTAAGAGGGGTGTCTTAATGCTGATTTTAAGATATCCTATACTTAGAAGCCCGTTCCGAGCAAAAAGGGTCGGAACGTTCCGTTCCGTCCGTTCCGTACGTTCCGGAATGTACTAGGTCGGAACGAGTTAATGTAATTTAAAAAAAATTTGATATACAACCCTGCTGGCCTACAACTTCTGCATTTCACAGATAGCGAGCAGGGAAAGTAAGGTTGTTAGATAGGTGCACTCCTGGCCCGCGACTTCACCATTTCACAACAGCGAGCTTAATTAATGGCTGATCGTTAACGGCCAACTCCAGAGTGTTCATAATTAACGGGCAACTAATCGTTTTGCAGTTGACAGCAAGCTTGTGAGTGTGTGTTCATAATTAATGGGCAACTAATTTCACAACAGCTGATCGTTTTGTCGCTGTATTGCTGCGGATGGATTTTTCCACCAAAAAGCCGGACGTGAGAACAGGATTTTTGCGGAAGCTCTGGAGCTGCTGACTACGCAGCAGAGAGCATGATCGAAGGCGCCTTAAAATGTCAATCACAAATAGCTAGACACCATAAACTTAATATTTAGCATAAACATAAACATTTGAATACCGACCAGTTGAAGATGCTCCACCGTAATTTGGTCAACCAATATATGCTCAAAGCTGGGTCGGAACAGACCCTTTGTAAATATTTACGTTTTTTTTTTAAATTTTTGCCCACGTTCCGAAACGGAACGTGTTCCAGAACGCGTTCCGTTCCGGAACAGGCAACTAAGATCCTATAGCACGTGCAGAATCCCCCATGTCATTTATATGACTATTCTCTTGTTGGTGTCGTGTCACATTTGGTACATAAATACAGCATTCCACAAGTCGGTTTTCACAATTTTCAATGAGGCAGCTATCCTTTTTAGTGCCTGCCAACACTGCATTCCTTTATGAAAACCTTTCATCACTGCTGGCTTGAAAATTTGCAAAAAAATGTTGCATACTTGTGTGTGTGGTAATTTTATTAATCCTACAAGTTTTTATTAAAGCATTGCTCAATGAGAAGGGGTCCATTCTGATTGTCGCATAACACTTAGGGTCCATTACTATTGCAGTATATTTGTTTCGGCACACTTTGTTGGGCTTTTCTTCACTTTTGTTAGCCATGATGCAATCACTTCTTCTCAAGCAGCCTTATTGATCCATACAACCGGCAGTATCTCTATTTTTATGCAGTGCCTTTGTTATGGCATTCTTTTGACATGATGAGAATATCAATGCCCATATTTGGTTATTATGCAATGTGACTTGTATAGTATCAATATTTATTACATATGTGGCGATGTTGTTATGGCATTATTTAGCCATGATGTTCATGATTTTTGGTATATTTGGTGCATCCACATGGCTTAATAGCTATCTCATATTTGCAATTTGAGAACTCCTTTATCATATTGTGGCTTCTTGTCTGACGTTTGTACCTTTTGCAGCTCCTTCAATGGACGCATTTGGCAACATCATCTTCATTATATTCATCTTCAGTTTTTCATAATCAACGTCGACATTTTGAAAAAATCATCCTAGTGTCTTTGCTACTTCAGCATTTAATGCCTTCATGGAATCTTCCATATTGCAGCATCAGCATCCCTATTGTTGTTGTGTCAGCATCCTTACTTCGACATCATTAGCATCCTCATTTTTTCAGTTTACATTTTCCTCATCAAAGTAGCCCATATCTTGAGGTTTGCTACAATGACATGTTGCGTTTTGCAATATTATCTTCATTTTGCAGCTTCGACATCCTCATTAAATGGCATCCGCACTTCTAATTTGCAGCTCGAGCACTTTCACTAGATCGACAAGGGCATACTATCTTTCTGAGGAGGGAGAGTCATAGGCTAGAACTAAGGAAGCGGACGGTGGACGCGGACGTGCATCCGCGTGCGGACACGGACGCGTCAGGGGTGCGTCCGCGTCTGGACGCGTCCGATTTTTTGAAAAAAAAAAATTCAAAAAAAAAAAAAATACAGGCACCTGCCCACGCTGTCCCCCATCCCAAAAGCAAAATAAAAGCAATTTATGGCCCCTGTTTTTCCCCCGGAATTAATTATCAGAGGGTGTCTGGCACCCACCTGCCCCCTCCTGTTAAAAAATAGGAAAACGGTACCAAAAAAATTTGCAACAGACCTAACCACTGCCCATGCCTCCCATAGCTGAGATATTACCAAACAACGACGAGTAATGAGCAGTTCATAAATTATTATGAACCTTCATTGGGAACTAAGCTCCAAAAAAGCGGCAAAGAAAGATCTGAAAGTGGTTTTGAGTGAAGATGATGGTTTGTATGGCAAACATATTACTGATTTGGGGTTTAGGGTGCATCAGTGACTGTCTCAAAGAAGTGAATGCTCACCAGAGGATTTGGGAGAGGTGAACGCTCACCAGAGGATTTGGGAGAGGTGAACGCTCACCAGAAGGATTTGGGAGAGGTGAACGCTCACCAGAAGAGTGACAAGCTCTCAGGACCAAAAGTCTCCGGGGGAAATCAATGCTCACCAGAGGATTTGGGAGAGGTGAACACTCACCAGAGGATTTGGGAGAGGTGAACGCTCACCAGAAGAGTGACAAGCTCTCAAGACCAGAAGCCTCTGGGGGAAATCAATGCTCACCAGAAGAGTGACAAGCTCTCAAGACAGGAAACCAGAAGACCTACACACTACTATGTCTTATATGATGAGATCAGTTTCCCCCCCGATGAACTTCAACAGCTTACTAGTTATCTATGCAAAACTATGTCATTCACTACAGAAAACCACAAGACCTACACACTACTGTGTCCCGGTTGATGAGATCGGTTTCTCCCTGAATGAACTTCAACAGCTTACTAATTACGTATGGCACTACTTCAACACGCTACAACACGCGGTCGAAATTTTGCGTACCAACACGGGGGCTCCGAAACATCTCCCAGTTCCGGACAAAGTGTCCCAGAAGCCCTGTTTAACGTCGAACTTCGGACGGACGTTGCGGGCCGACCGTCGGTCGTTTCCTCGTCTTGTCTGTTCCCACAACTTCCTATCGAGGTTGTCCACTGGTCGAAACAGACGGCACCTAAAACGGATCCCGTTTGGAAAAACGGGGCCGTCGGACGGAAACCTGCAAAACTAGTCCATTTCGCTTGACCTAAATGCGTTTCTCTCCAGTCGAAGGGCCATTTTGACCGAATGATACTTGAACCGAGCCAGGCTCGATCCCTTGGGTTCGTATCGGGATCACGAACCTGTGGACTATGTTCCTGGACCATTAATGCATTCTACACAGTACTATGGCCTATGTGATGAGATAGATTTAGGGTGAACGGACACCAGAAGAGTGAATTGTCAACAGAACTATGCCATTCACTACAGGGAACCACAGGAGCAACCATCCTGCAAGAAGTATTGCTATCTCTGTCAGCACAGACCTGCACAGTACTATGTCTTATATGATGTGATCGGTTTCCCCTCGAATGAACTTCAACAGCTTACTAATCACTTATGCAAAATTGTTTCATTCACTACAGGGAACCACGAGACCTACACAGTACTATGTCTTCTATGATGTGATCGATTTCCCCCCGGATGAACTTCAACAGCTTACTAATTACTTATGCAAAACTGTTTCATTCACTACAGGGAACCACAAGACCTACACAGTACTATGTCTTATATAATGTGATCAGTTTCCCCCCGGATGGACTTCAACAGCTTACTAATTACTTATGCAAAACTGTTTCATTCACTACAGGCCGTCCGTCCGTTCCTCGTCCTGTCTGCTCCCACAGGTTCCTGGCGAAGTTGTCCGTTGGCCGAAACCGACGGCACCCGAAACGGATCTTGTTTGGAGAAACTGGGTCGTCGGACAGAGAGCTGCAAAACTAGTCCATTTTGACCGAACGACACCCGAATCGAGCCAGGCTCAGTCCCTTAAGATCGTATCGGGATCACAAATCCGTGGACTGTATTCTTGGGCCATTTTGTCGATTCCAAATGTTTTCTGGTCCCGTCCCTCGTGACGTGTCCTTGAAGCCCTGTTTAACGTCTAACTTCGGACGGACGTTGCGGGCCGACCGACCGGCATCGTCTGGATCAACCTCTGGCTCTGGCTCATGATCGGCCGCTGCAACCAGGCACTCATCGGGATTGACCTGCACAAGTCAATCATTCGTGAGAATAGCCGAAGCAACCGTGAGGGCATTAAACTAAATGTCTTAAACCAATACGAAAGCAAAACGACAGAGCAACGAAATATACCTGCAGCAGTAGGGCGTGTGCGCCTCCTGCCCTCATGCTCTCCGTGATGCGTCGAACCACCCTGGTGTTGGTGTTGCAGTACACCAGGTCATTGCATCGCTTCGTCATCAGACGGTTCCGCCTGTTCGTGTGAACAAGGCTGAACATTGACCAGTTCCGCTTGCACACGCAAACAGAACAGTCCTGCATTAATTGGCAACAACTCGAGTGAGTACCGACCTTGTAGAGAAAATGCGAAAACTGGTTGGATGAATGAGATTAGACAACATACCTGTGAAAGGACTCGGAGCGCGAGCGTCCTCAGGTCTGGCTGCCCAGCGCCGTAGCTCTCCCACCATGATACAGGCAAGAGCCTGTTCTCTCGAACACGTGCAAGGTCCTCGCCGAATAGCCCCAGAGAGTGCCTGTAGTTGAGCAACAATATGCTTGAGTACACTTGAGCCCGTGCAGGGAAATTGAACGAATGACAGCGTATGATAGATCAAGAGTTTACCTATAACTGAGCCTCTGCACCTCGAGCCTGCTGCGGATATCAGTGTCACTGCTGAGGAGGCGGATGTATGCGAACCAGTCCGCACGCAGCTCTGCATCGTCGTACTGCCTCTCGCTCTAAAACAGCGGATGCAGTATGTGGGCCACAATGTGAATGGGCCGGTGAAACTTATCCCAGCGTCGCTGCCACAAGCGCTTGATAGGCTCCAACCTGTGGACCAAACCACGTGGAGGCAACAGTTACATACCATTGTGTTGCGACAGCAAGACGAAACAGATTGCGAAATGGAAGTAAGGATGGTGAGACGGAAAAAAGTTATACCTGGCAGGGTCCAGCTCAGAACGCTAGAGAGACTCGCCTATGCGGTCCATGAACTCGTAAATGAGGCCCATCGTGCACCCCTCGCGATCAACGAGCCTCATAACAGAGTAGATGGGGCGCATGACGTCCATCAGCTGCTGCATATCCACCCAGAAAGGCTCCATGAATAAGATGTCGTGGAAGGCCAAGCCCTTTGGGGTCGTGGACAGGTCCATGGCGGTGAACTCTGCAGAAGTGGCCATGTGCCGCAATTCACCCTTGAGCTTGTGTAGCCGCTCAAGCATGATGAACTGGTAGGCGAAGCGGGTGCGAGCGGGCTTCTTCAAGTCGAGCCTGCATTGACAAACGGAATGAGAGGCACACATGAAACGAGCAAAAAATAAAGAAGCATCTTGAACGAGCCAAAAAATAAGTAGCAGCTTACCTGCTGAATGTGCGGAAAAGGGCTATCATGCGGCGCTAGCGTGTGACGAAGTCCACAACCGCAAGTGCCCTCGTGAGAATCTCATTGACCCAAGGCCGGCGCCCGATGGAATGCAGGAGGAGGTCCAGTGAGTGTGCGGCACATGGCGTCCAGACAATGGAGGGCGCAAGAACATGGAACCGTAACAACTAGAAACAATCACGTTGATGAGTGGACGTCTGCGACGATCAGTCCACCCATCAGCCATGATGGAACAGCCGTATCTATCCCAAGCCTCATGCAATGCAACCAGTCTCTCTCTGACTAATGCAACCCGGTCCTGGAGCAAAGGGCCGCGTAGTGCGTTGGCTGTGGGTGGTGTGTAGCCGGGCCCACAGACTGCAACTTTCGAGATAGCCTCTCGAAAGATGCGGGATGATGCCATGATAAAGGGGAGGTTCAGGTCATAGAACATCTGTGCTATGGTCCTGGTGGCCTCTCTGTGCTGCCCCTCTCTAAAAGATCCCGGCATGGACATCTGTCTGGTGCCTCGGGATGTGGATGGCTGGGAGGATGTGGATGGACGATGCGGATTTGGAGGTGGTGGCATAGGTGCAGGTGCGGAAGCGGAGGATGTGGACGGGCCGTGTAGATCTAACGGTGATGGCAGAGGCGTAGGTGCAGCAGTGGAGGCTGCGGATCCATGGGGAGTACTGGCGGAGGGGGTACGGGTGGCTGTGGCGGAGGCGATGGCGGGTGCGGATGCAGCGGCGGTGGCGAGCGACGGTGGGGGCGGTGGCGCAGGGTGTACCAGTGGCAGGGGCGGTGGCAGTGGGTGCACCAGTGGAAATAGAGTCCGCGGCATCTGTGGACGGCTTGTCGGGCTCAGCAGCTGGCTCAGAATGTCTCGATAATGTGAGCCCTCTCCGCTGCGGGGATGACCATACAAATGCCGATCCCGTAACGTCCCCCCGTGGGTCGGACTCGCAACCCTAGATGTGCTCGAACCTGAGAGGCGTTCCCTATGAACTGCTTTCAAAAAAAAGGGCAACGCCACTTTTTGTCGGGCATCACCTCCACCTCATCCCAAATGGGACGAGCAGCCATATCTCTCTCTCTCTCTCTCTCTCTCTCTCTCTCTCTCTCTCTCTCTCTCTCACGCACACACACACAGAAGCACGCAAATCCAATCTCTCTCTCCCACCCTAAACCCTAAACCCTAAACCCCAAACCCAAGCACTCTAAAACCTAAATCCTAAACCCACACACACACACCATGTCTCGTACATGCGTGCACACACACAAATCCTCTCCCTCTCCGTCCCTCACACTCTCTGTCTCTTCCTCTCTCTCTCTCACACACAGATCACCACACACACACACATCTGTATGCACACAAATCAACAATATCCACACACACACACACACACACATAAATTACCACACACACAATTTTCACACACACACACAACTCATCACACACACACATACAAAACACCTTCAGGGAGCAGCGATGGAGGTGATGCTCACACGTACATTGGAAGATATTTGCTCATGAGCCAACCGCCAGAACATCGATGGAGCTACTGGAGCCTTTGCCATCTCAATGATTGTGCTCAGAACTCAGAACTAGTGCTTAAGTGTTTGTTGAAAGCCAACGCTCAGATATTGCTTAGAAGAGCAATCACGGAAGTAAACTTGCATTTGCTTACGATCTAGGCATGGCTGTCGCTCCCTTTCGTTAGATTCATTCATCTGCTGACACTAATCCGTGTGGTGGCAAGCGTTAGCAATTTGTTTGGTCGTGTCCCTGCGCTTTTCAGGATTGCGGACCTATGTCTTGAAGCCCGGATCCAGTTCTGTGGAATGCGATGTCAGAGAAGCGTCGCTGCAGCTGAGTGATGAGCCTCAGGTGGAAGTGAAGGAGTAAATATACCCGACTTAAATCCAGCCATCAGTTCAGTCCCAACTTACAAGTAGACACAGAAGGACAGGAGAATCGCATTATCAAGGAAGTAAGAAGATTGGAAGAAGATACTGGATTCAAACTAAGAGTTCTTGCTCAGAATTACTCAAATACTCAAGCACCGTAGGTTCTGGAGAGGAAGAACCATCAGGAGCAGCTCCAAGGCTCTGACGGATTGGCCCTTCCTTGTCATACCTGCTTGCCTTGTCCCTACTTGGATATGGAACCAGCTACGCCTCCCTCTGCTCTCCCTCCTAATCCTTCTACTCCTCCATTTGTGCTATCTAAGGTCTCACCTCCAACTATCCCTCGCTCTATTCTACCGGAAGACGTTCATTATCATGTTGGGCAGTTGTATGAACTATTTTCAAAGGTACAAGGAGAAAATGCAGCATTCAAATTGGAGGTTCAAAATTGCGAGATAAGATCAGCCAGCTGCGAACTCTATTACCATCATCTACTACGGATCTTGCAGAAACTTCTAACAAGATTTCCAGCCTTGAGAAACAAGTAGAAGAGACGAAATCTTGGGCAGCACTCTTTAAAAAAGATAGTGGTATAATAGATTTGCCTACTTCGGAGCAAGAGAAAAGAGCCAAAAAAGCCCTTAATATTAGAGTGAGAAGCATCCCAAATGCTGGAAACCTCTTGAGGAAGCCAAGGATTTACTTTGCAATAAACTCTCACACTCAACTAAGGGATTTGAAATTGCGAGAGGCAAGTATGATGAGAATGTTCTATTTATTAAATTCCGGTCTCTTGTAATGCTGCCTTGAAACTTCGAGCCAAGCTGAAAGGGACTTTTATTTTTATGGATGATGATTTAACTCATACGCAATGGCTAGCAAGGAAAAAAATCATACAAGAAGCTAAGGAAAAAGGACAACGGGTGGTGTTTATTGACGGCAAACCACGATACTATGAGCACTCACTATAGGGACTTGGGGCTCCCGGGCATGGGAGCAGCCCGAGATCCCCTATGTCGCTTCGTATTGGCTTTTGGAATTGTAATGACTTCCACTCTTCCTCTACTGCAGGTGACTTGTAGTCCTATCTTGCTCATACAGATATTTTACTGCTAGCAGGGACTCATGAATCTCAATTTCGTCCTCTTTCTATGATGACAGATTTCTCTTGGCACTCAGTTTTTAGACCATTCCTACGAGGGACGACCTCCAGAGGCTCAGGTGGGGTGGCATGCTTATACAGAGACCAGTATAGTCATACTTTTAAGCTGGTTAAGAAAGATCCGTACGCTCGTTTTATATGGTTACAATTAGTTGGGCATTCCCTAGGCTTGGCTAGAGATATCTTCCTGGCAGTATGTTATATTGCTCCTCAGAGTTCGACATTTGCAGACTATGGTGGGGACCCTTTTCAGGTTTTGTCAGAGGATATTTCTATCTTTTCTCCCCAGGGCTATGTACTTTTGGCAGGTGACTTTAATGCACGCACGGCCACCAGACAGACGGAATTTCATGTGATTACGGATTATCTCCAGCTTCAGGCTTTGGATACAGGTCTTGTGCGGACATCACATGATGAGGCTACCCCTTCTACTACATTTGGTGAGCAGCTACTCAAGATTTCCGAGGCACATTCCTTGGTCATTCTGAACGGTTTATCATAGTGGCCAAATTCAGCAGCATTCACTTGTCATCCACATAGTGGCATTTGTCCTACACTGCATCATAGAGGAGGCTCGACATCGTAGACAGAGAGTATACTGTTGTTTTGTGGATTTCCGCAAGGCCTTTGACTCAGTTCCACAGCACCTGCTACTTCAGCGCTTATCTTCACTTGGCTTCTCACAGGATATCATTATGGCTATCAGCGCCTTATATGAGAGGGTTTTAGCACGTTTCAGAGATGGCAGCAGCTGGTCGCCTTCTATCCAGAGCACAATTGGAGTCAAGCAGGGATGTCCCACTCTTTTTGCATTGTACATTGATGATCTAGAGCGGATCATCAAGGAGGAGGGGGGTGATGGATGTCCTCTTGCTGATGTTATTATTCCTATCCTACTGTATGCGGATGATGTGGCATTGATATCCTCTACAGCCTGGATTACAGCGACATCTTGATGCTCTATATGGTTTTTGCTTAGTGTGGGGCTTGACGGTGAATATTGCTAAGACCAAAGTTATGGTGTTTAACACAAATCGGCAGCATATGAGAGATGACGCTTTTTATTATGATGCACAGCAGCTGGAGATTGTTACATCATACACCTATCTAGGTGTATTATTCACCGGCCCCTTACTCACTTTTCGCTCTACTGCTCTATATCGCCTGCGTAAGGGGCATACTGCCTTGGTACATATGGAGAGAGTGTGTACTACTTACCATATTCATGATCCTGCTACCAGAGACCACCTTTTCTCTACAGTAGTCTCACCTGTGGCTATGCACTCGGCAGAGGTCTGGTGCCCAGGGATATCTCAAAGTACTTGGAGAGACATCACTCGTCTGCAGATCACCATGTTAGGGAGGATGATTCGTGCGAAGCCGTCAGTTCCTCATGAGATTCTTTTAGCGGAGTTCACCTCACTCCCCATGGTGGTAGAGGCTATGTTTCAGATTGTTACCTTTCTACATCGACTTGAGACCATGGATACTCACAGATACGTGATGGCAGCGCTTACTTCTTCTCAAACTATAGCTGGACAGCAGGCTAGGTCTTCTTGGTATGGTGATGTGGTGGCTTTCTTTCAGTCATGGGACTTCTCGATGCTGGATCTCCCACAGGGAACTCATACATTTATCAGACAGCAGCTGTATCGGAGATATTGTCACATAGTATGGGATCGTCCTGACCATGAGAGAGTCAAGCTTACCTTCTATGGCACACATATCTTATGCAGAAATAGTTTGGGACCTCTTTCTTTTGGGCTCCGATACAGATTGGGACAGTTACGAATCTCTTCGCATCAGCTTGCTATTGAGACAGGCAGATATTCAGGCATTTTGAGAGAGCATCGGATATGCCAGATATGCACATTGGGTGTAGTGGAGGATGAGTTTCATTTTATCTTTATATGCCCTACATACTATGAGATACGTGGCCGATATCACTGTTTATATCGTGACACCCCTATTACCCTCAATACATTTTTGGAGTATCAGGATCCCAGATGTGTCGGCCTTTTACTACGAGAGATGCTTATGTTGAGAGCCTCTTTGCTACCATCGGAGAGTATTACTGATTCTAGCCAGCATCTCATTACTAGCTTCTTTCAGAAGCGGGAGTGTGATGACCTATCAGATGATGAGGCAGTCATACCGGTGAGGGCGAAGGCCCAGCGTGCTCAGCCACCACCTCTTGCCAGATCTACGCGCGCCTCTAGAGCTACCAGAGCTCCTCGATCACAGCCCACAGCTGCTATGGGTATCAGACGCTTTTTTCGAGATTGATATTTATCCTTTTACTTTCCTCAGCAGAGCAGGCGGTTAAGCTCTTGCACCTGTACCCTCTTCAGAGGTGGAGGTTAAGCTCTTGTGTATCTGCTCTTTTATGCATTTTATGATTCTATATTGGCTATGTCTTTTCCTAGCTCGAGAAAGTTCTATTTTGTCTTTTCCATTTAGACTAGTGTTTTTTATTATGTTGTCCGACATGGACAGTAATCTTACGAGACATGTACTTATTCATTCTGTCTTATGTGCCCTTGGGCACTCAACAGACATTAATACATTTCTCTCTCTCTCTCTCTCTCTCTCTCTCTCTCTCTCTCTCTCTCTCTCTCTCTCTCTCTCTCTCTCTCTCTCCCGCCCTCTTTCTCTGCTCTCGGGCTTATGCGGAACAGTCTGCAGGGCCCGCGCCTTTTGTTTTTTTTTTTTTTTTAAAAAGGCGTCCGGGGCCCGGACGCATTCTGGGCCCCGAACCCGTCCGCGTCCAGACGCTGGACGCGTCCTCTGGACATGTCCAGCCAAAAATTTTTAAAAAAAAGACGCGTCCGACCCCGCGTCCGGGGGTCGGACGCAGGCATTCCGGCCCGGACCCATGTTTGGTTATTATGCAGTGTGACTTGTATAGTATCAATATTTATTACATATGTGGCGATGTTGTTATGGCATTATTTAGCCATGATGTTCATGATTTTTGGTATATTTGGTGCATCCACATGGCTTAATAGCTATCCCATATTTGCAATTTGAGAACTCCTTTATTATATTGTGGCTTCTTGTCTGACGTTTGTACCTTTTGCAGCTCCTTCAATGGACGCATTTGGCAACATCATCTTCATTATATTCATCTTCAGTTTTTCATAATCAACGTCGACATTTTGAAAAAATCATCCTAGTGTCTTTGCTACTTCAACATTTAATGCCTTCATGGAATCTTCCATATTGCAGCATCAGCATCCCTATTGTTGTTGTGTCAGCATCCTTACTTCGACATCATTAGCATCCTCATTTTTTCAGTTTACATTTTCCTCATCAAAGTAGCCCATATCTTGAGGTTTGCTACAATGACATGTTGCATTTTGCAATATTATCTTCATTTTGCAGCTTCGATATCCTCATTAAATGGCATCGGCAATTCTAATTTGCAGCTTGAGCACTTTCACTAGATCGACAAGGGCATACTATCTTTCTGAGGAGGGAGAGTCATAGGCTAGAATTTGCATACATGTCGACCCTTCATTTGTTATTTGGCATTTTCTGATATTTTTTTATTGCTTGGTCCTGAGCATAGTTGCCCGTTCCGGAACAGAAAGCATTCCATTCCAGAACTTGACCAAAAAAAATTTTAAAATAGATCTTTTTTTAACGCAATCAAAAAACGATACTGAAAAGTATCGCTGTTCCTACCATCAAATCCAACATTCTCTGCCTCGCTCAGCTCTGATGCAGAGAAACCCTCCCTCCTCCAAAGAGATCCCGTGGCTTGTCCAGAGATGAATGATAGAGCTGTTGCCTACACCTAAGCAGACGCAGAGGCTCTGTAAGATGAAATGGAAGAGGCGTCTCGCCAATTGAAGGAAAGTCCTCCGCATCAAGGATCATCTGATGAACTATCAGCAGGTAGGTTCGCTGCTGCATTTATGGTGGAATCTGGAAGGAAATGTTGGATGCCCCGGAACGCATTCCTGGGTCGTATAATATGTATATGTAGACAGTATATATAAAATACTATATACTGTTTTTTGGCCCTAAAAACGAAAAAAAAATTACGTTTTAAAAAAATTTCCAACTATTAAAAACAATCAGAACAAAAACAATAAGGACAATGCTATCTAACAAAAAAAGGGTTCCTGTAAAAAATTCCAAAGACCATCAGATCCCCCATAATTTTTCTTTTGCAATTTGAATACCATAAAAAAAGAACACGTTCCAGAACTTAGACATCTCTGATACTTACATATGGAATAACACTAGTTTCTGACTAATATGCACTGTATATCCTACTGCAGCTTTGTTATGTTCTTGTAAATTGTGGAGGGAGCGCTGCTTGCAGAAAATATGGTGGCTGTCAAATTATGTGAAAAATTAAGTACTAGAAACACTACATTCCCAAAAAAGGTTCTGACCCAGTGTGCTCCGGAATATGCTGTACGGAATGCACAGTACATTCTGGCCCAAAAGGAGTCGGAACGAGTTTCTAAGGTCCTGAGCTTAGAAACCCTTTCTGACCCAAACCAGTCAGAACGTACTGGGCCGGAACGTGGTAATAAATAAAATCCAAAAAAAAATCCCTTTGTTATATAGTTACAAAAAAGAAAATTGGGCCACGTTCCAGTACCGAACGCATTTTGGAACGTGTTCCAGAGAGCGTTCCGTTCCAGAACGGCCCCAAAACACATTCCAGAACGTGTTTCGTTCCGGAACGGCCAACTATGGTCCTGAGCTGTGTTGCAGCGGATCGTGTGATCCGGAACGTCAGCGATCCGCGACCCGGATCGCAATTTTTTTTTTTTTTTTGTGTGGAAAAAGGAGTAATGGCCAATTTTTTTTTTTTTGAGTTTAATACTAACTAAACCATAATTGAATGGTGGACATGCTTTTCCAATAGATATCAAAAATCAGTTTTGAATGGTGTTCTGATGCCAATGGTTTGCAGATCTACTGATTCCGTTTTCTGTTAAAAAATGATAGAAAGAGTTAGAAGGAGCCTTCCTTAGACTGGCGGGAATTGTATACTTCTTTTGGAATAGCTGAAACAGGGGGTTCGGGGGGCGGTAGCCCCCCGAGAAACAAGGGGTTCAGGGGGCAGTAGCCCCCCGAGAAACAGGGGGTCCGGGGGGCAGTAGCCCCCCGATGGAGGGTTTGATGGGCAACGCCCCCCAACGGCGGGGTCCCGACGGTAAGGCCTCTTCATGATTTGGCCTTCCAACTCCCTAAGTGAAAACACATTTTTTGGTGTTTCGCACCCGAAACAGTCGGCAAACTACACAGTCATAATGCTCTCAATAAGAGCTTTCATCTGATACCCATATTGCCTAAAAAAATTTCAAAAAAAAAAACGATTCTGCGCGATTCTGGGAAAATCCCGAAACGCGATTCTGATCACGATTCTGAATTGCGATTCAGAATCGCGGTGCACCTATGGCTGAAACCATCTACTGATGTCCAAATCTCTGAAACCATATGAAAATGCAGCCAGTTTTCTTAAACCATCTATGTCCAGATTTCTAATTAATGTAGCCTGCAGCCATCTGAAACCAAGCAACAGATCTGCATAACAATTGCTTTTTCTCTCCAATATCTCGCCCACATACTTGTTTTGACATAACCTGATATCACTGCTAGTTTGCCATACTTCGACACCCAAGCAATAGTGCATAAGATCTAAATCTGTCATCTCAAATTGCTTGCATAAGTTGGCTTTGATAGAACGAGTGAGGTTCTCATCATTGCCATTGATAATGATATCATCAACGTAAAGTACAATCAAGGCAATGTTGTCATCATTTATAAGAACATAAAGGTTTGGATCTGAATTTGTTCTTACAAATCCATGTGAAAGAAAGTAACTGTCAATGTGTCCATACCATGCGCGTGGTGCTTGCTTAAGGACAAAAGTGCTTTGTGTAGTTTACATACCTTCTGTTCTTGCCCTTTTGCAATGAAGCCCTGCGGTTGGACCATGGGGATATCGAAAACTCTACTAATTGTGCTTGTCACTGCCCTGCTGATTTTGAAGCTCCCATATTTGGTGATGTATCGTTTAAATTTGCTTCATGGATCTATTGCTTGATTCTTGCCTCCCTACTTCTAATGCCCCATGCCCCGGTTATGAAAAAGTACTCATTTCATGTTTTTCTAAGAACCTTAGTTCACAGTGAGTTTTATGCCATTGATGTCATTTGAGTATCTGCATTAGCACATATTCTTTGGAGGTCGGGAATAATATTTGAGTAGATAGTCAACATATAGGTGTAGTTTAATATCTTCCTGCATGTTTCATCTGGGGCAGATCCAGGCCAGGGTTATCGACTGCATTCTCGATCAAGTTTTCATCTGAACCTTTAGGAATTCTATATTAATGTAGTCACTAATGAATGTATATCTTCATGCTTCTGCTATTTACCTCAGGTGAGAAATCCTCAAAGTTTTGCTGGGGAGGATAATACGGAAGCTGCAAAAGAGAGCAAAAAAAGACTCAGAAAAAATTGGAGTTATGCATACGTAATCATTAGACTCCAAAGGCTATGTATTGATGTCTAATAATGGCACAATCTATCACACGTCAAGAACAACAGCTGCAAATTGGAAATTAAAACGTACGATGCTACTTTAGAAAGCCAAGCATTTGCACCTTTTAATTTTGTCTTAGCTATTGCAAGCCAAACAGAGGCTACACATTAAAAACTTACTGACCTGTGCCACAAATTCCCCTGATCGCAAATCATGTGCAACAATAACAACAATAGCACGTGCATTGAAAACAAAATATAGCATCCCAGGATTAGTTCTAGCAAGATGTCGTCCAAGTGCTTTGCTTCTAAAGTGCACATTTATAAGTTTTTGCATGTCTGCTTCTCCTTCAAATTCTACCCCCATGATCTTTCTCACAATACTTCCAGCCCCATCTGCTGCCACCAAGTAGCTACCATGCATCACCGTTTCCACCTTTGTTTCAAAAGATAGAACTCTTGTCGTGACTCCACTAGAATTTGCATGTAAGGATTTAAGTTCATGGCCCATGTAAATTTCTCCAATATTTGAAGATTGACTATTTGAACACATTGGAGGCATCCGTGAAACTTCATGAACAACTATCCCAAGATCAAATGCATGCTTCAATAGTAGACGTACAAGGTGGTGCTGAGAGAAATGAGCTATGCCTGTGGGGCTCCTATGCATTGCCATATCTGAGAGGAAGTCCATTACACCATAGTTGAGATAATCAAGCAGACACAGTCAACCGATCGGTAACCCCAGATTTCAATATGCACTGACTTCAAAAGAACAACTTCTAAACAGCCTCCATAACAAGCTCTAGAGGTGACCATATCAAGTGGGAACATAAAAAATCAACAGTGTAGAAATTTGACATGTATTAGTTAGCTAGAAAGCAGCAGCACCTGATAGTTCCTGGATGAAGCATACCCTCAGGCTGCAAATGATCCACCAATCCAAGTATAGGACCAGCAAGAGTCGTACAATACACAAACCTACGCCAGTGTTCCATAGGTGGCTGCTGATCCTCTATCTCATGTCCCAAACCGTTTATTCTTCTGAATATCTGTGCATCAGATTCAATCAAAACAGCATGGCTAAATACTTGTTTTTGTCGTTGTTAAGCTGAAAAAAAAAGCCCAATCTGCCTCTCTGATAAAAAGAAATGAAAAATACTCTACATAGACCTTAAAGGCACGGTTTAATCAGGATCACCATTCCAAGGTCAATCAAAATGTACACATTCAAAACATGCATTTTGATCGGCTTTGTCATCAAAACTTTGTCTAGTATATCATTTTGCAATTATGTTAAAATAGTCAAATAAACTGTTCCTTTTAATAGCATAGATCACGGAACATGGTCTAAAACATGCATAGAAGTCATAGTTTCACAGCATACAAAAAGGACGCATGCAAAATGTTAATCGTTTTTCTTTAGATTTCACATGTACAAAATGTATTATGCTTCATATGTACTGAATGATGAATTCCATACCAAAAGGTATGGAATGGGTAACTATGGTATAACACGACAAGTATTATACTTGATATAACATTTTTATGCACTTTTGAAAAAAATCAGTAAATTGAAGTATAATATCTATGATTCTATACTTATGAGTTATATAGTCTATTAGCTATATAGCATATACCTCAGAAACCCGTTCCGACCAAAATGGGTTGGAACGTACTGTACAATATGTTCCGGAACGTACTGGTCCAGAATGTATTAAAAAAAAAATTTAAGAAATTCATAAAAAAATACACGAAAAAAAACCTAAAAGGTTTTAAGTAGTACATACAAATAAAAGCCAACCTCTATGAGCCCTATCTGTATCGATGGAGGGTGTATTTTTGGCCTCATGGAATCCACAGCTCTGATCTGAAATCTGAAACAATCAGCACTATGTTGATCAGCTATTGCTTTATCCTGGTTTGTTGGAAGCATAGAAGCCCGTTCCTAAGAAAAATCCTTAGGAACCTTCAGCACGCCCATCTGTTGTTTCTGGTGGGCGTTCTAGACCAAGAGAGTCCTTTATGCAGCAGAGAGCGGTTAGGGCTAGGCAGCAGACCTTGGACCGAGGTGCATGGCAGAGACATCATCATGCCCTGTGTACCCGACGGATTGGCCAGCTGTTCTATGAGTGTGGCATTCTTTTTGCTGTTGCAGACACTTGAATCTTTAGGGACACTTGCCTTCAGATCGCAGCAGCTGATTCCTCATGGAGGCCTCCGAGGAGAGAGGCATTGTGCACGACCATGCTACGACAGGAGGAGGAGACCATCACACAGGAGCTGAGCTCCATCCGCACAGCGTGGCAGACGTACGGATTTTTTGCTACTCTTTACCACTTAATTTGTTTCACTCTACATATTACCACAATGTTTGCAAGTGCACATGTCTAAGAAATGTTGTATTTTTGCAGCTATGGAAGCTCGATATTGAGCGATGGATGGACTGACACTCGTCGGAGATCTGTCGTCAATATCCTAGTGTCTTGCCCACTTGGCACAGTCTTCCTACGAGGCGTGGATGCTACTCGAGCTGGTGGAGCCATCACGGCCGAGTTCATCTATGAGGCAGTCATCTCTATAGTGCAGGAGATTGGGGCAGAGCACGTGGTTCAAGTCATCACAGACAACGGCTCGAACTACAGACTGATGGGAGAGATGGTGATGAGGGAGCACCCGAGTATTGTGTGGACCCCGTGTGCTACACATTGCATCGACCTTCTCATTCGAACATGGTTGCACCTCCATGGATTCGTGAGGTACAATTTTCATCACTTTGTAAAGCATTTTTCACTTGTCAATTGTTCTAGGCCCCTAACCTCTTTTAGCTTCTAACAGTTTTTTGTTTAATGTTTGTCTTGCAACTCACCTCTCAGGCCATGCGCATAGTGAAGTTCGTCACCAGAAAGAGGCGCGTGCTGGCATTGTTCCGTACCTTCTCTCGGCTGGACCTGAAGAAGCCAGCACCCACTCGCTTTGCCTTCTTTTTCCTGGTTCTTGAGCTACTATGCGTCTTGCGAGATCATTTGCGGAGGATGGTATCCAGTGAGGCATTTGATGAGTTCATGACTTGCACGACAGAGGCAGTGTTTTTCCAGGCCATAGTCTTTGGAGACGACTTCTGGACACGGTTGACTGAGATTGTAGAGGTTCTTCGACCTGTCTTCTATGTGCTACGCCTAGTAGACCGAGAGGGGTGCACTCTCGGTCTCATATACGAGTTCATGGACCGCATCGGCGAGGCGCTTCACAGATGTGGCTTGGAGGAGGATAGGTACGTCTCCTATCACTTTCTTATTTCAGTTTCACTTTGCTCTCATGTTTTCAAAGATGCCTAACCATTTGCAATGTCACCCGCGCAGGAAGGACGAGCTCCTCACACTTTGGGAGGCGAGGTGGGACTACTTCCACAGACCCATCCATGCAGTGGCCCACATGTTGCACCCATTGTGGCGCTCTACCAGACGTCCTGGCAACATGGAGCTCCACCGAAGATGGGTGGAGTACACCGAGCGTGTATGGCCCGGCGCAGGTATTGTAAATATTCTAGCTAGTGTAGTTGTTTATATTAGCATATGCTTTGGTGTGTGGACTGACACGTGTTCTATTTCCTTTGCCAACAGGCACGACTCTGGGGAACATAGAGCGAGACATAGTCAAGTTCGAGTGGGGCCTGTATCCTTTTGATCGAGACCAGTGTAAGCTCAGAGATGACCAATTGGCGCCTGTCACATGGTGGAGCTTTCATGGCCGCAGTACGCCTGACCTTCAGCGACTGGCAGAGAGGGTCCTTGCAAAGGACTGTTCGGCTTCCGCCTGTGAGCGGAACTGGAGTGTATGGGCCAGCTATCACACGAAGAAGAGAAATAGACTCTCCATTGAGCAATGCAGGCAGTTGGTGTTTGTGAACACCAACGAACGCATGTTGAGACACACACGTATGCAGGGTGACCGCTTGATCGAGGTGAGTTAGTGACTTTATTGGTATTGGTTGATGTACTTGCGTTTCAAATGAACTTATTTGACAAATGCATAAGTTTGCTAACCATGCCCTGTTTGTTTTTGTAGGTGAACCCTAACTCCTGCAAGGTACATATGACAGCTGCTGATCCTCGGGTGCCACCTACGAAGGAGGAGCTCGAGGATAATATCTATCATGAGCTACATAGGCAGGCAGATGCAGAGGCACGATCTGCACGACACCACAGGAGAGCAACTCGATGTCAGGAGATGGGAGAGGATGGAGAGGATGAGATTTTGGGGCGTGGAGAGGGATTTGGGCATGGGTACGAAGAGGAGGAGTGGATGGATCAAGCTGATACAGAGGTAGAGGATGAGGGTAAGCATGAGGGGGGGGGGGAAATGCAGCAATTACTTGTAGACCCAGATGCCGAGACACAGGAGGAGCCAACCGTTCCTGCACCTAGACATTCCGGGGGGGGGGGGGGGTGGGCTGGGGGCATTGTTTGTAGAGAGGACTGGAGTTTCACATGCAGTTGAGGGCCCAGGTCGGCTCTGAGTTTATAGGGCCTTCCCAGGCTACGAGATCACAGTTGAGAGGGCGACCTAGAGGGAGTAGCAGTTGGAGCCAGCCAGGAGAGGGTAGGAGAGAGAGAGAGAGAGAGAGAGAGAGAGAGAGAGAGAGAGAGAGAGAGAGAGGGAGGGGACAGGGAAGAGGCAGAGGCGGACGCAGAGGCAGAGGCTCACCACGACACATGACACCCTCAGCATCATCTACAGACTCCTTGTTTGGCAGTTCCACAGACACTGATGACTCAGACTTTGAGTTAGACGATTTGTTAGTTGTTAGTTGTTATGAGACATTATTTATCGGGGACGTCACTCTATTTTTTTTTTGGCCTTGAGCTCGACATTATATATTTTGACGTTTTTACATTGTGTCTTGTCGGTTTGTGTTTCGATATGGTTTTTTTCCAACATGGTCTACTTCAGTAGGTAATGATCACATTCTAATTTCTACAAACTTCAAAGAGAGAGAGAGAGAGAGAGAGAGAGAGAGAGAGAGAGAGAGAGAGATTCAGTATGCTTTCAATGCTTTGGTTTGCACATGATTTCATTTCACACAAATACTGTAGAAAATGATATATAGTGAAAAATAACTTGATGGTAGAAAATCACTCAATGCTTCAAAAATGGACGACAATGGTCTTGAAATTGATGGCAAACTTGATAAATGAACTGCTCTTGAAAAAACCTTCCATTTGATACCCATATTGGCATTAAAAAAATTTCAAAAAAAAAAAAGCGTTCCGGGAAACCCCAGTGGGAAATCCCGGAACGTGATCCAGAACGCGATCCGGATCGCGTTCCGGATCGTGGCCTGCAACTTTGCATGTGACACTCTACAATAAAGATCTCTACTAAATATCTTATCTCCTTTCTAGAACCCCCCTCACTATTGGATGCTAGAACCACCAAGGCCCATAAATAGTCTCCTATCAATAGTTTTCCTTCAAATCTACTTGATCATGTTCAAACCTACTCCTTTTCATGTTGAATGGACGATTTTTCAGCTGATTGTTGTATATTTTTAGTTTTATCATACTGAAGGTTCGTTAGTTGGGCAACTTTACTTTACGCTATTCAATTTTGTACCGCCATACCTCCAGCTCTACGTAGACTATAGACATACAAGACTAAGAAGTTACAAAGAGAATTCAAACAGAACATCATGAACACATGAACATAGCAAAAATCAACAATCACATTATGAGTATAAAAGAAACAACAAAAATGTTCAATACATTCTAGAGAAACATTGTAATGCCCCCAAATATTGAGAAGATCAAACAAGCACCTCCATTGTTCTATTATTGAGAAAATGGGCTTGCGGATGATCTGTCAACTTGAGCTTTTTCTCCAATAAGATTGTTCGAACTCCTAGCAATCAACAATGCAAGTAGAAATCGTTAGTTTTGTTCAATCAGCAAGCAATCATGGAACTTACAAAATGAAAGAATTTTTTGGTCTATCAGGTTGAAGCAAAAAGTTTGACCTAGAGTATGATATAATCACAAAATCAAGCACACAACAAAACATGTACATATGGAATGTACTTTTACTTGATAATCCTGAAATTTTTTCTATATGTAAGCTTCAACAAGCCTTAATGGACTACGTAACGGACTTTTTGATCTAAGCGAAATAATTGAACTTTACCTAAGCTTCACTTCTTCATAGGACATTATTTTTTTTGCAACTACGCTCATCGTGTTCTCATATTTGAAGCAACATCGCAACATTGTTAGTGAAATCATATATTTTTTCAAAGAATTTCCCCAAGTGATTGAATTGCAAACTTTAGTTCAAAGTTTCACCTTTGAACACCTTTCAAGTTTCAACTTTATATTTGATTTGCAAGCAACTGCTGACATCATTGACAAGGCATCGAATTGTGTTGCTATGGGGACGCTTGTTCACATGAAGAACAACACCTTTTAGACACCATGTGTTGAGCATTGCTTGGATTTCCTTGTCGAGGAGATTGCAAAGATTGAGTGGATTGTGCAAGTTGTGTTGACTACACGGTCCTTGTCTTCGAGCGGCTATTGAGAGTGCCTAGCGCTTTGAGGCAAATGGTGGTTTCTAACCACTAGATATAGTGATCCATCACGAGAGCCCAAATCCAAGGAATTTGAGTAGACGGGTTTGGGGGCCCAGTTTGTTGCAATCTAAGTTGCACCGAAACCATGTTCCGGGACCAGGCCCCAACGTTTCGAAACCTTGGAACTCTAGGAAAAAAAACCTCAATTTTCTCTAGTTTACAGCTGCGAAGCCCAATGAGGAGCGCACTTTCTATGGAGCTTGAGGAGGTTGTGGAGAGAGCAATAGGAGGCCAAAATGTGTGTGTGAGCACTCTATGTCAAGGTAGCGAACTATGGAAGGTGATTGTAGCACAATGGAGGTGGGAAAAGTGAGTGTGTGGAGATTTGCAAGCAAAACACCTTCTTGAAGCTTTTTTCCACCCTTCTTTTCTTTGCTTTGTTTGGAGGCTACAAGGCATCCTTTCAAGTGAATCTGCTTACTAGGATTGATTGTTGCTAGGGAGATAGTGATTGCATGTTCCCAAGCTCCTGTTGGCATAATTGGTCAACCTCAGCATTTATGTGGTTGATGTGCATGAGGCCCTTTTGCATAGCTTTTTGCAAATGTAGGGTTTAGGGCTTGGTGGGCATTAAGAAATAGTGTTTGGTGGCCTTAAAGACGTGTTAACTTTTTTTTTTCCACTTATCCACTTGGCATTGAATTTTTTACCTTTTTTTAAAGGTTTTAGGGTTTCTACCTTTTGCAGTACATCGACAAGGATCAGGTCGCATTTGCTTGGTTTGGCCAAGCCAGATGGGAGATCCATGGCATGCATGGCAATTCTTGCACTTGAGTGAGAGTCCGTACTGAGCAGATATTGGGGAGTAGCTGCGACTAGGCCAGCTCATGGGCAACTAGGTTCTATTGGCACACGATCAAGGGCTAGCAGCAGTGGTGCCCCTTCTAGCACCAGCGTTAGTCCATCGTGGCCTGTTTCACCTTCGACCGCATGGCCATCACGGCCTATTGTTATTTACCAAAATGGTACGCTTATTGGTAACAGCCTCGTAAAGGGTTGAACGTAGGTCCGAGGTTATCGACATGTTTGGGCAGGGCACCACGCATCAGATGACACGTGTCACTGTTTGGACCGTGCTTGATGAGGGGCCCACTTGCACCGTTTTATAAAGACTATCAGTTGGAGGTCCGTCGTAACCAGCCACAGACTTTTAGAGGATGCAGTGCACTTCACCAAGATTTTTGATGTAACCTGCAAAGAGTTTCAAGCCCAAAAATCCGAAGACATCTTCGAGCACCTTTTCGAGCACCTTTTCGAAGAGGGCAAGGAGAAGACTTTTGGTGTCGGTTCCCAATCGAGACAGAAAAAGAAACCCTAGGTTGGAAAGGGCAGATTTTGACAAAGCCAAAAGCGACGGGTTATGTTTCTCCTACATGGAGAAGGGACACTTATCCAAAGATTGTCGGAAGAAATGCAAAAAGGGTGGCCGTTCTTTTGTTGATGTATCGGTTTTGAATAAAGCAATTTGTAATGATTGTTATTTTAATGCAACTATTTTTGGACCTCACGATCTCATTCGCATGGTTTCGTAGGCAGCCAAGTTGTAAACATCCTCTTTGTTGATGGTTTGACACATAGCTTTATTAATGCTAAGTTGGTGCAGAAGCTAAAGGTCACAACCGCACCAAGTGATGACAAGTATGCAATCAATATGGCGACGGGGGGCCCAACAAGTTTGGCATCAGTTTGTTCCTCACTTGCCATTAAGGATTCAAAATTATGTAGATAGTTTATCTTTTCACATAATGAATCTCGATAAGGTAGATGTAATTCTAGGTAAAGAGCGGTTTTATGCTAGAAATGAGTCATTAAAAAACGGTTATGTGACTCATAGTCTTTCCTTTTTGCATTATGGCTCCTTAATTGATCTTAAAGGCGATGTAAATATGCCTGATCTACCTTGTGTATCTGCTTATGAAGTGAATCAATGTATGAAAGATTCTCAGTATCATGTGTATTTATGTTTTCTAAAAGACAAATTTTATGTGAATACTTTTGTTACTCAAATTATAATGTTGTTGTATCACTTATTCCTAAGAAAATGTCTCTTTCTAATCCTCATTTTGAAAACACCCCTGAAGGTAAAATTGTAATCAGAACGAAATACGTTAATGTATTTCCTAAGCAGTTACCAGAGGGTCTTCCCCCCTCTAGGGGAGTAGACCATCACAATCACAAATGTATTATTATCCAAAGCATCTTCTATTGATCATATAAACACACGAGATTTTTCATCTGAACACATACACGTACCAACAAATGAATCCTTGCTTTATGCTATCCAATATTTGCTTCATCACATTTCAAATGCAAAAGATAGTTACATATCATAGATTCGTTCTTCATTCACATATGAAGAGACTCCAAAAAGACATACATCGGAACATCCTGTTCCCCACATACAAAATTATCACACAAAAAGAGTGACTGCGCTGATGGTGTAGCAAGCTCTCTCTCATTTAGCAGAATGAATGAAATAGTTGAGCAGTCCTACTGCTCAACAGTTTCCACACAAAAGAAGAATCCTACTGTTCAAAACATGTTTCACACAAAAAGGAAGCCCTGCTGCTCCCACAAAACAGGGTTCATTCCAACAGAAAAACAACTCCACATATAGAGTTTAAACACTGATCAGCTTTGTCTTCTCAAGAACTTGCCACAATGAGTGACATCTTATTTCCTTCCATAACCCCTAAAAATCCAAAAACAGTTGCGTCTTTTTTAGTTCTTCCCTCCAGCTACTGCTTACACGTTCCAGGCTTCGTCAATGTCATCCTACTGCTTCTTAATTGCTTTGAATTTGATCACATGGGCTGTTTGATTATGTTAAACCCTAGCCATATTTTCAAGCCAAAAAATTAGAGACTTGCAATGAGCTTATCTCAACTGAAACTTTTAGATTGCACCAGTAGAAACATACCTAATCGTGTTTACTTGCACTCCTTATCAATCAAACACTTACATTGTTTAAAACAAGTGCTAATCTAGTGTCGATTATATGACATATCGCTTAATGTTGTCTTTTGACACCATAGTTGCCCAGAAATACGTTTCTGGGCAAACTACATAAATGTACTGTCCTTAATTAATGCTTCAATTTGATACCCATACTGCCCACAAAAATCAAAAAACAAAAACAAAAACAAAAAAAAATAAAAAATTTGAGAAACGTTGCTCTAAACGTGTTTCCGGACGCGTTTCTAGAAACGCTATGCAACTATCTCTGACAACAAGTAAATCTGACGCATTTTAGATGCTCACATTTGCGTCGATCTGCAACTTTCTGCTCTCAACATGAACATAGAGTCTAACACCCTCAACTTGAAGGTTTGCCTCATATGTGTCTGCCCCTAACTTCCTCACCTTGGTCATTGATCAGGACTCAGGACTCAATAGTCATGACTCATGTAGCTGCAATTTGCCTTACAAAACTATAGCCCGTATCATTTAAGCATAAAACAACAGTTGATTTTTTGTAGTAAATGGAATTAAAACGATTTTGTTACAAAAAAAATTGGAAATCCGATTCTTCAATTCAAAAAAATTAAGGTTGATTCCGAACAGGTTTAAATCAAAAAAATCGGCTTTACTAACAAAACCTTGATTATTTTAGCAAATTCCAACCACTGTATCACATCATCATATAATGCTACTTGACCACATTCATATATTTCTTCAAATTCAAACTTTCATTACTAGTCAAACCTTTTTTTCGGCTCAGAGCAAGCTAAAGGAAGAAATCTACCTTCTAATTCTTGAGATGATCTATCCCTTCTTTTTGGCCCAACATTCACCATTCCACCCACAAGAACCATTTTTGGGCAGGAATAGCCTATAGGAATTTTACAAACTTTACAGTTTCCTTATAGAGGTTGACGCAACCTCAACGAATGGAAATTGGAATCACCAGCAACCGTTTGAGTAGTATTTTTTGGCGATTCGAAAAAGGTGAATTCTATACCTTTCACACAAAGTTGACTTAGGGTTTAGGATTCAGGGTTTAGGGTATGTTTACATAGGGTTCAACTTTCAAATATCCAAATCATCTATATCTATATAGGCTTCAACTCTCAAATAGCTAAATCAACATACAATACAAAATGACTAGTCTCGGGCCTATGTGAGAATTGGGTCTATGCAAAATTTTCATGAAACACCCTAGATTCTTCCTGTGTCAAATTGGAAACCACGAATATGTCCCTGATTGAATCAAATTTCGAAGATAATATACATTCAAGGATACGGCCTATTTGAACCTCAAGGCACATCACTTGTTGATACTTTACGAGAACCCAAGTCCTTTTCCTAATTGGAGTGTTCAGGAGTATCTAATATACAAACATATCTATTTGTGAGTTTAGAATATATCCAAATTCACAAATTTAATCTATTATACAAACATAGCATAGTCCCTAATTGACATTGCTCTCCCTCAAGCTTATGTCATACTTAAAATGTCTAAAGCTTCACTTTCAGTACAACTTGCATCTATCAAAACTCCAAAACTTTATGATGCTTATTAGTTAGGTATTTGGTCCAAACTACTATACCTGGTCTTCAATTTGAGAAAGTGCTTTGAATTTTGCTCTAGGAGTCAACTGTTTTTGCCAATGCTCTAATATTACTAGCACTTACTAGTCAAATGGTTCAAGATATCATAAGTCTAGGTATTATTCAATGGTAAATCTGATAAGTGCCTTGCAAGTTAAGACCACCTTTCCTCTCCTTGAGATCTGGAGCTCAATTCCACTTAGCCACACAAAACAACATACATGGAAAACAGCTACAAATAGATTGTGTCCGACTTCTCAAGCTATCAACGAGAGAGATAGCTTTACTCAAATCATAGTTGCCCATTCCGGAAAGAGCCTTGAAAACAAATATTTAGGTCATGCAGCTGGGGCGCAATTTTTAGGGTTCAAAACACCGCTGGTTGTTTTTAGGTGATTGTTTTTGCTGATCGTTTCTAGTTATGATCCTAGCTAACGTCTTTAACTATAGCTATGATTTTAGCTAAAATCTGCTTCAGATGTAAATCAACCTAGAGGGTTTAAAACATGCAGTTGGGAGCACATTATTGGGGTTAAGAAGACTGCTGATCATTTGTTTCCTCCTTCGTGACCCTGAAATCTACGGAATTATGGAACTAAACTACGGCACTATGGAACTAAGCGGTGGCAAGAGTAAAATCAGAAGCAGGAGTAATCAATGTGTTGAGGTTAACTGATATTCTGAACGAATTATGTCCCAGCACTGAATTAACATGTGTTTGTCGATGTACATAATTCTTTGCAAAAAGATCTTCCTAAGTTTAGCTTGCTACAGTAGAGAGAGCTGCTCCAGCAAAAGACAAGCGGCTGAGAGCATATTCAATGACCTAGCTTGGTGAGCAGAATAGCGAGAGTTAGGCCTACAGGCCCTGCTCCCACTATGATGACTGGCGCTTTCTTTAGCCCAAGCCCTGTGCCTTCATCCTTGCCCACATCTACAGCTTTTCCAGATGAAGCAAGCCCGGCTGCTTTGAATTTTGTCATGTGCCTTCTGGTGTTGAACTGGCAGCGTGAATACAACCCACCCACAAGACGTAACACATGAAGATGGTAACCTGCTGCTCTCATGTAGGTAGATGCCATCGAAAATATCACAGGCACAATAATACATTGCCTCTTACAGCCTTAACATTCACATTTCCATTCAAGCAAACACCGCAAGCTTCAAAGACATCAAACTTTCTCCAAAGAGCCAGCATCCTCTCCACGATCCAAACCCTTCTTTCCACAGTAACAACAATCTGATACTTTTGCAAAGGATCTGCTATTTGCTAACCCTATTGAAAACATGCCTTTTATTCCTACCCTAACCCTATTGATAACATGCCTTATATTCCTACCCTAACCCTATTGATAGCATGCCCTATAACCCTACCCTAACACTATTGATAACATACCTTATATCTAAACCCCAACCCTATTGATGACATGTCTTAGATTCTATAGATATTACAAAAAATCGTCACAACATTAATGCTTTTGTTACCTTTGCCTCTGTCATTTGCTAAAAACCAAGGTGTCACTCCTAGGCGAGTTTGAGCTTCTAAACGAGCTCTTTTCTTTGACTCCGACTATTTGGAATTGCAATGTTTGTGGGTTTTCATTTTTTGGCGAATCAAATGCTTTTTGAGAGCACGTGTATGGCAAAGCAAAGATTCTTGTGATATTTCAAGTCACCTTGTTAAGATTCAAGAATTTTTCAAACACCCAAATTTGGTCGTTATGTTCGAGTTAAAAAGAGTCATTAATCTTAAACGACAGGTTTAAAAAGTATACAAGATTTAGTAATTTTACTAGCTCTCCACTTATTCGAGGTCTCACAATTTGAACCATGTCCCTCAAAACATTTCCCAATTCGTTCCAGTAAATCAAAGCAATCGAGAGTACCTATATGTAGATGCTTCCATGAGTAAGTGGGATCACCTACCATTAAATGGTACTATTTGGTTGTAGCCAAAAATGGTCTTTCTGTGAATGTTTTATAAGTCAATATCGAGTAGATTGGCCAAGCTATGGAAACAAATATTGGTCTAGGGTTCTCTATTAAGTAGCTAGCCATTAAGCTCAAAATCAATTACAGAAGAATAATTGTTCCATGTGTATTAATAGTATGAAATAGTATTGAACTAAAAAATTTAAATATTATTTAACATCTTGATGGATTAAAAGACTATCTACATCTTATAAGTTGTTTTTGTCAAAAAATAATTATGTGACAACATGTTGAAATTGAATCTCAACAAAGTGTAAGATCAATCTTTCCAACCTGACTCAAGGCATCAGCAATATAGTTCAACGTAACTCTATGATACTTGTTGTCGACGTCAAACTCTTGAATGAGTTTTTATCATCTAGCCTTTCGGCCTCTAAAGTAAACAACATCACACGTGTATTTCAAAGGTTGGCAAATAGTGATCACTATAAATCTTGGACCATACAAATAATTCCTTTTGGAATTTCAACACGTAAAACAAAAAGTTTTTTCTCATAGATAGAATGCCTACATTAAACAATATTTAAGTCTTGCTTTCAAAACCAACTGGTTTACCACCTTGATAAAGGACTACTCCAACATAGTCGCTAGCATCTATTTCATCAACAAAAGGCCTATTTGGATCGACTATGTGTAAAATTATAGTCGTAAAAAAATAGTGCTTGAGAGGCTTATCCACATCACGTATAATTTCAATCAATGGTCCATTGTGCAAAAAAGATAAAGTATGAGCGACATAATCCTTGTTCAAAGACTCAATCTTGGAGCGAACCACATCTTCTCCAAAATGTTTTCTACTTTATCTAAATTCATAATGTGAAAATTATGAGGTTTGATGTAATCATAAATTCTCACAATAGTTGAGGAACGATGCCTAAATTTGACGATCCTCTCTTGCCACTATCTTTACCACATAAGTGATTAGCTTCGACTTCTTCACTCTTCACATTCCTTGACCACATTTCCAAATTTTGGCTTTGCAAAAAGTTGATTACTTGGACCAATTGAAGTTGGTTGAGTTCAAGTTTGGGCTGCGACGAAGAAGTTTTTTCACCGTATTTAGAACTTACGAATACACACACACACACACACACACACACACACACACACATATATATATATATATATATAATTTTGATTATTTAAACTTCTAATCATCAATTAGAATTGTATATATTCTCAATTGGAGAATGAAGCGATAGAGACTGATCAGATTGAGTGCACATTCAGTAGCACCACTGAATATCATTTTTGTATCTGCAAATTCATTATTTATTAATCTCTTTGAGGTCATTTTTGTTAGCTGATTACATTGGAATCTTACATTTCCAAATTTTGGCTTTGCAAAAAGTTGATTGCTTGGACCAATTGAAATTGGTTGAGTTCAAGTTTGGGCTGCGACGAAGAAGTTTTTTCACCGTATTTAGAACTTATGAATATATATATATATATATAATTATAATTTTGATGATTTAAACTTCTTCTAATCATCAAATAGAATTGTATATATTCTCAATTGGAGAATGAAGTGAGAGAGACTGATCAAATTGAGTGCACATTCAGTAGCACCACTGAATATCATTTTTGTATCTGCAAAATTTATTTTTTATTGATCTCTTTGAGGTCATTTTTGTTAGCTGATTACATTAGAATCTTACTAAAAATGTTCTGAATAGATTACGTTGATGCATCGTTTATTTTCATGAATTCTCAGTGACATTTCTAATGTCCACCTCATGCATTCCACAAGTTATCTGTCATCACATTACAATGTCTCGTATCAACTAGTAGGTCCTATAACCTAAATGTACATTCAGCATCTCTTTCATCACTTATATCAAATTTACATTTTCATAATTCCATACTATCTGACATGCTATTAGAGCAGTTTTCGATATCTCGATTCCAATGTGCCATATCCATGATAAACACCACTACAAATCCGTCTCTTATAAAAAAAGGAGCTATTCTAGCCAAAGAATTATGGGACATTGTAAAAGGC
Organism: Diphasiastrum complanatum; assembly: GCA_029204225.1. Classification (NCBI taxonomy): domain Eukaryota; kingdom Viridiplantae; phylum Streptophyta; class Lycopodiopsida; order Lycopodiales; family Lycopodiaceae; genus Diphasiastrum; species Diphasiastrum complanatum. The sequence continues at coordinate 28,173,767 of CM055103.1, read as the reverse complement.
ACTAAGGCTAAACTTCTTGCAAATGCTACAGCCATTACCAGGAAGAAACAAAGAGATGGAAACGCATTTTCTATGGTTACTCTCAACATCAAAGATACTCAGATCAAGCATATTAGATCAGCTCAAACCTCAAAAAAAACTTGGAATATTTTGACTGCACTCTACAATATTAGAGATGTAACCTATAAGTTTCATTTGGAAAGAAATATTTTCTCATTTGAAATGTTCGAAGCTGACTTGATTTCTACGTAGTGACAATGATAGAACAATAGTGACAATGATATAAAGATCATGATGTAGGAAAATAAGTCAAATAACTATTCGATGGTGATAGTTGACTGGATAGTCAATAGTAGCAGCAATAATTAATGTAATAACAAAATCAATTTACTACACAAGTACAGCTATACTATCATTCACAAGTACGAAAAATGAATGACGAAAGGCTTGTTTGCCGGTATTAAAATCAAATTTTAGATCATAATAAGCGTGAATATTGGAAACAATAGAACAAGGCAAAAATGTGTGTCAAAAGTAGTCCGTATTGCTGAATGTTGAATTACAATAGCTAAATGCTTCTGTTGTCTACTCTGATTGCACTATAATAATAGCGCATCTTATTTTACTATAAATTTTGCTCTTACATAAACTATAAGCACGTTAGCTTATTGCTAATCAGTCTATGCCTAGGGCAAAACATAGAGGAGAAGAAGAAGAATGACTTTTGGAAGAAAAAAAAGCAACTTAAAACTAAAATGATCAAATGTTCTATTTATAGTTTTTGATGGCATAGTCCTAACAGAATGCATTGTTATCCATGTGGCAAGTGCCACTTGGGGCTACGAGATTGAACTTGAAATATAGAGGATAAGACTCCACTATTCAATCTTGTTTTAGTTGAGTTTGGAACCCCCAACAATATGTCAACTTTTAGTCAATTCAAAGTTTGTTCGATAATCCCTCAAAACTATTTCGACAATCACGTATTCAAGAATGAAATCTAACACATGAAGCAATCATGTCTCTGCTAACAAATCTACCTTCAGGTTATGAAAATGAGATCCTAGTGATTTCTACTCAACAAGGACTAACTCTTCCAATAGTGATTTTGATGCTACTTCAAGAGGAGTGGCTCATTCCCTAATTCTACCACAAAACCACAAGCTCTATATTTAAAGAAAGATTCAAAACCAAAATTTTATAAATCAGCAAAGTATGTAGAGTCTTGTGATAGTAGTCAAACTCAAAAGCATGTTCTTCTCGGTCAAAAGAGAAGTTATTCGCAAGTATTGCATAAAGATTGGGTCATGCCATAAAGGACTATTAAATTTTAAAATACAACAATAAGAGAAAGAAATAGCTTGAACAATGTGTCAAGACAATTGACACCAGTCACACTCAAGAAGAGAAGAAGATGCAAGCACATTTATGGCCAAATCAGAAGAACTCCAAGGAGATGAGCCTGCAACAAAACAGAACGGGTGACTCCCAAAAACATCATAGAAATAGCTAAAATTCTTAACTTGGACAAAGCTAGGACAACTCAGCATATGACCCACCATCAAAAGTGGTTTCAAGATTATACATCCTTCACTTAGTCTAGGGTTGTACAACTCGCTACTCACTTCTTTGAAAGCTTTGAAAAATCTAATTTCTAAGAGTGAGAATTCTAGAAGTGTTTTTAGTCTCATAAATAGACTTAAGTGCATCCCAAGCTTCTTTAGCAGTGGTGCAAGATCCTATTTCTCTTAGAATCTCATTAGAGACATTCATTTTAATGAATTGTAGAGCCATCCTAGCTCTCTTCTTAAACTTTGGTATTTCAAGTTGTGCTTGAGGCTCCTCCTCAATACCAAGTACTATGTCCATAACATCCTGGAGTATAAGAATAGACTCCATCCTAACCTTCCATATTGAATAATTGGAGTTACTTAGTCTTTCACTTGCTTCTAGGAGATATCCCCCCACAAATGCCATAATTGTGAAGACTTTCTTGTTAATGGACAACTATATGTTTGAGCTTGTTCCAAACAAACTAGATGTTGCTACTCTCTTTCACTATAGGAATTTTCTTGCAACTGAATTTGAGATAGGTCTCAAATATTCCACCAAAACAAGATAAACTAAATCAACCTCTGAAAATGAATTGAAGTATAGACAAGTTTTTGGTTCTTCTTTTGGCACGTGTGAAATGCTTCAAAAGACAACACTATTGATTCAAAGAAGGCTCAATGTGCTCAATAACTCAAAACTATGTCTACATCTCAAGTTCTTGTATTGATTGCTCAAAAGATGGATTGTGAATCAAGCAAAATTTAGATCAAATCAAAAAAATGGTCACTCGGATTTTGGAACTCTCCCTACCCTCTTTAAGAGCTTATAAATCTTGATAGACACATCAGATTGATTTAAGACCAATTGCTATAGAAAGTACATCTTATAAGCCTTCCATCAAGCTATAACATCAGTATCTTTGGACCTAACATGAAGGAAATAAAGAGGTCTGAAAATTCTTGATTTTCACACGTGTGGAATTCCAGAATTCCGTACAATGTCAATTCTGATCTGAAAATCTTGATTCTATCCTCTTTGATCCAAACACTTTTCAAGAAAAGATAAAAGAAAGTGGTAAACAGCTTTTTTGTTTGAATTGTACTCAAAATTTCCTACACAATCGATGATAATAGCATGCAAAGCTTAATTTGGCTCTGATACCATGATGAAAATCCAGCAAGTTCACACGTGTGTGGAACAATCCTAAAGTGTGAATGATCTTGTTAAGCTTTGTGTTTAGCACATAATCTGATTCTAGATTGCATATCAAGATCTAGTACAAGAATTTATGACCAAAGCACAATCTAGCATGCTAGGAATCAAAGAATGATTGCTTTCAACATCAAAAGAGAAGAAGTACAAAGACTTTAAATCATTAACATAGCCTCCTCCACGAGAGAGAGAGAGAGAGAGAGAGAGAGAGAGAGAGAGAGAGAGAGAGAGAGAGAGAGAGAGAGAGAGAGAGAGAGAGAGAGAGAGAGAGAGAGAGAGAGAGAGAGAGAGAGAGAGAGAGAGAAATTCAAACATACAAGGTGATAGATCCAAATTGACATGGAATAGCTTCAAAGCTTGGTTCTTCATAAAAAATTATGAGAGGGCTCACATACATTTATGGAGATTGGATTAACTCGAGGTAGAACCACCTCTCTTCTACTTTCTTCCACATCTGAAAGTGATAACTAAAAAAACTAGTGACATTTGTCACTTTACATGAATGCATATCTACCTACTTTTACCAAGTGGCAATTTCTAAACTAGAATTGTCCAAATCACTATGCATGTGTCAAATTCACTTTGTGCATGCCTTTGCATGTCACTTTGGATCACTTACAATCTTTGCATGTGATATGCCACGAGTTTCTCTAAGCCCATAATTGGCATTTCTATGTCTACATTCCCTATGCATGTTGTATTTGACCAACTAGACATATGAAACCATGTAGCTCGAGTTTCCTCTAGGCCAAATTTGGCATTTGCAATATGAAACATTTCATACACATAGAAAAAACTTCACCAAAGCCTAAAGTCAAGATAGATGATTTTTCATTTTCAACACGATGGACTGTTATACCTTAGTTTTTTTGGATATTCTAAATGTATTTGTACCAAAAAGTATTTATGAAATGTCTATGAGGAATTGTGGATACTTCAAGATTATAGATGCTTGTTTCTTTAACTTTTGAATGTTGATCTCCAACATAAGGTGGCACTTCTCCAGTGGTTCATGTAAACTAAATTTACATGAAAGTGATGTTACTGGTTTGGAGAAAATCAAACCCAATTGAAAAATTTATCGTTTATTGTACATCTAAAATATGGAATAGTACTTCAGAGCAAAGATCAACAGTTAGAAAATTGTTTTATTTCTAAGTACTTATTTAATATTTGAAGTTAGAGTAAGGGTAATGATTTTTTGGATAAATGTGAAAGTCAAAGGATTGGGTTTTGAACTTCTTGCTCGTTTTAATAAAACTTGTTTAAGGGGGGAAAGAATGTTACGACCTCGTCATGTACATAGGATTCGGCATAATCCTAGACTTACATATTAGGTGCTCTAGTGTACGAGCTTATTAGTTATGCCACGTCATTCTAAACAGAAACGAGAAGGTTCTCGTCCAGACCAGACACAAGTGCAGCTGAGCCATCGACAAGGGAGCAAGCTAAAGAGAAAGATACGGGCACCAAGGCCCTAGATGATTATCTGACAAGGCCACCTCAGCTGCGTAGGACAACTTCCCCTACTAGGCCCAGAGGCAAACTGGCTGACACAAGGGAGTCAGAGAAATTTGAGAGAAAATACCCTCCCAACATGAGGGGAGGCAAAGAAGACATTGATCAAAGCCAATACTCCACCAAGGCCAAGATCATTGTCGCGCTACAACCACAGCCAGAATGACAGACTAAAGTCCTAAAAGATAGCAGGTGGCTTCAAGAATATTCGAAAGCACCGGCATGGAAGCGAGTGGATTCTTTCTACATGCCACTCAAACGCAGAAATCCATGGCCGATGGAAAAGCCTCGAGTGGAGTTAGTAAACTGGCCAGTCATTCCGGGAATTTCAGAGAGAACCTCCCCGGATGGCCTGAGGCCACAGTTACTCGACTTCGGAAACAAGTGCCGATCTCTGCGTGTAGAAAAGTGCTGAATATTGCAAATCCATGGACTTTCTGATGCAGCAAGAGTGTTTTTGGGGTCGAGGCTTGGATCCAATTAGGATCAATCCAAATATGGCCCTCCAGTCAGAAGAAGACCATGAGATGATGGCCAGACTATACTACAGAGCAGCCTTCATGTCGTCACGCTATGTGACCATGGTGGAAAATTGGCAGGAAATGGGCTTCGTAGAAAAAATAAGAGAATATATGTGGCCCCTCAACTTCGAAATTAAGCTCTGCTTCCAAGTTTATGAAGCCTTGGGCCGGAAGATGAGCGAGCAAAAGCAGACTGCACGACGACGAGGCGAGCAGGATTCACAAGAAATGCTCAAGAGGACTGGTATGTAGCGGCCAATTGGGAGACTTCCAATTTTGACGAATAAATTTTGCGGATAATAAGCACCTGGTTTTACGAAAGCGAACAAAAATCCACGCTTTTCCAAGTGCCAAGTGGAAGACATCACCGGTGTTGCAGTGGGTCCTGCAATAGATTAGGGGTGGATAATGTTAGTAGATTCTAGGGAATTTCCAAGTGCCGAGCCAAGCTGAAGACACAAGTTATCTCTCACCCATGACCGAGGAGGTCTCAGAAGGAAGAGAGCAGAAGAAGCTGAGAGCCGAGCATGAGAGCCGAGGAAATACTAGCTAGGAAGATAGTGAGTTAACTATGTGAGCCTACATGGTGTATCCCAAAGAAGGAATGACCATGTAGGAGCTAGTAATGTTTCCTAGGCATTGTAAATAAAGGTAGACCCCCCTTGAATTAGTTAGAGTGAGCCACCTTTTGATGGTGACCTTTAGTGGAAGGGCAAATTCCACATGTAATTCTAATTTAGTGGAATTGCCACATGGGCTCCACATGGGCAGCCTTCTTGTTAACAGATGTTTTAGGAAGGGCATCGAGAATTAACAAAACACAATTGAAAGCACCCAACCGGATCAATCACCACAACACAACATCAAGTGCAACAAGAATACAGAATTGCTCACTTCAAACTGTATATTCTGATCTGCAAGTAAGTACAAAGATGAGTTCCTTAAAAAAACACTCAAAGGGCTCGTAAAAGAAAGGTGGCCCGATAACTCTAGAACTAAGCACACGTGGTGCCGTCGAAATAGGAAAGCACTGTATAAGTCGATCATTGCTATTTTAACTCTCTCCCTCAATGATCAACGTCACTTTTCATTTTAGAGTATACTCTATTCATGGAACATACCTCCACGATAGCATTACATGTAAAAGCTTTTTACATAACTTGGTCTAAGCCAAGTTTGGCTCTAAAAGTTTCAAACTTTTCTTTACTTAAAGCTTTTGTAAATATATCATCAACTTGTAACAACATAGAACAATGTACAATACCAATGTCTTCAGATTGTAATTTTTCACGCACAAAGTGATATTTTACTTCAATATATTTTGTCCTTGCGTGAAAGATTGGATTTTTAGCCAATTGTATTCCGCTTTGACTGTCACAGAAAATAATAGTGGGATTTATCTGCTTCATGCCAATCTCACATAACAACTTACGTAGCCAAATAGCTTCTTGGGTGGCAAAACTCAATGCTTTATATTCGGCTTCTGTGGAAGAAAGAGAAATAGTATCTTGCTTCTTGCTAGACCATGAAAAACAGCCGCTACCAAAATTGAAGGTATAACCTATTGTTGACTTTCTATCATCTATACTTCCAGCCCAATCAGGGGGGATGGTGGGAAGGGGGGGAGAGTTCTTTTTTGTTTGCTATGCTTATGCTCTAGTGTGGCTACTAGTGTATAGAGTGTTTTCTTGTGCGTAGTATGCTTAGAGTTTGGATCTTGCTTATGGTATGACACATAAGTAGGACTTTTTTCTTGAGTATGTTATGGTTTGTGGTGATATGCTTGTGATTAGTTATTGGTTAGCAAGGGAGTGCTAGATTAGCCAAGTTGCAGGATTGCATGTGCTAGCTAGTTATGGTTCGGTGGTGAATACTTGAGGCCACTTGTTATCTACCTTTGTGATTAAGATTAGGGACACAGGTGGAGGAGAGATCCATGGAGGCTTGAAGATCCTTACTTGCAGGTGGAGGCATCCTAGCTTGAAGTTGGGGAGCATCTTGGAGCTTGCAAGTTACTTGGAGAACCTTTGAAGACACTACCTCTAGATTAGGAGGACTTCCTGACTTCATTTGTATAAGTGGTATCAGAGCTAGACAAAGGATGATAACCTTTTTAACCTTCTTCAAGTTCTATAAAGATCACAAACTAAAAGTTTTTTTGGGAAGGATTATTGGCTTTTCTAGTAATAGAAAGCTTGTAGTTGAACTACCAAATGAATCTAGTTCTCTTGATAAAGAGTAGTGATGTTTAAAGAATTGTTTAGGGGCTGATTTTTTATTATGTTAGAGAAGTTTTAAAGTGGGCTTTTGGTTTTAAATCTTTTTGAAATTTTTTTTTTGGAATGGTTAGAGGAAGTCTTCCTTTACATTCACAAATTTTTTTTTGCAAAAAAGTTTGATTCTAACTATGTGTTTTGATCAAAACTAGTGTTTTTTTTTGCATAAATGAAGTGTTTAAACTTTTGATTTTCATTTTAAAGTTCTGGTTTAAATCATATCTGAAAAGTGAAGTTTTCATAATAACTTTATTAGTTACACCTTTCTACCTACTAGTTTCATGAAAATGGCAATGTAGGAAGGAAAAGATAGTGTAACTTTATGCATAAAAAAAGTTTTGAAGTTCTGTTTTTGGTCATTTTGAAGTTCTGATTTTCAGACCCGTGAATCTGAAAAATAGATTTGAAAAGTGAAGTTTTCATAGAACTACATTAGTTTTCCATTTCTAGTCACTAGTTTTATGGATTTGAAAAACTAGAAAAGTGAGAAGTGTGAAAATTTGCCTTGAATTTGAAATGACAAATGGAAATGGAATGGGATTGAGAACTTTATGTAAACATTAGCTTGAGGTAGTTAATTGAAGTTTACATAAACATTAGTTTTGATTTTGCTTTCGATTGAAGCAAAAGTAGAAAATTGCTTGGTGTAGTTTTCTCTTAAGCTTGGATTGAGCTTGCAAAAAGAAGGCTTGGATTGAGCTTACAAACAATTAAGTATCGATTGAGTAGAAGTAAATGCTTTTATTTGCATTGGATTATGTAAGAATTGAAGCATTTATATCATTATAATTAGAATTACTTGGTGTTGTATTTGCATAATAGGAAAACGTACAAGCAACTACAATGGATCAAACCAATGAAAATTGATCTATCAAACCCATCCAATGTGGCACAAGCTTTTGAACATTTATACCAACAAACTCAAACCACTAATAAAAAGCTTCTTGAAACTAGTCAAAGGAACCAAGACTTAGAGTCTAGGTTAGCCAACTAGAAGAAACATGTAGTTCCACCTCCCGTAAAATTGTTTAAGGGGGAGAAGAAAGATAGAAACTTGCAAGTGGTAAGTTCATGGCTTAATGTATGGAACAAATATTTTGGCATGACCCAATTTCCTGAATGTGAAAAGTTGTCCACTATAACTATATTTCTTGAAGGAAGAGCCTTAGTATGGTGGGATGACCTACTTGCAAAAGGCAATCAACCTTGTACATGGGATGATTTTTGCATAGTTTTTAGGAAATACTTCCTACCACTATTAGATTACTATGAACACTTTCAAAAGTTGACTCATTTAACAATGAATAAATGTTTGGAACAATTTATTCAAGATTTTCATGAGTACATGAATCCACTTTATAGTGACATTCCACCAAAGGTACAAATGCTAATGTTTATTGATGGGTTACCAAAAGATTACCAAGTGGATGTTCGTAGGAACCATCCAAAAACCCTAGAGGATGCTATTAGGGCTGCAAAGTATTTTGATGACACACCTAAGCCATCCAGTTTAATGAGCCAAAGAAAGGTTTTCAATTCAAGAGGAAGGATAAGGAATCTGTTAATGAAACACATCCCAATTCACAATCCTAAGAAAACCAAGTAATTTTTTAAAAACCATCAGGGTGGCAAGGATATAGCTAAAGCTTGTAAGAAGAACCTGTGCTTCAAGTGTAATGGCGAGGGTCACCTTGCACGAGATTGCATTAAAAAACCAGCTTCTACCTCAGGTAATTTATCTCGAAGTAATAAGATGGATGCATGTTTTCTTAGTTCTTTAGTTTTTGGACCTAATGACCTTATTTGCATTAAAGGTAAAGTTAAAGATCAAGTTGTTAATGTCCTTTTTGACACAATATGCACTCATAACTTTATTAATGTAAATTTGGTGCAGACACTAAACCTTCCTATCCGAAAAAGTGAGAAAAAATATTGTGTGACAATGGCATCAAGAAGCAATTCCAAGTTTATGGATCATGTTGTTCCTGATGTAGAGTTACACATACATGATTACTCTGAAAAACTAGAATTCCATGTTGTTGCATTAGAGTCTTTCTTGGGGTTTGTAGGATTTTAACATCGACATATTTTCCAATTTGTTTGATTGACATTTTCTCTTACCCAGGCCTTGAAAGGCTATAAGAAGCTAAGCCGGAGAGCAAAGATTTCACTAGTGGAGAGGATGGACGATATGAATAATTGTTTTGAGTTACTTAAGAAAAGTGTCACTTCACTACCAATACTAATCATTGGCGATCCTAATAAGGCTTTTGTGGTTAGGACTGATGCTAGTGATTATGCTATTGGAGTTGTTTTGATATACGATGGACATCTTGTTGCTTATGAAAGCAAGAAACTCAATCCTGCTCAATCTAGGTATTGTACCTATGAGAAGAAACTGTTTGCAATTGATCATGTCTTGAAAATTTGATGACATTATTTGTATGAATCTGGATTTGAGGTTTTGACGGATCATCAAACTAAAGGGGAGGCAAGCTAGATGGGCTGAGCTGATGCAAATCTTTGACTTTTCTATACATTATTGTAAAGGAAGTCAAAATACTCTAGCAAATGCTTTGAGTCGTTTACCGGTTATTAATCAGTTATGCTTTACTGTTATAGAATCGAGGTTGTTTCAGTCTCTCCAAGGACTATATGAGTCTGATCCTTTTTTTGGAAAGTATTGGCAACAAATACTTTATGGGGTCAATTCAGGTATGCAAGATTCCTCGAATCAGGGAAAGATTGAAATGGATTTTGCTATTCGAAACATGATTTTGTTTCGTAAAGGCAAGGTGTGTGTACTGGAGAATGACACAATAGGGGCCCAAATCTTGCATGAGTGTCATGATAGTCCATGCGCAGGACATCTAAGTATACAAAAAATACTTGACTTATTCGACGACAATTTTGGTGGCCTAAGATGAAATGTCAAGTAGAGGCTCATGTACTTAAATGTGCTAAGTGCCAGTTAAATAAAGTAGAGAGGCTAAAAGCTAGTGGCCTATTACATCGTTTAGATATTCCTATCAGAAAGTGGAAAAGTATATCCATGGATTTTGTGGTCGGGCTTCCATGTACAGGGAATGGCCACAATTCGGTTTGGATCATTGTTGACAGACTTACGAAGTTTGCTCAATTTATCCCAATAAAAACTATTGTTAAAGCTCTAGAACTAGCTCAACTGTTTGTTGAGAAGCTTTTTCGACTATACGAACTGCCTTGTGATATTGTCAGTGACCGTGACCCAAAATTCACTGGGAATTATTGGCAAGCAGTATTTGAAAAGTTAAAAACGACTTTAAGTATGAGTTTTACAGATAATTCAGAATCAGACGGTCAAACGAAAAGGACCAATTAGACGATGGAGGATATGCTGCGAGCATATGTGGGCCATCGGTAGTTTGATTGGAAAAATTGTCTTTCACTGGTGGAATTTTAATAGTGCAAAATATTCAGCGACTGGATTCAACCCTTTCATTCTTATGTATGGTTATCAACCTCGATCATTGATTAGTGTTGGCATGAAAAACCTTAGGGTGCAAGCCGCAGCTGATTTTTTTGCGGATATGCTTTGGCATGAAGCAATTCTCTAAATGTGAAAAGTTGTTCACTGTAACTATATTCCTTGAAGGAGGAGCCTTAGTATGGTGGGAATCGGGATGACCTAGTTGCAAAAGGCAATCAACCTTGTACATGGAATGATTTTTGCATAGTTTTTAGAAAATACTTCCTACCACTATTAGATGACTATGAACACTTTCAAAAGTTGAGTCATTTAACAATGAGTAAATGTTTGGAACAATTTATTCAAGATTTTCATGAGTACCTGACTCCACTTTATAGTGGCATTCCACCAAAGGTACAAATGTTGATGTTTATTGATGATGGATGTTCGTAGGAACCATCCAAAAACCCTAGAGGATGCTATTAGGGCTGCAAAGTATTTTGATGACACACCTAAGCCATCTAGGGGTCACCAGCCTAATTTCCAAAGAAAAGTTTTCAATTCAAGAGGAACGATAGGGAAGCTGTTAATGAAACACAACCCAATTTCAACAATCCTAAAAATATCAAGAAAAACTTTAAAATTCATCAGGGTGGCAAAGATATAGCTGAAGCTCGTAATCAAGTGCAATGGCGAGGGTCACCTTGCACGAGATTGCGTCAAAAAACCAGCTTCTACCTCAAGTAATTTATCTCGAAGTAATGAGATGGATGTATGTTTGTGTAATTTTTTAGTTTTTGGACCTAATGACCTAGTTTGCATTAAAGATAAAGTTAAAGATCAAGTTGTTAATGTCCTTTTTGACACATGATCCACTCATAACTTTATTAATGTAAATTTGGTGCAAACGCTAAATCTTCCTACCTGAAAAAGTGAGAAAAAATGTTGTGTGACAATGACATCGGGAAGCAATTCCGAGTTTATGGATTATGTTGTTCCTGATGTAGAGTTACACATACAAGGTTACTCTAAAAAACTAGAATTTCATGTTGTTGCATTAGTAGGTATGCAAAATTCCTCGAATCAGGGAAAGACTGAAATGGATTTTGCAATTCGAAACAAGATTTTGTTTCGTAAAGTCAAGGTGTGTGTACCAGAGAATGATACAGTAAGGGCCCAAATCTTGCATGAGTGTCATGATAGTCCATGCACAGGACATCTGGGTATACAAAGAACACTTGACTTAGTTCGACGACAATTTTGGTGGCCTAAGATGAAAAGTCAAGTAGAAGCCTATGTACTTAAATGTGCTAAGTGTTAGTTAAATAAAGTAGAAAGGCTAAAAGCTAATGGCCTATTAAATCCTTTAGATATTCCTACCGGAAAGTGAGAATATCTATGGATTTTGTGGTCGGGCTTCCACGTACAGGGAAGAGCCACGATTCGGTTTCGGTGAATATTAGGGTGAATATTATCCATCGTATCGATGGTGAAGCTTCCTGTCAGTTTGGATAAGGATTTTATGCACAATATTACATCTTGGCTGCTTTGAAAGAAAGCAAAAGGTTAAAGTGTCTGTTTACACATGGCACAGAACAATGAGAGCAATGAGAAGTATGCTCCTTTACTAAGCTGGGGATCTCTCAAACTTCAAGCTCAGACGAATGTGCTAACAGTGGTTGATAAGATACTTGGCAAATCCAAAGAAATCAGAAAATCAAATAAAGAGCAAGCGACTGTTTTAGTTGGTCCAGTCATCGGTAAAGTCACTACCACAAGTGCACGCATTTTGATAGAAACTGACAGGAAGGCTCATGTCACTGTTACCCTCGCTGATCAGCCCAAGGACGTCGCAGCATTGAGCAAGACTCGGAGCAGGTTGATATCTTTTAGGCGAAAATCAGGCTCATTGGCAAGTGAACTTTACACACCTTTGAAAGAAGAGCAAAATGGAACAAAGAACCATGGAGCTAAGCATACCAAAGTGGCGAAGGTGGTTGATGAGAAGCGACCCACAATTTTTGAATTTACTGATCTGGCTCCTGGCACTAGATATGAGGTGCAGCTGGAAGGGTGCATATATCCTGTGGCCAGTAGCTTCTCAACCTTTCCTGAAGAACCTTCAGAAATTGCAAACGTGGCTGTTACTAGCTGCAACAAAATTTTTATCACACAAAAGGCAATTCCCTTACATTCAGATCTTTGGGCTCATCTGGCCAAAAATATCGAGTCAGGAAAGGTGGATCTTGTTCTTCATCTTGGTGATCAGGTCTGTCCACATCCGTTTCCTTATAAACATATTTGAACTTGTCCGATTTCAGCCGTAGTATGGCAACATACAGGCAGCCTTAAATGCGTCAGTACTTTAACACAGAAGGGGAAAGTATTGCAATGGCATTCATTGTTGCAATTGCTAGAGCGAACTTCTTCCTGATGCTTCATTTTAATCTATGTGTTGGACAGATCTATGGCGATGGTGACAAAATGATTGATGCAGAGGCAGGAGCAGATCGTGACAAGTGGTCAGACCGCTTCAGGTTGGCAAAACACCTGCTGAACAATGTTCCAAAGGAACACTGGGAAGATCATAGGGAAAAAATCTGTGAGGAGTACCGTAAAGTTTATAGAGAGACTTGGCAACATCCACCCACAGCAAAGTGTCTTGCAAACTGTCCAAACCTCATGATTTATGATGATCATGAAGTCCGTGATAATTGGGGCGATCTTATTGAAGACAGGAATGCTGACAGCCTTGACTACTTCATTGCACATTGTGCATGGACAGTGAGCTTGGAATATCAAAGGCAGCTTCATGAGAATGTGGATTTTTCGAACCTACCGCAGATAAACAAGGTAAGTTTTCTATCTTTCTTATAGATTTAACTATACATACTTCTTTTTTTCCATTGGTTTGGTTCTGCTTACGCTAAGCTGGGAGTTTGCATCTTATCAATGGTCTTTTGTAGTGGTTAACAGTTCTCTTAATTTGCTTTCTGCTGGCATTAACTGGGAGCACCTTATCAAAGATTCCACTAGTTGGACAACGTTGGTTGCATACCCTTCAAAAATTGCTCACCCCACTAAAGGCATTGACAACCTTGTCTGTAACAGGATTACCATTTTCATGTTATTGGAGGACTGGGATTACTGTTTCTTGATATCCGGGGTTCTCGCACATTTCACCGTTTGAACTCTGATGAAAAACCATACTTGGGCTCTTCACAATGGAAGGATATAAACTGTTCTCTAGAACACGGAGGTCTATTTGATAATGTTCGTGTTCTGCTAGTGTGTTCCCCTGCACCATTGGTGTTTCTTGAACCAATGATTACAAATGCAGCAGCTAATAATGTACCACGACTAGAAGATTTCAAAGGTCACTGGTCTGCAAAAATGCACATTAAAGAGCAGGTTCAGATGATTGAATGTCTCTGGAAATGGAAAAGATCCTCCCCTAAACGAGAAGTCTTAGTTCTTGGAGGTGCAATATCTGATGGAAACTTTTCCTTTTTTTCTGTGTACTTTTAGTAAGAGCAATTTGTACGGACATCATACACTTGTTTTCATGTGCATTTTCAAAATGATATTGTACAGGACCTCATTTGTGTAACCTAGGACTCTCTTTTGTTGAGGGCTAGTGTTGATCCGCCGCAACAGTGACCCGGAACAAGCGTTTCAGAGAGCGGAACACTGTCCGGATTGCTATTTTTTAATAATTGTCTTTTAAGGAAAAAAAAACCCTAGATAGCCTTAAAAAAAACCCAAATAGCAGCAGAAAAATAATTTACAGATTGCCTAAACAATCTTACATAAAAGGAAACAGTAGGTTCTGATTTTTTTTGCAAAAGATCCAAAAAGAAAAAAAAATTAGTGCACGTTCTAGGAAACCCTAATGGGATTTCCCAGATTGCATTCCAGATCACGTTCTGGAATGCATTCTGAATCGGAACGTGCATCTATGGTTGAGGCTAACAACGAGATTGTTGAAGTCTCAATCTTAGGATTTTTTTGGTTGACGATGTAATATGATGTATATCCACGATGTGCAATTCACTAGCACTTTCTGGACTTACCATACCTTAATCTTCACAGAGTCTGTTCATGTCAGGGCTTGGAAATTGCAATATCTTAAGTGTTCTACGCTATTGGAATCCTTCGAATTTTGTAAGCATAATGACACGAGAAAAAAGGACATACTGTGAACTTTTTGAATGATTTTATAACTTGACTTTCAGCATCTTGGATTCTAAAAGCTCTATGTTTGCTGTTATATTACAAGTGAACTTGTGCAAAGTCTCACCCTAACTTCTGTAGGCAATGTCTTCTCCAGGTGATGTCCATTGTGGTGGACATTCAGAAATTATGAAGCAGAATGAAATCCTGTTTCGTCAGCTTACAACAAGTGCCATTGCAAACATGCCATTGCCAAAGTCTGCGTACTACTTCATGCGTGCTGCAGGTATACGTGGGAAACTGACTGCAGGTTACACTTTTAAGCATCAGTATTGGACAAGATCCCGTAATTATGGAATGCTGCAAATTAAGAATCACCGGGAGCAGGTATTCAATACAAAATTCTAGAAAGTACACATTGAGTCTTGATTTGTCATGTATGTATTCTTCTTGTTTTATTGTTTGATGGTTTTCCCTCAAATATGTATCTGTGCAATTATTAGACTACGACTTCCCTTAGGTTGACAAAGTGGCTTTTTTCACCTTTTTACCGCAAATCTACTAGGTTAACTGTCTGGAGACAAATCTCTGACATAAACCTCAGAATCTCTCCATGGCTGGTTGACAATGTGATTAGCTTCCTTCCTATCCTTACGGCATCCAAAACGGTGCGCAAACAGCGAAGAAATCACCAGCTATGTATAAAAACCGTAACCCCAAGCCCGGTTTCAATTTTCAGCTGGCTTCAAAATTGTCAATTTTTCACCAAATTTTTCCCTGTCTGATGCTATGCACAAGCTAATAATCCCTCTGCTGAGCTTAGCAAGCCTCTATAAATTAGAAATCGTGCACCAGTGCTTCTCTTTCCATCTTCAACCCGCCGTAAACCCCGAACTCTCAGAAGACAATTCTCCCGAAGCTCTCTTCAACGGCGACACTGTACTGTGTACACTCCATGTACGGCTCTGATACCAACTTAGAATTTGCTTTGAACAGGAACACAGATCATGCTACACAGTAACACAGACAAAAAACACTCTCCACAGCAAGCTCACATAGCAACTATGTTTCTCAAAATGAAATTACACTGTACATATAGTTGTTCACTCAGGCAACCCATGCATGACCCAGGTTGTCGTTGGCGGGACGCGTGTCCCGTCGACTTGCCTCGTGGCGAGGCCAACTGATCCTTATCCACCGATAGGACCCACAGTACATTAACACAGTGATTCTAACTTTAATTCTAACTCAAACATCACAATAAAGTTGTGATTGTTGCCAATCCCGGCAAAAGCACCTAACACTTGAGTTGTTGCATCATTCAGAAGAAGGGAAGGAAAGTGTACAAGCTTGTGCTCTTGAGAATGAGGAGCCTATTGGGGAGAAAGAAGCAAAGACCTCAATACATTGAGGAGGAAGAGGATGGGAACAAGGAGGATGACAGTGATGATGAAGAGGGGGAACCTCTAGCTGCATGAGAGCTAGCTCATCTCATATAGGATACAAGATATCGCATCAATAACCACATTGTCTTCCATTCATACACTATCTAATGTGGAAATTTCAAATTTAACTCTTGGATCGGCTTGGTCCACCTAACGTGGTGTAAGCACTATATCAGTGTAGGAAACATAGTTTTGCAGTCCAACAAGGTAGCAACCACCGAAGGGATGCTTAATGGATCTATACTAACATCCTCTATCATCACAACATGACCCAAAACCTCTCTCCCAATCTTGGATAGGTCACTTTGTATTATTGACACACAAATGATGTCATATATCACTTTGAATGTAGCCCAACAATGCTCTCCAAACTTCAGCATTACCACAATGCGTAAAGATATGATATTGTCGTTTTTCAGTAATTGAGAGGTGAGGTAAATAGTCAACAACTAGAATGAGCACTATTTGTGCTCCACAATTAATCTGGAAGGTTATACTACAGGCATATCACTACCGTCCTTGCCCTAAGAAGTTAAAATGTGCTCAATCTCGCACTTATAAAGACTAAAATGAAGATCACATAGCCAATACTATTAGGCTAAGTTATAAAATGCTATAAATTGAGAGTTTAACCCGTTTCAAAAAGTTTTGAATCAGTTGTCAGAGTCAAAGTTCGAACTATTGTGCTTAACATCAAATCCTGCATGTAAAGAAAATGAAGCACATTCCTTCAGAAGATAAATTAATCAGTATAGATTGGGTTCAAAGCATAGAATTTGAGAACTGTGGATGGTTCACCACAGTTCTCAGAACCGTACAGTGAACCGTACGGTTCACATGGATTGTAGTGGGGAACCGTGGTGAACCGTACTAATTAATTAATAAAAAAAAAATTGGTTCCCACCCCCAAAAACAGCCCAAAAAAATGTCAAAAAATGCCAAAAAAAACCAGAATCAGAACAGGGAGTTTAATTATTTATTTAATCAGAACAGGGAGGACCATATCATTTATTTAATTAATTCATTAATGGCTTTTTTTTTTTACTTCCCACCCCAAAAATGCCTTGGGAGGGGTTTTGGGGGGAATTCTGCAAAAAAAAAAATTAATTAACTAATTAATTAAATAGAGACTGGAACCGTACCACGATTCACCCCACGGTTCCCAGGACCCACGGTTCTGAGAACCAAGGGTTCTATGGTTCAAAGAACCGACATAAATCTGAACATCTTTGTCAAGGGCTCATTGATGCATTACAACCTCTTCATCATCAACTGCCATATCTATACATTTGTATGCAATTTATTTCATCCAACAAACCGAAACAAAAGGCCTAATAAATTTGCAAACTGAAATTTGGGCTACTGAACCATCGATCAACAATATGGTGATTGACTTTGAATCGGTTGCCATGGTTTTTGAACTTAACAGCTATGAAGTTGATAAAGTACCATGGGCACTGTTTACAGTCTACACGAGTTGGTTGAACTTCCTAGGACTACACACTCTCCATACCAGGATGGTCAATTGTGAAGTTCTTGCTGGTGGAACCTCTATACAAATAACAAACCATGAAACGCCTATATATCAATGTTATATCTAAGGAAAATAGATACATAACTAGGATGTGAGATCTTCAACCGTGTTAGAGTTCATCCACAAAGACTTAGACCATCAACTTCACCATACATAGTGTGGACCAAATCGCATGGCATCCCTACTCACTTTGTCAACACCCAAGATTAGGTGCAGGTCAAAGCACAAACATATGCCCACAATAGCGAAATACATTTGTACAGAAACCAACATACTAAATTTCTATCTCTGAAGGCGAAGTGTGAACTCAGTCATGATGAAGGCCAGTACCAAAGAGCAAAGCCAGTCAAATGAAGCTCCTTTGCCACGGAAAAATCAAGATAATTTACATTTCATCACTTCAAATTGCACAAAAACCTAATCACAAATCATGGCCAGTCAACAAAATGCAACACCAAAGATAGAAAGAACTAGGACAAAATCGCCGTTTCTCCACGGAATTTCCTGATTGAACACTCTACAGTCTTGGATTCAGTAGGGCGACCCTGCTCTAGGCCTCAGATCGTGCTCAAAATGATCCACAGGAGAGTTTGATCTGACATTTTCAGAGAAGGAAGGCGCGGCCGCAGGCAGGGAGGTCACGGGCTGTTCGCGCTCCCAACGCAATAGTCAGCATAGTGTCTCGAAGACCATAGCGACTGTAGGAGCATGGTTCAATGCCCAGATGCAGTTTGGACCTTTGGATGAGGTGTCAAATGAATCGACGGTCCAGAACGTGTGATGGGAAAGAAATTTGGACCACAAGATTTGGTTCAGCCATTGGATGAGCTTTGAATAGGGCCCTGAAGAAGTGAAGTGCATTCTGGCCTTCAACTTCATTAAAAACTTTCATACTGAAAGTTGAGTTGGGTCTCTTCACAAGTGAAGAGTGAAGTTTCTTCATTGTGAAGAAACAGTTCAAAAATTAGAAAAGTCCCTATTTTTGGGTCCTTTGCCCGTTTTGACCCAAATGAAAGGCTATAACCTCCAAACGAAGGGCACCCGGACTGTACCTGCAAGTACGGTACAGCAAGACAGAGTGATTGCAGCGGAGAAAGTGTTCGGAGTACGCCAGAAGTGATTTCACCATTCCACTGGGCACGTTGTTGGGAGTTGACGACTGAGTGCATTTCGGAAGGCGACGCCGATTTGGCTTTCAAATTGGTGGAAAAGCGGCGAGTGGCCTGGTAAGAAAAAAAGTGCAGGTCATTATTTTCAACTTCTGACATGACTGTTGGCCTCGACATACTGTTCTTAGCCTAAGGCAGAAGTTTCAAGCAGTTTTGCGATGGCAAACATGGGAGAGTCCATTTTGAGTGAAAGTAGCAAATTGGACGGGATTTCCAACTATGCAGTGTGGAAATTCAAAATGAAAAACATACTGATGGAGAAAGACGTGTGGGAAGTCGTCACATGTGATGAGAGAAGGCCGCCAAATGAAGCAGACATCAGAGTGTTCGACAAAAAGATGAGGAAAGCTTTGACCTTCATTAACTTGTCAGTGAAGGATCACATCATTACCCACATTTGTGATGCTATTACACCCAGACAGGCATGGGATGTGCTAAAGGAGCAGTTCGAGACGTCAAATCCGTCAAGAATCATGTTTCTGAAGTCAAAGTTGAATAGTGCCCGCATGGAGCAAGGAGAGCACATTCAGACGTACATGACCAGAATCAAGACAATGAGAGATGAACTGCATTCTATTGGTGAGCGCATACGTGATGTGGAGCTGGTGCACAATGCATTATGCGGCATTGCAGAACCCTATCAGATGTTTGTGAGCGGAATAGCATCAAGAGAAAGATTTCCAACCTTTGATGAGCTCACAGGAATCTTGATGCAGGAAGAGCAACGACGAGAAATGGTGAAAGCTAGACGTCAAAATACTGACGATCAGGCACTTGCGACACGCCAAAAACAAGGCAAGGGCAAAGGCAAGAAGAAGTCTAAGCAGCAATTTGCCAAGTCTCAGGAGGATGAGGGATCTTCCAGTAAAACTAAGAAGAAAGGCAAGTGCTTCCATTGTGGTAAAAAGGGCCATTGGAAGAGTGAATGTTGCAAATTCCTGGCGGAACAAGGCAAGGGGAAACCAAAACAAGCAGGTAACCTTGTCGATGAGGGTGAGATTGAAGACTCTAGCATCTTCATATCTGCATTGTCATCTAATCAAGATGATCAAGCATGGTATATTGACTCAGGAGCCACAAGACACATGACAGGTAACAATAATTGGTTCAGTAGTTTGAAGGTGTTGGATAATGGAACATCTGTTTCACAAGCAAATGGTGAGGTGTGCATGATCAAGGGGATAGGCACCGTTTCAATCCAACTACCTGATGGCAAAAACAGGATGATCAGGGAGGTACTTTACGTACCAGGTTTGAAGAAAAATTTACTTTCTGTTGGAGTCATTACTGATCAAAAGTTGAAAGTAGAATTCACCCATGATCGTTGCTTTGTGAAGGATGCAAACCAAAAGTTCAAAGTTATTGCGGATGGAGTAAGAGAGCCCAATACAAAATTGTACAGGTTGAATGCTACAATCAAGGGGCAACTTGGACTTGTATCGTCCATTCCTTCGCAAACTAAGTTGTGGCATAAGAGGCTTGGTCACTTGAACTTGGGAAGCCTCAGTTTGATGAGAAAATTGGAGATGGTAACAGGATTGCCTACCATAGAAGATCACTTGAAATCGATGTGCGAATCTTGTGTATATGGGAAGCAGCATCGAGAGAAGTTCAATAAAGGGGGTGTTGCAAGAGCAAAGAACATCCTGGATTTAATCCACACAGATTTATGCGGGCCTATGAGGACCATGTCCTTAGGTAAAGCCTTCTATTTCATGACCTTTATTGATGATATGTCACGTAAGACGTGGATCTACTTCTTGAAGAAGAAATCAGATGCATTTGATAACTTCAAGAGCTTCAAAACATTGGTCGAAAATTAGACAGGTAGGAAGATCAAAGTTCTAAGATCAGATAGTGGAGGTGAGTATAAGTCTAATGACTTTATTGATCTTTGTGATCAATGTGGGATTAAAAGACAATTTACGCAAGCTCATACTCCTCCTCTCAATGGTGTAGCTGAGCGCAAAAATCGTACGATTGTGGAAAGTGCCAGATCTATGCTAGCTGAGATGAAACTACCAAAAGATTTTTGGTCAGAAGCATGTAGCACGGCAGTCTATCTTCAAAATAGAAGTCCTACCATTGCCATACCAAAGATAACACCTGAGGAAGCATTCACGAAGAAGAAGCCAAAGGTGAACCACTTGCGAATCTTTGGATGTAAGGCCTTTGTACACATCCCTAAGGAAGAGAGACGTAAACTTGATGTAAAAGCTATCAAGTGCATATTCCTAGGATATGATGATCGTGTGAAGGGCTATAGATGTTTTGATCCAGTCGAAAAAAAAATCCATATAAGCCGTGATGTTATCTTTGATGAATCCAAGATGTATGAAGACGAGGATGCTGAGAAGATAGACACATCCAGTGGGAAAGATGGTATAGTGAGGATACTACCTGATGATGATCCATTCATTGACCTTCCGAGTGATGAACATGAGGATACATCTCAAGATACTACTTCTCAACCTCAAGAAACTGGTTGGAGAGGTAGGGACAAACCTTTTGGTGCAAGAAGGATTGAAGTTGCAGGTGACAAACGCAAGGAGAAGGATGTACCGTGGGATACATTTTCACCAGGAAGCCGATCACCCGACAGAAAGCTCCCTAAGTGGTTTGAGAGATTGATGGAGAGCCGCGACATTTAGGGTTTAGCCTTACCATTTCTCATCACTATTCCATCTATGCAATATTTAAGATAAGTGCGAACCAATGTAGAAGAGCTCTCCTCCTGAGACTCTGCATGGCCATGACTAGCCTCATGTTCCAGTTTCTTACAGTGAGGATCTTCCTATTGAGCCTTTCTTATATCAGATAGTGAGTCATTTTCAATGACTACAAATGACATCTGATACATCACACAAGATAGTGCATCTACCATACGTTTCTCGACACCTTTCTTGTATTGAATCTCCATTAGGAATTCTTTCACAAGCTTAGAACATTGGCTTGCCGACCTCTAAGGTCTAGTTGCTTACAAAAGTATCTCAAGGTATCATGATCAGCGAATACCTCAAATTCCGATCCGTATAGATAATGCCTCCATGTCTTTAATGCATGAATTATGGCATACAACTCCTTTCATGAGTTGGATAAATTTTTTGTGCAGGGTTGAGCTTGTATCAAAACTGCTCCCACACCAATGTCACAACATAGGCAATGTTTCATGGACCGATTCGAATTGCCAGTTTGAATTGGCCGATTCAACCGATTCGAATTGATTTGAATCGGCTGGACAGGTTCGAATCGGCCAATTCATACGCCTGAAAATTTTTTTTGCCTGTTTGTGCCAAAAACAAGTTAACAAACTCAGAATTCAGGGACCAGTTGGAACATGGGCCTTGGCAGTCACCAAGAATTTAGAAATCAAAATCAAGATTTAGTCTTTTGAAGGTTAAAATGAAATATTTCATTCTCAACTACTGTACTGCAGTCCACGACGTGGTAACTTACGTAATGAGTCAATGGTCATGAATGATGAGTCATGACTAGTTGATACTTAGAACATTCTCTCTAGACTCTCTCTCTCTCTCTCTCTCTCTCTCACACACACACACACACACACACACACACACACACACACACACACACATGTCACACACACACATCTATAATCTATTTCAATTTTCTTGTTTGTGCCATGATAGTCATAGTTTATAAACAGTAAACTTAAAACCTTTAACCATTAATGTTCAAGTTCAAAAAGTGAACACAATAGATAGACCACATACGATACCAAATAGTAAATCCAATGTGCATGTCATGAGTCATGACCTATTCTAGCTTGCCCTCTCAATACTAATTTTTAGCACCATGCAATGTCGCTCAAGAGTCAAGCCTCAATAAGTCTCAACAAGTCTCTCACATCTAGTATCTACTATGATCTATCTAACTGAGCTAGTGAGCATTGAATAAAAACTATGATAGTATGATGCATCATCTATGATCTATCGTATGACCCTCCTAGCTCTGCGTGGAGGTTCCTCTGCCACATCATCATCATCACTGCCCTGCCCCTCTGCCTCATCATCTACCTCTTCCTCCTCATCAACGTACCTGAGTCAGAGGTCTCTGTGGATGAGGCCAAAGGCTCTTCATCCTCAACATCACGGGAGCGTCGATCCTGGCTCAGCCTCCTCGGTGTCCTCATGGCAGCTCTGGTGGTAACCCCTGCACACAAAAATTGTGAATGATTACAACTTTGAACTGGGGAACGCGCACATCCCACAATGAGGTTAATAGATATTAGTTATCAACACCAATTTCAAAAGACACAGCCTTTGTTCAAATTAACTTGTAAGCTCTAACTTCTAACTTCTAACCTGCGGTCCGTCATACAACAATGCATACACATCCTCCTCCGCTTGGTCCCTCGGTGGCAAATCTGGAACTTTTGTCACATCAATCTCATCGGATTGATCTGCGTCAAATTTCAATTAAATCAAAGTTTCAAAAGGTTAGATAGTAGATAGTATAACTTGTAAGTCAGATTCATGAATCATCATTCCAGGACTTAGAAGTTAGTAGTTACAGGTTTACCGTCGGTGGAGTTAGTAGTTACGAGTAAGTTCTAAGTTCTAACTAAGTAGCTAGTAGGCTGTAGCTAGCTGCTACTAGCAATATTGAGTAATTAAAAGTTTAAAGTTTAAACCACAATTTACCTGATTCGCCTCTCTAGTCTTCTGTAGCCTCTATAGCAATTGCAAGTTGGCGTGCACATACACCAACCTGTTGAGTTGTGGCGTCGAAAGTCTGTTCCTCCTCTTCGTGTGAATCAGAGAGAACACACTCCAGTTCCTCTCACATGCACATGATGTGCAATCCTATGAGAGAACTCAATCTGAGAATGTCAATCCCATACTTGTCCCACCATGACACGGGCCGCAACATGCCTAGTGGTGAGAATTTAGAAATTTGAGAAGTAGAGTCTGAGTCAAGAGTCAAAACTTTTAACTAACTCATGAGTAGTGAAGCACACATAAACAAAGTGTTCCAAAGAAGACACTAGTGCATTGTTGACTTGGTAAAAGATATTGAGAAAAATTGCAAAGAAAACGCAAACAAAGGCTAAAAAATCATCATTTCCAAAGGCATAAAATGTGTCAAGAACTTGGAGCCCAAAAGGTTAGATAGTAGATAGTATAATATATATACTTGTAAGTCAGATTCATGAATCATCATTCCAGGACTTAGAAGTTAGTAGTTACAGGTTTACCGTCGGTGGAGTTAGTAGTTACGAGTAAGTTCTAAGTTCTAACTAAGTAGCTAGTAGGCTGTAGCTAGCTGCTACTAGCAATATTGAGTAATTAAAAGTTTAAAGTTTAAACCACAATTTACCTGATTCGCCTCTCTAGTCTTCTGTAGCCTCTGTAGCAATTGCAAGTTGGCGTGCACATACACCAACCTGTCGAGTTGTGGCGTCGAAAGTTTGTTCCTCCTCTTCGTGTGAATCAGAGAGAACACACTCCAGTTCCTCTCACATGCACAGGATGTGCAATCCTGTGAGAGAACTCAATTTGAGAACGTCAATCCCATACTTGTCCCACCATGAGACGGGCCGCAACATTCCTAGTGGTAAGAATTTAGAAATTTGAGAAGTAGAGTCTGAGTCAAGAGTCAAAACTTTTAACTAACTCATGAGTAGTGAAGCACACATAAACAAAGTGTTCCAAAGAAGACACTAGTGCATTCTTGACTTGGTAAAAGATACTGAGAAAAATGTAAAGAATACGCAAACAAAGGCTAAAAAATCATCATTTCCAAAGGCATAAAATGTGTCAAGAACTTGGAGCCATCGAATTTCTTACATAAAAATTGACTTTTCCACCAAATTGACAACTGTCAAGGATCAGTGAGGACTCAACTTCAAATGAGTTCTAATAGGTTAAGGTAGACTATTGCAACTTACAAGTCACTATTTGTAGTTTACCTGGTCTCAATCATGCTGATGGAGAGCCGAACTCAAGAGTCTCACGTCTAAACACCATCAAGTCATCCATCAATGCATCTTGGTCAACAGGATTAGGATAGACTGCTTGAATGTAGGTGTTCCATCCATTCCTAAGCTCCCTATCTTCATACTGGGCTGGACTCCTCCACAACGGGTGAAGGATATGGGCCATTGCATGTAGGGGATGATGGAAGCAATCCCATCTTGATTGCCGTCGATCTCGTATTTCTTCCAGCCTGTACATTTAACATAGGCAATGACATTTTGCATTTATGATTTCAGAAATTCAAAATTTCAATGAGCACTTGCCAGCATCCATTCGTGACTCCACATTGATGATTGAGCTTACATAGCACATACTAGTAACTACATAGTACATAGTACAATTCAAGACTAAACTTACTACACATTGCACAGCTGTCAACTACAAGGATTAAATTCTAGTGACATTGGACAAGTCAAAATTGTTTAGTATATACCTCTCAGCACTGATGGCAGTGGATGTACGGAGCTGCTCACCAATCCTATTCATAAACTCATAAAGATGGCCCAAGGTGCAGCCCTCTAAATCTGTAAGGTGCAGGACACTATAAATCGGTTGGAGCCTCGTGATGATAGCTCGTGCCTCATCCCAGAAAGATGTACCTAGCACGATACACTCAAATCTCCTTGCCTTGGGCTCTCGTGATGGTCCCCAACTCTAGTACTCAGTTAGATCGCAATTCACGAAGCATAAGTAATAACTTATAAGTATATAGTTTTTATTGGACCCATGATCTCTTGATGGGGTCCAAGTCCCTCTCGACACTGTCTCGCTTTGCAACAAGCTCTCTTGTCCTGAGCTGCTCCATGGTCGGCCCCTCCCACTTAGAACCAATGCTGGATACGGCTCTCATCATGTCCCTCCATGCAGGGTGCTGTAGAGAGTCCAAAGCATCAAAGTTTTAAACGGTATTAGGTAAGTACAAACCAATTGCATAATCCAATCACAAACCAACTTCTAAGGATGACGAATCAAAATTTAGAGAGCTGAGTGGAGAGTCGACTCTCGAGAAATACCCGGGCCAAGGCTCAAGCCGGCGGTCGCGAGCAGCGACTCGCATATGCCATACATGATACATGACTCATGAGTCATGAGTTATGACACTACAATGTACATATAATTTAGATGATAGTACATACTAAAAATTAAAAAAAATGATCAAAAATTAAGAAAGATTTAGGAGTCAAGAATGTAGTATGTACCTGGCCAAGTGAAAGGGGAGGTCGCATAGGTAGAAACACCTCCTTGGTCCTTATTCTTGGGCTCATAGCGACCCACATAATAATCTTTGCCCCCAAGCTATCTGGACCTACCAAAGCGGTCACGAGCCCTCGTCGATGGCACAGGGGCTCTGCGTGGCTCCGAAGATCCGCCAACTTGAAACGACTTTTCACTTAGAAGTTAGGAGTCAGGAGTCAAGAGTCAGGACTAAGTAGTAAGCTTAAACTTCAGGGCCCAAGCTTTAGAAACTAGTGGAACCTATTTACCTCACGCCATCGAAGAACCAGCCGCATGCCCCTCCGCTCGAGCTCGATCACTTGTATCTGCCAATGATGCTGGTGCCTGTGCGCAAGGGGCTATATAGTTGAAATTTCGATAGAATCTAGTGCAGTATGCAGATCACATCACACAATCACCATAGCCACTCCTCACAAGCTCTCATAGATGGCACAACAAAAGTTAATAGATTACAAAGAAACATTGTACATATAGAGTATTCACAAATTGCATGAAAAGGCAGGTGTCCTAAAATTGGCCTACCACCTGTCAAACTAAGGTCAGGCCCAATATGGCCAAATTCGACCGACAAACTTGGGACATGCCCCCAAGTATAGCAAGTAATGTAAATAACTCTGTACAGGCTAATTCTTCCTATGTGTGGCTACCCGGCTAACCCAAGTAGCCGTCTACGGGATCAGTGCCCGATCAATATATCTTAACGGGTCACGTCCCGATCACAACCATATACAGTAAACCAAATAAACTGTACAATAATTACATCATCACATTTAGAGCTTATACTAATGAATCAGATCAAAACTGATTTCTAACTCTCTCCCTAAAGCTCAAATGTGATAAGAGTGAAAAACAATAATTTGTAGCAATGTCTGGAGTGTCCAAAAGATGTTATACATGTCTTGCTACTCTGTACTTGACTCACACTCAAGCACACCAACAAACCACCAGGTTTGACTCACAAAGTATCATGTAAACACAGTGCTCATACAGAGAGTCTACCATACTCTCGACCGACTGACTCGTCCCTAATCTGACTTGATCACAAGTGGACCACATGAGCGACATGGCTCAAACTGAGGAAATCCCACTGCCACTATGAGACTTACATCCTCCATCTAGCTAGGCTGACATCCTATCAGACACTTACAAGAATAGACCTGTAAAGCTGACATAAATGAGTGATTGAGGCTCAACCTGAGGAAATCTTACTGCCACCATAAGATTGCACCCTCACCAGATAGACAGCTAGTAGACAATTACAAGTCAATGAGCATAAAATGACTACTTTGTTCTTGACGTAGCAAATGCACAACCACATACAACTCCGACTCAGATCTAGACTCCCGTGACAAGGCAACATGCAAGCCCACACACACTCATGCAAACCAACACGAATGATAAAACGTCAAATACATGACCAAGGCCTGCCCATAAGTGGTATCCTGTCGTACCAACACTTGTGCCACCTGTAGATCTGCTGCTACACCACCGGTCACCAAATGGTCCTCAACCATGGCCTGCACCTGTACCAAGATGCTCACACGTCCAAGCACATCACATAGATGTCCTCATACATCATCCAAGATCAACCATCTCGAACCAATGAGCGCTCCAAGCCTCATCCCTGATGTATCTCCCAAACAAAGCTATGCTCCAAGCCGCTTTGCCCTGACATCCTGTCCAATAAGTCCTGAAAGCTAATTCCCATCCATTCCCCATGCTCCAAGCACAAGAGTCTACCAAGGACTCAATGAATGAATGTACACAAACCTCACCATAGGCTATACCTGAGTAGCTCACCCACCTCCCAGAGATATTGATGATGATCTGCCTGTCCTACATCCCATGTAGGTTCAACTTTCCATGCTTGACGTTGCCAACTGTGATTTGACTAGTACATAGGCCTCCCACCAAGGAGCCTATCTCACCAACACTGTATCCATCATAGCGTCCAAGCCAAAGCAAATGCAAACTAGATCCACTATCGTGATGAATAACTCACCCACCATAGCATATCAGGTAGGATAGCTCCAGAAACCTATACCCTATACCATCTGATCACCAAGTATCCATTACCATCTGATAGCTCCCCAAGAATCTGTCCACCTGTAGTGCAACTAGACTCCAACTGGATCTAACCAAAAGCTGCATCCTGCTTACCAAATAATGATGGATAACAACAACATGTGACGCCAACTTGGAGACTACTGTGCATATGACCATGCAGCTCACCTGATCACTCGCCAAAGTATCAGCTGTCACTCCCTGAGCAACCATCTCCATCCCTGCTGGCTCACAACCATGGGCATGCTGGATCCACATCACCCCGTAATGCACTCCATGCTCTCAGGATATGTACCACCTCAGGTACACTCCATGCCACCTACCTCCAAGTAGGCATGACCCATCCCTAGGTCATCACATGATGCACCAGCTGAAGAACATCGTCCATACAATGACATATCAAACTTGAGCAACTGTAGCATCTCCATGAGTGCCACCCCAATGGACTCGTCATCCACATACTATGCTCACCTGATGTCTCCGATCCTGGTCACCATCTTGCTAGACAAGCCGAACTCCAAAGCATCACCTGCTCCACTTGGCTCCTAGCATCTGCTCGCTCTCCCTGGATATGTGCCGCCCGACACCATGTCAACGCAAGCATATCCCTGAGTCGTCGCTCATGGGATCCTGAGACTACTGTCTCCCTGATCGTACTGAGGTATATGGCTCTGAGTGACTTCCTCTAGGCTTATCCTTGATCTCACCACCTGAGAATTTGCGCCATGGAAATTCCAACACCTGTCCCAAGCCTAGACTCCTGCAAATACAGCCAAATGCATGAAAGCTATAGGTAGCTTATCCACGCCCGTGATGGTAGATGCCTCCCCATTGATGCCAATGTCCAAAACTGGCCCCATGCTGTAATGCCAATCTGTACTCCCAAATGAGCACACTCTGAAGTCCTCACCATCAGTGTCCCCTCCAGTAGATCGCTAGCAAAACACCCATCATAGTGTTTGCCCTCTGATCACACCCCGTGCGATCTCCATCAGCTCTCCAACCTAGAGCTGGATCACAAAGCTTCACACTTTGTCCATTTGTGTTTGCAGTGTCCTGATTCTATCATGAATCCCACTTGTAAGTCCTATCCATGCCAATGACTCAAGTCCAATCTGAAATAGCTGCCCCCTGATGATCATCCCATGTCATCCTGCAGTGCTATCCGTACCAGGTATCCCAATGCCATCCTTGATCACAAAGATCTGAGCATCTACCCTGTAATGCCCACCTGTATTCCTCCAAGCTAGCTCTAAGCTGCTCCTGTGAATGGTTCCAAACCACTCCCTGAGAATACACTGAGATGTGAACTCCAAAGCCACCATCAAGTCCCTCACATAACTGTGCATGCCAACATCCCTCCAAGTGAACCTGTGAGATCTTCCATGGTCCAAACCAAATGATTTGCACCCTGTCATCATTGAAATCTGCATCCCTGATGCAATACTGATATGGCAAATTGACTTGACTTATCCAAATTGGCAGTTGAAGTGTATCTCCTCGATGACAAACCTGCGCTTTGGTCTTTGACCATAAATGCGTCTTCATCCACTTCAACCTAGGGAGATGGGTCAAGATCTAGACATCTCACTCCTATTTCTACAATCCAATCTAGAGGAAACTAATGGAAAACTTCTTCATATGAAACAAAGAGAAAACACTTCGATTCCTCTTACATGCAAATGTTTTGCAATCTTGTGAGCAAATCAATCACCACAATACAACGTCAAGTGCAATATGACAAGTCAACAGAATTGCTCTCCACAATTAAAACCCCATTCTAACGTTCTAACTTGCTACCCTAAGCCATAAGAATTCACGAATATCTAGATCTGAGGTCAGTTGTTGTGGTCTGTGGTTGTCGATTGAGGTCTGTTGCGGTCTGTTTGCGGTCTATTGCGGTCTGTTGCAGTTTATTGCACTGCTCCACAGCTAAAATGGCTTGATCAAAATTGACTTACCGACTGCAAAACCGCAAAATCATCACACTCACCACTCGCCAAGAGCATCCAAAGTGTGATTATTGACCCATTCTTCATCCTCCATGTGTTCCACACACAGCTCGTCCAATGCAAGTTCGCTATCTTGCCCAATGGCTTCCAACTGGCACCACCTAGCACTTCAATCACCTGTGACCGCCAATATGTTTTCCCTCCGAACGAGAAATTTCCAAGCTACAGATGCGTGTGTCAATGCAGCTATCACCTGACTCGACAATGCCACTGCCGATCATACCTGTGAGAGCGTTCTCCCAAAATGCCACTTGACGTAGGTTGGTTCGAAGTCGCCAAAACTAGCTTTTTCCACACAATTCCGCTACCATTCGCCCTTATACTGCATTTACCACCTCCAAACGCCTTGTTACCCTGTCAGGAGTAAGTAATAATGATTTTGAAGCGATAATGCCTCATTGTACCGCCCTGTAGCAGGTTTCACCAGCCAAAAATTGCCCCGAATATGGCCCTACGGTACCCAAATGGCGAATGTAGCCCATCACTAGGTCACCCGCACTCCGCTTGACAGAATGGTGATGAAAACACGCCAAAATTTTTTTTTTCCTGCTCTGTGACGTCGCTCTGTCCGTTGGCTCTGAGCAGCCAGTTTTAGGGGTCATTTTGGCCCAAGGATGACCAGAAAAGGTGCCTTCTAGCATTAGTTAGGCTCTTCCAAAGAAATTGCTTGCAATTTGAACTGGAACTTCTATTCGAAGTTTCTTAATGAAGACATGCCCACTCTAAATGTCGGGTCCCTTCATGGATTTCAAGCCAAAGTTTTTAATTGAAGCCTCTTCAAATTTCCCTTTCAAAACTTCAGGCCTTCCTTTTAAAGCCCATCCCATGGCTTTGAACAATCCGATGGTTCTCCTTTGCTCCATCGCGACCGTTGATCCACAGACTCCCCAATCAGATGGCTGTGGGCCTCCACGCGCATCAAAACCTGCTCATCGAGGCACTATGCCCTTTCAGCCGCTATGGCCTCATCCTGCTTGGCCGCGCAAGCTCACCCGCGAGCTGTCCTCCTCCACGGCCAACTCTTCCCACATGCCTTGCTCTCTCTTGTTTAGCTATGGCAGATCTGTCTGATCTACACTTGCTCCACATTCAGACCACGGCCTGTCACGGCCATCCACGCATTTTTCCAAGCTGCTAGGGCGCCCTTCTGTACACTGTCATAGCTTCAAAAAACGCTTTATGTAAGGAGAAAACCATGATTCTTTGGCTGTAAATCCTAGCTCAAAGAAGACTTCCATGGCTCAGGGATTAACTACGCTTCCATTCCTTCATGGCTTTTCATGGCCCCTTGTAGACTATCACCAAAAACGGCCGCCCTCAGCCACTTACAGTGCTGGAAATGATCTTGTACAACAAAAGATCCAGTCTTTTTCTCCTGTAAACCCTAGCTGGAGCATTCTTCCATAGCCTGAGAGGAAGGCTAATTGCTCTTTGAGTGCTCCATGGCTGTCCCTGAGACTTTTCCAATAGATTGGCCCTTATAGTAAGATGTTGGGTAGCAATCTACAGTGCCCCTCTGTCAAGCAGAGAGAAAGATCCACAGCTTTACGTTTTCCGTCAACTAGCCGCTTTTTGCCAATTCCCAGAATTGCTTCTTTCTCTTCCCACTGTAAATGGATTGCAAAATCCACTCAGCTTTGAGTTGCCACAACCCTGCTTTTCCTTATGATCCGCTCCGCTCAGCAATCACCGAACTACTGAGAGAGTTCTGGCCAGCTTTCCATAAAAGCCACATACAACCATTTTTGAGCAATTTTTCTTGAATTCTCGTCCAAATTCACCTACGACGATCGTTCTGATCTTCCTTGAAGCTCCGATCGAAGGAACTTTGTTGTCTCCTGCCATCCGGATTGCCGATACCCCGTATGGAGTCCTCTCTCCTGAGACTCTTTGAGTGCTATTTCTCTTGGTGAAAGACGCTATCCCATAGCTCCATCGGATCGTGCATACCCGCAACACCCTGACGCTCTGATACCAAGTTGAAATTCCGATAGAATCCAGTGCAGTATGTAGATCACATCACACAATCACCATAGCCACTCCTCACAAGCTCTCATAGATGGCACAACAAAAGTTAATAGATTACAAAGAAACACTGTACATATAGAGTATTCACAAACTGCATGAAAAGGTAGGTGTCCTAAAAGTCATCCTTTTCCACCTTCCTCTACCACCTTTGTGCTGACTCTTGAAATCGATATGTGGCTTCAACAATTATCTCAGTTTCATTGTCTATGCCACACATTTGGAATGCTTTCTCCCATTTTTGCAACCAGTTCTCAGTGGCCAATGGCATCTGTGGTCCTCATAGACACTGCTCCAGTGAACTTCGGAGGTTTTAGATCCTTGATAGTAGGAAGCTTCCTCTTTCAAAACCCCAACTCAACGTCATGGCCCGTTGACAATTTTCTCTCTGCTTCCATAGCCATACCACTAATCCTTTCTGGTTCCTGCGGGAATTTATTAGCCTTCAATTGATGTAAAATTCATTTTAGAACAAGCTCCATAGCATCCACCTTGGAACATACTACATCCAATCTTTGTGAATCTTGGCCAACTTCTCCAGGGTGAGACATATTGCTGATTATAAGAAGAAAACAACAAATAGCCCAAATCTGAACTGAAAAACAGGATCTACCATGCTTTAATAGATCTCAAATTTCAAAATTAGCTTCCTGCAGGTCTACACTTGATGTAGGATAGTCTTTGCAAACTGCTACAGTAGAAGGCAGGTTGTAAAAGTGGTCAAACTTTTTGCATAAAACAGCAAACTGAACCCCATCAGAGACAATGACTGTTGCAGGACAACGCTCAACTGCAAACATGTTAAGCAGATTTTTCAGGGCAGCAGTCAATCAAAAAACCAGCTTAATACCAACAATGGACAGCAGAAATCTAATTCCAGAATCATTGTTGAGTTTAAAGCAAACATGAGAGCTCTGCTACAAGTCTCCTCCCAACCATAGCTGCATAGGAATAAGATAGGGAATGCCTGCCCGGATGAAACATAACAATGCCAGCGATATAGAAGACCTTAAAGTTGAGCTTCTTAGTTCTCACATCTTGTCCCATCTTATTGCATAAATTAACTCATGCTAGAAGATATATTAATGACTTATTTGTTCCTGATCTTCCTAATTTCGGTAGTTTTCTGTATAAAGACCCTAAAGTTTTTGGTGAAGTATGTCATGTTTATTGGTTGATATTTTTGATAAAAGGCTACAGCCAAATATAGTAACTTTAACATAATTTGCATGCCTCATATTTTTTCAAATATTTCAGATTTTGTTAAATATGGAGTGATGACTTTTCAATTCTACAGGTTTTCTTGTCTTTGTACTAGTAGAGATGCTTTTGTAGACCAATCAAGCAATCTAATCATTTTGTTACTCCATAAGGGTTACTCGTTTAAGAAAATTATGAGAAAAGTTCGAACTATTTTAGACTCTTTTGGTTTTATCTCTGGTATTTCGGCTTATGGTATGTGTAAGATGATTAATAATAGAGTCCAGAAAAGTGGGGAGCTAAGGAGCCCGCTTTGTTTCTAGTATTTTGTCTTTGTTTCGGTAACTCGTATACATATTATGATCCTTGTTATTTATTTTATTTTATTTTATTTATTTATAATTAGATCTCTATATTTATAAATTTTAATTTTGAATTTCATTTTATGTGAATTATTATTATTTTTTCTTTCTTCTTACTGGATGTCTTTTGCTTTTTAGTCAACAATGGATCTACCCAAGAGAATCCGGATTCTTTCGAAACCCAATTAGCAACTTATGCTTGGGTACTGATGAGACATAAGCAGTGCTGTTTGGCTAAGATTTTTGTTTATTGAATCTTGTATTATTGTTTTGACTTAGATCCTTTGACTTTTTGAGTTGCTCGTATATTGTTTCTAAGCATTAACTTATGACATCATTGACTTCTCTATATAAATTTGTGAAATTGGATATATTCTAATTTCACAAATCGATATTCTTAGTTCTCACACATGTCGTAGACATCCATAGCCACTCTCCTTAATATCGCTGCCACCACTGGCTTCCCTTCCTCTTGGTGCACCAATGTCATACATCCAATCCACAAGAGTGTTGATTGCATGAGGTCAAAATAGTATTGAACTTGTTATGGCTAAGCTCTACGGCTCTATTCTTTAGAGAATAGTAAGCAAAGAGACAGAAATGTGACAGTTCATGCTATTGGACATTATATTATTCCACTTCAAATTGCACTCTCACCCTCAAAGCAATAATTGAGGAGTCAAGGTTCAAGAGGGACCGAGTTTTGTAGACTTAGACATGCTTTTGATTTTGTCCCTCGACACTTGTTGTTGAACCGGTTGAATTGGCCGATTCGAACTGCCGATTCGAACCGGTGCATGAAACATTGCATCTTTGTAGATCATGCATCTACTAGTATCCTTTGCTACCTAAAGGGATTTTGTGTGTTCCACAACCTGTACATTGGTGGGACTTTTATTTAAAAAGATCTTAGTATCTTTTAGTTTATGTTGTTGAAGTTTGGGCTCCATCAAAGTGAAGTGCAGGACAAGGGTACTGGCATCTTTCTTGGTACGCCAAGCTATGTCCAAACCTTTGTCGTGGTGCTGGAGAGTGTCTTTCCAAAACAGTATGGCTTCACCAAAGAGCATCTTGAGAATCATAGACGCCCCTTACATGGACATTAAGGGCCTTTTGCTCTTGCAACTGGCTCTCAGAAAGTGTAGCAGAGATGAACAAAACTATAGCATCTTTACCTAGACCTTTAACCCATGAATGGTGTTGATCAATTTTGCTTTTGTTAAGAACATTTGCCCAAGATTGGATAGCCGTATGATGTTGTTCCACTTTACTTTCAAGTTGCTGGATCTTAGCTGAGGTAGGTACTTGGGCTTCACTTCGGTTGAGATGGAGATAGAGGTAGAGGTAGGGAAAGGGGGTAGCGCAACTGCAGCAACAATGTACTGCTGTAGCGTTGCTGCTGCGCAGCCATGGAGGCAATATCAGTGCCATTCTTTAGCTTGCCCTTAGCAACGATGGAGATGGGAGGGGGGCCAGTGGGGCTGGCACCCTTCTTTTTACGAGGCATGAAGAAGTGCAAGGAGCGCGAGCTAGGATGGATTGTGAGCTAGAGAGATGGCGCTAGCGGTGGACAGGTGAGAGAGAGAGAAAGAAAGAAAGAAAGCTTTATTAATATCTTTTCCATGCCAAAAAGCATATAAGATTAGTAAATGTACATGTCAAGTATGTGGTAACAGTGGGAGCGTATGAGACGTCTTCAAAACGGTAACAGAAATAACAAATCTAAAGCTATGAACTGAAATAGATATGATGATATATGAAACATGTGGGAGCATGTATAATGCTAAAAGTCATGAGTGGGGTATGACACTATCATCGAATCATGTCCTACTGATGCTATAAAAGGATGTAATACGGGCCGTAGCATGAAGGGTCGCTGGTGGTCACTGACGTTGTCTAGGAGGATGAAGAAGTCTCCTCGTGATAAGTCGAGTAGCTCGTGCTGCAACATGAGTATGTGTAGGACACAGTCTCCGATCTCTGTGGGCAGGTAGGTAATCATCATCATCATCATCATCATCAAATACTAGGTCTCGTCCTCTCTTCCTGGAGAAGAAAGAAGTGATCTGAGGCTGAGAAACATGACTCTGCTAGGCTGCATGACACAAGTCCTGTCGCAATATAAACATCTCTCGTATCATGAGTGCAGCGCATCGGGAGTCCTCATAGGCTAGAAGGGATTGTAGGGTGACAGGTGTGTCACGGAACAAACAGTGGTATCTCCCTCTAATCTCGTAATACACCGGGCACCTAAAGATAAAGTGCTCCTCTGACTCCACCTCATCTAAGGAGCATAACTGACAAATCCGCTCCTCTCTCGGGGTACCTTGGAATCTCCTAGTCTCGATAGCCAATTGATGTGATGATACGCAGAGCTATCCCAATGTAAATCTGAGGCAGTGTGATAATCCCTAGTCCAAATAGGGGAGCTCTGTAATGGAGATACCAAATGACTCAAGGAGGAAGTGGGATGCGTGGGAGAATCACGACAGTCGATAGCCCTGGTCATGAAGGGAGTGTGAGGAAACAAGTGCTGTCTGTGTATATCTCATATCTGCATCGGGCAGAGCCTGGACTCTCTGAATATATGTGATAAGCTGGAAAGCGGCATCTATCTGAATGGGTCTGCAAGAAGGATCCTCGTGTGGAACCGAGGGCTTCACCCGAATCATACGAGGTAACATGGTGGCCTGTAGTCGTGAAATGCTGGCCCAGTGTGATGAAGGGAGAACGGTACACCATGTCTCTGCTGCATACAAGGCTGTGGGGGTGACAATGGTATCAAAAAGTCTACACTTACTGCGAGCATCTCGGATGAGCTTCCTGAGAGAGAGAGAGAGAGAGAGAGAGAGAGAGAGAGAGAGAGAGAGAGAGAGAGAGAGAGAGAGAGAGAGAGAGAGAGAGAGAGAGAGAGAGAGAGAGAAAGCTTTATTAACATCTTTTGGGCACCCGTGGGTGCATAAGACCAAAAAGAAAATATGTACAAGCAACAGTGGGAGCATCATCCATAGGAGGACGTGGCCGTAAAATGCTATAAACTAGCTACGAATGAAAGTAGAACAAAGCAAAAGTGAAATAAGCCCAAACCCAGGCCATGTATAACAGAAGAACTACAGAAAAAGTACCAATGCCCACAACCCGGGCCAGGTGGAGAATAAATACATATCAGTGAAAGTAAGTGTGAAGTGTCCACTGAGTGGAGTGTACAGTGGGCCCTGATGGAGGCAGGCGACTACATCTGGGCTTTTTCCACGGTGGCACATGAATAGGAATCTCATCATCGGAATCATCAGCATGTGCTCGAGTCCGAAAGATGCCAGTGAGAAGCAGCTGATGCGAGTCTAACCCTAGGTGATCTGGTATAAGCAGATGAGATTGACGGAGAGTAAGAGTCTCACGAACAAGAAGTCCCAAGCAACAAGCATCAGGATAGGAGACAAAACTGCGAAGTGTATGCGGACCATCGCGAAAGAGAAAATAATACCCCCCCGCCCCGTATCTGATAATACAACGGACATCTGAGGAGGAAATGAGCTTCATCTTCCACCTCCTGCAACGAGCACAAGCGACATAGATGACGCTCTCGGGGGATATCCCATGCACGACCAGCCTCAATAGCAAGCTGATGAGAGGAAATACGCAACTGCCCAAGACGATAGCGCAGGCCGTGTGATAGGGGCTGTGAGAGATAGAGCGGCAACAATGGCAAACCAGAAGGATCCAAAGAGAGGAAGTGTGTCTGGTAATAGCTCAGTCGAATGCGGGAAGGTAGGAGGGAAGGTGCGGGAAGCCTCGGATATATGAATGCGTACCACGAGGAAGTTCCATGACAGAGTTGCCCAGATGTCGTAAGGGATCAGATGCTTGTTGGTACCAGGAGAGCTTGGCATGGGAATCAGCTAAGACACGTGAAGAAGTAACCGCAGCAACTATGTATCTTTTCGGGTGAGATGCACGAATCTCCTGAATCCGCTAAAGAAAAAGGATAAGGCGGAAAAAGCCCTCAAGGATGATCGGAGGAGTAGCAAACTTAGCACATAGGATATCATGAGGGGTGCGACCCAACATAGTGGCCTGAATGCGGGAAATGCCTACCCAGTCCCGGAGAGAAAGTCCTGACAACCAGATCTCGGAGGCATACATCACTGTTGGAACCACCCGTGTGTGAAACAACTGGTATCTAGTAGTGGGATCAAAAATATGATTCATTGTACAACCACGCTCGATAACCA
This sequence comes from Diphasiastrum complanatum, assembly GCA_029204225.1. Taxonomy (NCBI): domain Eukaryota; kingdom Viridiplantae; phylum Streptophyta; class Lycopodiopsida; order Lycopodiales; family Lycopodiaceae; genus Diphasiastrum; species Diphasiastrum complanatum. The sequence goes on along the minus strand of CM055103.1, from coordinate 28,135,787 downwards.
CGCTCAAACTGGACCAATGCTGAAAGACAGGTGCGCAAATGCAGCATGGCGGAAACCAAGAAGGGGCAATAAACAGGACTCCCAAGTAAGTATAAGAGGCAACAATATCAACTTCCTGGCCATCATAGAAGAATTGATGATTGTGAAGGCTCTGTCGATTGGTGTTGAAATCATGATCTTCGTCTTTTTTAAGTTAACAGAGAGACCCCAAGCAGCACAAAACCGATGTAAGACCTGTAAGTGACACTGTAACCCTTTTGGTGAGGGAGAAAGCAGAACAATGTCATCAGCATAAAGCAGAATGGGGATGAGCAAATGAGCCAGCGGGCAACCATCTCCACCTTCTTCATGAATGAGGCGCTCAAGATCATCAATTTAAAGTGCAAACAACTGAGGGGACAATGAACAACCTTGCTTGACACCAACAATGCTACAAATGGGAGAAGACAAATTAGTACCCAGCCGAATACGTGCTAGAACTCTCTCATACAAAGCAACCACTGCCACAAGAATAGAGTCGGCAAAGCCAAGCTAACGTAGTCTGCTGATCAAAAGATGACGGCGAACAGTATCAAAGGCCTTAGAGAGATCAACAAAACAAGCAAATACCTTCTTGCCCATATGCTTTACCTCCTCAATGATAGGGTGAGGACATGATGAAGAGTGCTATAACCCCGGCGGAAGCCAGCCTGGCTAGTCGCATACAATAGTCGAGAATCAGCCTCTGCCATAACAAAGTTCTGGAGAATTGTGGTGTACAACTTGGCCATGGTATGACCAATCATAATAGTGCGATAGTTGTGAGTTGTCGTTATGTATATATACATGGAACAATTCCAATGACTGCGTAGGCAACGAGTGTGAAACAGTGTAGTTACTGAAAAGTGCTAAAGTGAACTGTGACATAGTCTGCGTTTGGACAGGGCAGTGTGGATGACGTGGATCTCGAACTCGAAGACTTTGAGTCTGTAGGTGATCGAAGAGGATGTAGTCGAATATCTCGAACTCAAAGAGTTTGTTGTCGATCCTGCTTCTGCTCTAGTTGGTTGATGCACAGACATTTGACTTTGGAGAGTAAGAAAGACTGCAAGGTTGTCGTAGAGAGAGAGAGAGAGAGAGAGAGAGAGAGAGAGAGAGAGAGAGAGAGAGAGAGAGAGAGAGAGAGAGAGAGAGAGAGAGAGAGAGAGAGAGAGAGAGAGAGAGTATATTTACATAATGTACTGGTGCTCAGGAATTGAGACGAACTTCAATGAATCATGTTCTGATGACTCGAATTCTGGAGATTTGAATTCTGGAGTTGGAGTGATGCTTAATTCCAACAGAGAGATCTTTCAAAAAGTAGCCGAGGAAGCAAAGTGGAGGGAGCGAAGGAGGTAGGACGAACGGGAAGAAAAGTAGGCCACTTTCTCCACTTTCTTTTTGTGGAGAAGGGAACGAAGCTGCTTTTCTGCGGAAGAAGCAAGTGTAGAATTGGAGAATTTGAGGAACTTGACATATTTCTGGAAGAAAGAACAGTCTTTGTCATACCATTTATTATGGGTACGACGATGAGAAGAGAACCGGCGAGGGGGCGCAATGGCATGAGCGGCGGTAGTTAGGGCGTGTGTCAGAAAGGAGGCTTGGGTAGTAACATCAGAGGAGGAAGGAAAGTGGTCCAGAAGACAAGAGACGTGGGCAACATAGGCCTGGGATTGATGAGGAGGTATACGATAGTGGGTGGGTCGAACAAAGAGGGAAGGTGGAGGAGAAGGCGGACTTGGCGCTGGGGAGGAGAGGTAGAGTACAGAGTGATCAGCGAGCATCGGGGTAGAGATGCGGAAGGATGCCAAGCGGGGAAATAAAGCAGGAGATGCACTGAAATAGTCCATCTTCTGATCACATAGGTAATCCTTCTTTTAACCGATCAAGTATAACTAGAATCTGAACTATGATTCGCCAATCATAATTCATCGGATTCTTGTCCTATACTCAATAAAAGAACGTGATAACTTCACATAGGCAACTACCAATGATCAGAAGAACTTTTAAGCTTAGAGTCATCTCTAGTTTAGCAAATATGGCCGACCAAAAGCGACCAAAAGCGACCAGTGAACTTCGAATCGCGAATGTCACTTTGGTAATCCGTATAGCCTAAACAGACACTCTTTAAGTACTTGGTCTATACCCGAATAGACATACTCGATCTGGTAAGGTGATCAGTCGTACCAAAATTCCACTAACTTGCTTAGTCATCCGGGGTATGAATACTATCCTCTCCTATGGATTAGGTATATCCTGGAATCTAAGTTATGATGCACCGATCCCAACTCTCCAGATTCCCGAGACCTTACATATCATAAGAGCGTATTACAATTTTTAAAAGACACATGAGTTGTTCCAAAAAGTCTTTTTCCATCTGGAACGTTATAGACCTTTCCAACTCACATACGGTACCTATAAAAGGATTGTAATCCCAAGAATGCCCTTACTTTAGTCATGGCACAACTTGTCCATATGAATTATACAGCTTCCACATGGTGAACTCACAAAAAAGTACTTTTTAACAAGGATTCGTAGACCTTCAAACTGAGAAAACTTCAAGCAAGATATGAAGTTGTCCATGATCAATCATGACTAGCTCACAAAACAACTAGATTTGTTCCACTGCTTTGAGCAGTCATGTACTATATAAGACTACAGTGGTAGGCTCACCAAGCTCTGTTACGTTTGTCAGATCTCACAATTTTAGAGATACTTGAGATGTGTTGCATCTTCAGCCTACTACACTTGAGAAGGTTTATTTCATGGCTTTATATATTGGAGCAAAAGTACTTAGATATCAACGCTTAAATCTTTTATACCTCAGCCTGCTAGGCAATCTGAGTCCCGGTATGGGATACGACTTAGTGGACTGGTAAGCAATGCCATTCTAAACGCCGTATGAAATGTGTGGGCTTTCCCCACTTTTTGTACGGAATGCATCTTTTTCTTATAGAAATTGAGGACCATGATGACCTTGCTCAGATGTAAAATGGCATGAAGTTTAGACCTGTTTATGAAAGTGAAGAATCAGTATGGGATCCTTGGACATGGGAGAGTTATTTACTCGGCTCATTTTGTCAATGATATATGTCTTGACTCTCAAGCTTAGTTGCCCGTTACAGAACGTGTTCCGTTCCGGAACGGGACTCCCAAAAAAAATTTAAAAAACCATATCTGGGCAACTAAGCATTTGGCTTCCATTTGGGATTGCGTTCTGGTTCTATAGTTGATCGCAGTTCTATGCATTATGCTTCTACGGGTTATCTTGGTTGCAAAATTCCTTCCTTCATAAAGGCTTCTGTGAGTAGTGGCTTCGTTCAGGCCCATGTCATGTCATCCATGGTTCTGAAACGATCCCTCCAAGCTTACAGAGACCATCTCAAATATAGCGTGGCTCAGACAGCAATTCTGGCTCGAATATAGATAACGTGGTTTTTAACAAAGCATTGGAGATTAAGGAACAGAATCAAGATATATAACGTGGATCAGACAGCGATTCTAGCTCGGATATATGTAACGTGGCAGATAGTGATTCTAGGACTAACGTGAGCAGCAGTCAGAGAAGATAGTGATTCTAGGATCGTCGTATTTGTTAAAATCGTTTCCTTTTTGCAAAATAACACGTCAAATCGATTTCTGGTCTGTAGCATCCCTCAATGCATTCTAAAGCGTCCCTCAATATATTATCAAGAAGGAAGATCGCGAAGAAGGGAGATCATGGCCAGCAGGTGGCACTTTGATACCTGTTTTTTTTTCTTTAAAAATACGTTCCGACCCAGTTCGTTCCGGAACGTACGGAACGGAACGTTCCGACCCATTTTGCTCGGAATGGGCTTCTAAGCTCTCAAGTATTCTCTTTGACAGTTTTGAATAGTTTTGTCAATACGTACCAAATGAGCGTAATTTTGTAGTAAGCTTTCTTAGAAAATTTGTTGCACTTTTGGATTTATTTGTGCTTTTCACTTTCAGTGTCCTTGACAAAGAGAGCTTTGTCACTTCCAATATGCTCGAGTTTGTTCATCCTTGAAAGTTTCAGCTAGTTGGGAGTTTGATATATCTTACGACTACACGCCCTGATATCTGCTATGCTGTAAGTTTATCTGGGTTTTCTCCCATTGCCAAAACCACTGTTATTGGCCAAGTCAATTTGGCATCCTGGCAAGAACACGTTTTCTGATGATTTGTTAGCATGTTACTCCTTACGAAAGTTGCTATTCTACCACGTGCACTAAAGTTTTCCAAAAACAAAGCAGCTGTTTTGGAATGTAGGAAGCTTAATAAATCTATTCAAATATTGTTTGCTATCATACTTAATTTTGCCTGATTAACTTTGTTGGGTGAATTACAGGACACTCAGAGTGTGGAGATAACTTCACAGCTTGTCAAAGGCAAGTTCATGAGTGGTATTCAGATGGGAGTGAAAGTCAGCAATCTTCCAACAGAAAAGACACCTGTGTGCTGTGGGCTCATAAAAGCGTAAGGATCTCTGAAAATGACCTGGTTATGTTGGGTCTCCAGCTGCAAGTTGCTCACACAGATGTTCTATTCTTGTGGTGGTACTCTATGGGGTTACAATATGCAATAGTAGAGAAGCCAGAAAGGGAACTGCAACCAAGGCAGAATTTTGATGTTCTATTGATTTGTCAGAATACTTCGGAGCTTTAATATGTTTGAGGGTGCTTTTTCGAACCAGATTGTATTTTATATAGATACGAAAAAAAAAGCATCTGATTTTTCCACAAACATATTCTGCTACATTCTTGGGATAAAACTGGTCCATCATATCAGTAGAGCTGGTTCTACACATTTTCAATTTTATTAGGTTGACGGCTGGTTCTGAATACAATCCTCTACACTTCATTGAGGCAATCACTCTCAAGCAGTGACATGGATATTGGTAATTATTGGGGTGGTTGTGAATCCTGAATGTGAATGGATATGTTTGGAAAGCTTGTGCTGCAGTTGCCACTTTTCAATTGAGGAATGACATGTTATGATTGCCTTTGTGACATCTTCATGAATATACAAAATATTCATGAAGATTATTTTGTATATCTCAAGTGAGCGGTGACGTCTCTCACTCAGTTCATGGGCTATGGGCAATTGACTAGATACCCAGATATGTTTCGGGATCATTTTTTTGGTTGGTGACATTTTTGACAATCGCGTTACTTGCTATGCATATATTATAATGGACTTGGCTGACAAATAAAAAGGAGAATGAGAGACCAAAGGAATGGGATGTGAGTTAGTACACCAAAATCGTCAATTTTTGCAAGTGCAAATACATCCACCCGATGTAATTCAGATTTTTTGGAATTCGATGACATTTGGATGTGAGTTGATTTTTCCATCGTGTGAAGCATAGAATGTTGAAGGGCATATCTATCCTGTATTTATTTGATATACCCATGGCTGGTTTGTAAAATATGGACAATAAATCTACTTTTTGGCAAACATTACTGTAGCATTGGCCTTCAAGGCTCACAACCTTTGCCAATCAATGTGATCATAACTGGTAGTCAAAAAGACTTGATTCACCTACCATATCAATGTGTTGTACCTTGTTATACCTTTCTTGATTCTGCTCGTTATCTTTTGATATTAGCGACCTTACTGTTTGGAGACGCAGATGTGGAGAATGGCCACCTCAGACTACCTTGCAAGTTTTATAGCTCTTTGGATGTGTCTTTTTTAAAGTTTTGTGTGGTGTCTCTTGAACTTGTGGAAACTGAAGGTTCTTTTCTGGCTTTTGCTCATTATTAGGGTCTTACTAATGTATCAATGCTTCCAATATTTTGACGTGAATAGTTAGCAACTCTCATCTTTTAAAATCTCAAAAGCGGCTCTGGAGTTTGCATAGCTTTGCTGACAACTCAAAGAACATTCTCAGTATCAATTATTGACAGTGCATTTGCCAGGTCAATATGTTTGTCAAAGACTCTTCAACCTACACCAAGGGGCTTCAAGCACTTCCATTCAAACCTGCACAGGCAAAAATGGAGCCTCCATATATTATCACTTTAGTCCCAAGTCCCAATTATAACCGCAAGCATAGAAGTATGTCAGAATTGTCAGTTGCCTACTGTTTTCCCGCTACCAGAGGTGTGAAATTCTTGGTTATGGAGATTTTTGCTTTAACAGGAGTCTGACGATTCATTCAATATAGAGGACCAAATTTGGGTGTGCTGATGCTGCTACCAAATTATAAACATTTCAATTCATATGGTATAAATGGGGCAACAGCAGGTGAGTAGGTGAACTTTGCATGCTTCATTTCAAAGAACATATGTGAAAAGTATGCAGCTGGAAAGGAAGATAGGTGGATAATAAAAATATTTAGGTGCCAAATGATTGATACCAAGTCAATAATGGGACAATGCTATTAGATATAGCACACACAATTGATTTTATGAGCCAAGTGCAAGCATTTTGTGAAATGTCAATAGGATATGTTAGATATTTATTTGGCTGTGGTGCATCAGTTACAATAGTGAATGTAAAAAATACAGGCCCAGCCTCCTAGTCACACACATAAAACTCTTGATTGTAAGGGGTCTTCATGTACATAACAAGGGCAAGCAACATGGAATGGCCATAAGGTCAAACTCTTTGTGTTTCATGTGTTTCAAGTTAGTTTTTAATTTGTAAATGTTGGATTTGCTTTGCTCTCTTCTATGTGTTCTTTTAAAATCTATTCTAGAAGCTTTCTGCTTTTAAAAACCAGAATGTATTGGTGTATGATTTTGTCAATGTTAGTAGGAGGGTATGTCCCCTTGTTTAGTACATGTCCTTCACATTGCTTTATCTCTTGCACTCTTTTCACTATCCTTTCATACTTTTTCACCTCATTTTGATTCAAAAACAGATACGAGTTATGAAAGAATTCAGGATTTGCTTTTAGCCAAACCTCAGCAGTCAATTGAAATTTCTACCTTCTTCATGTGGTTCTCTCCTTCTCCTTGGCTAAGTGGTGAAAAAACCTCACATTAGGAAAAAAGAGATGTGTAAGGAAACATTTTGCAAACTACAATCAAGGATTGACACAAACATGCCCACAATGACAAAGTGGCCACCACAATTTTTTTTTGACATGAAGTTTGCCATTAAACAATCTGCTTATGTGTCAAAGCTCAATCATGTTGTATTTAGCCATTCATGTATTGAAATTTCACAATTCTAGCTTGACCAATTTTGGTCACATGCATTGTAATTGGCAAATGGCCATGTACATAGGTGCCACACGTGCCAAATAGCATAGGATGCTTTCCCAAGACTTCATTCCTCATATTACATTGTGATAGCATATTTGAAATGAGGCCAAAGTGTGCTTAGATAAGCTAGAGAAATTCTAGGAGCTAAAAATAGCATCTTTTACATTAATTTTGGATCTTGAGATCTTGACCCCATATTAGGGTGGATCCAATGACCTATTAGGTTAGATGTTAGGGTTAAGTTATGATAAGTACAGAGATGCCCTAAAATGTTCAGATCCAAGCTTGAAATGTATAAATGTATGATGGGATCTCCATCCAAATATGAAGCAAAATCGAGCTTTTCAAGTTCTATCAACATTGTCTTTTGGTGGCGAGTTCTAGCTATTGGATGTGAGTGATTTTATGCATTGATTATTTGCTTTGTAAGGTACTGAAGTTGTTTACAGGTCTGAGAAGCTTGATGTACTTTGCTTTAGTGTATTTGATCAAATCTATGTGCCTATTGTGGAGTTAAATGCCAAATTAGCTAGTTTTGGTAACTAGTCTTGATTCTAGCTCATAGTTTGGATCTAGATCTTTGATTTGTGCGTTCTCCATCACTTTTAGGATTGATTGGAATTGAATTTGCTGTAAAATTTTGTCATGGTATCAGAGCCTAATCAAAAGTGAGCTTTAGATTTGATTTTCTCAAGCTTAGATCCTAGATTTGAGTAGTATTGGCTTTGTCCTTGCTACTAGTTGCTAATCTAGTGATTGTACCTCCAAATTTGGTTTCATTTGAGTGAGAATAGATCAAAGGGAACTTGTTTTGCTAAGTTATAGCTACAGGAACCGAGATTGACCCATTTCCATTCAACCAAACTAAATTAGAAAGCTCTTATGAGTTGAATCTTGGAGTACATGTCTCTTAGTAGAGATTTTCATAAGGATTTGAATGCCAACACTCATTAAAAGTTTGGATCAGTTAATTAGGTCGTTCTTAGGCTTCATAAGGTCCTAAAATACACCTTTTAGGTTTAGATCAAGTGTTTTGATGATTTCTTTATCGAGAAATGCAAAACTAGTGAAAATTGTGTTTCTATTCTACTTGGTTTTGGACAGGTTTGTGATTCAATATGTCAATGTGATTCAACCTGAATCTAGGAGGCTTTATTTGTGAGACATATATGTGCTATAAAGTGCTTTTGGTTAAGTATAGGTGGATTCACCCTTCTTGTGAAGTCGAGATCAAGGAGGAGACTAGTTTTGATCAAATCTATAGTAAATTGAGCCAGGTTTGGATCTAGTTTGAATCTTGAAGATTGATCAAGCTCAAGATCAACTTAGATCTTGTTGAGAAATCAGAGAGTGATTCATCTCAAGTCCCAAAGAGTGGGATAGCTAGTTGTGATCATATCTTGTACAATCTATCTTGTTTCATTGAATCTATCTCCCTATCATTGAAGATGGCATCCATAAGTGCCTATCTTTTGGATTCTAGTGATAGATTGAACTCTTCAAATTATTCAATTTGGAGGTTAAGAATGGAATCCATCCTTGTCATGCAAGATTTTATGGATATTGTGAATGGAGAGGAAGATGAGCCAATCCATCCACAAGAAGCAACTAAGTACAAGAGAAGTTGCAAGATTGCACTTCATTGTATTAAAATGAATGTTGCAAATGATTTGCTCAAGGAAGAAGGAGCATGTACCTCAGCCCAAGAGGCTTGGGAGACTCTTCAAAAGATATATGAGTCCAAGAATCTCAAGATTACTTTCCCTCAAGAACCAAGTTCTTCAATGCTTCCAAGGGAAGAGTGAGAGTGGATATCAATTTGTTTTGAGAGTGAAAGACTTGAACAAAGAGCTTGCCTATGTTGGTGAACCTATTAAAGAGAGTGATCTTGTGAAATAGTTTTGAATGGCTTATGTAGTGATTTTACTAACCTTTTCCAAAGCTATGCTATCATGGGAAACTTGCCTACACTTGAAGACCTTCAAAGTGTGTTGATGGTCGAGGAGAGTAGGAAGGCTCATATCAAATCAAGGATGGAGAGGCTCTCCATCAATGATGATGATGACAAAGCCTTATTTTTCAAGAGCAAAGGCAAATCAAAGAGCAAGGGAGGAGCATTCAAAAAGGAACAAGCAAAGGATGGAGATCAAGGAGGATCTACATCATCATCATCACAAGTGGACAAATCAAAGATCAAGTGCTACTATTGTAGCAAGATGGGGGACTTTGCCTCGGAATGCTTCAAGAGGAAGCAAGATCAAAGTCAAGCCAACATTGGACAGGAGGAGGAAGAGAGTTATCATAATGACTCACTCATGATGTCAACTTTTTCATCATCAAATGTCAAAGGTGAAGATCCTTGGTGGATAGATAGTGGGGCTAGCTAGCTCCCACATATTGGGTATAAGGGAGTATTTTTATCAATTCACACCTTATGTAGGACCTATAAAGTTTATTTTTACAGAAAATCATCATGAATGTAAAGTTGAAGGTGTGGGGTCCATTCCCTTATGCTTAGGATCTTCCAAGAAGACTAAGATAGATGGTGTCCTCTTCATTCCTAGCATCACTAAGAATTTGCTTAGTGTTGGCCAACTTTTAGATCATGGTTTCATTGTGGAGTTCTCTACTAATATATGCAACATCAAGAAGAATGGGAAGATCATAGCAAGAGGAAGAAAGTTTAAGCTTGATGCTTTTGTTGATCCTAACCAATTTGTGATGGTAGCCAAGGAGGACAAAATGACCACAAATGATTTGTGGCACAAGAGGCTTGGTCACATCAACACCAAGTCTACGGAAGCCACATGCAAGGAGGAGCTTGCTCTAGGCCTTCCAAGATCTATGGAAAAGGAGGAAAAGGTTTTTGAAGCATGTGCTTTGTCTAAAGCACATAGGTTGCCTTTCTCTAACACTATCACTAAGACTACTCATCCTCTTAAGCTGATTTATTTAGATGTACATTTTAATAGCACAAAGGGCAATGGTAGAGCCTCAATGCTTGTAATCTTGAATGATGAATCCTCTAAGAATTATATTGGCAAAGATATGGTTGAGGTCAAGGAGGAGCTTGATCATGAGGAGGAGCAAAATCTGAGAGCTTCAACTATTCCAAGGAGAGCCACAAGAGCAAAGATGGAATAATAAATGCTCATTTTTGTGGACAAGAAAAGGCAAGATGTAAAGGGGGGTACATTTGGTACTTCATTTGCTGAGTTTTGTAATGAAGTCCCTTTGAAATCTAAAGTATGGAATGAAAGGTGGTTGTCATATCTACTTACTCTTGAGTGTGCTAGAAGTAAGCATAACATTTTCATTCATAAGTTGAAAGATTTTGACTTCATTTTCAAAGAGGCATATTGTGAACCTTGTATGAGAGTAAGCAAATCATCCTTGAAGGACACTTATATCCATGCAAGAGTATTTGGCCTCATTAGTCTCAAGTTCAACAAGTATGTAATGCAAATTGCTAGTGGTAAGCAATTGTTGACTAGTAAATTTGGTATAAATATTCTTGGTGATTGTTTAGTTGACTTGAAAGATCATATTGAGAAGGAGAAGATTTAGGTCTGGAGACTTGAAAACAAATTCCTTGAGAGTCTTGAAGAAGATCATGGTTTGGATCCATGTTTTCATCATCAACACCAAGAGGGAGTGAACATGATGAAGAAAAAAGACATCAAGGAGGAACCTGAGAAGGAGCACTTGTCTCAAGGAAAAAGAGACCTGAATCTACATCAATATGAAGGTCTGGGTAAAGAGAAAGGAGCAGCAAGGAAGTTTATCCATATCTCCCTTTACTCATCTTATTTTGTGTTTGATAAAAAACATGTCATGTATTTGACAAAGTTTTTTGATGATGCTACTATGAACATTATTTTAAATCCTATATCTTATGATGATGAAATAGTGATCATTGCTACTTTGATTGGAGTTTCAAATATTTATTCAAAGGCCTCATCTTGTGATCCATTCACTCTTGAATTTCCAAGGAAAGAAGACCTCCATTGGAAGGATGCCAAGTTGGAGTTCATTGTTTTCGTGGATAAAGTCAAGATGGTGATATCTCAAGCTTTGATTGTATGTGCTTCATACAAAAGTTGGATCTTATGGAAAGCTGCTGTTTTTTATGTTTATTTTGAGGAGAAGACTCACATTTTGCAGCCCAAGGTGATCATTCAACAACCTACCAAAGACAAAGCTTGGATCTTGAAGACAACCTTTATGGAGCTCTCACTACATTTGACAACTTGGAGCTCAAATTATGTTCTTATTGTAATGAGTGATCATACTCACTACGTACATCAAGAACCTATTAAATATGTTGTCTTTATGCATGTAATTATTGTTGATCCAGGATAGTCTCATCAAGCTAGATTTTGAGGAGGAGTATTCAAATTTCACAATTCTAGCTTGACCAATTTTGGTCACATGCATTGTAATTGGCAAGATGGCCATGCAAATAGGTGCCACACGTGTCAAATAGCTTAGGATGCTTTCCCAAGGCTTCATTCCTCATACAGGTACATAACAACCTTAGCTACAAATCTGTCATATATTCAATTTAAAATAGCACTAGTTGCACCAGGAAATTTGGTGACAATGCATGTGACACACCAATCCAACCACCAAGTGGGTGTGACTCCAAGATTAGGGATGCTAGGGTTAGGTCTATACCTAACTAAGTATACCCTAAATCCAAGATTTGAGCTCATTAGATATGGATTTGGAGCTCATTTGTACATACACTTTGAGAGAATCAAGATTGATTATTTTGGTTTTGGCAATTTTGCTCTTGCAAGTAGATTACATGCTTCATGAATGTGATATTTTTTAAGTCTAATAAATTGATCTGAACCTGATAAGAGTTCTGTGTTTTCCACTTGTGTGAGAGGCAGTGAGGATCAACAAGTGCTAATCTGGTTGTGGTGTTCAAAGGCAATTGCCAATCTTGATGCGAAATAGCTAGCATTGTTGTCTAGAATTCTAGCAATCTAATCTAAGTGCAATTCTTGATGCTTGATTCATATTTATAGATACATATTGGATACAAAGGACATGTCAAATTGGCCCTTGAGTTTTATGAACTATTCTATTTAGTCTTGAATTAAGTATGTGCTTGTCATACTTGGTTAAGTTGTAGAAATGGATTCTCCATAGAACTTGTGGTCATTAATGTTGTGATAATCACAAATCTAAATAGATTATATCATTTCTTCTTACAATGCTCAAAGTAACCTTTGATTACAATGTCAACAAAAAATAAATTGAAGTATTGTAGCAAATTTTTGAGCTCATGATGCTTGTATTGTTGAAAACCTTTGTATGTATTTCAGCAAGTTGAGATAGATTGCCTTGATTGTCATATTTGGGTGATTCTACTTTGAAGAAAATTAGATATTTAGGGAGATGCTCTACTAGATCATTTTGTATAACCTCATCTACCATGATCCATACTTCAATATCTAGCATGGATTGATTTCAATATATTGAGTAATCAATTGGAATACACAATGTCCTTTAACTCTACAACCTAATCTCAAGTGGATATAGCAAAATTCTCGCATTTGTTTTTGTTGAAGCTCTTTTATTTTTCAGATTCCATAGCATTTGGGATATATGACCTAGTTTATTATCCTAAAATAAAATTCATTTTCAATGCAAATTCAAAATATTTGATCATAGTTGAGCTTTGTTGCTTAGAATTTCTCGACAAAGTCAACTCATAGGTATAGTTGACTACGGTTAATCATGCTTAACTAACCCCAGGTTGTCACTTTTCTTAGGAAAATAAGAATGGGTTATAGTTGTTTAAACATGGTCAACATGTTAGTGGCATCATAAATATAGACTTTTGGATTTTAAGATTTCTGTTGGATTTTTATATATGTATTGTTTTTTGTACTTTATGAGCAAAAACCAAATTGATCATAACAATCATGACAACAACTTGCATACATCTTGTTTAACTTTTGTCTTGCAACACAAACATTGGAATTAGAAAATCACTCAATTGGATTGCACAACCAAATGAAGACATGCTCATGAAATGGAGACATGGTTATGAAATGGAAATTGAAATGGATGATTTGGATGAGTAAGATATACGACTAGACCTTAATATGTACTTGAGCTTTCTATACTTTTTTGAAACACATGTCACTCAGTTCAAAACCTTGAACACCAAGACAAGTTCTTGATTTCATGTGTGTGGGTGCAAACTAAATACAAACATAAACACATAGCTCAAACATGAGAAAAAAATTACACATGGACATAGGAGTGCAAGGGATTTTTTTTTTTTGCAAGTGATCACAAACTCAAACACGTGACTATTTTAGCCTTGATTCACAATTGCGATTAAAAAATAATACAAACATAACTCCAACCATGAAAAAAAAAAACCCAGGAGTTCTCAATCTCACAAATGAGAGTGAAAAGTACAAGTTGTGATTGTGTAAAAGATGTTTTTAGATTGTAGGCTACCTTCATTCAAAAAGTAGCAAATATAAATTCAACCAATTATAGACATAAATATTACAATTAAAGGTAGATATGATGGGATATATAGCCTAAATACAAACACATAATTATAAACATGAATAAAGTCTTCTATTTTTAAAGTTCACACATGCAAACTTCTCTTTGATCGTTTTTCATAAGGTGTTTTGAGACACCTTCAATCTACCCAAAATTCAACCTTGGGACACAAAACAAAAAAATCAACACAAATATGGATGTAGGCAAAGATAAAACCTGAACATTTGAGGCTCACACATCTGACCTCGATTGCAAAGAAAGCATGTGGCTAGGTAGATTAGCACTTCATTTACTCTTTGTAAGTGCATAGACATGGATTTTTCTAAACAAATTTGTAGAAGGTGAACTCGATCACACACACAAACTAGCATTCAAAGTGCTTGTGTTTCTACTTTACAAGATGAGCATGTTTTTTTATATTTTAATTTCTCAAAGCTAAATAAATGTGTCAATAACAAGATTGATAAGGAGTGGAAAAGACATCATGCTAGGATCAAACAATTGAAAATAATATAGAAAAAGTAAAAAGTCAACAAAAGTGATGACCTTTTTGGATTCTTGCATCTCTCTCATTTGAAATAGTACCAAGATAATCTTGGGTAAGCATGTCTAATGTAGTAGCATTATCTGATAGTTGGCATGAGAAGTTATGAAAGTTCACTGTGCTTTAAGGCCATAGAATGTCACTTATTCTATGTTCTTGAACGCATCAAGAGGAGCCTTTTCGAGCATTTAATCAAAGTAGGGAGGATGGTATAGATAAGGCCTTTATTTAGAAATTCTATAATCCTACTTTGAGTTAGTGTTGGTTCTTGTACCATTTTTGGCCTCTTTGTCTTGTATTTTTTGTGATTTTTATCATAAGGTGGAGAAAAATGGAAAAAAATACAAGAAGATAGAACCTCATTATATTTGTAGGTTTTTGCATTGAAATGAACTAGCATCTCAACCAAAAAGTCCATGGCTTTACAAAATGTGGCACTCCATGTTGCTTTAATTGAAAAGCATTCAATCTATATTTTATTGCCTATGGCACTTCTCTTGGCACTCAACTAAAAAATGGTATTTCAAGGCACAAGTACAAAATCCACCATTCTCGAGCCAATTATTTTTCTGCATTTACAAAAATATAAAATCAAGAATCTAGTTTATTCATTCAAAATTGCATAAAGATGCTAGACTAGATGTTCTAATAATATGTCAATGTCGCTTTTGCATTTGTGATAGGAATCTCCAAAAGAACATAATAAACAATATCAAGTTCCTTCATTGTGCAAGAGAAATCATTATGCATGTGCATATTCAGGTGTAAGACACTTATATTATGCATGCTTGGGAATTATCCAAATGATGTAGACCATGTAAAAAGTGAAGGTTACATCATGGGAAAGTAGGAATGGTTGTTATTGCCACTTTAGTATCATTGTCATCTATCATGAATGCTATGTAATCAATCACACGTAAAAATCTCTTCAAACCACACCTTTAGGTGAGTTTCACAAGGTAATGTGATTTTTTCTATATATTACATGGAATTGAGTTCTCATGGATAATTGAAAATAATGTATAGAATATTTTGGGAAAAAAAATAGTAAAAGTATCATAGTTTATTGAAGATACAAATATTAAAAAATGCAATAGAAGGCAAGGCTCTATAAAGATTGTTTGAAGTAAGCATCTAAAAAGGATCTAGTAGTACCACACATATGGTTCAAGGTTACACAATTTTTTAAGATTTTGTAGTAGATCTTCCACTAGATTACTTATCCATTATAAACACTTTTAAAGTTTCATAGAATATTTTATGCACCAACTTCTTGACTCTTAGAAGTTCAATGATTGATTTTATCTAGATTGCACAAAATAAAAAAAACTATCATTCTAGATTTGAAAAAAAGAAAGAAAGAAAAAAAAAAAAACAAGTCCTTCCAGCTTTCAACATGATGGCTGAGGACTTGGCTATGGACTTGCTCACCTAGGTTCAAATGGCTATGGACTTGCTCGCCTAGGTTCAGTACCAACTATAACATGCATAGAATAGTTGAGCCTTTTGACCCTCTTTTATTATTGTTGTTGTTGTTTTAAGACCACCTTTAGGGCAATGACGCTATTGAAATGCCTCCCCTCAAGAGCTAAGTTGTTGTTTCCTTTGTTGTTGTTGGCCTCTTTTCAACCCCTGTATTGGTTGATCAAGCTAGTGAACTTAATGATTGTATCTTTTTCCTTTCATGCCATTTCTCTATATAGTGATGCTATGAATAATAGTTTCTCTTCACCAGAACATGAAAATATAAAAAGAGAAGAAATGCACTCTATTGAAACAATTGTGACATGCATAAACCACACAACTTGAAACCAAACTTATCTTGTTGTAAGGATCACCACATTGTACATAAAGATTTGTGCTAATTTGAGTATTTTCTTTTATGTGTTCATTGGTTTTGATCATTTTGGATAAAAAGTTGTAACTTGATACATTTTGTCTTTTTAATAGTCATATTGTCAATGACATGTTTATTACATTGATAACTAGAGTCCTATAGGCTCACATGCATACAAAATACCAATAAATGCTCCACAAATTAATGTTTTACTTTCTAATTCTGGTTGCAAAATTGTGTCTATACAAAAGCACCACTACCAAATCAAGCAAGTGTGGGCAAGATCAAAGTCTCTAAGTACACAATGTCTTTATTTTTGTAAAGTAGCTCATCATATTTTTATTGGCCTCCATTTTAATATTGTTCAATTCGGTCTTTAAGAACAAGGTTTGTGGAAGATGGACCTTCACCAACCAGTTGATAATGGTAATAGCTCTTGTGTCTTCTTGTTGTAGGCCTTTATATTTGCATGAGTTATGGGACATGCTTTCTCACCTATAACCACCTCCCATAATGCTTTCTTCATAAGAATATTATTTCGCTTAAACTTTCAAACATTGTAATTAAAGATGCCATCAAGAGTGGCTTCATCCATATTTGACATGGCTTAAAAATTTGTGCTATAAACGCACACAAACTCAATTTTCAGTCTGAAATGAATGTCATGCCACACTCCTTACACACTTGTTATGTCCCCTAGCCACCTAGTGCAGGTCTTACCAACATCAAATTTGGATTTGAACCACTTCATGAGCTTTGAAGTCCACTTAACTTGCTATCACTGCATAGAACCATATTTTTACTATAATAATAGTGATGATGGCATGTTAAACCAAGCTTCTTCATGAGAGACATCAACTTCTTCATGAGAGACATCAACTCTCTATTTTCTGGAATATGTGAGGTCCTACCTGTCAAAAAAGTGAGTTTTGAGGACTTTGCAAAGATCATCCATGCCCTACATGCATGAGAGGTTGCACACTATCAAATTACTCTTGATCAACTCGGATCTTGATGAGCTATCAAACACAATTTGAATCTAGGCAAGGCAATCATCATCCAAAGTCAAGCAAGTTTCATGCATATCGACAAGTTTTGGCGATGCTGTGCTATACTTTGGTGATCCTAAACTAGCTCTCAGGTAGAGAGAAAACAACCAAGCTCTCAGGTAGAGAGAAAATAGACCAAACTATTTTTTAAATTTAATTTTACAATTTTTTTCAATGATCCGTTGGGATTCGACCAATATAGTATCCATCAGAACCTAACATTTATTTGTCCATCATACATCCGTGGGACAATTTTTCTTGTCTATATGTATGTCAAAAATTCACATGGTTTTTCAAAATCCAACATTGGTATTATTCATCGGTATCTGACGGACACATCTATCAGACTTTGACGGACACATCGAATGTCAAAGTCCAACAAACATGTAGGATTGTGACAACTATTGTTGGTCCCTGGCAATTGAAAAGTGCATGTGTCAAATTATGACAAATTTTGTAGTCATTAAATTTTGAGTCTCATATCAATGGATTTTTTTAGCTCATGTGACAATGTAAAAAATTAAATTCATCTCATGTCAAAAATTCCCTTGGAAGTTGCGGCAAATGTTGAACTGCCATAAGCAACAAATTTCACTTGTACAAATGTATTGTGTGATGGCTTTAGAGACAACTAATATCACACGAGAGAGGCTTACAACATGATCCAAAGTCCAAGATCTAGAACCTTCGCAAGATTTTCATGGACACATGGTTGTGCATTATAAAAAGCCTATAAGACAACTTTTATGGTGTAAGAAACCTTTTGCAATAAAATTTTCCATCCATTTTGTGCGGCCCATTCCATTGCGTAATGGATTGTTGGACCTTTTATAGACCAATCCAACATTGCCACATGGCAGGCACAGGTAGAATCAAAACTTAAAAAAATTAAACCAATTCAATAATTGTCACGTGGTAGGCGCAGGCAGAATCAGCACAAATTAAAAAAAAAAAAAACAGGTGACTATTCTGCTTTTTAATGATTCAGAAAACTGGGCAGAATAGTCACCAACAATCCATTACGTTGGATCAATGGGCACATAAAATTGTGACTCATTGTAATGATCTGGACGTACTATTAATGGCAAGTAACACAGTGCTTGCCTTTAAGTTCTTGCCATACTATTATGAACAACTTTTCCATTCCAATACAAAAGTTTTGTTACACCCATTACACAGTTTTACTCAAAAGATTACTTTCACATTGCTAAAGAGCATTAAATATTGTAAAGGTTGTGATTCTTCTAAAAACTATGAGTTCACCATCTATTCTACAAAATGTGTGGAGAGACTATTGCAAGGAAAACATTGAGGGTTAGATTACTAAACATGAAAGTGAGCTCACACCTTTTCTTGGCCTATTATGAAATCTTAGGTTCATAAATTTTTTTCATAAGAAATAAACGGGTCATAAAGAAGCTTGAGAACCAGGATATGACCCAAGAAGATGCATAAGTGGGACTTTCCTAGAAAAAAAGTTAGCAATAAGGAGTCTCTCTCACCGTGCTTCACACTTGGGAAAGGTCCTTTTAGTGACCTTTGCACCTAGTAAAACGGCTGTGAAATTTAGGCAAGGACATTATCGAGCGCACATAGGTGGCTAGAAAGACCATTCCCCAATACCTAAAATCCATTGGGAATTCCATTTATTGATAATTTGGGAGCTCAACCTGTATAACTATTGTTCCTAGTGCTCCAATTAGTGATGAGTTGATGATAAATTCCTTTCCTCTCCCTGAGGTAGTCTTTTAGTAATTTTCATTCAGACACCATTTTTCTATACAAAACATTGCAGTGGATCTTCAACATACAAATGATGTCACGGCTATCTGAACATGTAGCAATCCCATCTGAACATCTGCACTGTTTTGTTCGTAAAGTAAACATATATCTTGTTTGAAATCCTATTACAAGAGATACAAAAAGTCACAGGCAACGAATGTATTGCCTTAGTTTCGTGGCCCGATCGCAATGCTCACAATATCTCAATACTCATTTCGAAATGGAGCTCAAGATATCTTCATTATGCCTTGCCAGATTCTCTCTCACTTTAGCCCTGACATTCTTCTTGAATCCAGGATAAGGTTCATAGTGAAATACAGTCTGAAGAACCTGCAAATAATGAAACATCTTTAAGGTTAAGTAAGGTCCATAGTGAGATACAGTTGAAGGACAGGCAAATGATGAAACATTTTCAGATTAAATTACAAATATCTGAGAACATAACGTGATTGAGCACAGATACATTTGGTTATCTATTGCATGCTTTTGTTAATGCATCCAAGTTGAAAGGGACAAAAAACTGTTCTTATTATATTAGCAATATGTCTTCTTGACAATACTGATAAGACAGATCCTTTGGCGTACCTCAAGCAGAACGAAGTAGGGTCCCATTAGAAAAGCCTGAAAGAAGTTATCGAGGAATGCAGGCGCTCGCCGCTGTCACAAACGAACATAGTCACATAAGTTTTCCTACTAGCTGCGGCCTATGCCCTACCATGTCTTATCTTGCTAATAAACCTTTAATTGTCGACGATTCAGGATATCATTTACAGCGTCTGATTCTGAATGTAGCTACTTCCGCTTTTGTTAAATAGGTGCTAGTTGAAAATCAGAAATATACACAGCACAAGATCTCATGAGATTTACAAGATGGCCGAAAAGAAAGTACCTCAAACACAAAATGTCCAACGAGTTGGCCCATCCAGCATATAAGTTGTACACAAAGCACTATCTGTAAAGACAATTCATACATCAGCAGAGTAAGGCTTGGCCACAACAACGTGATGTACTGTGTTCATACGTCCTTGATTTTCGCTTCAAAGAATTTGATTTCTCCAATCATCTACGAATTGATAGTTGACACTTGACACATACTTTTGATCCTCATTTTTAAACATAAGCAGCCGCCAGGAATGAATCTGGCTTTGCTGAAAATTACTACAAGAATAATAATCCTCGATACGAGATTGAGTGGTCTATCGAATTCTATTCACATCGTACAAGCAATGATGCAACATGCGAATAGGGAGAAAAGTCTTCAAATTTTGTACCTTCCATCCAAGAGAGAATGGCACATGTTTTGCAAAAGCGTTGCTTCCAAGCCAACAGGCTATGCACATCGCTCCTGCCAAAAGACCGGCCTTCCTGTCCAAGAGCACGTAGTACACAACATATACGGTAGTAAATACGAAGCTCCAGTTGAGCACCATATATTGCGCTTGTGGGAGAATCTCAAAAAATTGAGGTGATGGAACTATTGGCTTCGAGAAGGCAATGAGAAACATAACTGTCAAGATAATAGGCCATACGAAGAGGGTGTGAATCAGTATGTTTATCTTATTGCTATGGTAGGCTGCATAAAAAGCGAACTGCTTTTCCAGATCTAGCATTTCTACGGCCATGATTAGCTCTAACCTATCTATTATGAATAAGACTTCTACCTGTAGTTCCTCTAGCTTATGCTACTTGGTTTTAGTTCTCTATTTTGGCAAAACTTTGATGCGTTCAGCGTTTAACTGAAGCTAAAGGATTAGCCAAATTACTAATATACATTTAGATTCGATTAAGCAGAAACAGAATGTTTGAGCAACAAGAGAGTTCAACAAGATCGTGTATATTTTCCTTTGCGGGATATCACAAGCAAGCAAGCTTTCTAGATCTATCTACACTTCGAGTTTTAACCTTCACAGCATATGCAAGCAACGTATCTAACAAGTCTTGAAGTCGAAGATCAAGGCAATCTAGTTATATCTGCTTTGTTCCCTTCCTTTTATATACTTCTTCGAGCTTCCTATGGAAAAACTCAAACTGAAAGGAAAAAATGCAAGAAGAAATGAAGACAGGCGGCTCGTCCTTCTCCTGACAGATAGCGATTTCGAATATTATCGAACAATGTCATGGAAAAACGATTAAACAATAGTTTTTTCTTCGTCTCAATTTAAATTTCAGACCAAACGAGAGGCTATGGCGAAGTGGCTTATCCATTTGAACAGGTAAACTTTGCCACCACAAATATACCCATTTTCTGAAGAAGAACTTCCTTCATTGCAGCTGCAGTTTGACTTGCATATAAAAAATAATTTGAGATCATAAATTCTTGCCGATTTACCATTTGACATTTACAATTGCACAGAACTTCCTTAATTGCAGCTTGCAGTACGTTGACTGGCATATAAAAAATAATTTCAGTTCGTAAATTCTTGCCGATTTAGCATTTGACATTTACAAAAATTTCCTTGATTGCAGCTTGCAGTACGTTGACTGGCATATAAAAAATCATTTCAGATCGTAAATCCTTGCCGATTACCATTTACAATTTGCGCAAGAGCGACATAGATGATGATGAAGAAAAGGATTTGTCATTTGGAATCTGGATGCGAGTACGTATACAAATCCGTGGATCCTCCTTACATCAAAAGGTGAAAACGTATTGTTTTGATTTTTCACTATTTTTCTCTCATATGTTCTCATTTAGGTAGTGGTTTAGAGTTGATTGTTTATCTTTCTGCCAGCTGCTCGGATTAGAGATTTGCTTTATGCTTCTTGGTTTCAACGGGAGGCTCGAACCTAAGACCAAAGAAACTTTGGATGTCAAGCTAACAAACTAAGCTAACCCCATTGGTTAGAGATTTGCTTTATGAGAGAGTTGATTATTTAACTACTTTTCAAAATCTTGGATTAACCATGTGCTTCCTCAAGATCTCACCGAAACTTACGCGCATTTCATTAGACTTTGCACATGCATTACGTCGCCTTTCATTAGACTATGCACAAGTGCTAAACTCGAGGTGCTCACCCCAAGGCCCAGGTTACGTGAGAGAGTGTTAGTGACGCTGTGTCACTGAACTAACACCATTGGATGGGCACTTGGGTTTTAAAGCCTATGCCTATACCTTTCAATGTTTTGATTTGACCATTTCCTTCCTCAAAGTCTCATGGATAGACATGCCTCCATTATTGTACATGAACCAAGGGGGTTGACATCCAAAGTTTCTTTGGTCTCAAGTTAGAGCCTCCCCTTGGAAATCAAGAAGCATTATTGTACGTGAAACAAAAATTTGTGTCAAAGGGGATGGATCTCTTAGTGCCTTCTGACTTCTCACATATCAACGTCTTGGATTTGACCATTTCTTTTCTCAAAGTCTCATGGAAAGTCTTGCCTTCATCATTGCACATAAAGCAAAAGTTTGTGTAACATGGGATGAATTTATTAGTGACCTCACCTTTCAACATCTTGGATTGACCATTTGCTTCCTCAAAGTCTCACTCAAAGCACATAAGTGTGTTCACACAAATCTTACAATAATCAACGGTCCAGATTAAGTTTGGGTACCACCACTATCTATGTAGGACTTCACCATTTCTTACAAATTTTAATGATGTAATTAGATATTTCTCATAGATGAATCTTGAAAGTACTTAGCCCTCATGGATGGAATTTTGAAACTACATAGGCCTCGTGGATGAAATCTTGCAAATATGTAGCGGTAACGGATGAAATCATTAACATAATCGTGGAAATTATTTTCTTTTATATCTTTAAGACTTTTGTGAGACACATTATGTAAAACAATGGTTGTTTGTTGGCCATGGTAAGGAAGTAGTGGACCTCCAAAGAACCATTATCTAGTCCATAAAGCAAACATGTTTGGGTATAAGGGGATGGATTTTCAATGAAGACCGAAGTGGGTTTGCACCAATAACACATAAAATTTGGATAGACCATTTGGTTAATGAGTCTCATGGATAATTTTGCCTACTTCATTGTAAAAATAAACACAAAAAAAGTTAATGAATGATAAGAAAACACTATATGTAGCAAGAGCCCCAAACTGCATGGGCTCGACAAGTGTCCTCTATCTAAATCAGCACCTGTCCAACTGATCAGGCCCAGTATGGGCCAAAACACCGACGAACCCAAGACATCCCTGATCATAGCAAAAGCCATAAAAAAATCTATTGTACAAGCTAATTTCCTATTAGTGTGGCTACCCGACTATTCCAAGTGACCAATTATGGGACAAGTGCCCGATCAATATATCAATTGTAGATCAAGTCCCAATTACTATCGAATACAGTAAAATCTAATAAACTGTGCGAGACATTGTCAACTAGTTTGATCTTTTGTATTTGGCAATTGAGGCCAATTTGCATTGTAGACTTAGAGATAGACATTTCAAAGTTATTGTAGTCTAAACGTTTTTGAATTACCACTATTTAGAAAGTGAGCGGAATGTACAAGGTCAAATTTGGAATATCAAATTTGAATACTTGGTTCATTGAATCTAGTCCATATTGTAAGTAGGGTTATTGATCTAGAAGTTTCTATGGAGGCAAACCAAGTTCGAAATAAGGCATGGACCTGTTATAAATAGTGTACAAGCGTGGGACTACAGATCTTCTCTCTTCATTTCATGCTTATACATGAGTTCTCTCTCTCATTTCATGCTTATACATGAGTTCTCTTGGGGTTCATTTATCCATTGGTGCACTATAGTGATGATATCTTGCAATTTTGTGTGTAGAATGCTTATATTTGTTGTGATTTGGATCCACACGTGTGAAATATAATACCTTACTGTTATTGTACATTATATCATATGTTTGATCAAGATCTTGTTGAGTTTGCATCTCTTTCATTAAGTAGATGTTGATTTTCTACATTGCCAATGGTGCTACTTGTGTTATCATTCATAACCAAAGATCAAAAGATATTTTTGGAGATTCATAAAATCTTCACAAGTTGTACAATACTTACAGTATAACATTTGAAGCTTACACAGAATCAATCTGATTTCTGACACTCTCCCATAAGCTCAAATGTGATGCTTTCAATGCTGCTTCCCAAACACACATGACTCGCACATCATCTTTAAGGGGTCTTCCATCGTAGGCAATACCTTCACCATTTCCAATTTTCTCATCAAAATAAGGCTTCCCAGGTTCAAATGACCAAGTATTTTATGCCACAGTTTAGTTTGTGTTGGAATGGATGAGATAAGTCCATGTTGCCTCTTAATTGTAGCATTCAACCTATACAATTTGGTCTTGGGCTCTCTTGTACCATACACAATGACTTTGAACTTCTGGTTCATGTCTTTGACAAAGCAAAGATCATGAGAAAATGAAACTTTCAACTTTTAATCAATAATGAATCCAATTGAAAGTAATGTTTTCTTCAAAACTGGTACGTAAAGTACCTCCTTAATCATTTTGCTTTTATCGTCAAGTGGTTGGAGGGAAACAATGCCTATCCCCCTGATCTTGCATACACATGAATCTACTCTCTATATATTTGGGTAGGGATTCTCCCGTCGACAACTTTTTGTTCAGATTACCAGTTACTCTCTTTTACTCTATTCTTCACATGGCATGGCTCGGGGGCTAGATCCAGGATTGTTTGGATGGGTGGTTTTGCTCCTACATGTCTCCTATTGTGTTCTCCTATCCTCATCTTAGGGGTTTGCCCAAGTGGTCTTTGCATTAGTATCAGAGCTCGACTAAGATGCAGTCTTGGATAGGTTGGATGCAAGTTCTACATCGAATTGAAATTGTAGGGCACTTGGGTTTACATCTCGGAAGGAGTGCTGATTTCTCAAGGGAAGTTTGAATTTGGATTATCTAAAGAATCATGCTTTTCAAGATTCGGTGGTAGAGTGCTCTTCTACTTGTACAATTTCGATACAGATGTTGAGAATTAGTAAAGAATTCATTCTTAAACTTATGATGCTTTGAGGAAGATTTCACTTGATGTAGAATGATCTACATGGATAGACCTCATTGCTTGTCTAATAGCTAGCTTCTGCTGAATTAAGGATTGTGATAACAAGCATAACTCCATAAGGTTCAGAATCATGTCTACTTGTTTCATTTAAAAGATTGATTGCAAATCAATTTTTTTGGTTAGTATGAATTGTATGCAAGGTAGAAACATGATTCCAGGAATTGCATGCTGAGGACTAGAAGTTTTTCTTTACTCAAAGTGAATCTGCATGTTTTTGAACATAGATTGGAAGAGTTACTATGCTAATTCTTTAATTTAGTGCAGAGCTTAAAGCTAGGATTGTAAGGGATCATTCGCTTTCTAGAATTCTTATTCCCTGTTAAAAAGCTTATTTGATCTTCTCTTTGTTTCTGTAAACCTGTAAATTTACAGGAGGAAGCTTTAGAGTCAGTGTAAGAGTTAGAGACTGAAAGAGAGATGTAACTGGTTTATTGAACCGCAAACCAGACATGCAGACCTTCTCTTTGACTCTTTTTGAGTTTTTGAAACTCTAGCATATCTGTTGAAACTAAAACTGTTGTAGCAATGAGGGCAACCTGTTTCTTACATGCCTGTTTTAGACCAAGAACTGTTGTGAATGGTCGATAAATTTTGATTGTCAAAAATCCAGAGGGTTGGTAGCAGGCTGTTAATGGGAATCATTTTCTCCCAAAATAGAGAGGTAATGGAGAGCAGAGACACTGGTTATTTCTTAGAAAAGGAGAGCTAATTTGTGATCTCTAGTGGTAGAGGCAGCCGTAGAAGGGAAGACATGACTTCTTTTCCTTAACTGGAGCTAGAACAATGGCTGTGGTAGCTCGATGTAGGCAAACATCACCTCTTTCTTCCGATTTTATAGATGTAGGAGATGGAGGTGAGGTTGCAAATGATGTGGCAAGCCTGATTGGAGCAACAAAGCAGAGCATTGGTTCATTTACCAGCGAAGGCAGAAATGAGGAAGATGCTAACCCGCTTGTTTCCCATTAATGGCTGATGGAAATCTGTTCCAGCACTATGTCAATCCATGAGGGAAGGTGGTGCACAATCCAATCACCGGATTGCACCTATCCCTATACTCTCTCTCTCTCTCTCTCTCTCTCTCTCTCTCTCTCTCTCTCAGGTCGCGGCTGAGTTCCTTCTTGAAGAGGAGTGGCGGCCAATTCAAAGTATAGGATTTTTGGTAAGGCTTGGGAGACCCTTGTTGCATGTTTTTTTATGCATGGTTCTTTTAGAAAGAAATTTCATTTCTTTTATGAATGCATGGCCATATGGGTTGTTACTTTAATAACCAATATGTGGCTCAGAGCTTCTTGTGAATTTGAGTTCATTTTGTCTTTGATCATGCAGTAATTGTTATGTCCATGTCGAGTAGGTGGGATTTGAAAGAATTCCTGACATGGATAGTTGGTTACTCCAGTGTATAAGGTTATTAGTCATGCCTCGTCATTCCGGACTTGGCCGGTAATGTAATTAATAATCTTATGAGGGCCCAGACCTATAATTGGACATAGGAGCACTTGCATGGTGTTTGACTGCTATAATGCAAGAATAGGAGGTCAACACAATACCTTTCACTTTTGGTTGAAGATTTTAGACTTTGTCAATTAATGGGAGCATTTCTTGTTTTATGTGATCAATAAAGACCAAGAATAACGCAAATATTCTTGGAACGGTTTCTATGCCGATCTATTTGTTGATTTGCCAGTAATTGAGTGCGGCACTTAATTATTGAACGGCCAAAAATGTTTGGTTGATTAGTAGTTAAAAGGACTACTGATTCCAAATTGGTCTTTTGCCTAGTCAAATTTGGGGCTTTCAGTCTGAACCACATTTGGGAAGGGAGAAAAGAGATGAAGCCTGAGGGGTAGATGATTTGTTGGCCAAGTGATCCAATTATTTTAATTTGCTTTCAATTCTTGAAGTATAAGTGGTAGCAAGTGAGAATACAATTGGGAATTTAGAAAACTGCCTCTGGGAATTTGGATTCCTTTCCCTAGTGTTTATTTAGATCGAGAAATCGAAGACTCTAGGGAAAAGATATTGGTAGTTAGATAATCCATTTATGGAACCATCTCTGTCTTGCAATTGGATTTGGATTAAATCCCAGGATTTTGAAAATGGAATCAGATGGAATGTGTTCCATACAGAAATCTAGTAATATGGATTCTTTCCTATTATAGAGTGTTTCTTTATTATAACTGAGACAATTAAGAGTACTTCTAACTTATAAAAGAATTAAGTTCTTTTTACTAATTCTGAAATAGATATCGGATATCTATTACTAATGTTTTCGGTTATATTGAGAATTTTAATGTTCCTTTTGGTTCAGTGAATACACTTGCAACATTTCAACAGTACTTGAATGATACATGTCGTCTCGTCCATGTCTGGGTCAATGTGGAGTGGTATTCTTAGATGATGTGTTAATCTACAGAGTAATGCTTAAGAAGCATGAGAGAATTCAATGGCTAGAAGTATCTCCTGGAATTGGTTGTGATTCTGGTCCTATATCTAGGTATAGAATAGCCGAATAGTCTTTTTGACTTTTTGGAAAACAGATCTAGAAGCAGAGAATTCTTGGAGGAAAAGCTGGTGGTATGGGACGTCAGTGATTCCAAAGGGAATTTCTTGTGCTAAGGTGATATGTAGACCGATGGTTAGTGATTAAATACAAGACAATTGGATTGAGATTCATATAGTTTCTTCCGAGGTGGAACTAAGTTCTGAAGGACTGTTTATAGTTATCTGAAATTATACTTCCATATAAGCTTTGTGAATATGGATTAGAATCTGTTGATGTTTTCAATTGATTCAGTGGAATTTAGACTTCCTAGACCCAAATGATTATCTCTATTTGATAGTTGATCATTGAGATGTAATAATTCTATCACTCGAGATAAGAAATTTTATGGTTTTGGAGAAAGTCTAGTTTGTAATAGTATTGGATACTCATTACTGACTTTTTTGAATCTTTGATATCTTATATGTTGTCTCCTAAGAACTTTTTAATCGAAATTATGGCTTTTTTTTTAAAGGGGGAGAAGAAAAGGTAGAAGTAAGACTTTCATGGGATCAATCAGTTGCATATATTTCCTTTAAGGAATTCATTATGTGTGCAAATGTTGAACTAGCCAAGTGAAATAGAGGAACTCTCTAGGGATTGTTTTGAATAATTTGGAACTAGAGGAGTTTTGGGGGTATGAGCTGTGAGATATTCATGAATATGGATAGTGGTGGTAAAGATTAAATTAAGGTTTCACTGATCAGTTTTACCAAGTACCATTTTTGTTATAGATTGGATCAAGTGGGAATAAAGCTTTAATCTTAACCTTATGTCCAAAGATGTCTGTATAAGTCAGCCTATCTTGGTTTGAATACTAAGATCTGTTGTAGGTTGATTGGTTGAAGAAATTTTGTTAGTAAAAGTTGATGGTTGGAAAACTTGGGATGTGGAATTATTCACTTCATAAATTTCCCAGTTATGTTATTTACTCATGAGAAATAGAGTTTTTTTGTAGCTGAGTTGCAAGGTTCTTAGTGAGTTATGTGAGTAACATATGCGGATTATGGATATATCTGCCAGTTTGTAGCCTATGTTTATGTATAGGAACATAGTTGGATATGTTGATTACATACGTCCTAATCTTGTGGATCTACTATGTGTTCCCTATGTACTGAGTTTATATCGTATACTTAAACTAGTCAATGTGCATAGACATATGAACAAGTAATGTTCAGAACATTTACTTGCAAGTTAATGACTCTTTCTATGAAAAGGATAATTCATTAACTTTGTTATGGTTTAGAAGACGATCTAAATGTGGTATTGTTTTGAGATAAAAGAATTCGGCATCTAGACATTTGAGATTTTTGGAACTTTTGTAGTTGACTAGAGTAATTGGATTACTCCTGGTTAAAAGTTAATTGGTTGAATAAGCAGTGTGAAGAGACTTCACCATGAACTGTTTATTTTATTCTATATTGCTTGTAAGACACATGCTTTGTGAGTCATAGAGATTCATCAATAAAAGTTGTGTGCATAGAATATAGGAAATTCTTGATATTAGATATTTTTTGAATGAGGAATATATCCCAAGTTATTGACTGTATCCCAATGAGCTCATATTGGATGACAAAGTTTAACTATTATCAAGAATAACCACTGAATTCAGTTGGAATTCAGCAGAACTTTATAATTTCTAGATGTCGTTCTAGGTGATTGTATGAAGTTTATGGTGTTAAAGACAGGTGTTAAAATGATTTTGGTATGCCTTCTGTCTCTAATTATCTGATTGATTGCAAAATTTAGATAACTCATAATCATGTTAAGGATCATGTTGGAAGCCGGGTTTTCAAAAACGTAATTACGTTTTGAAAAGTTTCAGAGTTATTTTCGGTGCTCTGGAACGTTAATAACGTTTGTGTTTATGTTCCACTGGCCAAAACTTGCTAAAAGGTTACTCGTCGAGCTTTACAAAGAGGCCAGCGGGTCCCACCAGGCTTTACAAAGGAGCCCACTGGCCAAAACCTACCAAATAGGTTATCTGTCGGGCTTTACAAAGAGGCACGTCGTATCCCGACGGGCTTTTTTGTCGAGTTTGGACACATTTAAATTTGAATGTTAGATAGATTGAATCTAATTCATATTGTAATAGGGTTTTTGATCTAGAAGATTCTATGGGGGGAAAACAAACTCAATAATGATCTCTCTCCTATCTCATTTCATGCTTATACATGAGTTCTCTTGGGTTCATCTATCCATTGGTGCACTATAGTGATGATATCCAACACTCTCCCTTAATCTGAATCCTTGAATGCCTTGACCTTCAAACTTAGTTCTACATAGAATCTTCTGTGTGTTTCCAAACTTAATGCTTTGGTAAAAATATCTGTAGTCATATCTTGCATTCTATAGTACTGAAATCTGACTTCTTTGTTGAGAACTTTGCTTTTGACGAAATGATACTTCAGTTCAATGTGCTTACTCCTAGAATGAAATCTAGGGTTGGCTGATAAAGCGAGACCTTTAGTAGGACATCCATTTTGAATATAGGTTGTTGTTGAAACAACTTCAGCCCAGAAGGACTTCGAAAATGTCGCATGTGATAACATGAACTTTGCCGATTCAACTAAGGTTCTGTTCTTTCTCTCAGCAAGACCATTTGACTGAGGCGAATAAGAATAATGTATTATTGTTCAATGCCGATGTTAAGGCAATACTCCTTGAATTCAGTGGAGATGTATTCTTCCCCATTATCTAACCTCAGTGCTTTGATTCGTTTGCCAGTTTGATTCTCAGCATGCTGTTTGAATTGTCTGAATTTGATGAAAGCCTCTGATTTCTGTTTAATGAAATAAACAACTGTTCTTCTGGAGAATTTGTCAATAAAAGTAATGAAATACTTTGCATTTAGCAATGAAGGAGTTTGCATAGGTCCACATATATCTGTATGAACAACATCTAACAGACCTTTTGTTGCATGCATATGGTTTGATCTAAAAGGAATCCTAGCCTGCTTTCCAAAGATGCAGCTATGATAGAAAGAGAGATCGACCTTACCAGAAGGATAGTTGAGATCAAGAACCATGGATTGTCTGGACATGTTCAAAATATATGCATGATTCAAGTGTCCTAAGTGATGATGCCATATAATACTTTATTGACTAGAACAGAGGTTTTCAAGGCCTGACTAGACTCAGAATAACAATGTGCCAATCTTTATAAGTAACCCTGCCTCTTGCCGAGTGCAAGGATCTTATTACTCCTATCAATAACTTTGCATTGATCAAATTCGAATTCTACCTTATGACCTAAATCTATAATTCTACTTACTGATAACAGATTTGTAGAGAGTTTAGGAGCATATAAGACCTTTGATAGTAATTTGAATCGATTATGCTAGAATCACAGTCTTACAGTACCTTCACCTTCAATAGTGTGAGTACTATTTGTCACCAAGATGAACAAATTTCTTCATGCTGTAAGAAGCCGAAGAAGAAACCTCAGCCTAAGAGGGAGTCAACTTGAAGAGGAGATCATAACTAGTAGAGAGAGGGAGATTAAGAAGGAAGATCGAAGGGCAGGAGCAAGAACAATCAGCAAGGCGGTGAGAAGAAAAGTTGCGTCAGATGCAGACGTAATGGCCACACTATGGATAAATGTTGGCTGAATCTGAAGATCGAGTGTGTACACTGTCACAAGAAGAGTTATGCTATCATGGATTGTTATCAGAATCCAAGAAACAAGAAGGTAGAAGGAATGAAGAAAAGCTCAAACAACACATCATATGTGGAGGAGCCAGAATCCTCAAAGATGGCTTATGTAAATTGGACTGAGAAGTGTATGGAAAAGAATGTCAAGCAGCTACGAACAGATAGAGGTGGAGAATACATCTCCAATCGATTTGTTGATTTCTATAGCAGCCGCGACATCCTTCATAGGAAGACTGCAACATATACACCACAACACAATGGTGTTGCTGAGAGGAAGAACAAGACTCTCATGGAAGCAACAAGATGCATGATGGCCTACTCAAAGACATCAAGATTTTTATGGGCTAAGTAGTTGCTACTCTTGCCTACCTGCAGAACAGGACAGGCAAATCGGGCGTTCCTCACAATCCCACATGAGGTGTGGTGGGGAAACAAGCCGAATCTAGCTCATGTACGTATCTTCGGATGTGTAGCATATGTACACATTCTAGACAAGAAGAGAAAGAAGCTGGATGAGAAGGTGGAGCAAGGATTCCTAGTAGGATATGATGTACATTCATCATACTACATGCTAGAGAGCAACAAAGTAAAGACTGTCACAGACGTCAAGTTTGACAAAGGAAGAACGATGGCTAAAGAAGATCCAGTTGGCTACTAGATTCTCAACAAGCAGTACTACGACCTGTCCACACCGACAGAGGGAGAAAACCTTGAAAACTCAGATCAAGGTGTTCAAATTGTGAATGAACTGAGTGACAGTTCAGATGACGACGAGCAACAAGACAAGCAACTTGTACCCAGAACACCTACAACGCACAATGGTTCTACTGTCAATAGGAAGGACAAAGGCAAAGCAGTCGCTGATCCTGCACCATCTCCAAGGAGATAAGCAAGGGAAAGAAGTCAGCCTATCAGGTATATACCCGACAGTTCAACCTCTACTCAAGAAGTTTTGTGGATTCGGAGGTGAATCACAAACCTATCAAGAAGCTGTTGAATGTCCAAAAAGGACAAATCGATAAAGGCCATGGAAGACAAGATGGACTCCATGAAGAAGAACAAGGTCTAGACTCTTGAACCAGTGCTAGAAAACAGGAAGACTGTCAAATGTAAGTGGATCTACAAATACAAATATGGACCATATGACAATGTACCTAGATACAAAGCCAAACTAGCTGCAAAAGGTTTTTCACAGATATATGGTTTTGACTACACTGAAACATTTTCTCCTGTAGTCAAAAACATACCTCTATATGCATATTGTTCGCATATGCAGCGGCCCACAATCTGAAGATCCATATTTGTAGATGAAAAGACAACATTCCTACATGGAGATCTCAACGAAGAAGTCTACATGGACTAGGCACCAGGTTTTACTTGTAAGTCATTTGTTGACTATGCCTACAGAATGCACAAGAGCATCTACGGACTAAAATAGTCTGTCAGGCAGTGGTACAAGAAGAAGGATCATGCACTCAGATTCTTGGGCTTCCAGCGTTTAATGGCTAATTACAATGTCTATGTGAAAGTCATAGATAATGAGATATTATCATTGGTGTCTAACGACACATTGATTGCATAGGTGAAAAAGGATATTTCAAGGCACTTTGAAACTATAAGAACTAGGATGTCAAGAATCTCGTGTAAAAATGCAGTGTCGTCTTTTTCGCGTTTTTCGCCTGTCAAGATTTGCGAGCAAATATGTAGAGTCACATTTTTTGCTTTTTTCAAAGTGCCTCAAATGTTAAGGAAATGACTCTAGCAATGTGTGGGACAACCCTAAATTAGTTTTTAAGGCACTGTCAGGTTTTTCACAAAATCCCGACACTGTCGCCTTTTTGCAACAGTGTCGCCTGTGGCTGTTTTAGTTCATTTCTGCAGAAGTGACAGTTTGGTTCATTTATGCAGACAGACGCTTTACGGCCAATTTCCACAGCTTATCAACAATCAATGACAAGGAATCAGATGGATGCCAACGGATATCAGGCAACTAGCAATCGCAATTGATGACCTAATTTCTTACACTTGAATCCTTCGGGATTCTCAAATATACCCAATCTCTCACTTGGAAGTCTTATGGTAACCTTTTCAGATTTTCATAATGTATGTCCCTATCCTGGGCACTCTGGACATTTTCACGTGCAATTCGTAGCATTTCTTGCATATCGTGTAGGAAATCCGCTACTTTCTGAAACTTGATCGTCCAAGTCTCAACCGCGATGGGTGACCTAGGCTCAAAATCGTACATAAGCATAAACGGGCTATAACCGGTAGCCGAATGCTTACTACTATTATAGGAAAACTCGATCAATGGAAGGTACTTTTCCCAATCAAATTGCCGTCTGGAAACATATGCCCGAAGAATTTGTTCCATCGTCTGATTTGTTCTTTCCGTCTGTCCATCCATCTCAGGATAACCAGAAGAACCCAAGCTCAGTGTCATCTCTAGTTTAGCAAACACGGCCGACCAAAAGTGACCGGTGAACTTCGGATCGCGATCGCTCACAATATCACTTGGTAATTCATAAAGCCTAAACAGATGCTCTACAAAAATCTGAGCTAAATCAGAAGCCTTCGCGATGGTCTTTACTGGAATAAATGTAGCCAATTTGGTAAGACGGTCGACCACAACCCAAATTGCATCATGTTGTTTATTCATCCGCGGTAACCCAACCACGAAGTCCATGGAAATACTATCACATCTCTTATCAAGGATATCCAATGGATGCACCAACCCGCTAGCCTTATGGCATTCAGCTTTATTTAACTGGCATTGGTCACACTTGACCACATAAGATTCTACAAAGGGCTTAAGTTTTGGCCAATAAAAATCCCTTCGTACCAAATCCAATGTACGATGTATGCTGGGATGTCCTACGCATGGTGAGTCATGACATTCATAAAGAATTTTATTCTTAACAACATCCACATCAGGCACACAAACCTTCCCTTTCCTGAACAATAGTCCACTACGGATAGAGAAGTCATCAGTACCCTTTATATCCTTTCCCCCAGACTGATCACCATGATCATCAATCATGCTTGATGAAACTGCTAGAACCCTATTCCAGATTGGTCCAAAATGCGGGTCTTTCTCATAAAGACCTCTTAGGGAGAGATAAAAGTCTCTACTGATCTCAGTGCAATTCGACTAAGTGTATCAGCCACCTGATTAGATGAGCCTCTGATATACCGCAATTCAAAGTCAAATTCTTGCATGAGTTCTGCCCATCTGGCCTTACGACCTCGCAAATCATTCTGATTACAAAAATATCTCAAAGGTTGATGATCCGTATTAACCACGAATTTATTACCGTACAGGTAATGCCTCCATGATTTCAATGCATGGTTCACAAAAATTAGCTCTTTTTCCTAAGTGGTGTACCTGACCTGAGCATCGGTTAGTTTCTTACTCTCAAAGGCAACGGGCTGACCCTCCTGTAAGAGAACAGCTCCAATAGCCGTATCACTCGCGTCAGTGTTAATGACGAACGACAAATCTGGATCCGTTATCCTCAAAACTGGAGCTAAGGCAATTAGAAGCTTGAGTTTGCGAAAACTCTCATCTAATTTCTCATTCCATCTAATAGGAGGACTTGGCCTACCTTTGCGACTTTTCACTCCTTTCAACATATTGTTGAGAGGTGCATCAGTCTTCGAGTACTCCTTTGCAAATCTATGGAAAAACACAATGAAACCTAAGAATGACTTAAGTTCACGCACCGTTTTAAAAATTGGCCATTCCACTACCGTCTTCACCTTTTCTTCGTCAATCTTGATCCCAAAGGAGGTAATCTTATGACCTAGGTAAAGAAGTTCCTTCTTGAAAAATTCGCACTTTGATTCTTTTGCATAAAGCTTCTCTTGTCTTAAGATACGTAAGACAGTACGGAGAAGCTTAACATGCCCTTTGAGTATTCTGCTATAGATTAGAATATCGTCCAGAAACACTACTACGAACTTCCCCAAATATGGACGAAACAAAGCATTCATCATTTGTTGGAAAGTAGCCGGAGCATTTGTCAAACCAAAGGGCAATACAAGAAACTCGTAGTGGCCAAACATGGTCCTAAAACCAGTTTTAGATACATCTTCTGAATGTATCCTAATCTGATGGTATCCCGTACGTAGATCAATTTTTGTGAAGTATTTAGCTCCATTCAATCGATCTATGAGATCGTCCATCCTGGACAACGGGTATTTATTTTAACTGTTAGTTTGTTCAGACCCTTGTAATCTACACATAGCCGGAAACTCCCATCTTTCTTACTCTTAAGAAGGACAGGTGCTCCCCATAGAGATTTACTAGGTCGTATGTGTCCCATCCTGAGATACTCCTCGATCTGCCTACCCACTTCCTCCTCTTCCTTCTGATTAAACCGATATGGTTGTCTGAAGATAGGACGACTATCGGGCAAAAGATCTATCTTATGATCTACCGACCGAACGGGTAGTAGTCCATAAGGTAGTTGCTTCGAAAAAACTTCAATAAACTCTTGCTTTAAAACTTGCAAAAGTTGTTGTTCCTTATGCGAATTTTCGGTGTTAAAGCATGAAAACACATTCACATCCCCAACATCACAATGCATATGAGATTTCAAAAGCAAGTGAAAGAGTTCATACTCAGAATCATGAAATTTCTCAATTAATTCAGCCGAGGAAATCATCGGCGATGGAAGTACATCAGTCTCTCCTGAAATAGAGACAAACTGACCAAACTTATCTTTAAATACCATAGAATGATTTTTAAAATCTATCTCTAAAGAGTCTGACTTGCCAAAAAACCATTCATAGACCAAAATTACATTAGTCCGGTCTAGATTCATGACATGGAAATTTAACGGCTCAATATAGTCCTGCATCCAAAGCTCTAAGTTCGAGACTTTGACATCCCAAATCTCAGTGTCCGACCCTGAGGCAAGACGGACCATGTAACGGTGATCACTGGCCATGGTGGGCACTCGGAGCTTCTGCGCAAGTCGAGCATTCAAAAAATTGTGAGTATACCTGAATCAAATAGCACATTCACGTCTTTCTCTAAAATATTGCCTCTCACACGAAATAATTCATTAGGCTTGAAAGAGAGTGCACTAAAGTTAGAAGTACAGTCACCATTATTCAACAAATTGACTTCCAATTTACCTGCCGGTAAATCCACAATCATGAAACTTGAGGACTTTGCTTTCCGTTCAGGGCACTGTTTGGCACGGTGCCTGGGTTTATTGCAAAGGAAACACAGATTCTGTTTAAGTGCCGCCAACCGTGCTTTGTCTTTCACCACCAATTTCTTCTTATTCTTCTTTTTCTTTGACTGTTGGTACGCTTCTGCTTCCAGCTCGTCAAAAAACTGCTTCTTACGCTTGTTAGATTTTTCTTGCTTGGCTTTTGGGGCCGTTTGGCCGTGCACACTTTTTTGTGATGCAACAATTGTACTATCATAGGCTTTTGCCACACGGATAGCATCCTCTAGTGAGTTAAGGATATTTCGTTTGCATTCATTTTGATAGTCAGTTGGCAGTCCGGCAATAAATTGCCACTGTGCTAACTTACGATAAAAAAGCGGCACCTTGGCCAAAGAGTCCAAGAACTCTTGGACATAACCGTCCAGTTCTCGGTTGCCCATTTTGTAGTTGATTGTTGCACACAAGCTCACAAACCCTAAGTAAATACACAGAATTACCCAGCAAATCCGTCACTTTATTAATCTCAAGCAAATGTACATAGATCAACAAGCAAACATGAAAGCTCTGCTGCAAGTCTCCTCCCAACCATAGCTGCATAGGAATACCATAATCATAATGAGGAATGCCTGACAAGGCTCACCTTATATCCCCTCAAGCACCCCTTAACCCTGACACATCCTAACGTCGACACATGGCAAACTCCATGCACAACCGACACTTGCCACTTGGCAGTACCCTGACACATAGGCAAGCTAGTAGGTGGACAGTCTGACACATGTCACTCATGCATTGGACGAAGTGTCCCAATGAGCATATGACACATGTCCTGTTGACCCGTCCATTGACCGTCTGACAAGTGTCACTCATGCACTGGACCAAGTGTCCCAGTGAGCATGTGACACGTGTCATGTTGACCAGTCAACCCTTCCTACTTTTTAGGAGGTCAATCCAGCAGACTCTCATGAGACCCAATGCCCCCTTGGCCATCTCGTATTTAGTCACTATAACATATATTTACATTGCAATTTACAATTGTCTCCATAGGCCAATGACTTAGCCATTTACAATTTAATAATTACAATTTACCATACATTGGGCAAAGGGATTCAAAGTACATGTGACATTGATAAACCGAATATACAGCTTGGAATCGTCTATCGTGACAAAAGCTTTCCGGAATTCCGTCAGGAATCCATACCAAGTCACCGGTTTCGTGGAAAGTTCCCTCCACCAAGAAGAGGCTTTACCTTCCAAAAACAATAGGACCGATGATATTCGTTTATCTTCTGGGACGTTGTGCAAGCTAAAATAGCTTGTCCAACGGTTTATCCAGTCTTCAACAACTTCCGAGCATTTAAACTTTTTATCGCCGAAAAATTTCCGATTGGTAGCCCAAGTTGTTAGAGTTAATAGCTTGCAGTTGATTAAATAGATTTTGCATTTGTTTATCTTGTTGTTTATTGCTCTGATGAAGTTCTAAAACTGCCTTGCCTAAGGTTTGCAACAGTTTTTCTGAGTCTAGGGTGTCATCACTGCCGGGTGAGGCCGGCTGAATCTCCGTATTTCCCCCATCACTTCTTGGTGATGCCGAGTGAATCTCGATAGCACCCCCCTCCAAATTTTCATCAGTATCCATTTACTTGCCAACTGAAAATTAAAAAATAATTTCGTTTAGTTAACACATTCATAACGGGTATAAAAGTTGCTATACCAAGCAATGTCTACAAAAAACCAATTTACAGACCATATGTGCTTTTATTTTCAAATTATACCAATAAATCGACAAATGGGTACTTTAAGCAATAAAATTGGAATTAACCGTCAATGCAAAGTAAATCTATTATCAACTTGTTAACTCAGATGATACTGCAAAAATTAAAATATCAGTTCCAAAGACTGAAAAACACCTTTCGATCAAGAAATTTACAAGCTAAAAAACTCAACAAATGGAAAAACTAGCCCAAACCCCCACCCTCTGAAATGCAACTTCAAGAGAAATAAGCATGTTTTACGACATTTATTTTGACAATATGTATCACATCTACAATAAAGTAGCATGTAGCACCCATTTTATGCAACTAGGATAAACGATCCATAATAGCTCTCAAGTATACTATTTGACTGGATGTGTGGTAGGCTGGACCTAGAAGTCTGAATGAAGCTATATCATGTGCTAAGGCAATCATAAATTCAATGATCACCATCCAAGAGGTGTTTGCTTAGCCAACAATGGATGCATAAGAGAATGGTCAAGACTAGAAGTGCCAACCTAGTTAGCTGTGGTTTACAATTGGAACCAAATTCAACCCTCTTTCTTCTGATCCATAGTTGTTGTTGAAATACCATTGCCTCAATCTTAGTCTGTGAGTATATTTGAACAATTCAACCTAGGAATACTACACAAAGTAACCTGATATGCGCTCCCAATAGTGAAGTAGAGGACATTTGTTTCTGAGTTTGCGCTTTGAAAAGTTTCAAAGATTCTCATCATGTTCATGTAGTTCTTTACCTATAGTGGGTATTTAGAATAAAGTGATTCATATCCTTCACGTTTCCTTTAATCCTCCCATAAGAGAGGATTAAAAGAAACATTTGTTTAGACAACCCTCTTCTATGGGAGGAGATTGTGTAGGGGGTAATAACCCTGATATCAATTAATCCTTGTGAGAATCTAGAAAAATTAAAAGTTCCTTACAAGGGAGTAACTAATAAAATGATCAATGAGGATAATAAATGTAAAATAAAATGTGATTTTTTTCGAAAATGTTGAAGTGTGAAGTTTGATTTTTGTGCACAAATTAATCTTGTAGGCATTGAAGAGTTTGAGTTTGTTTTTGAGTAGTGGAGGAATGTTCAAATAATGTGCACTTAGACTTTTTTTTATTGCTTCCATATGTGTTTTATGATAAATATTTGTTTGGTAAATTGAGGAATATTAACATAGTATGCAACAAGAGTATTAACAAAGTATGCAACAAGAATTTGACAATTTCTTTTGCATCTTATGAGAGTGAAGGTGTAACTTTTGTGCATGATACATGTTGGCTGGATTGTTTAAAATTTTATTACTCTCTATAATTTTTCAAACGTAAATATGTATAATTGTTATCATTATCTAAATATATATATATGTTGAGAACCTGATATAGGACCTTGTGGTTCTTAATACAATAATACAAATTGAGAATTCAAGATTTATATTGTGAAATGTTATTAGGAACCTCTAGGTGTAAGGAGTTTAAATGTAATGTACCCTGAACTGGCGGTTCTTGGTAAAAAACAATTGCAATACCTTGAATCGACATGTATCATAAATATGTGAGAGCCACCCTTACTGATTCAAACCAGTGTTGGGCGGGTATTGATATTTTTGATACTAGTCGGGCATGAATATAACCATTTTTACAAATTCGTGGCTAGTATCAATCAGCCTGGGTATTGGAAAGGTGATACCATCCAAGTATAAACTCAGGTATAAGTATACAATTATTTTCTAACATTAGATTTTTTTTCAAGGGTTGTATGCATTTAACAAAAAGTATGCATTTTTAAATGTAATATGAATATGATTTGAAAGGCCAATATTTTCTTGGTGCCCACCAATGTCTTTGGGGCACCATGCATAATATTTATTACATATGTAAACTTTGGACACCAATTAAAAATGGATACTATATTGATACCATGTCAAAATCAATCCTTTTGTCTGAAATCCAGGTATTGATATGTGCATTGATGGGCTAAAATCAACCCTAGTCGAGTATCAACCAGTGCTATAGGAATGGAACCGACAAGTGTTCTCAAAAATTGATACCATAAAGACTTTGACGGTTTTTTATACAAGCATATATACTTTGTAATGAGTAAAAGTCTTAAAAAAACTAAGAAGTTCTATAAAATGCAAGTTTTTTGAGGTGTTAAAGAGGTTTCTCGAGCACTAGTATCAACCCTAGTATAACAAAATCATATACCAACCAAGTATACCCACCCAACACTGGTTCAAACTTAGCTGAGAGGTCATCCACTAATGGTTTTTGTGGGTGGTGGTGCATCGACTCATAAAGCATCATTGTGAGCCCAAGGATCGTCTTGGATGAGAAGGGTGGACCCATAAAAGGGGATCATTTGAGTTTGTTATTATTATTTTGCCATTTACCCATTTTAACAAAGAGGCCTGGCCTCGTGGGCTCGTGGGCTCGTGTCTCAATGCCCCAGTTTGCAATGTCTTACTCACTCATACTGAAGGACCCATCCGTAGCTCCTTACAATGGCACGACTTCTTTTCCGCCCTCCCACTTGGATTCTAGCCACGCGTCACATTTCCACGTGGAGAAATCTGACTTCCGATTACCGACACGTGGCAAATTCCTGAGATTTTTTCTGACGGTGGCGGGCTTAGAGTCGTAGCGTGCGGAGGGTGAGCCAGCAGTGTTCAATCCCTCCGAGGTGTGTCTATTTCATGCATTCTCGACGAAAATTTTATCTGATTTGGAGACTTAAACGAGCCAAATTGTTCGATCAAGCTGTTTTTGAAGCACTTTTTGGCGCTTTTGATCGATTGAATCGGAGCAGTTCTTGTGATATATTCATCGATTGTATATCGGTATTCCGCCAAAGGATCGAAGTCGCTTCGCAAAGGCTATTATATTATTATTTGTGTGAATCTTCAATGAGTTTCGATTGGAATGGCGGAATTTAGAGGTGGCAAATTCATATCTATTCAGATGCGCTTTAATCTCTGTTTTCCATAAATTGTCTGATGCACGGAGGTTTTTCGTGCTTCTGTTATGTTCTTTGCTCCTGGAATGTTTACTTTGAGGAAGAAAACATCCAAAGAATAACGATTATTTCGCCAAGAACTAATGTATCAGATTGAGTATAGGCAACACTGATGATTCAATTTTCGGTGCATGTATGATAAAGCGATAGGTGTGAGTCATGGGATAACGACGAGCTTAATTGAAGTAGGTAAAGGACAAGGCAGCTGCCTTGGCAATTGAGACGTTTTCTTGTTGCTGGTAGAATTGCAGACAGAAGATATGGTAAGAATGTGATTACAACGTGAGGGAGTTCCATGCCGCAGCCTCAGTCATTGCGAGCTCAACATCAACACCATCCCAAACAGGCCAATTACGAGCATCCGCCTCCCAATCTAGCCCAATCACAGCCTCAACCTGTACAGGTTGTTTTGCTTGACCAATCGATGCAAAATATACGCTCGTGAACGCAAATATTTGTCACAGAGTTGGTTCCTTGCCAATTTTTCTACTGAGCAACATTATGCTGTGCTTCTTTGAGTAGTTCTTCTTATTAGACCTAGACTGTGCAGAATTTTTGCGTAGGAGTTCATCCAGCAGGCTTATCCTGTTACGAAGGTGTCGAGCTTTTGATGCAGAGCAAAGATTTAAGCGTGTAGCAGCTAAAGAAATTGGCTATTTCCTGCAGAAATATCACAATTTGTTGCTTGCAAATCACATCCTATTAAGAACTGTTCTTGGTATTAGCAAATGGTAGTTCATTTTATCTGGTTGCAAGGCTAGTTATCAAGTTGAGTATCAGGAAATTTGGGTCCTTACATATCCACTTGCACCACTATATCACTTTCTTTAGTCTTTTCTGCATTCACTCTAGGTTGCCCTGCTGAGCTTTATGCGTGTTACATGCTTATTAAGATTTTAGTTTCTGAAAGCAAAGAGACAGTTCATAGCCCGTCCTGTCGACTACCTTTCTGTTGTTGGTTATAAGCTCTAATTTTTGCTCATTGTCTCGTGAAATGTTTCTCAGCTGACCTAAAAACACTTCAATTACTTTAGATAAGCGCTGTGAGTTTTACTTATATGTGTTCGTACTTCTTCCAGTTGTGTGAGCATGTTTTATACGAACTTTACATGTTGGCAGTCAATCCTGGGCATGGAGTCTCTGATCCTTGATGGGACTAAATTCACTGAGTCATTTCTCATTTTTCCCTCTTTGAAGTTTTGGCCTCTCCCTTGTTCTTTACTTAGTGGTTCGGCCTTGTGTAAACCTTATAGTTGTCATGGTTGATGCCATTCTGATAGTCCTGCACATTTTGACATAAGAACGATAGGTAGAGTGCAAGGTTCAAC
The DNA here is from genome assembly GCA_029204225.1 of Diphasiastrum complanatum. Classification (NCBI taxonomy): domain Eukaryota; kingdom Viridiplantae; phylum Streptophyta; class Lycopodiopsida; order Lycopodiales; family Lycopodiaceae; genus Diphasiastrum; species Diphasiastrum complanatum. The sequence goes on along the minus strand of CM055103.1, from coordinate 28,093,314 downwards.
TCCGATAAACAGTTTACTCGGGTCTGAAGAAGGCAAGATATGTGAGCTTGTCTTAATCTGACATTTATGGTTTTTGTGTGATTTTTCATCAGTCACTAGGCCGACCTTCTTCATCTTCTACATCGCCTCAGGCACATCAACATTGGCAACATCATACTGGAGTGGAACAAAAGATTCAACAAAATCAAGAACAACACTTTCATGCACAAGCACCTCCATCCGTTGTGAGTTCTACTTTTTCAGCAACACAAACTAATGAAGGGAGGCAAATTTCTTGTGAAGATATTCAGCTGGTAAGTCCTCTCTGTGTGCTTTTGAAGTTGCCACTTGCCAAGAAGAGAGACATTTGGTAGTTTGTCTGACAGTTAAGAATGCATGGACAGAGAATTTTGCATAAATTGCAAATAGGAAAGTAACAATCAATCAGTTAGCAATCTCCAACTAGATCAAGATCAGTCAACAATGAACTGTTTTCTGGGTCCTCCTAGAAAGGAACATTGCCTCTCCCTCGAAGAAACTCAAACATTGAATAATCAACAACTTTGTATTGAGGATCTGCACAGGTGAATTTGAGTTTCAGAATGTTCTAAGGATCTTTCCTTGGCCCAAAAATCATCAGTGTTCTTTTGGGGTCCAGATCACTACATGAAATACCATTATAAAACCTAATTAGATGCGACAAACATTGTCCTTAAGTTTTGACAAACCCTCAATACTGAAAGAAGATGCCACAAAAATGTGAGCAGTATGTTGGGACAAATAAGCGTTTTTGTACTGAGTTTTTAGAAAATGCCATTTGCGTCGTAGTACTCCCTCTACAAACTGCATGATGATTCTTGCATGTAATTATTGATGTTGAGAGGCGAGAAACATAGGAGAGGTCATCTTCAATCATGGTTTTGCAAAGTTTTGTGCACTCAAATCATCATTGGAAGACATTCACTGGGTACCAAAGTTGACCCAAAAGAGTGAAGTGGGTGCGTGAAATTTTTTTGCCACATTGCCATTTTATCTGGGAGCTGTTTTGCTGTTCCTAGAGAATATTGTCTCTATTTCTTGGAAGAAACTGCTATCAGTGGTGCTTCCGTTGATTTTTTGTGGGGACAATACATGTTTAGTGTTATGAATGCTAGATCCTTGTCTTCAGCTTGGCTGAAGATGATGCCCAAAAGTAGCCACAAAGATGTGACAATGGGTTTGGTTTTTTACATACACCAGAATCAATCTGAAACTTGGTCAAAGTCCATTATGGGTGAGGCGTTTACGTCAACAAGATGAGCACTATCATGGAACTTGGTCTTATAGACCCACCTGCAACATGTTGGTTGCTTTCCTTCTAGCAATGCAATGAGCTCCTGTGTGCCATTCTTCAAAATGGAGTCGTACTCCTACATGGCTTGTTGCCATACTTTTTCCTTCACAACATCATGAAAGAACTGTGGATTTGTTGAAGAGTAATGCCTATTTTGCCCCTTTGGCTAAGCACTAATGCTATTATAAGTTGTACATGACTCATGGGGCATGTTGTTTATCAAATACGTGGGCCCCCTGTTAAGAATTAATGTTTAATTTGTATCCCAATTAGTTTGGTCATGCCTGCATGCTATTATAGGGGCCATTTTTATTTATAGTAAATTCTAGAGACTATATAGTTATTCATGCATGTAAGTGGGTGCACTACCACAAGTGTAGGACTTGGTTATGGTTCTTTACCCAAAATAGATAGTAATAATGGCAATTGGCTTTTTGCCTTTAGCTTTTGCTCTTTGGCTTTTAGCTTTTCACAAGCCATAGAGAAAGTATTTAAGTAGGCTGGCACCAGCATAATTTATTCCATTGTATAGAGCTTTGCTCATTCCTCTATAATCAGAGTTCTCTTAATCTCTTATGTTGGTCTTGGTGTGTGTGAGTGCTAGTATGATTAGTTAACTCCTATCTAGAATTTGTGGATCAAATTCTGACATGATATCAAAGCAGGCTTTGTGACCATGGAGCTGTCAAGATCCAAAGGTGAGAGAGAGAGATTATTTGCAGGGTTGCAACCAGATTATTGCAGGAGCTGAAGCTGCATGTTGAGTCGACGGATCTTCTAGGAGAAGATTTACAGGTTGTCCGCTGATCCTTGGCAGGATTGTTGAGCCTAAAACTAGTTGATCGCTGGCTGTCTGCTACAGATCTGATTACTGCTAATTGTTTGCTCGAGTCAGATCACAATTTGCAGATCGTTGAGCTGGATCAGACTTGGATCTGATCGTTGAGCTGAAACCAAGTTATTGACTACTGATTGCTGGACCTGTTCGCTGCAAACTTGCATCTGTTGTCCTCTTCATTGCTGCAGAAAAGTTTGCTGAGACAGATCGCTGCCATCAGAAGCTGTGCATAGACTTGAACCAGATCGCTGGTAGACTTGATGTTAGCTGGCTGTCTACAGATTGAATGCTGCATGTAAACCTGATTACGGGTGACTGCAGATCCGTTTGCTGGAAGTAGACCCGGATCTGAGTTGAATCTGTTTACTGGCTTAAATTATAGATCTGCTTGCTGGTTGGAGCAAAATTAGATCATTGACTTGCAAGGCAGATTGCATAGTTGAAAATCAGGTTATTGGAAATTACTATAGATCTATGGCAGAGTTGAATGATGCTGTGTTTCCGGCTAGCTAGCTAGATGGAACAAACTACAGCATATGTGTAATAGATCCTAACACCACAGTAGGGCAAACACTAACTGATCCACCCAACCTTGCCTACTCCCTGATATAGAGTAAGCCCCTCCTAGCCCGGTGTGAGGACTGGTAGCATGCTATTGCCAAGTGTCGGCCACGTGGCACTGAAGTGGCCGACTGCACGTCGGGACCCAACTGGGGGCCCTATCCTGCTGACAGGGTCCCTAGGCTGTGTTAGGCCCGCCATGACTATGGACCGTGCTGGGGCACACTACTCACACTGTCTTGCCCTATTGGTCATGTACACTGGACACGACCGTGACTGTGGTATCTGACCTATCTGTGTTCTCTAGGGTTCGGCACTGGTTACGAGCTCGTAACACTCCCTCCCCCTTAAGTACCGTCTTGGTCCTCTAAGACAAAGTCTGGAAAAATCTTGCGAAGGACGCTGCCTCTTTCCCAAGTGGCATTCTCAACAGGCTGATCATTCCACTTAACCAGATATTCTCGGTATAGAGTATGACGAGTCTGCGTCTCTCTACTATCAAGAATCTCCTCTGGTTCATGTGGAGGTTGTTGAGGATCCAATGGGAGAACTAGAACACTGTCCCCTACCAGATTGTCTGATCTGGCTAAGGCTTTTCGTAACTGACTTACATGAAAGACTAGAAAAACTTTACTGCTGTGTGGGAGTTCTAGTTTATAGGTGACCTCGCCTAGTCTCCTACTGTGGTAAAGGGACCACAATACCTTGGAGACAACTTAGCACACACTCCTGATTTGAGGGTTTTAGAGTCAAGTGGGACTCTCAAGTAGACTTTTTCACCAGTGGAGAACTGCACATCCCGTCTGTGTGGATCTGCATAATGCCTGGCTCGACCCTGGGATTGTCTAATGCTACACTTAGCATGTTCTATCATCTGGTCTTCTAAAAAGTTTCTGGCTGCTTCAACTTTTTCTTGTTTAAACCCTACAGTTGTGGGTGAGCATGGCTGAAAACCATACATCAGCATAAATGGGCTATATCCCGTAGCTGAATGTTTGGTACTGTTATAAGCAAACTCTAATATTGAGAGATACTCCTCCCAATTAGTCTGCTTCTTGCTGACGTATGCTCGAAGCATATCCTCCAGCACTTGATTTACCCATTCTGTTTGACCGTCCGTCTGTGGATGGTCGGTGGTACTCATATTAAGTTTAGTATGGAGATGATGGAATACTGCCCTCCAAAAATTCCCAGTAAACTTACTGTCCCGGTCGCTGACTATGCCGGAAGGTAGACCGTACAATTTAAATAGCCCGTCTACAAACAACCTTGCTAACTCTGGAGCTCTAACGGTTGTTTTGGTCGGAATAAAATGAGCCATTTTGGTCAGACGGTCAACTGTGACCCATATAGCGTCATTACCCCTTTGGGTTTTAGGCAGGCCTACTATAAAATCCATGGAGATACTCTCCAATTTACCAGCTGGTATTTCTAAGGGATGCAACAACCCTCCTGCCTTTAAACGCTCTGCTTTATTTACTTGACATTTCTGGCAACTGGTTACATACGTCCTTTTTCATACTGGGCCAGAAAAATTGCCTACGAAGAAGCTCATAGGTCTTCTGTATGCCTGGGTGTCCCGCGCTAGGATTGTCATGACATTCATATAGGACCTGCTGCCTATAATCCTCTGAACTGGGGACACATACTCTATCTCTATAGAGCAAGTACTCATCCTGAATGGAATACTGTTTCCATTTGAATCCTTGAGTCAACTGACCCTCAACCACTGGGGTTTGCTTGGGTAATACAGGCTCAGAATCCTCAACGTCATCTGACGACGTATACTCGGACTCATCATCATCCTCAACGGAAGCTGCCGTATTCTTGGATGAACTGGCACCAACCCCGGGAACTGGTTCTGGAGTCTGTAACTGTCCGTTCTGGACTGAGTTCCAGATAATAGAGAAGAATGCATCATGCTGGCATTTCCCTCTCAAGGACTCGAGTAACTCATTACGAATCTGAGTAAAACTCAGCTCGTTTATCATAGGCATTCTGCTAAGGGCATCTACTACTGAATTGAATTTTCCACGCCTATATCTGATAGACATGTCAAACTCTTCCATCAACTCTGCCCAACGAGCTTTCCGACCTCTAAGCTCAGGTTGATTGCAAAGGTATCTGAGACTCTCATGGTCTGTCAGGACCTCAAAGTTGGCACCATACAAATAATGCCTCCAAGTCTTAAGGGCATGGACTATTTGTCATAGGAACTGCTATCTGAGCATATTCGTTGACAAATCGTCTGTAATATCCCGCCAAACCAAGAAAGATCTGAAGTTCCAAAATATTTTGAGGTCTCAGCCAACTGAGTATGGCTTTAACCTTATCTGGGTCCATCTTAATCCCATCTAAAGAGATAATGTGACCCAAATATGCTACTTCTTCAACGAAGAATTCACACTTGGATTGTTTAGCATAAAGCTTATGGTTTCTGAGCAGTCGAAACACCTTTCTGAGGTGTTTTAGATGCTCCTTCCTCGTTTTGCTGTAGACGAGGATGTCATCTAAAAATACAACTACAAACTTACCCAAGTATGGTCTGAGGACACTGTTCATCAAGGTCATAAAGGTAGCTGGAGCATTTGTGAGCCCAAATGGCATCACCTTAAACTCATAATGGCCGTGACGAGTCCTAAAAGCTGTTTTCGAGACATCTTCCGATTTTATACGGACTTGATGATATCCCGATAGGAGGTCTATTTTACTGAGAAACTTAGCCCCGTCGAGTTGATCAAACAACTCGTCTGCCCGAGGCATAGGGTATTTATTCTTGATTGTGACTTTATTGAGGGCTCTGTAATCTACGCAAAGACGCATAGACCCCTCTTTCTTTTTCACCAATAGGACTGGTGAGGCCCATGGTGAACTACTGGTCTGAATTTGGCCTTTCCCAAGATAGTCTGTTAACTGTCTAGTTATTTCTTCATCCTCTGTTCGGCTGACCCGATACGGAGGTTTAAAACAGGTGCTGTACCTGGTACTAGGTTTATTACATGATCTACCTCTCTGCTAGGTGGTAAACCATGTGGCAAATCTTCAGGAAAAACATCTTTAAATTTAGACAATAAAGTTTCTAATTTACTGATTTTCTGCTGAATAGAACTGGAAATAGAAACTTCAGGAATAAACTGAAAGTCACATAAGAATACCTGATGGTCTTCGTCTCCGATTAGCTGACAGAGTTCTGAATTGCAGACCATAGGGCTGTTGGGAACATCATGCTCCCCATGCAACTGGATCTCTCGGCCTTTATGCTGAAAGCTGAGGGTGTTCTCCTGATAGTTTCTGTGGAGGGAAGGTCCTAAAGTGTAGAGCCAATCTCTCCCGAGAACAATGTCTGTTCGATCCAGGTGCATTATCTGAAAGTTTATTTCATCTTGGTACCCCTGAATACCAAGATTTAACCTACTTACCATAGTTTCCCATATTTTTTTATCTTCACCCTTATCTAATGAAACTATGTACCTATGCTGACTAGGTACTTCTGGTAGTTTAAGGTTTTTAACCAGGGTGTGGTTGATGAAATTATGGGTTGCCCCATCATCAACCATGACTCTTACTGACTAGTTACCAACTTTCCCATGCATACGTACTAGGTCATGCGGCCCAAAGCTGAAGGGTCTCGCTAGCATTACAGAGGTCAGCTGGAAACAGTGTTCATGATCTTCATGATACACTTTGATCTCGGAAGCTGCTGAGTCACTGGGGAAACATACAGTCTGAACAAGATGAACTTGTTTTTTATCTTTCTTATCTTTTTTAGTGAAAGGCCCCTTGGGACACTGTCTGACTGTGTGTCCCTTGCCCATACACACAAAGCACAAACGTTCTTGTTTGGCTTTCTCAAAATCATTTGGTTTTAAGGGCTGTATGAGTGAAGGGCGTTTCACCTTTAAATTTGTCTTCTTTCTTTCTTTTTAAAAATTTCTGTTTAAATTGAAAGTCTTTCTGAGAAGGCTGCTCAGAAAGTGGCTGTTGTCTCGCCTTCTTCCTACCCACTGAATCATCATAGATTTGAGCATATCTGAGAGCTTGCTCAAGGGTAGTAGGCGAGTTTCTCTGGACGTCTACTTTATATTCATCTTTGAGGCCACGGACAAATCCCCTGATTTTCTGATAGTCATCCATATTTTTAATCTTTAAAATTGCTTCTCGATACTGCGAGATATATTGGATGAGGGACTTGTCCATTACTGTTCTTTCCCAGGCTTCCCAGGCTCTATCAAGTTCATTCTCAGGTAGAAATTCTCTTAGGAAAGCTTCTTCCATGACCGGGGAGTCTGCCCAGTCCCCTGGAGATTTAACCACCACTTATAGGCCATAGGCCCTAAGGAAAGACTGGCCTCAATAGCTTGCAAATGGTCAGGGGTCTGTTTAAGATCATGAATGTTCTTCCATTTGCTGAGGAAGGTTTGTAGAATATCTGCATTTCTATCCTTCTCTTCCCCATTAAAAGTAGGAGGTTTTAAATCTTTAAAAACACTGGGGTGAGACCGTAAAGTCTCACCCGAAACTGATGGAAGTGGAGAAGGGGATAACTGAGAAGTGGAGGGAAGGCTTCGTTTCGCGGAACTCAAAATCAAGCTTTTGAGTTCAGCGAACGAGTCGTCCACACTGGACTTGAAATTGGCTAATGCCAACTTCAGTTCATCCACTTCTGTTACCAATTGGAGAAACTGCTCCTTGGTAACCAGTTCGTCGAGTTCTTCGGCGAACTGTTCTTGTTCTTCCACTTCCATGGGTTCCTTCCCTTTTCTGTAAGCCAAGGCTTCTGTTTCAAGTTCGTCGAAGCCTCTCTCCTGGGGTTGATCAGGTCCCTGAGGAGTGGTCATCTTCGGAACTGAAAGAGAGTTACCTTAACTTCTGAAGGAAAAAAAGTCTAAAAGACTAATTTACAACTGTACAAGGAAAAGGAAAGATGACTTAGCTGTTTCTGAGGACTGTACTTCCACAGAGAGAATCAAGAAAAGCCATTTCAGCTCTTCCTCCACTGATTTGAGGTTGGAAAATGTGCAACAAGATCTGAAACTTTTGCTATCCCCCCTCGCTGGTCTGACAGCATCTCAATTTGTCCACAAAATGGCAAGTCTGAAGTCCAAAAACCCTTCTAAATTCTGAAATTTCAGAAGTCTCCTGCTCGCTGATCTGGTAGGAATCCTCTTGCTCCAAATCTCTGACGTTGGGGCCCGAAAACTTGTCCAAAAACCAGATTTTTAGAAGCACTGGCAGCGCTGGCCCTGCTCCTCTTTTTTGGTTTCAAACTCGCTGAGAACCAGTAAATTTTTCCCTGGAAATCAGATGCAGGTCTCTAGCTATACAGCGATGGAGGTGCTGGCTTCTTCCTTCTCTAATTTCGCTGGGAAAACTATAGAGAATCCTCTGAACTCAGTGAGAAACAGCTGTTTTTCCAGCGAGTTACCTACACTTGGAATCTGACTCCTTGCTACTGTGATTTCTCAGTGAAAATCAGAAGTTTGAAGGCTGCTCCTACAGCGATCTTCCTCCTCTATTCCTCTCTGAGAATCTGAGAAACACTTCCTATCTTCTGATAGCTTTCTCTACTGCTGCTCCTAACTCCCTAGGATGGAGATGGCTCTGATACCAGTGTAATAGATCCTAACACCACAGTAGGGCAAACACTAACTGATCCACCCAACCTTGCCTACTCCCTGATATAGAGTAAGCCCCTCCTAGCCCAGTGTGAGGACTGGTAGCATGCTACTGCCAAGTGTCGGCCACATGGCACTGAAGTGGCCGACTGCACGTCGGGACCCAACTGGGGGCCCTATCCTGCTGACAGGGTCCCTAGGCTGTGTTAGGCCCGCCATGACTATGGACCGTGCTGGGGCACACTACTCACACTGTCTTGCCCTGTTGGTCATGTACACTGGACACGACCCTGACTGTGGTATCTGACCTATCTGTGTTCTCTAGGGTTCGGCACTGGTTACGAGCTCGTAACAATATGGAAGTTCAAGATGCGGAATATTCTCCAGGATCGAAAATATTGGGAGATCGTCACAGGTGTCCTACTATTGATAGGGAGTCTAAGGCGGAGAAGAAAAGCTCATCATATCATCAACTTATCAGTTAGAAATATGATTATACCTCACATCAAAGATGTTGCTAGACCCAAGGAGGCGTGGGAGAAACTGAAGAATTTGTACGAGACTGTGAATCAGTCATGAATCTTGTTCTTGACTAATAAGCTACACACACTAAAGATGGGTACAGGTGAATCAGTAACAAACTACTTTACTCGGGTGAAAGATCTAAGAGGGCAATTATCAGCAGACATTGTAGATGTCATCACATTGATTAGATTCAATATAGAGAGTTAGAATAAGCTATCAAATGATCTTCGAATCATCATAGCCATTACAGAAGTAAGAGTTAGTTTCGAGTACACAGTTATCACTACAATTGTCTTGTGCTCGTCATCTCACCTGACTTGTATTCTTATACTTTCTGAATCAATTCATTCTCTTATTGCGTTCAGAATATTGTCAATGTGAATGTTATATATACTACTTTGCCTTATCATTTTGTCTGAACTATCTGACGTTTATTTCCACAGCTAACAGTCATTAGACTTTGTGTTTGTCTACGTAATCGATCCTATCGATTCTGACGACTCCGAAGTCAGAGTCAAGTAGAATCGGCTGAGTCATTAGACACTCTGATTCGATTCAATAGGCGTAGCACATGCACATGCACTGAGGGAATATCTCGCTTCACTTAGCACCTGAAATTTTTCTCAACAATTCTTCACAATGGAGTCATACTCCTCCTGCATGGCTTGTTGTGATTTCCTTCATGGCTTCGTGGAAGAATTGTGCTCGTTTGCTTCCAGCATTGTGGACAGTAGAGTGGACTCTTGTCTATCAGGAGACCTAAGAGATCTTTTGGCACCTTGATCCATGCTCTCTCCTTCTTCCAACATATGTCCCTCTTTTATTGTTTCCCAATACCACCTAGGTAGCTTCTTCCTAGTGGTAGGCGATGTAGATGGTGACCATGTATCCCATTTGCTTCAAATTTCTTTTGCAAGTCCTTAGGTATGTGTGTGTATGCTATGCACCAAATACTCGAAAGCTGCCCACTTTGGGTTTGTTGTCGCTATATGCTTATTCAGGCGTGATTCCTTCAACCGCTTTGGTTAGGCTTTGATTCTATAGAAAATAGTAGTTGTTACTGCTTTTGCCTAGAAAGAATTTGGCAACCCTTTTGCCTTCAGCATGCTTCTCGCACACTCAACTATAGACCTGTTTTTCGACTCAGCCATGCCATTCTGCTGTGGTGTATGTGGAGTGGCAAACTGTCTCTTTATCCCACATGGATTGCAATCTTTGAACTTATCAGAAATGTGTTCACCACCTGCATCTGACCTTAGAGTATTTAGCTACTTTCCTATGTGATTCTCCACCAAGACTTTCCACCATTTGAAATATTTAAATGCTTTAGATTTTTGTCCAAGGAAATGGGCCCACACCCGTCATGAGAAATCTTCTACAAAAGTCATGTAGTAGCACGCCCCCTGCTGTTTTAGTTTGCATGGGACCGTACAAATCATAATGCACAATCTCAAGAAGGCCCTTGGCCTTGGTAGACCTTTGCCTTTGGAATCCCTGCCATTGTGGCTTCCCTAGTGCACAAGCCTCATGTGCATCTGTAGAAGATTTAATGCAAGGAAGATCTGCTACCCTATTGTCCTTTTACAAGTGCTTCGAGGCTGTGGAATCAATGTATAATCCACCAAACTTGGATTTTGAGGATAGGGTTGTTGTGAATAGATCCAGTCCACCAAATTGCTCTTCTTCTACAATTTTGTCAATGATGACCCTATTTTTTCTTGCGCTTCTTTTGATCACTTTGCCACTTGGTATGGCCTTGATAGCACAAGCACTAGATCCACTTGGATTAAAAAACAAAAGCCCCTATACAAAGTGCGCCCTCTTTATGTGTACGCTCCTCCATAAGCTTGTCCAAAACCTAGCTTAAATGAGAAAGTTTTTGGATGATAACACTATTCTAGCTATCCGACAATGCAAGAATCAACCTGATCGGAGTCCTCCAAATCTAAATCTAAAGTGCCCTCCTACAAGATTGAGGTGCTTGTGGAAGATGGGAATCTTCTCAAGAATCTAAGCACCAATGTTTCTCTCTCTCTTAGACTCAGGCTACACAACCCTCTCTGATACCATGTTTTATCGCGCAAGACCTAGCTATGGAATATCTTAATTGGAAAACTAGAGCAACCATGAAAGCTTGAGAAAATTGGCTATGGATTATCTTAATTGCAATACTAGATCAATCATGAAAGCTTGAGAAACTTAGCTATTGGAATACACCAAACACAAGGGAAATTGCTTAAGCACCTCACACACCAAAAGGGGAGGGCGTGGCTCCTCCAGTCCTCTATGAGGCATGTACATACATGGAATGTATAGGTCACCCCACCATGCCCTCTTCACTAATGAATCAAACAATTGGTGAAATCCATCTCTCTCGTCAAGGAGCTTGATCTTTGATGTTTGCTAGCTTTCTTGATTCTCCATGTAGCAAAATGATTTCTGCTATGTTGTTGATGTGTTTATTGTCATCTATTATAGTTATGATGCTATATGGGATGATCTATGGGTTTCATAGTATTGGGGAAACTCGTTTCCTGACCCTTTTTTGCTGGAAACGCATTTCCTAGCATATCTCGTTTCCCTGACGCCCCCTGGGAAACAGTCGTTTCCCCATCAGGGAAACACGTTTCCCTGGAACACCTTTTGTTGGGAAACGTTTTTTAACCCTTCAGAAATGATCCAGAATGCTGCATGAAAGTATTTCTGCCTGAAAATGGCCGGAATCTCACTTGAAGTAGGTCGGAATTCTGCTGGGGGATCTGCCACAAACTTTTTTTCAGACTCGAGCTGGAAACAATCATGATTTTGACTAGAAACGCTCTTTCTCAGAAAACAGGATCACTGCACAAGCTATGTTTTTTCTCAGAACTTTTGCTACAAGAATTTTCTATAGTATCTAGATTCTAAATGTTATGTCATATGATGTGTATCGTTTCCCTGTTTCTCATTTCCCGAGGGGGCTGCATTTCCCGGGTGGGAAACGTTTCCCAAAACTATGATAGGTTTCAATAGGTGGGACAAGAAAGTATTGTTGTGCGTCTAGCTGTTTGGTATGCATGTGGATCAGATCAAGATCAAGGCTCGTTGACACCCCATTTGGGCGTTCCAATGATCATCGAGGCACGATAGGGCATGGGAGTGGTTGTCAAATGTCGCTGGCATGGGGTTGTTGTCAGAAGTCGCTACACCTTTTAGTGAGGTCAAAGCATGGGTTGTTGGTTAGTGGTCTGGTCACCCATTGATAACCCGTGTAGGTAGAAGGTTTATAAGAAAACCTATGTTTGGGAAGAGAATCATTCTACACAGCAACTAGTTAACGTTGATGAGTTGAGGAGCTAAGGATTGTACAATTGGAGCAAGGCCATAAAGGACAGAGATTTAGTGGTTTCAAAACATGTATCGAAATGGTACACTTTAATATGCATATGTTCAAGAGGACGATGGAGTGATGCACTTGTGTATAGTTTATGCATAATATGTTCCCAATTCATCAGTGAAGGTAGATGTGTGCAAAATTAAAGACAAGACTTAGATGGATATTGTGAGAACTAGTAAAAGCCCTTTTGGCTCTCTATCTTCTATGATTTGTGATGCATGTGTTGTTTAGACTCTTAAGCCTCGATCGGTACAAAAATGTGACTGTTCTGGACCGCTCTTTTTGTCGATATTTTTGCTATCAATTTTTTTGTGTTCATAGTGAGTTAATAATGTGTGCTCTCATTTTCTTTCTGGTGGTTTTTAAAAAAAACTAATTTCCTTTCAAAAAGTCACTCACAGCATGCGAAATGCAGATGTTGCATATGTCCTGCAACTATGTTATTATGGCTGTTTACCACTTGCACTGCACTTGTTGGATTTCTATCATGAGCACTTTAAAAAAATTGAGATCACCTTAGAGAGCACGTTCATCCATTCACATTTTAGATCATGAGGAGTTTCTATGTAGATACGCTTCTGTGCATGCATACATGATACCTTACTATCCAATTTTCTGTGAGAGTGTTGATTGAATTTAGCCATGCCTTAGATTTCTTAAGAAATTTCTAATATACATGTCTTTTCTCATTCATAGGTACAAAATCTTATTGAAAGGTGCCTTCAGCTGTACATGAACCAAGGAGAAGTTATCGACACCCTTTTAGACCAGGCAAAGATTGAGTGCAGTTTTACAAGCCTTGGTGAGAGAGGGCTTATGCTGCATATCTATGGTGTTTTTTTCTGATGTAAATTGAATAGAAAAGTTTTTTCAACATGTAGCGAGACTAATGATCCATGGAATCAAACTCCCCCAAGTGTGAAGGTTTCTTTATCAAAATAGCACTTCAATAAAAGTATTTCTCTGAACCAAGCTAGAAATTAGTAGCGGTGCTAGACGTGATCTTTTGTAATCCTGAAGGTGTCCAAAAGGGTGTACAACTATTTACTGTCTTAAAGTTTTCATTAGGCATGTCGGTTTAAGATTGCTATTTGCTATTGCTGATTAACGAAGATCAATTGTCATCAAGATACTTACATGGCATTAGCTTAGCGAAGAATATGCAAGTACTTTTCTATTTTTCTCAGAGAAAGCTATGACCTCTTTCCCCTTGGTACACTTCCACCCCTTGCTCATTCAAGCTATAAGTAAATTCACACTTTTAGACTAATGCAGCTACAGCAAGACTGGCATTTCTAGTATGATGTAGCCTTTCAAGAATTGTCATACCATATCCTGCGTTGTGTCAGTGTGGCAAAAGTTAGAGGAGCAGAATCCAGACTTTTTTAAGGCTTATTACACAAGGTTGAAGTTGAAGAATCAGATCATGCTGTTTAATCATTTACTTGAGCAGCAAGCACAGCTTATGCAGAAAACCAGGATGCTTCCTAAATCTTCTCCTATACATGCGCTTACGAACGATAAGCACCTTTTTTCAAGTAGGTGACTTGCAACTCTGAATTTCTGTTTGAATTAGATGGTTAGGCCTGCATACTCTTAAATTTGTAAGTTTGCTAAAGTGTCTAGTTCTAACATGTTTTAGAATCTTGGGGCCAGGAAAACTTAAAAATTTCTCCTATGTTGCAGTGCATCAATATCCGATGGCCTCCACAGGACAGCAGCAAGCAAGCCTAACAGGTGCAGGGCGTCCTCTTATCTCAGTTCCTCCACCAAGTCCACCACTTTTGAGTGGAGGATCTTCCACACAAGATGGCTGCCACACTTCTTTTGACAGTCCAGAATCCAAGTAAAGTTTGCAAGTTTCTGCTTTTTTAAATATCACAACGTTTAAATTTCTATCCAAGATCAGCAACATCCTTGGAAGATGTATAACATGTCTGACAACAAATTAAAGGCTTCTCCCCTCTCTTTTTTTTTTTTTCCTGAGACACGTGCTTGCAATTAGCATATGTTTAAAACTTAACACATATCAGTCACAAAACAAGCATATTTCTTTGACAAAGACCAAAAAATCATATAATGATCACTCTCGACCCACCTGCACTACGTAGAGACATTCATGGATGTATGCATCACCCTGAGAATTATCATCACATGAATGTGCATAGACGTGTAGGTGAATACATAGTACTCATGCTTTTTAGACATTACTTCTAGCTCCATGCAAGTCTTGCTCCCCTTAGGATCATTGTGTTTGTCAAGAACAAAAGAAACTCCTGTTTTCATCCATTGATCCGTGTCTTGCAAAGTTTCTAACCAGTTACATTCCGAGCTCCACAAATAAAAAATTCCAGAAGTGAAAGACTAAAGAAGGAAGAGATGCAAGTCATTTAGAGAACAAAATCATTGGCAAATCCAAGAAACTTCAGATCCATTGAAGAAAAAGAATGGGGATCCTCTCTGCCAAAAGACACTTGTTGTTATGGCCCTAATGGGGGGTTTGGACCATTAGGGGTTGCCTTGGACGTAGGGACCGGGCCTAATCTAGATAATAGTCGAGTAGGACCATTGGTTCACACCCGCATGCGGTATTAGCATGTGTTGCATCCTAGTATGGGATAGGGTGTACATGCACTGTGCTTTTGCATGGGTCTTGGCTATTATGGGTTAGGGGTACCTACATGCAGTGGACATGCGTGGGAGTTTGGCATGGGCTGATAGTATGCTTACATGTGGATTCAGTGCATGGGCAGACGGGGTGGGTTCTACATTCTATATATACCCCCATGAGGATCATTGAGAGTCTACGGCTGTTATGTTGTCGGATTGGTAAGCGCTTCCTATGTTTGTGATTTGCCAAATTCCCAAGTGCTCGGGGGCTAGATCAAAGGAGATCTAGGATTGGTTGGGTTGGTTTCGTCCACTGCACTTTGTGTTCTTGGAGCTCTATTTGGATTGAGAGTCTTGGGATACGTTTTATTGGTATTAGAGCCAGGTTTCGACAACAGGGAAATCAGGGTTTTGAGGAGGTAGCACAAGCAAACAACAGGGAACTCAAGGTTTTCAGGAAGCAGTACACTCCTCGCCAGTTCCCTTGTCTCCAATAGAGGCTAGTTCTTTGTTGAGAGACTTGATCCTAAGCACACACTCTTGTGCACTTTCACTACTATTTCTCATGCTTTGCAAGATTTGATTCCTAAGCATGAGGACTCTAGAAGTGTTATTGGATTCATAAATTGCTTTTAGTGAATCCCATGCATCTTTGGCCGAAGTACAAGTGGCTACGTCCTTTAAGAGGTCATTACTAACATTCATCTTTATACAATGCAATTCTAATCTTCCCTTTTTCTTGTATTTGACCAACTTTTGTCCTCCAAGAAGCTCATCCTCTTCATCTAGGACCATCTCAAAGAGATCTTGGAGCACTAATAGTGACTCCATTCTCACTTTCCATATAGAATAATTTGTACTTGATTTGATCACGTCAAGTTAGACTTCTAGCCTCTCTTATGTACTTCTAGTCTCGGCCCTCACACTCTCTCTCAAGGATTGAATGAGATAAAATGAGATTCAATAAAAAAACCATCAATTCTTGTCAATTTTTGCAAGATTTGGACAAAACAACGACTTAATCTCTTTCCTTCTTCTTGATGATTCTACAAGATCAACTTTAAGGGGCTTGTTCATTTGATTTCATGACACAAAGTCAAATCTAATTAATGGCTAATGATCTTTGATGCTTCTTCTACGATTTGCACCAAAAAACTCATCAAGATGATGTAAATTGAAATTGTTTGGATCTCCTAAAAAAGGGAATTAAATGTGAGAGATTTCAACAAGTTTAGTCATATTTTGGTAAGTTGTGAATTAAGGCCAAAACTCATTTTAGACTTAGAGGTAAACTTTTTGAAGTTTATATTAGTTTAAAATACATTCAATAAACACTTTTTGAAAGTGTGGGAAAGCTGGTAGTCGAGTTTGAGAGAGATTCAAATTTGAACTTTGGGTACATTGAATCTAGTCCCAAAATAGTAGGGTTTTTCATATTGGAGGGAAAGCAAGTGGCAAAGTAGGGTTTGGACCTGCTATATATTGTTGTAACTCGTGGAGAAAGGGATCTTATCTCTTCTCTCTCTCATTTCATCATTATACATGGTTCTCTTTGGGTTCTACTACTCATTGGTGCACTCTCATGATGTTATCTTGCAATTCTATGTGTAGAATGATCATTTATTGCTATTTTTGGTTCCACACGTGTGAAATACAGTAGGGTACTATAATTGTATGGACAACAACTATATTTTATGTTTTGGTTCATGTTTGATCAATATCTCTTAGAGTTTGCATCTCATTTTGTATGTAGATGCTGATTTTTCTACATTGGTAGGATTGTTGGTTTGCTCTCTTTGTAACCAAAGATCAGGGACATGGATTGGATCTTGAATGATCTGAAATCCTTCACATTAAATATAGGCACAGAGGTTCCCACACGTGTGGAACCCTCACCAAGTTTGGATTACAAATCTTCAAGCAATCACTTGATTTTGACTCGCCCTCACAAGACTAGTTTTCTAGCATCAAAACTTGCTAAAAATGGATTGTACTTTCATCAATAATTGTTCTCTTAACTAGCTCTCAATATTAGATCTAGATTGGCAATTTTAATCAAGAGCAATCAAATAAGAGATCAAACATGCAAATCTGAGTACACATGTGTGGGGTACGGCCACTAGTACGACCTGTGAACAGAGAATGATTCTAATCGAGTTTAGATTGCATTTGCATGATAAGATCAACACACAAATAGATAGTAAAAGGACTCCCAAATCTTGATCTTGCATCAATAGTATGATTGAATGAAAGTACAATATAGATCATTTTCTCGGTTGGTTGTTGAGAATCCAGCATGTTTTCAATGTCTGATTAGCATTAGGTTGACCTAAACATGTCAATCTTACCTAACCCTTAGGTTCACCAACTTTGGTGGTTAGGTCACTCACCAACATCCTTGATTTGTGGAGTTTGCTCATAAATTTTAGGAACTTGGCCAAACATCCTATCTAACTCCTATGATTAGGATCTAACCTACACACGTGGCAAATTGGTTTCACATGTGTGAATTACAATTTACATCAAAAAATTACATACAAACCAAGCTAGAATTTGTCATTTTTCATAGTTTATACCATGCTAGCCAATTAATGTAAATGCCCTCATAGCTTATAATTTATACACACAGTACTTCAGACTACATCATACCAACATGCTACTAGTGATGCCATCAAAACTTGCATTTATGGCCACCATCACATAATGTGCTTCGTTCCATCTTGAAAATTTAATTATGGGTGTTACAATCTTCACCCCTCAAACATCCTTGTCACTGAGGCTGGATGGAGTAAGAGATGATGTATCACAAAGCTAACTGATTCCACAATTACAATTGATTACCTAGTCTTTCACAAAATTAAGCTACTCTTAAAGAGCTTCCTCACATGTGACTGCAAGGTGCCTTTTGCTTAAAATTGTAGGAATCACTACCATCTGCAGTGTACCCAATTGGAAGTACATAGTGAAATTCAGATACAAACTCCTTTAACTAACAAGAAAAGTAGGATTCATATCCATGCTAGTAGGTGAATGTAGTCTATAATCTGGAATACCAATTTTCCTATCAATTTTTAATGGATCATAGTAACTGGAGTGAACTTTATGTTATACTAGCCAAACAAGAGATATCTTACTTAAACATTACCATAAATTTAAATCAGAAAGAATTAAGGGGTCTGATATCTGTTTAACAAACTTGAGGCCTTTATAAGCCCAAGATTGTTGGTCAATTTGTGTTGTCATTTACATGATTGTGCAAATGTACTAAGGCAAACTAGGGCACACTAGGGCACACTTAGACAAGTGTTACCTGTTTGCCTATCTGGGGTCAGTTAAATATGGTTAGTAGAAAGAGTTAGTTAGTGCTTTGGGTTAGATCATGGGAGGTCCTGGATCAATGTTTCCCAATTTGCCGAGTTGAAGCTAGAGAGTTGTGCTGTTGTTTTTAATCTGGCTTGATGAACAAAAAGCTTAAATAGGCAGAATTTGTTTTTTGCATATATGACATTACATAAAAGATTGTAATTGAGGAATGATGGACAATCTCCTTCAAAGATTACTAAAGATCATCAAAAGACAATCATAGACAAAGCCTTACAAACAATGTAATCCCAAGCATCTTGATAATTAGAAGCTAAACAATGAGTGTCTCTATGGTCTTTTGGAGAATGTAGAGAAGTCTGGCAAGAAACTCTAATGCAAAATTAAAAAAGTATGGGAGGAAACACTTTTGGAAGGAAATAATGTGCCTGAATGCTAGGTGGTCTTTCTTAAGTACTTTATGTCCTTGAAATTCTCACACTCAAAAACATTTTCCTTAATGTGGGGTGTAAAAAGCATATGTTGAGATGAAAACTAATCCAATGTAGTTGCTACAAGATATAGACTATGAAAGTGTATATGCTGAAGATGTTATTGAAGAAAATTTTGGGAACTCCATCAAAATAATAAGTAACACCTTATAACTTGCAACAACCTGGGGCATTAGCCAAAGATTTTTACAATAAAAAAGAATCATAATTGTCCAAAAGTTGTTGAGGATTGGATTAGCAGGTGGTCCAGTTATTTTAGTTTGCACGATCTCCTAGAGGAGAAGCAAATATCATCAATGCTTCTTTTCCTAGAAGGGAACCCTTCCTCCTAGTGGGGGGAAACATCTTCAAAACCCATGACTTGGGAAGGATTTTGGGAGGAATTTCCCAAAGTCGTTGTTTGACAACCCAACACACAAAGCAACCACCACATGCACAAATTTTCTTGGCAAAGAACAAGAAATCACATTGTCATAACTCTCCACCCATTTGTTCACATATGCATGCCCACATGCATCACCCTTGAGCCTCATCATCACATGATTGATTGGAGTCATACATAGTTGGATCCATACTACGCATCCTTTCTAGACATCACTTTTGGCTACAGAATATCCAGATCTTGCTTAATGTAGCTCTACGACTGCAGAACTAGTGAGAATATGAACTTCACATTCTAGGTTCCTTGGAATCATTGTTCTTCTCAAGAACAGAAAATTTCATGCTTCCATCCCTTGATTCACACCCTTCTAAAGTTCTTCTCATTAGCAAGAAGTTTGAGCTCCATAATCTAAATACAAATTCCAAAAGTAATTGACTAGATAAGGAAGAGATGCCAGTGATTTAGCTAGAAGCCCAAGATTCCCGTGCAACCTCAAATCCAAGAGAAATTCAGATCCATAGAAGGAAGAGAAAGCAAATTCATTTGATCCTTTCTTCAAGATGATACGTTTAGCCAAATAGCCACAGTCCTGCAATTATTATTCAAAAAGAACTTGCAAACACAAAACCTGGAACAAGATTTCCTCAATAGAGATGTCCGAGAAGACATTATAGTCTTCCTCCCTTCCAACACCGCCTCCTCCACACCCTGCCTGCAAGAGAACCATAGATGAATGTTCCAAAACTGTGTAGTACTGTTCCACGATACCAGAGAAGTGGAGGATCTATCTCTTTATTGGATGCTGCATGCACCTACTTTTGGGAGTTGATGCTTCAGTAGGGATGTCATAGAGTGAATAGTGGATTTAGGGTTGTGATGGACTTAGTTTTGAACACTCTTACTTAGTAAGTTACAATCACATATCCTGTCTTAGGAGGAGAATAACTCTATAACAAAATATAGTACAAATCTATGAAGATTGATGTGTTCTCCTTGGGCGCTCTGTTGACTTTAAAATAGATAAATACTCCCCCGATGTTGTCAATTTAGTGTTTTCAGTTATGTGTCTTGGAAGCAATAGATGACCTTGGCATGTAGAACTCCTTAGAAGCACTACTTTTGATCCTTTTCCATCAATCTTAAATTCTTTAAATTTATTTTAGGAATAATTTTCCAAGAATCTGCAATACCTGTGTTGGATCTCCATGCGAATATGCTCAAGCTGTCATCTCAATTCTCTTCCATCAAAAAATCAACAATTTGGTCCAAGATTTTCTTCATTTCCAATGACTAAGGTGCAGCTTGGTTATAACTTCCAAAAATAAACAAAAACTTTCAAAATGCAGCCAATTTTTTTTATAAGATATCCACCAACCCTCCAAGTTTACTGATGTGTCTTTGTTTTGGATCAAGGTTTTGATAACTATAGGAAATTTGTGCACGAGTGTTAATCGATTGTCCTTGAAACCGTCAATTCGCACCACGTTATTTCGCATGCTAGCTGCCTAGAAAACTAGTTTATAGATTTATACATTTTCCAGGTTCATGGTTAGTTCTCATTATTTTAGGTGTGAGACAGGCAGGTGGAGAGACCAAAGACTTCACAGGAAGATAGAATCTGCCTGCTATGCAACTCTGGATCTATAGAGGACTAGGCTCATAATCTCTTTGCATGTGGAAGCTCCGTGAGTAGCTCTTGTTGAGAATTTGGCCTCCAAAACTCAACTTCTACAACCTCTAATCCTTTAGTTTGAGAGGTTGACGAGTTTTTGTTCAAGATCATGGCAAAGAGGACGGATATTGTGCTGCAAGGGGCATCCAATTAGTGCCCTTATCTTTTCTTTCCTTTCCTTTTCTCAGGTCTTGCCCAAAGTTAAGACCTTGCACATGAACATATGTTCTTGCCTTGTGGGGTGTTTGAGTCTCAAGGATGTTAAAAGTTCATTCATCTATCCATCATGCAAGCATGTGGTTGATTATTTCATCAAATGTACAAAGATGGCCATCATTACAATAATTTATCTACGATTTGCCAAATAGGATAAAATAGTCTAGAATGTTACACATATTGACCAGTCTGAAGGATTATTGCCTAAATAGTCAATAACTATGATAACATAAAAGCTTCATAATGTGAAGATGTGTTTCCAGTGTTGCACATATATTCAATAATTCAACGTGAAAGATTGTTTTGCTTCTTCTTAACAGCTTATATTGTACTAGCACTGTTTCTTCCCCTTGCTGCATGCTTTGATTACTATATTTTACTTAAATTGCAAAATTTTGGTGGAATTTTGGTTAGTCTTTGGGATCAAGGCTTCATCGAAATGAATGGTGGTGTGAAATACAGTTGCCTCATGGATGTGACATCAGAAGTTCCTCCCGCTATGAAATCATCAAGCACGGCAATTTTGTTTTATACATCACCAAGTTCAGCTTCAGCGGTGCCCGACAGTGCAACATTTCCCTTCGGGACCATCGGAAACCCAATGGAGATGACAACAATGAATATAGGTCTTCCAGCTCCACTACCTCTTGACACACCGTTCAGCACACATGAACCCAACTCCCAAAATGGCCTTGTGACATTATCAATCGGCACAGGAGATGGTGATGGAAATAATGTAAGGGAGGTGTTAGGATCTCTTGGGCCCCTGCCTCGAAATTTCAGTCTTTCGGATCTCACTGCTGAACTTGGTCCTAATCCTGGTACGGTTTCTTAGCTTTGGTAATTCTTAGCTTAGTTTCTAATTATTCATTTTTAGCAATGCGCCTTTCATTATTCATATGTGTACTGGTGGAGCTTTATTCCATCAAACTATCAATGTTTTCCTATCTTTTGTTAAGTTGCTATCTCTAGTCGGTTTTGCTGTTTAATTTTACGGATTTCAGTCATTGAAGCAAGAGTGTCTCCTCTTTGTATGTTAGTATAGCACTGAACCTGCAATTTTGTCTTGTCTCAGACCTTGGACCTCTTGGAAGCTACTCGTCACCATTTCTGACCCCATATGCAGAAGCTTTTTTACGTTTTCCAGAAAAAGATAATCTTGGTAATCTCTTTTTTTAATTTGTAGCTCTTATTACTGAAGCTCGCAGCTAAAATTGTTGTTATATTCATGAATCTCTTTATAATGTCAACCTCTTATTATTAAAGCTTGCAACTGAAGGTCAAAGATGTTATTTTATCAATTTCAAAGGAATAGTGGATGCACACGCATCTATGATCTCCAGTCACTACACTTATTCTTATTTTTATCACCGTTATAGTCAGTCTTGATTGTATTTGTTGCCTAGATGAGGCTTAAGTTAGGTGAAGTGGGTTTCTGATTTTGTAAATGTACCTGAAGGAGCTCTTCTCTTAGAACATAGCTTGCTGCACGCTGTTCATACAAGGCAGTAAGTCAATATGGATTACCATAACCAAGTAACATATCAACAAAATCAAACGCATAATTTATTTTCAAGCAAGCCTAATTTGTGAGAGCTGTTACATTGACTTCTTTATCCAAATCAGCCCAAAAGTTGGGCTTGTTGCTATGGACAAGCGGCGATGGCGGACATGGCGGAAATAGTAGACGCATCGATGGCGGAAATGGCGGATTGGCTGTAGGGCGGAATATCTGATCCTGTTCCTTCCTTGGTCATACAATTTGGTGTACGGATAGCTCTGATGCTAGGGCAGAATCTGGCTGGTAAAGCTTATAGAACAGCCACTGGTTGTTTTGCTTAAGCTCTTTTTTTTATTTCTTGGTTTCTTGCAGGCTTTCCCACTTGATTTAAGCTATCCTCTTCGTCTGCAGCCTCCTTCTGCCTGTGTTTTTCAACACATTGTTCTACCTTCTTTTCAGTTGCTTCTCCCCTCTTTCTTATCAGTGTTTTTTAACACTTGCTTGTTGTCTAGCTGTTTTTCTGCTTCAGCACCTGGCTTCTGGCTTTTGGTTACCTCGGTTTTTGTTCTGAGCTGAGCTCTCGCTTTTGGTGCCTAGGTTGCTTTGGCTTTGCTGCTTGCTGTGTGTCTGTTGACACTCGCTCTCCTATGGCCAATCATGTGCCTTCTCGTGGTTATCACAATCGTAATAAATCGGTTCCTTCTCCTCATTTTAACAGGTTTAAGCGTTCTGTCCCTCCTATTGACAGGATCGAGCCTATCCCCCCATTCATTAGTGCTCCTAATAACCTGCCTACCTAATACCCTGCCTATTAACTCAAGGGGTCTTCTTCCTCTTTTGTTAGCTGTCAACCCTTCCCTTAGTTTTGCGGATGTCCTCAAAGACAAGCCTGTCTCTCCTGCTCCCCCTCCCTCTTTGGACAAATGGTCTGTATTGAGAAAAGTTAATGTCTCTAAAGATTCCAGCAAGATCTTAGATGGCTCCTCCTCGCTCTTCTTTCTTCATGATCTGGAAGCCCTTTCTTGCTACTCAAGCTTCTCGCTTCGATACTTCGTTGGCCATATTCTTTGGTGCTCTCTCCTCTGACCCCTCCACTTTCAAAGATTTTATTTGCCAGTTCATCATCCCTCGCTCCAAATACTTTATCAGGTTTGACTTGCTGGCAGCCAACTATTTTTTATTTCATTTCAGTTCCAAGATGGGTGCATTAGAGGTTCTCCTTACTTCCCCATTCAGATTTAAAAACTCATTGGTTTTTGCTTTTAAATTCAGCAAAGTCTTTAGTCTTCTTAATACTTCCTCCATCTCCCTTCCGATCCACCTTTCGCTCCCTTTCGTCCCTGCCAAATTCAAATGTCTCCTCTTTGGCCTTCTCTCTAATCTAGGTGAGGTTTTAGATATTGAGGATGATTTCAATTCACATTTCTCTCCGCATGTCAAAGCTTGCATTTTATGGAATTTGGTCGACGCTCTCCCTTCTCGGCTCAACATTTTTGACGGTGATGGCTACTATGCACAGTCTATTCATTTTGGCCCTCTACCTTCCTTCTGCTCTTCTTGCCGCGGTCATTCTTCTCGTTCTTGTGCGGGAACTTCTAGCACTCTTCCCTCCTTTGTTTTTCAAACAGTAGTTCACAAGAGGAAATCTCCCCGCATTTCTTCCCTCTCTTTGATCAAATCTCCCTCCGGCTTTGTTCTCCCTATTCTTGGTAGATCACGAAGTACTAGTTGGTTAGAGAGCTCCTCCAAAGAAGCTTGCTCCCCTCCCAGCTCTCACATGGACAGCTTCATTAGCGACTACTGCAGGTCTGATCCCAGTGATGGTCCTCTTTGCAATAGAGCTTCTACATATGACTCATACAGCCTTCCACGCTAGAACTAAGGAGGCTTGGACTTCATAATTCGTCTAAAATTGTCTCCCCCCCCCCCAGCTCCAAGAGTTCAGCTAGCAATGCAATGCTGAGAGGGAACAGTTTGTCGAACAAGAGGATAAGGAGGGAGCTACAATCAGCCACTCCATAAAAGAAAATTTTGAACGTTCTAAAACCCTACAAGAAATCGAGCTCTTGATCCTTCCTACAATGGATATTGGAAGGAAAAAACAAACCAACAAAAGTATCAACAGAATACAATCGAGCTCTCCATAGGAAAAAATTTCATCCACTGAGAAGGAGACTCCTCCTTGGAGTGAATCAGAAGGAAAGCATGCTCTTTATGATAAGGCAACTGATACAACAACCCTATTGCACAAATCTGCGATGTTACCGTCACAAATAAGTATGTGTAGACTTTAACATAGAGGTCTAATCCAAGTCATATAATTAAACCCATCATACCATTTATATTAGAAATAGTCGAAGTGTAACCAAAGGTTTAAACAAAAAACAGTACACTTCAAAGGAAAGCTCTTTAATGAAAGTTGAGCATCAACGATTATGGCACTTCAAATCTTCATACCCGTTAGTAGTGACAACCATATTGAGGGTATTAGAAGACTATTCACACGAATTTTTTCATTGTTAACATTAAGAGTGTTGTACAAAGTCTGATCAAAAGAACTCAAGGCAGTTCGTTCATTGTGATCATAGTGACCAAAACAAGCAAGTAAATCATGAGAGCATTTCTTAATTAGATGTGTGTGTGTGTGTGTGTGTGTGTGCATGTGCACACATGCACACACTTGTATTATTTGTACTATTATATACCATACGCAATCATGTAAACATAAAGAATAATGTGTTCAATATATCAATAAGTATGTACATATTCGCCAGTACATCATTCCTTGACTAACAAATGTCCTTATGAGTTACTGCTAGTTCCATATAAATCCACTATCATGGATTTTAGGCCTCAACCATTAATAATGATTAAATACCATGAGGGCCCCAATGACCTCCTTACGAGATATGAATCCAAGCTCAGCCTATCTTTGGCCATGACAACTCCAGTTACTATTAATAATCAATCCTCATCATGCATTGTCACTCACCATATACAATTCCACATGTCCTTAAATGGAGTATATAGGTTCTCTCAAGTTATTAACTTTTATTTGGCCTGGACTCTTCTTCTTATGTAGCATATGTACTTGCTAATTATGAAGAAATAATCAATTATTTGGAAAAAACTAAACAAGAGAAAGGCCTTCCAAACTATTTGAGGGGTTCCAACTTGCTATCTCAAAGTAATATATGTAGTTGTTGTGGTGCTAAAATTGCATGTGCACGACTATTGTCTATTAAAGTTCTCACCTTTGGTGACAGACATGACCTTCCTAAGCACCAAACTATAAGGGCCATGAAATTGTCCCAAAGCATGAGAATCATGGTAATACTAAAAAAACATCAAGCACCATTTAACATGGTACACAATATTTTACATTATGTATGCATGGAATTAGTATGCTTTATGAAACCAAAAAATGTTTCGAGCAACATTTTGCTTGAAACGTTAGGAGACATTCCCCAATTCCTTCTAAAATATAGTTTAAAACTTTCAAGAAACCATGGTTGAAAGATAAGTCCATCTATAAACATTTTTAGCTATATAATGGGCAAAGAAAAATCTATCGTCCCACTTGCATTATCTAATAAAGATAAATTAAAGCTTTATCCAAACTAGTATTTGTGGAATTGATCTTTGCAATAAGCTAAAAGACATCCTTGGTTGATTTTAAATAAACAATCATGTGTGCAATATAATGATCTTCATCTAGTATGTACATATATTTATCATATTATGTATGTACACATATTATACACAAAAAGATCAACCCAAACACCATATGTATGTAGCATAGATATTCTAAATGAAGAACTATGGCTGAAATATAAATCCACCTAGATATTTTAAGATGGATAATGGACGAGGAAAGCCCTCTTTGTAGTTGCTATCATGCTTGTTTGATCTGATAAAGACAAATCAAAGACTTGTCCTAATTAATCTTTATGAAATGGTGCAGATGATGAAAGCATTTTACAACCCGTGCACAAGCCTTCAAATATAGATTTTGGAGACCTCAAGAAATGATGTCTACTCACTAATTAGATGCAAAATGCACATCTTTTCTTGCAAAACAGTTGAGGTGCATAAATATTTGTATGTAGTTGTAATGCTCTATAAAGTGGCCTACATTAATATTTTGATTTTGAAGTGCTAATCAGTGGTCAATCATCTTTCAATTACAGCTTTTGAAATAAACTCTTTCTCATCTTCGAAAAGAATTATCTAGTCATATTAAATTGCTTGAAAGTTTAATCTTCAAATGTGGTTCTTTCAATAAGAAAAGGATTCCAAATGTGTTTCCTAGTATTCCACAATTTCTAGAATGTAGCCTATGATATTGCCCACATTGATTGATTCCTGTTGGGTTACTTACTTAATCAAGGCTGTCATAATCATTTTCCAATATTTCAGCCTATGTATCTTAAGTTATTTTAGATTTTCTGAAAGCAATTTTCCTTTTTCAACGAGGAAGGCTCACTAGAATAGCGGCAGCTAGATTATTAGCTAAAGTATGAGCATAAAGATTATATTTAATTTGAATACAATACATCTAATCCATGTCATTTGACAAAATTGTTGTCAATACTTTATGATGGCAAGCCCCCACATTCACTAAAACATTGAAATCAAGTAAAATTTTATTTTCCTTGTCAATTAGTTGCTCATTAATGATAAAACTAATATAGATGTACCTTTCATGATTTACCTATATAATTAGATATTTCACCACAAAAAAACATTCTTTTAGTTCACATGATTGTTGGGTCAGTTCAAGTCTAAATGTCATGAAAATTGGCACAAATTTTGGTTGCTCTGTTGAAAAAACCAAGGGTTAATCCAATTGCCACTTTGAGAGGGAGCTGTAGAACAACTGATTAGACAGATCGTTCTGTAGAAAATCAATACTATTTCCTTACTGTGCACTTTCTAAGGTAGTGATACCTGATTTCTATATGTTTGCTTCGAGAGTGAATCTCGGATAACGCTATTGTGCTTTGATTGTCACAATAGATTGTTGTAGGAAGTGGTTGTGCAAGATTGAGGTTTGCAAGCAGTTGTCTTCGCCATCCATGCAAGGCAAGGAATATATGTTGAGACTAAGGAAAGGGAGTCATATTCCCTCTCCCGCCAAACATTGAATAAAAATCACATTCATGTCACTTTTACAACATGTGAGAAAAGTGTGCTTCCTTAATTTCACACATTAATTGGGCTTCACTTTATGATTGATATGTTACTGTCATGATTGATTTTAGCTTTTAGCAATGATAAGGATACTTGGTCAACACTTCTTAGCTAGCGCCTTTAGCTTAGGTGGTCCATGCATGACATGGCTATCTACAATTTTGGTCTAGCAATCTCAATTGTAAGCTTGTTTTGCAACACCTACTTACTTCGTACAGTAACTTCCTACCAACCTTCTGTTGAGCAATGTCCTTGGAAATTAGTCGTAGCCTTTGATATTTTACATGCTTATTGATTTTTGAAATATTTATTTTTAAACTCTACAATTCATTGTGCTTGCCAGTTAGCAACCACAAAAATTTGTAATTATTATATAGCTAGCACACGCGCTAATGCTTACAATATTATGTTAGGGTTTTTGTCGTAGCTAGCTATATCTATTTTATGAGATATAACGGTAGTATAAAAGATATCGTTCCCCGAAAAAAGATCTATCCACTAATAGAACACGTTTTCATTATAATTGCTCTTTTATCAATGATAAGTTATTTGGTCATTAAAGAAGATTAATGATGAGACATCTAGTAACATCTCTTTAAGTATTAATAGATAAACCAAATACAATTGTTCCCATCGAACTATTATTCAAATGTAATTGTGGACACATCTTATTGTCTCAAAATGATAGAGAACTTGATCAATCCATCACTTGCACAAATCGATAGACTTAATATATGTTCTTCCTCAAAACATCTCAACTTTCCAATTCTATATAGTTAAATCCAAAGGATACATTCTTTATGATCCTCAACAATCAATCAACATTTTATAAATTGTATTTGCAAACATGACAATGTACTAATATACAAATAAACCAATATTGTTTCAATAAGATTTCACTCAATAGTGTTGTTGTTCTAAATTATCCAATAAGCACATTGATTTAGAAGATAGAGAAGTCAAATAAACATTCAATGAAATATCAAATTGGTTATATATTTCTTTAGATGATACAAATGATGTAAGCACATTTCACGATCAAGAGTATTGATATACAAAAGTGAAATTGCTTCACAACCATTCTATTCATGTATAACTGTCTGAGTACATAAGCTCTTTATACTCTCGCAGCTACAAGTAGAATATTCTTAGAATCCTGATACTAATTTTGAGAGTTGATTAGATTTGACTTTGATTGAATAATTTCAAATTTTACTCAAAGTCTATTATCTCTCATTTTGATAAAGCTACTACTTCTAACAAGCCTACAAACTTGTAAAAAGTATTCTAAATTTTAAATTTATACACAAACATGTAGAGTAGGCCTCTACATAACCTCCTCAATTTTGAAAGGATCTGCTTCCAATGAAGAACTTGTATCTATTGCAAAGTCCGCAAATTCGAATTTGTCTTATTTGATGTTGGGGATTACACCTGTGAACTTACCGACTCTCATGATACCTATAAAAAATGACCCATTCAGTTATTCAATGAGCATACCACATCCTTCTATCCAATGCATATTTTTTGTATAAATCCTCAAATATGTCAATTTGTTGAGTTTTAAATCTAAATTCAAACAAATTTTGTTGTTCAAATATGTCAACATATTTGATAGAAAAATAATCTTTCGTCCTCAATATTTGGTTCCATTCTTATAGGCCAAAAATTCTTTTGGAGCTAAAGTTGTCTCACAATATGAAGAGTTCTACCTATTAAGAGTCCTACACTCCTAAGGAGTTGCTAGCTCCTTAGGATTGTAGGATATCCATAGTCTATGTGCAAGGCATTGAGATCTCCATTTGAGTTTTCAAGGTACTATAGTACTCTGCTTAGTTATCTTTCTCATTCAGATAGAGATTCCATAAATTTGGATATCTAAAATCTATCATTGTTGCTATCTTGTTCAAAACCAATTTTTTTTTTTTGCTAGGAAAAGCCAGCACTTTTGTCGATCTTAGCATGGTGTTCCTCCAAAGCTTTCAACTTTACTTCAAATTGCGCCTGCATCTTCTCCATCTACATTTGTTATTTATGTTCAAAATTTTCAAATTCATCCATCATCTTCTCTACAGTTGCATTTATGTTCGTCGATGCAATCGTAGTAGAGGGTGCGGCTTATCATCTAACTCTTCACCTTCTTCACGTATAGCTTCATTCATTGTCTGCTACAATGTCAAGTATTGTTCATGACGTTCGAGCTCACATCTGATAAATTTTGGCAATCCGGCCAAAAATCACATAATTTTAGCCTCATCATTTATAAGATCAGGGTCACATTCAAATCAAAGATGCTTAATACGTTCAATATAATCACGCGCCATCTTGATCTTACTCAATAGTAAAAAAAGTTCTTATAAAAATTTCTCGAGTTTAGACCGCATAAGTAGTGCAACTTTAACTACTTTCCAATCATAACGTTCTATCAAGTCTTGATTATAAAACCAATTTTGCATAGCACCAGTCAAGGACATAGGAAACAAATCAAATTATTTTCTAGATTTACTTTACTATAGACTTCACAAGATTTAATAAAGATTTTAAGGAATTTGACTGGATTTGTAACTCCATTATACTTTGACAACTCTAATTAGATGTTTGTCTAATAATAGGACGTGTCTGGGGTTCCTAAACTTCTAGTTCTGAGTCTGATTCTGCCATTTTTAAAAAAAATTTAAACTACAAAAAATGATAGATTTTCTAACAATGTTTCAAAAAAAATTGAATCTAGATTTTTCATAGAATCTTTTCATCAGTATTGATTTGTAAAAACTTGATGAATTGATAAAGATATTAGTAATTGAGTTTTGGAAGGCAAAAAAGAAAAAGTCTGGATCAAGTAGATTGACACTCTAAAAATGAAAAAAATCTCAGATATTGGTGTCAAATCAACAAACTTTGGTTTATCTAACTATTTTGGATTAAAAAAACTCTCTTAAATGGTTGTTTCTAATGAATATGGAAAAACCAACCTTCGCCTATCTGACTGGAGATAGATCTGACAAAAGTAGATATATTGTAGGTCAGACGAAGGTTATATGAGCTGGCACCTAAAAGGTACATTGACGAATCTAGTTGTCATTGCATTCGAGAGTCAATGATTGTCCACTATGGATAGAGAGTATTCATCTCTAATCAAGAACCATACATGAATTATTGTTGAATTTCCTACCAACAGAAATATAGTTGATTGCAAATAGATATTCAAAATTAAATACAAAACAGATGGAAGTATCGATAGGAGGAAAGCTTGACTTGTCATAAGAGAGTTTTCTCATATTTACAATGAGACTTTTAATCCTATAGTCAAGCATTCTTCAATCAGGACACTTCTATCATATGCTCCTATAGTCAATCTAGAGATATATTAGATGAATGTACAAACAACCTATCTTAGTGGAGTTATATATGTACATGATCCAACCCAAAGATTATGTAATCGACGATAAAGTGACTCATGTATGCAAACTCCATTTACGGCTTGAAGCAATATGCTAGAACTTGGTTCCAAAGGATCAACATTCTTTTATCGAACATGGTTACAACCCAAGCGCTTCATATTCGAATGTTCACCTTTAACATTCTTTTATTATTATTAATTTGTATGTGGACTACACACTACTTTTTAGCAACAACAATGTCGAATTAATAAAAAAATACGGAGGAGATGTTATCCTTAGACTTTGACATAACAGATCTAGACGAAGCTCATTACTGATAGAGAGAGCAAAGGTTGATTTACATCACTCAACAAAGGTACATTTACAATATGCTAATCAGATATAATCTGATGAATGGCAAGTTAGCTCACTCACCAATGGACCTAGGACTCCAATTGTCAAAGGACCAATGTCCTCAAACAAAAGAGGAGGAGCAGATGTAAGAGTACCCATATCATTCGATAATAGGTTCTCTCACATACGTGATGATTTGTATCAGGCTAGACATAGCTTTTGCGGTCAGTTCCTAAAGTCAATACATGGCTAATCCAAGTATTACACATTGGAAAGCTCTTGTTAGAGTTATGAGATATATTCGAGCTAGTATAAATTAGTGCATCCATTATGGAGCAGTTGACAACGACAAACTCAACATACTAAGTGGTTATTTAGATGCAAGTTGGGTAGGAAAATGTAGATACTCGTAGATTCACATTTGGATTTATTTACTTCCTCAACAACAATCTAATTTAATGGAATAGTTGCAAGCAAATCCCAATAGGTCTATCATCTATAGAATCAGAGTATGAATCAGAGTACATCAATGCCTCTCAAGTGACAAAGGAATCAGTGTGGTTGAAAAATTTGCTATCCAATCGGACATTTGTCTAAGACAATATAATTCGACAATTATCTTTTGACAATATGATTCGACAAGTATGATCATACAAGTAATTTTTTTTAAGATTAAACTGTGGTGCAAACCTAAATCTTATATTATAATCTAGACGAATTTATTTTGATGTTGTATTTTGAGAAAAATTGTGGCATATATCACAATCTTTATTAGTCAAATGATTAAGCCAATAAAGGAAAACAAGATAGCCAATGACTAAGGATCAAATATCTCATCAATCTACATTTAGGCGTAGCTAATTCAAATTGTAAATTTGCAATTGCTTGTGAATGTGACCTCATTTATTATCATAACCCAAATTTTGATAATGTGTTTTGAGAAAGACTAAAACTCACGTCCAAAAAGCTAGAATTTTTTACTTTAAACTTCAATATGGTCATTTTAGGGTCATATCATATAGATACATATATGTTTTTTTGACCTTCTAATTGATATCGTTCAATTGATAACTTTCATAAATTCAAAATGGTTATTCAATAAAGCTTTGAAGATTTTGTGTATGTCATTGATTTGTTGGAAATTAAGCCCACAATTGCCTCCTTGGAATCATAACTTAGACAGCCAATTTCTTTGAAGGACGTCTACAACAGACTTGCTCTTTCAGAGCCAACTTCACATTGAATCTGATTTTCAGTAATACCACACACAAACCATTTCTAATCTCTTCGTGGACTGTACTCTTGTTTTTGAGAGTATGAATTAATTTTTAAAATCATGTTGGGCAATTAGAACACTTAAAGTTGTGATTACATTTAGCATAAGCTTTCTATTAGATTGTTTTTGCATCTAGCAGCTGATTGTAACGGGAGAGCTGTTCCACAATATTCCTGCTCTTTCTCCGTTCGCGTTCTTCTATCTCCCTTGCCCCATCAGATTGGTATCAGAGCATAGCTCGAATAAATCGAGAGATTAAGTTTGTTCCATTTATATTATTGTTAGTATGTCTCATCTTGGTAGCTCTTCATCATCATGCAACGAGCCTAGAATCATTGACAAGTTCAATGGTTCTGACTTCTACATCTGGAAGTTAAAACTCCAGATGATGTTGATAGATAGAGATGTTTGGGATGTAGTAGAAGGTGCTGACCTGAAACCAGAAGATGGTGATCAAGCAAAGGCATGGAAGATCAAAGATCAAAAGGTCTTAGCATGTATCACACTCAATTTGGCCGACTCTTAAATATCCCACATTACCACAAAACCTCTAAGGATGCATTAGATTTGTCATCAAATCTCTATGAGACTCATGATGTAACCACTAAATTACATATTAGAAGAAAGTTCTTTACTCTTAGCATGCTTGATTCTACTGCCATCACTTCTCACATCAACAGCTTCAAATTTTTATTGGATCAGTTGTCAACTGTAGGATGTTCTATTCAAGATGATGATGTCGTTATGGCCTTGCTTTCTTTTCTTCCAAAATCGTATGAACACTTTGCGGTGATGATCTCCACACAACTCGACCTCACTCTTCAAAAGGTGATTGGTCAATTTCTTCAAGAAGAAATGCAGAGAAAGACTAGCAACCTGTCTATCAAAGATAAATCCATGGCTCTATACACCAAGAAGAAAGACTACTCCAAAGGCAAGAATAAAGTGCAACAGCATCAACAACAACAGAAGCCTCACACTCAAGGTGAGCATGGTGGATGACACAAGAAGCTCTTCTGCAGATATTGCAAGAGAGCCAATCACAATATCAAGGAGTGTCATATTTGGATCTACAACGAGGCAAAGAAGCAACAACAGCAGCATCCAGACTCCTCCAATGCGGCAAAATTCAAGGAGGAAGATACACACTTGTTAATGGCTTACAACAACAACAACGAAGACTATGATAGCTGGTACCTGGACAGCACCGTTACCCAACACATGACCTCTCGCAAGGAATGGTTTATCGAGTATACATCTTACAACAGAGATCAATTCATCTACCTCGGAGAATCTAGCACCATATGCGTGGAAGACAAAGGAACAGTCAAGATCACATTCAATAAAGATCTATCTATTTGTGTTCCCAACGTCTTTCACGTTCCTCAGTTATCAAAGGACCTGTTATCAGTCTCTAAGATAACTGATGAGGGCTACACTGTTACTTTCTCATCTGAGCAGTGTGCAATATTCGAGGAAGATACTACTTTGACTACATGCATAAAGTCAAAAATCTTTATGTACTCTCTAATTCAGTTGCATTAGCTAGTATCTCTAATGAAAATGTAAACGACAGTGTTGTCCTGTGGCATAGTCGATTTGGACATGTAAATACAAGGTCACTTTTTTATATGCGTTGTAATAATTTAGTTTATGGATTGAATTTCCCTTCTTCATTACATAGGAAATCTTTCTTTTGTGAATCATGCATCTATGGGAAGCTGTTGTAAAGCTGACTCAGGTGCACCCAGCGTGCCCTGTAAGACTCTAAGGGGTGACACTCTCTAAGGTCCTAGAGCGAGTTAGAACATCAAGGACTGAGCCTCCGACCTGTGGTAAGCCAGTCAAGTAGCCACAAGTCATGAGCTAGCTCTGGAGCTCTAGTCATGGCCTACAAGTTGATTTTGCCGTCGGGATGGCTCCCAGGACCCATGTCCAAGAGCCAGACTGATTCTGCCAAGCTTGCCAGGCTTAATCAGCAAAATAAAAACTAAGTCCTAAAAAGCGTGCTTTACCAGAAAGCACTATATTTCAGGACAATGGGGGTGCGCCGAATCACAACAGAACTATAGGGGGAGTCCGGCAGACATAAACTTGGGTAGCTCAACTAGCGCCAGGAATCCAGTCGCCAGGTCTCAACTCTCTCTACTAGCACAAGCTAGGCACAATGCCCAGCACGTGTTGGTGGCCCCGAGACCGGCTTAATGGTGAAAGCACGGATGGTTGGATGGATGTTTTCCCATGGCCTAATTCTGTGATAGATTTGTGTGGGTGTGGCTAGGCAAACGTCCTACATCCGGTCTCAGTGGGGATTGTGGCTTGAGAGGGATCCTCTGTATTTGCTTTGGTTGGTATGTTCCGTTTGTTGTGTGCTTGCTTGGACACAAATGATCTGGTTCCTACTTGGCTCTCAGGTGATGTGAGCGTGCTAGTTTGAGGAGGGGATATTTTCATTGAAGCTAATTTAATAAAAGAAAAAAAAAGAGTTGTGGGGCCCAGCTGACAGAAGGGAGAGTTTTCAAAAATAAAAAGGATAGAGGCGATAATCTGTTGGAAGTACACCTCTTACTATAATGGACGACCACCTTGATGAGTTGTGAGCATTGACGGACGGAGAGGAGCAGGTTTGAGAATACGGCTCCCGCATGCATCGAGATGGCACCAGGTCCAAGTCAAGAAAGAAAGAGCGTATGCAATCCATAGTGGCGCCTCTCCAAGAAGAGATGGGTGGCCCTTCTGAACCTACACCAAGAGATGAACCCATGCCAGAGGCACAACAAGACCTCTTTGAAGTGAAGATGCGGCAATACTTATCAAGTGCAATGATGGATATGCTTAGCGAGGTGAAGAAGGACAAAGAAACAGAAAGGAAAGAATGGCAAACATCCTTGCGAGCCATGAACCTTACTCAATTCGACCTTGCTAGAGAAATGAG
Source organism: Diphasiastrum complanatum (assembly GCA_029204225.1). Taxonomy (NCBI): domain Eukaryota; kingdom Viridiplantae; phylum Streptophyta; class Lycopodiopsida; order Lycopodiales; family Lycopodiaceae; genus Diphasiastrum; species Diphasiastrum complanatum. The sequence continues at coordinate 28,057,756 of CM055103.1, read as the reverse complement.
AGACGGGCTAACACAGCTCAAAGCCAGGTTTAAAGAGTTGGAGGCAACTAGAGGGAATGCAGTGGCGCCTCCTCCACAGATACCAAGAGAACTACGAGCGCAAAACACAGAAGGCCCAAAGAAGACTGCCAAAATAAAAGCACCACCTACTTTCAAAGGAGAGCATGACATTCGAACTGTGGAAGATTGGTTGTTTCACATGGACCATTACTTGCGTCTAATGAACACTCCTGAAGAAGAAAGAACGGACTTGGCATTAGCATATTTTGAGGGCTACACTACAAACTGGTACCGGATGGCAGGAATGCATTTCCAGACATGGGACACGTTCAAAACCGCGTTACAAGAGGAGTTCGTACTGAAGGATTCACACATGAGATTGAGGACAGAATTATCAGGGCTCAAGTAGAAAGGTTCATTGCAAGATTACCTCAATAAATTCAGACATAGTGTATGGGTTATTGAAGATATGTCCGAGGCGAACAAAACTCATTACCTCTTGTTTGGAATGCAGTCTTGGACCCGCTGTGCAATAGACAGCTACATGCCCCATGATTTCAATTCAACTATTCGGGCGGCTGAAATGGTTTGTGATTATGAGAGCACATTGGCACTAGCTGCTCCCTCAACCTCAACAAGAGTATTTAGTGGATCCAGACCGAGTCCGAGCTTCTTTTCAAGGGGGGACTCAGCTTCAAATGGCAACCAAGCCTCGAGTAGCGTGAACAAATTCCCAGCAAAAACAGAATTTGGCAACCAAGGCAACAATGGAGGGAACACATTCCAGAGAAGAAACAATGTTGGACCTTCAGCTAGTCACAACAACAACTCACCAACAGTGGGCAGTTCCATGCGCTGCTTCAACTGTCATCAGCAAGGTCACTCTTGGAGGTCATGCCTCAAACCATTGAACAAGCAAATCATGGCTGCCATTGAAGGATTTGATAGGATGGAGAGAGAGACATTCGATCAAGAAGATGGTGAACAGGATGACAAAGAAGACCCAGAAACGGATTTGACGGAGTCCGACCTGAATGCCTTACAACAGATAGGGGCACTTGCGGCGTATCGTGAACATCTCATGGCGACTCCTGCGAGAGGATCAAAGTTATTGTACCTGAAAGGTTGTATTCAAGACAAGATCATTTACTTCATGGTAGACCTGGGATCACATAACTACTTGTCAGAAAAACTGGCAGGGGAATTGGACATCCAATGTGAAGAAAATGTGACTCCTATTTGTGTGGAGAGCGCAAAAGGTACAATGACCACTTGCAGATTGGCAACCAACGTACCAATCTCCCTGGGAACCTAGAAGAATCGACTAACATTCACAATCTTGAAGATGCATGCCTTCGATTCTATTTTGGGATTAAGCTGGTTTAACGAACAGATCTAATAAGGTTGATCCTTGGGGATGATTACCATTTCGGTTTTGCCTCCGAGACTGGTCCAAGTGGAAGGACCTTTATTACAACCTTTTTGCATAGCCGGCACCTAAGGGTCCACGTCACTGATGTGTGGCTTGCCGCTATGCCAATTGGTCAGTTTGGTGAGCACTATGCCTTGGGTTTCATGTGTGGCTTGTCTTTGCCTTTGGTTACCTTTTGGGGACGGATTCTGAGTTGGCTTTCGGGTTGGTTGGGATTCCAATTTTCTTAAGTCTGAATGGTTGAGCGTGTTACGTTTCTGAGTTGGCTTTTATGTAAGTGCATGATGGATGAATGTTAGAATAAGCGTGTGTTGGGAAAACTGCTCAAGTCCCAGAGCCCTTTGAGGTGCCGGCACAACAGAAGCACTCTAGAAGCAAGTTTCCAAAATTACACTCCATCAAAACAAAGCATGCATTGGATCTTGTACATAGCAAACTTTGTGGTCCAATGCCAACTTCGTCCTTAGGAGATGCAATCTATTTTATCACTTTCATAGATGATTATTCTAGATGGTCTACAGTCATGTCCATTAAGAAAAAATCTAAAGCCTTTGAATGCTTCAAGAGATTCAAGGCCATGGTTGAGACACAAACATCTACAAAAGTGAAGACACTCCAAACTGATGGTGGCGGCGAATACATTAGACTGTTTTTGCATCTAGCAGCTGATTTTAACGGGAGAGCTGTTCCGCAATATACCTGCTCTCTTCTCCATTCACGTTCTTCTATCTCCGTTGCCCCATCATGATTATTATGTGATTTTGAAAATCCATCAATCAACTTAGTGAGGGACTATTAGTTATGAGAATACAAAGGGCTAGAAAATCTCCAATGTCAAGAAGCATAATGTTACGATAAACCTTGATGCATGTCTAGAACATGAATGAATAATAATAAAAATATGCAAAACTAGCTATAAGATCTTGGTCACATGACTTGGTTGACCACATAGTCACTTATTGTACATAATTGGGGGCATTTGTATTTCAATCTCATTGTAATCATCATTCTCATTGTAACCATCCGAAATTTAGACTACCCCACGTGAAGTGGTTGTGTAAAGATAGTAAGGAAGCAGAGTGATCATGGTTTTTGACAATGTTGTAAAGCTGACTCGGCGTGCCCTGTAAGACTCTAAGGGGTGACATTCTCTAAGGTCCCAGAGCAAGTTAGAACATCAAGGACTGAGCCTCCGACCTGTGGTGAGCCAGTGAAGTAGTCACAAGTGATGAGCTAGCTTTGGAGCTCGAGTCATGGCCGAGTTAAGAAGCAAGTTGATTCTGCCACCGGGATGGCTCCCGGGACCCATGTTCGGGAGCCAGACTGATTCTACCAGACTTGCCAAGCGTAATCAGCAAAATAAAAACTAAGTCCTCAAAAGTGTGCTTCACCAGAAAGCACTATATTTCAGGAGAGAGGGGTTGCGCCGAATCACAGCAGAACTATAGGGGGAGTCTGATAGATAGAAACTTGGGCAGCTCAACCAGCGCCATGAATCCAGTCGCCAGGTCTCAGCTCCCTCTACCAGCACAAGCCAGGCACATTGCCCAGCACGTGTTGGTGGCCCCGAGACTAGTCAGTCTATGTATGAATGTAACCTCTTCCAGATCTAATAAGGTTGATCCTTGGGGATGATTACCATTTCGGTTTTGCCTCCGAGACTGGTCCAAGTGGAAGGACCTTTATTACAACCTTTTTGCATAGCCGGCACCTAAGGGTCCACGTCACTGATGTGTGGCTTGCTGCTATGCCAATTGGTCAGTTTGGCGACCACCATGCCTTGGGTTTCATGTGTGGCTTGTCTTTGCCTTTGGTTACCTTTTGGAGACGGATTCTGAGTTGGCTTTCGGGTTGGTTGGGATTCCAGTCTTCTTAAGTCTAAATGGTTGAGCTTGTTACGTTTCTGAGTTGGCTTTTACGTAAGTGCATGATGGATGAATGTTAGACTTAAGCACGTGTTGGGAAAACCGCTCAAGTCCCAGCACCCTTTGAGGCGCCGACGCACCATGTGTATCAGAGTCGACTAGCCGGTCAACTACGCAAGTCTCACATGGGATTCGTCAAGACAACCGTTGTGCAAGGTGCCGCCCACAATGTAAGCACGGGTGCGTCCACGGTCGGCGTGGTCGGCAGAACGGGGGACTTGATGAGGCAAGGTGCTACCCTTGAGGTGTAAGCATGGTCAGTTCCCGCGGTTCGGGCCTGGCGCCGTCTGCACGTAGGACAGATGAGGCAATGTGCTGCCATCAGGTTGGTGAAAGCATGATCTGTGCCTTGTGGGATGCGAGGTGACATATTCGAACTGTACGGGTTAACCATTGATACAGAGATGTTGCTCGAATTCGGGTGTAAAGCACGGGTGGTTAGCTGCCGGTGCGGGATAGCTGCCGATTGTTTAGCTATAAGGGCTATCGACCAAAAAGTGGTGGGGTGTGATTGAGGCAATGTGCCGCTTATTGGTGAAAGCACAGATGGTTGGATGGATGTTTTCCCGTGGGCTAATTCTGTGATAGATTTGTGTGGGCGTGGCTAGGCAAAGGTCCTACGTCCGGTCTCAGGGGGGATTGTGGCTTGAGAGGGATCCTCTGTGATAGCTTTGGTTGGTATGTTCCGTTTGTTGTGTGCTTGCTTGGACACAAATGACCTGGTTCCTACTTGGCTCTCAGGTGATGTGAGCGTGCTAGTTTGAGGAGGGGATATTTTCATTGAAGCTGATTTAATAAAGAAGAAAAGAGAGTTGTGGGGCCCGACCCACAGAAGGGAGAGTTCTCAGAAAAATAAATAGGATAGAGGCGATAATCTGTTGGAAGTACACCTCTTACTATAATGGATGACCACCTTGATGAGTTATGAGCATTGACGGATGGAGAGGAGCAGGTTCGAGAATACGGCTCCCGCATGCATCGAGATGGCACCAGGTCCAAGTCAAGAAAGAAAGAGCGTATGCACTCCACAGTGGTGCCTCTCCAAGAAGAGATGGTTGGCCCTTCTAAACCTACACCAAGAGACGAATCCATGACAGAGGCGCAACAAGACCTCTTTGAAGTGAAGATGCGGCAATGCTTATCAAGTGCAATGACGGCTATGCTTAGCGAGGTGAAGAAGGACAGAGAAACAGAAAGGAAAGAATGGCAAACATCCTTGCGAGCCATGAACCTTAAAACCTTGCTAGAGAAATGAGAGACAGGCTAACACAACTTGAAGCCAGGTTTGAAGAGTTGGAGGCAACTAGAGGGAATGCAGTGGCGCCTCCTCCACAGATACCAAGAGAACCACGAGCGTGAAACACAGAAGGCCCAAAGAAGACTGCCAAAATAAAAGCACCACCTACTTTCAAAGGAGAGCATGACATTCGAATTGTGGAAGATTGGTTGTTTCACATGGACCATTACTTTCGTCTGATGAACACTCCTGAAATAGAAAGAACGGACTTGGCATTAGCATATTTTGAAAGCTACACTACAAACATGTACCGGATGGCAGGAATGCATTTCCAGACATGGGATGCGTTCAAAACCACGTTACGAGAGGAGTTCATACCAAAGGATTCACACATGAGATTGAGGACAGAATTATCAGGGCTCAAGCAGAAAGGTTCATTGCAAGATTACCTCAATAAATTCAAACAGAGTGTATGGGTTATTGAAGATATGTTCGAGGTGGACAAAACTCATTACCTCTTGTCTGGAATGCAGTCTTGCACCCGACGTGCAATAGACAGCTACATGCCCCATTATTTCAATTCAACTATTTGGGAAGCTAAAATGGTTTGTGATTATGAGAGCACATTGGCATCAGCTGTTCCCTCAACCTCAACAAGAGTATTTAGTGGATCCAGACCGAGTCCGAGCTTCTTTTCAAGGGGGGACTCAGCTTCAAATGGCAACCAAGCCTCGAGTAGCGTGAACAAATTTCCAACAAAAACAGGGTTTGGCAACCAAGGCAGCAATTAAGGGAACACGTTTGAGAGAAAAAACAATGTTGGACCTTCAGCTAGTCACAGCAACAGCTCACCAACAGTGGGCAGTTCCATGCGCTGCTTCAACTATCATCATCAAGGTCACTTTTGGAGGTCATGCCCGAAACCATTGAACAAGCAGATCATGGCTGCCATTGAAGGATTTGATAGGATGGAGAGAGAGACATTTGATCAAGATTATGGTGAACAAGATGACGAAGAAGACCTAGAAACGGATTTGACGGAGTCCAACCTGAATGTCTTACAATAGATAGGGGCACTTGCGGCGTATCATGAACATCTCATGGCGACTCCTGTGAGAGGATCAAAGTTATTGTACCTGAAAGGTTGTATTCAAGACATGATCATTTACTTCATGATAGACCTGGGAGCGTCACATGACTACTTGTCAGAAAAAATGACAAGGGAATTGGACATCCAATGTGAAGAAAATGTGATTCTTATTTGTGTGGAGACCGCGAAAGGTACAATGACCACTTGTAGATTGGCAACCAACTTACCAATCTCCTTGGGAACCTGGAAGAATCGACTAACGTTCACAATTTTGAAGATGGATGCCTTCGATGCTATTTTGGGATTAAGCTGGTTTAACGAACACGTGGTGGCCTCCTTGGCAAAAGGGGTTAACCTACTATTGCGGTCTTTTTTTGAGTGATGCTTATTCAAGATATGTGAGCAAATATGCAAATCTTGATTTTTGTGGTTTGTGACCTTATAAGGGAAAGCACCTCAAGATTCTACTTACAAGACAAACACAAAGGAAGAATAGTGGAGCAAACACACAACCAATGAAAAGTTATTGATCAATCTCCAATAAGATAGGATACAAGTGTAGAGAGACGAAACTCATAATGAAAACTGAAAACATGAATGACACGAGGTTTCGCCATGAGTATGTAGGCCTTGCTTTTCTTGTGCATGCCCCCAAACGAGCCTAGGATATGTTCATACATGCAATTCATTAGTATTGAAACTCTACACCACGCCCAAAGTCGTCCTTACCCATGCAAAAGCTCCACATGTCATTAGATGTGTGACTGTGTCCTCACAAGCTTATTAATTACATAGGCCGGAATAACGAGGCGTAGCCAATAACCTTGAGTACTAGAATACCAAGTATCCAAGTCTAGGATTATGTCGAATACTATTCAAGACATAGATGTAACATTTTCCTCCTTGAAACTACTTCTGTCCTCAAAAGCGAAACTTACGAAAAATTTTCTTTATGCTTTCAACTCGCCCCCATGAATCATCATCCTCAGGCCAACCTTTCCACCGAATTAAGCACTCGGAAATAGAACAATTTCTCAATTATTTATCTTTGGTTTAAAGTACTCATTCAAGTTCCAAAGGTATGTGTTGATACATATATCATTAGTTGCAAGTTTTTTTCTGCTAGTGATTTTTTTTTTTTTTGCAAATATGTCATTGGTGAATGGACTTTGAGACATCTCAAATCTTTTCTGGGTCACCTACCCTCTCTCCCCATGACACATTGTGTGTACAATTGGATTTGACCATGGATCACATGGTGGTAGATTAGGTTTTTTGACTGGCTTATGCTTTTGTCCATATTACTCATGAAGACACTTTTGTGCATTATTGCAGGTGTGTGTAATCTTGTCTTTCCACTTGAAATCTTGGTTGATTTTATATTAAAGAGCTTGACAAGTCCCTCATTAAAAATAGAGGTATGGTGTAAAAATGGCCTTCCCTCCTTTAAAATTCTAACTAGATTTGCTACCATCATGTGGCACATGAGGTGGCAAGGACCCCTTGTCAGACATGGGCGACTAAAGCTCGTTCTATATGTGCGTGGCCTCATTGCTTGATAATTGCTAATGACAACTCAAGTCCAATGGGCCAGTCAAAATAGACATTGTCGAATTTAACCAATGCAATAAAGGAGAAGTGACAAGAGGAGAGAATATTATGTCCATGGATTAGACGTTTTTAGATTTAACCGATCCAATGGAGTAGAGGTGAAATGGGAGTCAAATCATTTGTTTGTAAACATAGCCATTAGAACCTAGTGACTTGTGTAGAACTCCAAAGAGAGGTCCATCACAGTGGGGTATATTGGGTAGAGTTGTTGACTGCCATTGGAGAGGTGCAGACTCGAATCTCGACCACTATGTAGTGGCATTAAGGAGACTAGCTCCATAAATGGCATTGCCAAGCCGTATATGTTGTATATAACGACCACTAGTTGCTTAATATGTATGCAAAAAAAAAAAAACAAAAGAACTCCAAAGAGGTAACTTGATGGATAAGAGCCAAAAGGGGAGGTCCCATAATTTCCTTCTAGGTGACCTTTTTTCCAAAACTAGAGGACTATCCTTATGTGAGGGCCAGGCCCTTAAGTTTAAGACTATGCTGGGCGAGCTCATTTTCTCTCCTCCATTGAAGCAAGAAGCAAAAGCGATCGATCCTTCGTTTTTTCAAAGAAAATGGTGGATTGATCAGCTTTATATCTGTCGCCATCGCTAGATCGTAGACAGGCAGATAGAATCTCACACTTACAATTATCCTCCATCTTCATGCTCCTTGTGCAATTAGCCTGGAAGCTCATTTAGGAGTATTGGCAATCATCATTACCTGGAATAGTTCAGCCATTGCAACTAGAATTGACAGTGTTTCTAAGAGTGGAAGAGATCGGATGGCAATCAATTCAGTATTGCAATCTTTGAAGCTGTTAAATCCTCTATTTTTCAGTTCTTCGAGAATTCCTTTTTATAATTGTTTAAGGGAAAATGACTTTTTGGGAAACCCTGCAGTTAGGCTTTTCCATGATTGCTCGCATTCAAAGGATCAGGAACAGCGGCTTATGAATCAAACTCTTGAAGAGAAGCATTCGATGGAATGCGAGTTAGAGGTTGTCAAGTATTTGGACTCTTTGAAGAACTATGAGAAAGTGGGGGTGCCTGAAGGTGCTGGAACAGATTCAGACAAGGGTTTTGATTTGCAGCGGATGCATCGTCTTCTTGCACGATTAGGCGATCCGCTCTCGAAGTTTCAGGTGTTTTTCACATGTTAGATACTCTGATTCTTTATCTTTCATTAACTTTGTTTCGATCAGGTGACCTTTCTGCACCAAGGGAAGGTGCATTATTTACAGCAAAAAAAGAAAAAAAGTTTTTACGCCACCTCCTCGGCCGTTCCGCCGCAGGAAGGGCCTTCTTCCCTGGCGGAACGGCCTCAGAGAGCTCAGGGTTAAAAGGAGGCGCCTATTGAGAAGATTAATATCATAAGCATCTATTCTCATCTTTGAGTGCTTAAAAGCATGCACAGTCATAACAGATTGTAACTTAGTAACCCCATATGTTTGTGACAAAAACAATCAATGGGATCATATGCCCTAGTGTAGCACCATCTTACTATTATGATACACTAGGACATCGAGTCCCATTGATTGTTTTGAGGCCAAGGTCCATATCATATTATGGACCTAAGGAAGCGGGACCCGGACCCGGACGCGAACGCGCCACCGGTGCGTCCGGGGGTGGACACGTCCACCCTTTTTCAAATTTTTTTTTTCAAAAAAAAAAAGAAGAAGGCCCCTTCCCGGTTGCTCCCACATGCCCAAAAACAAATAAAAATAATTTCCCCCCCCTCCCCCCCCCGGAATTAATTATCAGAGAGTGTCTGGCACATACCTGCCCCCTCATGTTTAGAAAACGATAAAGGTACCTAAAAAAATTTGAAATTTTTTTTGCAATAAACCTAACCACTGCCCATGCCTCCCATAACTGAGATATTACCAAACAACGATGACTAGTGAGTAGTTCAAGAATTTTTATGAACCTTCTTTGAGAACTAATCTCAGAAAAAAGTCGCAAAGAAAGATCTGAAAGAAGTTTGGAGTGGAGATGATGGTTTACATGACATAAAGATTATTGGTTTAGGGTTTAGGGTTAGCTTAGATGAGAGCGAAAGCTTGGAGCGTGCATCAGTGACTGTCTCAAAGAAGAGACATTTTGAAGAGCGAAAATGTTGCTCGCAACTTACACAACTAAGCTCAGCTTGTACCGACCATTTGGTGACCCTAAACCCTGGCGCAAAGGGAGTGGATGTGGTTACCAGTTTCAGCAGTGTGGATCTTAAGTGTAGCCAAATCGACTTCTTCAATTTCTACAATTTGTTTCAGAAAGGGAAGTGAATGCTCACCAGAGGATTTGGGAGAAGTGAATGCTCACGAGAAGAGTGACAAGCTCTTAGGACCACAAGTTTCTGGGAGAAATGAATGCTCACCAGAAGAGTGACAAGCTCTCAAGATAGGGAACCACAAGACCTACACACTACTATGTCTTATATGATGAGATCGGTTTCCCCCCGGATGAACTTCAACGGCTTACTAATTACTTATGCAAAACTGTGTCATTAACTACAGGGAACCTCAAGATCTTACACTACTGTGTCTTGGTTGATGAGATCGGTTTCTCCCCGGATGAACTTCAATAGCTCACTAATTACTTCTGTTCCTCGTCCTGTCTGTTCCGACAGGTTCCTATCGAGGTTGTCCATTGGCCAAAACGGACGGCACCTGAAACGAATCCCGTTTGGAGAAACAGAGCCGTCGGACGGAAAGTTGCAAAACTAATCCATTTCGCTTGACCTAATTGCGTTTCTCTCCCATTGAAGGGCCATTTTGACCGAACGATACCCAAATCAAGCTAGGCTCGATCCCTTTGGTTCGTATCGGGATCATGAACCTGTCGACTGTATTTCTGGGCCATTTTGGTCGATTCCAAATGTTTTCAGTTCCCGTCCAATGAAGTGTCCCTGAAGCCCTGTTCAACGTCGAACTTCGGACGGACGTTGACCGTCGGTCCGTTCCTCGTCCTGTCTGTTCCGACAGGTTCCTATCGAGGTTGTCCACTAGCCAAAACAGACGGCACCTGAAACGGATCTCGTTTGGAGAAACGGGACCGTTGGACGGAAAGTTGCAAAACTAGTCCATTTCGCTTGACCTAATTACGTTTCTCTCCCGTCGAAGGGCAATTTTGATCGAACGATACCCGAATCGAGCCAGGCTCGATCCCTTGGGGTTCGTATCAGGATCACGAACCTGGACTGTATTCCTGGGCCATTTTGGTCGATTCCAAATGTTTTCAGTTCCCGTCCCACGAAGTGTCCTTGAAGCCCTGTTCAACGTCGAACTTCGGACGGACATTTTGGGCTGACCGTCGGTCCGTTCCTCATCCTGTCTGTTCCGACCGGTTCCTATCGAGGTTGTCCACTGGCCAAAACAGACGGCACTTGAAACGGATCCCATTTGGAGAAACGGGGCCGTCGGACGGAAAGTTGCAAAACTAGTCCATTTGTGGGTTTATGATGATTTGTTAGGGTTCAGGGTGTTATGTTAACTGTGCCATTTGTTAGGGTGTCGGGTTTAGCGTGTTATGTTCAATGATTGGACATGATGGAGATGATATGAGAGACATGAAGATGCGTTGGTGTCTCTCTCTCTCTCTCTCTCTCTACATCGTCCCACAATACCCATGTTGCAGCACGAGCTACTCGACCTATCACGAGGAGACCTCTTCATCCTCTCAGACGACGTCAGAGACCACCAGTGGCCCTTCATGCCGCAGGCCGTATTACATCCTTCTATAGCATCAGCACCAGCAGGACAGGACTAGATGATAGCGTCATACCTCACTCATGACTGTTAGCAGTATACATGCTCCCACTTGTTTCTTATAGCATCACATCTATTTCAGTTTATAGCTTTAGCTCTAGACTTGCTACTTTTGTTACTGTTTTGGAGACGTTTCATACGCTCCTATGGTTACCACATACTTGACATGTACATTTACTAGTCTTATATGCCTTTGGCATGGAAAAGACATTAATAAAGCTTTCTTTCTTTCTTTCTCTCTCTCTCTCTCTCTCTCTCTCTCTCTCTCTCTCTCACCATATTAGCTCGCATGATTCGAGCGAAGCCCTCGATTCCACATGAGATCATCCTTGCGGAGTTTGCCACCCCCCCTATTCAGATTGAGACAGCCTTCCAGCTCATCACGTACATCCAGAGAGCTCAGGCACTTCTTGATATAGAGCAGCGGTATACGCGGATTGCACTCATGTCCTCTCATCACCTTCAGACTCATGTCCTCTCATGTCCTCTCATCACCTTCAGACTCAGGGATACAGGCTATCATGGTTCTCTCAGGCATCACACTTCCTCATGGAAGTATTTGGTATCACTATCACTGATCTCCCTTTGGGTACACACCAGTACGTTAGACGCTTTTTATACAGAGCATATCTTGACCGTACTTGGCGACATCAGCTGGGGGTTAAGCCTGACTACAGGCAGATTCCAGGGTACACCACGAGAGGAAAGACTATGTCTGCTATCTCCCCTTCATGAGATAGAGTCCGAGGAGCATTTAATCTTCAGATGCCCCATATATTATGAGATTAGAGGGAGATATCATTGTCTATTCCGTAACATGCATACTACACTCAGAGCACTGATTGGTTATGAGGACTCTCGTTGTGTCGCACTTATGCTACAAGAGATGGTCTTGCTGCGCCAGGATATGTACCAGTTAGCTAACCAGCCTCATCCTAGCTCTCAGGCTCAGATTACATCCTTCTTCACCAGGAGATGGACACGGTCTGATGACGATGACGATGACATACCACCTCACCGATGTCAGAGACAGTGTATCACTCATAGTCATGCTATAGTTCGCACTTCACACCATGTTACGAGAGCACACAGTTTTCACCCTCCTAGACGACGTCAGCGACGGTCCATGTTACCTCATATTGCAGCTCATATCACATCTTTCTTCAGCAGCAGCACTACATGATATTACTCTACTCCTGGCAGCTATATGGACAGTTGGCAATTTGTAGTTTATAGTTATGTTGTTCATTTCTCTTTTATGCATAGTTTTTTCTTGGAGACGTTTATATACGCTCCCATGGTTTTCACATACTTGACATGTACTCCATTTGGTCTTATATGCCTTTTGGCATGGAAAAGACATTAATAAAGCTTTTTTTCTTTCTTTCTCTCTCTCTCTCTCTCTCTCTCTCTCATCTTGCACAGAGCAAACCATTTCTAACTAACCATTCAAATTTCACAGAGCTAACCATTTGTAACCAACCATGATAAATTAGCGATGACACGAATAAACTATAAAAAAATATATACATCTCATTTGATGCCAATGTACAGGATGCTCTGTGTGTATCAATATCTACAAGTCTGTGCTAAAAAAATCATCCCTTTGCGTGCCAAATGCATCTACAGGGTGTCAAATACAAAGTCTGGCTGGGAGTCTTGAGGCATTTGGGACTCCTCCAAATCTGGGCCAACGCCTGCCAAGAGACGACTAGAAAAATCATCGGCGCGTCCCCTCTTGGCTGGCCTGCCTCTGGGTCTGCCGGAAGGAACCCTCTGTGGTACACTCCTGCCTGGGGGTCTCCCTCTGCCACGAGGGGGTCTCTGGGAAGAACCGCCTGCCTGTGATGCTCTGAGTTGTCTCTGAGTGATGTGTCTCTGGGTGGCAGCCTCTGTCTCCCTCGCAAACTCTGTCCAACCATCATCTGAAAGGGTCCGTGTAGCGGGAGTACCGGGTGGGGCACGTGGACCATCCCCTGCAATGTCGACCGTCTCGTCTGAATCATACGTGGGCTCGTCAGAGGAGGAGGGCAATGGAACGTCAGCAGGGAGTGGGGTAGGCTCCTCGGTGTCGGCATCATCCTCAGGATCACCTCACAGAGCACGCCGAGCGGCCTCGTCTGGATCAACCTTTGGCTCTGCCTCAGGATCGGCCGCTGGAACCAAGCAATCATCGAGATCGACCTACACAAGTCAATCATTTGTGAGAATAGCCGAAGCAACCGTGAGGGCATTAAACTGATTGTCTAATATAACACGAAAGCAAATGATAGAGCATAGAAATATACCTCCAACAGTAGGGCGCCTACGCCTCCTGCTCTCATGTTGTCCTCGATGTGTCGAACCACCCTGGTGTTGGTGTTGCAGTATACCAAATCATTGCATCGCTCGGTCGTGAGGCGGTTTCACCTGTTCGTGTGAACAAGGCTGAACGCTGACCAGTTTCGCTCGCACACGCAAGCAGAACAATCCCGCATTAATTGACAGCCACTCGAGTGAGTTGCGGCCTTATGGAGACAATGCGGAAACTGTTTGGATGAATGAGATTAGATAGCATACTTGTGACAGGACTCGGAACGCGAGCGTCCTCAGCTCTGTCTGTCCAGCACAGTAGCTATCCCACCATGATACAGGCATAAGCCTGTTCTCACGGAGAGTAGCAAGGTCCTCGCCGATCAGCCCCAGACAGTGCCTGAAATTGAGCAACGATGTGCGTGAGTGCAATTGAGCGAGCGAAGGGAAGTTGAATTGAGCGAGCGAGCGAGCGGGGGGTAGAGCAAGAGTTTACTTGTAACTTAGCCTCTGCTGCTCGAGCCTGTTGTGGAAACCAGTGTCGCTGCTGAGGAGGCGGATGTAGGAGAACCAAGCCGCACGCAGCTCTCCGTCGTCGTACTGTCGCTCGCTCTGAAACAATGGATGGAGTATGTGGGCTACACTGTGAATGGGCCGGTGAAACTTATCCCATCGCCGCCGCGACAACTGCCTAATAGGCTCCAACCTGTGGAGTGGAGGCAACAATTACATAATTGCGTGCTGCGGCACCAGTACGAAATAGAGTGCGAATGGAAGGAAAGTTCGTGAGACGGAAAAAGTTATACCTGGCAGGGTCCAGCCTAGAGCGTTGGAGAGACTCGCCTATGCGGTCCATGAACTCGTATATGAGGCCCATCGTGCACCCCTCGCGATCAATGAGCCTCAGAACAGACTAGATGGGGCGCATGACATCCATGAGCTGCTGCATATCAACCCAGAAGGGCTCCATGAAGAGGATCTCGTGGAAGGCCAAGCCCTCCGGGGTTTGAGACAGGTCCATGGCCGTGAACTTTGCAGAAGTAGCCATGCACCGCAAATCACCCTTGAGCTGGTGTAGCCACTCGAGCATGATGAACTGGTAGGCGAAGCAGGTGCAAGCGGGCTTCTTCAAGTCGAGCCTGCATTGAAAAATGGAATAAGAGGCACACACAAATACCCCAACGCATTCCTAAACCCTAAACCCTGGAATTATTGGCGTGTGCAACAGAACTGTAAACGAGCCACAAAATAAGTAGCATCTTACCTGCTGAATGTGCGGAAAAGGGTGGTGGTGCGGCGCTTGCGTGTGACGAAGTCCCCAACCGCAAGTGCCCTCGTGAGAATCTCACTGACCCATGCAGGCGCCCGATGGAATGCAGGAGGAGATCCAGTGAGTGTGTGGCACATGGAGTCCACACAATGGAGGGGTACTCTGCCATAAGAAGCTCCCCCATACCGCGGTAGTTGGACGCATTGTCCATCACAACCTATCGCGAACAGTTGATACGATTAATGCACAACTTGGAAACACATTGCAATCAATCGAAAACTAATGAAACCTTTGTATCAACATTGCGTAGTAAATGATCAAGCAACTAATGAAAAAAATTGTACCTGGACAACGCGCTATGGCCCGACCTCCCCTATCACCGCGCAGATGATGCCGTAGATGTACTCGGCCGTGTGCACTCTCCCTACCTCAGAGGCGTCGACGCTGCTGAGGAACATGGAACCGTAGCAGCTGGAAACAATCATGTTGATGAGTGGACGTTTACGACTATCAGTCCACCCATCAGCCATGATGGAGTAGCCGTATCTATCCCAGGCCTCATGCAATGATGCTAGTCTCTCTCTGACCTCTGCAACCCGCTTCTGGAGCAAAGGGCCGCGAAGCGCATCGGCTGTGGGTGGTAAGTAGGTGGGCCCGCAGACTGCAACTTTTGAGATAGCCTCTTGATAGATGCAGGATGTGGCCATGATGAAAGGGAGGTTAAGGTCATAGAACATCTGTGCTATGGTCTTGGTGGCCTCTCTATGCTGTCCCTCTCTGAAAGATCCCGGCATGGTCATCTGTCTGGTGCCTCGGGATGTGGATGGCTGGGAGGATGCGGATGGACGACGTGGATCTGGAGGTGGTGGCATAGGTGTAGGTGCGGAAGCGGAGGGATGCGGACGGACGGTGCGGATTTGGAGGTGGTGGCATAGGTGTAGGTGCAGCAGTGGAGGCCGTGGATCCATGGGGAGTACTGGCGGAGGGGGTGGGGGTGGCGGTGGCGGGTGCGGAGGCGGAGGTGGTGGCGGTGACGGTGGCAGTGGGTGCAGCAGTGGAAGCGAAGTCCGCGGCATCTGGGAATGGCTCGCCGGCCTCAGCACCTGGCTCAGCATATGTCTTGAGAATGCGAGCCCTTTCCGCAGAGGGAATGACCATACAAACGCCGATCCCATAGCGTCCCCCTTCTATGGGTTGGCGGACCCACAATCCCCCCAAATGTGCTCGGACCCGAGAGGCGTTCTCTGTGAATTGCTTTCGACAAAAAGGGCAACGCCACTTTTTGTCGGGCAACAACTCCACCTCATCCCAAATGGGATGAGCGGCCATCTCTCTCTCTCTCCTGGTACCCCTGTCCTTCCAGCATATCTTACACAGCCATTATCTTTTGGTCTGCGATACCGTATGGGATAGCTCCGAGTCTCTTCTCATCAGCTGGCTATTGAGACGGGTAGATACACGGACACTCCCAGATTGCAGAGGATATGTCAGCTTTGTTCTCTTCATGAGATGGAGGATGAGTTCCATTTCATCTTTCGCTGTCCAGTATATTACGAGATCAGGGGGCGTTACCATTTTTTATACAGAGATACCCCTCTCACGTTGCGATCTTTCCTCGAGTATCCAGACTCCAGATGTGTAGGTCTTCTATTGAGAGAGATGTATACTCTACGAGCTTCACTTCTACCTACCACAAATATGGATCACAGCCAGGCTCATATTACCCAGTTTTTCCAGAAGCGAGACAGAGAGGACATTTCTGTTTTGGATTTTGAAGTCCCCACTCGGAGATCGAAGACACAGAGAGTTTCACATATTTCTGCTAGATCCAGGATCACTAGATCTTCACGGGCTTCTCGCCAGTCCATAGCATGCTCCACTACTACTATCACTCATTATTTTCAGCTTACTCATAGCTAGCCTCCTCCGCAAAGCAGGTGGTTAAGCTCTTGCATTGTACCCTCGCAAGCTGGTGGTCAAGCTTGGATATTTCTTCTTCTTAGAGATAGCGAGATAGATATGCTAGTTTCTTGTCTTCTTCTCTTTTCTAAATAAGTCCGTATGCGGACAATGCTCCTCACCTTTTGTACTCTCTTTTGTCTTATGTACCTTTGGGTACCAAAAGACGTTAATAATAATAATTCTAATTCTAATTCTCCCTCTCTCTCTCTCTCTCTCTCTCTCTCTCACAAACACACACACACAAGCACACAAATATAATCTCTCTCTCTCTCTCTCTCTCTCTCTTCTAAACCCTAAACCCAAGCACCCTAAACCCTAAACTCACACACACCATGTCTCACACACACACACACACACACACACACACACACAAATCACCACACACACACACATGCACACACAATTCAACTCACACACACACATGCACACACAAATCAACAAACACACATCATCACACACACACACACACACACACAATCACCCACCCACATGCACACACACTCTCTCTCAAACCCCCACTCACCATGTCTCTCTCTCCCTCACTCACCATAGCTCTCTGTCCCCCGCTCTTTCTCTCCTCTCTTGCTGTCTCCTTCTGCGGACTGTTCCGCTGCCCGCTCGCGGTCATGTCTGTTTTTTTTTTTAAAAAATTAAAAAAACGCGTCCGGGACACTGGACGTGTTCAAAAAAAAGAAAAAAAACAAAAAATAGACGTGTCCGACCCCGCGGACACGTCCGGGTCCGGTTGCCGGACGCGGATGCGAAAAGGCCGTGTCTGGCCCGGACCCTCATGTCTGTTATGGACATATAGATAGAATTGCAGTAGGAATTATTGTGCCATTGAATGTTTAGTGCTTCTTGGTTTCCAAGGGGAGGCTTGAACCTGGGACCAATGAAACTTTGGATATCAAGCCAACCAACACAACCAACCTCGTTGGGTGTTGAATGTTTAGTGGGCCATTCGTAGCCTTAGATCTGACAAATTTGAGCAAAATAGAGAAAAACTAGCAGCAAAATTGTAGCCAATTAAAATTGTAGTTTCACTAAAATGGTCATAACTTTCACATAAACTAGCTAATTAGTGAATAGAAATTGAACCAAAACTCCAAGAAAGCCACCAAATTTAGTAGGAAAAGAATCTAATGCTTTGGTACCAAAATTGAGATGTGCCAATTATCACATCCTACATTTAAATCCATTCATAAGCATCAATTTGGCATGGTAAAACAAGAAAACAAGAAATCAAGAAACTAGACAAAATGTAGAAATCTTCACCAAAATGTGGCAAAGAAGGATATGATCATCCAATTGTATGTTGTTCATTACATAAGGGCCTAAAGCTAGAGCACAATTAAGCTCTTATGTGAAGGTAGGCACATCAACCACCGATATGCAAAAAACCATAGCTCTCAAGAAGAGGAGCTCCTAAAACTCATTAGAGAGAATGCAAAATTAGTGAATGCATAGCCTCCAAATTTAGCATGATCTTAGCTATTTATAGTGGGTCCTTGACTTGTGTAACCATGGGTTAGGTTTATTATTTAGACCATGTTAAGTTAGTTTTAGTTAAGTTTGACCCAATTTTGGTCTAGTAGTAACTCGTGGGTCCAAGTAAAGTCTAATTATATTAAGGGACCCTATCTTGAATTTTGGGGGTGCCCTATAATTAGTAGTGGGTTTGAAAGGTTCTAGAACTTAGGGTTTGGAAGAGTCTAGGCCCTTGGAAGGCCTATTTATATGTACTCATTATTCATTTGGAATTCATTCAAGCATTGCTACTACTTTCTCTCTCCTTGAGGGCGCCTAACCCTCTCCCTCTTCTCTTCTTCTTCTTCTTCTTCTTGTATATGGAGATTGAATGTTAGAAGGATCTTGGCACTTTGATTTCCTACTTGGGCCACCTAACCATGGCTTTGACACCATGAACTGTTAGGTCTAACTTGGCTCTGATACCATGTTAGAAATCCATAAATCATAATATGGATGGACAGACTAGGATTCGAACCCAGGACCTCCCTCGTACCGGATGGGATGCTCTACCACTAAGCTATCCGCCCTGTTTGATAGTTCTCTCTAGAGTGTGGATTGATATTCCAACATTACCCCAGTATAAAAAAAACTAATGTCTCCCTCCAAGAGATCCACGTCTGCCCATATATCTTCTTTAGACTCGCTGTCGAATAGTTGATCGACTGTCGGCACGCTTGAACCTGAGGCTTGAATTGTCGTGTCGATGGTAGGAAGTGTCGAAGGTTTGCATGGAACTTTACCTTTGCCTTTGAAGTCGAGAAATCGATCCTCGATGAAAATAGTATCTCTATTGAATAAAATTTGCTAGGTATTGGGGTCATACAGCTTGTAAGTGTTGTCGGAAGAAGTATAACCAACAAAGATCGATTTGAGACTTTGGAAGTCCAATTTCTTCCTTGTCTCATTCGGGATCTGTGCATAGGCGATACAACCGAATACTCGAAGGTTCTTCACTGAAGACTTAGATCCTGTCCAAACCTCGTAAGGTGTTTTGCCTAAGAGGGCTCTAGTCGAACATCTATTCTGGATGTAAGCTGCAGTGGAGACAACTTCAGTCTAGAAGTGTTTCGGTAGTGATGCATGAGCAAGCTTACACTTGGTTGATTCGACTAGAGTACGATAATTCCTCTCGGCTAGTCCGTTCGACTGAGGTGAATAGGGAGTTATGAACTACTATTCAATGCCTTGGCTGAGGCACTACTCCTTGAATTCGGTAGAGATATAGTCTCCACCATTGTCGCACCTTAGGGCTTTGATTTTCTTGCCAGTCTCCTTCTCTGCATGCTCCTTGAAAGCTTTGAAGAGATTCGGGCCTTTCTTCTTTTGCTTTGTGTAGACGGCGTGAGAGTCGGCATTCGAGGAACTGGAGGACCTGTTCCTTCGATTTTCTTCCTGCAGAAACATCACAAAGACTCTCGATAGAGTCAGGTATGGATGTGTCGAAATGATCATCATTCAATTCTCATAAGTACTTGGCAAGCTTGAAAGCAGTGTCATTACTGCGTCTTGATCGTCAACAACTGATCCGACAACGGCCATTTGTTGCAGAAACATTACAATGACTCTCGATAGAGTCAGGTATGGATGTGTCGAAATGATCATCATTCAATTCTCGTAAGTACTTGGCAAGCTTGAAAGCAGTGTGATTACTGCGTCTTGATCGTCAACAACTGATCCGACAACGGCCATTTCTTGCAGCAAGTTCTTGAACTGGTTGATGTGATTCTGTAATGAATCGCCATTTGCCATCCTGAGGGAGAAAAATTTCTTCTGAGATGTAGCTTAGAAGCTACATTGCGCACATCGTACAGTGTACTCAAGATATCCCAGGCTTCTTTCGAGGTCTAAGCTTCAGACACATGGCTGATTTGTGTGATTGAAATGTTGAGGATGATCAGCGCGGAGGCCTTGCCATCCTTTAGCTTCCATCGAGATATTGCTGCGTCATCTGCTTCGGGCCTTGCCTCGATATCTGTGACAACGTCATACAACTCCTTAGCCATTAGCACTGTTTTCATCTTAAATTTCCACAGATGATAGTTGAATTCATCGAGCTTGTCTGCAATGAGACCTGCCTTGCTTTGGGAATCCATGTGGAAGTTAGTCTAGGTGACAATAATAACTATTAGTGACTTAAGAAAGAAGGTCAGATGCTATTTACATAACAAGAAAGCAATTATCCTATCAACTGATAGGATCAAGTCCTGAGGGAAGCTTTTGAGCTATAAAGATAGCTCTAATGTCATATCAGATTCTGATAACACAACTCTGATACCATGTTGGGAATCGATCACGACGCCAGGATGATTGTGCGGAGGATGATTCCTCGGTGCATGCACTACGCCTATCGAATCAGATCAGGGTGGTGAGTCGGAAGACTCAATTGATCCTACTTGATTCTAACTTCAAAGTCGTTAGAATCGATGGTATCAATTACGTAGGCAAACACAAAGACAGTCTTGTGACTTGTGGTGTGGAAGCGAAAAGAAGCAGACAATTCAGACAAAACATTAAGAGAAGTTAAACAGAATGATTAAGAAAGCATTGCATACGTACTAACGACAATCTGAAGTTTGAACGCATTAAAATAATAACTTAATTCAGAAAGAGTATGAAAATATAAGTCAGTCGATGTTGGAGCACAAGACAATTGTGGGCAAAACCGCGTGCTCAGAAACTATCTTAATTCTGTAATAGCTATGAGCTTATTCTGACTCTCAGTCTGAAAACAAGAATCGATGCATGAAAAGCATCTACAGTGTTTGTCTTATAGAATTATCATCATCTATAATGTACATTTGTGCAGATATATAAAAGTCGCATAGAGACGTTGCGCCGTCTGAGGTAGATCTCGACTGAAGTAGTGGTTGTCACTGTCCAGGTGGTTAGCAGGCGTGGATGTCACTTTCCTGGTGTGGCAGTCGTGGCTGTCGTTATTCGGAGAAAGAGGTGACGTAGCTGTAGTCATTGTCAAGGCAGTTGCACAGTAGCAGGAATGACTAGTATAGGTGACTAGCTTCTTTTTGAGTGGTGCCACGTTAGTAGTCGATTTCGACAATTAGTCGAGTCGAGTCGAGGGTTCGACTCTTTCGAGTTCAGCCCTTTGACTGTTGCGTGGCTACCTGTCTTCGAATTCCGTGTATTTCTATAGGCTGTGCGACAACGAGGGTAAATATGGAGCAACATGAATGAAACTAGATTAACATAGGATTTAGGAGAGTAGAGGACTAAATCCAACAATTACATCAATGAAGCTTTGTCTCTTTCTCTCATTTTCTATGCATACTTTCAAGTTTCTTACAGTATTGAAACATTGTTTTGATGATAAATTCTATATCTTGCACTAATTTGAAGAGTTTTATGCTGAATACCTATGGTCTGGTTTTTTTTTTTTGGAAAGTTTAAACAACATTACATTCCTGTGACCGACCTTGTTGATACGAAGGGTACTTTGTGAGCTAGAAGGTGTATTCATGAATTGTCAAAGTATGTCTGCCGTATCTTCTTGCGAAAGGTTGCTCCTTTGTGAATGTATCTCTGGCTGTTGCATACAGAAAAAATCTGCAATACAATTCTCTCTTATTTTGGCATGGAACTTGCTGTATTGCTTATATGATTCCCTGTTGTAAAACACCTTGTATTCATTCTCAACTTGTTGTTATGATGTCCTAGGTTGTGCATGTTGCAGGCACAAAAGGAAAAGGATCGACAGTTGCATTCATTAGTAATATCTTGCGAGCTGCAGGTTTCTCTGTTGGAACCTATACCAGGTACATTTTTTTGGATGCTGCTCGTATATTTGCCAACAAACTCAAGGAATCTATAAAAGGCAGAATTTTCTACTCTTTTTTTCGAAAAGCAAGACATTGACAGCAGGCTGTGTTGCTACTCTTAGGCATTTATTCATATCGAGTCTTAATATCTGATCATCATCGCTCATACACTCAGCTCTCAGTCAACCTTGATGCTCGTTCCTTTCCTCATGGCGCTTACCATTTGTTGCTATGAGACAATGACTTATTTTGTTTGGATATGGTTTACGCAGAAAATGTGCACATGATCCAAACTATCATTTGTTTAGTGCTTTAATCTATGATATTTATGTATCGTCCTCACAACATCTTCTTTGAGTGATTTGTTAATAGTTTTTCCAGTATACTTGGTGTAAGTATTGTGAACTGATCATGCCTGTTCTGTGGTTTGTAATGCAGCCCTCACATTAGTTCTATCAGAGAGAGAATAGTAGCCGGCAAGACAGGAAGACCCATTTCAGCTGAGGCTCTTCGTGATTTGTTGAGAGCTGCTCGGGGGATACTTGATTGTGCCATTCTCAAAGAGTCTGGACGTCTATCCCACTTTGAGGTTTATTAGGTGACTGCATTGGTACAATTCAATGTGTACACATGGTATCACAAGCTTGAAAAATCACTCAAGGCCTTTCTACTTAAGTTGATAAGGATAGTTGGGTCAAGTATGAAGCTGTTTTCTGGAATGTTTTGTTAAAAATGCTGGCATTAGTCTTCCTTGACAATGAGATAGAGAAAACTCCACTCAAAGACATCCACTCAATTGTGTTTTCCTCTTGTAGTCTCATGCATCTTTTGTTCCAAGTTATAAAAAGTGGAACAAGCTCTTTATGCTAGAAGCCTTGACTGGAAACGATCAACACAAGTACTTACATATACCTGAGTAGGACTTTTGGGACAGCTTTGGAATTTGTTGTTGAAATTGCTCCTTGAAGGGCACTACTCACCCATATTCAACATTGTCATTTGAAGTTTGTATGATTTTTCTGTCTCAAGTTGGTGAAGATGAGGTAGAACTCATAGAAGTTGATGCAAATGAAGATCTTGGACTTCATTTAGTTCAAGGGAGCATTTTTCTCTTTAAGTTGTAATATGGATTTGAAAGCTTATGGTCCCTATTGCAGGTATTGACAGCACTAGCCTTCAAACACTTTGCAGAGGAAAAGGTGGATTTTGCTGTTGTTGAGGTGAGTTCTTCGACTTTGTTGCTTATGTAAGATTAAGTTATGGCTGATGCATGTAATTTATAAATGCTCTTTACCCAAATGAGTGCAAGGTTGACGATGTAGGAAATCTACTTGTAGTGTATTTTTTATATCTAGCAGAATGATTTGGTGTAAGTTAAATATATCTATATCTCAGGAGTTGCTAGAAAGGAGAGGTTAAAATTTATTGGCTCTCGTTGGACTTTTGTATGCTATTTTTTGAAAGCAACTTAACTAATCTGATATAGCATATAGTGTAGTGTTGGTTGAGTGAGGGCCAAGTCACTAGGACACACGTCCCATGATAGCTAACCAAGCCTTGCATTGTTAGCCCTAAGAAAAAATGTGTAATGGTTTTTTTGGTAGAATGTAATATTGAAACACTTATAGTTGTGTGGATTATCTTGTTTGTAAATCAACCTTTGTTGACTATTATTGTTGGATCTCTACAATCAGCTTTATTTTTGTCATGGTACTACAACCCCAGTTGCTAGAGGTTCATGCACAAAGAGAGAAGCATCGGATAGCTTCATATCATTGAAGGCTAAAGTAATCTAAGAGAGCGATACAATCGTTTTTTGCTCAGTTAGGAGCTGTGGTAGATCAATTTGCACTCATGAAAGCTCTATAGAGTCAAAGCAAACTTTGAAAGTTTGATTATGACATCAAAATAGAAGAAAAATTGATGCTGTGTGGATCAAATTAGGGTTTGGAGTCTGAACTTGCATATGTAAGGATGTTTCTTGGCAAAGAAACTATATAAAATCCTTAGTAAGGAATTGGATTGATTGCAAAAAAGCTTGACAGAAATAGTGGAGGTATCACAATTCGAATTGGAGCATTTTGTAGCAACAATTTTGGTCATAAGCAATTTTTGTACAAAGAGAAGTTGAGATTGTTAGAAATATGAAAAGATTGATTTTTTCGACCACACTTAGTGAGTGAAGGCTCTAAAAACTGCTTGGGACTCGGTGTTGTGTGTAGCGCATGGAGTGTAACTTCTTTGTAGGTGATGTAGAAGGAGAATATGTATCAAATACTCTTGACCTTTCCTTCCGTTTACCAAGATCCACTTGTGTACTCACCCTTGGTACAACTGTGTAGAAGCTGTATCACATGGACTTGTATCTTCCAGAACATCATCTATAGTAGGAGTTTTTGATGAAGGAGAAAATACATCCTCCTCATGATCTTCTAGGGTAGAAGACTCACTTTCTTCAAATACAACATCCTTGCTCATAATC
Organism: Diphasiastrum complanatum; assembly: GCA_029204225.1. NCBI lineage: Eukaryota > Viridiplantae > Streptophyta > Lycopodiopsida > Lycopodiales > Lycopodiaceae > Diphasiastrum > Diphasiastrum complanatum. Next base: position 28,033,395 of record CM055103.1, on the reverse strand, counting down.
ACCTTCTTACTGGTAAGATTATAAAGGCAATATGCCTTCTCTGTTAGAAATAAATGACTATGCTAAAGTTAATCCATAGGTTACTTTGACCCAAAAGGTCGAGATTTGTGTAACCATGGGTATTTAGTTATTTAGGCCATCTTAAGTTTGTCTTAAGTTCAGTTGGACCCAATTTTGGCAAGAACGTTACATTGGGCAGATTTTGAAGCGGTTTAAGATGGAAGATTGCAAGCCGGTTGCTACACCTATGGAGACAGGTCTGAAATTAAGAAGTCACGGTGATGGTGAATCATTTGACACTACTTTATATTGTCAAGCTATTGGCTGTCTCATTTATCTATGTAATTCAAGACCGGACATTTCTTATAGTGTCTCACTCATGAGTCAATTCATGCATGCCCCGATGACATCACATTGGAAAGCGTTGAAGAGGATGTTTCGATATCTTCAAGGAACAAGAAGTCATGGACTGGTTTTTCCTGCTTGTGATGATGCATGTTTGGTTGGTTTTAGTGACTCGGATTGGGGTGGAGATCAAGACACTAGACGCTCTACAAGTGGACATTGCTTTTTCTATGGAAATTCTGCAATTTCTTGGTCGAGTAAAAAGTAGCCCACTGTTCTACTTCTTCTAGTGAGGCAGAATATAGAGCGATATTTTCAGCCACAACAGAGTGTTTATGGCCGAGAAGACTACTTGTTGACATGAAGTTTGGCGAGCCCTCAGCCACTCTTATCTTGAGTGATAGTCAAAGTGCTATTGCCATTGCACGGAATCCTGTTTTTCATGCGAGGACGAAGCACATCGAGATCCATTATAACTTTTTTCAGGAGAGACTTCATGATGGCGACATTTTACTTGAATATTGTCCTACGGAGGATAATATTGTGGACCTCTTCACTAAGGCGTTGCCTAGAGTCAGATTTGAAGCTTTATTCAAAGCTTTAAATTTGATACCATGTGTTGGTTTTGTTACATAGTGAAGATTTCAGTTTTTGCATTGTCATTTAAGGAGGGTGTTAGAAATAAATGACTATGCTAAAGTTAATCCATAGGTTACTTTGACCCAAAAGGTCGAGATTTGTGTAACCATGGGTATTTAGTTATTTAGGCCATCTTAAGTTTGTCTTAAGTTCAGTTGGACCCAATTTTGGCAAGTACGTTACATTGGGCAGATTTTGAAGCGGTTCAAGATGGAAGATTGCAAGCCGGTTGCTACACCTATGGAGACAGGTCTGAAATTAAGTAGTCAAGGTGATGGTGAATCATTGGACACTACTTTATATTGTCAAGCTATTGGTTGTCTCATTTACCTATGTAATTCAAGATCGGACATTTCTTATAGTGTCTCACTCATGAGTCAATTCATGCATGCCCCGATGACATCACATTGGAAAGCGTTGAAGAGGATGTTTCGATATCTTCAAGGAACAAGAAGTCATGGACTGGTTTTTCCTGCTTGTGATGATGCATGTTTGGTTGGTTTTAGTGACTCGGATTGGGGTGGAGATCAAGACACTAGACGCTCTACAAGTGGACATTGCTTTTTCTATGGAAATTCTGCAATTTCTTGGTCGAGTAAAAAGTAGCCCACTGTTGCTACTTCTTCTAGTGAGGCAGAATATAGAGCGATATTTTCAGCCACAACAGAGTGTTTATGGCTGAGAAGACTACCTGTTGACATGAAGTTTGGCGAGCCCTCAGCCACTCTTATCTTGAGTGATAGTCAAAGTGCTATTGCCATTGCACGGAATCCTGTTTTTCATGCGAGGACGAAGCACATCGAGATCCATTATCACTTTTTTCAGGAGAGACTTCATGATGGCGGCATTTTACTTGAATATTGTCCTACGGAGGATAATATTGTGGACCTCTTCACTAAGGCGTTGCCTAGAGTCAGATTTGAAGCTTTATGCAAAGCTTTAAATTTGATACCATGTGTTGGTTTTGTTACATAGTGAAGATTTCAGTTTTTGCATTGTCATTTAAGGAGGGTGTTAGAAATAAATGACTATGCTAAAGTTAATCCATAGGTTACTTTGACCCAAAAGGTCGAGATTTGTGTAACCATGGGTATTTAGTTATTTAGGCCATCTTAAGTTTGTTTTAAGTTCAGTTGGACCCAATTTTGGTCATGTACTGGCTCGTGGGTCCTTAGGGGTCTGATTTTGTTTAGGGGCCCTATCTTGACTTTTGGGGGTGCCCTACATTTAGTAAGTGGTTAACCTTAGGGTTTGGTGGCATTTGGTCACATCCAGGTAGAGTACTTAGATGCTCATTGTGTGTTCCATTTTTACAGTTTGGCTAAGCATTGCTCTCCATTGCTCTTGTTGCTGTTTTCTCTCTCTCTCTCTTACGTGGACCGAATACGCTACCAAACTATATACCATACCCACTGACGCACCCATCTCTATCTCCCCACGCCCCTCTGAGTTCACCTTCTTCACATCTGACATGGTACTTACGGCCATCAAGAGAATGAAGTCCCATAAAGCAAGAGATATCGAAGACCTTGAATCTGAACTCCTAACCCATGCTTCCGACCTCCCACTCCCACACTAGCCACTCTCCTCAATTCCGCCGTTGTCTCTGGTTTCCCCTCATCCTGGTGCACCAACATCATCCACCCTATTCATAAAAATGGTGATCCCATGATCCCTGGTAATTACCGCACTATCATGATCGGACATGTTCTCACGAAGCTCTATGGTACCATACTCCAGTCTGCAGTGAGTTCAGAGGCGGAAGCTCGGAGATTACATGCATTGGGGCAGGCAGGTTTCCGATCTCATTATTCTACCACTGACCATATTTTTACACTTCGAGCCTTGATCGAGGAAGCTAAGTACAGGAAAGAGAGGGTTTACTGCTGTTTTGTAGATTTCAGGAAGGCCTTCGATTTTGTACCATGCTCCTTGCTCATTCAGAGACTTCGTGACCTTGGTTTCTCCACAGATATTGTTTCAACAGTGATGGCTCTTTATGAGAAGGTCTTGGGATGTTTCCGACATAGCAGTGGCTTATCTGATCACATTTGGAGCACCATTGGGGTGAAACAGGGGTGCTCTCTTTCACCGGTTCTCTTTGGATTGTATATTGATGAGTTAGAGCGAGTCATCTCACAGTGTGGCGGTGGTGGCTGTAAACTTGGCACCATTCTGATTGCTATTCTCCTTTATGCGGATGATGTAGTACTAGTATCCCCGACCAGAGAGGGTTTGCAGAGGCAGCTGGATTGTTTACAGGGATTTTGTACCAGATGGGGGTGACCAAGGTTATGGTCTTCAACACTTCTCGAGCCTTCATGCAGCGCCAGGAGCTCATCTTAGATGGACAGGCCTTAGAGGTAGTTTCCTCTTATACCTATTTGGGGATACTCTTCTCTGGTCCTACCTTCAGCATGCGGCAAGCTGCCACCACCCGACTTGGGAAGGGGCATTCCTCTCTTGTTCAGCTTGAGCGGTTCTGTTTCAGGAAGCTCATCCGAGATGTTCGCAGGTTTCTCAGCCTCAGATCACTTCTTTTTTCTCCAGGAGGAGAGGACGTTTTGATGACGGTGACGATGATGATGATGACCTACTTGCCCACAGAGACTAGAGACAACGTCCCACACATACCCATGTTGCAGCACGAGCTACTCGACCTATCACGAGGAGACCTCTTCATCCTCTCAGACGACGTCAGAGACCACCAGTGGCCCTTCATGCCACAGGCCGTATTACATCCTTCTATATCATCAACGCCAGCAGGACAAGACTAGATGATAACGTCATATCTCACTCATGACTGTTAGCAGTATACATGCTCCCACATGTTTCTAATAGCATCACATCTATTTCAGTTTATAGCTTTAGCTCTAGATTGCTACTTTGTTACTGTTTTGGAGACGTTTCATACGCTTCTATGGTTACCACATACTTGACATGTACATTTACTAGTCTTATATGCCTTTTGGCATGGAAAAGACATTAATAAAGCTTTCTTTCTTTCTTTCTTAGAGTTGGGCGCCCAACCTCTTCTCTCTTGTTTCTTGTGGGGATTGATTGATAACTAGATCTTGGTGACTTGTCTCTTGCTTTCCTACGTTCTCTTCCTCATCATAACCAAGGAATAAACACTTGATTGCCTTTGAATCAAGTTTTTGACGATTATCTTTAGGAATATGAGCATATGCTATACAACCAAAAACTCGTAGATGATCCACTTTGGGTTTTATACCTGTGAAAGCTTCTTCTGGAGTTCGATTTAGAACAACTTTTGTAGGACTTTTGTTAAATAAGTAAACTGCTGTACTAACTGCTTCGCCTCACAAATGATTCTTGAGGTTCTTACCTCGTAGCATGCTTTGAGCTAGACCTGTTCTTTCTCTCGACTACTCCATTATTCTGTGGTGTATCAGTCGAAGCAAATTTTCTCTTGATTCCATGTTCGTTGCAGAATTCCTGGAACTTTGTAGATTTGAACTTTCCTCCCTTATCGAAACGTAGAATCTTGATTTGATTTCCTGTCTGCTTTTCGACAAGTGATTTGAATTGAGTGAAGAACTTAAAAGCTTGACTCTTATACTTAAGCAAGTATATCCATACCTTCTTGGAAAAATCATCCACAAATACCATGAAGTAGGATGCTCCCCATATAGACTTAGTCTGCATGGGACCACGTAAGTCTGTATGAACAAGCTCCAAGATCTCCTTGGCTCTATATGCTCCATCCTTAGGAAATTGCATACGATGATGCTTGGCCATAACAATTACCATTTCTCTTTGGATTGGACTTTGTACTGTCTCCTTTTTCCGAATTGTCTTTGCCTTCCTGCTTCTGATCCTTTTTGCCTCCTTTCTTCTTGCCTTGATTCATGGTAGAGAAACCCAGCTCCTTGAAATCTTCCCTAGACATCAAGTTTTGTCTTCGTAACTCTTCTTAAAGTAGCAAACCATTCAGCTCGTCGAATGTGTCATAACAAATTTCTGATATTGAAATGGTAAGCTATTCAAAACAATTCGTACAAGAGTCTTGTGAAGTACAATTTCCCCTATAGAAGACAATTGATCTCTTAGATCCTTCACCTTGGTAATAAAATCCATAATGGATTCTTCTGATTCCATTTTCAAGGTATGAAGTTTATTATTCAAGAACAACGCTCGAGACTTACTTACCGTTTCATATGTGTTCTTAGGGATATCCCATGCATCCTTAGGCCCAACTGCATTCCTGATCAGAGGAATAACCTTATCCTTCACGGATAAGTTGATGATATGATGCGCACGTTGTCCACATACATCATCCAAAGATCTCCCATGATCCAATGAGCTCTCCAAGCCTCATCTATGATTTATCACCCAGACAAAGCTTCTCCAAGCCGCTTTGCCCTGGGATCCTGTCTAGCCAATCTTGAAAGCTGATCCCCATCGGTTCCCCATGCTCCAAGCATAAGAGTCTACCAATGACTCAACGAATGAATGTACACAAACCTCACCAGAGGCTATACTTGGATAGTTCGCTCATCTACCAATGTCGGTTTGCCACTCCTGCATCCAAGCAGATTTAACTTTCCTATGCCTGACGTTGCCAACTTTGATTTGACCAATATAACACCAAGAAACTTATCTCAACATCACATCCATCATGTCATCCAAATCAAAGCAACTCACCCACGATCGACAACATATCAAGTAGGATAGCTCCATCAGAATCATGTACCCTATACCATCTGATCATTAAGTATCCATTACCCACTGATATCTCCCCAAGAATATGTGCACCTGTGGTGCAAATCTAACCAAAAGACTGCATCCTGCTTATCAAAGAATGATGGATAAAAACATGTCACGCCAAACTGGAGATCACCAACCTGTGCATATGACCATGCAACTCACTTGAGTGCTCACCAAAGCATCAATTGTCACTTTCTAAGTAACCATCTCCATCCTTGTCGGCTCACAACCATAGGTATACTAGATCCACACCACCCCATGATGCACTCCATGTCCTCGGGACATGTACCATATGCAAGTACACTCCATGCCACCTATCTCCAAGTAGGCTTGACCTGTCCCTAGCTCACCACAATAAATGATGCACCAATAGAAGATCATCGCCTATACATCCAATGATGTATTATACCTGAGCATCCGTAGCATCTCCCTGAGTGCCACCCCAATGGACTCGTCATCCAAACTTGTGCTCTCCAATCCTGGTCACCACCCTGCTATCCAAGCCGATCACCAAAGCATCACTTGCCTCTCTTGGCTCCTAGCATCGGCTCGCTCTCTCTGGCTTTGTTTCACCTGACATCATGCCAATGCAAGCTCATCCTTGAGTCACTGCTCATGGGATCTGAGACCAATGTCTCCCAACCTGATCGTGCTGAGGTACATGGCTCCAAGTGACCTCCTCTAGGCTTCCTCTTGATCTCACCAACTGAGAATCTGAATCAAACAGGTTCCAACACCTGTGCCAAGCCTTGACTCCTACAGATGTAGCCCTCCGGTAGATCTCTTGCAAAACACTCACCACAATGTTTGCCCTCATCACCCCCAAATGTGTCATATCCATCAACTCTCCAACCTAGAGCTGGCTCACAAAGCTTTACGCCTTGCCCATTTGCATTTGCAGTTTCCTAATTCCATCTTGAATCACCCCTGTTAGCCAGGTCTATCAAATAACACAACTCCAATTTGAAGCAGCTATCTCTGATAATCACTCATGTCATTCTGCAGTCCCATCCTGTAGTCCAATCCCCATTAGGTATCCCAATGCCATTACTGATCTTGAAGATCTGAGCATCTAGACCTGTAGTGCCCATCTTGCATCAACACCAATGATAACCTTGTGAATGATTCCAAATCATTCCCCAAGAATACACTGAGATACGAACTCCAAAGCCACCATCAAGTCCCTCACATACAGTGCATGCCAATATCACTCTTAGTGAACCTGTGAGATCTTCCATGGTTCAAACCAAATGACTTGCACCCTGCCATCACTAGAATCTGCATCCTTGATGCATTACTGATACTGCAAATTGACTTGACTTATCCAAAATGACAGTTGAAGTGTATCTCACTAATGACAAACCTGATACACTGCTTCACATCTACAATGACTTGATTTGAATTGATCACTTGTGACCGCCAAATGTGTGTACCTCCAAGCTAGCCGCAATCTCTCTCTTGAACGAGAAATTTAGTTGCAAATGTGTGTGTTGATGCAGCTATCACCCGACTCGACAGGACCGAATCCATTGGAAGGTGTAAGTACTTTGTTACTTTTATTGATCACCTTTCAAGATTTACATGGATTTATCCTATGAAGGCAAAATCTGAAGTTTTTCAACGCTTTAAGGATTTTCTAGCAATGATAGAAAATCTGTTTGGGCACTCTTTGAAGATCTTACATACCGACCGAGGAGGGGAATGTATAAAGAATACGTTTGGTACTTATCTTCAAAGCAAATGTATCCATCATCAAATGACAACCCCTTACACACCTCAACAAAATGGTGTTGCCGAAAGAAAGAATCGCACTATTATGGAGATGGCTCGATGCATGCTCAAGGCAAAGGGCCTACATCACAAGTTTTGGGCTGAAGCGGTTATAACGGCGACTTACATTAGTAATCGGTGTCCTACTAAAGCCTTGAAGGTATTAACTCCTTATGAAGTTTGGTATGGTAAGAAGCCTACTGTTTCTCACTTATGCATCTTTGGTTGCACGGCTTATGCTTTCATTCCTGATAAGCTAAGAACCAAGCTTGATGATAAAGGAGTTAAATGCATATTTGTTGGCTATAGTAGCGAAAGCAAGGGCTATAGGTTGTTTAATATGGATACTAAATAAAATCATAGTGAGTCGTGATGTTCATTTTGATGAAAAGACCTCCGATGGGGTTCAATGTGGGGCCTGGGCAGTGGGCATTGTGAGATGGGTGTGGGACCTGGGTGGCTACTTAGTTAGAAGGAACTTAGAAGTTAGGAGTTAGTGACTAGTCTGAGTTAGTAGTTACTAGTTAGTACTAAGTAGTTAATAGAGTCTAGTTAGATCTTAGAACTTAGAAGTTAAAACTTAGAGAGATCTGTCACCTGTGAGAGAGAGAGAGAGAGAGAGAGAGAGAGAGAGAGAGAGAGAGAGAGAGAGAGAGAGAGAGAGAAGAAAGAAAGAAAGCTTTATTAATGTCTTTTCCATGCCAAAAGGCATATAAGACAAAAGTAGTACATGTCAAGTATGTGGTAACTAGGAGAGCGTCTAAAGCATCTCCAATGATGTAATAAAGAAAGAACATCTGGTACAGGCTAAGATAAATACATAAATGAAATACATAAATGAAAAAGCCTGTGCATGAAAATCATATGTATCCATGTCAAGAAGTCAGGGCTGTGCTGATGCTGTAGAAGGATGTAATGCGAGTTGTAACATCAGTAAGCGTTGGAACATGCTGGCGTCGTCGACGAGTATGAGCATATGTAGTGCGTCTCTGTCTAGGAGGCCTGGTGGGACGTGTAACTCTCATGGTCGCCTGAGGCTGGTTGGTACGTCGTCTCTGCGGCTTGGGTATGGAAAAAACAGGTTCTACTGCACCATCCTCAATAGAAGTTAGAGCAAAATCAAAAAAATCAGCAAATTCTACTGATTTAGTAGAGGCACGAGTCTTCCCTTCATAGAAATGATCCACTTTTCTATCTTGCAAAGTCTACAACAACCATTTAGGGACTGGTTTGGGCTGTCCAACAGCCTTACCTTTGTCAACACTTTGCTGTCCAAAGTGTTCCGAACTTGGACCTTGCTGTCCAATGTTTTCCGAACTTGGACCTTGCTGTCCAATATCTTCAACAGGCTGCTCTTCACCATACATAGGTTCTTCTTGATGAACTATGGGCTGCAAAATTGAAGAAGTAGTGGGCTGTCCACTAGAAGTTGATGGCAGTCCCTTATCTACATGATTAGATGGCAAAACCAAATCTGGAAATATTTCAAGATATGCATCATGGGGGAAGTCCCCTTTCATGACATGAGTGGGCGCAGGCCAGAGGAGTAAAATGTTGGGAGGATGCGATGCAAGAGGAGTACAACTCACTCATGAAGAACCACACTTGGGTTCTTGTTGATCTTCCACATGGGGCTGGAATCTTCATCTCTCAACAACGATACATTGAGCAGATGTTGAAACAATCTTCCTTTATCAAGTCACCGCAAGTTGATGCATATGATGGATGCATTAGTGAAAAGTTTCATGCGAAACCTTTCAATTTGATGTTTTAGCAAAGGCTGAAAAATTCAAGCACTCTTTGGAACCTTTTTTTTAGTAATCGAGGAGGGAGTGAACATGTGTCAATTAGTACTTTTGTTCAAAGTGTTAAGAGTGAGCATTTGTTTGGAGAGAAATTTTCATTACTTGAACAATCTTCTATGTCATCCCATACCTCTTCGAGGGACAGCTTCGATGACGCCATCATTGATGCGTCTCTTGATAATTTGCCAAATTTTTATGATGAAGACGTTGAACAGCAGGTTCAGTCATCTTGTCTTGGTCATTTACAGCCTATTTTACATCATGAGCAAACCATTATGCTTCGGAAACGGCTTGCGGAAATTATGGACAACATGGCCCATGTTGGGAACACTTTGGGCAGCAAAGTGTTGAACAGCCCATAACAGTTCCTTGTCGCCTATTGGAGACTTTGCAGGACAGCAAAGAAATGTCTTACTATGAAGGAAAGGCACATGCCTCTTTAAAATCAGTACCCCTTGCTGATTTTTTTGGTTCTACACTTACTCTTCATCATGATGTTGGTACATTGCCTATTCTATGTGAGAAAGTCATTGATGATAAGGTTTGGGAGGATGTGATGCCAAAAGAGTTTGGTACTTTTTTTTATTGTCCTTATGGTAAGAAGTATTTTCGAATGATGTGGGAGCCTATGATGGATTACAAGTCCATGTTTCGACTTGTTGCCGAGTTTATGTTGGTTCCCTACTTCGGATGGAGCATGCAAATCCTCACCCTTCAACTTGATGCTTCATTATTACGCATTTTTTTCCTTTTATATGTTGGACATGATTGGGGATGAGATTTCGACTACTTCGGTGCGAAGTTTATTTGGCGACATGAAGTTCGGACAACAAGTTGCATTTTTCTCTTTCGAGAAGTTACTTCATGTTCTGTTATGCATTTCCATTTAAGGAGGGTGTTGGAATGTAAATGGAATTGCTTACATTACCATAGGTTACTTTGACCCAAAAGGTCGAGAGTTGTGTAACCATGGTCATTTATTATATTAGGCCTACTAAACTTAGAGCTAGCAAAGTTAGTATGAAATTAAGTTGGTAGGGACTCATGGGTCCACTAGGCCCAATTGTGACATTAAGTACCCCAACTTGACATATTGGAGGTACCTTATTCTTTCTATGTAACTTATAGAAAGTTGGATAGTCAATAGTCAAGTAGTTGGATAGCCAATAGTCATGAAGTTGGATAGCCAATAGTCAAGTAGTTGGATAGCCAATAGTCATGAAGTTAGATAGTCATCTTGGACTATATATATGTGTGCATCCCATTTGTATGAGACACTTTTGTAAGCAATATTGACTATTCTCCTTGGCTGTCCACGAGTTTCTACAAGAGGGTTTCTAGCCATCTCTCTCTTTCTTTTGAGAATGCTTTGTGTGATTGAATAGTTAAGATCCTAGATCCTTAGGCTTCTATTTCCTACAGCATTTACCTGCTTCCAAACACCCCGTTATCCTGTCAGGAGCAAGAATGGGTGCAAGAATATCGGAGGAGTGAATCTGGAGTTCAGTGTCTAAACCATCCACATCCTGTGCCTGATGGGTGCACAGTTTCTCAATGGCCGCAACAACCATATCAACTGTGAAAAAGGAGAAACTAGAAGGGCGAGGGGAGATAACAATGGGAGTGTCAGTAGCGATGTTATAGAGGGTAGTGGCATACTCGGTCCAACAATGTAAGTCATTCAAAGGGGCAGGTGGTGTATGAGGGAGGAATTCTTCCCAGAAGTAGCCAGAGGATGCACTAAAGAGAAGGTCAATCAAGCGTTTCCCATCATTACTTTTGTAAGTTTGTTTTTTGCGACGACAAGTATGACTATATAGACGCTTGAGGTTATGTAGAAGGTGTGGTTGGGCATGTTTGGCTTGGAGGTGGAGATATTTGCAAAGCGCATCATACCAAGGTTTATGTGGCTGACGAGAATGAGTACGGGAGTGACGCTTATGATGCTTGGACGGAAAGGACATGGAAGCGGATGCTGGAGCGCAGCTGTAAGAAAAGTGGATTGGTGGTCCGTCGTGTGGGAAATATTGGAGTAGAGAGAGAGTCTTTATATAAGTGTGTACGCTCATGGTCAAAGGTGTATTTGGGTGCTCTTGATAGGGTGGGGGGGGGGTGAGAGTGACATGTCATGGTGCCAAGGGATAGTATAAAAAAAGAATGATTTGACAAGGTGGACAGAGAAACAATAAAATATGGGATGAATGGTATAAGAGATGGTGAGACCATGAAATATTCCACAACACTATGACCGGCATTGTGAGGGTGGCAAGTAAAATCACTTGAATGTGGCCGTCTCAATAAGCCATTCAGAATGGTGAGCTCTCCTAGCTGAAGAAAATACTCCCCATAGATAGTAGTCGGCGGCCCATCAGCATCCGCAGAAATCCTAGTAATACCAACATCATCACTGTTCAAGATGTGTGTCCTTAGGGGTACTGTACAAGTCATGAAACTGAATTTGCCTGGATGATGTCCTGACATTAAAGTCAAAGAACATGACCACGCTTAGAGAATAGGAGAATATTTGAAGATAAATCCGTATAAGGTGAACCCACGCGATCTGAAAAGGTTGATGTCTCTGGAGGAAAATAGCAAGTCGTAATGTAAACATCTCGGTCCAACCCAATATGTTTGCCCAATAATCGGATCCAAAGGTAACGTGCTTTGTCCATAAAATTTCTGGTTTCACACAACTTAACTCTTTTGCGTAATGCCATCTTTCATTCTTCTAATGATGTGAATCAAATAACCAATGTAGTCCTCCAGGCAATTTCCAAACCTTTTCTATGATGACCCAAGTTGGTTTCTAAAAATTGCTGGGCCTCATTTTCAGTGTTTTGTGAGTCCGGAATACCATGAACTCGAATATTATGCATTTTTTGCTCACGGAGTCTCTCTTCCCATAAAGTGGCTGAAATAAAAGGTGACATATGTGTAGATGACTTACCTGAATCCTTTTTGAGAACTGGTACCCATGATAATGCCTCTTCCTGATGATTCTCAATTTCATTCTCTAACCTTGGAGCTTCATAGTGGTGACAAGAGCCAGCTCCCCTTGTTTGCATAGTGTTTTCTCCAATGTAAATCTTGGCCTGCATCTTCTCATGTTCCTCAGACATAGCTTGGATTGTTTCAGAAAAAAGAGGGGGGGGTGGCTTAAATAGTAAGAGCAATACCAGCTACAAGCAGCGTTGCTGCCTGTGAGGCAGGTTGTGCAGCTGCCGGGGGGAGAGAGAGAGAGAGAGAGAGAGAGAGAGAGAGAGAGAGAGAGTAATGGCCTCTTCACACATCCAAAATCGTGTGGGTACCATAGTGTTTGCAATGGTGTTCTCAACGCACATGTGCAGTTCACCGCACAAGAGAGATTGCAACCGCATGATATAGACCAAGTCGAGACCAATGACAAGTATTGCCAGATCCATGAGCAAGATGCACAACAAGATTGAGTTAAGTCTTGGAACTTCATTTTTAGGTTGACTTACGAATATTCACTTGGAAATCCAGTGAAGGACCTGAAGCTTAGGTTAATGGTTGAAGAACACCTATATTCATAGTGAAGGAACAATATCTTTTACACTAAAGCCCATATCTTCTTCATTGAGGAAGATTTGAACAAGTTCCTCCAGAACCACGCCCGCTCGCTGATCAAGTTGCAGGTTGATATGCCAAATCCCATCTGTATCATGAGAAAGTAGGTATTCCTCTCTCTGGACTCGCATGAGTCCCCTTAAAAAACAGTAAATCTCATCTAGTAATGAAATCCATCAGGTCACCAATAATGGATGATTAGTGGATACCATTACAGTCCCACACACCAACGTGCCCCATGGAAGGGTCCCTGGGATGCTCCCTATCCCGCGGCGGCCCCTACTTCCTAATTTCCTGGAATCTGGAAGATAGTGCCAATGCAACGGATTTGACCATCTCTATAGATAACATGTCTACCTATCAATTTGGCCTCCTAGAAGGCCTTACCTCTCTCCTCAACTTGTATGTACATAAGGTCATCATCCATATAGATTTGGGAACCCTGTAACTTGTCTCTACAATGTAAAACATCTTGACGGCTCTCTAAGGATCTGAATCAGATGATTAAGGTGGTATCTTGTCGTCCTCCAAGCTGAATCCAGATCTTTAGTGTGATGCCCAAGTGTAATGCCAACGAAGAATGTGGCTTCAACGAGCATCTTGAGTATTCGCAATGCCCCTTACTCTATCTAATATTGAGAGCTTTTTTGCTTTGATTCTCAAAGAGATTTGCTGCTTTGATGCTGAAAGAGATGTTCCTCGTAAAGAGCAAGTTATGCCATAACACCACTGCCAGTAGGACTATAGATCACGTGCAGTGTTATTTCACCTCCTATTTTGTGAGATACTGCCCATGAATAGTTGCTAATGGAGAGCCAAAGTCAGTGTCAAAGGACAAGGCAGACATCCCCCCTCTTGTCATTGAGATTGGACACAAAGATGCTAGCCTACACATCCATCTACACTACATAGTACATACCACTCATCCTTACATATCAACTCGAGCACATCATACTTGCCTACCTTAATATATGTGCCATAAATGCTCACTGCAGTGCACAATACCACCACCAACCCTTCAGCTGCTATCATGACCTTCTTCAGATCTCTATCCCATGACACAACATCATGATTTTCATTCTATCCAATTCTGTAATTGTAGACTTATGATTTACAGTTGATGGCAATGTTACAGCGGATTGTGATCTGCTCAAAATCGTTCTGGAACGTCAGTGATCCGCAACCCAGATCGCCATTTTTTTCTTTGGGGTAAAAAACAAATTGCTAATTTTTTTGTTTGATAGTTTACTTAGTGTTAAATGAACTCGGAAATCATCAATGAACGCATCAGAAAAGCAACAGATTGATAAATTGGAAAGAGGCAAAAATAGCATTGCATAGAGGCTAGAGCCATGTTGATCCGGTCGATTATAGATAGAGATACTGTTGGCACTGTATAATGTACTTGTATTTTGCTGAGCACGTTGAGTTGACTAATGTTTTTGCACAAGCTCTGCGATCACATAATACAGAAATAGAGATATTCGATATAGAATCACTTAATGGCCCAAAATTGGAATGCACTCCTCTTGGAACTCCGGGCAAACCAGGTAAGTAAATTGCTCTTGAAAACACCTTTTATTTGATACCCGTATTGGCACCACAATAAAAAAGAATAAGCAAAAAAATTTGTGTTTCAGGAAACCCTAATGAGAAATCCCAGATCGTGATCCGGAACGCGTTCCGGAACATGGGCTGCATCTTTGGTTGATGGTTAGCCATTTCCTGGCCTCACTATCATCTTCTAGTATCGCTAAAGTGTTTAGTTATAGCTTAATTTCATTTTGGACATGTTTTTATGCTCTATTGTTATGAATCAAACTTGATTTGTAGTCTTATGCACATTTGGGTACTCAAAATATCTGTGTCTCTGAGTTTTGGCTTTTATCTCAGGCGAAAATTTGTTTTTTATAGTTAAGAAGAATGACATGCATGTAAATTCTTTCCTACTCATGTCAATGACTGAGCAGGGATGCAATAGTAGGGGAATCCAAGTGCCAAATAGTGGTATGCAAACATCTGGAAATCCTTAGAGAGCAGAGTGCTGATTTGAGTGGAGCTTTAAAGTAAATTCATATGAACATTTAAGTCCATTTCTTGTTATATCATAGCATGGGGATCAATGTAGATGCAATATTTTTTTCCTAAATGTTCTCAGTAATTTTTTTGGCGAATTAGCATTGAAATTGATCCTACATCTAAGTAGGTTGCATGTTATTAAGGAAAATATAATAAAATTCCTTCAAATTCTTGCTAACCTTCTATTCAACCATCTTGGTGAGAGTTCATGTTTTCTATGTAGTGAAATTCATGGCTCATATTTTCTCTATGTGAATGGGAGACAGGCAGGGTTAGGTGGAGCACGTGATGCTACAAATGTTGTCCAGCCAAATGGTCTTGCAGCTGCGGTCATTGTTGCAATTGGAGAGGAGCATTTGGAAGCTCTTGGTGGATCTCTTGAAAGTATAGCTTTGGCAAAAGCCGGTATCATCAAATATGGCTGTCCGGTAAACCTGACACGCTATGTGGTGTATCTTTTCTTCAAGTTGCTTTGTTTCCAAGATGATCTGTCCTTTGATTGTCCTTTCCAAGTTTGCTTGTGTGACCTTTGTCACATTGATACAAAAAAAAGGGCAAAAGTGTCAAAAACGACTATCAAGCCAGACTAATAGATAACGCAGCTACCAAAAATTCAGGTAATAGCCAGCTCCTTATAGTGAAAGAATCAGAGTTAAGTCTAAATATCATTCTTACAAGTTACAATAGTAGTATGGCCAACTTTCTAAATATGACTTCAGGATTGGAGGACATGCATGTACCCACATGCTGTCTGGCTCCCAATAATAACATTTTCTAGAAGGAAACTGTCTCTTAATTCTCCTGTTAATCTAGGAATGATCTAATTCTTCAAAGCACTGAAAAACCATCCTTCAAGTTGGTAGGTACTGGGCCATAACAACCTTAGTGGCTCCTCTCCATGTTAGAAATGTCCTTGTTGAATCTGTTCTGGGTAAAGAGAGTATATCCTAGACCTCGAGGTTATCCGAGCCAAAAGACAACCTTAGAGTGGGAAATAGGCCGGAAAAAAGAAAATGTGACACAGTCTAGAAGTGTCAGGAACAATTTTTTTTCTAACATGGGCTTTTTTGTAGCAGAATTTAGACTGAGGGACTTGGGCTAGCATTTTATATTTGCCTTTGTTTGACTTTTGATTTTTCCTAAATACAATGTGTATATGGTGGCATCAAATCTGTTGTAAGAAAATGAGCAGGGTCGTCAACTGTTGAAGAATTCAAGCAGTCTGCAGACTGTGCACTGAGGGCCTGTAGTGAAGCAGGACTAGAAATAGAGTGCAGAGAGGACAAGGTTGCTACGGATGTGCCACAAGGCTAAGTGCTTAAGCAGTTACAAGCTGATGACTATTCAAAACTGGACAAGATCCGGACCACTAAAGCACAATACTGCACTGGGTGGAACAAGTAATAGATTTGTGACACAATCACGGCCTTGCACACAAGAGTCCATGAGAACTTCAATGGAGGATATAAATAAACATGCTAGCCAGCAGTCTATCCATAAACCTCTCTTGCCCTCTTTCTGATCCAATGAGTACCGCGGGGATCATTCACAAGTAAGGCAACAAAAAGGTTGAATCTGTTGAAGGACTACCCGCTTTTAATGAGGAAGTAAAAGATAGAAACACAGAGACGTGTTACATATCTTTCAAAGTCAATGGAGAGATACACGGGCTTAGTAAGACATGTGAGGACTAAGGGTAGCTGAGGTTAGTCTGTTGTGAGCCATAAATCCTAGTGGTGGATGTTATAGAAACTTAGAATAGAAATAGAAAGGATCTTTGAATCAAGGTTCACCAATCTAGGAAACCTTGATGGTCTTCTACAACTCAAAATAGCTCAACAGTACTTACATGCAATCAACATGCAAGCAAATATAGCGACATGCAAGCAATCTGAAAAACCATGCAAGGTCTAGGAGTGGTGTAGGGTATTCCTAGACCCAAAACACTTGTAAAGAGATGGATTGGCCGGCTGGAAACATCTGATCCAGATATGTATGTGCTGTGACAGAAAGCTAAAAGATTCAACAAGATCATCAAAATGCATTAAAAACACTTTAGAAAGTGTATGGATAGATGTGCAATGATCTACACAATTTGGATCACCAAATGATTAAGAATTATGATCCTAGAAAATGGCAGATTGGATCTATAATTCAGGATAGCAAGAAGAACACTTTACAGTATGGAAAGAATTAAATGAAATGAACATAAATAGAAGAGACAATACCATCGAGACATCAAGAACAAAAAAATGTAGGGAAGGGGGGGGGCTCTCCACCCTCTCCAATCGATTTCTCCACCACAACTCTCTTGGATACACGATGGACGAGTGGAGAGCCCCTTTTATAATTTTTGTTGAGAACAAGGTTACATTTCATGGTAGTAAGTTGATGAGCCAAGTAGAGTTCCTCTAGGTGTTTGCATGCATTCTCTCGATGCATGAGTCCCAAGGACCCACGAATTTCACCTAGAGAGAGATTAAAAATGTTAGGACCCAAGTAGACTCTTGCATGTCAAAAGATTGGACCCAACTTAAAATAATTAACTTAGGACCTTAGGAACCTAAGTAATTAAGTTAATTTTTAACTACCTTGGAGTTGCCAACATCTTGCAAGAAGGGTCTCCAACTTAAAACATACCTTGACTCTCGAGTTTTATGTTTTCTATTTTTTTATTTCTTTTACATGGTGAACAAAATAACTAGGGCAATTTTTGTGAATGCATACAAATGATAACAGTGGAATCTGCATTAGGCTAACTAGGTCCCATGCACTTGGCAAGATGTTGAGGAAGGATGATGATGGTGTTTGTACCTCAAAATAAGTTAGAAAGGACTAAATGTTCATGGAAGAAGCTAGTAATGCATAAGTTTCTAACTCAGCATATCTGACATCAGGGAGAGGCTATTTTTGAGTTTAAACATAGTGATGAATACCAGAAAGTCAGAGGCTTTTCTAGTGCCCTAAAATGGTGACTATATAGTCAAAATGCAAAGAAATATGCTTAAGGCCCTAGAGTAGGCCGTTAAGTAAGCACGGATCACTGCTGATTCTGTAGGATAGAAAAGCCAATACATTATCAGGTAGGAAGGAAATTTTCAAGCGACTTTTCAGAAGACAGCTTGAGCAAGTTAAATCCAATCCAGCCAAGAAGGGCAAGTTTCAGAAGTCTAAACAGTGAAACTGATTCAGAATCTGAGGAACACAATAAAGCTTGGCATGCAAATTTGTGCTTAAATGCCTGTGAATAGGGCACAACACTAATGATTGGCCCAAGTCAGAGGAAAGGGTAGAGACAACTAAGCAAGTGCATATATTGTGCAGATTGATGAGGGTGCATAGAGATTTTCGTGAAGACTACAAAAGGCTAAGCATGTGGGCTTTCAATCTGAATAATTGAGAACTGGGACTTATCACTAGCAAGTAGCAACCTTATGACCAAAAGATGATTGACTTACTGATTCTTGACTTGATAGCTAGCATATACAAGGAAAAGCATTCTAATTGTTTTATAACAGGAGCTTCTGGGTACTTGTGGGGGGAACTTCTAGATACTATGGGGTAAATGCTTTGTTCTTTACTGGACTCTGTTCAGGAATAGGATCCTTCTTTTCATGTAAAAAGTCTTTCCTTGATCCTTTTCTGGTCCATTCATAAATATTCAGAAAAACAGACATCCATACTGTCAAAGTAATTTGAATTCTTACATGAAAATGCCTTAGGAGCCGCTCATTCTATGCTATTATCATACCTATAATAGAGATGCTTTGGCCTGACAGTTGCTGCAGAGGACCAATACTGTGCAGCTTGCAGGTATGACTCTTCGTGCATACTTCAGAATAACAGAAAAAACAGACTGTTGTAACTCACTAGCTTATGTTGTTGGCCCAACGGGCTATTGCTGGTGAACCTAAAGTCTAACAGCAGGATTCAGGATACATAGGATGCTGGAATAGGTTATTTTCTGAGCTACTCTTTACAATGAAATATCTCACTTCACGTCTGTTACATCTTTTCCCTTGCATAGGTTGACACTGTGGCTATGTCTTTATGGCATGTAAAGTCTGAGGGCACTCTGTAACTGTCTACTGTCATAAAGTAGGTGCATGCTATGCAGGTTGTATTGGGTCACCAATCGGAACCTATAGCTGAGGCTGTTGTTCAAAAAGTGGCAGCTTCGAAAAGGGCTCATGTATTCACCACCTCAAGCAAAGATGTGCAGTCTTCTTTGAACGGGTATTACATTGAAAAGGGCATGCCATTCCAGATGTGTAGTTTCGTCATTGATTCGAAGATTGAAGGGCTGGTAAATATGCATAGCACACTTTCTATATGTTTTCTTTTTCTGATATATGCATAGCAGAAGTATATGAGAATATGAACCCATACAGCAAGATAGAGTTCTTTTGTATTTGGAAAGAAACAACATACAAGCTAGCAAAGGGTAGAAGGAGAGAAAATTGTTAGCTTAAGTTAATCAGTGATCAAATTTACAATAATGGAAGAACATCAAAGTTCTAGTGCGAAGGTGGATTCAATCTTAAGGAAGTTAAACATTACAATAATCAGCTGGTTTGTCTGCAAAATATGGGAAAGTTCTAAGATTTTATTAGGGGCCAGCATAAGAAATATAAACATTTCAAGAAAAAAGACTAACAGCAAAATTGGGTATGTGCTTTTCGAAGGGACGTATTCCAGAAGGCTGGTAACCTAAGGAATCATTTAGTACTCAGAGGACATACTAAAAGACTGGGCACCTTCAATATTCTTCAATTTGAAACCGTTTTGGTCTGTAGCTTTTCTTAAAAACTAAGTTTAATAAAAAGAGAACTTGTTTGTAGCTTACTGTTCATTCAATCTAGAGGTCAAACTTGCAGACTGCAGTTTGGTTTACTATTTTTGCATTTTGACAGTAGGAGGATCTTTTAAAAAATGGATGGGAAGGTAGTTTCCAAGTGGGACCCTCGTAATGGATGAGAATTTGTACACAGTTGGAAGCCTATTATTTTGGAAATCTCATCTACAAAAGAGGTTCAAAGTTGAGAAAGAAAGATGTATTAATGTTTTTTAAAGTACCCAAAGGTACATAAACGGTGAGTACATTACAAGTTTGTATGTAACTATGCGAGCATAAGAATGTTTCCTAAAAGCAAAAACTTTTAGTTGTTACAAAATATGTTGTCTACGGTACTAACTACTAGTAACAGAGATGCCATCAAAATCATCAAGTGCTGTGTACAAAATATTGGCCCAACTATTCCAATAAACAAGAAGGAAAACTCATAAGAGTATCTAAGTAAAACACTAAAGTAGGATGTAATGGTGACTGCTGGAGCCATTGAGACTAGAGCTGGATTCCTGGAGTGACGTAACGGTCATATCTATTGAACAATAGCCATATGTACAGTCCTTTGATGTGGACCTTGATGTCCAAACGGAATGAGTCCAAGTCCAAATCTTAGTCACATTATCTAGAGAAAAAGGAGTCGAGATGCATCTATGAAGTGGTGGAATCCTGCCTTGAGGCTTGTATTATCTCTCAGGCAAAACATCTCGCGTAACATCAGAGCAATGCTTCTTCGATCATTGTATGAGATCAATGAGCATAGTGTGACAGGCTCATCTTGAAATCAGCAATAACACCGGTCTATGCTCTCGCATTGCACTGGGCATCTAAGTATAAACGGCTCTTTTCTACCTCATTCATAGAGCACAATCAATATATCTTGTCTTTGTGAGGAATTCCAGGAACGAGGTCGTTCTTATCTTGAATGTGGTGATGACACTCTCAATTGACCCAACGTGAATATAAACCATGTGATATCTCAAGGTCTAAATATGGTGGACTTTTCAAAACCCCATATCCAAGGAATGTGTCTTGTAAAACTCGAACTTGACCTGCAGAGGCCTAGACCATTGCTCTTTGAACATATTATCTATGTATAAATTGTCTGTTATATGAGTGTGTGCCCTTAGAGATACTGGTGAAATCGGATCCTGACCCGATTTGGGCTGTTCCAGAGAGAAAGAAAGAAAGAAAGAAAGCTTTATTAACGTCTTTTCCATGTCAAAAGGCATATCAGACAAATAAGTACATATCAAGTATGTGGACCACATGGGAGCTTATGAAAAACGTCTCCGAGATTGAAAGAAAAGCATATAAAATAGACCTAAATACAATTACCAATGTTAACTAAACCAAAAAGGTATAAAGCAAGAAATAGCTATGTATAATGAGAGCAAGCCGCAGATGATGTCCTGGAGGTGATGATGATACTGCTACTACTACTGAAGAAAGATGTAATACAAGCTGCAGTGGGGAGTGAAACTGTGATCTGTTGCCGTCATCGAATGTAGGGAGGACGTCTCCTTGTGGTAGGACGAATAGGTAAGGGTAATGCTAGGAGGTGCACTGCCTCTGATCTCTGTGGGAAGTCGTGTCCTCATCATCGACATCATCATCTGAGTCTGGGACTGGTCGTGAGCGTCGTCTGGAGAAAAAGGAGGTAATCTGAAGTTGTGTCTGGAGTGACGTAGAGGTTGGAGATCTCGTCGTAATAGAAGCATCTCTCGGATCACAAGTGCAACACAACATGGATCCTCACAGGTAACAAGTGAGCACAAAATAAGTGGCTGATGTGATGATGCGCGAAGCTGGCCCAATGTAAATCTGAAGCAGTGTGATAACCCTGAGTCCAAATAGTGTGGCAAAACTGGGAACCCTGCTATGTCAAGCTCAATAAAGTGAGTCCAGTAATAGTTGGGTTTAACCCCACGCTCTCGCCTCCAAGTATGATCGGGGTATGCCTGATATAAGACGCGCCTGATATACTGATGAGTACCTGAGGGGAGCTCTATAATGTGGATACCAAATGACTCAAGGAGGAAGTGGGGTGCCTGGGAGAACCCCAACAGTCGATAGCCCTGGTCATGAAGTGAGTGTGAGGAAACAAGTGCTATCTGTGTATATCTCATATCTGCATCGGGCAGAGCCTGGACTCTCTGAATATATGTGATAAGATGTGAAGCGGCATCTATTTGAAGGGGTGGAACGGCAAACTCTGCAAGAAGGATCTCGTGCGGAACCGAGGACTTCGCCCGAATCATACGAGCTAACATAGTGGTCTGTAATCGTGAAATGCTGGCCCAGTGTGATGAAGAGAGACCAGTACACCATGCTAAAGGTAGGACCAGAAAAGAGTATTCCCAAATAAGTATAAGAGGAAACTACCTCTAAGGCCTGCCCATCTAGGGTGAACTCCTGGCGCTGCATGAAAGCTCGAGAAGTGTTGAAGACCATAACTTTGGTCTTCGTAGTGTTCACCCCCAATCCCCATCTGGTACAAAATCCCTGTAAACAATCCAACTGCCTCTGTAATCCCTCTTTGGTCGGGGATACAAGTACCACATCATCCGCATAGAGGAGAATAACAATCAGAATGGTGCCAAGTCTACATCCAGCCCCGCCACACTGTGAGATGACTCGCTCTAACTCATCAATGTATAATCCAAAGAGAACCGGTGAAAGAGAACATCCCCGTTTCACCCCAATGGTGCTCCAAATGTGATCAGATAGGCCACTGTCATGTCGGAAACATCCCAAGACCTTCTCATAAAGAGCCATCACTGCTAGAACAATATCTGTGGAGAAACCAAGGTCACGAAGTCTCTGAATGAGTAGGGAGCGTGGTACAGAATCAAAGGCTTTCCTGAAGTCCACAAAACAACAGTAAACCCTCTCTTTCCTGTACTTAGCTTCCTCAATCAAAGCTTGGAGTGTGAAGACATGGTCAGTGGTAGAATAATGAGATCTAAAACCTGCCTGCCCCAATGCATGTAATCTCCGGTTTTCCGCCTCTGAACTCACTGCAGATTGGAGTATGGTGCCATAGAGCTTCGTGAGAACATGCCCAATCATGATAGTGCGGTAATTACCAGGAATCATGGGATCACCATTTTTATGAATAGGATGGATGATGTTGGTGCACCAGGATGAAGGGAAACCAGAAACAATGGCGGAATTGAGGAGAGTGGCTAGTGTGGGAGCAAGGAGGTTTGAAGCATGGGTTAGGAGTTCAGATTCGAGGTCTTCAATATCTCTTGCCTTATGGGACTTCATTCTCCTGATGGCCGCAAGTACCATGTCAGAGGTGAAGAAGGTGAACTCAGAAGGGCGTGGAGAGATAGAGGTGGGTGTGTCTGTGGGTATGGTATATAGGCTGGTAGCATAGTCGGTCCATATGCGGAGGTCATCCAAGAGAGTAGTGGAGAACGGGGGATAAATTCATGCCAAAAGGCACCTGAAGAGGAACTGAAGAGAAGGTCAACAAGACGTTTTCCTTCAGAGTCGTCATAGGCGCGCTTTTTCCGGCGGAGTGTGCGACGACAAGAGCGTCTGGCGGAGCGGAGGAGGTGAGGATTGTGAGTACGGGCATGGTTGACAAGGTGATGGAGAGAGCGACATTCGGCATCATACCACGGGGGGTGCAAAGGCCGTAATGATGAGGAATGAGTGTGTCTGCCTTTATAGGGCTTAGATGGAAAAACTAGGGAAGCAGCGGTATGAAGAGAGGTGCTAAGGAAGGCAACGTGAGTCTCGATGGTACTATCGTGTGGAAAGGAATGGAGTAGGGAGGCTAGAGATTCCTGGTAAGCTGGCGTATAGAGAGAACTGAATGTATACTTGGGTGCACGTGTAAGCAAGGGATGTGAGGATGGCTGGGGAGGTGGGAGGCGGCCGATAGTGGAGGAGAGAAAGGAGTGATCAGAGAGAGTGGTGGGAGATATATGAAAGTCAGAGATGGAAGGTATGGAGGATGGTGATCCCATGAGATAATCCACAACACTATGTCCACCACTGTGGGGGTGACAAGTATAACTATCGGAGTTTGGCCAGCAAGTTAGGCCATTGTAAATGGCTAACTCATGAGCCTCTCCAAACTGCAATAAATGCTCACCGTAGGGGGTAATAGGTCCCAAGCTGTCCTCTGAAACCCTGGTAACTCCCATCTCATCACTGTCAAGGGCATGAACGCGGAGCTGGTTGGTGATGTCATAAAACTCTGACTGCCGTGAGGAGGTTCGGGCATTAAAATCCCCAGTAAGGACGATATGCCCTCGCTCTGCGAATTTGATGATGTCAGGCGATAAAACAAGGTAGGGTGAACCTGTGTTCTCAGCAAAGGACGAAGACTCTGGAGGAAAATAGCATGCCGCCACAAAGAGGTCCCTGTCCAATCCAATATCCTGTCCAACAATACGAATCCATATGATGAAGTCGATCAGGTCGCCAGCTATGGAAGATGAGTGGATACCATCACAGTTCCATACTCCAATCTGGAAATGGTGTGGATGGGGCCCCAGGGCACTCTGGGCACTCTCGAACCCGGGGACCCCAAATCCCTAGCACTGAGAGCTGCTAGGAGCGCTGTCAAGAAAGCGCACTCGTCCATCTCGATAAATGACTCGTCTGCCAGACTCACAGGCTGTTTGAAAGGCCCTACGCCTCTCTTCTACTTGGATATATGTGAGGTCGTCATCCATATAGATAGTGGTACCACATAGCTTAGCTCTGCACCGCAAAGCATCTCGACGACTCTCAAGGGAGGTGAAACGGATAATGAGTGTGGCTGCATCTCTAGTGGTCCTCCATGCGGTGTCCAATCCCTCTGCCTGGTGCTCGAGAGTGGTGTCGAGAAAGCGTTTGGCTTCAACCAAGGCATCCTGTGTATCCGGGATCCCTCGAACTCGAATGTTGTGGGCTTTTTGGTCTCGAGATTTCTCTTCCGAGATGGTGGCTGAGATAACCGAGGAGATGGGAGCGCTTGGTTTGGTGCCTTTTTTCAAAACAGATGCCCAAGAAAGGGCCTCTTCTTGTTGCTTCTCAATCTTAGTTTCTAGTTCCCGTATCATATTGGTGGTGGATTCCGAAGCTGCGGCCTGCTTGATCCCGATGGATTGTTCGAGGCATCCCGAATAAATTGTCTGAAACAGAAGCGCTCTAACTGGACAAGGGAGGCGTGACCCTTACCAAGTCTGGAGGAGGCTGCCTGTCGCATGCCAAAGATAAGACCTGTAAAAAGCACGCCAAGGTAAGTGTAAGAAGATACGACCTCCAAGGGTTGCCTATCAAAGATGAGTTCCTGGCGCTGCATAAAAGCTCTCGATGTGTTGAAAACCATAACTTTGGTTTGCAATATGTTAACCCCCAATCCCCATCTACTGCAGAAGGCATGAAGGCTGTCCAGCTGTCGCTGTAATCCCTCTCTGGAAGAAGATAGGAGGACCACGTCATCTGCATATAAAAGTATAGCAATCAAGATGCTCCCAAGCCTGCAACCTGTGCCACCGCATCCCTCAATAACTCTCTCAAGCTCGTCAATATGTAGTCCAAACAGGGTTGGGGATAGAGAACAACCCTGTTTCACGCCAATAGTGCTCCAGATGTGGTCTGAGATGCCGGTATCACTCCGAAAACATCCAAGGACTCTCTTATATAGTGCCATCACTGCTAAGATCATGTCAGTAGAAAAGCCAAGATCACGTAGACGCTGAATGAGAAGGGATCGTGGAACAGAGTCGAAGGCTTTCCTGAAGTCAACAAAACAACAGTAGACCCGTTCTCTTCTGTGTCTAGCCTCCTCAATAATGGCCCGAAGGGTGAAGATATGATTTGTGGTGGAGTAGAGAGAGAGAGATGCCACTACTATACTAGAAACATCCCAGGACGCGCTCATAAAGCGCCATCACAGCCAAAATGATGTTGGTGGAGAAGCTAAGATCTTGGAGTCTCTCAATGAGCAAGGAGCGAGGAACAAAATCAAAGGTCTTCCTGAAGTCCACAAAACAACAGTAAACCCTCTCTTTCATGTGCTTAGCTTCCTCAATCAGGGCCCGTAACGTGAAGATGTGATCTATAGTAGAATAATGGGCCGGAAAACCTGCCTGACCCATAGCATGTAGTCTCCTGGTCTCTGCCTCTGAACTCACAACAGATTGAAGTATAGTACCATATAGCCTCGCCAAGACATGCTCAATCATCATAGTGCGGTAGTTACTCGGAATCATGGGGTCACCATTCTTATGGATGGGGTGGATGATGTTAGTGCTCTAGGACGAAGGGAAACTAGAAACAACTGCGGAATTAAGAAGAGTGGCTATGGTGGGAGCGAGTAAGTCGGATTCATGGGCAAGGAGTTCAGACTCGAGGGGCAAGGAGTTCAGACTCGAGGTCTTCGATATCTTTGGCCTTATAGGACTTCATCTTCTTAATGGCAGCAAGTACCATATCGGATGTGAAGAAGGAGAACTCAGATGGTTGTGGAGATATACAGATGGGTGAATTGGTGGGGATGGTATATAAGCTAGTAGCGTAGGCGGTCCAAATGTGGAGGTCTTCCAAGAGAGGTGGTGGAGAGCGGGGAATGAACTCACGCCAAAACGCGCCCGATGAAGAACTGGAAAGAAGGTCAATAAGACGTTTCCCTTCAAAGTCATCATAAGTGCACTTTTTACGACAAAGAACACGATGGTAAGAACGTCGAGAAGATTGAAGTAAATGCGGAGCATGGATACATGAAGAGGTGACTAAATGATGAAGAGAACGACACTCGACATCATACTAGGGAGGGTGCAATGATCGAAATGTGTGTTGGGTTTTGTTGGGATGGGGCTTGGTGGGAAAGGCTCTCGTCAGAATACTGAGTCCCATCTATATCCAAGAAAATAAGGAAGTCCTCGCTCTGGGCTCTCGTATGTCTCCATAAAGAATAATATATCTTGGCCAGTAAAAAAAGTCAACCAGGTCCCCTGCAGTAGAAGATGAGTGTATGCCAACACAATTCCACACTCCAATCCGAAGGTGGTGTGGATGGGGCCCCGGGGTGCTCCCAACCCCGGGCACCCCAAATCCCTAACTATGGGAACCATCACGACCACTATAAAAAAGGCACACTCGTCCATCTCTGTATATAACTCGTACGCCTGACTCCCTAGCTTCCAAACTTACTTCCTCTCCTCCACCTGTATGTAAGTAAGATCATCATCCATAAAAATGGTGGAGCCCCGAAGCTTAGCTCTACATCGTAAAGCATCCCGTCTAGTCACCAAGGACGTGAAACGGATGATCAATGTGGTTGTATCTCTAGTAGTCCTCCACATCATGTCCCCATCTGTTCGATGTCCTAATTTGGTATCCAAGAAGTGCTTGGCCTCTGCTATAGCATCTTGTGTGTCTGGAATCCCTCTGACCCTAATGTTGAGAGCCTTTTGCTCCCGAGACTTCTCTTCTTGGATTGTGGCTGAAATGACTGATGTAATGGGAGTATTGGGTTTAGTACCTTGCTTTATTACCGATGCCCAAGAGAGGATTCTTCCTTCTGTTTCTCAATCTTTTGTTCCAACGCTTTTATCATAGTGGTGGTAGACTCGGAGGCTGAAATCTGTTTGTTGCCGATTGCTTGCTCCAAATGTGTAATCTTGGACTGCATCATATTCCTTTCCGTAATAAGCATTGCAACCGTTTCTTTCAACTGCAAGAGTTCTATTTCATATTCTGGAAATCAGCTTTGAATTGATCTTCTTGCCAAGATGAGAACAGTTTGGTAGATTTTGATGGAGTATAGGGGATGGGTGCCGATTCTTGAGTGGATGAAGAAGATAGAAAAGTAGTAGGTTTAGGAATCCGAAGGAGGCCAGCAGTAGGAGTGGATGACTGAGTTGGAGGACCGGCGAGCGATTTTGGGGCAGCAGAGGCAGAGAAGGAGGCGGCGGCGGCGGCATTGGCAAGCCCTACTAATGTTTTTTTCCATGCCAAAGGGGCATTTGAGACTAAAAAGGTACATATCAAGTGTGTGGTATCAATTGGAGCACATAAAACATCTCCGAAAACAATAAAAGTACTTGTAGATAAACTGCTAAATAGTCAATTGAACGTGCTATGAAATGTGAAATGTAATGTAAAGCACATGTGTGATATATAGCTGGTGGTCTGAAGGAATATAGTGTAGTGTCATCATCATGCTCATCATGCTCTGCTAGGGATGAAAAACGATGTAATGCGAGCTGCTGAAGTAGGCAGAGGTAGAACAGGAGTGCACTGTTGGC
Source organism: Diphasiastrum complanatum (assembly GCA_029204225.1). NCBI lineage: Eukaryota > Viridiplantae > Streptophyta > Lycopodiopsida > Lycopodiales > Lycopodiaceae > Diphasiastrum > Diphasiastrum complanatum. The sequence goes on along the minus strand of CM055103.1, from coordinate 28,005,334 downwards.
ATCGTCTAGAAGACTATCGACAAGATGTGCATCCCCTCATGGCAGCTCGGGTAGCTCGGGCTGCAACACGACTCTGTCTGATGCACTGTCTCTGATCTCTATCCGTGAGGGCATGTGTGTGCGCATCATCATCATCATCATCAATGGTAACTGTGGACTCTGGATCTGTCCAAGGTCTCCTCCTGGAGAAAAATGCTGTGATCTAGAGTTGTGGTGTTGGATGACTTTTGCAGATCTATTTGATATAATTCCTGTCGTAATAGGAACATCTCCCGTATCATAAGGGCGACACAGTGTGGATCCTCATATGTGATGGGTGAACGTAGTGTGACTGGCATGTCGTAGAATAAGAATGATATCTCCCTCTAATCTCCTAGTAGATGGGGCATTGGAAGATGAAATGCTCTTCAAAATTCACCTCATGTAGAGAACATAATTGACAAATCCTCTCATCTCTAGTAATCCCAAGTGTGAAGAGGTACGAAGCTGACCCAGTATGAACCTGAGGCTATGAGATAGTCCAGAAGCCAAATGATGTTGTAAAATAGGGAACCCAAATGTATCCAACTTTAAAATATGAGTTTGATAATAGTCAGGTTTTGACCCCTAAGTATATAACTCGCCTGATAAATTGGTACATACTCGATGGGAGGTTAGTGATAGAGATACCAAATTTTTCAAGGTGTGATTCTTGAGAAAACCATGACAACCGATAGCCCTGACCATGAAGATGCTGGGAAGAGGTGAGCGCTGCCTGTGTAATCTCTGCTCAGAAGCCGGGAACAGCTGAAGTCACTGGATATATGTGACAAGCAGGAAAATGGCCTCAAGCTGGATAGGAGGAACTGCAAACTCAGCCTGAATAATCTGATGTGGGATAGAAGGCTTAGCTCGTATCATGCGTGATAACATGGTAATCTGTAGCTGAGAAATACCAGCCCAGCTAGATGAGATGAGACCTATACACCATGCCGCTGCTGCATATAAGGCCGTGGGGGTGACAAGTGTATGAAAAAGCTTACACTTACTTGGGGCGTCTTGAATGAACTTACGGAAACAAAATCTGGACAAGGGAGGCATCTCCCTTCCCCAACTCAAGCAGTGGCTGCTTGTCCCATATTGAATATAGGACCAATAAAAAGCACCCCAAGATAAGTGTAGGATGAAACTATCTCCAAGGGCTGATCGTCAAAGATAAGTATCTATTGCTACATGAAAGTGCTGGATGTGTTGAAGACCATAAGTTTGGTCTTCACAATGTTCACTCCCTAAACCCCATCTGAGACAAAAGGCAAGGGAGGCAGTCCCCAACTGCCTCTGTAGACCCTCTCTAGTCGAGGAGACTAGAACCACACCATCTGCATATAGGAGGATGACAATCAATATATCACCCAATTTGCATCCTGTACCACCACACTGCTCGATGACCTGCTCCAACTCATTTATATATAGGCCAAACCCCAACTTTACCCCAATGGTGCTCAAGCTCTACTCAGAAATGCCTCGATGAGATCGAAAACATTGTAGGGGACTCTCTCATAAAGTGCCATGACTGCTAGGATAGTATCTGTGGAGAAATCCAAGTCCCGTCGTCTTTGGATGAGTAAGGCGCGTGGAACAAAGTCAAAGGCCTTCCTGAAATTCACAAAGCAGCAACAGACTTGCTGTCTCCTATGTCTGGCTGCCTCAATAAGAGCACGAAGTGTAAAGATATGATCGGTAGTAAAATAGCAGGCCCTGAACCCTGCATGACCCATAGCATATAATCTCCTGGATTTTGCCTCAATGCTCACTACTGTTTGGAGAATGTTACCGTAGAGCTTTGCTATAACATGTCCAATCATAATGGTGTGGTAATTACTGGGATTCATGGGGTCACCAAGTTTTATGGATGGGAGGAATGATATTAGTGGGAACAAGAAGATGGGAAACTGGATACAACAACACGATTGAAGGGTGGCCAGGGTAGGTGATTGTAGGTCAATAGCATGGATTAGGAGTTTGGATTCAAGGTCGTCAAGATCTTCAGCTTTACTGGTCTTCATTCTCTTAATAGCCGCTAGGACCATGTCTGAGGTGAAGAAAGTAAACTCTATGGACGAGGGGAGATCAAAACCGGAGCATTAGTGGGCATGGTATAAAGTGTGGTGGTGTATTTAGTCCAAAGATGTAGGTCGACTAAAAGAGGAGGTGGAGCACGGGGAATGAACTCATGCCAAAAGGGTGCTTGTGGAAGAACTATAGAGGAGGATCGACAAGATGTGTCCCTTCGGAATCCTTGCAGGTATGCCTTTTATAGCGAAGCAAGCGATGGAGACAATGACAGGTAGAGCGGAGGAGGTGTGGGCATGTATACATGCGTGGTTACCAAGAGAGTGTTGGGAGCAGGATTCATCATCAAACTAGGGAGGGCATGAGGGTTTTGAGGGTGTGGGCTTTTTGTTTCTATGAGGTTTGGAAGGAAGGGCGAAAGATGTAGCAGTGTGGAATGATGTGGTGAGGAAGGAGGCTTGTGACTCTAATGGAAGGTCATGTGGGAAAGGGGTGGAATAACGACGCTAGAGAGTCCTGATAGAGTGGTCTACATAGATGGGTCAAAAGAATATCTGGTGCACAATATAGTACAGGATGCGAAGGTAGTTGTGGTGTCAAGATGGTGCCAAGACTGAAGGATAGAAAGGAGTGATCGGAGAGAGTAGAGTGAGTGATGTGAAAATCAGAGGGCCAACAAGCTAGGCCACTCTAAATGGCTAGCTCATGAGCTTCTCCTAGCTACAACAAGCACATCCCCATAAGTAGTAACAGGTCCCAAACTGTCATCAGATGTCCTGTCAACTCCTAAGTCATCTTTATCAAGTGCCTGTAAACGAAGATGATCAGTAACATCATGAAAATCCGACTGTCGTGAGGCTGGCTTGGCATTGAAATCAAGGTTGCATCGAACCACGGTTCGAACCGCCTTTCACGGTTCGAACCATCGAATCGTGAGAGTGAGAGAGAGAGAGAGAGAGAGAGAGAGAGAGAGAGAGAGAGGG